>OV815303.1:11353081-12706163 GCA_929108375.1 Gymnoscelis rufifasciata
AGTGGCGTCTGCACATACAGATTTACCTACTAGTCTTCACTCCACAAACGTTTTTCAGTATAAATTTGAAGTAAATGATGATACCTTTTTCTCACAATACGCGTTCGGGGCTGGAGCATCGTCCGACGATGCCTTCATACGTCTAAACGGAGCACCGAAGGAGAAGGCTGGTTTGTTCGGCATCACGTATTGGAACTGCGGTTCATGGCAGCCTGGCCCAGGAATCTCTGGCCTCGGCAGATTTCTGGGCATGTGACCGAGCGTGTAAGCTGGAGATTTACTGTAAAACATTTTACTATTCATTTAAACAGTCAGACAAAATTATATTATCACTTTAAATTGTAATAATGGGCATATTTTTTATTTAATAGGCATGATGACTCCGAAAAAATCTGTATTTATCTTAATCACCTATTTTTTGCTTTATCATATTCATAAGAAAGTGCCAAAATATGGGAGCATCAAGGTTCCGGTAGTGGGCTTGTGATATTCAAATTCAGTACAAAACACACACAAGCCTTACGTCACGAGAAACTTTAATTCACTGAATCATTTTGATTTTTCATTTGCAAGAATTAATAAAAATACGGGTACAATTATTTTTAATGATCTGAATGACGGATTAATTTTTTATTTTTAGTCATATTCCCTATTATAATTAATTAAAGTCAAATATGTAGTCATAAAATTTTGCAAGCCATAACGAACAGCTGTTATTGAAAGTGAGAACTAGCCCTCCGCCCGCGGCCTTGCGCGATTAATAATATATTTTCCCGTGGCAAAAATAGCGTTTGTCTTTCACGGGGGCTACAGCTCAGTCCATGATTCATTTGATCCAAATCACAATCTGGATTTGCTCATAATCAAAGATTTTTCCGCGAAAAGTGATATTTTACCGCAGTAAAAAGTGTCCTTTGTGTTATTCGGATGTAAGCTATATAATGTTAAGTTGCGTGAAAATCCATTTAGTAGTTTTTGCGTGAACGAGCATCAAACTCACGCACTTCCATCCCCACAAACTTTTGCTTTTATAATATTAGTACTTGTACTATTATGTATTCTGTGATATTAGTAGGATATTAATTCTCGCTCTAATAGCAGTAGCTTAAAACTTACTTTTACAACATTTACTTTTAACTAACATTTACTTTTCGCGTCAGAGCCGCGGTGAAAAACATTCGGTACAGAACTATTGAAGTCTTCAGATTTCAACACTATATAGAATTACCCGCAACACAGGTTTTATTAAACCGATCGCGGGCACCAGTCTCACACTTATTGCTCAATAATTCACTGCTCACTCCTAAAATGTTTACCCTAGCTATAATTATGTAATAAGTGTTGAGAAAATAAATATCTTATTATTATTAATTACTAACTCGCAAGGTATGGGTGGCCAGTACATATTTGGCGGTGGCGTCCACTGGTCTTTTGATTTGAAAGGCGGTCGTGCAGCTGGCCTCATAGAATACACAGGTGCTTGTTTCACTGGAGCCGCGCTGTTTGGCGCATAGTTCGCCGGACCGGGCATTTTACCCCTGTGTGGATTTGGGTCGATCTGGTCTGATAAGACACCGTGTGTGATTCTGTGACGACCTAAACAAAATATTATTTTTTCCCACGGACACTGTGGCACCGCAACAAGATCAACATAACCTTCATTCCCATAAAAGTAAAAACTCATAATTATTTTGTAATGTGTACGTGATACGCTTTCATTTTATACCCCACTCGAGTATATTTGCACACATTCTTTCATTTTTCCCCTCGCAACTTTTTAAACGCCTCAACCAGTTTTCAAAAAACATGTCTAAGAACACTCGCGCGTGAGTCACCTTTAATACTAAATTGAAACCGCTGTCTAGGTAGACTGTGTTATGAATTTACGTATTTCATATTTATAAATGTACCTCTAATTTCAGTCGTAGAATGTCCGCTACTGGGCTTGGGCCTTATTATACTATACATACCTAACATCATAATAGGGCGTTGATACATTCCCAACGCTTAGCAGGCAAGTTGGAAACCGCTTATTGCGTTGTTGAGGAATGGGTCCGGTATTTAGATAAAATAAATGTATATTAAACTAGCGGACGCTCGCGACTTCGTTCACGTAGAATTAGTTATTTACACATACTTTGCAAGTTCTTGTTTTAAGGATAGGTCTCTAATACAGACGTTTATCTCCTGTAAGAAACCTCAAAGGGGATTTATAATAATAAACGTCAGAGTCAACGGTCAAAGTATAAGTACCTACCAAAGTCAAAGTCAAAATCACAGTCAAAGTCAAAATCAATATCGAAGTCGAAGTTGAGGTCCAAGTCAAAGTCAAGTCAGCCGTTATAAAGGAACCGCTGTGCAAAATTTCATGTTTAGGCCCTGCGTTGATATGTCAGTCAGTCAGCTTTTCGTTTTTATAGATTGTTATTGTTAGAGGTCGAGTCATTTTTTACCCTTTTTGGACATTCCTTGAATGTCGAACTGCGGCGCGTGCGGCAAAGAAGCAGGTTTTGGAAGAATTAATGCAGTTCTCTGTCCAAATGTGTAAGCAGGCGCACGCTTTATTTTATTGAATCCTTTACCACCTGAAACGACAAAGTATATTATGACTTCCATGCGTAATACGAGTATTGTAATTTCAACTGATTGACTGACTGACAACTTGAAAAAACAAATGTTTATTGTACAATCACGGTGATACAAAAAATTCATAATATAATTGTTTCAAAACTAGGCACAGCCTGTATCTTGGAAACATCCTTCCATAAGTCCAATCATAACATAGAAAGTACTTATAAAATAATATACGTTTACATTTCAGAGAGACGACAATTATAGTGAAAATAGGAAAAAACATGGTTTTTGTTTTAACAAGCTTGTTTACAGCGACACATGCTTAGCGACTAGCTATGCACCCAAGGCGGGGTAGAAGCAGCCCCCAGCAGACAATTCAATAATATTATTCATTTTACTATACTACTTCCTCTGTAAGTCATTAGCCTATAAGTGCTCATCTACCCGCCTATCTGTGAATACGTAGCCAAAACATTCACCTCATTGTAACACCGTACTGAGAAGCGAGTTGGTATTTATCCCTTAGTTTAAATAAAAATTAATAAATTATAATTAAGATTATAATTTCACCTATTTTGTCACTTCCTTTGTTTTTCATGCACTTTTTCTATACCCGGTTAATCCAAATTGTAACAGGTCTCCCGCAATACAGGCTAAGTGAAATTGTAACGTGTGTGTTAATAAATAAATATTTCTGTATTTTTTATTTTTTATGTTTATTTATCATGTTTATGTTATACACAGGACACCTTCGAATTTTATATTCAGAAATAACCCATCTTAATTTCATAATTCCCATTTGTAAGAAAACTTATGATTTTTTCTACGAGGCCATTTATCCACGAGCTTACGAGTGGTGAAGTTAAGTTGAAACAAGTGACTTTTAATAGATTTTACCCATTCTACTATACCAACTTGCAAAAGTTACATAATGCTATACTAGTGACTCTGGAAGCTATAGACCTCGCTTGTACATATTCTTTGTAGATATATATACCTATACGTTGTAGGCTATTTAAGAATAAAAATATGTTTTACCCAGTATAGGTGGAATTTCATACTCGTCGGGCCCCGGCAGTGGTACAGCGTTGTTGTCTCGCGACACGGTTCGCTTCGCGGGATTCTGCTTTATCAACTTAGCACGGCATTCCCAACCCCAAGGCATTTTGAAAGTACTTATTAAATAAAATTACTGAACAAGGAACAAGCTCAAGTTAATATTTACCCCGGCTAAATACCCTCGTGTTTGTTCCGGATAAAATAAACGATAGTAAAGTTCGGAAGCTAAAAGCCTGTTTTTACCGACAGAAATGTTTGTTTAGATTAAATAAATAACTTAGCGTAACGATACTTAAAACGTTCGTTGCCTTGAACCTTATTAAATAACTGCAATAATAATTATAAAAAAAAAATGTTATAAATGCCTTGGCGTTTGTTTTCTTATCAATCACAGTTCAGTTCAGTTTCTTGTAGTTGGACTTTGCGCTTGAAGCGACAATTTGCAAGTGTCGAGTTAAATAAAATTATAAAGCGAAAAAAATGTTACTTAGTTGAACGCCATTTTGCGTCTTAAAAATATCCAATCACAGTTTTAATATTTATATCACATGAGTGACATTTTATTTTAATTGACACTGGCAAACTGACGATTCAAGCGCAGTGTCCAAAATTATTAGAAATTGAATTGAGTGACATTGATTCATATAATGTCTTATATAATTCAAATACTAACTGTGACTTATTTATTACTCAAAAGAAGAGGGATATAGAGAAAAAAGAGGTTCCTTGTTCTTAGGGTGCAGGTGTAAATCATCATCATCATCATTTGAGTTTTAGGGCCAAAAATAATAAATGTACATTTATTATATCGTGCTGCATCCATCGACCGTGAACCCGCGGCCTTCACCAAGTCGTCAGTCCATAGACAAGTGAAAAGGTTGAAAAGAAATGATAGACCTTTTTTTCATCTGCGTAAGAACTTTAAGTGTCCAATTAAACAACAATATTGCATAAAAGTAAGCGCATTTCGTAAATAAAGCATTTTGATCCCAATACGTGCTTACATTTGATAAATCGGGAGAGCGATAACCATAGATAAAAACACAGGATAAAAACGCCTCGCGAAGGATTCAGGGGAGCAAATAAAAATTCTGTGGAAATTTCCACCGGGGCGGAAATTGAGCTGCACCGGATATCGTCGCACAGACGCGACGTGCGACGGAGGAATGACTTCCGGCCGAGGTGGGCCGTCTTCATTAATCCCCCATTCTCTCGCGCCCCAATTCCAAGATAACGTTTGTTTTTCCGTGTGTTTATTTTTGAACGGTGGGGGATGTGGAATGAATTTGAATTAGACTTCCTTCCTTCGGATGTCTGAGATTTTTTAAAATACTGTTGGTGTACAAACGGTTAATTTTATTTATGCGCATATGGGCTTAGTGCGAATATAGAATTCGACGATATACCTATTTAGGTAAAACTTCTTTTTGCTACAGCTACAATTATTTTTACCATTAATGAATGTGTGAAAATATAGCTTAAGGACCTGTATTTACGCTCCCACTGCTGGGAAACAGACTTTTCTCTCTAAAGAGAGAGATGTGACCTTGGGCGAATGTCACATGATCTTCAAAGCTCTCACACATGCCTTCCTCAAAATGTTTGCCTTCAACGTTAGAGCACGTGTATGAAGCCCACACATGATTATTTCCAAATGAAATATCCAGAACTGCGCGGCTGGGTTGGAACCCACGTCCTTCGGAATGAAAGTCGAGTGTGCTCCCACTAAGCCAATACGGCTTTTTTCGTGATACTATAGACACCTCACGCAACAATGTTGTTTGTATTTAGCACTCTTTTCGTGGCGGCCGGCATCGGCATATTGCTATCTCACTTTAATTTTATTGTCGCTTTCCTATTTTGTCTATGACGTGCCAGAATTGCCAGGTTGTTTTCAGTGCCAGAGAGTATATAATGACTACGTTTTGGTCCGTTTTTTTTGGTCAGTGCGTCGATATTTTTAATTTCTGTTAAGATCATCTCTTTTGATAAGCAAGTTATCTCTCCCCGACCACATGCTAGTTGAGTTTCCATACCACATCGCAAAATGATTTTTCAAACAAATATTTTAGATTTAAAATCCAAAATGACGTTTAAACACGAAAAAGAAAAGCTATTCATAAATGCAGGCAATGATTACGTTTCAGTGCATGTTACGATATCTCTCATAACGGTAAATTAAAAAAGTAAATGGGGCAATATGGCATGGTCGCGGCATTCATTATTCAAGCTATATTGTCGACCAAGGACGCGAACAACGAAATAATACCGAGTGGAAAAGTAAAAAAGAATATTATCTGATTTTGTTTTATAATCGAGATAATAATAGGACTTTGTTTTACTTTACGCGTATAGCTCAATGCTTTATAAAAGATAATGGGGAAGTGAAAAAGTAAATCTGTGATTTTCTAGAGTTTTGGGCTGTTAATTGGTGTGACTAATTTTATAGTTTATTTTTATTAAGAACTTAAATACGACTTTGACAAGTGTGTCTATCGGTTGTTTAGAAACAGTTATCCATAGAAATTATTAGAAGCGAAGCCGGGGCCGGGGCCGGGGCGGGTCGCTAGTATAATATAAAAATGGATCTACGAAATGTATGTATGCACATAACTTCCGAACACTAGCACCAAATTGGATGATTCTTTCTTTCATGTGTTTGTTGTTTAAAGGTTTGTTGAAAATATAAAATAGAAAATGTTGTAGTTAACATTCCATTTTATAAATCTTCAAACAAAAGTAAAGAAGGTAATATTTTTTATTCGTCCTGTAGGCTGCAAAAGTAATTTACCGTTCAGCCTTGGACTAAAGTCACTTGAGCATACAGCCACGACTGTTTTTGTCTTTACGATGCTGTATGGTCAAGTAACGTGACTTTTGCTTGAATGCACGAAAAATTGTTTTACAGACTTTAAAACATCTTTCAGTTACGTTCGGTTGCTCTGTGGCTCTGCGCGAGATAAAACCTCTTTTAACAAAAATAAGCAATATTTTGTTTTAGAGAAGATCAAAAAAGTGTTTTAAAATAGTGTTTAAAATTGGAAGACAGGCCCGACAACCCTAGCATCAAATCGCGGCTTCATAGATCCGCCGAGGGCCGGTAGAGAGACAATAAACGCAATATTCGCATACTTACCACATTCATTTTGCTTGCGTCCTTCTAACATTGCTGGATTATTGCGTTATTATGGGTAGAAAATTACGAACTCATCTCCTTTAATAAAATGAGACTATCTTATAAAGCGAATCGATGGACTGTGGGCGTATAGTCAAAAGGTGTTTTGATTATTATAAAAGTATGGTAATCGATACGTAATCTTCAAACGACGGGCGACGAAATCATCGTTATGTTGTTTAAATTTACTATTTTGTTAATGGTGATTATATAAAATGTCACTTTTATAACGATTTGTTAAATTTAACATACGTTCATTATTTCATAGTAACTTCAGGTAGGTAAACCATAATATATGTACCTACTATGTTTTTTTAAGAAACACAAATAGAGACGTAACAAAGAACAAAAAATAATCATACTTAGTTCGTTTGAGTTCAAAGATTTGGAGAAAAAGTGCATTTCGTTTAAGCAAGTTCTGTACTGCTTTTAGAATTAAGAATTCTTTTGTATGATGTTGTATATAAGCTGCTTATTTTTCCTCGGTTTAAATTACCCTAACACCATACGTATTGTACGATTTTGAAACATAAATTATTTAGACATGACTCAGTAAAAAAATAAATAAATGTGTGCACATTGCAAAACGGGAAATGTTGAAACAATTTTAATAGTTTATCATATATGTGGGATTTGTGTCCGTCCCGAATAGCAAATTAACTATTGGCACCACCAAAAATTGGCTGAATATTAAAATACTTGAAATAAATACTTTCCCATACAAAATATTCTCGGGTTTCGTTTCTGTCAAATATAAAATAGTCAATATCAGTTGAAAGAGGTTTTATCACGCGCAGAGCCGTACAGAGAAACTGAACGTAATTGAAAAAGGTTTTATTGAGTGAGAAACAGTGTGAAACATTGTGTTCAGGATTTGAAATGAATAATTTTAAAAAGTTCAAGGGAGTAGACGTGGGGATGTTAAATGGGAGTGGGATTGGGAGTAGGATTTCGGGTAGGACTTACTCCTAGTCCTACCCGGACTACCTTGGTTAATGTTAGTGGTAAAACATCGTTTACCGGATCAGTTCGTCAAAAATAATTAAAGAATCCACGTATTAATGAAACAACACACATATGAAACATAGATAATTACATTATACTGTGTTTGGATCAAAAGGTTTAGTCTCAGCTTTGTGTTACTACGATGCAAGATGCGTAAGGATGCTGTTTTTCAGACAAAACATTCGGGTAAGTGTGGACACACATACATTAAACAATGCCCTATGTCCAGCATTCGACGCACTTTTGCCCAAAATTATATGATAATACTTCCTACTGCCAACTGTACCAATAGTAGTATCTTATAATATTATTATTATTATCTTATCCAAGGCAGCTCTTAGACCAGAGTGGCGTCGTCTCATACATGAAAAAGTAGAAAATTTTGAAAATATACGTCTTTAAGAGCTTGATAAGAGACGAGACGAGCTCAAGGCCAGACCATCAGTGGCCATATCCTATTCCTATGTAAATGGGGTTTTAACATGCCCAACATGCTCTCGTACCTTCACTAACAAGGTTGGGTATTCTAGCCACCAGAGAGCACATGAAAGGATACGACAGCTACATCCACAGTAAAAGTTATTTTATGAAAACTATTAGCCAATTAGCGCAGTCGCTGAGGCCGAAATCGGCCAAGACTACATTATTATTATTATTATTATTAGTATCTTATAAAAATTTTGTTATTTATTTATTTATTATTTTTTTGCTGGATAAGCCTTTATTGGACCTCAATCTCACCTGATGTAAAGTGACGATGTGGTCTAAGATGGAGCATGAAGACCTTAATTTCATATTTTAATTAATTTAGTTTGTAAGAAATGGTGTGAAATAAATAAATAGGTTATCACTTATTTATCTTTAAGGATAAACGAGAGAAGGAAAAATCAAAAGATAGGAGGACGATTTCAAGAAAATAGCAGCCTCAGAATGTTCAGGATTAGGAAAGGATAGAGAAAAATGGAAGGCTCTAGAGGAGGCCTTTGTCGAAAGACAAGCTGTGAAAGAAAACAATTGTTAAATAGTAATAAACAAATGTAAAATTAAGATCAAGTTTCACTGCAATAAAGACTTATTTAATTTTATTTTAAAGATACACACTCAAGTAAACTTAACAATAAAAATCCTTCAGACTCAATAACCCTCAAACATCATAATATTACTGAGTGGTTAATATAAAGCATCTATGCCGGTCACGTTATTAATTAAGTGGTGTAGGAATCCATTGTTAATATCTAAGTTTCGATAGTTCAGAGGTTTCGCTACTTATACTTCATCAGGTTACTTACACTGAGAAACTGCCAATGTACGATGTACCTACGAAGGAGGTTTCGTAGGTACTTACCAAAGATACTATAAATAAATACTTACAAAAATCTTTATTAATTTATTTCGATGACGGCGACCTTTGCTTCACTTTCTGATAGGACTAGACAGACCAAACTTATACTAAAGATAATATTAATTAACCCCCGACCAAAAAAGAGGGGTGTTATAAGTTTGACGTGTCTGTCTGTCTGTCTGTCTGTGTGTCTGTCTGTCTGTCTGTGTCACCATAGCTCCTGAACGGATGGAGCGATTTCAATTTAGTTTTTTTTGTATGAAAGGTGAGTCTGGCGCGAGTGTTCTTAGACATGTGTCATGAAAATCGGTTGTGCCGTTTAAAAGTTATGGGGGTGAGAGTGGGTAAGGAAAACCGAAAATCTGCAAATATACTAGTGTGGGGTATCAAATGAAAGCGCATCGCGTCCACATTACATAATATTATTGTAGGCGACGCGTAGTGTTTCATAGTTTTAAGTTTTAATTTGATTTTTATTTATTTATCTTTAGTTTATGTTAAGAAACAAACCTTATTTTTTATCTGTAATTTAAAAATGTAAATAAAAATATATGCTGTGGCGCGCGGGGCGACGATCGGTGAGGTACGCGGGAGGGGAAGTGTCAGTGTGCAGTGCATGACGACGGCTCGCGCGAACGTTTGTTTTCTCGCTCGCTATTGCTTTTTGGTACAAAACATATGTTTTATTGATACAACACCTACAATTATGTTGTTTTACGTTTAAGGAAATTATGGCATTGGAATCGGGGGTTTTTCTTAAATTTTAAATTTAGATTTATCACTATATTCTACTTACAATTTGATTAAATAATCATGTTTCTTGATGTCTACGAATACATAGCCGGAAATTGTAGTAGTTTCGGCAATTATATCTTGACAGCGTTTGTGCGAGTGAGAGAGAAGTCGATAGTAAATGCTATATTAAAGTGATGATATTTATTTTTCGCTGCGAGTCTTTTCTATTATGGCTTTACGTATATTGTGATTTGGGTGTAAGGAAATCGAGGACTTATTGCAGGTTTATAACATACTCTGTAAACTCCCGGCGTTACCAAGTTGTCCGTTCATCTACGACCAACGTCCAATTATGTACTTTGTCATTGTTGATTGGTCAAACCTGTGTGTCAGCAACGCGGGTAGCGGGATACGATCCAAGAACGTCTGTAACGCGAAATTTTTATGCCTGAAAACCTGCCGCTTTATGATTGCGTAGGTGCGCAAAGGGCCATACATATTATGTTTAGCATCCGTCGCGACGTAGACGCTACAGCTTCGCAGTCTCTTTGTTCGCGCAGGTTTGACCGAAGTTAAAACGGGTATCAATACTAGTTATTATAGTAATGTTTCTTTTTAATACTTTCTATTACAATAAAATGAGAATAACCAATAAATATAAAAAAAAAAACTAATTTATTGGAAAAAAAAGATTCTTGCTAAATCTATTAATAATGTATCTAAGATATTGTACCTATATCTTCTGTATAAAACATAATTAAATACCGTTTTTATTATATAAACCAGTGACCTGCGTTCTTCTGTGTTTCTACAGTCTTGATTCATAGCATAAGAAAAGCAAAAGCCGACTTCTCTAAGCAACTTATTCGTACATCATTTGATTGTAATATAATATAATTTATATAATGATATTGTATGCCTCATCTTGAGGAATCATTACGAAATCTTGGAGTATGTACTTAACCTACCATAAATCAAAAGAAATCAGGGGTCTGTAGAAACGCTCATAAATAAACATTACCATCAGAATTCTCGTGGTAATTTCCATCCCAGAGGTACAGATATTGACGTAACTGAAACGCTAATGTTGCTTCTAAAATCGTTACGTGGAAAGGCATTTTTGATGTTATTTAATTTTGGTAACAATAAGTAACAAATATCTTTTTGAATGTAATTTTTTTGGAGCTTGTAATAAAAATCAATAGCTAGGGCTAATTACTAATGCTAAGTTTTTAAACCTACAACTTTTATGATTGTTTAATATAAGGAGCAGAGTATTTCATATAATTCAATAACTATTAAACATTTCACCAAATTAATTTGATATCTACCTACGGCAATAAATTGGTATAAGCTTCACTTTTGGCCTCATCAGTACGATATAAAGAAACGAAAGAAATCATATATTTCTGTGAAGGTAGTGGCTCAGGCCTGAGGGTGAAATAGGAAAAGTTTTTCAATTAGATAAGTAATCTAATACCACACCTAACTAATATAAGTTACAATAAGCCAATCAAAATATCTTTAACAAACTCTGACCTTTACGTGGGCAATATTTATGTGTATACTGTTGCTGAGTAACAATTCCAGTAGGTAGATATGTTTCTACGAGTACCGATTAAAAGAAAATCTTTATTGGGAACAGAAATAACATGATACAATACGTGGGTTGATAACAGCAAAACTTCAAAAAAACTGCTTAGCCGAGTCAGCCTCAATGTCCCTTCAATGGACAAAAAAATGAAAAATTTTTGTGCATAATATTTGTCGTTAGTCTCCACACTAAGTACACTGCCTGTGTCGTGGAGACCTGAACGATAACCAGTTACTATATGAATAAGCCTTACATTACACATTGGACTACATTCAAGAGAAAATAAAATAAAAAAAACATTAATATATTAAAACGGTGTTTAAATAATTATGTTCCTTACAATAAGACTTATAGATATATTTACAAATAAAATAGGAAAACACTATAAAGTAAAGTGAACGAAAACCCTAGTAAGCATCAATATTTTTTGTGAAACTGTGTCTATATCATTTATTTCTTCAAATGACATCTTTTAGATGTAAGTATATGTTTTTGTTCTGGGTATAACCAGATACAATTATTGTTTAAATGAAAAATATGCAGGTAGGTACAATTTAATTTGAAAAGTAGCGAACGAAAATTATTATCTTTCTTTGAGATCCTCGAACCATTATACAACGATCCATAGATAATTGACAAAAATAAGTTAGGTTTAAGAGAATGATGATAATACTTCTTAGTATTCTCTATGGTTGTATTATGTCAAATTCTTCTTCTTCTTTTATTAGATGGCGTCCGTGACTGGCTATATAGCCGTCAATGTCAAATTCTATTCGTTGGCGGGAATCATAATTGCGATGAAAATTTCTTAATTAATTGAGAGATCAAGAAAAAATATAATATTGAATTATTGAACGAAAAATTAGATGTTGAAAGATTTATTCGTTTTGAAGGGAAACTAGAGTTCTAAAATATATGTTGATGATTTTCGATCAACGGAGACATTGAGACATGAACGGTTGTTGAAGGTATGTAACCTTTTCAAGTCATTTGTAGTTTTCTCCGAGCTAGTAATTCTGCTAAATAAAAAACCAGCTATCCGATTAACTACTTCTGACTCATGTTTTTAGAAATGTTTGATTAATTTTGACCAATAAAGGGAATAATAGGAACAAAGGCGTGTAGCGAATATGTAAACACGGATTTTAGTTTTCAGCAATGAGATATAGTGATGCCCTTATGATGGTTTATATTTGTATATTCGTATACACTTATTCTTATATTTTCACATTACAGCACTAAGTATAAAGACGAAAATATAACGTATATAATTTGCATACGTGAGAAGTCCGGGCGGTTTGCTTATTTTCAACTCCAAAAAGGTGTTCAATTTACGCGTTTTGCATGCGTTTGCACCGACGACGGTCGATTGTTTTCCATATTCCAGTTCTAGACATTTAAATTTTTAAATTGAAATCAAATTACAATTTGACGTTTAATTTTACGTTTAAATTGAAAC
Source organism: Gymnoscelis rufifasciata (assembly GCA_929108375.1). Classification (NCBI taxonomy): domain Eukaryota; kingdom Metazoa; phylum Arthropoda; class Insecta; order Lepidoptera; family Geometridae; genus Gymnoscelis; species Gymnoscelis rufifasciata. Next base: position 11,366,025 of record OV815303.1, read on the forward strand.
CACTGTTATTAATTGTGACTGGGATATAAATACCATATATCTATTAAGGTAATTAGAACTGTTTCCATCTTTTTGAATCAAAGACAAATAAACTACAGTATTGTAAACATATATACTTAGTAAAATCATTATAATTTATTTGCAAACTGCGTGTTAAGTAAGCATTTCAGTATCAAAGAATAAGAGCAATGTTTATAGTAGTTTTACACATGCTCTTAAGCATGCCACTTTTGAGCATTGGCAACTTTTTAAGTTATTTTAATTAGGTATTCATTTTTCTACAATACCTAAAATGTTAATTCATCATTTAATTATGTAAAAAAATTGACGTTTTTGCTTGATGGTAGATAAATAATGCATATTGATATACATGACATATATATCACACCTACGTTTGCAGGTAAATCATGTTATTTTTGAATAAATATATTTCTTTTCAATATATTTATTAACATTCTTTCCGAACATCTAGATCCTGTCTTACAATTTTACTTAGCTTATTTAAAAAGTATTTTTGCCTTCGTATAGGAAGTAGGTCGGCCAATTCGATCATTTCCATGTTTGGAACCCTTATCCACCAACTGAACCATCCTGAACTTCTGAACAGCGAAAGTCAATTTGGACTGAAAAGTTTTTCGCGACCTCTCCCGCATTTGTTCCAAAGTTCCTCATTGATTCTTCATCGTAATTTACTTAAACATTTCTCCTATTCTTTCTTATTAAAATGCCCACTCAGTGAACACACGAATAAATTCGGACGCATTTTAAAATTTTACTTTTAAAAAATTTACAAACGGTCAAAGTATTTACAATACGTACATTAAAAGACAATACTGCAAAAATAATAATACATTGTAGGCACATTCATGTATGTTTCAAGATAAAATTTGTAAAGGATTCTTATATCAATATAATATCTTGAATTAATCTTAAACACTATATAAAATGAGCCATAGCCAAAATCAAGTATTGTAATTTCAGGCTACAATTATTTAACGGAATGTTATTGATGATCCAGATATTCAAGGAACCTAATTCAAATATTTGATAATATTTCAAAGCCCTTGGATCGTGTTAAAGGATCCTGCTATTATTTAGTTCTTGGACTATCTCAATTGGATGGGATTATTTATTCATTTCATCTCGATCGGAAACTTCGAGAATTGTGTCAAATGAAACTAGCAAGATTTCAGAAGACTTGCATCCTTGTTACCAACACAAAACTTAGTAATTCGAAGCTCTAAAAATTTACATAAACGTTTACACTAGGTAAGGAGTAAGTATTCCCCGCAGGTAGCAAGCATTAGTTTCTCCGCTGGATTTCTGGTCTAGAGTAATTTGTATAAGGTACGTCCAGAATGCAAATTGCAGCCACCTGATCTAATTTTTAGAAAAATTACTTATGATAAGGATAATTGTATTGTCCCACAGTTTATTTTTAACACACGATTACCACTGATCGATAGGATATGACCAAACAGTGAAATCGCAGTTACTATAATATTTTGTGTAATTGACTGTGTCAAGGGAAGTAGTTATAGCATTTTATCACGCTTCCGTTACAATGTATCGCAGATTTTGGCTGGTTTTAGACCGGTCTGGTTCTATTCGATTATACTTAAAATATAATCGAGCATTGAAATCGGGCCCACTGCCCGGTGATCGGTGAAAACTTTCTTACCGGCGATGGTGACCGAACTTTGTTGACGAACCGAAGCGGTTAGATCTGTGGCGAATTTTGTAATATATTTTAGCCTTCCGGTTTCAATTACGTTTTGTTCTGTTTGAGGCAGAACCGGGCCAACCCAGTACCTAGGTCTTTGGCCAGTGACCAGCCATATTGCTTGATTGAGATATTGTGAATTTCTGAATTTGTAAAATATGGGATTAGAGCAATGAAAACTCATAAAATTTGATAAGGATAACTATACACTAGTACACTAAGGGTACTGAGTGTTTACTAATATACTTAAAAAAAAAACGATTCATGACGAATTTAAAAACAAATACTGGATCTCTTTCAAGCAAGGTCAATTTTGGGACAATGACCCCGACTTCAAGATATCATTTTTGAAGACCTATCCATAGATACCCCGCACAAGTATGGGTTTAGCAAAAAACGTATTTGAGTTTCATTTTAAATTATGAGGACCCCAAAAACTATTGTTCTCGTAATTTTTTGTGTGCGGTTCACAGAATACAGCTACCAAGTTTCAACTGTATTTCAGTTTTTATAGTTTCGGCCAAAAATGTCTGACGTGCCTGAAATACGGACGGGCAGACAGACATGACGAATTCATAGGGGTTCCGTTTTTAACTACGGAACCCGAAACATGTACTAGGGCTTCATTTGGTACCTGTATCCGTAACCCTCCATTACTTACTATTAGAATGTAAGATGGTATCATTCACTTGCATGTACAAATTAGGTATATAAGGTTTTTTATCCGTTTTATTGGCAAATAGGTTTCTCGCGTATATCAATAATATGTTTAAACCGTACGATTGTTATTAAATCATCCACTCGAGCGCTACCTATAGGCTCGTTACGCGTCCGTCTTGATGGAAATCGTAATCAAGGTCACAACACATTATAACCACCCGGCATACCACCATGACCCATTTTTTTCTTTATTTAGAATATTATTACGGTTACTTTTGTATATATTCTATTTAATCGGTAGCGTCTGTGTCAAGTACAGTGAGCATAATAAAAGAAAACGGGCGTAAGGCGCAACAAATGCAACAAATCCCATGCATTGCTAACGCACATGCCGAGGCGCGGTAGCGATAAGGCCAGCGGCCGCTCGCAAGAATGAAAAGTTGATGAAATAAACATTATAAAGGCACACAAGATACTGAAGCCTTTACCCGAAAAAAGCTTTAAATGATTTATTTATTACTCATTCATAAAAGTTAGTCGTGCTTAAATCATTACGCAAATGAATAAAGCGCAATTCTAACCAAAGATAAACTTAAAATTGAAGACGGAAAATCTGTATTTTCTGAAACCAACTCTGTTTGGTTTGTGTGGGGGGAACCGCTGCTTTTGTTTAGTGAAACAACATAGCCAGTCTCGTTTCGTATCCATATCCACTTATCTGAATCTCAAGTAAGCTTCGTCCCGGTTTACGACTGGGTATTTTAGCTACTTTTCAACTTACATAATTTAATCTAAAATGAAATGAAATTTAAAGACGACGCTAGTTCGAGACGTCTAGGAAAATAACGGATGCACAGGTTGCAGGTAAATATTATCAAGAATACGCTGAGGAAAAAGTTATTTGAATGTTGGTTTGATCTTTTCTCAGTAGATACTTTGTTGTTTTATGATGGGATACGAATATAGAGATGGCATGAGGAAGCTTATGTTTACTATTAAATTTGATTCGGCTTTTTCCTTGTTATATTTTCCAATTATCGAAACGATCTCTTTGGCTTTATAGTAGAAGCAAATAAAAAAGAAAAAAAATTTTTCCTAATTAATTAATGTTATTTAATACTAGCTAGTTTAATGAGACTCTATTCTAAAATAATTATATAATCTGTATAATTATTCCTTGGATTTGCGTGTTTAACCACGCCATAAAATGTATAGATACATTAAAAATAAAAATATTTTTTGATGGAAACAAAGTCATAGTTTTTCACATAACTTTTAATCTCTCTATTTATCTAAAAGCACTGCAAAAAATCCTAGAATAATTCCAGCATTCATGTCATCAATTCATCAAAGTCTTGGCCAGAACCTAGCTCGGAATAAATTTCGAAGAGTTATAAACCACAAAGAGATGGTCGACTTTCAATTTAATTAATGTTTTTTTAACAATGCAACCTCGTCGGACTTTAATTAATTAACGTCGGTCCGATGTACGGGATTCAGAATAAATAGCAGTCGAACATTTTCTACCACTCCGGTGTAAAATAAGTATTGTAGTAAAGTTTTCCTCTACTTCATTAGGCGACAAATTTTCATAAAAGACTCATCAATGAAAATTTTCATCGTTATTTCACTGATTAAAAAATGTCACATTAGATCAGGCAATAAAATAACTTTTCAAATTAGGTACACGTCTTCTTGTCTTCCTGTTGGTTATGTCTATTTTTTCAGAAACATGTCTGTGTATGGACTTGATTGGTTGAATATAGTTTCCTTCAAAAATTAAGTTGACCGACGTTTTTGTGAAGTGATGTCGTTCGTAATATTCTGAAAAAAAAAATACTTATAAGATAAATAGGTTTTGTTTGATTTTTTTAAATATTTTAGTAGGTTTGAACAATTGCTCTGAAAAAAGATCTGTTAAAAGACCATTAAAATAGGTGAGTGAAGTCTATGTATTACCTTAGTAAATATGTTCGGAATCTCGCACTAATCGACAAATCGTATTGCCGAAGAGTTTGTTTGTTTCCTTAAACGCGCTAATCTCAAAACTACTGTCCGATTTGACCGATTAGACTTCTTGTTCCCGCGGCATAATCCATAAAACACGGCCAACGCCATGGAGTGCAAAGCTATTCGTCTTTAAATAGAATCCCACAAGTTCTTAGTCTAAAGTGACACAGACATAACATTCTGCTTGCAATAAAAGAATATTCTAGATTAATGAATCGCTAAGTGGTTTAACCGAGCTACTTTTGGAGAGCTCGACAAAGCTGACGTAACCCGTTTTATTATTTTAAAGTGAAAGCTATAGCAGCAAGAGCATTATATTATAACAATTGAATAAAATACAGTATTTACGTCTCGTCGTTAGAGAAAGGCTCAAGTACTTTAAAAAAATACTTACCGCCGAGAAACTGAAAGGTCAAAATAATGCAGTTGTTATTTAAAACTACATTAGCCAAGTCCATACCCTAATTTAAATCATAAATGTACGGTCATTGATGTGTGTTACACAGAATTTTCTATCAAGCTATTAAAGTATAGAATAAGAATAAGAATGATTTATTTTGTCACAATCACAACATATTACAACAAATATATAAATTAGAATAAGGTTCTTCTTCTTCTTCGGTTGCACTCTTGACAGAGTGGTCGTGGTCATCATTTCAGGTGTTGGTGGCAAGCTTCACAACACGCCGCCACTCTTCTCTGATGGCCGCCTTCCTGGTGCATTCATGCAGTGATGATGAGCCATTTATCGCCGCTTTTATCTGGTCGGTCCATCTCATAGGGGATCTTCCTCGTGGCCTGGTGCCCTCAACCTTCCCCTGGACCACAAGTCGCTCGATAGCCACCTCCCATAACATAAGGTTAGAACTATATAAAAAATAACAACAACATGTTGCGACAAGAAAGGTAACCATTCAGCGGCAGAACGGGTCCAACCACTGTCGCTTTGCAATACGTGCTGAGGTTTTTTAAACATTATTTATAACAGTAAATTATTTCGATAGCTGTTTTGCTGAATATTTTATATGAGAACCAACGAAAAGTTTTGAACCTCTGCGCTGTTATCACTTTTATTTTGGTACCAATTATTCAAAAATCATTTTTAATTTTTTGAAATAACTTTTTAGTTTACGAGATAGTTGATTTATCACCAATACTCTATTGGGATCTTAATTATCGATATCCATAAAAAAAAAGTTTTAACTTTATTATATGGACAAATGTCAAACCTCCTATTCGTAAAGCTTAATGCTTTTTGCTTGAAAGAAAGGAAGAACGAAATCATTTATTGATTATTGATAGTAGGTAATAACAAAATAACATGGTACATTGCATATGTGTGTGGACCAAAAGGTATTTTACCTCTGCTTTGCTTGCTTGACGAAGTAAAAACTTGTATGGTGTGTAAACAATTTTGTATACATACATTCTACAAAAAGCGTTGGTTAAGTGGGAGCACACTCGACTTTCATTCCAAAGGTCGTGGCTTCAAACGGTGAAGGCAAACATCGCGAGGAAACCGGCATGTTCTGACAACTTTAAAGAGTTTGAAAGACATGTGAAATTTAACACCCCGCACTTGTCTAGCGTGGTGTTAAGGCCTAATCTCTCACGTCAAGAGAGAAGTCATTGTGTTCCAGCAGTGGGAACGTTAACAGGGTGTTGATGATCGATGATGATCCCACTTGACAGATCGCACATCAGCTCGCCGTCCAGGTCACAAAACGCGCTCAAAGTATGTTCCTCAACACACAATATATTTTTATTGGAAAATTATGGACAACTCTATAGAATCTTAAGTTTTAATATTTTTTTTTGAGTTTAATACAATAATAATATTCACATTCATTAGATGCACATGCTTTGTGTATATTGTAAGCTATTCCCAGGTAGTTATATTTTTAATAAGTCTAGGTATAAAAGAACCCTGCGCGCACATAATTCATTCGCAACGTTTGTTATCCGATCGCTTAAGCAAAATAATTTATCTGTTTATTTCATCAATTTGACACATTAAAAGAAATAATTGCGACAAAATTATTGAATTGTACTTACAGGAATGAGGAATATTCCTTTTTATTAAAAATATTATTACCTTTTGCAAACAAATTTAAATAAATTAATAAACGTTATGTTAAGGTATCGGTATTTTAGGTGGAGCACAAAATTTAACAAGTTATTATTTTTAACCCCCGACTAAAAAAGAGGGGTGTTATAAGTTTGACGTGTCTGTCGGTCTGTCTGTGTGTCTGTCTGTCTGTCTGTCTGTGGCACCATAGCTCCCGAACGGATGGAGCGATTTCAATTTAGTTTTTTTTGTATGAAAGGTGAGTCTGTGTTCTTAGACATGTTTTATGAAAATCGGTTGTGCCGTTTAAAAGTTATGGGGGTGAGAGTGGGTAAGGCAAACCGAAAATCTGCAAATATACTAGTGTGGGGTATCAAATGAAATCGCATCGCGTCTACATTACAAAATATTATGTTGTTTTACGTTTAAGGAAATTAAGGCATGGGAATCGGGGGTTTTTCTTAAATTTTAAATTTAAATTTATTAATTAAATGTTTTTGTTTAATTTTTATTATATTAAAGAGCACATTTCAACAGATATTATGATGTGACCTTATCACACCATAAATCATGAAATAAAAAAAAAAACAGTTCGTAAAACTAAGAAAACATAAATTTTCAAATTGCTTCCATTCACCCCTCTGAAAAAACCATACAAGTGAAGATCGCACCGAGCGTATGTATGGTTTTTGTCGATAAAAATATAGTGTCCGACCTCTGTGGCTCGGTGGGCGAACGTCCGCCTGAGGCGCAAGAGGTTGCGGGTTTGATTCCCGCCGGGAGACCAGATTTTGTACGAACTACAATTTCTGGTTTCGGGTCTGGGTGTTATCTATATTTCATATGTATGTATTTACAAAAAAAAAATGTATCTATGTAGTATACAATATGTAGTATATGTGTATTTACAGTCACCTAACACCCATAGTACAAGCTCTGCTTAGTTTGGGGTTAGGTGATGCTGTGTGAGTAGTCCGGAAATATTTATTTATTTTATTTATTTACTGGTTACCGTTAGCGAAGCAACACGCTGGCAAAGTATCGTAAAACCGTTTCCTAACACACAGTATAAGCGCTTATTCGTGTTTCTTATGATTTACTTACTTAAAATTACTTGACATTATTAATTGCAACAGTAATTTACATTATATAGTTATAAGTTTATTCGTGTTTCGCATGAGCACGAATTAAACGTTTAATTATTTTAATTATTTTGTGCATTCCAATAATTTGGATAAAAATTATATTGTTCTGGTATTATAAACACTGGTGTTACATGTGTAGCACTTGGCCGGTGATTCGCTTGATTACACGTTGGCTTGATTTACAATTAGATTGGCGCGAAAATAAGTGAAAATGGATAGAGTTAATTTCAAAGTAAATGGAAAATCTTACAGCGGTAAGCAAACACAATATTTAAATTTTATTCCATCTAGTATTCCTACTATGTAGTAGGTAGTTTGATCATTTACCTGTTTTGAACAGTTCGACCAGTTTGGATATGTACATTTTATTCTATATTTATAACTACTCGTATATTTCAATACACTAAAAGCGGGGAAAAAAGCTAAGTTTATTTAGTAATAAGTAGTTTTAAACAGTACGGTTATGAAAGGTTATTTTGGTCTGGGAATAATCAAAATACGAGTGAGCGCATCCACTTGCTGTGGCAGTGGCCGTCGTAGCTCTAGGAAACAGGCTTTGGATAAAACATTATAAGCACCTCTTTATTTACGTTGCCAATACTGGAACACAGGGAATTAAGGCCAACTCTCTCTTGGCGAGATATTTGGCCTTCACCGCGCTGGCCAAGTGCGGCTTGGTGATGTAGCAAGTCCTTCAAAGTTCTTACAACATTAAAGCAAACATAAATTTTTCATAAAGAAAAAATCCAGATTTGCGCTGAACGTTTGAACCTGCGAACTTCGGGATGAAATTCGAGTGTGCTCCTACTTAACCAACACGGTTGTTATAAGTATTTATAAATGTATGTTTATTATATTAAGTATATCAGATGTCTAGTACCCGTAACCCAAGTTTAGAGCTTACCATGGGGCTAATGTTGCTGTGTGGATTGTCCGGCAATATTTTTCTTTTTATTTACTTATAAGTCCTAATATTATTAAATGTAAATGTGAAAAAGGAAGGTCTGTCAAGCCATTGTCTGAAAGTCTTCATAGAAAAGTTCACTGCTATATTTTAGCGGGCAGTGAGATGTCAGCGGATACATCCCTCAATGAGTACATTCGCCGTCACGCGGACCTGCGCGGTACAAAGTATATGTGCCTCGAGGGTGGCTGCGGCGCGTGCGTGGTCAATGTGCGCGCACTCAGCAGCGCACAAGAGTACGTGGACTTCTCCGTCAACTCTGTAAGTAATCCAGCATTTGATGGCAGTTTATATAACTTTCAATGAGTACTTCGAGTACTTCTGCCGTCACACGAGTGAAACTGCGCGGCTCCAGAAACATTTGCCTGGAGTGCGGCTGGCGGTTTGCTCCCAGTAGATCCATTGACCAGATCCACCATGGATCTACGGGGACTTTTTCCCAATTAGATCCAGTATTTTGTTAAATGGTTCTATTGGAAACTGTTTTTTGTCCGTTCTCAGTAGATCTACTGATAACATTGCCAATATCCATGATGGATCTATTGGGAACGTCCCATTCCATCAAGTTTGTGTTGAATGGATATACTGTGAGGTGTTATTATTCGTACGTTCTGAGTAGATGCATTATGAATCTAGTGCGATATTTTATTCCCAAAAGATGTTATTCATGTTAGATATGATCTTTTATTTATTTACTGTCCTCAAGTTATGCCATGTTACTCGTTTCAAAGCGTCACGCTTAAAATACTGTATTAGTTAAAATATTTTTATTAGCTTTAAGATTACTGAATTACCAACTGAACCTTCCGGTTTTTGATTAGAATAGTAAGTTCATTGATATTCCAGTGCCTCGTCTCAATCATGTCCTGCGATGGGTGGGATATTACAACAATTGAAGGCATCGGGAACAGGAAAATCGGCTACAATGTCATTCAGAAACGATTGAACCACTATTTCGGCTCCCAATGCGGATATTGTTCCCCTGGATTCGTTATGAGCATGTACAGGTATTGCATTTAACTATCCTCTCCGTGGCCTTATCCTTGTGTGGTTTGATACAAAATATTAAAAAAATACAACATAGGTAATTTTATTGTGAAATAAAATTATTCAAGCACATAAATATGGAGTATTGTATCGAGAACTACTTAATGATCCTTGTTATCCCTTATCCTTTTAATTCCTGAAGTGGAAGTGCTCGATAGGCCATAATACTCAATTTGGTTTCACACAATCTAATTTATATATAATATCAATCAATTTATCAACCAATCTATGAATTGAAATTTCCATTCAATCCATCAACATCCCCTGATTATTTACCTTGTCAACATTTTACTCTGCCACTATATTTCTAAATAACTATCAAATAATGCACTTTAAACATTACCTACTCATTTTTTAGCAATTATTGGTGTGTATGCAATTGTAAATCCACAAAAATTTGTTTCTCAATTATTCTATATTATTTTATTCAGTCTCATCAAAAGCAGTGACCATCATCTAACTGAAGAAGAAATTGAACGTTCTTTTGGAAGTAACTTGTGCCGTTGCACGGGCTATCGCCCCATTTTGGAAGCGTTCAAATCATTCGCTATTGATAAAAGTGAAGATATTGTGAATAAAGTCAAAGATATTGAAGACATTAATGAATCAGTATGCCAAAAGGGTGTAATTTGTAAAGGAATCTGTAAAGAAGATGAGAAAGACTGGTGTATGGTTAATATTAAAGAAAAATTAGTCGAACCCAAGGCTATAAGCTTGTGCGATGGTAGGTTCTGGCATGCGGTGAAAGATATACGATCTATATTTTGTATTTTAGAAAAATATAGTTCTGATTCGTATATGCTGGTTGCGGGAAACACAGCAAGAGGTAGGTACTTCTAAAATCAAAATCGATTTCAATAATTAGAAGGTTTAATTATAAAACATGATGTTGTTTCAGGAGTGGTACCAAGAATACTGCCAAAACTATTAATCGATATAAGCAACGTAACTGAACTGACATCATTTTACTTAGACGTTAATTTGGTGTTAGGTGGTAACATTTCATTAACTGACTGTAGTCATATATTTGAGAGACTATCAAAGACTAATGAAGAATTTTGGTATTTAGAGAAGTTCTACGAACATTTTCAAATTGTCGCTCATATTCCATTACGCAACGTAAGTACAACAAGTGAATACAAGTAAAAATTTATTACCCCTTTAAAATAGTTCTACAGAAAAATCATTAACACAAATTCATTTATTTTAATTAATTCATATTTTAACACAGATTCCAGGAAATCACACCCCACATTAAAAAGTTTCATTAAAAGCTTTTCCACTTTGCTTACCCCTTGTGGGGTAAAAATTTTGAAAAACAATTTCATATTACTTGTCTAGGAAAAGGCACTTATTGTACAAATTTTATCCTTCTAAAGTCACTGGTTCAGTCAGATTATCTCTTTATTGGTAACCCGTAAATAGGAATATTTACGGGTTACCAATAAATATTTGGAAATAGTTTGCCATAAATTAGTGTAAATGCAGATATGCAGGTATTATGTTATTCATTATATGTATTTTTTATTCCATATGTAGATTGGGACAATAGCCGGTAATTTGGTGTTGAAACACAACAACCCAGAATTCCAATCGGATGTTTTTAACAAGTGAATACAAGTAAAAATTTATTACCCCTTTAAAATAGTTCTACAGAAAAATCATTAACACAAATTCATTTATTTTAATTAATTCATATTTTAACACAGATTCCAGGAAATCACACCCCACATTAAAAAGTTTCATTAAAAGATTTTCCACTTTGCTTACCCCTTGTGGGGTAAAAATTTTGAAAAACAATTTCATATTACTTGTCTAGGAAAAGGCACTTATTGTACAAATTTTATCCTTCTAAAGTCACTGGTTCAGTCAGATTATCTCTTTATTGGTAACCCGTAAATAGGAATATTTACGGGTTACCAATAAATATTTGGAAATAGTTTGCCATAAATTAGTGTAAATGCAGATATGCAGGTATTATGTTATTCATTATATGTATTTTTTATTCCATATGTAGATTGGGACAATAGCCGGTAATTTGGTGTTGAAACACAACAACCCAGAATTCCAATCGGATGTTTTTATTCTTTTCGAATGTGTTGGCGCAATCGTCAAACTTGGTGAGCTATTTTGAAGCAATGAAGTGTAAACCAATATTAAATGCCAACTTGTAATTTCAATTTATTCATTCAGGATTATTTTATATATTTGTATTTTAGTTGATAAATATATGAACGTTATGGAGTTAAGTCTAGTTGATTTTTTACGAACGGACTTGAATGGACGAGTTATAACGGAAATAAAACTGCCTCCTCTTTCACGACATTATGATATACTTACATACAAGGTAAGTTTTGGTTATATCTTACACAGAGATTACAGTATATATAATATATATATAAATAATATATATATATATAATAATATAATATATATATCTATTTGAAATATGCGGCCATTTTGTTAAATTTCAGATAACACCGCGAGAACAAAATGCAACGGCGGAGGTTAATGCAGCTTTTTTATTTAAATTCTGTCCACTTAGTGGATACATTCAAGACGCTTCGCTCGTTTATGGTGGAATCAGTCCTACATTCACCCACGCATATAAAACAGAACAGTTTTTGATGGGGAAACAAATATTTAACAACAAAGTAATCCAAAGTGCTCTTCGTTACTTAAAAGAAGAAATAAACCCTGTTGAAAATCCTCCAGAACCATCACCAAGTTTTAGAAAGAAAGTGGCAGTTAGCCTTTTTTACAAGGTAAGTTAAAGGTTAAATCTTCATTATTAGTATTTGCACATTTATTTATATCAAAATTACAAGTTATAGGGTTTTGAACCGTTTGCCGGCTATGACTACAGGGCAGTAGAAACCATTCTATAAAAGTAATTATTATATATAATACTAAGTTAGTAGTTTGTATTAATAATTGTGTTTTATTTTAGAGTATTTTAAAGTTATGTCCAAAGAACATATTGAATCCATTTTATGCATCTGGCAGTACTATGTCTTCAGAAGACAAACCTCCAGTGAGCCGAAGTTATCAAGAATATGAAATAGAAAAAAAACAGTTCCCCATAACTAAACCTCTGCTCAAAAAGGAGGGTCTTATACAATGTGCTGGAGAAGCTGTGTATTCTGATGATATGCCTACGATGAAAAATGAGGTCTTTGCTGCATTAGTGCTGTCATCCATCGCCAAAGGTGAAATAGAGTCAATTGATGCATCCATTGCTCTGGTGAGACTTGAAACAATTACAAGACGTATTTTCCTCTCCATCTTTCATCAAAAATATATTTAAGCAATAAGGCTGCCCATTACGCATTTTGCATTTAGCTCTATGTTCTTTTTATATTGTCTAATCTCAGTGTGTAATAAAGAGTATTAATATTATTTATTATTATAGAGTCACGCACGCAAACATTTCATAGACAAATTATACAATTTCAGAAAGTAAACGGCGTTATAGCCGTTTTCACTGCCGCAGACATACCAGGCTTGAACAGTATAGCTCGCGCTGGATTCATATTATTTCCTGAAAATGAAGAATTATTAGCTAGTAAACAAGTAGTTTATTACAATCAGCCTGTGGCTATTGTAGTAGCTAATACTCAGATTTTAGCAGATCAGTCTACTACCTTAGTGAAGATTAAGTATAAAAATGTATCCAATGAACCTCTTGTGTTTACAATTGAAGATGCGATTCAATCAAAGTATAGAGAGCAACGACTAATCCCTTATACAGGAATTACTCCTACTAGTAGAGGTGTGAATATAGAAAAAGTCATAAAAGGACAGTTTATAAGTCCTCGTCAATATCATTATATGATGGAACTTCACACAACAGTTACTCAGCCAGTTGACAATACATTTGAAGTTTACACTTCTACTCAGTTTATAGATATGACTCAAGCTTCAATAGCTCAGTTATTAAAAATTAATGAAAACTCGTAAGTATAATAAGTTGGTCCATTTTATGCCCTAAAGTCCTTCAGTCCTATCATGGATGTTTTTATTTTAGAGTGATAGTAAAAACTCGAAGATGTGGAGGAGGTTTTGGGAGCAAAATTGCTAGAAGTAATTTTGTTTCGTGCGCTACGGCCTTAGTTGCCAAGCTACTTAATGTACCTTGCCGTATGGCAATGCATATGCGGGATATCATGCGTGCGACTGGAAAAAGGCCCAACTCAAGATTTGATTATGAGGTGCGTATCACTCTAGGTATAATAACGAAACACTACTGTACTTTACCTATATAACAATGAGTTTAGAAGCCATTAAGATATGTTTTCATTTATTATTTTGTTTTAAAGTAGTATTTTTCTGTTATTTAAGGTAGGTGTGGATCTAACGGGTCAGATACAATACATGGAAGGTACTTTCTATATAAATGATGGAAATTCACGTAATGAAAACGAAAACTTGAATGCTATTAATTCTTTGAAAAATTGTTACGACTTTAGTCGATGGAAGGTGGATTCGTTCGGAGTATTAACTGATTCTCCTTCGAACACTTACATGAGAGCACCAGGTAGGAATACGGTACAGTGTTGATGTAATTTTTAATGTTTTTTAATAAGTGATAAACCTTACTTTACAGGTTAAACTATTTTTTAAATTTTTATGCAGAAAAATTAGGACACATCCGATATTTTCGCCTTCGTAAGGAATGCGCCCTGACGTGCTAAAACCAATTACACCAACGCGTCATTGGTTTTAGCACGTCAGGGCGCATGGAGATGCAGGTTCGAATCCTGTGCGCGAAGATTACGGATGTGTCTTAATATTTCTGCATAAACATTTAAAAAATAGTGTTGATGTAATTCTCATAAAATATGGAATAGATCCTAAACTTAATAACTTCTTCACATAGGTGGGTTCGAAGGAATATCAGCAATAGAACACGTCATGGGACATATTTATGATGAGCTCAATATTAGCCCGGCAGAAGTGCGCCAGTCCAATTATCGCCAAGAAGATAATGACTTACCAAATTTGATGCCTATATTTTTAGAGAAAACTGAGTTTATTAGGCGTCAGCAAGATATCATTAACTTCAATAAACAAAATCGCTGGAAGAAGCGTGGACTAAGTCTAGAAAATATGGCCTTTCCTCTCGTTTATTTTGGAAATTACGCAGCATTAGTATCAGTATATCATGGTGATGGAACGGTGGTTGTTAATATAGGTGGCATAGAGATAGGTCAAGGTATAAATACAAGGGTGTCTCAAGCTGCTGCTAATGAGTTAAAAATACCAGTAGATGATGTAGCCGTATTACCGGCAGTAAACTTCGCAACTCCAAACAACTACGCCACTGGTTCTAGTATTACATCCCAATGCAGCATGTATGCTGTTATCCGATGTTGTGAACAGATCAACGCAAGATTAGCCCCTATAAGAGCCGCTATGCCAAATGCAACTTGGAAAGAAATTGTTTTTGAAGCCGATTTACAAGGTATACTATTACAAGCGAATTATTTAACAAGCTCCAATGACCCTCGTATGATTCCTTATTCAGTGTTTGGGATATCTGCAGTGGAAGTTGAGATAGATGTCTTGACGGGAACCAAGTGGATTGTTCGAGCTGATGTATTTGAAGACGTTGGTAGAAGCGTTAATCCTGCGATAGACATAGGCCAGGTATGTTCTTTTAATTTTATATTTGAAACTAAACTGAAATTAATTAATTTGAAATTATAATGAATAACTCTCTTAGTACCGACCCTATAGCAAATGAGGATAAATTTAGTGCTTCCGTCGATCTTCCACAAATACCTATCGAGATTATTATCAAACTATTTACATTATCTGGTTAGTAAAGACCTCCGGCGTGTGCACACGTTAATAGTTGCAAACAATTAATCGTAGGCTGAAGGCGCTTTTGTCCAAGGTCTATCGCTTTGGACACTGGAAGATACAATTTATAACAAAAAATCTGGAGAAATATACACTGACCGATCTCTTACCTACAAAATCATAGGGGCACGGGATATCCCCCAAGATTACCGCATATACTTTCGAAAGAAAGCACTAAGTACTTTTGGGATTTTGGGATCCAAAGGTATTTATAACAACTTTATTTTATTATTTTATTAAAAACATAATATTTGCAAGTTTTATGCTTATCAACTCAAAATCATCATCAATTATAATATTAAAGGTATTGGAGAACCCCCTATCTGTCTTAGTCATGTAGTAGTTGACTCATTGCGAAATGCTGTGAAATCATCTCGAAAAGACAGCGGATATGATACTTCTGGATTTCTCAACTTACGTAAGTTCCTTAGAAATAAATTGTATACAATCTCTTCAATTTACACTTCAAATAAATAATTAATATTCAAAGATACACGCAATAACACGCGGACCAGCATTCTTAAATACTAGCTTATTAGTTTCTTGTGACATGTTACGGGACATTTTATGATGTTTCTGAAATATGCTAATATTCATTTCAAAACAGTCTACCTTAAGTAACATTAAATTGTTAATACATTTTGCTCTTTATTTGTATTATGGTTAACTGTCATAAATAGAAAATGAAATTTGCAGATGTTCCCGTTACAAATGAGAATCTCCTTAAGGCAGCTGACGTGGATATTGATGAATATTTGTTAACGTGATTTCAAAAAGTATTGTATAGTTTATGAACAATTAGTTTCTTGTAGATTTGATCTAAACTTAACTTATGTATAAAACTTATTTAATTTATTACTATAAGGTATATGAAACCATTAAATTGACCTTTTCAAGTACATACAGTACATAGTATATTATGTGTATGAAAATTAATTATTATATTATTTTCTACGAATATAATAAAAAAAAATGACAGCTAAATATCTGTCAGATCTACATCAAAAAGAGTGGTCTATTTTATCAAACTCTGGCCCAAAACAAAATCGCTTATCGATCTTTACTCATCTGGGCACGGTGTAGGTCTCGCATCCATCCTCCCCTTGTTACCAACATTACCAGAACTTGAAAATTCTTCAACTACCAAGGGTCCTGATTTATATATAAATCACCAAATGACAAGATGGGTTCGAACCGTCTAGAGGTACTGCGGACTATATAAAGGAGAACTGTATACAAGACTGAGCAAGTGGCGTCAGTACTGTAAACATGCCACTATTGAGACATCCCATGTTCAGATGCGTGGGTGAGTGGGTTGTTTCAAGTATTTACTTTTATCTGTATAACTGGCAAGAATATCTTGCCCACATTATAAATCGTCGCCTGTTAATATACCTATGAGCTCGCTAGGCGTATATCATTTCACCCGTTATCATAACCATCCGTCCGAGATGATGCTATTTTCAGCGTTGTTCAATAGGACGATGACTACATAAAAAATAGGTATTCTGTTTAGTCCGTTCAAAAATACTGGATACCTATTTTTGCTTTATAAATTCCGGCTTGTGACGTTTACATTAAGTGCATTTCGCTCCAAAGCATTAAGTCACGCGAAACTTCAATGAACTGTATTGTCTTCATTTCTCGATTGAAAATATAGCAGATGAAAAATATTAACAATTTTGAAGTTATCTAAATGACGGACTAATTGTTATTTTTAGTCTAACCTAACCTAATACAGGATAATTAGGTTTAACAATATTGAAATGTTTTGCTCACCTAGGAAAAACTTATGATCGAGAGACCGGGAGGTTTTTATATAATATCTTAGTAAATCCGGCTGTCCTGTGAAGTTCATGAATCTGGTACGCCAACCCATATTTTAAGCAGTAATGCAAATGCAACATCATTTCATTATAACCGTGAGGCCGATATTTCCATCGGAACTGCGATGACAGCTGCAATATTTGGTAAGCTCCGTAAAATGGAATCTCTATGCATGCTAATATTGTTGTATGTACATTAATTAATAAAGTACTTTAAACAGCGATGTCAATTAGAATAATTTTCACCTCGAAACCCGTGCCTCCCTTTAAAATATAAAATTCAGCTTATATTCGGACATATTTATGGAGACAAAAATAATTATTGCCTGACAACTGACAATACACAATGCAAACATCAAGCCCCGTAAATTTACGATTTGTGGTTTTGATGGAAAAACGAAAAACTTTATTATATAATCTGTGTTAAAACAATGAACCCATTTTTTTTTCAATTTTATTTCTATCAAGTCTCTATTGGCGATGCAAAGATTTTAACTAGCGCCTCTAGTGTCAAAATTGTGAAGCTGTCTAAGAACGACACTTTGACAGTTTTCGTTACTAATAGCGTCAGGGAAAAACAAAAATATTAAATACAAATCAGATATTACTTCAACAAATAAACAAAGTGTCGTTCTTAGACAGTTTCTAAATTTCGCCGCTAGAGGCGTGCGGATAATCTTTGCATCGGCAATAGATCATAATTATGTTACGAATCCATAAAAGTGACATTACCCCATTTGTCTACAGAGCCCTAAAAATTACCACGTTGAAACTATTCTAAAAGCAAAAATGTTTTGATAATTAATAAAACTCAGTATAAAAGCTGCAAAAATAAACCACCTGGCCTGGCAAAGGTTTTCCCGGTCATTAAAAAGATAGAGAGATTACGCTCAAAGAAGTTATTAGAGTTCTGCGGTGATAATTCTGTGATAATAACACTTACTACAGCAGTTCCGGGCACATGGCGCGAACCATTTTCACTAGATAATAGGACTTTAATTGAGATGGAGTCCCACTGAATAGACGGCTATTTCCATGACAATAAATTTTTATTCATAACCATTATGGCCAATTCACCGAGCTGCGAATTTGGACCCGT
Source organism: Gymnoscelis rufifasciata (assembly GCA_929108375.1). Taxonomy (NCBI): domain Eukaryota; kingdom Metazoa; phylum Arthropoda; class Insecta; order Lepidoptera; family Geometridae; genus Gymnoscelis; species Gymnoscelis rufifasciata. The sequence goes on from OV815303.1 coordinate 11,384,432, forward strand.
GCGGGACTAAAATGGCGCAACATAGAAAACGTATCCGCAAATTACACATTATCATCTACGTAGGTAAATTTTTTGAACCTCATTTTATACAACTAGTCAAATAGAACTTATGTATACTAATATATATTTTATGAGAATTTTTTGCTTTCGTGGGAATCTCGTATTTATACTCGTGTGCGATGATATTGATGCTTTAGGGGTTATATGTACATTATAGGTATAGGGGGAGTTTTTAATGCATTTTTCTCGTCCCTATCCTGTCCCTTTGAGTCATAATATTACGACATGATTAAGTTTTAGACCATTATATAATAATCCATATTTAATTTTAAAAAATAAACTAATAATCTCCAGATGAATTTGCTTAAAATGTCTGGAAGTTTTTATTTAACTAAATAAATTATACCAATCGTTTTCAAATCTTTAGCGTTCTTCTTCCAAGCAACAATAACTCTGAGACTTATCTAAACGATAGATAAATAACTTGAGTAGTTCATAACAGCTTTGGTTTTTAAAGTAGAATAGAAAATGTATATATTATGTGTGTAAAAAATTGCAAAAGGTGTGGTAATACATTTTTTTTGCAATTTTTTACTTATGGCGATATCGATATTATTATAAATGGGAAAGTGTATGCGTGTGTCTCTATGTTTGTTATGTCTTGTGCGGCAAAACGGCTAAACCGATAAGCCAGAAGCATACTATTAACCGCGTCTAAAAATGTTGATCCCCATAAAAAAAAAAAATTATAACTCGGGTAACACCGCGGGCACCGCTAAAAAGGTTAAACATACACGTCGACAGAGTCGATACTTGCTGTGACAACACGAATAAGTCATAGCGCTCTTTTTAGTGACGCGTCGTATGGGTTTTAAGCACAATACTATTTACACTCAGTAGAATTTTGACTAAAGTTCAAAAGCAACGTAACAGCTCAACAATTTAAAAGGCCCAAACAAGAAGAAAATCTTTTTGAAAAGTGGTGATTCGCCACGCGGTATTCAAAATAACGGCTTCAGCACACCAAAAATAAAATGATGATCTAACCCCCTTATGTGAAATAGTCAACGAAATCTCTATGAGATATTATATCGCTAGGATTTGTTTGTCCTTGTCACTCATTTTGATATTTGTATATGTTAGAAAGAGACAAAATTCATGCTAACTTAGTTTTGCTATCTATTTTGCATATGACCAATGTACTTATCAGATTCTATTGTTTATGACCTTGGGTGTACTTTGACGGGGTTGTTGTACATTTGCCACAAAGTAAATTCGTCACGAAAAAAAGTATGTGTAAGTTCGCCACACTTCTGTTTTTATTATTTTTGGTTGTTGTAAGTTCGTCACATAGATTTTTCCGTAGAGACAGCAGAAAAATCAAACAATAAGTAGAATAGAACAAAATAAATGTTTTCACACTCATAGATAGGGTTTAATAAAATTCCATCTAATACGATAATATTTTTTAATGATCAGGAGAAATAAAATAAATATATAATTAAATCACATTAATAATCACATTTTTGCATTTAAACATACCTATATTTAAATAAAATTCGAATTAAAAACGTAATAATAATTTAAGTATTTAAAGGATTAAACTTTACTTTTACAAATAAATCACAGTTCACAAATAGCTGATTTGCTCATAAAACTTACAAATATTAAAGAAAAATGAAAAAATCACAGTTATAATCACATTATTTTTGTTCGCAATCGGCTGATTTGCCCTTACATTACACATATAAAAAATATCAACATAATTGAATCACAGTAATAATCACATGTTTTAAATTTAACAACTAATTTACATGTTTTTAAAATGCTGCATTACAGAAAGCTTTTTAATAACTTCAGCCAGAGACATGTTATCATAATTGTCCGAAATTGTTTTTAATTCTTTGTAATATGCTATCGATCCACGTGTTCTAAAATTTAGGGGTATAAAACATCTGAAATTCTTTAATTCACAATCGTTATATACAGCCTCTTTTTTTAGTGTATCAAGAAACTGAAGCATTCTAGGTTTTCTTTTACTCATCTTATTGTTAAAACGCTTATGCCATGCTTCTGCCAGATTTGTTGTTCTATGACGAACCCCGTGTACGTTCCACATTAGTTTTATACTAGTGTTTTTTAACCACTGGCCCACAAAATAGTCATTGAATTTTGTAATTGCTTCGTTCTGTGGAGCATCTTCCATGATGTGCAACCAAGCATCTTCAATATCCTGTTTCTTTATATGAGCCAATGCAGCACACCTGGCTAAGTGTATCTTCTCTTCGATGTCATTCAATTGTAAGGTATGAGCTTTTTTGGCCAGTGCTTGTTTAAAGTGGAAGTTACAGCCACGTAGTTGAACACCAGGAAAAACTTTTTTATAACATTAATTACAGCAATTTCAAAGCCAACAATCATTGTAGCGGTGTCCAATTGGGTAAATCGCTATGCACATCTCCTTGTATACAGTATAACTGATAGAAAGGTGTACAGGAGCTTGAAAATCTGCCATCCCAAAATTATGTTTGCAGATTTGGTATCACTTCACGAGCTGCCTCAGTGAAAATTATAGGATGTTAGAGATGCATCGACTGATACGGTTAAAAATCTAAATTTAAAATTTAAGAAAAACCCCCGATTCCCATGCCTTAATTTCCTTAAACATAAAACAAAACAATATTTTGTAATGTGGACGCGATACGATTTCATTTGATACCCCACACTAGTATATTTGCAGATTTTCGGTTTTCCTTACCCACTCTCACCCCCATAACTTTTAAACGGCACAACCGATTTTCATGGAACATGTCTAAGAACACTCGCGCCAGACTCACCTTTCATACAAAAAAAACTAAATTGAAATCGCTCCATCCGTTCGGGAGCTATGGTGACACAGACAGACAGACAGACACACAGACAGACAGACAGACAGACACGTCAAACTTATAACACCCCTCTTTTTTGGTCGGGGGTTAAAAAGAGATAGACACAACGAGTGAGCGAGAGCGTGATAGCGTGTGCCGGAGCCTAGGGTTAAAGAGTTATGTATGACTACATTCCCCTTTTCTGTGCTGACTGCTGTTAGTAATTTTTATATTTTTTTGGTTATGTTATAGGTAATATATAACCTGTTTATTCATAATTAATTTTGGGAATTGGTAAAACCTTTGATTCATTGTGAGCGCTAAACACCATTCACTTTACTTGCTAACCCTACTTTATGATGAACTTAACATACCTGTGACGAATTTACACATATTTTTTATGCATGTGACGAATTTACTTTCAATGTATGGAGTTTTCAAAAATGTGACGAATTAACTTTGTGGCAAATGTACAACAACCCCTTTGACGTTGTTTGAATTTATTTATATTGAATCTTTATTTCTTAAATTCTTAAATTCTTTATTGCACACAGAAACATATATACAAATATTAGTCAAAACAAAAGTCATGTACAAAGGCGAGCTTAACCCTATTAGAGTTTTCTTACAGCAAACCTAAGGGGATGGAGAACTGTAATGCTGAAAATATGGATAGCGTGTACATACAAGTCAGACAGAATGTTCATATAAATTACCTATATTTGCTAAAATAATAAACATAACATATATATATATATATATATATATACCTAATATAAATATATACCTACTACAATAATATGTAAATTAATACTCATAATAAAATTCTCTCACTCTGACATACGTTATTTCTTTGTTAACGAAAAAAGGAAGTTCTCAATTCGTCGCGTATGTTTTTTTTATTGGATGATTCTTGATGGTACTTACTATTATGAATATTAGTATATGCATATTTATATCTTTATATATATATTTCTCCTGTGAGTGTGTATGTCACTGAACTTCTCTCAAACGACTGGACCGATTTTGATGAAATTTTTTGTGTGTTCACGGGGACCTGGGAATGTTTTAGGGGAAAAAAAAATAATTAAAAACCCGTGCGAAGCGGGGGCGGGCCACTAGTTTATGTATATAATTATTCTGTTCATGTGTTAGTCATTGAACTCCTCCTAAACGGCTGGACCGATTTTGATAAAAAAAATTGTGTGTGTTTAAGAGGGTTCGAGAATAGTTTAGATTCACAATACGGTCAACTAGGTGCGAAGCGGGGCGGACCGCTAGTTTTATGTAAAATGTGACTTGTATTTGTAGGTACGATTAAAATAAATGAATATAATTAGGAAGGTAATGCTGTAAACGTGTTATAAAATATAGTTGAAACAAAAACAGCAACAGTAAAAAATAACTAGGCCATAACTAAACACCGATGCCAAATCCGTTCACGCTCTAAATGTAAAATTCATATTCCACTTTGTACGAAGTTGTAAATTCGTTGTTGACTTTGCGTTAATAATTTTGTTTGGTCGACATTCTATTGTTGAGGCTTCGGAATTCTGAAGTACCATTCAGCTGATAATTTGTTATTTGTAACAATATAGCAAAGAGTGGTTTTATAACAGCAAATAAATACGCCTGGTTTGTACAAAACGGAAATTTATTAGCAGTAAAAATCACAGATATCTTTACAGAGACTGTACTATGGGTGTTATGTGCCTGATGTATAAAAAAAAGAAGTACATATGATTGTAAAAACACACATATAATTGACAAAACAAAAATCACCCAGATCAAGATCGAAGATTTCCCTCAATCAAACAAAACAACAGTTTATAAGGCAAGTCAAACCGCATATACTCAATAAATCTAAAATTTAATAATAAACAACCAAGAGGTACTCTTATAAATTTCCATAATTTCCATTATCCTTGCAGGCTCGCTTTCTGGTGGCTCGCAAGTAATGGCCCCATCAGCTATCACCAGCACTCGGCAGATAAAATTGGAAGATCATAAAATGGAGCCGATATTTAACAGGCCGCCGTTAACATGACATATTAACTGGTAGTGGACCAGCGAATTAACAGGGCTACAATGCTCTGCCAACTGGGGGGTTAACGACTATTTGCCTTTCAACCATTAAATGTAAAGTGCAAAGCTTTTGAATCATATTTTATGGACTTAAGCGACCTAATGCGACCAGAGGTGCATTGTGTTCTGCTGTTAATATACAGAAATTTTCGTTAGTCACAATCATATTGAGTACAAACTATTAATGTTAACCAATTGTATTATCACAGTTTACAATAATGTTGGATACGACCTGCCATCTTGAGCCTGTGCCCTATAATGACTAGGCTTTGTCTAAACTTATTTAATACGAACAGAAACTATCGAGGTCAAAGAAAATTAATTCTGATTTGGCGTTTGGCAGGTCATTGTCTACTGAATAATTCATTTAGTTGGCTCGATAAGTTCTTGATTTCCACTTTGTTTCGATAAGCACAATGGACGATTGTGTCAGGGGACAGCACCGAAGAAGCAAGGTGGGACGGACACTTTTGATAAAGACGAAACTACTAACAATTGATTTGTATTCGCTTTGAATTTATAGCAAGGCTCTGTTTTGGTCAATCAATCTTGTCTGGAATATGAAACTTTATTTTCATGTTTTTGTGTTGTATTTTGATTGATTTTGTTAGGACGGCTCCTTGAGATAATTGTTTTGTATCTATATCGACTATACAATTTGTTTAATGTTTAAAGAGCAGAGCCTACAATAGATATATTTATTTGTTTACTCTTTGTTTCCATCTTTGTTACTCTCCGGGCTGGGCCAGTGCTTGAAGCGCATTTTTTCGTGTGTCGTAATGTGGCCCGGAGAAGCCATCTATTTTCTAAGTCTTCATGTCCCATCTTAGACCACATCGTCACTTTACATCAGGTGAGATTGTGGTCAAATGAAGGCTTATCCAACAATAAAAAAAAAAATTTAGTCTTATACAGTTCCTCAAAGGATTCTGTTTTAAATTAGCAACCAAGAGGAAATTATTAAGAGTTGGTAAAATAAATAAATAATAATTTATTTAAAACAAATAGTATAATCTGTTTGATGCCTGTTGTTCCATTAAATTACGCACAGTAGCTACAATATTTATGCATTTAAATTAAGTATGATTTTCCTATACCAATCCACCGCCCCAACTTCAAGCAATATTAAATGTATCATTATAATCAATCAGTGTCAATTGAACAGTTTAATTACCACAAAACCCTCAACCAAACACGCAGCGTTTCAGATTCATTTATTTCAATAGGAAGATGGACGATAGTGCTGTTTGTAAAGGAGATTACAGATCCTCCATCCACTATTATTCCTAATTCCGATTCTTGAACATCCTGTTCAAGTAACTTTATGCTTTCACGCGAATTGTTGTAAAGTCGTACATATTAAACCACACAGCGCACCAAAAGTTTTCAGTAGTTGTACTGTGAAGCATGATTACGAGTGCGGGTAGTATCGTCATAGTCCCGACGAATCCAGTGTGATGACGCCTTAAAGCGAAAGCGCTCAGGCTATCATTAAACTTTTTACCAGCTAGCGCTAAAAAGTGCCGTAGTTATTCTGCCGGGGCGCCGCAGATAAATTCAAGAGCGATCGTATCTGCGAAGGCAATTAAGATAAGCGAACATTGTGCTGTCAGTGTAGCTCACTGGCAGCGTTTAGTGGACGCATGCTCGATTTATGCCCGGGGCAGGATCACGGTTCCACTCCTCTACTGTAGGTACCTTCGCCGCCACAATAACAGTGACAAATGTGCACTCTATTGCCGGACAAACTGCCGCTGTGCTAGTACATTGCACCGCCACATTTATTGCAACGCTGCCAGGTGACGGAATAGCAATATCCGAAGCCATTATTCTTATCATCTTTTAACCCATTTGGTAATTCCCTGAAATATGTCCGATTCTAGCTGGAAAGGGTTCCGGTCCTACTTGGTCAAAACCAGGGGAAACCGCAGTTTTGACTGAGTAACCTACTGCATTCGGCAATACGCGGCATTAAAAAGCTATTCGCGGATAGGAATTAAGAAATACTGTAAAACAAAACCACCCTGAAATTCGCAAAGATAAACGTGAAATAAATTTCAAAGCAAACCATTTTCACCAACTAAATGGCCTGTATTTTGCATAAGAAACTTACCGTATTCCATTTCTTACAACTAAAGAAAAATATCGGCAAGGGACCGATGTGAAATACATTTTTACCTGCACACTTATCAAAATATGCAAGACAAATTGTTCCCTAAACGATAAAAGTATTGTACTGCGCATAAATAATAAAATACAACGGCACTATCGTTTTGTCCCCATTCAAAGTGTGGAAATTTGGAAGCTTTCATAATATAGAGGTATGGAAATACTTACACGGGATGAAGGAAGACCCTTTCAAAACGTACCCCAGAAGCAATAAATTTAAAAGTATAACTCTCGGTCTTTTGTTAACAAATTACTTTGCGTGCCTATATACCTTTCTAAGATTATACTGTTGAATTCATTGGGCCATTCTCGGCTTAACCTCTTGGCAGGCCACGATGAAGTTAGCGTCTAATGATGGATAGCCACAAAATCTCTTAATTTTGACCGTTATTTTGTCTTCTAACATTATCTTTAATATTTTTTGTAGACATTATTAGGCATTGCTTTTATATTATACTATAGCCTATTGTAAATAAATAATTTTAAAGCTATTCAAATGTGTCTTTTTGCCCTTTATTGTTAATATTACCATCTAATAATTGGAAACGTGAAGTGAATCATTATTCCTCTTTAGAATTTTAAATGGCTATCAAATAACGAAAGGGGTGGACGCAATGTACGTTTATAAAAAGTCACTTCAGAATTTTATAGATCAATTTATTAAAACGGGGCTGGGTATAATGGCCGTTTAACATTACGATACGGAGTACGGACATAAATTATAGCTCAATTGTTCTCACGTGGTGTTGAATATTTTAAACCAGCGAGAAGAAATCTAAACGTGGAAAATGTGTTAGTAAATGTTTACTGCACACGTACAGAACACGTTAGGGAATCTTAGTTACTCTGGTATACAGCTCACTTTGCTTTGCACATTCCGACGTTAATAATAGCAATTATTGTAGAGTACGTGCTTGAAAAATCGTGCTAATGCATACTGTACACGCGAACAGGTAGGTTCCAAACGCTGCAAAAGAATCTAATTAAGAAAATAATCATATACGTTGGGGTTTGAAAAGAGTTCGGAATCAACAAAAAGTGGGACTGGGGTTGCTTCGTGACTAAACAAAATTGTAAATCGGGCATTTTAAATTCACGTCTTGAACGGTGGAATAGGTAGAGTCTGTTTCGCGTAACGAACGAGTTATCTCCCAAGGGTATCGCGTCGAGTTTCCTAACACGTAATCATTTATGTTAAGGGTTTGTTTAGTGGCTGGCGGTCGGAACTCAGTGCCAAAACCTCGAATGGAGATAGAGACGAGTAACAAGATTGGAGGCGCAACTTGTAGAGGTTTCGAATGCATACCTCTTTGTCTTCTTATCTCACTTGTTCGAGTGTGTGCCAACGACGAGGCTGGATTTCAGTCTGTAATGTTATATTCGGTTACATAACTCTACCTACACCGCATTACAGGAATTGTTGGCGACTGATACTTATGAAAATAAACTCCAAAGTTTATTTATTTTCTAAAACATTACATTTATTGATGGCATAATATTTTTTCAGTATATAGGATTTTAGTATTCAGAAATTAAATTACCAAAAACTCTTAAAAATCCTTTGAAGTTGAATTGCTCTTTTATCAATTTGATCTTTTTATGTCTATGACATACAGGTACTTATGGTCAAATTGACGGTAAAATTAAGTTAAGTTATGTTTATTAGAATAAAAATACACTTGTTGTGAAGTAACAAATCAGTTAGTATATTTATTCTAAGTATTCTGAGCAGTAGATATTCAAACAGCCTCGCAGAAGTTCCAAGACGTCTTGCCCTCCAATCACCTCGGCAGAAACAACTAGGGAGCGAGCTCACTTCATTCCTGCCAAGTTGGAATAAGGTACTTATGGTCAAATTGACGGTAAAATTAAGTTAAGTTATGTTTATTAGAATAAAAATACACTTGTTGTGAAGTAACAAATCAGTTAGTATATTTATTCTAAGTATTCTGAGCAGTAGATATTCAAACAGCCTCGCAGAAGTTCCAAGACGTCTTGCCCTCCAATCACCTCGGCAGAAACAACTAGGGAGCGAGCTCACTTCATTCCTGCCAAGTTGGAATAACTTAGGAATTCAATTTGCTGACGGTGAGCGCGAAGGCCTGTACTCAACCAATGCACAACTTAGACATTGTTAACGTCACCGACCGCGGCCGCATGAAATTCACATTGCACCAAAAAAGTTCTGCGGGCACGCTGGCTAAAATAGCATTTTGTGTCTTTGTTTTACAAATATAACAGAATAATGGGTTTTACAACCTCGCTAATACTTTATGTAGCAACGTTTTGCCTTGTTCTAAAAATAGATTAAATGTTGATTTATAACCTGTACCTATGATTTCCTATAACAATGGGATTGTTAAAGGGCCGTTCTCTTTGAAAATGTTAACTTTGTTTTATGGATAATTCTCATGATTATATATAATTTAGGGTTTCGTAACCAAGTAGCAAAAAAACAGAACCCGATTGGATTGTGCTAAAACTTGATTGTGCAGAACGTGGACAGCTATCATAGACAAACGAAAAAAATTGAATGACAGGTAGAGATGGGGCGTGCCGATGGGGAAAAAGCTATCGATAAATTACATTAATTAGGTTCTCTGTTAGGTAATTAGTTACACACTCATTATGTTATTTACTTGTTCTCTGGTTCATTATATAAAACATGTAGTAATTTACCCAATTATAATGATAGTTCTACCATTTACATAATCATTTTCTGGTTGTTTCAAGTGGTTACATTTATTATTATTATAAATGTAACCACAAGAATATAAATAATTGTACTGTACGGTACGAAGGTCCGAAAGGTGTGCTTAATTTAGGTATTACATAGTAGTAAGATTCTGACATTACCGATAATAATAAGAAGATAAAAATGTGCCGGTATTTTTTTTATCTTATATAAATTATCGAAGAAAAACCCTACTCCCAACTAACATATATATTTTTTTAAAACATCGACTACAATCGATCGCATGCTTCATAAGGGGACTGCTATGAATTTGGGGCTAATTTCAGGCAGGTTCGGCATCGGGGCCGGATAGGAAAGCTTCCCCACGTGTTTGTGCCGTGCGTGGCGACCCGTAAGCAGGAAGACGGAGTCCTGGAGTGTTGAGGAGTACATCGGGCCGGGTCAGTTGCCTGGTGACTTCAATACGCACTCTTTGGTCCCTATTTATGTGTAGACGGGAGGTCCCTGAATAGCCAACAGGGATCAATCGGCTGTGGGTGACGACTGCTAGGTACACTGATGAAGTATCCGCCAAATACGGATTCGGTTCGGGTCACTAGGCGAGGTTTCCTACTTGAAGGCGGACAGACAGCGTGGCGCGGAAGCCGAGGCGACTTCGGGGGTTGCTCTTGGCCACCGGGAACTTCGGTATTCTTCGCAACGTGATGTCTCGTCTTGCTGACATGTAAGGGACCTATATTCTCCGAGGTAGCCTTAGCGGACGTGTGCGGTAAGAGGCCGACGCACGCCGTTCCCCTAGTAGGGCTCTGTGATGGGTGAGGCCCGTCGGAGAATGAATATAAAAAACTTAACACCATGGCAACTTCAAGAGACACCCTTCTTAATTCTTCCGCTGCGTCTTCGGATGCGCGTAACTTTTCCTCGGCTGCGTCACTAGATGCGCCAACAACACTTGCCAGACCATCTACGTCCACGGCTGCGTCCTCGGATGCGCCAAGACGTGATTTAGTATCGACCGGATCCGACATCGGAGCGCCATCAACCAAGGCTGCGCCGAAGGAAACGGTCATCGAACTATCTGCCCTTAAAGCAGCAATCCCAGCAGCCGGGTCTAGCTGGAATCTTGTTCCTCCTCGAAAGAAGAAGAACAAGAAGAAAGCAAAGATGCCTCCTCAGCTGAACCCTGCAGCATCCCAAAAGGTGAAGACACAGGTGGGGAAGAAGACTGCTGACTGCAGGCCACAGCTCTCCAGAGCGGGACCTGTAGCCCCGCCCAGCGGGGCGCCGACGTCGGCGAAGCCTGAGGCAGAGCCGTCATTGTGCGTCAGTGGTCCGAAGCCTCGCCGGTCATCTAAACCCAGAGGGAAGCGCGGTAGTAAGCCGGGAGCGGCAGCCCGCGCTGCAAACCAACACACCAACACAACACCAACCGCTCAACCAAAGAGCTCTAAACGGTCCCGGCCAGAGGACAGCACTACACCCACAGGTGATAGTAAGCGTCCGAAGCCGGGATCGTCACAGAAAAACAGAGCCTCTTATAGCCACGCAGCAGCACAAGTTCCTGTGAACGACCTGATGGTGGCGTTAACGGTTGAGCCTTACCAAGACCTCACCGAGGAGCAAGCCACGGAGATGCGTGAGAGGATGGAGGCCAGGTTTGTCAAGGAACTCCTTGACCCGATCACCACGGCCCAAACCTCCAAAGTCCGTTTCCGGGGCCGAGCACACCTTTACGATGGCGTCCTCAAGCTGTGGTGCGAGGACGACTATACGTTAGAGTGGCTCCAACGTATGGTCTCGCAACTTGAGTCGCCGGTCGCAGGAGCGAAAGTTGTCCTGAAAAGGCAAAAGGAGCTCCAGCGAAGAGTCCTGTGTGGCCTTTTCGTCCCAGTTCAGGGACAAGCGGACGACATACGCAGGATTCTGGCGGCTCATAACACCAATCTCAACATTAACTCGTGGAAACCGATCCGCGTCGAGCAACAGGTGCAGAAGGGCACGCCTGGAACACACCTGGTGCTCCGCGTTCCCGAGGCTGATGTTGAGAAGGCAAAGCTACAGGAGCGGCGCCTATACTGGCTCTTTGGGAACATCTACCTACGTCTCCTAGAGGAGGAAGATCCCAAAGAGCAGGAGGTTCAACCTCCAACTCAGGACCCTGGACCGGTAGTCGAAATCGTACCCACTCCTGGTCCCAGCTCCATCCCGACTACATCTCTGGCGTTCCGCAAATCCCAAAGGACGCCAGATAAGACGATAGTCCAGGGTCCCTCAACTCCCATGACTGAGGAGCGCTTTCTCGATGTGGAGGGGAGTGATGTCAGCGACAGCTGTCTTGACTCCTCCCCCCTCAAGCGCTCCTAGAACAGTCGTGCCAACTGCCCCTAAACCCATCCCCTTCCCCCTCCAAATACCTAACCCCACTACATCCCCTCCCCAAATCCCCAAATCCAAACTCCCCAATCCCCAAAACCTACCAATACCAATCATTCAGGCAAACCTTCAACACAGCCTCACTGCCACTGCAACCCTACGCAGGGCACTGGAGGAAAGACCCGAAACTGTGGCTTTGATCCAAGAACCCTGGATCAGGAAAAGCCAAATATGTGGTCTCAAAACACCGGAAAGCCAACTTCTCCTGAACACCTCTGTAAGCAATCCTAGAACTTGCATTGTTGTTCCGAAGAACATTAGGACATTTCTTATAACCGAACTCTGTTCCAGAGACCTAACCGCTGCTAGACTATTTCTATCTCCCCAACATAACACACAACAAATAGTCATAGCATCAGCCTACCTACCTAGCGATGAAGCGATACCAACTCAGGAACTGATGTCACTCGTTGAATACTGCGAAAGGGAGAACGTGGAACTCATCGTTGGCACAGACTCCAATGCGCACCACACACTTTGGTGCAGCACCAAGAGTAACGACCGCGGAGAAGAACTGGTAAGCTACCTTGTAAGTACGAATCTTCTACTCCTTAACAGGGGCTCGGAACCGACCTTTGTCACCTCTAGAGCCCAAACCATAATTGACTTAACACTTTGCACAGAACAGGTTTCAAGCTTCACCAAAGACTGGCACGTATCCAACGAGGCATCGTGCTCAGATCACAGATGGATAAGGTTTAACCTGGAGATGACAATCCCTCCACCACAACCCCGACGCTGTCCACGTAAGACTGACATAACAAAATATAACAAATTAGTTAAATCAGAACTTGACAGTTTAGGTGTTAACGCAAACATTCAAACAGTAGCTGAACTAGATAATTACACTAACCAGCTAACGCAAATTTTAACCCACAGCTATGAACAATCATGCCCACTTGTCGTGCCTTCACGAAAGCCAAAACGACAATGGTGGGGACCTGAACTGCAGAGACAACGAAGCAAAGTAAGGAAATTGTTCAACAGAGCCATGAACACCCGGACACAAGAAGACTGGGACAAATACCAATGCGCAAGGATTTCCTACAAAAAATGCATTCGTTTAATGAAAAAACAGTGCTGGAGGAAATTCTGTACCGCAATAGAAGATACCAGTCAGGCGGCCAGAGTCAGAGGTCTGCTAGCAAGAGACCTTGATCGTACACTCGGCAGCTTAAAAAAACCTGACAATACCCTTACAAAAACGGACACGGAAACGAGCGAGGTACTGATTAACACACACTTTCCTGGCTGTCAGGTAACTGACAACAACAAATGGGAAGAACATCAGGAGTACATCGCTGACGAACATGACTGGAACACAGCTCAAAATATGATTAACCACGAAAAGGTTACTTGGGCAATTAACAGTTTCCTCCCATACAAATCGCCAGGCTTAGACGGAGTCTTTCCGGGCATGTTAAGATGGTGCAATAAGGCACTGGCAGAACACCTAGTGCCTTTATTTAGGGCATGCATTGCCTATAAATATGTACCTCAAAAATGGAGAGAAGTCAAAGTAGTTTTTATACCAAAACCAGGAAGAGGTGACTACACTGAGCCTAAGTCTTATAGACCAATAAGCCTCACGTCATTTCTCCTGAAAACACTCGAAAGGCTATGTGACAGAGAGATACGTGAAAACACACTCAGCCTTATACCACTCCACCCTCAACAACACGCCTACAGTAAAGGCAAATCAACGGAATCCGCCCTACACCAAGTCGTATCCCGTATAGGTGCAGGATTGACGTCAAAGCAATCAACCCTCGGAGCATTTATAGATATTGAAGGAGCCTTTGACAAAACAAAATTCACCAGTATCAACAAAGCCCTGATCAACTACGGCGTTGAACCAACACTGGCTGAATGGATTAACAACATGCTCGTAAATAGAGCCATTCAAGTAACGATAAATAAAACAACCCGAGGCATAGTAGCGAGAGGATGCCCTCAAGGAGGCGTTTTATCCCCGCTACTTTGGAACATAGTAGCAGACGAGCTACTGAGAAAGCTCAACGGTCGAGGTCTCGTGACAGTAGGATATGCGGATGACCTCGCTATCCTGGCGACCGGATGCTTTGAAAGCATACTATGTGACCAAATCAGGAATGCCTTCAAAACCATTGAAAGCTGGTGCAAAGAACACGATCTATCGGTTAATCCAGCTAAAACAGAACTCATCATGTTCACCAACAAAAGGAAACTTGGGCACCTAAAATTGCCCCAGCTCTTCAACACAGAACTTCAACTAACTAACGAAGTCAAATACTTAGGGGTCATACTAGATAGCAAGCTTCTATGGAACAAGCATCTTGACTTCAAACTGAACAAAGCATGTACTACATTTTACCAATGCAGGAGAATGCTAGGGAAAACATGGGGACTCTCCCCCAAGGTAACCAGATGGCTTTACACTGCCGTCGTAAGACCCACACTAACCTATGGAGCCATAGTATGGTGGATCAGAACAGAACTGAGCACAGCCAGAACGAAGCTGCAGCGCTTTCAAAGAATGATAGGCGCAGCCGTCACGGGCTGCATGAGAACAACACCGGCTGCTGCACTCGAAATTGCTCTCGAATTAGCGCCACTCGACCTACATATACAATTAGAGGCGACCATGTCAGCCCTTAGACTAAACAATCTTGGAATATGGGGAACCACCACAAGTCCACACGCACGTATACTTGAAAGGGCGCTGGAATACCAACCACTAATAGCAGCCCCGTGCGACCTCATGCTCAAGAAACCAATCCAAGACAAACTTTACCACATACAACTATCTGAAGGTCCTAAGGACGAATCAGGCATTGAGGAAGTGAGAATATACACCGACGGCTCTAAAACAAAGACCGGAACAGGTGCAGGGGCCCACTCACTAGACCTCAACATTAACATATCCATGACACTAGGCGAACACAGCTCTATATTCCAATGTGAATGTGCAGCAATAACAGAGGCGGCCAGGGCAATCATGAGAAGGAAGATAAATGGGTACCACATTAGAATTCTCTCAGACAGTGCCGCCACACTCACTGCCCTAATGGGCAGAGAGAGTAACTCTAAGCTAACATACGAATGCCACCTAGTGTTACAGGAGGCTTCCAAAAATAACACGATCACCCTTCAGTGGATCAAAGGTCACAGTGGATCATTCGGGAATGATGCAGCAGATGAACTAGCACGGCAAGGATCAGGAAGGAAAGCAGAAGGTCCGTCTCCGTTCCTGCCGCTGCCTTTCTCACAACTGCGCACCTGGATGAGAACTAGAATAAAAGACCTACACAACGATCGCTGGCATAATCTAACAGACTGCCGACAGGCAAGAACAGCAATGCCAGACCTTAACTCAAGGCAATCCAAACGCCTATTAAACCTTAAAAGAACGGACCTTCGAGTCCTGATAGGAACTATCACAGGACACATCACCCTCAACAAACACCTCTATAACATGGGATCCACAGACAGTTCACTCTGCAGAGGATGCCTCAACAAAGACGAAACAGCTGCCCACGTCATCCTGGAATGCGAGGGAGTAACAGCACAGCGACGTGAAATCCTTAGGAACCCAAGGTCACTCCGAGAAGCCTGCGAAGACCCCAGGAAACTTCTGCGCTTTTGGTCGGAGTTGGGCTGGTTACACTAGCACCCCAATCCACGCACAATGGACCACCTTTGAGTCTAAGTGCGGAAAAACAGGGCCCCCCTACCTAACCTAACCTAACCTAACCTAATCGATCGCATCCCATCACTATACTTTTGACAGTCGGCGCGGTGCGCTCGATCCACGACTGCGAATGCTCACTGCGCAAACGTCATGTTGTTCTTAGACGTGTCTAATGTTCGCAATTCAATAGGCTCACTCTATTCTTACCATAGATAGATACTCTAAGAATATTTCCTATTGAAACTTGGTAAGTAGATGTATTCTGTGCACCGCACTAAGATCTTAAACAAAATAAAAAAACAATAAATTGGGTACCTTAGAATTGAAACTCAATTTTTTTTATAAAACTTATACTTATGGGTGTTTTATGGCTTCAAAAATAGTTTTTGTCAAAACAAAATAATTTGCGCGAGACACTGCCCAAGTGGTAAAATGTACCCCTCAAACTTAGAACATAAAATAATTATTTATTATTATTATTATAAGCCCCCTGTGTCCCACTGCTGGGCAAAGGTTCCCCCAAGACAAAAATAAAAAACTAAAAATATACATGATGTACATCAACCATGCACACTTCCATGAAAATTGGTTTAACAAGATCTAGTTCGTAGGTTTCTTAAACGTCATAAAATTTACCTTTTGTTGTTGTCGTCAGTACTTGGACGGACCAACTGACTTGACTGACTGATTAACCTCTGACTGCAACTTTTTGGACGTTTTTTTTTATTTAAGTATTTAATTTTATTCCAATAAGTGTATGAAATATCTTTGGTTTATGAATCCATCTAATACATATATATTTTTCAGAAATAATAATACCAAGACAATGTTTTATAGCAAACATAAGGAGTGTTGAGTTTTTGGGAAAAATTTAATTCAACCATTAATAAAAATTCAATAGTATTTTAATTTTTGTTTAGTTAACGACAAGTAATCTATATGTTGTCAATAAACACAGACCAGAAATTGGAAATCGGGAATTAAAAGCCAAGTAAATTGAAAATCACTCAAATCGAAATGAAACGTAATTTCGAATGGAATGGAAAATATTGGATGGTGTGGGGGGCGTCCATAACATGACCGGCCATCGGTCTCTTTTGATGAACGACTGTTTGCGACTTAGATGCGAATTCGACACATAGATCTAGAAAATTCCTTTATTCCTATTCCGAACAAGAACACAAAACTGAAGTTTTTTGAAACCATGCTTGTAAATCATATAAAAAAAAAGTTTTTAGTAACATACAATTTTTAAAGTCTTACATATTCAATAAACGGACAAATAATAGCCATCAAACCTACCTAATATAAAAATAACTTTCAAACATCGTATACCCGTATAACATAATTAATTATGTTGGTTTTAACCTTATTTTCTATAAAAAAAAATTACATTTTGCCTGAGCGTTTAATGATACTCAAAAATCTACTACATAAACTATGAAACAGAAATAATTTTTGTTTTTGCTAAAGTTGAATATTAAACTGAGTTTAAAGATAGTATTTTATTACTTAAAGTTCCCTAAAACGATGTGAAAAAGTACATATCTCCGATTGAAATTTTATCTGTGCACTTGTGCGGATTGCACCACAAACAAGTGGGAAATCGATATGTCTGAAGGTCTTTCAAGGTTTCAGTGACTTCAACAATTACGGTTCATATATAATTTACTAATACTTTCTGTTTTTCTCAATTAAATTTATTTCACGAATCACCTTTCTGGTCTTCTCGAATTATTTTTCACATGTTATTCTAGAATTGGTAGCATTTGAAGAATTCAACTTCTGTTGCTAAAGGTTCATGACACAATAGAAGACAAGGTACGAGTAGATTAAATGAAATACGTAAAATATAAAAAAGTTCACCTTTATATTTAAAATTTATATATACTTAAGTCGTAAAAAAGATAATATTAACATAAGTAGGTAATCGATACTAATATCACAGAATAAGTTACTACGTTACTAATATTATTAAAAATGTAAGGTGTGCGAGGTTGGAAGGGCTCATCACTTGAACGACTGGACCGTTTTCAAAATAAATTACTATTTCGATAGCCTACTAATTGCAAATGGACACCGAACATTTTATTGGTGGAAAAATGTAAAACCGTGCAGAAATCCATAAAACCTGGTCTACGCCGCAGTTTGGGTAACACCGATGGGCAGTACTAGTTTTTTTTAGTAAATACAGCATTTTATTTTGTTTTGCTTTGTAAACCTTAAATTAAAAAACCTTGCTATTAAAATTCAAATATTACGATGGAACTTAATGCATTCATCAATTATGATTCTATTAATAATGTTTGAAATAAGTTTAATAAAATAATAAAACATTGTTATATTAAAATGAATGCAACATATAACGTTAGTAAAATATAATGAATATTGTTGATGGTACATCAATAGTCATGACACTTTAACAGGTATCAGAAACGCAATCTCGTCGTATCGTCTAATTTTACGTGTTTAAAACCCGATAACAAAATAATTAGATCTTCATCCTTTGCTTGTTATGAAGTTATTCACCTGGATGATAAGAGTCTATTAAAGTAGTGGACTTAATGCACCGGGAATCACCTGGGTGAATAAAGTCTACTAAAAGTAAACTTAATGCACCTGGGTGAATAAGATCAGTATACTGCTAAATTAAGTTTACTGCCCCTAATTTTCTCTACAAGCTTCGCCCGTGATAAATTAATTTTAACTGAGAGCGTGAGAGTATCTTGTGGTATAATTTTATAATTATTAAGTAATAACGAAATATATACGTAATTTGTTTTTGTGACAGGGGCGATATTTTATAAGAGCCTTAGGTCTAGCATAATGAAATAATGCTTCTACGAGACCAAAATACCATGTAAAACGTAGACGTTTCAAATGTTGTGGCTAAAGTATGGCTTTGAATATTATTTTTTATACTGCAGAACATCATTCCTCACAGCAATATCTGTGTAATTTTTAATTCTGGGTATTGTTGTAAAATCAAAACTATGTTTTAACCCACAACAAATATACTTATTTCGAAAACATCTTGACAAAGGAAAGAGTGGAGAACATACAAACACTGATCCTTTAGGGGGAATCAAACTAGTTAACACAGTTTCGTGTAAGATTATTATATTTTGTAGTCACACTAGGTACCTATATATTGTTGACCTTTATTCAACCGTAGTCTCTAATAAATTGTCTGGTGTGAATATTCCAGCAATTTATTATAAAATTATTTACGCATAAACATATTCGTTATCTGATTGATAATGAAAATGTTTTTTCAGACCATGAAATAACGGTCTCGTAAACAAAATGGACGTCTGAACGAATCTTGAAAGTTTCCGTCCCATATTTTATATTCTAACGAAATTTGTTTTCCTGTTTCTTTAGTAATAAAAACAGTTACAAACATGAGTTATTGGGTATATACAAAAAGTTGACGGTCAGACACCATAAATATTATTTGCTCGTGTGTAATCGATTTGTGGTGATGGATGAAGTATACCTAATCGCGCTCTTGAAATATTACTTTCTTCGCCTTAATTTTTTATTCTGGCAACATTGTGTTTTCGTGTTTTTTCTATTTGAAGCTTGGAATAATTCCAAATTAAACATACCTGACAAGGCAACGAGATAATATTGAGTTCTTATTTCTTAATTGAAAAACAATGTTGTTCCAAAATGTCTGTATAAGTAAAAAGTTAAGGTTGAAGCCCTACATTTAACCGTGACAAAATAAATCTCAGTTGCGTCCATAAATATTAAAATACTTATTCATTCATTGTTTTAGATTATTTTAGATGTCTTGATTTTCTTGATTGTCTTGGTTGCGGATTCGATTCCCGCCGGGGGACCAGATTTTGTACGATCTACAATCTCTGGATTCGGGTCTGGGTGTTTTCTATGTATCATATGTATGTATTTACAAAAAAAATGTATCTATGTAGTATATCGGTCATCTAACACCCATAGTACAAGCTCTGCTTAGTTTGGGGTTAAGTGATGCTGTGTGAGTAATCAGGAAATATATATTTTTTTTGTTCTATGAATGATGTGTTATGACTATCCTAGGAGTTAAGTTATTGATACCATAGAATAATAAACTACTATACGTAACCCATACTATGAACTGAAACTCAATATATTTTTTTGTCGAACCCATTTGTGTGGGATATCTATGGCTGTCTTCAAAAAGCATATTGACGTTTTAAACATCAACAGCAAGAGACTATTCAGTTTGGAAATAACTTCCAAAGTAGTCGAATGTGTAACCCCTGTAATTTATAAAATAAGAGAATTATAAGGTTTTCCCATTGTAACAAAAAGTGTATAAACTATTGAAATACAAGGAACACTAGGTATGAGACCTTCTCATACTTTTCAAGTTTATTTTATAATTCAGGACGCCATCCTAACACATCGACAATAAGTAGACTTGTAGTAGATAGTGCCGCTTAAAAATACATAAGAGCTTGTCTTGAGGATGAATAACATTTTGAATGGATTTTTTTATGAATACAGACTAACTAGCAGCTAGCCCCGGCTTCGCTCGGGTAATTAGGTATTAAAAATTGTTTTCCCGGCACATATTATTTTTTTTCGGCGTGTAAAAACCATCCTTGAACTCCAACGAAAATAAAAAAATTGGCCGAATTGGTCCAGGCTTTGTTGAGTTATGCGCTTAGCAACACATTTTGCGATTAATTTTTTGTTATATAAGAAGATGCCCAAAATAATTGACAACACTTAGCCGCAATAAATAGTATCACGATAGTTAAATGCTAATAATAATTATTTTATGTGACAGATACAAAAAAAAACGACTTTTTGACATCTTTACAATTTTAAAATAAATTACTTACGAGAATTGTAGAAATTAGGCCTTAATCGTGAAATTTCTAGTTATTTCTTCAAATATACTATAAATTCAGTTTTTTTTATTTTAAAATTTTGTATTGTTAGTAATAATGATTAATCGTGACCTGTGCCATAATGCACATGAGGCCGGGATGCTAGGTGTGTCTAAATAAACAGTTTTAATTTCCCTCGAGCCGAGTCGCGCTGTGCTAGCAATTTGCCGGCCTGAGTCGCATCACAACGCGTCTCTTTTATAAGGATGGCTTGTACTGCTTTTTATAAGTTTCCTTTAGATTGGATAGCTGGAGTTTTTTTTTTTTAATTAGTTATACAGGTGGATTTTTGAAAAAAGCAGGATCCGTTATAGCTAGACAATCCATTTTTTTAAATCCTTAAATGCATTCTTAGGACTTTTTGAGTTTTGGAAAAATGTTACAGATTAAAGCTAACGTTACACAAAAATATATTTTTACTAATCTATAATATTTAATGTAGGGATCAAAAACTCTACGGGTCAATAAAAGTATGATTACTACTAATGACAGAAATCACCATAAACTTTTCCTATCCATTTTGTACGGAACAAAATCGTGTCCTATTCTACCTCCGAAATAATATAATACGTCCTACGCAATCAATTTTCTAAACGTCTGCACCGTTTTGCAAAATATGTATAATCAGTTCTAAATATCGTTAAAAAATATAAATAGTCTCTAATATAGACAAGCATAACTTTCACCTGAAGCACAAACATAATATGGAAATGTCCAGGGCATTCAAGAAGAAGCGCATTTGTAAGGATTTGTTTAAATTTTAGCGTCGCACACGCGACCTAACGGTTAATGAATAGCCACTGGAAGGGAAAATCCACCCTGATCTATACTAATATTATAAAGCTAAAGAGTTTGTTTGTTTGTTTGTTTGTTTGAACGCGCTAATCTCCGAAACTACTGGTTCGAATTGAATAATTCTTTTTGTGTTGGATAGTCCAGTTATCGAGGAAGGCTATAGGCTATATAACATCACGCTACGACCAATAGGAGCAAAGATATAGTGGTAAATGTGTAAAAAACGGGCGAAATTGTTCATCTTTGAAGCCTTCCGTTGCGTGCGCCGTGAAAACGGTTCAAGATACACAAAAAATATGTATTAAAGAATAATAGCTCTTTTAATGATCTTAAAAACAGTCCGCGATAGTATATGTTTATCTTTTAAGATTAACTCACAAAAACCGTTTTTATGGTATCTAATTTGGTCGAAATAATTTGTTTAAGTTGTATCAACATAATAATATTAATCTTTATTCAAATAAATATGTTGTTGGTTAAGAGTACTTCATCCATTATAACGCGGGTAGCACCGCAGGGCACAGCTAGTGTTAACATAAAGTTTTATATAAGTTAATTAAATCAGCAGTTTCATTATGGCGTCCCCTTTAAGGTAAGTTTTACCAATAGTTTTTCTCTTTTTTACTGGCAAGATTTATTTTGTGATATTGTGTTACAATTGTGCGCACATTAAAGTTGTGCAAGACTGATAATGGCTAGTCTTAGCAGTTCGCAACACAACGCCAATGACCAAGAATGGAATTGGAAATTCATGATTTCCTCAAGGAGGAAGAAAAATTTATAAATTGACACGAAGTGACGAGACAGCCACTTACGTTTCTTATGTAACTACTGCTAAAAACTGCATTTGTGTTTTATTA
This sequence comes from Gymnoscelis rufifasciata, assembly GCA_929108375.1. NCBI lineage: Eukaryota > Metazoa > Arthropoda > Insecta > Lepidoptera > Geometridae > Gymnoscelis > Gymnoscelis rufifasciata. The sequence continues at coordinate 11,406,910 of OV815303.1, forward strand.
AATAATTATTTTCTGTGTAGGCTCGGCCTTAGCACAAGATTAAAGGTATATTACCATTTTGTTTGACCTACCGAAATTATTAAGCAGTATAATGACTAAAAGGTACTAAGGTCATTAAAATTCCATTGAACACAAGAAAAGTAAGTTTTTATAGACAACAAATTAGTCACACCCCAAATCAATGATCATTAGCCACAGCAATTCACTTCGCAGCGTAACAAAAAGCTCCGACCAACCGCCAACCCACTCGACTAATGATACACGAGCTCCGTGCTCCAGCTGCTCACATACCGCTAACCAAGAACTCATACCATTACCTGCATTAGCATTAACACTACAGGCAAAATCCCAGACGAGATCGCCTTAATTCACACAAGAAATCTTCGCTCCAAGCGCTCCCTGAGTGCTCTCTAAAGAGCCACGAAAAACTCACAACCGCTTCGCCACTGACACAATTTATGAGGGTATTTAGGCTGGCGCAGCAGTTTTAGTACTACCTCACCAGTAGTGTGCACGAGAATAGTGTAAGGAGTTTAGGGGCAGGTTCCCAGGCAATATACAAGAGGGTTGAAGATGCGGCTCGAATGCCTGATGAAGTTTAATTGCACGGCAGGCGTATCGGGGATGTAATCGACTGCCTGCTAAATTAGCATAACCATTTTGTACCCACCTTTGGCGGTAGTATAGACAGTTTATAACACTTTTGGCTCATTTAATCTACAAAAAATTGTCTAGTCATCTATTTAAATTATATAAACCTCGTGGAAACAGAGGTTTGTGTTACCATTTTGATAAGTTATTTCAAAGATTGATTACATATTCTCAGTCCACAAAATATTTGTCTGCTAAATTAAAAACACAGTGTAAATAACATTAAAACTGTATGGAAATCAAACCTAATAAATTTGTAAATGTTCAATTTTGTGATTGGACATATCTCATGCATATCATGGAAATAATAATGCAAATATTTGCAAATTAAAATATTCAACAACCCTGCGAATGTTAATGGGGCATACCGTTAACAAAATACAACAATATATTCCGAAGTAGGATACACACCGGAAAATATCGAAAGGAAAACACGAATCGCCAAAACTCTATGGATAGATAAAACGTTAAAGGTAGTTTTCAACCCCTTCCTCTCCAGAATTTATAGTAGATTATCCCCGCAGTTTTGGGCTATTAAAAGCGGCTTTATACTTTACGATGTGCAATTTCTTTTACATTATCAAATCCGAAAGGTATCTTATTAAAAATTGGAAGTTGAAAACAGTTTGACCACAGGACTATAGCAAATGTAAATATTCAAAATCATGAAATGGAATTAATTTGTTCATAGAGTTTTTTTCTAATCAAAATAAAATTCTAGTCAACTTAACAATAGTTCACTATTTCAAATGAAACAGGCTCTTAGGGCCTGTCTAGTCTAGCTCAGTCTTATATATATTTATAAAGGCTATCTTGCCTTTAGCTTTAAAGCTACACTATCTAATTAAAAGTAAAACTTTGAAAGGTGAAACATTGTACTCGTGTATAAAGGTTGATCTAACTTTTGGATTAATATGCCATATGTAGCCATACATAACCATTTATAGATATATAGCCACAGAGAAGAAATAAATGTATACCTCTATACAAACTATACCAAGTAATCTTAAAAGAGTTCATTGCAATTGCACCCTAAAACGTTTTCGGCCGAATTAAACAGACATCTTGACATACTCTGAATGTTTCAAACGCAACATCTTACTGATAAAACAATTGAATTCATCGTTTATTTTATAAATAAAAAAAATTATTAGGTATTCAAACACTATAAATAGACAAACGATTTGTTTAAAATCATAAAGCGTTTGAATTATACATTCTATAAAACGGCATATACTCACGTTATGATGAAGAGTTGATAAACTTTCGACGTATCGGACTTCCGAAGTCAAGAGAAGTCCTTCATCAAGAGGATTGAGCATCTTCGCGAGTCCCGTCTCCATACAGTTCGCGCGCGCTTGTCCCGTCCGAATTATATATCTATCGGATTATTTATCTATCGGAATTATTTATCTATCGGATTGAGCATCTTCGCGAGTCCCGTGTCCTTACAGTTCGCGCGCGCTTGTCCCGTCCAAATTATATATCTATCGGATTATTTATCTATCGGAATTATTTATCTATCGGATTGAGCATCTTCGCGAGTCCCGTGGCCTTACAGTTCGCGCGCGCTTGTCCCGTCCGAATTATAGAGGTATATCTATCGGATTGTTTTGGCAGTAACAAAGTAAACTAGCAGAATAAGTAAAAGAGGAACAAATTGTTTGTGTCAGAAAGAATCTCCGTTATCAGCAGCTGCAAGCAACCCTCCGAAGAATGCATTAATATCTTTTCCGCTTCACTCTAATTTTTCAGCATTAAAATCTGGATGCAACTAAGAAAAATTGTACCGCGTATTTCCATTTTTTGCAGAACAGCAGAAATACATCGTGACAACAAGATTTCTTAACGTTATTTATGGGAGGAGTTTTGTACTTAAATTTTTTAGACATTGCGTGGTATTTATACTTTTACACCATAACTGATTCAGCTGTGTGAAATTGACATGGTTTTAAGTTATTATTAATTTCACTGCATCTACTACTATTATCAAGTATTATTAGTGCCACGCGGTTACCCGCATTATAAAGGATTTTTATATTAATTTAAAAATATTTAATATAGGTATTTATTTTATTTTATTACTAATGTATTTTCCCGTTGAATGTAAATTTCCCTCGGTAATAAGTAGCCTTTGTCCTTTTTCAGGCTCCAGAGAACTTGTGTACCAAATATTATTAAAGTGGTTCTGTGATTATTGCGTGAAGGAGGAATAGCCAGACAGACGAAGTTGCTTTCGTATTTATAATATAAGTATGGATTATTCAACATCTGAATAAAATCTAACGTTATAGAAAAATTTAAATATTGTTTCTGTCTGTTTTGGTTAAGAATTATTTTTTTCTTATCTCTAGTAGGTAAAACAGTTATTGAGGTATCAAAAAGGATTTTTTTTGTTATTTTTTTTTTATCCAACAGCCTTAAACATCGTACATAATTTTGTCAACAATTAAAAGTCTAAAGAAGTTGATGACTATTGAAATTTTAATTTATTGCCATATAAAATGTATTTCTCTTGAAAAAGTTTTTAGTTCAATACTCAATAAAAGAAATGAGTTAGTACCCTTGTTGAGTTGAGGGTAAAATGCTCTTCGGCTTTGTGCTCGTTTCTAAGTCTCATGAGACCTTTTACACGAGCTTTAGCTTTGCACTTTAAAGGAACAAGGGTAGGGTCGCAGGGCGTAGCTCATGCGCGTCGGTTTACGAGTAGGTACAATATGAGATAACAAAATAACTAAACCCTAATTCTAAATGTTTAATCTTACACGTATAGTAACAGCCAATAAAAAAATTATCGTATAGGAAATAATAATTTACTGATGTATCCATCCTAACTGATATTATTAAGAGTAAAATTTGTGAGTTTGCGACGTTGTAGGGTAGTTAGTTACTGTTATCTGGATCTTATGAACCGTTTGAATTAAATTTGGTACACGGATTCTCTAAAGCTTGAGAAGTAATTTTTCCCGCAGGAAAATATGTGATACCGCGGAAAAATCCATTAAACGCGGGTTACAACGGGTACTCCTAGTTTTGATAATAATCTATCAAATCAAACTAAATAGACCACCATCACATCACTTTAAAAACGACAAATCTAACGATCAACATATTTTATCAACAAAAATAGTATGCTATAGATGTGATTTGCCCCTGTAACAATTGTTTTAAATCCAAAATGGTCACTGTCATGTATGGAACTGAATGTATGACTTAAAACGGGTAATATACCATAATTTGACGATTTCCGGACATCATGGCGCTGGGAACAGCATCGAAATATCAGATTAACTCAAAAAACCGTTAAATCATGTTACGCATTTTAAGTCATAATATTGTTAAAAACCATAATAATTTAAAAAGTTTTATGGAACTGAATGTTTTAATACAATAAACTTAAAAAAAAAATCTGTGACAATATTTTCCCTCGTAGGTACTTTACTGTCTGAAAACTGTATGAAACTTAAGAGGTAATTTTAAATAACTGGGCCCTGAAACAAATGACTGAAAAATGAGCATCGCAAAGAAATAATACGGAAATATATTGAACCCGTTTAATTTCCGTTCAATGACAGAGTAGTCATTATTACGGGTTCATAAATTATGATGCGACTGACCTAAAATTACGGGCCATGCCGGGTAATAACTGAATGAATATGAATGAACGACCTAATAAAGGGATATCAAGGTTTCTATGCCAATTTCGTGCCAAAATATTTTGCATTTACCTATAAATACAAATATAATATACGATTGGCATTATCACTATTATCAGAGAGTATAATCTCTACGTTTTAACTATTAACTCAGCCTTAGTGACTCTATCAAGGGTCTATTTTTTAATAGGCATGTTGAGCTCTATGGTACTACTGGTCTATGTATAAACCATACTTTTTGATTGGCTTGTTGCTTAGCTCTATGATATGATTAAACGTAGTGATTATATACTTTTTTGTTACGATACTCGTTAGGTATAAGGAGTTCCAGCTCTGTAACAAAGAGAATATTATAATCTCTACATTTAATCTGTATGATTGGCATAAGAAGGTTAGTATTGATGCAGTAGACTCTTTGGCATGCATTAAGGACTTCAGTTATATAAGGGTACCTCTTTGGTTGGCAGAACCAGCTTTATGTGGAGGTATGTTTTTTGAGGTTTCGTCTGTTCACGTCCGTAAGTGTTAACCCTCTGAATCCTTGTCACCACCCTCCGGGCTGGGCCAGTACACGAAGCGAGCGAAGTTTATAGGCATGAGAGGGTTTAGTTTTCCTTGATATAGGTACCTATTTTTGTGCAATTAACAAAATTACCTACAGAATAGTAAGAACGCTGAGTTAGGTATATTATATAGAAACTAGTTGTCAACCCCAAAGCGTTGTCTGCGTTTTAACCTGCGTTAAAGGAGTCTTAACACCAACAGGTAACGGCTAGACTTGAACTCAAACATTTGAAGGCCCCTAGTGTTTTGTTCACTACATTAAATAGGATCGATTGGGATAGAATCGTTTTTTTTTTGTATTTTATCATTTAGTTTACGGATTTTTCCCAAAATAAGTAAATGCAGCTCAGAATATCTTAAAAAAATATATCCATATTTTTTAATAGACTATCCAGTCTCTTAAGAACGTTTCCTTAACTACAACTGCTAATGTACCTACTTGCGCTTATAATATTTCACAGACAAATCACATTTGTGACCAAATGCATTGTGCCCTCTCAAATTTGCACGCCAGGATTGGCAAAACATGTAGAACACTTTTTTTTAAACTTACTACCATGTATACGCTCATGTTTTATGCAAATAAATTATTCTTATTCTTCTTATTCTTATGATCCCTACTCAAAAATCCACCGTATATTATGCAATTGGTAAAAGCTGTTATTTCAATAGAACAATAAGACAAGGACATACGAGTATGGGACTCGGTGTCCACTTGTCAATATTAAAATTGTTTAAAATTCTTAATGGCGTTGGTTTAAAGTGACTACTCAGTTATGTCACATAACTGAGTAGTAGGTACATATGATACAAAACTGTAAAGTATCGTACAAGTTTGATAGCTGATAGCCGGTTTATGAGCTGTGACGTCACACGCACGCCATTTTGGAGCCAAACGTTCTTTAGCGCACTTTTGTCAATTTAAATTTATTACTGAATTTTTAATATATGTAGTTTATTTATAGTAATAATAATTATACGTTAGAAATCAATGGTATATAAAATTTAGCCTACTAACCTAGTGTACCTACCTACAACCAGTTGAACTATTATTTAACAAGCAAACCAAATAAATAAGCGTTAAAAAACTCAGCCACGTTTATTTGCAGTATCGTGGGCCGCACAGATCAATCCCTGAATCCAATCTAACTATTCAAACTGATCTACTCTGAAACTGAAATAAACCGTACCTCAATCAGGAACAAACTATCGTAACCTCAAGCCGTAGTCGTAACCTTTACGATACCATGATACTTTCATTTATGGTGCTAGAAATCGTTCCGCATGAAGACCACAAAGCCAGCGCTGAAATAGTATTGCTTTCCTTCGTATTTTTAACCTATCTTACATCTTGATGGTAGGTATTATTTTCTACTTTATACATTTTAAGCCTTAATAAGATATTCTGAACATTAGAAACACGCAGTGAACTTGTATGAAAAACTATCGATTTCTATGAACATGTGTAGGAACTGATGTTGGAAATCCAACATAAATGAATCTGCACCATTGGCATTTCTCGTACGAAAATGTAGTAGTTTATTATGGCACTATTATATAACGAGAGGTCTAAAAACATCGAGACGTTTTTTATGGGACGAGTCGAAGGTGAGTATCAGTAGCATTGGAATCCTAATACTTCTGACACGCACGCAAAATCTTTGATTAACTTTGTTCAAATAACTGCATACGGTGAACGCTTGTTTTAAGCAATATTTGCTGGTTACATTATCATATGGCCTGGCACGTTTCACGAACATCCGAACAAAGTTTAAATAAATTGAGGCCTGAGTTATTATGATCACAGCAATCCGAAGCGCGATGTAGTGCCTGAGATGTAATAAAACAGAACTAGTTTTCATCTGAAATCAGAGGTATGTAATAAATTGTTTATTAAACAATATCAGTAATATAATTTCTAAAATAAATAAATACAGTATACCTTGTTTATAGCTACGACAAGCTACTTTTAATTAACGAACGAAGCTACCAAATGAACTTGCCTCTATATTATTTAACACGATATCTATTCACATATACCTAGTGAGAATATAAGAACAATCTGACAGTTTCATTTGGAAAATAGATTATTTTCTGAGCTTCTAATCTGTTCCCGTCCGTCTATTTTTTTCTATCTATTTCTTATTCTATTATGTCTATTTACACTTTGTCTGATGGACCGGATTTTGGCCGGTGATGCTCGCGCGTAATATTAGAAGAAATCATATTTGTGCCTTGAAAGGGGCTCGCGTCTTGCGAAACGTTGAGGCTACGCAATATTACGTTGTGATCAGCATCGTTTTAAAACTATTGAAATAATATAAATTATAAACTCCTGCCTCCATCTCTTTTCGTAGCTAAACCCGTCCAGTAAAATAATGAAAGCAAAACCTATTCCCCCTAAAATGGTCAGTCGCTGCAGATCCTCTCTGATATGCCAGCCTCGGCCGCCACTCTTGATAAAATAGAAACCAATTGACTGTATCATTCAATCCCAACCAACAGCTCTGTATCGCACGGATCAGTTTCAAATGGAGGGTGACGATAAACGAGATTTCATCTTACTATAAAATATTCGTTGTTGCCAACCGTCATTTGATTTTGCTGTCGTGAGTTGTACTATATACTACGTTATTACTTTTAATTTCATTATTAAGAATTTCGTTGTTTATTAAAGTTAATTATATTTTAAAATATACAAATCGATCTTTTACGGGTCTGATACAATATTTATATTAAATAAATCTAAGTAAAATACAATGGCTTTTATTGTATTTTTTTTACAAAAAGTACATCTTATCTTTACTATGCTTAACAGACGACTTGTGGTATGCACTAAATCTAAACTAGAACTAAGTTTAATTTCAATATGCATTTCTCTTCTTTCAATAATCTTATAGTGAATTTATAATTTGACTTTTACCAATTTTTAAAAACCTATAGTTACACCTATAAAAACAAAATTAAACTTTTTCGATAGTCTAAACGGAAATTGATATTGTAAAGGGTCCGGGACCGGAAGCCAATCTAAAGTATTTAGTGACGAAGCCTGGCAGAAATAAATCTAAATGCAGGCTGCGACCTTTGTTCCTCTCTGACCCGAATGAAATATTGAGCGTGAACTATGGTCTACTACTTTTTTCTACCGGAGCGCGTATTTTACAACTGATGGATTTTACCTGAGGATATTAAAAAAAAAAGGCTAACGTTGCACGATTTCACTGATATTGATAATAATTTTGTTGCGACGCAACATCGTCAAAGTTCCTTAACCTTAAAAAAATCTCTATATAAGGTTTATATTATATGTACCTACGAGTACTTAAAGATATAGCAATAGCTCAATCCGTCAATTAATGGCAGGTAGGTAGTAGTGTTTTTTGAGTAAAGAGCATCTATAACATTTAGACACCATAGAAAGCACATAAATGCTCATAAAATAAAACAAAGTTTACTCCTAGTAATCACAGTATCAGACAACATAATCTTCTGAAAATAATCAAGCCAACGAAGCACTTTCTTTCAAAATATGGTTTCATTTGCAACTCGAAAGCCTGATTAAAAAGTAATATCGCCGTATTGCCAGCATTTCCCGATTCTAAGCAGGGTGGGTTATTACAAACTGTTATCAAATACAGAATAGCAGTAATATTTTAAAACAACATGCATAACGGAATTTTTAGTTTATGACGATAAATATCAAACATAACATATTACCAATCTTACCTTAAACTAAGCAAGGCAAAACTACTGTGGTAAACTAAACACGTAAGTAACTTACGAAAACCATGATTACCAGACACGCAATAAGCACAAGCTCAGGTCCCTGCCGCGAACACTTACAAAATCATCAAAACTTACTCATGTTATGGGTCCGGAGGTTTTTAACCGTATACCAGAATCAATAAAACAAGCATCAAATTAACCAATGTTTAAAATTAAACTCAAGAAATGGCTTATTGAGCAATGTTTCTATCGCTACGATGAATTTTTAGTATAATCTGACCTTGAGTTATAAATATACATTTAGATTTGCAAATTAATTGACATTGTGTATATTTTTTACTATCGAATTATGTTATCTCAATTAAAACTAATTCATTGTATTGGTATACTATTATGTATGTACATTTTTACATACATGTATAAAATTTTAACCTGACATGTAACTTTTGTTACAAATAAAGAAACTTGAAACTTATGGTTCACTAGCTGTGCCCCGCGGTGTTACCCGCGTTATAATGTATTTTCCCGCGGAATGACGTTTTCCCGCGGTAAAAAGTAGCCTATGTTATTTCTCAGGCTCTAGAGATTCTGTGTACCAAATTTCATTTAAATCGGTTCAGTAGTTTTCGCGTGAAAGAGTAACAAACATCCATACATCCATACTTACAAACTTTCGCCTTTATAATTGACTAATAGAATAATAATAGCCTTTAGTAATTTATTGGTAAAAATTATTATAGGTCATTATTGCATACATAAGTTTTCTACATTACAAATTTGTCTTAAAACATAACGCAACATATGCTTACATAATTATTATATTAAATTATTTTCAATTGGTCTTTGTTTACTCTTATGTAAAAAATATTTAAAGCTAAAGGAAAAGTAAGTAAGTAACTGCTTTTTAATATTGGAAAATATTAACGTGATAAAGTCAAACCTCAAAAATAATTGTTTATCCAAAGGACTAAAATAATTAGGTGAATTGACTTCCAACCTTTCTCTACCGTTTACATTCTGGAAATTCTACATACCGACTGCTATTTCTGAAAACTTAAACCTAACCTCAAACATTTCAAATATATCTCGACTAACATCCGTATACAAGTAATCTTACACGGTTTACTCTGTTGAAAATGTTGACAGCGCCTCGGAAAACCTCGCATGAATTACACACGTCAGAGCGACACCCAAGACTTGTGCTCGTTACCAAGCCACCTTAGCCCTGTTTTCCACACAAAATATAATTAAAACGGAGTTGACTCTATCTTACCCTGGCAGCAACTTACACCCTCTAGTACACCCGACCCTTGAAGTTACAGCGGAAGTTTATTCAAATTATGATCAAGGATTCAAGGTTCAATATTAGTTAAGTGAACTACTTTGTATATTTGAACATTTTTTCAGCATAGTTATGTATGTACGCCAAGCCTTATTCAACAATAAATTCTGTAGAAACACGAAACTACACCCTAGGGAGCGGAACGTTATGACGGCTGTTAGAAAGGCGATGACAACACATTGATCATAAAGAACGGAACTGTGTGCTGACTATCACATAAATTAGTTTGATTTTTTATAACCTCCATATCCGTAAAAGAACACAGGTAGCTCCTCGTAGGTTAGTTTTGATAAGAAACGTCGTTTAGTAAACAAAAAAAAAATAAAAAAAACGCTACGATAATGTAGTCGCAAGCAAGTCCCGGAAAATAGGAAAAGTAAAAAACATTTAGTTCTGATGCCCTGCTGCGTCCGGTAGCGTTTTGTAGTCAGTGCTCAGCTCACACCATAAACCAATGTTTTACTGAACAATTCTGCAAAGAATAGTATTTTTTATGAAACATCTGCGACGGGGAGAATAATCGTACCTACCTGAGACGTAATGACGGGGAGGTATCGCGGCGAGGCTATTTTCCGCTACGTTGGATGGGGTGTGCCTCGCCCGAGGTATGATGTAAAATGACACTTTGCGCCTTTGTTTTCCACGTTGATATATTAAATCAAACAAATGAAATCAAGGTTTTATTGCGTGATGTTAAGAGGGGTTAGATACGGGAGAAGGAAACGTGTGACCAAAATTATGTGACAATTTGTTACGCTTTGTTTTATCAGTAGGATTTTACTTTCACGTTCTATAAATATTAATGGACGAGCCTGGGCATATCATTTATAAGATGGGTTATTTCTACTTGGTACTTAATGTTTTTTTTAATTAACATATATTCGGAAAGCGCTTATATCCAACAGTCTAAATCAATTTTTTAATTTTAGGGTGGGAGAAGGACATTTTTTGATCCTTTTAGTTGTTCAAAAAGCTACACATAGCTGTACTATTGTTACCTCTCTCAATTTTGGGGCATACTTAGTGTAATTTTAAGCAAATTATCATAAGGACCACAATATCCGGTCCCTCATTAATATAAAAAATATTCAGTTTCTTTTTAGTTTTTAATCAGAAATAAAAGTAGATATAAGTAAGTCTACTATAATTCTAAAATATTCTTTGATTGTAAATTGTATCATTTGCTGGAACCTTAATCTTATATTTAAAATTCTCGTGTCACAGTTTTCGTTGCCATACTCCTCCGAAACGGCTTGATCGATTCTCATGAAATTTTGTGAGCATATTGAGTAGGTCTAAGAATCGGCCAACATCTATTTTTCATTTTGCAAAAGAACTTTTGCTTGGGTCAGCTAGTTGATTTATAAAATTCCTTGAAAATAAATCTATGTATTGTAAATGAAAATAAGTCAGTCTAGCAATTTAGTTACAAACAGATACACGGACACACAGACGGACAAAATACAATTTACTCTAAGGGTGTGTCTGCTCTCTTCGACTACGAACCCTAAGAACAAAAAGTGTATGATATAATCAAATTTCCTTATTATACGACATTATAATGTTTCAAGTAATTGATGACGAAACCCCGGACTTATGAAAATACCACCCTGGGGAGAGCCACTTCCGAATTCAACTTTTAATCACGAGTTTATGAACTTTCATTTATGAATTCAAAGAATAAGTACTTAGAATTTCAATGTATAAACTTTAATATGAATTATTGAGTTGAAAAATAGAGTCAAGATTTGGCTGAGAATCCGGCAGTTAATCTCGCACATAATGTTTGCAAAGTTTTTGGCGCAAAACTCATAATGTAAATATTAACGCTTTAGCTACGCACGTATTATATGAAGTAAGTTAATAAAGAAATGTGAACTTAGCCCACGCTTCGGTATTAAGCTTCGTTCACAAAACCTGTTATACCTTAAGTTTGGCAGGAATCGGCAAAAACAGTGAAGGTGTAAGTAAAAAATAAATAATGATGATGATATTAATGGATTGATTTCCTAGCAACCATTAGCATTATTTTAATCTAATTATTTAGTATCAAGCTTGCTAAAATATATTCCAAAGCTGAATTATTGTAGTGGATAATGTTGTTTATCTATTATTGTAATAATTTATTGTATTTAAATATTAGCTATTACCAAATTATAACAAATATTATTATTGAGAGTACACAATATTAAAATTTGAAACGAGTAACATACCATGATTTGACTTTTCAAGTAATGAAAATACATATAAATCACTAAGGGTTAAGGTTCAGGCTTTAATATTGTTAAAAACCGTGTTAATTTAAAAAGTTAACAGTACACATTTACTGACCCCACGTATTGTGGGATAAGGGCAAGAGAATGATGATGATGATAATTATTGACAGCGGTGAATAATGGAACTCGTAATGGGTTTGAACTTAACATGTTTCCTAGAAAGCTGAATTATAAAGCTTCTTTCATAATGTTTTTACACGACTGGGGTAGAACAATGGTCTCGATGGGTTCGATTATCGAACTGTTTTAACAAAATTATTCTTGCTAGTTTAAATCAAAAGTATAAAAAGTTTTTATAGTAGGGTACTTATAATAGTTTTTTAATAATTCGACTATTGATATTTCGGTACACTCAACTTTTATATTTGACGGTACTTGACAGTCAATCGGACAATTGGAATATTTTTGTCCAAACAGTTCAATAATCGAAGTACTAGTCGGACTAGTTGGAATTAAATTAAATTATTAATAAAAAAGTTAAATCGTCCAAGTTTAAGCTACGGAGATACGTACTTACAAGCTAGTTTGAATTTGAAGTTTTACCGTTTTTAACCTTTAACATATTATACAAAAAAAATCAACCGATTATGTAAAATTTGTAGTACGTCCTTATTTACCTATTGATCAAAGATTAATGGCTTAAATTCTAGGTGCAGTCTTAGTTACAGGGTACTTCTTATTTTTTTCTACACTTTAATAAATATACACACAAGACCATTTCACGATACGTACAAAAGAATATTATTATGGCACTTTTTTTCCGTGAAACATAATTTATAACGTCCCTTTTATTCAAAAATCCCGCTAATAGCTCATGATTAAGCTTAAGTGCCCGACTCGCGACAATGTGTAGCTGTAGCCGCTATGTGTATGTAGAAGTATGGTGTTGGACTTACGGTGTATTGTATTTTTAACCCCCGACGAAAACGGAAGGGTGTTATAAGTTTGACGTGTCTGTCTGGCTGTGGTATCATACCTCCGGAACGGATGAAGCTATTAAATTTAGTTTTTTTGATGAAAATCGAATAAAACGTTTACAAGTTATGAGGGGTAAAATGAGGAGAAAAAAGGTAAGGAAAAACCGAAAAACTCCTAATATACTCGAGTGGGGTCTCAAATGAAAACGCATCACGTGCACATTACAACATAGAATGACTTTTTAGTTTGAAGGGAAGGATTTGGTAACAGTGGTATTTTAAATTAAGATTATTAAGCGATTTTAATTGAGGTTGTCAATTATATTACGTATGTATGAATCTAAAATATACGCCATCATGAAATAGTCGATAATTAAATGAGAAGTTAGTTCAGGGTCGCATTGGAAGGAAATTGCATCATTGCAGGATAAATCATGTAATATTCCCAGCCTCTTGGAACATAACATCATTTTCTGCGCTCGGCAATTGCCTAAGTTACTTGTCTTGTATGGCACACCGCTGAAATTATGACGTTAAGTCTATCAGGGAGACTTATGTCCATTAGTGGCGGCGAGGATAGGTGCTGGATTCTATTAAATTTATTAACAAATCGTTTAACGATATGCTTTAATACAGTCTCTTTACGAAATGGTGAAGATTATATGTAGATATCGAGAAATATTGCATTCCTTTATCTACTGATAGAGGCGGTGGAAACATGATGTAAAGTATAACGTAGAGTCTATCTGTCTGAATCACCAAATGGATGGAACAATAATTTTGTTATTCTCAGTGATCCTACCTATTACCAGCTTGGTCTATCCGTTGAGATTATTATATTAATAAATGTATATATATATATAAATCTTCTGTACGTGTGCTAGTCGTTGAACTCCTCCTAAACGGCTATACCGATTTTGATGAAATTGTTTGTGTGTGTTTAGGTTGGTTCGAGAATGGTTTAGTTTCACAATGCTATCAACCAGGTGCGAAGCGGGGGCGGACCGCTAGTATTAATATAAATCAAGCGGTCAAAATAATTAAAAATGTATAAATGATACATAATGGTCCAGTATTTTTTTCGGACAAAAACATATTTCCGGACTAAATCACATAGCATTATTTAACCCCAAACTCAGCAGATCTTGTACTATGGGTATTAGGTGACTGATATACTATACATGGATATTTTTTTTTTGTAAATACATACAATTATGATACTTAGATTAGAATTGTAGATAATACAAAATCTAGTCCCCCGGCGGGAATCGAACCCGCAACCTAAGTTAAGTGTCTAAGTTTTGTAAAACCAAACATTGGAAATAAATGATTTTGTATCTTGTAACCTCTTGCGCCTCAGGCGGACCCACCCACCACCGTGCCACAGAGATCGTTGTCGAAAAATGTCTATATATTACAAAAAAATACATTACTTACATAAGAATAATTCATAAACGTCTATCTATCTATTCTATCTATCTATATTTTTTAATATTAAATATAAAAAAAATACAGTACATAAGAATAACGTTCGATCACGATAATTCTATGCAGTCCTCTCAGAATCAGAATAGTGACTTAAGTGAGGTAATATTTCCGCGGCGAGATCACATTATCTAATAAACTTCTCAAGGAAATTAAATGGCCCCAGCTCTTACAAGTTTTATTATCAGTTAGCCGGCGTTGCGAAGAATATTAAGTTCCGTAATAATCTACTGCTTAATTAGTTATTATTCGAAGAATTATTATACACAAGCATTAAATCTTCTTATATGTTTTTTGGGCAATGTCTTATGCAAACTATATTCATACTATGTTTGTTTGCATGCCAATCAACAGAGCTGATTTCAAAAGTTAATAGTTACAAAGTAGTATCGAGATAAAATATTGACTGTTTTTTACCGCTAAAAATACACTGTCCCCGTATGAAAATCCACTAGACACACCTAACTATCCGAACCCCATAGAATAAATAAATATTTCCGGACAATCCGTACGACAACATCTTGCCATTTAGTAGGCTGTGGTAAACTTAATATAATAGACATACATATTTCTTATTATCTATATTGAATACTTGAATCAAAGAGAAAATGCGTGCAAGATATTCAAACACTTCACCCCTCGGTGGGAATCGATCCCGCTAGCTACTAAGCGGACCTTCAGGCAGTGCTTAAACAACAACTCAAAAATAAATACTGTATTGTATTTGTATTAATATGTAATATCATGAGATTATATTAAATTTCATATGAATGGACTCTAAAATAACTAATTTATAAATTACGCCAGGGTCTAAGCAGACGTTGAGGCTATTTAGTAACTAAATATACAAAAGTATCAAAAATTGCTATTAATATTTTCAAAATAGACAGTTCAACTTTTATATAAGATGTATGAGAGTATTTCATTATGGTCGAAATTTTTGTAGGTCTATCTGAAGTCAACTATACGATACATTTACGGTAGAATTACTGTGTGGCGTACCACGTAAAAATACGTCATAATAAGTCAAATAATACTTAAAATATATGAAAAATGTACATTGATCTTGGATGTCACAAACACCACTCAAAAATAATGAAATTCTGAGAATTCACAGGTACACAAACAGTAGTTTAACAGCTAATGAGTTACCAATAACTGAAGCGCAATGTAATGATGTGTGGGAGGACTTACGGAGTTAGAAAAATAAGTGATAATTTGGTAAAATGAGAGACATATTTATACTTAAGGTTAGGTGTGTTTGTCGATAAATTATTATAGAGAAATAAAATAGGGTAATTGATTATTAAGTTTTTGCATTTATGATCTATGGCTGAACCACCGTGACTAAGGCAGATAACTCCTATAAATAAATATTATCGGACAATCCACGCAACATCTAGCTCCTTGGTAAGCTCTAAGCTTGTGTTACGGGTACTAGACATCAGACAACTTAATATAATAGACATTTTTTATTATAACTATTAAACACCCAGACCAAGGAGAAAGTGCTTGCACTCTTACGCCGCAAGCGGACCTGCGTCCACTGCGCCACTGAGCAGTCATATATGTATTCGTATAAGACCTGACAGAGCTACATCTTTTAAATTAGCTGATTTATCTCGGAATTTTTATCAAAATTTATTTATTACGGTCAATTCAAATAAAATAACATACTGTTGAATAAAGTCTGAAACAACATACCCAAAGTATTCAAAGCAGTGTATTGTGGTCACTTTTGTTCCCATAATAAATGGAAGCGCAAGCATTTGGGCAGAAACCTTTTGTGCGAAGAAAAATGCGTTTTTGATTGTTAGTCATTTGGTAGGTTTTGCTGGGTATGCGGTTTTATATTGTAGGAAAGACTAAGTACTTTCCACTAATTGTGATTTATTTACGGTATGGCTTTCTTGGTAATTTTGTTTTGGGATTTATTCAACTTGCATTGCAATAAAGCTATTAATGACACATTTGAATATGTATTGTTGCTTTGTTGTTTGGAACTAGATAAAATTAGTTAAAAATACAAAAAAATCAGGAAATAAAAAAAAATATTATAAAGAGTCTCACTACTTTATTATTTTTTTAATTATTATGATTAAACTATTAAAATATTTGCGCGCTTGCGTGTTTGCTATTTCATATTTTTCTTAATGTAATTTAACTAATTAATGTTGAACTGTACAGGTACATTTGTAGAGGAAAATGGTAAAGTTTAACTCACAATTGATGAATATTTCTCACGCTTTACTTTACTTTAATTTGTAATCTTAATATATATAAATCTCGTGTCACAATGTTTGTCCTCAATGGACTCCAAAACCACTTAACCGATTATAATAAAATTCGCACACCATGTGCAGTTCGATCCAACTTGAGAGATAGGATAGTTTACATCTCAAATTATAGTCGCAATTTTAATTTATTGCTAATTATTTGCCTGTTATTATCTACAGGTTAACAAAAGTGTAAAATATTTTTTTTTTATAGGATGTCTATGATTTTTCTTGATAAGCTATTCATACGTGGTGGTAATATACTCTTTGAGCTATTGTCTATGTCTCGAAAGTTCAATATTCATTTTGTAGGTTGTCTATGATTTTTCTTGATAAGCTATTCATACGTGGTGGAATGTAGGCGACGCGTAGTGTTTTCATAGTTTTAAGTTTTAATTTGATTTTTATTTCTTTAGTTTATGTTAAAAAACACACCTTATATTTTTGATCTGTAAT
The DNA here is from genome assembly GCA_929108375.1 of Gymnoscelis rufifasciata. Taxonomy (NCBI): domain Eukaryota; kingdom Metazoa; phylum Arthropoda; class Insecta; order Lepidoptera; family Geometridae; genus Gymnoscelis; species Gymnoscelis rufifasciata. The sequence goes on from OV815303.1 coordinate 11,424,259, forward strand.
TTAAAAACATAAATAAAGATATATGCTGTGGCGCACGGGGCGACGATCGGTGAGGTACGCGGGAGGGGAAGTCAGTGTGCACAACGACGGCGCGCGCGAACGTTCGTTTTCCCGCTCGCTATTGCTTTTTGGTACAAAACCCATGTTTTATTGATACAACACCTACATTTAATGTATACTCTTTGAGCTATTGTCTATTTCTCGAAAGTTCAATATTCAACATAGTTTTCAATCATTTTTTTCTGACATTAGTTTGAAGTACTCAATTATTATTTTTTTATTTTTTTGTTAATAGCGTCCGTGAAATAGCGGAGATTATCTATATTCTATATAAATAAAAATGAATTGTTGTTCGTTAGTCTGATTAAAACTCGAGAACGGCTGGGCCGATTGAGCTGATTTTGGTTTTAAAATGTTTGTCGTACTCCAGGGTAGGTCTAACCGGTGAGCAAATGAGGAAAAATTGCCGGGAACTTTTTTTACCCGTGCGACGCCGGGGCGGGCCGCTAGTTATGAAATAAATAAATACTTTACTTTTTTTTTATTTAAAATAAAAATTAAAAAATAATATAAATTATTCATTAATTGCAAAAGGGTTTCAATTAATATGAGCATGGACGCCCCGATTTGGTCGTTATTATTTACCTTCTCTATGGTGTACGTTTTTCAGTACACCATAGAGAAGGTAAATAATAACAAATCGGGATGTTCATTCTGAATGATTCAGGTTTGAAAATACAGCTCATCTTTTACGGCATTTTAAAAATTTTCTGAAACGTATTTTCAAACTCGAATTACTTTCAAATATGCAGCGTATTGTCAGATTTTATTGGCAAAGGCGAGGTGAGTCGTCGAAGTAGTGTGAATTGTGACATCGTCCTACACTGCATTTCAATGCAGTCTGTTGTCATGGAAATTTTACATTCGTTTCTCATAAGACTTGCGTAGGTAGCGGCTTGATGCAAACAAATAAAACTGTCTACGCTATATTGTTTGGTATTAAATGAGATTATTTGACAAATCTATGACTGGACGCTGACGTCCGCGAATTTTTATTGACCTTGAATGTGATTTTGCTTATTTAAACTATAAATAAAAATAAATTGTTGTTCGTTAGTCTGATTAAAACTCGAGAACGGCTGAACGGATTTATCTTATCATAGTCTTGAAATGTTCGTGGAGGTCTAGGGAAGGTTTAAAAGGCGAGAAAAAATCGAATAATTGCCGGGAAAAAAAATTGAATAAAAACCCGTGCGAAGCCGGGGCGGGCCACTAGTTCAAACTAAATTCTTTCTTAAATCACATTTTTAAATCTTATTACACTGTAATGATTCAAAGGAATAATACGGATATAATAAGGAAAATAATGACTAGAAAACTAGGCTGAGCTTAGACATAGAGCTTTCTTAGGAAATAAATGAGCTGTATAGATTGAGCAGAAATCATACAATAGCAAAACTGCAAGAGAGAGATAATGCCGATAGAAAAAAAAACCGGTTAATAGTAAAAGTATTAAAATATTTATCATCAACACCCTATTAACGTTCCCTCTGCTAGGGCATAGGGACTCTCTAATTCACCACGCTCTGGCCAAATGCGGGTTGGTGAATGTCACGTCTTTAGAAATCATCAAAGTTCTCAGAACATGCTGGTTTTCTAACGATGTTTGCCATCACCGTCAAAGAAAACACAGCTTTTTATTAAAATTAAAATATTTTTAGCATTATAATAAAACTATTACATTACATTTCAAATTACAGTTGCAGCGCCATCTTATTCCCCATTATTTTTTCATTAGTTACCTAATTTTTCTCAAGTATTTAACTTTATTAGCTAAATATTCGTCGACGCTGTCTCTACCAGTTATTGTGCGAACGGTCATATAAAAGTCACGAGCCTAGATGACGACCCATGATTGCGGTATAATAATAAAAACTTCCCTTACACAAAACTTTTTATTTCAAATGAAGCGGTGAGCTGCGGCGCATCGCTAGTCTTGCCTATAAAAACTTTATGCTACAGATATAAACTTCAAATAGAATATTATGAAAACTATTTTGCTGTGAAAAGGGTGGCTTAGTTTATGAAGATTTTACTTTTGTAACTGTAGAGAACAACGACTCATATCTGTGTAACATCAAGTGCTCACGGAAATCTAAACAGGGTTGTACAGAACAATGTTTACACAAGTGTATCTCATATCTGTGTTGTTCTGTGTGTGTACTCCAAGAAAGGACTCTTACTAATATAAAGATTATGCCGGCTAAGCTGTCAAATATAGCCATTTAGGCTTTATTCATTTTTATTTCAAACATTACAACAGACAATGTGGACTGCCTACTGCCACTTCAAAGAATTAATCCGTTTGGCTATGTCGTTGACCCGTGATTTTGTACAGATCTTCTCATTTCTGATTTGTTCCCGTAGAGAAACTCCTAGCATAGCCTTCTGTCCATAGCTTTTTGAGCAACACTGAGTCTTTAAATAAGGCCAATAGTCAATCCGACAGTGATTAACAATAATAAGGAAATCAACCGAAAAATAATGGAGAAGCTCTTTAATTATAGACTGCTTCAGTGGCGCGCAGGCGGGGGTCCGCTTGCGGTGCTAGAGGTAGCGGGTTCCATTCCCGCCGAGGTTAAAAGTGTTTGTATGTTCTGCAAGCCCTTTCTCCTAGGTCTGGGTGTTTAATATGTATAATAAAAAAAAAATTATATGTATGACTATTACATTAAGTATATCAGATATCTAGTACCAGTAACACAAGCTTAGAGCTTACCACGGGGCTAGATGTTGTTGTGTGAATTGTCTGGAAATATTTATTTATTTATTTATAATTAAAGGGACTCTCCGATTAATTTCTATATAGAATCCTTATATATATTTTTTTCTTTACGTGAGGGTGTTTTACGAACGTCATGTAAATCATCTTGATTTACTGCGTCTTACTTACTGCGTCGATACGTGAAGGCGAATGCGGAGTTTGGTACTGCGCCATATATTTCAAACACTGTCACTCGCACGCGGCTCATGACGGCCAAAGCGAATGTTTTTTTAACGAAAAAATAAAAAAATATATATGTTAATGCAATGCAGGAGCAGAGAAATCCAAAATAGACTATTGTTAATAAATGAGTCCAGCATAAAGATAATTTAAATTTAAAAAATATATATTTATAACGCAGGCTGAGTTGCGGCCAGAAATGCTAGTGTTACAAGAAAAGGATCGATTGCCACTCGCATATGTCATGGCCAGAAAGGTTTCACGCTCTTAATCCACCCCCAGAGGTTTGCCATTAATTAGCTCGGTAGCTGGCTTGGCGGTCTGCGGTTATTGACGTATGTGCGCCTTAAATTGCTGTCCAGCCATTGGTAGGTCAAAGAATCTATTGAGGAAAACACGCAGTTAGATTGATTTCGATTGACTTGGGACATAATGCAGTCAGTTGTTGTATGGTTATTATTTTTTGAGTGTAAGTTTGTAAGTTTCAGTTCATTTGTGCATGTCGTAGTATTAGAAGAGATTTTATTCTTGGGGCCGTCTAGCGTGTCTCTAAAATTAAATCTCTTCAGTTCAGTTCAGTTTCTTGTAATTGGACTTTGCGCTTGAAGCGACAATTTGCCAGTGTCGATTTAAATAAAATTATAAAGTGAAAAATATGTTACTCAGTTAAACGCCATTTTGCGTCCACCAAATCTCTTCAAATACTGTGTTTAAAATATGTAGTTTGTTAATTTTACTTGACACGACTTTGACTGAGTGAACATAGTAAGGTTTTAAATGTTACTTCGCTTTGTATCAAAAGAACATTAAAGCAGAACGCCCAGACTTAAACATGAATTTTATGTCTAATTTTAATTTGTATTGAATTGTACTAGGCCGTTCAGCTAAGGTGTCGTTTTGATATTAGTCCCATTTGCTACTGGGTCATCTTGCTAATAGAGCGTTATTCTAATTACGCCGTTTAGCTTCTAGGTCCTTCTATGAATAGGTCGTTCTGTTTAAATGTCCTTACGAAACGAAGCGCTTTATTTTAGTAATATTTAGACCGACGAGACAAATTTTACGAGCCCAAATGCGATAGGGTCTGTGATATGCTCTTTGCTATATGGCCACCATCCAGCTCTTTCATCTGAACTCTATGTCATCATAATATCACATTGTCATGCAAATGACATTATGCATGCATGTTTCAGCTCAATCTAAAACCGGTGAGGGTGACAAATTCAACTTGTAAGATTTGACTACCGACAAACTGGTGAAATTAATAAGCCTATTACTAAATGGGACATGTAAGAAAATATGGACTATTCTTTCTATACTATTATGTACCCTTATACACACCATACCATACATGTAGTACACAGTTTCATAGTACTTTATTCATCATAGGCAACATTGTTCACTTGATTTCGTTAAAAAATTCTAATTATTATTATAAACACACACATAAAATACAGCAAAAGACACAGACAAGACGTTCAATTTGAGATGTAACTTAATAATAGAGCTGCCGAGTAGTGGCATTGTCAACTAAAACAATGTTCTATTAAAATCCAATATAAATCCAATACAAATTCATCATAAAATAATAAGAAACATATTTAATTGTTACTGCTGTATAGTGGCATTGTCAAAAAAAAAATACTAAAATCAGGAATAGGTATTAAATAACATAGTATAGTATAAACATGTGTAGATAATTATATGCCTAATGATGCCTACAAATGCTAAACTTCGTTACAGAACGTGTCGCTCCGTAAGCAATGTACATTTAGTTTTAATGACAAGCAAAAATATATTTGTTTAATGTAGTTAAAAATAACTACTTTGTGGACTACCATTTTCTTTACGGCACTCCGCGTTTTCTTTTTATCTTTCACGGATCTATCAATTGTAAGAATGCCTTACTAAAATATATAACCAAAATGTACTCACACTACATAATAATAATACAATAAATTATTTTAATTACTTATAATTTTATGCTCTTTACCGTTCTAGGTCACCTAGTGGTTCAAATGAACCTTCCCTTTTTTTCATAGCATGTAGACTATAAATAAAGACCAGTATAATACACAATACATTATTATAAGAACAAAACAATAGCTATAAGGAAAGCTATTATTTTGTTTGTTATTAAGGCAAATTTGTTGTGTACTTACATTTTTTAAACGGTAGGCTTAGGGAGGACGAGATCTAAAGCTCTCAGGTATAGAGTTACACGTATATGTGGCCTGAAGGGAAACCTTGTCGTAGAAGGAGATGTGGTGAGTTGGATAGCAAATTTAGACATTTCCAAATATAGAGGTCGAGGGAAATATTACAAGTAGTTTAAGTATAAATGTTAGTACACCTCTATCTTATTGTATTTACAACTATCGGCCCGCCCCGGCGTCGCACGGGTAAAAAAAGTTCCCGGCAATTTTTCCTTATTTGCTCACCGTTTAGACCTACCCTGGACTACGACAAACATTTTAAAAACAAAATCAGCTCAATCGGCCCAGCCGTTCTCGAGTTTTAATCAGACTAACGAACAACAATTCATTTTTATTTATATATATATAGATATAGATTATTTCTTTCCCATCCTACGGTTATCTGGGGTCGCCCCTTTCACTCTTCCTTTTATGTGTTTTTTAACCGTTGTTTTGTTTTAATGTACAACAAAGTGTCTTGTATTGTAGTACTTAAAATAAATAATATTGAAGAAATAAGATTCAAGAGAATTATAGCTCTAAGTATATTTTTGTTGCATACTTAGTTAATTTCGCTTTTTGCTTATTCCTATGTCTCCCAACACATACAAATTAAATTACCGTCCCTGCATTTTCTGTTTATTAAACGGAAAACGTGTATAATTTAAAAGGTCCATACCTAAAAGAGTTTCCAAATTAAATTCGCAAAGAGCAAATCTTTGCCGGTAGCATTTTATCCCTCATAAAAGGGTAAAAATTATCAAATTACTCTTTTTAATATCCGCTTTGTTTGAAGTTGAAGACTGGCGTAGTACTAAATAATTCAACGGCATATCGATCAGCTTCTATTTACAGAATCAGAGCAGTGCCCGCTGAAGTAGATGGCCGTATGTTTTGTCGAACAGTCTTTGGTACAATTACCTAGTTTGAAACATTTAGAAAGAACCGACATAACTTCAGTAGAGTGTAATAAATGATAGGAACTTAATTTTGACTTAAATTAGCTTTCGGGAAATTATATTTTGACGGGAAATATTTAAATCCTTCAAACAAAGCTCGTTACTATTTATCTCGTTACTACAGAGATGACATGTTGAATTTCAATTTTCTTCCGAATTATCGTTGGAGCGTACAAGGTGTTCCAAAATTGGTATATAAAGCCGATAGGGTTTAAGTGCCACGTACCAGGCGAATACAGTTTTTATCATTATCTTATCTCTAGATCATGTTTAACCTCATATCAGTTTATTATTATTTTTTGGTAGAAGTTAAATAATTTTAATTGATCCCAAAGCTTTAGTTTCCTTAAATGTAAAAAATTACATTATTTTGTACATGTGATGCGCTTTCATTTGAGACCCAAATATTTACAGATATTTGGTTTCCCTTCTTCACTTTCAGCCCCCATAACTTTTAAACGGCATAACTGATTTTCATCAACCATGTCTAAGAACACTCATGCAAAAGTCACCTTTCATACAAAAACTACATTAAAATCACTTTTTTCCGTTCGGTAGCTATGATGTCACAGACAGACAGACACGTCAAACTTATAACACCCTTTTTTTTTGTCTGGGGTTAAAAAGCTGTATCAAAAAATTTATAGAATACAATGCAAGACTTTGTTTTTCGACAAATGGGCTTTCAAATGCAAATATCGTAAAACAAAAAATTACTCGTTATGAGCCCACCTTTGAACCTTTTCTGCTCTACATACCAATTTTGAAACAACTTGTATAAGTCCTTTATCTACCTACTGTAGCTGTAAAAATGCCCTGCTATTACACACACTGAAGCATGACAAGCTGGCCGTTAGAACGCGTTAGAAGCGCTTTTCCGTTGGTCTTTTCAAACAGTGAGTACAATGAACAGAAGCCGCCTAGCTAAAGCACTCACGTCGAAGTCTGTTCGCCTCAGCCATCAATTCGATGATATGTGCGGACCGTATTGAACGGCGTTGTACAATCAGTCGATGCAAATGTATCGGTTCGACTTCGAACCACTCAGGTTTACAGATCAAGTTTTGTGAAATATGTCAACTGCTTCCTATTGTACTGTTTATTGCTTTATTTGAATGGTATATTACAGATAACTCCTGCAGCACACAGTAATCAACCTTATTATGTAAGGCAAGGAGGAAATTACTGCATATAGATAAGAGAACTGAAAAGTTTAAAGTCATCTGATAAAACTCAACTTTAAATTTCGCAAATTAACCTCGTTTTCTGGTGAGTTTTTGCAAGGTTTATCAGCTTTATGGTGTCTTAGCTTGCATATTTTCTATGAAATGGTATCTTAATCGTTGATTATAACAAGAAATATTGGAATCCGTTTCTAGTAATTTTATTCACAAATAACCCGTATTGATTTTACAATTTCAACTTCTATTGAAACGTATGTCTTTCCGCCCTTTTTCCCACGAGTTTCCGACTTGAAGTTAATTTCTTAAATTAATAAGAATTATAAAATTTTAAATGTTAATTCAATAACTAGCCAAATCGGGCCATGATGCGAGTACCTATTCTACATTTTTATCAAAAGCATGGATTACTTAAAGAGATTTATTGTATGTACTAGCTGGACCCCGCGGTGTTACTCGCGTTATAATGGATTTTCCCGCGGAATGACGTTTTCCCGCGGTAAAAAGTATGCCTATGCTATGTTATTTTTCAGGCTCTAGAGATTCTTTGTACCAAATTTCATTTAAATCGGTTCAGTAGTTTTTACGTGAAAGAGTAACAAACATCCATACATCCATACTTACAAACTTTCGCCTTTATAATAGTAGTAGGATGATTTACAGTGTGTCTCATAAGAACCCAACTACTTTAAGACCAAAAGAAACGGTGCACATTGTGCGGAGGGGAGATGAGCACGGAATGTTTGCCTATGCGCGTTTCTTGAAAGCAATTAATCCCTATTACGGTGGAGTTGTTAATTCTGATATCACTATTAAAAGGCGCCATTAAGTGACTATAATCTCGTAGATTGGTTTTGACACCACTGGAAACACAAAATAACCAACTGGATGTGCTAAACTATGAGTGCAAATGAAAAGATTGGTTTGGTGGCGAATTCTATACAAGCGTGAGCGTTAGACTTCTTTTAGTTTCGTTTCGTTAGATTCGCACGTTCTTTTAACCAAAGCTTTCACAACAGTGAGACGTGGTTTAAATATCATGAAACCTACCAATACAAATATCAATTGCATAGGAGCACTTCCCGAACTGTTTCCTAAAATTTAAAGTTTATGAAGAGCTGACATTTCATGGCCCTCTAAAAGCCCATATCTAACTAAACACCAAGGAAACATTTTTGTTCTTCGGGGTTACATATGATTCATTGTGTATGATAATTTCTCTTAAAGTTAGGTGGAGCTGAAAACAAATATCGTAAAATTTTTTTGGGAAATTTTTGAACCGCTATTCGAAAACTGTTGTCGGGAAAACGCATATATAGTCTCATCGTCACTTGTTTAAACAACAATTTGTGAACTTTCAAATTTATTTGACTACTAAAGAGTCCTAAAACAGTCAAGTTTTACGTTTTCTCGTACCATGATATAGTTGGTTGTTTTTATATGTTTATGAGACACCCTGTTACACCGTGTATGATATTAATGCAAAAGAATCTGAATTTATAAAAATATGATATTAGAAAAGGGTCCATCATGATAATTTGGTATCCTATGATACACATTTCTCACAATAATGTTTATTTCAAAATACCCTGAACATTTTTGTCGTAGAATGTTTTTTGTTGTCAAAAGCATTTTTTCGCTGGGCGATAACGCCCACATATTGACAACCGATAGGGTTCAGGGTAGTATTTCGTTAGTTGGGACACAGATTGCTATTGGCTGATATTTATTTTTATTTTCCTTCTATATTGTCGAGCACAACGAATTTCACAGCCTTTTGATTTATCGATTTCTCTTTTGAGGCCTGATTTAACCAAAGTTGGGGTTATTTTGATTTCGCTATTGAAGTTCGATTGCGGAAAAAATAAGATTTCATAGAAAATAAAAATCAGCTTACTTTCAGCATCCGCCAATTTTGCTAGAACAAAATAATAGGATCGCGAAATAACCTGTGCGTCTTTAAATATTTAAATGAGAAATGAAGTAGCTTCGAATGTTCGCTCAGATATATTAGAACCGATGCTAATGCAGAATTAAGTCAAAACAATATTTATGTTACTCGAATGACATCATTCATTCCCAATCTCAGCTGCTACATAGTATTAGAAGGATAAAATAAATAAAGGAAACAGGATCACGGGCACTATGTTTTCACAACGTTAAGTTGGTCGTGACTGCTGGCAAAAACGACATCTCCTCGCATCCACTTAATTCCAATCACGTATCGTCGCCGCGGTCCTGTAAACATATCAAAGTAAGCGTATGACAATATGGGAGAACCGTATCGAATAAATCTAGATAACCAGTTACTCGTTTAGATCCTTCGATCCGTTTTTGAGCGGTATATAACTTTGAAGACGATATACGCAAGCGTGACGTCATTAACTGATAAAAAAACAAGCTTAGTTACATGCAAATAAATTTTTGGTATAAATTTAGCTTGAGTTGATTTATTAGAACATGTATTTTTAAGTTTATAAGCCAAAGTCAAAGAAAATACATTTATTTCCTTAGAAGCACAGGGCATACATGGATAGGTCAGCTTAAAATGAATAAAACTAAATTGTTTCTACAAAAATTATCAAGGAAATAACAATGTCTTGACGCTTCAATGTTTTGTACTGAGTTGGGAAGCGAATAGAACAAACAACACAGCGTTATCAGTTTTTACAAATTTGTAGTTATTGCAATTTTGGAGTTCTTATTTATAGCTAACTATTATAAATTCTACATTTATTAAAAATAATGCTTGCCAGAATAAAAAACTGCTGACCGAACAATTTAAACAAACCCATGAGCGGACGGTTAGTTTCGGCGAGCCTTACCGCGAGCGTATAGCGTAGGCTAGACATTGCAGCTTAAAGCCGCTATTTCGGTTCAATATGGCTGCGCCTCGACTATGGAATGAATAACAAGAAATTAATTTGCTTCAATTTTAGCAACCCCTTCTCTTTATGAATTCATGCTCTCTTACATGTACATTGTACAACCTATCCATATTTTCTAAAAAACACTACTCCGTACCCTAAGGTTTACCAGAAAATTCGAATAGGATTAAGCCTTTTTACACGACTTTAGTAAAACATCATTATTTGTATTTGTGTATAATAATATGTATGTATATATATAGAATTTTTTAATAAATGAATTTATAAAGTTTCCAAGTGAGGATAACGCCGCGCAGAGCGCAGCCAAGCTTTTGCAAAAATGGTTTAATCTTAATATAATATAAATCTCGTGTCACAATGTTTGTCCTCAATGGACTCCTAAACCACTTAACCGATTATAATAAAATTCGCACACCATGTGCAGTTCGATCCAACTTGAGAGATAGGATAGTTTAAATCTCAAATAACGTCGCAATTTTAATTTATTGCTTACTAGCGGCCCGCACGGTTAAAAAAAGTTCTCGGCAATTTTTCCTTATTTTCTCACCGTTTAGACCTACCCTGGACTACGACAAACATTTTAAAACCAAAATCAGCTCAATCGGCCCAGCCGTTCTCGAGTTTTAATCAGACTAACGAACAACAATTCATTTTATATATATATACATTATTCTAATTTGAATAATTACCCGCGAGAAGCCGGGGCGGGCCGCTAGTTTTATAATAAATTATGGAATCATATGTCAAGCTTTCCGTATAATATTTTTTTTACTCACACATAAAAAATATATTTCAGAAATAAATATTCGGAACCATCCAAATACTGACCGCGTGCAACGTTGTATATCTAACTTTATAAAATTAATAACATAATTTATAATTTTAATCGCAGCCTTAATATTTATTTTTGTTTTTGTAATTGTCGTTACAGCGGCAATAGAAATAAAACATCCCCCAAAATTTCAAGTCAATCACCGTTTCCTGAAATACAGAACAGACGAGGAAGTCTTATTAATTCCCGTACCTACTTTCAAACACTTATGCCTGAAAATGAAAAATACGCACACTGCAAACAAACTCAGTACAATTAATTGTTTTAACTAAATCTAGACACTAAAACCAGTAGCATTATACCTACGTTCTCATTGGGCTCTCTTGCTGGGTGGCGTCAAGGCGGGTGCCTTATTTGAATACTGGTTTTTACAATTTTAATAGTTTTATTTTAATTATGGCAATATTCTGCATATTAATTATATATTTAAAAAAAAGATTAAGACGAATCATAAAAATGAGGTTTATCGCTTATTAAAAATCTTTAAGATTTATTATGTATTCCACACTTTTTTAATTTACGGCTTCTTGTAAAATATAGTAGTACCCTTAAAGAAGGATTCAGTGTTTCGCAAAATTGACATCTCATAAGGTCGTCTGAAAGTCGAGCTTAGCTATTTTTATAGAGAGGCGTTTAGTTGAGGTATTCCAATTTATAAGAACGAGTTTATTATAAATATCACAACGAACAAAATATTAGGATTACCTACCTAAAAAATTAGATTTTTATGATTTAAAATTAATTAAATATTGGGTTTTACAATTTGGGAGGAGTATTAAATTGTAATAATATTATTTGTATATTTAATTTGACAAACATTGATTTATTTAACTGAAACTGTGTTTTTATAACGAAAGTGGTGAATGTTTATTTGTAGCATAGATTTAAATTTAATGTTTACTTAACTTAGTTAAACACAAAATAATTGAAGCTATGGAAACTATGATAGGTACCTTATTACTTACCTACTACCAATAGAATTCACGATATCCTATGTTAAGTCATGGAAATCAACTAACCAAGGTTACCTTTTGTAAACCAAGACCATTTCGCATAAAGAATGCGTTAGTAAAACTTATTTATTATCCTATAAATAAATCGTAAAGGCGTTCGGTTCCGGGCAACGCTTTCATCAGCCCAATGAAGGATATGACCGCTCTAAAAGAACCTACTATAAAGAAGCTGTAGTATTATGGGCTATGAATAGTTTCCACAGTTTATACTTACGAAAGTTGGCACTGCCGAAAAAAATTACGTGAATTTATTCTGTGGATGAAGCTGTTTGAATAAGAATCGGTAGGGGTCTTGAGGGGGCCGTGCCGGTGTGATCTCGGGTTTACTGGGAGGCATGCGCGGTGCGGCGGCGGCGGCTCGGCCGGCTAGTGGCATCCGGCGACCGGCGGCACGCGCCCGCCCCAGACTGCCCGCCGAAAGCAGCTTACTTACGTAAGTCACGTGAAAAAACTTAACACCCGTCGATCTGCCGCAAGTGATTTGAATTTTAAATAGTGATCGTGAGTGAACCGGTGTGTTTCAGACGATATGATAGTACTGGCTGTGGACTTTAGGAATGTAGGAAGGTGAGTTTAAATGTAATTTATTTTTAAACTTGTTCGTAGTTTTAGTCCTTAAATTAAATTTGAACATAAGCAGTGAGTGCTGAATGTAGCTTCCTTTACATAATAATTACCTACTAAACCAAGAATAGGTAATCTTTTTGCTCATAGCACCCAGATTACCTGGGATGGAGAGAAAAATTACAAATGGTTACGGACTGTGTTTTTTGTAAATGCTTAGTATCTAATGATAAACCTAAAACTAGCCTAAGCTTTATTTCATTTATAATATGCAAGAGACAAATTTTATGCTACTTTAAACAAATATAATAAATTAATGCTTTTTTAAAACAGTTGTGAGATGGAGCATGTAGAATATAATATAATTAGTTCTTCAGATAATTGGTTCCACAGCCGAATGGCCTGCACTGTAAAAGATATTGTGTAAAGGATCTGTGCTGTCAGCAGGGACCTTGAGCGTGTTGTTTCCTGGTAACTATGACCGAAGAGAAAATGAATAAGACTGGTGTAGAAATTTAAAACGATCCTGTAGAACGTCATTATAAATACGTTACCCAAACCCAACATTGGGTATTATATTTTTGCATCATATCAAAAAAGTAATCCGATTTAAATTGATTTGTTGTTTCAGCATAAATTGATGTAAGAATATTTAAATGTTTTCGCTTCAAATCTAACAATATGGAATAAAAACTTCGTTACCTTACTTGATGTTTTAAAATATGAGTTTATAAATAGATTTTAATCACCTTGTGTAAAGTCAAGCCTTAATTACCCACATGACACGGGGTAACAATACGTATAGGATTATTAATTTGGTTCAACATTCTTGTAAAGTAATTATTAGAATAACGGTGATATCCTGAAGCCCACAAATCTACTTAACATGAACAAAATCGATTTTGGAGAATTAATAAAGCTTCAGCCAAACCTGCGCGACCAAAGCGACTGCGAAGTGGGAGCGGACGGTACCTACTATGGCTCTTTGCACGCCTACAAACCCATAAATATCCCGCGTTGCAGACGCTCCGACTTTGCGTCCCGCTTCCCACATTGCTAACGCGTAGGTTTGGCCAAAGTCTTAGAGGACCATTAAAGCGACAAGAAAATATTTTGGAAAATTTTTGACGGTTTAAGTCTCAAAAAAATAAACTAGATAGTCGGTTATATCACTGTTAGTAAGTTATAACTTTACAAAGCTTAAAGTAAAATTGTTTGCTATTCCTGTTCGCTTCGATATTTTGAAGTACTCAACGGATTATATGAGCACTATGAGTAGAAATAATGATTCAAGAAGACTTGTAATATAATATTGCACCCTCGCGAAGTCGGGGTGAGTCGCTACTAGACAAAAAAATATATACCTACCTATGATAAAGCAATTTTTATGATTGTATATAACTATGTTTATGTTAAACTTTGCATAATACATGCAAGTAAATAGCAACAGACAAGTATGAATTATTGAAGGTAACTCGTAAGAGCTACAGCAGCGATTTTTATAACGTTCAAAAACCAAAGTGCAAGTAACAGGCTATAGAAGAAAAAATATAAGTATTTCTAGAAAATTTCAGATCTTTCTACAGAATGCTGGCCAAGTGCTGGTTGGTATATGTCACATGTCCTTCAAACTTATTTTTAAAGTTTTCAGAACATCCCGGTTTCCTCACGATATTTGCCTTCACCGTTAAAGCACGTGTTTGAGCGCACATACATTTTTCAAGAAGAAAAATCCAGAGGTGTGCAGCGGGGTTTGAACCCACGACCTTCGAAATGAAGGTCGAGTGCGCTCCCACTTAGCCAACAAGGCTACTAACCTACCCTCAATTTAACCAAGCCAAACTATTGAACAAACTGCGCAATTCAATCCCCAAATCATTTGAGCATAATTCATGTTCTGCAGAGCCAAAAGATGTAGGTAATCCCTCAAGTTTGCGCTGTGGGGACAGAGGACGAGAGAACCCATTGTTGTACCACATCAAATTTATGCCTAATAACAGTGAACTAAAGCTGTGGGTAACATCCCGCCTGTAATTCAGTGCAGTTTTGTCGACCACTTCCTAAATCGATATTTCATACACAACACAGTAAGTTTAATATAGTATACTTTAAGTGCTGTTCTCACCTATTATTAGATCGTGTCTCATATATAATAATGTTAGTTTTTATTTTTAAGTGCTTGTAAAATTTTTGGTTGGTATGGCATATTTAATTGGGTTTTTGTCCACGGATCCCGGGATCAGATTTAATTGTCCACTGATACCGCCAAGTTTTCATTACATCAATAAAAAAAAATTATAAAAAATATTTTTAGTTGGTAACGAGCTTAGCCCAGTTCATGACTCAATGCATAATTATTCATATGTTTGTGTAATTCACAACATTATACAATTCCAATCTAACAATTTTTTGTAAGTCCAAAATAACACAACAAAGTACTGGCTACCAAAAACCAGCGTAGGTAATCCAATCCCCAACTGATTTGAGCATAATAATTCATGTTCTGCAAAAGCCAAAAGAGCCTCTGTAATCCCGCGAGTTTGCGCTGCATGGTCACAGGACTAGAGAGCCCATTGTAGTCTCAAAACAACTTTAACCTAATAACTGTGAATTGGAACTGACGGTGACATCCTGTGATTCAATGCAGTTTTGTTGATCACTTCCTAGAAGTAATATTTCAAACACGTAATTTTAACGTATAATGTTTTTAATTTGGCAAGTTTAGACTTGTTTATGAGTTTATTATGAATCTGATGGTAGGTATATTACAAAGTTTGCAAGTTACTTTGTAATATATTTTGTATTTTTTTTCTGAGAACTATGAAGGACATTATGACAGTTACCAACCGTACTTGGTCAGCGTGGGTAACTAAGAATCTCTCTCGCCAAGAGAGAAGTACCTGTGTCATGTACAGTGGGAACATAAATATTGTTAATTATCTAGCATTTCCAGCAAGGCAAAAAAAAAATATCCCTCGTGTTTAAGCTGTGTAGTCACAGTACGAGAATGCTCATTGTAGTCCCACAACAATTTGATGCCAAATAACTGCGGATTGGGACTGACGGCAATATCCTGTGATTCAATGCAGTTTCAACAGCCCTTCCTGAAAACAATATTTCAAACAAGTTAAACGTATTATGTTTTCCATTTGGCAACGAGTTTATATTCGTTTATAAGTCGTTAAATATTGTTAATTAAGTCCACCGCCGTGTCAGCCCGGCTGTATGTCTACGATAATCACAAAAACTACTGAACGGATATTTATGTGATTTTTTGCAATAGGTACACTAATTAAGGAGGAAGGCTTTTGCATCCGATCAAAGCTGGAAAAGGTCAGCTAGTACATTTTTAATTGCAGTTCTCGCAACGTTAGTATGGCTTTTGTGTTTGTGATAGTGTCATAACTACTGTATCGATTTTCATGCAGCTTTCTTGTATAGACATAGTGGTCTCTGAGGAAGGTTTAGGTTTTTATCTATCATACCGCACTATGAACTTGGATTAGGTTCCTAGTAAAACGTAGTAAGTCCGCTCTATGGTTTGTATAAAACCGCTTACAATCTATCCACAATTTCATTTATTATCCAATAATGTAAAACAATTCAATTTTGTTGGGTTGGATACATAAAAGTAAATACAGTTAGTTAAAAATAAGCAATATCTTGATTTGACTTGGGGGGTCAAGTGTGTGTATGTTCTGCAAGCACTTTCTCCTTGGTCTGGGTGTTTAATATGTATAATAAAAAATATCTATGTATGTATGTCTATTATATTAAGTATAATATCAGATGTCTAGTACCCGTAACACAAGCTAAGAGCTTACCACGGGGCTAGATGTTGTGGTGTGGATTGTCCGGAAATATTTAGTTATTTATTTTCTCAACTATGTATTATGTCACTGGAAAATTAAAATAATCAGTGAACGCTGACTGGTTGAATAACAGATGTGCTTACGATAGTTTATGGTTTTATATAAAAAACGGCGGCCGCTGATGCACCAGAGAACCTGGTAGAAGTTTTGTCTATTATAACCCATAGATATCATAGATACTCTAAGATCATAACGTTAAAATTTAATCTTTATATATATAATTCTTCTGTGAGTGTGTATGTCACTGAACTTCTCTCAAACGACAGGACCGATTTTGATGAAATTTTTTGTGTGTGTTCAAGGGGATCTGGGAATGGTTTAGATTCACAATATGGTCAACTGGATATTGTTTGTTGAGACGTGGGACAGGACAACGTCTGTCGGGTCGACTAGTACTACATACAGTACTACTCACTGATCAGTATCAGTATACTGTCTAGACTAATAAACATTTGTCATCCACCAAACCGATAGCAGTATATTATTTTACGAGTGCCATTTCTACGTTAAATAATACACTTTGCAGCGATAGGTCCATTTATGTATTTAATTTGTGATTTTACGTAAGGCAAAATCGCTAGTGTACCATTTACCAACGGGCGTTGGCAACTCCGTTGATCAATTTACTAGGAAATATATCTATTTACTATTCTATTTATTTTACGGTGACATATAATACAATTCACTTAAATTTATTATATATTAAGAACTGCTCTTTTAAATGGCGTTCAACTGAGTAACATCTTTTTCACTTTATAAGTTTATTTAACTCGACACTGGCAAATTGTCGCTTCAAGCGCAGAGTCCAATTACAAGAAACTGAACTGAACTGACTCTGAGATAGAAGCATCAGTTTGCCAGTGTCAAATTAAAAAAATCCCGTGACATATATACATATGTCCGTCGTTTTATATGACACTGACAGCCTATATACCATAACACATCGGATACGAACCGGAATCATATAAAAGAATGCACTAAAACCACTCGTAATATATTATATGGGAGGAACATGTCTCCGCATGTCAAGGGATTTCCGAGCAATCACAACTAGGGATTGTTAATACAATAGTACAAGACGTCATTACTAAATAAATATAAGATGAAGATTGAGATGAGATCTGTAAAAGAGAGACGTTATTTTATGATAGTTTTAAGATTTGTGCGAGTTCCGTGTGTTCTTTGAAGCTAAAGTCTTACGATTATGACTCACGCGGCACTGGTTGGGTCGCTTGCCGCGCATTGTTACCTGGTGAGTCCTGCTGATCGCTTACCGCGTGTATTGATGTCACGAGTACTTGATATGTGTACTAAATTTAACTCAAATCGAAATTGGTTCAAAAATCGAAGGAGTCAGTTACACACAATGCTTACATGCAAGCGTGTTAAAATAGTAGGGATCGCCAGTGACAAAAAGTCGATCATATTTCATTAAATAAATAGCATAATAAATGTTTAAAGAGGTTTCGACATATTTGTATGGGGCCTGGCACACCTACTAGACCCCAATAGGGGGTCACAATTACTTAACCCTTTGTCTTGTAGTGTGACGAGAATATAATTTAATTAAACTTTTTCGTATTTGTTTCAATATCATTAGAATGTTGCCATAAAGGTGTCTCAAATTTTCATTTTATTTGACCTAGTCTTGACGATTTGGCGTTATTCGGAGGGTTGTATTAAAATTTAAGAAATATAAAATTATGACAAAATTTAAGCGTGATAATTAATAGGCTTGGCTAACTCACATAACATGGATTTAATACTTACTACACTTGTCTAGAATATCTTAATTTTCATTTATATTAGTCTATATATAAATACATAGAGCTCTCTATCTGACAGCTTCAATGTCCATTTTAATTCGCAGGTGTTAGTAAATTCTTTTCAAATAACCGAGGTCAGAGTTATTCCAATAATTTGTATGACCTTGAAACCTTTCCTGACCCCTATGTGCTCTGCATAAATGAGATTGAATCTTGGACCTTTTCAGTTCATCGCAACTTGTTTCACACTTATTTACGGTCACGTTCTCGCTACACGAGTATTCCATGTTCTAACAAGAATCACGTTTGGTTTTTTTATTATCAAAATTGAATAAAGAATTTCACAGAAGCATTTTTGTTCTGTGCAGTAACTCAATCTTAAGAATTATTTTATCTGTGATGTCAATAGTTTTGCATAGCCTGTGGATGAGTTCTAATAAAAAGCAATTTTTTTGTCGGTAATATTATTCTTATTCTACTTTCAAAATCTAAGGAACAAGGAAAATCTTTTTTCTATTAATCTATGTTCAAAATGAATGACATAGCAGTGATTTTGAAAATCTGCTATATTTTTATTTGAAGATTTTCAAAATCACATGATTGGATTTTGTTAAAAAATGAGCCCTTCTTGGTTGGTTTATCAAATGTTGGCCAGAGATGTAAGTCAATGTCAAGAACCGTTGGAATCGTTGAATTGTAAAGGGAGACGCAAAATGGCGTTCAACTGAGAGACATCTTTTACACTTTATAATTTTATTTAACTCGACACTGGCAAATTGTCGCTTCAAGCGCAAAGTCCAATTAAAAGAAACTGAACTGAATTGTAAAGGACGTAGGTGCAGGGTCCACACACTTTCTTTCTTGTTTTAACTTCGTAAGGAAATAAAGAACTTTCGGGTACAAAAATACGACATAATAAGGGTTTTGTGGTATTAGATTTCATTTTTAAAGGGGAATATTTTACCTCTATTTTATCCTCGTTTATTATAATGACGGTGCCTGAGCTCAGGTGTTATTTAAATTGTTCCATATTTTTCCATTTTCACAATATGCAAATTGTTTGCTTCACGAAAAGCGCCAATTTCAGAGATGTACAAAAGTCGGCTTAAATGTTACAAGATAGCTATTAATTTTTACTTTAGCAGTATCAAGTAAAATGTTTGAGATCTTTATTTTGTTTTTAAAGAAGAATTGGTAACAAGCTTGTTAATATCCCATATTTTACTAACAAGCTTGTTTAAACCTAATAAAGGAAATATACTTACTGTTAAAGTAAGTAAACTTTTGTTGACTATAAAATGGCTGGTGTTAATTTGTGGAACGGCTTTATAATGGTTAGACATTAACTCTACTACTATGTTATTAATAATACTCTTTTATTAAAATTATCCAATTTTCAAAATTCTACCATAAATTGTAATGTTGCGAGCATAAACTAAGGAGTTGAACCAAGAAAGTTGAATTCTCATCCGATTAAGATAATAACCGTTTTTTGTATTCAAGGGCTGTCATCTGTTCCTTATACTCATCATGATAGTGGTTTCACAGGCTCCAGGCACAGACTCATTCATGTAGGTCAGACGGCACACAAGGCTGGTAATGCACCATTTCATCGCGAGCACTTTCATTTTTTGTATGCAAGCGAGAGTGCCAAAACTTTTGCGCACTGCGTCGTCGCCTTTCTCAGCTGAATATGTATGGGCAAAACTTGCCAATTCAAATTCGGTTACTTATTCACCGCGGTGCAGTCTTATTGAATTTTTCAGTCTCTAATATTTTTGAAGGCTAGTTTTCTGGTCTTGAAACGCTCATCTTTTATGGAAGATAGATCTTGGTTTTTCCACAATCTCACGTCAAGGTAAGTGTCCATGTGGACGAAGATGGATCACAAAGATCTAATTAATTAATTTAAATTATTGAATACCTATTGGTGGTATAGGAAAATAAGCAGGGTAAATTGAGTAAGCTGTGCCTGTGGTCTGTATTCCGATGTCACATTCCGGCACACGGGATTAATTAGCGCATATCTAAACCAGAGTATAACATGCCAGCCAGCTTAAGCTTGCATCCCACGAGCACACGCACCCCAGTACTCGTTTTGCTAAATAACTGTTTAGACATAATACTGATACTTGTTACTACGATCAAAAATAACATTAGCGTTCTTTTTTTAATGCTAACTATAACTCGAAACCATAATTATGTTCAGATTTTTATATAGACGTTTCAATTTAAAAACATTTAAAGTGATGCCTTTATTGTATTAAAAATCAATTAATTATTTTACAACAAATCGGACTTATTATTTTTATTTTCCAAAGCCTGTAAATCACTTAAGAATACCATACATGGAAAGTCCCGGCAGTTTTCATAAACAATCGTCAGCCCATTGGTCACTATACGTCAATGAAATTTATGGCAGGCTATAAACCTACAGAAATAGAAAAGTAATATACATGTTCTCTACTCACGCTCCATTAATAACATTTACGCTTGCAGTCAAAGAGTCCAACGTGCCTATGAATACTAAAGCAGTGAACTCCAACCTTTACTGGGTACCTTTACCTACGTCACAAAGCAGGAGTATGTGCCTATACGCCCCTGCCGTAGTGACAGAACTTTCATTACATCAAATACTATGTCAGTCAGCTCAAAGGTATTTCAATTTGAACGTTGCTAATAGTGAATCAACCTCAAAATATGGGTAAGAGGAATTTAGATTGGCGGAATCAATGAGCCTGTCATATTTGGGGAATAGTGTTCCTGTTGGAATGTCTATTGAACAATGGATCGAAACGTTATATGAGTTAATTGATGATTATCTTTAGGCAGCTAAACACTATTATAATACTAGGATTAGCACAGGGTGAAACGATTTTTTCGTGTTTCGTAATGTGAAGCCATCTACCTTCTAGGTCTTCATGCTCCATCTTAGACCACATTGTCACTTACCATCAGGTGATAATGTGGTAAAATTAAGTCTTAATTCGAGATTTTTTTTTAATATTTCTGGCCTGTGCGCCTATTAGCAGTGGAGACTACACAAAATAATAAATTGTTAAGCGGTAGTTTAGATATTACAATTAATATTATATACATATAGGTATTTGAAATACTTGTTAATATGTTAATGGATTTAGATAGGTACGTTCACGCAATAGGTAATCAAAATATGAATACTTATTCAAACAATCATGCATAAATACAGTATCGATCAACGAGAATTTAAGTAGGTATTTGTACGGTCTGCAATAATGTTACTATGAAACATTCGACTACGAGTACAATGAACTTATCCTACTACTATTATAAAGGCGAAAGTTTGTAAGTACGGATGTTTGTTACTCTTTCACGTAAAAACTACTGAACCGATATAAATGAAATTTGGTACACAGAATCTCTAGAGCCTGAAAAATAACATAGGCTACTTTTTACCGCGGGAAAACGTCATTCCGCGGGAAAATCCATTATAACGCGGGTAACACCGCGGGGCACAGCTAGTTATACATATACATGAATAAATTACCATTACCTACAATAACGTGATGAAAAATGTTAACTTCGGGAACACTCGTCAAATTAATGCTAATAATTGATAGGATAGACTTTAAAATACCAGGAGTCCTGTTAGTGCCCCGCCAAGACGAGCCACATATATTGGCAAAGATGTTAAGATTGTTATTGTGAAGTAAGATGCTTGTAGAGTTAAGGACGTGTAGAATTATAAAAAGTTGGCTCTACATGAAATTTGAAAACCTTTTGACAGTGCACGCCATCTAGTCTCGCTGTCTTGGCTACATTTTAATAATGTTTTTGGGATCTTTATCAAATCCAAAATTAACGATTACTTAACTTAAATGTGTTTGCTTTTGCCGTGTATTTCAACAGTTTATACACTTATTTTAACAACATCTTTAAATAAAAAAAAAGTGTAAAAGTTGCAGTCAGAGCGGTATCCTTCCGCGATACCGCTAGCAAGTAATTATACCTTTCTTTTGTAATATAAAATTTGTCACCAGTGCTTTTTTTTCGGGCTCAGTAAGTGATTTATATTCTATTTGGGCTCAGTTAAGGATTATTGATATGAGACAAGTTCAGTTTGTCAGAAACTATTTTATTAATTGAACCCGAATTAGGATACGTATGTTTATACGTATCCCATTTTGTTACCATGTTGTTTCATTTTTATTAATAGACTACCAACGAAAAAAGGAGGTTCTCAATTCGTCGCGTTGGTTTTTTTATAACTTGAGTACGTTTTGTTTACATCTGTACACAAGTTTGAAATAAGAATAGAGATTGCTGTTCAAATTTGTTATGCGCCCGTTACAAATTTGAACGGAAATTCTACAAAAGAAAAGTAATAAATTAAATGCATTAGTCAACCGGCCCTCAGAGAGCCTTATCAACATACAAAAGGTTCCCAGTAAGTGTACAACGCCCCTAAAGAAGTTAACACAAAAACAATTTTTACATACCTTATAAAAATTAGGTATTTGGAAAAGACCTTTGCCATAAATCCACATCACACCCTCAAAGTGCAAACACCGCGGTTCAGACAGCTACTTTAAACACCACCTTTTTTAAATAATTTATACACCTAACTACACCTAACCATAGAGTATCTATGGTAACACCTAACATTGAAAATCTTCATCCGTCTTAAATAAAGAGTTTGTTAGTAATGAGACCTACTGCGACAGCTAGAAAGACTAATTGTCTCTGAGCAGCGAATCCGCATCACCAACAGTCGCAACCGAGCAGAAAGATGGCAAAATTATAAAAGTTTTATGATTTACCTTAAAAAATGAATCTCTGTACCTAATAATATAGACAGTATTTGTTATATGATGACTTAGTAGGAAATGCACTAAATCGTTTCATGGAAAACTTTGCCTATTTGAGTCAACTTTTAAATAATTTATGAACCTAAGCTAACACTGAAAAAATCTATCTATCTTAAATAAAGATTTTGTTAGTAAGTCTAAGTTTACTGCGATTTGCGACCTTGAAATACAAATTATCTCCGTAGAAAAATAAGGTGAGATGTTAAAATTATAAAGGTTTTATGATTAACTCTAAAAATGGTTCTCTATACCTAATTATGCCTTGGTCTGTTTGTTAAATATGTATAATAAAATATATATATATATAAAGTTCTATTATATTAAGTATATCAGATGGCCTAGTACCCGTAACACAAGCTTTAGAGCTTACCACCGTGCAAAATATTGTTGTGTGGATTGTCCGGAAATATTTATTTGCTTTATTTATGGCAGTTATAACAGTATTAGTTAGCGAGTGACTTCGTAGGAAAGTAAATCGTTTCATGGAAAACTTTGCCTATTTGAGTGAAATTACCTGAACCTCGTGACTGGCTAGCTCAGCTGTTCACAAAAATCAATACTGACCCATTTTGTAAGGAGTAACTAAAGGTTGAGAACAAATTATTTAACTACGATGTGGAAATTAGCTACTAGTTTATGAGAGTTGAGCCTTTTATGGCTGTGGCTTGTTATATTTATGGCGGCATAAAACCAAATTTGTCTACGTGGTTTCGTCGGAACATTAAATTGTTAGTGCAATCTGTATTCTATGTAAATAAATATTTGTTACACTAGTTTTAACAAGTGAATCCTCCGCCTCTTCTTTGGAAAGGTGCAAATTAAAATTACAAAAAAAAAAGAATTCTTATGCATTTAAATCTTGTTAATCTTGTATTTCTCATACTACTTCTTTTTGTGCAAAGAAATATTTAAATTTTTTTACAGATTTATCTTCTGGAAGATGCAAATTGTTTAATATGTATTATAAAAATATCTAAATATATAAGTAGTTCTATTATATTAAGTATATTATATATTCTATATAGCCAATAAAAAAAATTATTGATGATCTTGTCATTTTCTTAGTGTATTTTTTAAAATACTTGTAATGTAAAAAGTATCCTTTATTGATGGTGCGGGTGTACTAATAATGTATCTTTATAATTATATCAAGCCATCCCGGTTGAAGCCTTGATGGATGGTAGTGTGCACGAAAGTACCAATGTAATAGAAGTTTGTGGCGAAAATGATAGAAGGGTTTTCTAATGTATTTTGTCTGACCATTGATAGACACCATAGACCAAAATTATTATTCGACGCGCGTGCCAGTTAAAAATTGATTGTGGATGCGATGTTAGGTATTATGTATTATGTATGGGTTCGGTAAGCGCAGCGTCGTACGACCACCAACAAGATGGACAGATGACTTGGTTGCTGGCTCACGGTGGATGCCAGTAGTGGCTGATCTGATTAATTGGTCGTCTTTGAGGGAGGCTTATGCCCAGCAGTGGGCGTCTAATAGCTGAAATGATGATGATGACAAAGACAAATAATGGTGAAAAGCTTTTAATTAACTGTTATTAAATATATTTAGCAACTATTTAGGTTTATGATTAACATTTTTTATCATAAATTCTATTAACCTCTAATAAGTCTGTTATAAAAGTGAAATATATGAATACGGGCGTTATAATATTTATGATACCAAACACCTCATGTATAAATAAAATCAATGAGTCATATTAACTCCGTTATTACTCGTGAGTAAATTTTGTGGCCATATTTTGCGTTGTACAGGGTTTAAAAGTTACGGGTTAATCTGACATAATAATATCGAATAAATAAATAGTAAAGCTCTTAAATTTGTATATAATATAGGAAGGAAGCGCCGGACTGGACTGATTTTATAAACTACCCGCGGTATTACCCGCTTTATAATGGATTTTCCCGCGGAATGATATATTTCCGCGGTAAAAGGTAAATATAAGTAAATATACTACGTCCTTACTCAGGAGTTCGTCGTCAGACAGACATACAGAAAGTGTTACTTTCGCATTTATAATATAAGTATGGATTTCATTCATCGAGGCAGGCTATAGACTAGTTTATATCGCTCCAAAATAAAAAAACTTGGCAAAATTATTCTGTAATAAAATTATTATAATTAATACTAATCTTCTCGTGGTAAATATTCAATTTATTGAGTAGTAGTTTCCTATTCGTGTTGTAGTAATCGGTACGTGCAGTTATTCCGCTAGCAACGGGATAATTATTATAATTATTGCAGTTTTAATATAAACGACACGATTCGTTACCTGTTTATCCCCATCATTGAACGCATACATATTAATTAATTACGTATATGTTATTATTTGTGCCTTTAACAGTGTGCGTTGTCAACATTCAATGCAACTTAAGTGGGTAATTTATGCAGTATAAAATTAGCATTTACAAGTTTTAACAGATTATAAAACAATATTTTTTTGTATGTTTTTTTTTTATGTAAAACCTAGATTAATTTTATTATGTATCTCATTTTAAGTGAACCATTGTGTTTGTATGAGAATAATTTAAAATATGTTATGAAATAACAATGTAATATTTTAAATAATAAGCACCCCTAATTAATTTTTCACTGCGTGTGGGCGGCGGTGTTTAAGTTATGCTCATGTCCTTCTGAATTAAAGTTATTATTATTATATTGGTGAATGGTTTTGTCGTGCACTATTCTATTTCTATTTTTGAAGTCAGTAAACAATTAGTTTTTTTTTCAGTATCACATTACAATAAAACATGCAACTATAATTATGCTACATTTTGTATTAATTTATTCACAAGTATTAGAAAAATAATTAATAATGTAAAGCTGTAATATAAATTTAAATGACATAACTATAACCATATATTCTGACGATAAATTTTAAAACAAATGACTGCGTTCTAGAGAAAATAATCGATATCGTGTCGTATCGAATAATGTAAACGCGCTCAATCTATATTGCGCCAATTTAATAATTAATCCTGGTTTACTCGTTTCAAGCAATGCAATCTAGCTGTTTGCTTATCAGATACTCCAACTAATTACGTGACATATCTACAACATATATTAAATCAACAACCGCTATTTGCAATGGTTGTAATTGCTTCATTTGCGTCACCAATCTCATTAAAAGGTTGTTTTAATTAATATCTAAATAGGTGTATTTTGGTGACGAGCGGTGCAGAGTTCATTTGCAATACAATCGTTTAAGGATTCAATTCAAAACTCATGCGTCTGGTTAAATTTGATTATGGTGTAATAAATTAATCACGCTGAGTGAGTGAGTATACGTATACAAGGGATTAACCTGACTAGTCGTATCGTGGCCTATAAACCCGTCAACACTTTAAGGCAACTCATTTTAAAATATCATACCAAAGTTCAAAATGATTTAAACCAATGTGCCTGAAAGTGAGAGGATTTAGGAAGATTCTGACCATAAGGGTCAGATCTCTAAAGGGATGATTATGTTAGTAAACATTTTAATTGCAAAATAGACAATTTTGTGTATCAGAAGTTTTGGTAACAATCCTAAATAACGGGTAAAATGAACTGTCAAAGTTTGTATAAGAACAACGAAATAGGTTGTGCGATTGATTTCAAAGTTTTAAGGCTACTACATAAAACTATTAAGTCAGTTATTGCAAAAAAAATGGTGATTGTTTATTTTAAGCACTTGTCCAGGTCGTAATTGTAATTTTAAAAGGAATGTCCAAAGTATCACAGACTTAAATATTCCTTAAAACACTAGGTACGATTTAGTACACTTTATCTACCTCTATATCCGGGCAATTGGCAAAAAGTTTCAGAAGGGAAAAACTTTGAATAACACTCTGTAGCTTCTCCAACTAGAGTAGCTAGACTACTGTTGAAAAAGTTATAAGAATTTATGACAATGTAGTTCGAAGGAGTTTAACGGCGCCTGCAGTCAGCCGGTCGCCGATCAGAGCATTCAATTAGTCCACGACATGACAAGATAGTTCGTGTATTATCTTAACTATACTACTATTTATCTGGACTTATTTTTTTAACCAGGCATTGTCCGTTTTGGTAACCGAAGTTTGAAAACTGGTTTCCGAATTTAACTTCTACGCCGTATATAAAGGTGATTTGCGCGGAAAAGTATATGAAAGGCGGGCATAGTCGTGGATGATTGATTTTTTTTATTTATTTTATTCATAAGACTACGGAAACAAATTGAGTGGTATTATTTTCAAGCAGAAGAGCTGATCCAAACTGGTTGAGATCTTCCCCAACGTTTCTGCTGTAGGGATGATAATCCATGGGCGACCACATGGATAGCTGTGGAGGCAGTTCAACATTTTGTTTTTTGTATCCTATATTATGTACGTAAGTTTGCAAAAATTGTGTTTCGCACGCGTCTTCCTTAATGAGAGCAAACACGCTGTGTGTGTATAGTTGCGCGCTTGTTGATGTTCTCAAATTGTGTGGTATTGTTACCAAGGCGACAAATTGCCCTGTCTTATATTTTAAAACCTAATGAAGGTATCATAAAGTTTCACCTGAACCCTCCAACTCTTCAAAGAAAGTTTTTAAATCAATATAATAATTTGAGTTACATTAGAAAACGAAGTAAACTCATATAATTAACGCTTCGGAGCCCGAGAGAGTCAAGAAAATTATAGACAAACAATCGCGCCGCACTTATTTAAACAAGATGAAGTACCAAGGAAATAATTTAAAACTCCGAAGTTCGGGCAAGCGCCGAACTTTGTATTTTGAGTTTGGACTTTTGAATTTACGTTTACCCAAGTGTTGTTTCTTACAACATGACTTTTTTATTGTTGTTTTATTTATGAATATTTTTGCATCTCTTATAAATTATTATAAGAAAATATGGTAATGTATTTAACGTGATCATGAACAGTAGAAGTTTAATATTGCTTAGTATTTTGTTGGTATATCATATATCACAAGCACAGGATTCTATTCTTATCTTAGGCTAAGCTTTTTACAAATTCATAGTCAAACGTTTATTTCCTTAGAAGCAAGGCATACATGGACAGGTCAACATTTTAAAATCAGTTTCAAATCATATATCCGTCATTGTGTTATCTTATGTGTACCAAAAAAAGATTAACGCAAATTCTAATGCTAAGATGTCTAAGGCAAGATGCATGGCATGCAGGCCGTCCCAGTCGCGCGTTTAAACAGCAATAGGGCGCCCGCGTGTTATGCTTAACTTTGCCAAACATAACCGACACTCGCCCGGCACGCGGAGTTCACGTTCACGGGTGCGTTCACGCGCACGGGCTACCCGTTAAACGAACGCGCGCATCTGAACGTAGCATAAGAGAGACGAGAAAAAGCAGAAAAAAAGTTTCTTGCTGTCAAGTCCAACACAGAGGAATTCGTATCAAATATTAAATTCAGTCCGATTCGCCATTTCGGCCAGTGGACGTTTAATTTAAACACCCTTGTTGTCTAAACATTTGTTTACATTTCTCCTTGGTTTGGGTGCTTAGTGTGTATGATAAAACATATCTATATGCATATCTATTATATTAAGTATATGAGATATGTATCTAGTACTAGTAGTGTTGTCGGGCAATTTTTTTTTATACAACTGCGTTTTGAATTTAATCTGTTTGCTTTTAGGATTGACGACATTTTTGTATTTATGAAAGGTTATATACACCTTCATAAATTCATATTATAAAATATTTTAAAAATATTTACTTTTGAATGATAATAGTATTCCAATAGATTAGTCTACAAGTAAACCTAGGTAGCTGTTTTTTGCTATGCAGATTTTCTGCATTTTATGCATTATTCCCGAGGTTTAGATATTTTAGATATTTTATCATAATGTAAGCCACACAACTGCTGGACATAGGCCTTCCTTAACTACTTTTAATTATACCTTGCAACCACTGTGAACCTTTCACCAAAGAGATAGCGATTTAGATATGACATAATACAATATTATCAAATTTATATAACTAAATTGAGTTATATTTTATGTTCTGTATATAATTATATAATTTATTTATAGAGAACATAACATAATATTCATGTCTCGTTTTAGAAATTCCATGATTTTTCATTTACAAAATTTATAACCTTATCTGGAATCTGAAAAGCCTGGCAAACTCTAGCAACAACCTAGATTCGTAGGCAAAATAATAGCGCTTTCATAAAATCCGAGGTGTCATTTCCTTTTGAATAGTTCGTTATGCCGCGCCTCGTCGGACTGTGGGCTAGACTTCATAATTTCTATACGAATTCCTTATAATTTTATCACTCTTGAAAACATAGGCAAAACGAGAAGCGGAAATTTGTTTTATAAATTTAATTTAAAAATGAGATACAAAAAAAAAATGCCGCGAATTCCGCAAGCCGGAGCAGGTCGGTATGATAAAAAAAATTGTAATGTATGTATTTTGTTAGGAGCTCCTTAATAAAATTTACATACTTGCATGAGTTATTAAATCGATTCGGTCTTTATTCATCTGCCCTCTCATAAAAAAGGTGAAATAAATGAAACCATAAAAATATATAAAAAAATTGTAGTAAAATGTATTGACTTTTCGAAAGATATCGCAGATATACTATTAGCTTTCACACCTTACACAGTTTGCGTGAGCTTATAATTTGGGCACTAAATTCACTCACAAAGAACATCATAAAAAAAAACAATAAAAATAATCAAGTTCGAAATGAGTTATTGCACCATAATTATAAATTATATTCAACATAGCCACTTTAAATTTGAATTTACGCACAATAAAATAGCACTTAAAAGTAAATTACTTTCAAGTAAATAAGTTAACAGTTTGTGTTAAGTATTGTCACAGATTAGATACTATCTAATCTGTGGTATTGTCCAGTTTTATTTACATACGTCTTCTTGTGCCGTTAACGTTTAATTTCGCGTAAAGAACCGTTCAATTCATGTAAACATTCTTCCAGTTAAGAGATGAAT
Organism: Gymnoscelis rufifasciata; assembly: GCA_929108375.1. NCBI lineage: Eukaryota > Metazoa > Arthropoda > Insecta > Lepidoptera > Geometridae > Gymnoscelis > Gymnoscelis rufifasciata. The sequence goes on from OV815303.1 coordinate 11,454,345, forward strand.
AAAGAAAATGAGTGAGTAAATGTTTATTAAAACGAATGACTTTGATATTTTTTCAAAATAAATGTTGATTATATATCAAGCTATTTATGGCTGTATAATATAAATTTTATTTATATTTTATGTATATCAAAATAATACATAATAATTAAATGTTAACGATTCTTCTATGCATCTTAATTTCGAAATGTCCTAACAGCGTTCTTGCACCCTCTGTAGTTAGAAGTAAATCCTATGGTAACATAATGTTGCCATAACACAATTTCGGGACTAACCGATTCTCATAAGAGGTTTTCACTTAAAAAATGTTGTTAATAGGTATCAGAATGGTATTTACTTAAAAAAAACATGATACAAAATACCAAAAGAAAGACATTATACAATTTTACTGTATTTGAGTTCAAACAAAAAATAACTTTAAAGTTTATTCGCTAGTTTGCCGATGTCGTAACTGCTGAATAAAATGTTTGCCTCCGAGATTCGCCAGCGCAAACACCGCACAGAGTGCATTTTCATGGAGGCGGCGCGGCGGTAAACAAAGCACACTTTCCCGATATATTCCATGCATTATGCTATCGACAATGTTATTATTAGAGAGAGAGAGAGAGAGAGAGAGAGAAAACATTTATTGACACAACACACACATAAACAGTAAAATACAGTTGACAATTAAAAAAAATAAGATATTTATATAATACTTAATACTAGACATAAATAATTGCATGTATTGTGCCAAAAGGTCTCGCCTCAGCATAAGCAGATCCACATTAGGTGGATTTGCGCTGGTTTTCAGACGAGACCTAATGACAAACAATTGTTAATTATTAATTTTTAACAATTATTAATATCTAGTTGTCTACCTATTAGTTCAATGATTTTAGACTCACATATATTTTTTCCTCACAAATGCGTTGCTCTCCGCTACAATTCTGAAACAAACAAATAGTTAGAAATGAATGACAAATTTTAGTGTCAGGGAATTTATAATGTAACCTTTATTGTAACCTCATGAAGCAACAAATAAATGCATATGAATAATTTGTATCCCTGCTGATGCATTGCTGATTCGGTAATGTGGAGAAGATGCATATTCATATTATTTTAAACAATTCACGAACTTTATATTATAAACAAATTATTTAATAGGTATTTATATATATTTTTGGTTAAAAATAATAAAAGGTTAAATTCTATTGCATAGGCTATTTGATTAGCATTATAATAAGAAACGAACTTACAAAGTTATTAGTTAATATTTTTCTGAACCGTAATCAACTTATTACTAACACATTATTTAAAAATATAGACGATTTTATAAGCTTACAAGCTGTGCCCTGCGGTGCTACCCGCGTTACAATGGATGAAGTACTCTTAACCAACAACATATTTATTTGAATAAAGATTAATATTATTATATTGATACAACTTAAACAAATTATTTCGACCAAATTAGGTACCATAAAAACAGTTTTTGTGAGTTAATCTTAAAAGATAGACATATACTATCGCGAACTGTTTTTTAGATCATTAAAAGAGCTTTATTCTTTAATACATATTTTTTGTGTATCTTGAACCGTTTTCACGGCGCATGCAACGGAAGGCTTCAAAGATGAACAATTTCTCCCGTTTTTTACACATTTACCACTATATCTTTGCTCCTATTGGTTGTAGCGTGATGTTATATAGCCTCTAGCCTTCCTCGATAACTGGACTATCCAACACAAAAAGAATTATTCAATTCGAAGCAGCAGTTTCGGAGATTAGCGCGTTCAAACAAACAAACTCTTCAGCTTTATAATATTAGTATAGATTAGTATAGATTAAAATTGTTATATTTTGACTTTAATAATAAATTTTTTTATATCCATTAAATCATAACATGATTCTATGAAAATAAATAAATTGAACTGTAAAGGCCTGTCACAAGCAGGCACAAAATAAAAAAGCGATAGTTTCACTTCAACTTTCTCAACGAGGAAATAATTTCAATGTTTTAATCCGATGAAAATTGAACTTTTTAGTACCGCATAGGTACGTACTGCAGTAGGTATTGATTGATACTTTAAGTTACATTTCAACTTTTTTCAACCAGGAAATAATTTCAATTTTAATCCGATGAAAATTATTTTTTAAGTACCGCATAGGTACGTACTGCAGTAGGTATTGATTGATACTTTAATGGCAAGGCGCCAGATTGAGGAGTTGGTGGTTCGACCGTGACACAAATCTCCAGTGGCACGATTATGGGCTGGGTTGCCGGTAGACCGAGAATCGTTTTCATCTCGGTTTCACCATTATTTATTTCAAATGGCAATAACTGATATGTTCGATTTATTTATCTATACCATTATTGGAAAGCTGAAGAGTTCGTTTGAACTCGGTAATCTCGGAAGCTACTGGTCCAATTTGAGAAAATATATTTCACTAGAACCAATAGGCTAAAAAAAAAATATAGGCAATAAAAGTAGCCTATAGCCTTTTTCGATAAATATATCTACAAACGCTATAGGCTACTTTTTACCGCGGAAAAATACGTGTTCCCTCGGGAATATCCATAAAACACGGGCAACTCCATGGTGTGGCAAGCTAGTAAGTCTTTTAAAACGGTATACATGGTATACATATATCATAAATAGATCATAGAAATATGAATAAATTATCAACAACAAGTGTCGCTAATCAATATGATAAAATAAATCTATATAAATAAAAATGAATTCTGATTAAAACTCGAGAACGGCTGAACGGATTTATCTTATCATAGTCTAGAAATGTTCGTGGAGGTCTAGGGAAGGTTTAAAAGGCGAGAAAAAATCGAATAATTGCCCGGACATTTTTCCTTATTTGCTCACCGTTTAGACCTACCCTGGCCTACAAAAACATTTTAAAACCAAAATCAGCTCAATCGGCCCAGCCGTTCTCGAGTTTTAATCAGACTAACGAACAACAATTCATTTTTATTATTATAGATTAGAATATAATAGAATAGAAAATACTTTATTACACACCAGATAAACAATACAATAAGAAATTAAAACTAAACCTAGAATGCGTAATGGGCGGTCTTATTGCTAAAAGCAATTTCTTCCAGACAACCATGGATGGAGAGATAAAATTTACAAGTTTATTTACATTTTTTTTTTTTCTTATTATTGATAAGCCTTCATTTGACCACAATCTCACCTGATGCAAAGTGACGATGTGGTCTAAGATGGAGGATGAAGGCCTAGAAGATGGCTTCTCCGGACCACATTACGAAACACGAAAAAATCGCTTCACGCACTGGCCCAGCCCGGAGGGTGGTGACAAGCCGCGGCCGAAGCCTCCCACCAGAGACTGTTCTTAGCACCACCCGGAGGTCACGTGTAAGGATTCAGAGGGTTACCACTTACGGACGTCAACAAACAAAAACCGAAATACCGACAAATAGGTAAAGTCGGTAGCAATAACAATGTTTCTAGCTTTAAAGATCCCTGTATAACTCACTAATCGGGAAAAGCCAAATTACGAAATAAAATTAAATATATTTTCAAGATTATATAAGTACTACCTTATAAATCTTAGCTGTACTTGTGGGATTCCAAGGAGAATTAAATCCTCACGAGGGCTTAGAAATAATCCGATTATGCGGGACTATTTTCAACACACCGTCACAATTTGGCCGATGATAAAACTATGAAATGTACGTTGATATGAATCCCCTTTATTTTGTTATATTTTTATGTTATATCTGTATGTTATGCATTCATATATTATAAATTATAGTATAATATATGAATGTATAACATAAAGAAATATAATGAAAGTGCAAGATGATGAAATCATCATTATCATCATCCTGCCCTTGTCCCACACTATGTGGGGTCGGCACAACATGTGTTTTTCTTCCATTTCCCTCTATCACCCGTCATTTCAACGCTCACTCCTTTTTTACACATTATCTTCTTTCACACAGTCCATCCATCTTTTCTTTGGCCTCTTCTTCCCACATATCCATCCACATTTAAATCTAACGCTCTTCTCGTAATATGACTTTTGTTCAAAAACAATTAAAAAACATACGCGACGAATTGGGAACCTCCTTTTTTCGAAGAAAGTCGGTTAAAAAGAAGTTACGTCAGTGGCTATAACTCGTCATCATGATCATCATCACCCTATTAACGTTCCCACTGCTGGGACACAGGGACTTCTCTCTTGACGAGAGAGATTAGGCCTTAATTCACCACGCTGGCCAAGTGCGGGTTGGTGAATGTCACATTTCCTTCAAACTCTTTTAAAGTTATCAGAACATGCCGGTTTCCTCACGATGTTTGCCTTCACCGTTAAAGCACGTGTTTAAAGCGCACATAAATTTCTCAAGAAGAAAAATCCAGAGGTGCGTGGTGAGGTTTGAACCCACGACCTTCGAAATGAAAGTCGAGTGTCCTCCGACTTAGCCAACACGGCTTTTTATAACTTGTAGATGTTTATTTTTTTTCATTAATTTGTGCCCTTCAAACCAGCTTGCGGGGCTACTGACGAGACACACATGAAGAGACGCAAAATGGCGTTCAACTGAGTAACATCTTTTTCACTTTATAATTTTATTTAACTCGACACTGGCAAATTGTCGATTCAAGTGCAGAGTCCAATTACAAGAATTTGAACTGAACTGACCAGACACATGAATCTATTCGTCCATTTAACACATTTTACCCGTAACATTCCCACACAACCCCTTGAGCTTACCACGTGTCTAGAAGTTGTTGTGTAGATTGTCCGTGTAAAAATATTTATTTAATAAACTACGCATTTTTAAAGTTACGGAAATAACAACAAGAGAGACTTCATCGTAAGCATTATGCGTTCCCACTGCTGGGACACTTTTCTCTTGACGAGAGAGATTAGGTCTTAATTCATCACGCTGGCCCAGTGCGGATTGCTGAATGTCACATGTTCTTCAAAGCTTTTCAGAACATGCACACCGCATGTTCCTCATGATATTTGCCTTCACCGTTAAATCACGTGTTTTCATCGGAGGTGCTTCGGTTGGAACAAACTCCAAACAGTACACAGCTCTTCTACTCTGAAACGACCGCTTATAATACAAACTGCACACAAATAGATAATCATATTGCTCTTCAAAATAATATATAATTTTGTCGTGACAGAAAATAAATCTCATAGCTGCTTCAAGAGTTACAAACCATTTGGTCGCGGAAATGATGAGCGGATCCCGCCGCCGAGAAAAAGGCATTAAATCCGTCTGGGCGTTCGATTTGCATTTCGAATTGCATTTCGTCTCGGCGACAATCTGCCGCCGGATGTTTGCGGAAATGTTGCAGCCAATTCTATTTTAACTTAGTTATAGTTTGTTGGTAGTAATTATTTGCTAGTCATTAGACCGGTGAACAAAAGCGCAATGTATAAGAACAACCATTGAGATGGAATATGGAATAACAATCACTGAATCTTCGTGAATGCAGATTTTCAGTTGGAAGCTCCAAGTAAAATATAAATAAATAAATAAGAACTAAGAGTGTAAAAAAAGGCTAAAAGACAAAACGAGGTAATCATAGAATTGAAATGCCACAAAAAAATCTGTGGCTCAATAATTGAGAATAGAGAGATCGGCATCATAGAATAGTAAATTATTGTATGAAATGACATGTTTGGAGACGATGATCTTGAGACAATAACTGCCAAGGGAATCTCTGAAATGTATCCTCATCTTGATAAGGAAAGGTATCTAGTAGTTTTTTTTTTATTATAATATAATATTATTTGTTTATTGTTTTTTTTTATAATGATCGAGCCAGCTTTACGATTTACGACTTTTGAGGTATGTTTACTATTTATAAGTCTATTAAGTGTATAAATATAAGACACACAAACGCAATTAGTACAAAATGATAGGTACTTATCTCTGTCAAGTACGATTCTTATGGAAATGGGACACCTATGCACACTGAGGAATGCAACACAGAATAAACTCACATTGAAACTGCAAAGAGACAAAGTTACTACTACGACTTCATACATTGTGTAAGAATGAGTCTGAATAATAGAACAACATCTAACGAGTAAGCATGATCCCAGTATAAACTCGAAAGCAACTCTACAAAGGAGGAAGACGAAACTAAGCAAATGCATACTATGAATAACTTTAAAATCTTGCAATTTTGATAAATGCCTCGCGGAGTTGCGAACTCTAAGGAATTAGAGTTTTAATTAAATAGTGAACAAGTTTTCTTCTGTGAACACGGGAGTTTTAATAATGCATGCCTGGAGGGTGTGTTTCGATCAGGGAATTCACGTTAGGAATTTTCATAAAGGTAATAATCTATAGGTTTTTGGTATCAGTTAAATTGGTGATGTGATATTATTTTAGCTATAAACAAATATTTGAGAGCGCTATTTTCAATAATCGCAATAGGAAAAACTGGGGTATTTGTCAAAATAGTATCTAACTATATAAGTAAGCGATTCTTGTTTTTTTTTTATCAAATCGTTTAACATGGCATTTGTTAGAAGGCTTAAGGAATAATGAGGTTTTTGCAAAAGAGTACCACAGTAAATTTACTGCCAATAGGATTAATACCGTAGGATTAATATTATACTGCATACATTCCAGATATGCGAAATATTTGTATTTTAATGATTAAAAAGCTAAGGCACAGTTACGTCTTTCCTTAGTTTATCTCCTAACTTTCTTCAAGAGATAACGTACTTATTTAACGGAGCAGCAGTTGAACCGTTAGGTATTTACAGACCGATAGATAGCGTTAAATAATCACGTTCTTGATTCTGTTACGCCGTACGATAGTATCAAATCAAACTAAAAAACAGAAGGCAGAGTATATAATCACTACGTGACAGAAGAAATACAGAAATACAGAATTTTTTATTGAAATATCTTTTGTCTATGAGTCCTATCTTAAGCAAAACCTGACCTCGTCTAACCTTTTTTCTAATAAGTAAGCATAAACAAAAAAAAGAAGATTATTTTTGAAATTATATAACAACATTCTTTTAAAAAAAGTGTCACAAGCAAGTGTGTCACTAAAAGAAAAACAGCAAAAAATATTTGAAATTCTAAATCAATAAATAAAATTTTAAATTAAAAAGTGATAAAATACGTAATTCACAAGTAACATACAAGTACAAAATGCATTGTTGCTACCCGGAGGAATGTGATGATGACTATGCCGTGACGCCAATGCTCGAAGCTCCCGTGTACCCCGTGAAATGTCGCGAGCCACCAACGTCTCACCCTTGCCTGCCCAGACCAAAACCAAATAAATGTTGCTACGAGAAACCTCACAAATCCGATCGATATGGAAAACATGATGATGTTGTATATTGCTGTGAAAAACCACCTAAGAAATCTAACTATTCGCCGAAATGCGAACGTCGGTATTCAGAGCATTGTTGCGAGAGAGATGATTACTGCTGCAGATCTCGATCTCCACCGCTGCCTCGAAAGTATTCCCATACAGAACACCCCAGTCCTTGTCACCGAGATCATCCTAGAGATCACGAACCTTGCTGCTACCCTACATGTAAACCTGTCAAAACGCAATACGTCATGCCTTGCTACAGATATGAAGATGGACGCATCGTAAGTTCATTATTAGAGCCTCGTTCACCATCTATGAGTTAAGTCCCAAGTAGGTTATTACTCGTACTAGTTACACAACTAGCTTGACTTGCTTAGTTCCATAAGTCTCAGTAACAGGATGCTCTACTGATAAGCTACTTGGCACTTTACTGGGACATGGTGAAAGATCAGAGGCGAAACTTTTTATGTAGTACAAATTAAACCATTTCGCATAAAGATTTAAGTTACTAAAATATATTTTTGAAAGCAGTAAAATTGTGATATTTCAAACGATTAAAGTATTTTCGGTTCAAAATCGCATTCGAAAGTATATTAATTTAAAAACAAACATAGGTACGGTATAACGCGGTCGTTAAACATTAAGACACGTTTAAAACACATTCAAATTTTACATGAAAAATGCGTATAAAAAATAAAGAACCAACAACGTAAAAGCGCACAAGCCTTTAACAATCCGGTTACTTTTAGTTGTTTTCCGCTGAGGCCTTGCATGTGTTCCGCAAAAAGCTTTGGCTGAGTGGATCACTATTGTTTTGTTGTTGGTTTCAGGAACGGTACGTTCCGACCCGACACGGTAGGCTCCCCGTATCCGCGTACCGCCGAAACGGAATGCAGGATCAGATTCATGGTTATAGAGGAGCAATGCGGTATTTGTGCGCTTCCGAGCAGCCCTGTGGGTGTGGGGGTTGTGTTTACACAGTAGTCAACCCTTTGAAAAGAATATACCCTAAAATCACACTGGAAATGTTCCCTGTCAGACGAAGGTCTAAAAAATAACGAAAGCAATTTCACACAACTGTATTAAATTTTGATTAACAACATATACTTGTTTAACGACACATAGGCAAAACCCTTACCTTCATCTGCTCTAAAACGAAACGGAATTCAAGACTTACAATTTGGAGAGAGCGGTGGCATTTCATATATTACAAAATGTTGGCACGATGCAACTTGGAGCGATTACCCGATCCCTATCGCAGTCAAACCGCCGAAGAAACTCGCTGCCGTAGTAAAGAAATTATAATATCGGTGCGTAAAAGTTTATCTATTACTGTCACGGCGTCGACTGTAAAAGACTGTAGCTACGTGGAGCGATCGTTGACTGCGTTCAGGTGGATAGGCACGTACAATGTGATCACGTTTAATGTGATAACGACACTAAAGGGCATGTCTGGTCCGTTGCAGGTACGCAAGTTGCCTGTAACGGCGTTCAAGCGCAATGGAATGCAGGACCAGGAACACTCGAAGATGCTCGGTACTGCGAATTTCCTCACCCGATGCCCTCGAGATGTGTCTATTGTGTGTGACATTTGTACGAAGCCAGTTAAAGTAGGCGACCCGGCAAAAGTGCCTGAATGTTGCTCAAAAGCTCTGCTAGATTGCTGTTTGCTGAAAAGGAAACCGATACGTGTGTCTCTACAGGACATACTTGACGATTGAGCTGTTATTAGAACCTATTCAACCCTGAAAATATCACAACAAACGTGAAATTTGTACGCCTTTGAACAGGAATAGAATAATGTAAGCGGCTTATTGTATTATAGCAAAGTGGGGCTTTCGCGTGGTTTGCTTCTAAAATAAACAGCCATAGCAATTGATTTTACGATAATGATTAATATCCATAATACTTTTCTTTATAAAAAAAACAACATATATATTTCGGACCACAAATAATCCGTTGTTTGTTAGTAAACTTAATGAAATTAGGGTTAGTAAAATCAAATAACATAAATATTTTAATTAAATTAAACTAAATAATTCCTCAAACAAAATACTAACATTAAATCATATTATATTAAATTAAATCAAATTAATTTTAACCAACTACAAAAAATATTTTGTATTGTTGCAGAACCAACCTACGAGGCTGATGCGTCGGGCCTGTGAAGTCGCCTGCGGTTCCCGAATTCGGAAGAAACCATTCGTACAGTGTTCATACAGTGCGGATGCTAATAACGAAGTTCACAGATTCGCGTGTGAAGATGAACGGGTATCTACCAGTTAGTTTTATTCAAAACTTATGTAGTTTGTATTCAATTGGTAGTGAAGTGGTGTGAACTCACATATTTTCCACTTAATAGTATTCCCATTAGCATTCATCTGGCCCAGTCTGGTCAGTTTCCTGTTAATGAAGTCTTAAAAACATTGTTTATCTACATTTATATACTATGTTTTGAAACCGGAAATAGATTGGGTGAAAAGCATTCCCTAAATTCTGTCGTGCCCGTATTTTATGAAAATTATTATTCAATTGAAATATGGAAACGCCACCTGAATTCATTCCCACGCAATATCATTTTTGAAGTCAAAGCAAAAAGCCAAATACTCCCCACTCTGGCACGAAGGCGGTAACGCCGAGGAAACTCAATTTTATTACAAACTGCTCCACAACTTGAAAGATGAACTTTCCTCTACCCTTAAATTTTCAATCGGAACAATTTAGCCACAACATAACCATTTGCTGACAACAAAATCAATCTAGTAGAATAATTTCTCAATAATGCGATTTAAGTACCAGTTAATTTAATTAAATAACTGATTCTCCCCAAGTTTTGGATTAGAGTGTTCAGAAATCAGCTTATCTGGGGAATTAGAATTTTAATGGAATTGGTCTACAGCCCATTTTCGGGCAAATTACGGAAGATTAGATGTTATTCGGGAGCGGTTGTTTGGTATGTTTTTGACATCGATCGCATTGCCTTTCGGACCGCAATGTTTGGGACAAACTCTTCTTTCTTTCCTTGACTTCCTTGATGGAATCTAAATTGAGCTCGTCACATTGAAAAACCGATAAAAAATGTCGGTTAAGTTTCAAGATATTTTTTAGAACCAAATTATGCTAAGTACTACAAATTTGTCTTACTTAAAATTAATTGTATAGGTAAAACACGTTCTAATTACATATCTCGACCGGGCTTTCCAATTACTTCTTATCTAATTAGATAGGTCAATGAAGTACCTATGGTATTTTTTTCCATACAGTATATTTAAATTTTTTGATCGGTGGCAACCACGAATATAATACGACAAAGTCTTTTAAACTGTGCTAAAATACTACTTTAAATATAACTTATATAATCAGGCACACAAACATCCTTACCCACTCTCACCCCCATAACTTTTAAACGGCACAACCGATTTTCATGAAACATGTCTAAGAACACTCGCGCTAAATTGCATTCATCTGGCCTCAGAATCCACTCACATCCTCACTCTATCCGTTGGGGAGCGATGAAGTCCCAGACAGACAGACAGACAGACAGACAGACACACAGATAGACACACAGACAGACAGACAGACACGCCAAACATATAACACCCTCTTTTTTGGTCAGGGGTTAATTAATAAATAAATAAATATTTCGAACTTAGCAGATATTGTACTATGACTGATATACTACACTAGATAAAAAAAATTGTGTAAATAATTGTTACTTGAATAACGCCACCCGAACTGTTTAATGTCTGAATCTACTGACGCCAGAGTAATGAGAAAAATCTTACGTAATTGACAGTATCTCCCGTTTTCTACCACTTATTTAAATTTCCCAAAGATATCACAAAATAATAGAATATTATTTACACATTGTATAACTTCTTTAATATTATTAAGAATATTTGAACACGAAAATACAGAGTTGTACAAAAGGTGGGCTTAATGCCAAGGCATTTTATGCTTCTATGCACACTTAATATGAGGTCGCTACGCAGTTTTTAACTTTTGCGCCCTCATCGTTTCTTTTTGTAACTTGTATATTTGTGTACCTTATTGTAAATAAATGATTTTTGATTTTGATTTTGATTTTTTGAATATTTATTATTATTATTGTGAGGTACATTTGTTGTTGTCCGTTAAGTAAATTATCCACGTGCTGACTTTTAGATCACGTAACGAGTATAAATAACAGTTACTTAAGTACGTTTCCCTGCACCTTGCGGTGTATTATCATTGTTAGGATTCATTTCCCTTAACAAACTACAGTAAGTGGAGGAAGGAAGTTTGAGGTAGCCTGTAGAACGGTTGATATCCGGTGTTGAGCTGAGCACAATGAGGAAATCCCTCGGTCCACTTCTCACTAGATTACAGACTTTGTCAGGTCAAAGGGTTCTAAAATCCAGGCTTTCATTTGTTCCGTTCGACTAATAAGAATAGGCGTACGACAATAAAAAAATTCGTCCATCATCAAGGTTATTGAATAAAATTTTATACACATACTAGTCGACCCGACAGACGTTGTCCTGGCCCACGTCTTAAACAACAATATCCAGTTGACCGTATTGTGAATCTAAACCATTCCCAGATCCCCTTAAACGCACACAAAAAAAATTCATCAAAATTGGTCCAGTCGTTTGAGAGAAGTTCAGTGACATAGGTACACACTCACAGAAGAATTATATATATAAAGATATGGCTAAGAAAAATGTTTTATATTAAGACATTGCATTGGGATCGTTTCCATAAGATACCATTTATACTATACAGTTGCGTTCAGTCCAGAATTTTATGATCTTTATTTTCTTAATATTTATTTAATTGTTGTATAAACAATTTGTCCGGGTTTTTAGACGGTCTAAGTAAGTTAAGTACTAAGTTGTATGCATATTTTCCTAGTCGTCTCGCTTGTTTTATTTCTATTTACTTAAAACCATAAATTTGCGAACGAGATAGATTAGCATTCCGGTTGCCTCGCGATGTTTTCCTTCACCGTTAAAGCACGTGCTGAAACGTTAAAGTTTCATCGTTAAAGCGCACTTACATTTTTATCCAAAAAAAAACAGGTACACCTTCAGAATGAAAGTCGATTGTGCTCCCACTTAGCCAACATGTGATTTCATCATCACCCTATTAACGTTCCCACTGCTGGGACACAGGGACTTCTCTCTTGACGAGAGAGATTAGGCCTTAATTCCCATGTAATTTCATACCACAGTGTAAATTAATCTCAACGTTATGGAATGCATGAGTGTTACATTGCTTCATTATTAATTGTAATTTTGTAAATGAAAATGATTAATAAAACTTGAGAAGAATTCAGAATTTAGAGATCGCATACAATGTTATTTACCCGTCAGGAATCGACAACGCAAAAAAAATCTCGTACGCAGATGATACCGCTATTGTTTTTATTAGTCCCTCATGGGAATGTCAACTGAAAAGGGTCTCATTGAAACATCAGATTGGCTTAAAAATAATCTTCTAGCCCTCGAAGTTTCGAAAACAAATCATGTGACATTTACAAAGTATTTAAACAGCCAACCAATCTCTGACTTTAGTATAAAAAAATCATAAATGCCACCAAAATAGTCAAACTTGCAGCAGTCCTCATGTCAATAAAGTCACTAACTGTATCATAATATCTAGGGGTCATAGAGAGCAGTGTCTCTCCTGGCATGTTCACATTGAAATGCCTATGACTAGAGTCCGTACGCTAACGTAGATATTCAAAAATTTAAGATACGCAGCAACAAAAAAACTCCTTAACAATATATACGTTTTCCTGGTTCAGTCATTATTAGTTTACTGTTTGCCAGTATGGGGCGCAGCAACCATGACTGGGTTTTTAGGACTGGAAAGAGCACAGAGGTCCCTGATAAAATAAAGGTTATGTGTTTTAAAAAATACCGTTATCCTACTGATACGCTCTACAGGGAATCTGGACTTCTAACGGTTAGAATGCTCTACATCCTAAATACAGTCTTAAATAGAGGTAATATATACGATGCAAGTACTCTAACAGAACGCAGAAGACATAAGATATTGCCCAATAACGCACGGTCCAAATTTGCCTCACGCCAGTATGACACAAAATCAATAAACATACTATGTAACTCGATAAATTAATGAAGTCGGTTAAAAACTTAACATCTACCATAAAAACAAACATGACTGCAAAAAAGCTTTAATTGGCTGGCACCAAACACTAGAATATGAGGCAGATTTTGCAATATCTTTCTTTCACTTCATATCAACTTTTACGTTCCTGTGCGAGCCTCCACGTAATACCATTCCGCGTGTCATCTCCATATGGCTCGTTTAGTCATGCTATATCGCTATTAATATACAAACTTTTCCGGCAGGGTAACACTTACTACCGGCTTGAAAAGAAACATGTTAATCCAGAACCATGCTGGGGTGACAATAATATGTGTGACCCGTATTGCCCGCCTCAGCCACCGCCTTGCTCGCAATGCCCAGTCAGGGCAAAGCCAGGCTTGGCTTGCACCTCCCGTCCCGAATGTCGCTACAACGAGTGCATTCAAGCCACGTCCGTACACTCCAGTGACCAGTCCTGCTGCTATTACTGTCCATAATGCACCTAGCTGATTATTGTTATCGTGATGTTGTTTTATTTTTGTGAGCGTCTACCCTTAACATTTGTTGGCTATTACAATGATGTTTCAGTACTGGTTGTTTGATTGTGAGGTTTAGGTATAAAATAATTACTGGTTAAATAAAAAAATACTTTGTTTTATTAGGTATAGGAAAGTTGTTTTGTTGGATAAAGCAGGGGGGACTAAGTGTTCTACACCTTTCATAGGGTTCTATAAATGCTTAATGATTTTATCTAGTCATAAGAGCATGTTTATAACTGAACAAATATTTTATGAACACAAAACTTTTTTAATTGAATTAGGGCCAATTTTTCAATCCTCAGTTAAGTCGTCAAATAGTTATTTAGCGTATAAAATTATCTGTCTGTTTATCAGGCGAATAAGTATTTTCAAATTTTCAATCGTCTATTATATAGAGAATAACTATCAGTGGTTTATCCAAACCAACTTCACACCATCCGTGTGCAAGCGAGATACACAGATACTGTATTCAAAGTGTTAGTGAAGAATAGCAACAAAACTGTATTTGACAGTTCAGTCAGTTCAAATCTTGTTATTTCTACAATATCAATATACGATTAGTGTTCTTTTGCGAATTAAAAATGAATCAGAAAATGGAATTATCCAAGAAACGTGAACGTGCTACTAATTTCAATAGTTCAGAAGTACGTTTACTGACCGAGTTGGTAACTAAATATCGGTCAGTAATCGAAAACAAGAAAACCGACGCCGTAACCAACAAAGACAAAGATGATGCTTGGACCAAAATTGCAACAACATTTAATGAGACATCTAGTGAAACTGCAGTTCGCACGGCTACAACATTAAAATGAAAGTACTAAGGCGTAAAAAATTACGAAGAAAAAGATGACTATCCTAAGACAGGAGTTGTATAGAACAGGTGGCCGAACTTCTACTGCCCCCGATATCAATGATGTTGAAGATAAAGTGTTGGCAATATGCTCCAATACATCTGGACTAGAATATTAGAGCACGTAATGACAGTGATAATATTGCAAGTAGGTTGTGGATTTTCAAACAAAAATTCAGTATTTCAGATGTACTACATATGTATACTTCTAACTTTTCTTTCTTTTATTTTTACCAGTATTTAACTAATGATTTATTTCTTCAATCAATGAAAGTAAGTAGGCTATGGTTTCTTTTTTCAACCGAAATTTTCTCTAAAATTCAGTGTCGTCCCATGTGTTTAAATTATCAGGCCTCTCTCGTAAAGTTCGGGTTTTTCTCGGATATAGATAATTAAGTATTTTTGTTCTTCCTCGATTGATAAGTCGTCAATTGCTTCAAATACAACCATTTATAACAAATCACGGGTCTATGTCGTTTTACGGTTTTATCAAACAAAAATAAAACGAACGAAACTATACAACATAACCTAAACGTCAAACTTATCGGCGGGATAGAACCTTATCTGGTCCTTCAAGTAGCAGGTAACTTTATTCCTCTGATAGGGACCTTATTCGACAGTTAACTACTATCAGACCATTGAAAAACCATGAATATTGCTATTCGACGAATAAAGTCTATCTGACTGTTTATCTGACGATTGAAAAATCGGCCCTTAGATTTAAATGTTTAAGCATATGGGCTTTTTATTGTTGGGAGTGTTATATTATTGAAGCTGATAAATTATGACGGATCATTTAATGTTAGTACTATTATTTTTATTTTATTTCATAAATTCGTCGTGAAATCCAAACGAACGCGATAAAATCCGAATGAAATATCTCAGTACATTTTTTTGTTTCAGGAAGTCGGACAGAACGAAACTCAATCCACTAGAAAAAAGGAAAACCGTAGAGATTTGCAATAAAACGGATGTAAACTAGGCGAGGTAATAACAGTAAAAGGAGGACAGCGATGCGTGAAGGTTTTAGTGACTGAAGTGGGTTGCGAGCGCAAGTGGCAAAGAGTATGATGCGCGGAGGTTTTATTAGTGAGGTGAAGAGCAATTGGCTGCTCTAAAGAGGATGATGCGTGGAGGTCGTTTAGTGAGTGAGGTTTAGTGGTGAAGTTCAGATGCGCAGACGAAGGTGGGCGCTAGGGGCGCGGTGAGCGCGCACCATGCGCCCGGCACTGGCGCTGATACTGCTGGCTGCTGCTGCCTCTGCGCAGATTGCCTGGACACCGATCTTTTTGGATGGCAGTAGTAAGTATTAAACTGACTTTTGAAAAAAATATAATTTTTTAATTTGAAGCTTTCCACAACAATTCTAATCTTGTTAAAGAACGTAAATTACTCGTCTAATTTAAAAATAATGATCAATTTATTACTTTGCCTGTTTTTTTGTTTATGACAATAATGTAGAAGTCTCATGATGCTCTCGTGGTAGTCAATTTAAACATTTTTTTATACCTCTATTTATTACCTCTTGACGAAAATATAGCTTATACTTTTCGACCAGTTTTATAAAAACCAACAAATATATACCTTACGTTTAGCTTGTTTAGTAGTATATATTAATCAATGTATATATTTTATTTTTATTTGTGTAAGGCGGCCTCTAAACGGTCAATTATATTGCACAATATTGCGAATTGTGCAATTTAATTGACCGTTTAGTGTTAATATTGAAGATTGCACAATGATTGGCCGAAAGTTTGAGCGAGTTTAATTTTTATTGCACCATGTTTTTCGCACGGTGCACACGGGATCAATACTATTCTCCGACTGAACGCGAAAACATTGTGCTGTTCGTATTGTTGTGCAATATAATTGGTCGTTTGGATCAAAGCGCCTTTCAATCTTATTGTACAATAAAAGTATTGTACAATGTTATTGTAGGTCTAGAGGCCGCCTATGAGTATATTTATATTTGTCATATGGAGTCATCATAATATAAATTGTTTTATTAAATATTGTATACCCCTGCCTACTAATTATTTCATCAAAGTTCTTTTCCATCGAAAGGTTGCCTGGAAGAGATCGCTTTTTAGCAATAAGGCAGCTCATTGTATATTTGTTTTCCTACGTGTTGTTGTATTTTATTTCCCTGTGTGTACAATAAAATGTTTTTATATTTGTATTTGTTTAGGTCAAGTGGATTTATGGACGCAGGCGTCGACGGGATGCGCGTGCGCCGGCGGCGGCGAGGATTGCGCTTGCTGCGTGCGCGACGGTGCCTGTCCCTGCGGCGAAGTTCAACCGCAACGCTGTGCGCAGTGCGGGCTCGAGCAGTATTGCGCCAACAGTGAGTACACACTTACACTAACAGACTGCCAATGTCTAGAGTGCTTATGTCCCAGCGGCGATGTGCGCTGTGTGCACTCTAGCAGTACCTACTGCACAGTGAGTACACAGTACATTAATTATCAATCTTTCAATACCCAGTACCAGTATCTAGCTGATTCAAGCTCAAGATTGCATTTCAATTAAACCTTTGCTGGGTAACACGATATTTACATTTTATTAACAAAATGGCAAATTCCTGTAAAAAACGTTTCAATACCTAATAAAGTATTTTAAAATGACTCATAGGCAATTAAATGCTTCTTTATATTGTTTTGCAACAATAGTTTGACAGCAATATTAGAGTTAGCGCTTACTCTAATTTATGTTCAGTTGTTCACTAAGCCATTCATAGAATATTGTAGCAAGTGTACGCTTATCTCTCTTACCTCAATCATTAATTTGTCAGCTAACGTGATTAGGAAATTCGGTTAGCATCAACCCGTCGTGTACACACGTGAGCTAATTAGTCAGTATGAGAATATTCATGTTAGATCTCGTGTATGTAAATGGTTATATTTTGTTAATAACCTTAAATGAGGTTCTATTGCTGAACAAAAGCGCCTTATGAAGACCTCCCGTCCCTTTAGCCCTTAGGCACGGAAACACGCAATATTTACCTTTTTCCTCACAAGCCGAAACACTGACCTTTTAGCTATAAAAGTCTACAACGCACCCTCGGGGGCTCGAGGGTTAAACATCTTAAGTTGTGTTTTTTTTTTTGAAAATATTAATCACAGAATGTTAGATGACTTCAGGGTAATGTAGAAGTATTTATTTATTGTTAATGTACAAATAACGGGAACGAGCAACATTATAATATTGGAGCTATTTCCGTCTGAAATATGTATATAGGTATGAAATGAGTATTGTACATACATATTAAGTGTCTCGGGTTTTTATTGACACAATCAAAAATATTTTCGCAGTATTTTATTTTGAGTAAAAACTGCTTGAAAATCTTAAGTTATTGTTTTATGTTTATTGCAAACATTATTCATTATTTTAGTCCGGTACATCAATGTTGAATATACATTATTAGTCAACTGGCTGCACAATTTACTGAAATTTAATAAATATTATTACAGCACGACTATCCCATAAAATATTTTTTCATATTATGTAGCGCATATAGCGCCGTAGACTGTCCTGAACTGCGTGAGAGCATAGGGCTACGCACAATCAAAGCTAATAATATATAATAATAATATAGCATTGAGGAAACCATGTACTCTAATATGTACCCATAGTTCGAACTAACTATAGGCAAAATTCCTATAAATTTGATAAGAGCCTGCAACTCGTTTAACTCGTTGGTTTGCAAAGGTTTTGATGTTGACGTTTATAATACATCTGTTAGTAAGGTTAGGAAAATTATTTCAGATGAATATTTTAAAGTCTCTTACTAGCATTATATGTTTTGTTTATTTTTATATAATATGTAACACTAAGTGTAATTATAATTAAGTCGTCTACTAACTTTTATTTACTCTTTTAATATGTTTAATTTATTAGCGGAAACTAGTAATTGGCCTTCAGTCTACATGCGCCTATTTGTTTTGGCATATGTTATTAATAATATAATTAGATACGTAATACCTAGCTGTTAGTTTTCCAAAAATTTTGTTAAAAATATAAATAAATAAATATACGCCCAAAATCGGCAAAAGGGTCTTAACGTTTGTTTGAAACTTGAAATAAAATGAAAAGCTGCAATTTACTTTATTCACATACAAATTAAATAAGTTCCAGATTTGTTATATAATTATCTTAATATTATTAAGAACTTTTTAACAATTCTTTAACCTTCTATGTATTAAATATTTTGGACAAAGACGCGTCTCGGAAACCATAATCGTTTTATCCATACTTTTATTATAAATGTGAAAGTAACTCTGTCTGTTTCTCTTTCACGAAAAAACGACTTAACCGATTTGAACGAAATTTGGTACACAGATTTTCTAGAGCCAGAAAAAAGACATAGGCTACTTTTTACCGAGGGAAAATGTAATTTCGCGGGAAAAGCTTAGGGGCTCTACTAGTATACCATACATTTAAAATATGTACTGTCTGCAGTGTGCAACATCACCATCGATTCAAGGGTCCTGAAGAGCAAGTCTGGGAAGACCTTCGGGCAGATCAAGTCCCCTTCCATCGAGGGCCCGGGGTCTTGCTCCTACCTCCTGCAGCCTGACGCCGGCCAGAGGGTGGAGGTTCAGCTATACAGATTGGTGTCTGTGGGGAGGTTCAATGGAACCAGGTATGTAAAAAGATGAATATGAATAAAAATATAAATATAAATATTTCCAGACATTTCACACAACAACATCTAGCCCCGTGGTAAGCTCTAAGCTTGTGTTACGGGTACTAGATATCTGATATACTTAATATAATAGTCATACATATATAGATATTTTTATTACAAATATTAAACACCCAGACCAAGAAGAAAGTGCTTGCAGAACATACGAACACTTTCACCATCGGCGGGAAACGAACCCGCTACCTCTTACGCCGCAAGCGGACCCCCACCCACTGCGCCACTGAAGCAGTAAAATATTGGTTAATCTGCGGTT
Organism: Gymnoscelis rufifasciata; assembly: GCA_929108375.1. NCBI lineage: Eukaryota > Metazoa > Arthropoda > Insecta > Lepidoptera > Geometridae > Gymnoscelis > Gymnoscelis rufifasciata. The sequence goes on from OV815303.1 coordinate 11,474,104, forward strand.
ATTCCCTGATCATAGATTTATTTTAATTGATTTTTAATTTAATTTGTTCGGAATAGGGGGTATTACTGCAATGTGCTCACGCGAGAGTGCAGTACTGGTGTAGACAATAAACTGAGAAGAAAAGAGTTTCTTGATTGTAGGTTAGCAATTTTATCTATGACGGGTCATTCGTTTCCTTCAAAGCTCGATGAGAAGATAAACGGGTTCCTTGATCATAGAGGTCACATATACCAAAAGCTCGAGAAAAAAGAAAAGTTAAATGTTTGTGGCGCCATCTGTGCTGAGTTTTACATAAATATCCCTTTATAGAGCCTTATTAATAATAGTAACTCAGCCATTTTCGGTTACCTTGTGGATAAATTTAAACAATTTATTTTAATTATCCCGCGATATTATGTAAAAAATTGCTTTTAATAAAATAATAAGCATTTTTGTTACCTGTTTGATCATTAAAATTATTAATATCCCATTGCGTAACAATAAAAAAAAATCATAATAAAACTTACCAAAAGACAAGATTGGCAGTAATGGAAAAAAGTATTGGGTTCGTCATACGCGACTATGATCAATGTCCCGACAAATTGAATATTGGGATTTGGGACACACAGGGTTTGTGCCTTGCTGACGCCCGTGTTAGAACTCCTTACATCTTGTTTTCAATTTCATTGTGACCGGTTTTACGATGAAAGAACTCTAATATCAGCTTTCCATTTGTTATGTAAAAAAGTATTATATTCCGGGATTTCTGTATTGATAAATATTCAATTATAAGCTTGCAGCGTCAACATTTCTTAGAAAGCGGAAATCCGTTTTATTGTAATATTACTAAGACATTACGAGTAATGGGCGTAATTCCGTGCATTATCGCTAATTAATCTATGAATATTACAAATCTTAGATAGGTAGTGTAATCCGATGATTTAGATGTGTGTATATATAACGTAGCATGGTTCAAAATAAAAAGCTTTTCTGATTTTACAGTCTATAATCTTGCGTCTGAGATTAGCAAACATGCTTTTATAGTTGCGAATTTTGTGCTTGCTCTTTTATTGAAAATAATGAAGATTTAATTTTCACACCGAATAATAATTATGACTTAAGACCGTCAACCTTCAAGACATAAACTTTGTCATGTCTTCTAGAATACTAAATGTGTTTTAAAGTACCATCAATTAAGGATTTTAATCTTCCTAATTTTAATAAAAACCCTTAATAAAAAGATAAAAATATATTAGGTAGATTTGTTTCCTTTTCCTAAAAACCAGATAATTATCGATATGTAGTTTGGAACTTAAAGTTCTAGAAAGAGTATATCACTTATTGTTATTCAATTATCGACCTTCATGCCACCTTTTATATTTCTTTATGGGCTTTATTAGCGTTTAATTTGAGGCGTTTGTTTAAGCAGTTGCGTAGGAGGATGGCTGCAGTTGGGGAGCGCCAGCGCGGTTCGCACCGACAGCTCTGCGGAGATGCGGCTGTGCGGTGCCAACGAGCGATACACGCCCCCAGTCGTCCTCTTCGCTGACCATGGCGCGTCTACACTTGAGTTCAAGTAAGTTTGAAATGTTTAAAATCTTTGCTCTGTTGCTCTGCCCCTAGTTTGGGCGCAGAGCAACGTTAAGCTAAGAATATTCCTGTTTAGTAGGCCTAAAGGACAGCATTTTCTAATGTTGTTTGTTTCTTATATCTTGTGTGTTAAAATTATCTCTTCTTTGTAAGATTTTTGTTTTTTTTTTTCATTTTCTGTATTTACATCTTTAAAATGTTATCTAGCTATCTAGAGAAAAAAAATTGCACTACATTTATCTTCAGTTTTGTTGTTTGTGGTGTTTTTTGTTTTGAATAACCGTACCTACACTTTAATTTGTTTTTATATATTCGGTCTAATTCATCTGTATGCCGCCGGCCCGGTTTTGAAATGTTGATCTCTTCCCGTGGGACTCGTAGATACTTGCCATGGGACTCTGTTTTATCTATTTTTAAAACCAATATTTAATACTGAGCCCATCTACCCGGCTGCCAAGAGTGACGAGCATGGCAACGCCCCTTAACTTATGGCGTCAAGTCTTATGTCGGATGGAGACCATAAGGTCCTTATGTGGTAGTTCTACGGCTGAAAAGAGATAAGTAGAGACATTTTTGCTCATTTTTTACGCTTTTGTAAACAAAAATCTATTATGTTATGAAAAATAAACCCACAAAAATAGGCACCTATTGCTCGAGCTACGAATAAAACGACTAGAGAAATGTTCAATGAATATTTAATACAATTAGATCGAAACAAAAGGACCACTTACTCAAAGATATTACGTACACGTGCTTTCTGTTTCATTTCATTCCCCTCCTCTGCTTGCGAAGATCGGAAACAGAGATTGCTGTCTGAGTGAACACCTTAGAGCAGCGCTATTATCTAATTCAAATCAGCAAACACGATGCACGTGAGAGAAACAGATATGAGTGAAAGCTGTCTAAACTGTGGGGAGAGCAGTGTTTATTCAGCGTAGTACTTTATTCTCTGTGACTGTTGATGTCGTAACTTGGGTGGAAAGGCCTCGCCCATTACCGCGGGCGGCGCAACCGACATGGTTTGGCGCTGTTGGGATATAGGCTTTAGAATACGTTCTTTGCTATGTGCGTTTTTCTTGTAAAATATTGTAAGTGGGTTTCGAAATTGCAATACGGCTGCAAAGCGAGCTAGTTGGAAGTTATTTGTGAGCTCCTAGATAAACGACGGTGAAGAACTGTATTCGGTTTAGAAAGTATCAAGTTGTAGGTAGTAATGTATTTTTTATGAGCAATTTGATTATAAGCAAGCAATCGTTTTTGCGATTCTATGTCAACTGGACTATTTTGCTAACCCAACTTACATAAAATAAATAGTTTGTCTCTGTGTGTATAAATTTCTGAAACCGCGATATTAGTCTTGGATATTTTTTTTAAGATAAAAAAACCCCGATGCAAGCTCATGTTCGAATGTAAATAACCTACAGATTGTTTTATCTTTCAAATCCACCCAACTTAGCCTTAGCATCTACATATTGCTTGCTTAGCATTTATTGGTGCACGTTACACTTCATTCCACAGTTGGCACACTTATTCGACCAGAGAGCCAAATAGACGCCTTTACGAATACTTTCAGACAAAAGTCTGACTTATACCATCATACCTAAGACATCGTTAAATGCTTGAAAAGTGGCAAAATAGTGTGTATTATATTCGTCGAAACTAACTAGCTCAACTTATTTAATTTCTAGTACCCTAATGCATACAAGCTAATTATATTATTTTTGTCTGTGACATATAATTGTACTGTCAGTGTCAAATTGATATATACGTCCAGAGTAGTCAAGATATCCTGAAAAACATAAAACCACTTTGATAAGCAATAAGCAGTTCGAGCATAATAATATTGTAAGCTCCCAAAATTACTCGCTTATATTGTTTCCTTTTTATATAAGCGGTCAAGGTGTAAAAATTTATCTTTACGCTTTATTAAATCCCTTGTCTCCGTTTGAGAAGGTTTAGGTCCCAATAGCCATCTGTTCTACGTGCTATTTGGCTTGCTCACTGCCATGCTATTTCAACGTAATTATTTGATTGACTATATAGGGTGGAAATATCAATGGGCTCTGGAGTGCAACTACTTCAAATACTTTCATCATCATCATCATCCTATTAACGTTCCCACTGCTGGGATACAGGGACTTCTCCAGAGGTGCGTGGCGGTGTTTGAATCCACGACCTTCGGAATGAAAGTCGAGTCGCCTCCCACAGCCAACACGGCTTTTTTAATGAAAGGAAATGTTCCTTAATTTTTAAAAGATACAAACTACCATTCATTTATTCAAATATTCTAACGTATATGGAGGAAATTGATATACCATATTAATAAATAAATAAATATTTCCGGACAACTCACACAGCATCACCTAACCACAAACTAAGCAGAGCTTGATGTACTATGGGTTTTAGGTGACTGATATACTATATATGTAGATACTTTTTTTTGTAAATACATACATATGATACATAGAAAACACCCAGACCCGAAACCAGAAATTGTAGATCGTACAAAATCTTTTTGTTGATGATGTTTGTCGGTCTGGAGACCTCTCACTGTACCTCGACATAGCAAGTTGTAAATTGCAATTTTAGTTAAAAGTCAGTTTGTTACAAAATAATATAATTGTCTATGCCATCTTTATACAATTACGGAATAAATCATTAAAACAAACAAAATAATATTCCAATATTTCGAAAAAACACTTATTTGGAAAATTTTATCCTGAACAGAAATTCTACTGTACATTGTGTTAAAACAGCGAGAATAATAAAAAAAAAAGAAAATCTTCCAATGCTATTTTATTTATTTTCAGAAATAAAGGAATGTTTCGTTTCATTAAAATGAGCTAGCGAAAGGATTTATAGTAGTTTCCCTCCATATCCAGAGCCCATCGATTTTTTCTACCCTGTATATCGGTAACCCTCTTTCGTTCACGTTTCAGAAACCACGAGTATTGAAGTATATTTCAAAAGCATATTTTTGTATCTGTATACTACCTGCCTAGCTTCAATATAACCAGGGAATGCAAACTGAGCTTCGCATTAGTTTAGTAAGCAAATGTATGTAAATTTCCAAGACAAGGGATAGGATAATTTCCTGTGATTGACGTTGTTGTAACGCGTGTTCTGTGAATGCGTACGTCCATACATTTACACATTGCATCATCAAATGAGGTAAGTACAGCTAGGATGGCCATATTAATGGCCTCATTAGCAGAGACATTAGTTTTTATACAATCTTTGTTATGAATTATCATAATTATGTTTACAAGGATTATTGCAGGGCATTAAATAAAACAATGAGAGTGTAAAACAGAGTTGCCTCCGTTGTCTATTTGTTAGATTTCTAAACTATATAAGCTATCTATCTATATTATAAAAGAGAAACGAGTTTTTTACCACTGACTAATAAATCACAAAATCTCATCAACTATGATATCTAAAAACTTGAAATTTGACGGGCATGTATTTTATAAGATGGAAAGGTCAGCGAAGAACGGATTTAACGAAACTCCACTATTTAGGGGGTAAAACGGGGCTGAAAGTTTGTATGAAAAGCCTATGTTTTTAAAGTTATACGAATGAAAATCAGAGTGAGTAGTGACGGGGCTGAAAGTTTGTATGAAAAGCCTATGTTTTTAAAGTTATTCGAATGAAAATCAGTCCGAGATTCTTTATGAGAATATATTACGAAACAGGTGAAAATCTAAGTTTATTTATTGAAAGTAATTCCCTGAGGGAGTAAAACGGGGATTGGAAGTTTGTATAAAAGACACCATAATTAACACATTTACTGTCAATTCGTCAAGTTTTCAATTCATTCGTCACCTAGGTATTTGTTTACCTATGTTGTCACTATTGTGTTTTTCATCAGGAACTATTTAGCTCAATAACAAACCCAACACGTACGAAATCATAGGCGCCCACTAGTATAATATATTCATAATCCAAGAGGATCTTGTGAAGCCTGGGTGGTTCACCAGCAGGTTATATTATTAATATAGTGCAATTTGCTCATAAAGCAATTTGGGGAAAATCTGACGATGAAAAAAATGTGCCTATATTGAAAAACAAACTACCTATAATAAGAGATTATACCTATTCCTAGAGCACGTAAAGACATCATTACGAGTAATTTCCTCTTCTCTTAGTTTATTAACAGTCAATGAATAATTTGGCTGTCCAAAAATAAGCTTACTTAATAAGTGCCGTACTTAAAATATTACATTCGTGAAATACCCCGATAAAAGCCCTGGATTTCGGCATTCATTGCCCAGAAGCGGATCAATGTGAGCTCATAAACCTACCATTATATCCCCAGTATTGCGATCAAATCCTACTTGCAACCCTTTTCATTATGAAACAGCATTTGCACAAATGAAAGCGTTTGAATTCAATTTGTGGGTTAATATTATAGTCTGATGCGTAGTGACGGAATTCTGTATCAAAGTTAGACGAGTCGATCATTCGATTCAGCTCATTAATTTGTAATGGATCCGAATATAATGCGGTATTATTTATCATAATCGGCAATGGTTTAGATTTGATGGCACGTGTTCACTTAGGAGATATTATGTATGTATATTGGGTCATAAGCCTAAAGTGTTTTATCAGATAATAATGAATAGAAACGTAACAAAAACGTATTTCTTTGAACTTGCTGAGAACAAAATTAGCTTTATGACAAAAGCTACTATAAAAATTTGGATTTTAGTGAGGCCTCCCCTCATCGATTCTCTGTTATTTCGGTTGAAGTGCCCCTGGGTGACTTGGTCAAAGGCTTGTCATATTTCATCCTATGTTTTATCCTAAGGCCTAGTTGTGAAAATAGATTTAAGACTCGAAGCAGTCGTTTGTTTACCCTTTTATACTAATATATGTAACGGATATAGGTGATGGAGTTGTCCTGGAAGATAGGCTGGAGCTGAAACAACTTATTACATTTTAATATCAAAGCGACTTAATGGAACTTTGTTTTTCTCTTTCCGCCCGTACTTGGTTATTATTTCAATCCACACTAGCATTTCGTAATTTATCTCTATTTGCAGTTAACGATTCTGACGAGAACAGTCGAACAAAAGGTCTCCGAAGCCGGTAATGCTCAGCAGCCGCTATAGAGCTGAAAATGCTCTTGTCAGCTGGCGACACTGGATGCACCGTTTTATGACCTAGAGAGCTAGGCATTACGATTTACGACAATGTGATTTGCCTTGTGGAATTGAAAATGTATCGTTAAAGTATTTTGCAATGTTTTGCTTTACATAAAAACAGCATACGCCTATGTATATGTAAATCAGAAAATTTAGGATAATTTGCTTAATTTAATAGTTTTAAAGAAATTATATGTTTTTTTTTTAAAACTATGTAGCATTTTCAAGCAAGTGTAATCAAAATGGTGTAACATTTGTTGGTGAACTATTTCTCCAATGGACCGCAGATCTGCAGTGTAGGATATATTAGCAGATACACAACTATAGGGCATAATATTACTTTAAACTTATCTGAATGTTTCCTTTGTCAACAGAATCACCGAGAAGACGGCGAGGTCGCAATTCTTGGCATTCTTCAGTTTTACTTCACTCAGCAACACACAGGGTGTGGGGTTCCACCCCCGGGGCGGCTCGCGAATACCTCACACAGGTAACTAAGAATAACTTACGTTTCTATGTACTTACCCGGGTTTGTTTCTGATTGTAAGTAAAGGTTGATTTAAACATTGCAGTGAACGTGCAGTGACCCTTCCGTTTCGACAGAGTACCGGACCGTTGCTTACTAACTGAGTCGTCTCTGAGACTAATCAGTGTAAAAGCAATGAAAGGAAATGTAAAAAATATATTTCACACTGGTGCTGAACAATACTGGTTTTGTGTCAGAACAGTGACTGATTTTTTCACAAAAATCAGTATTAAAAACCTTATAGACCTAAAGAATATAATTGTAAATAAAAAAAAAGTAAATTCAGAATCAACCTAATCGAGAAGATTTATTCTAAATGACAACAAAGCACATATTTTGATCACAACAATCAGCACAAAACACATAAAGGAAACCTTTCAAACGCACTACGCGAGAAAAGGTCTGCTACCACTTGAAGCAATTATTACCTGAAAATATTTCCATTAAGAATTGTATTTACTCGGCGAGATGGGCATATTTAATTATTCTGTATGTTCTTTAAATAAATTAATGGAAAACATGTATTCGTAAAACACCAGAAACCGAATAAGTATGTTACATTACAAAATATTAAACAGAATTCGCTGTCTGTTGACTTAAGGGCTTATTTCACAAAATCCGAGTAAACTAAACAATGTTTTGTTTTGCCAATAATACGTGTTAGTTATGTCAAGATCTATCTCGTTTTATAACATGTGACTGAGCAAATAGTTCTACATAATATTTTAATCATTGTCTAACTATACACGGAGATGATGAAACAGGCCCTAAGTCTTTTAAAGCTGCTCGGTTGATTTTAATGCAGCTTCGAGCAATATATTTAGTGATTAAAGGGAAAGGTTTCTAATATTAATTATTTAGTTATTATTCAACATTCACATTGAAGATATTGCTAAGAAGGCTTATCATGCTTTAGGATTTTTTCTTAGAATGAGTTTGTAAATTAAAAAAAAATATATATGATTATAGTGCCTACGTAAGAAGTCATCTGTAATATGCTTGTCAGGTATGGAATCCATGCTATAGTACACACTCTGAACGCCTGGATCGGTACAGAAGAAATTCTTACGGTATCTGTGGTATAGGGCTAAAATGTTCTTACCAGATGTCGTCAATTTCATTTCCTTCCACTATCTTATCGTAGAAAAATCAGACTTAGTTTTTCTTTTTAATATTTGTTATAGCTTCGTAGACTGTCCTGAATTTGTTGGTCTGGTTGGGTTGCGTGCGAACTCAGCCTTTTTGAGAAAGCCTAGCAATCTGTACACTCCGATTATTAAAACCAACTATAGAAGCAATGCGGTCATAATTAGAGCCAGTAAGTCTTTCAATTCGTTGGTCAAGGATGGTCTTGATATTGATCTGTTTATTTCAGCAACGTGCAGGTTAAAGCGTTTAATTAATGAGCAGTTTTTCGCAAATCCTTCATAATATTTTTCTTTTGTCTTATTTAATAATAGAATTTCTTTTTAATATATTATGTTACTTAATATATGTAAGTACTATTTTGTCTCGATAGGATATGTAATATTTTTTTATACTTTTTCAATAACTGCAACTGACTGTTACAGCTGCAAGCTTTTATATAAGTTTGTTTTTAATTTATACTAGCTGTTAGTTTTCCCAAAATGTTGTTAATAAAAATAAATAAATATAATACATAGCATAGTAATACTTTGATAAGATTTTTTACGTTTTTTTTACAAAGTGAATAACCCCTACTCATAGGTTAAAACTAATATTCTAATTTGTGTAGAAAAAAGAGAGAGTAAAGTCCCGCGTCTCGCAGGTAAGCTACGGTCTCTTAGCTCTTAATTTTATTTCCACAAATTTAGAATATTAGTTTGATAAGATTACTAAATCTATATTTATTATAAACTAGTGGCCCGCCCCGGCTTTGCACGGGTTTTTATTCAATTTGTTTCCCTAATTATTCGATTTTTTCTCGCCTTTTAAACCTTCCCTAGACCTCCACGAACATTTCAAGACTATGATAAGATAAATCCGTTCAGCCGTTCCCGAGTTTTAATCAGACTAAAGAACAACAATCCATTTTTATTTATATAGATAAAGGTCCCCCGCAACGTCTGTCTGTCTCTATGTTCGCGTGAAACTCAAAAAATTCAGTAATACGAAGACTGATGGAAAGGAACACTAGCATACAAGTATTTCATAAATTAATGCGGCAACTTATCCCGGTTGGAATAAGGATGGATGCACGTATGACTGCGATTTCCTATTTAAGATGCCTATATGCCAGTTTATAACGCCTATGTTTGGTAGTTTGGCAGATAAATAAGCATAGGTTGAGCTTCAAGTGAATCAAATACTAATATATGTAAACAAGATTAATAGCTGTAATGTCGAGCAAATATCACTCATCTGATAATCAATTAAACATGAACTATTTCCATAAAATTATAAAAATGTGTTAAGTAAGAAATAAAAGAGGCTTTATAATTATTATCAGTTTAATAGATACTAGCTGTATTTACATGTCTCGGAATTAAACCAATGTATCACTCTTATGTATCCACATGACAAATGAATAAATCATTATGACGAAGTTATCATAGTGTCTTAAAACAAGTTAATCGTGGTTAGGAGTTATTCAATGTCTTCATTTAACTTTCCGCTCGTCTTTCATAAAAAACGTATTTAACGTATCCCGTTTTTCAGTAATTAATCTAACATATGCACAACTAATCCAGATTACTGGGTTTATGGATGGTGTAACCCGTGTGCCTGCCATTTCCCATTTAAGGTCCCTGTGTCAGTTAATAACTGTGTATTAGTGCGGAAGATGGATAAGCTTCTGCCGAGCTTTAGGTAAATCAAATACAAGTGCATACACGTGCATAATACTATCTATAACTGTCGATTAATTCCTGGTATCAATTTAATAGATACTCGTTGTACATCTAGACGTTATCATGTCTTAAGAGAAATTAATAATTGTCGTTCAGGACGTTTTGTTACTCGATTTCTTTATTATACTTACGCCCAATTGTCATTGGAATTAAATACATATATCAAGGCAAATTGTTTTTTTTTGGAAGAGGATTTGATTATGTCAAAATTATAATTTTATCCATAGTTAAAAGGTCAATAGAATACTTTGTATATTATTTATAAATTTAAAATAAATGTGGACATGAATTACATAAAGGTATTTTTGAATTTGCATTAAATTTTAACATTGAACAACCACATATTAACAATTATGATTTCTGTTGTGTGTACAAATATTTATAAATAATGAACTGTGCAATAAATTTTATGAATACTAATATTTATTTAAATAAATAAATAAATATTTCCGGACTACTCACACAGCATCACCTAACCCCAAACTAAGCAGAGCTTGTACTATGGGTGTTAGGTAACTGATATACTACATAGATACATTTTTTTTTGTAAATACATACATATGATACATAGAAAACACCCAGACCCGAAACCAGAAATTGTAGATCGTACAAAATCTGGTATGTATGTATCAATATGTCTCGTATTCGGACAAAATAAAAATAATCAAAAACTGTGGCTTTTTACTGAAATATAAACCTAGAGCTACTAAAAATTAAATATTATCCATGATTTTCGCGCTTAATCTAGTGTGATTTGATGAGCTAACCCTCTACTACATTAATTTGAAGGCAGCCAACATTTTGTATTCCATATGCTAAGCTTTGCGTTGGCATCTGCTAACTGGATTCAGACAGTTAGTGGTTCTACTACTCGAAATATTCTCGAATGTACTTGTACTACAGTAGTGAGCTTACGAGGAGGCGATGAGCCGTCCTATCTTGCACAGTCAAGTTACTGCTTCAATAATCGCCTTAATTTGGTCCCAACCTGGATTCACTACAACGGATTCACTGGTTAAACAATCCTTGAGCTAGAAATGCAAAAGTGCACTTTGTTCTCTAACCAACTACAATAAATATAAATATGTAAGTGATTTCATTTCTACTCAAACAAGTTTTCTACAATGCTCTTGACATTTGGAATACCTACTGTTACTAGGTATTCCAAATTGGTATATCAAGCGGAAAGGGTGTGGCACGCACCAGGTAAACATATTTTGACCAATAACATTTCGATTTGGATTATTCTGATTAATCCTTTTTTTTATCTAATTTCTAAGGTTATGCTAAGGCAACTTCCATTTTTTTTTATTCTGGATAAGCCTTCATTTGACCACAATCTCACCTGATGTAAAGTGACGATGTGGTCTAAGATGGGACATGAAGACCTAGAATATGGCTTCTCCGGCCTACATTACGAAATACGAAACAATCGCTTCACGCACTGGCCCAGCCCGTGCGTCCTATCAAATGATATAATTTTTTAACCCTTTGGAAGAAGTTAAAAAGTTAGGTATATAAAATCTGTAAGCAGTGTTTTGTTAAAGATTATTATTATAATACTTAATGAGATAAGTTTTACTTTAAATAATTCATCTCAAGATAACCAATTTAAATAAATTAAATATTATTTAAGGTGGACTTAAATACACTTATTATTTTTATTTGACAAGTGTGCTTTTATTAATTAAATCATAGAATAAAATTTACTCGTCATGAGCTCACTTTTGGAACCTAGTATATATTGTTTTATAGTTGGTAGTACAGAGATAGATTAAAAAAAAGAGTAATTAAATAAGGTAAATAATCAGTCTAAATATGGCGCCCAGCGATAGCAAAACTAGTGGCGACAAACTCCAAATTATCTCAGTATATTTGGATATCATTTCTTGACTCCGAAATCTTTCAGAAGAGGCACAAGTGTGGCCGACGTAAGACCCTCGTCACACTTACTATCCTAACAATAATTATTATGTAAACGTGTAGACGTACAGATTCTACTGACAATAGAGGACATGCGACTTGTTATTTACTGGGACTATACGCTCAATCGCTTGTATTATGACTAGAGGTATATTTAGATTTCTAAGAAACTCTTAACACAAAGAGGTAAACAAGAAGACTTTCAATGTTTACCGAAATTGCCTAACTCGGGAATTTCTGGCGATTTCTGTTAGCTGAAGGCAGAATTAAAGTTTATCTTTGTATAATATTTAAGAGTCAATAAAACTAAAATTATAAATTATAGGTCAATTAATATGAAATGTAATGTAATTTAACTTAATAATAGAAAATCAAGCCAACATTTATTTTTGACTTGTTGTTTGTTACATTTTCCATCATTTTTCTAGTTAAACATATACTTTGTTGATCTAACAATGGTACTTGAAATAACAGATAATATTTTTGAAATCACAGATAATATTTTCAATTGTTTTTAGAATCAATAGATTTTATACAAACTTTGTATTATAAGTTCACGGAGACCGCTGAACGTTTGGCATAATGAAATATTTAAATAATAATAAAATACTGTTGTATGACTTAATTCAGTAGCTGAAAAAGTTCCAGCCCTGAAAAATTTCTACATAGTCTTTGGGGAGGCCTGTACAGTATCCAACTGTCCTAAGTCTGAAATAAGCTAGCTATAAGTTACGTAGAACAGGTGGTTGTTGGCCGCGGATCGGTAAGCGCAGCGTCGGACGACCACCAACAAGATGGACGGGATGACTTGGTCAACGTTGCTGGCTCACGATGGATGCAAGTAGCATCTGTCTCGACATAACGTGTCAGTTAATTACGTTCTTTATTTTATGTACCAAACATATACAGAACTTATTACTAGAACCATGAAACTCTAAGCAATGTTTTCTTGAGTTCCAAGAGTGCATCTAATAAACAGTTCAGACAAACGTGATTATTATTTCGATCAAAATGTTGCTCTCGTAAATTGTTGGTTACAATGCTGCATAACAATTTCCTATTATATGCATGCAGATTAATTCAATCCAATTTTTGTGGTAATCAAATTTAAATACATTTACATAGATTTTGCTCGTGACTTCCTGTGGTTCAATGGATTAATTAGGCTGGTATTTTAAACTTATTATTTACCAAAAACTCTGCAGTTGTTTTGGAGACACAATGATGTGTGTGTGTGTGTGTGTTCTTGTGAGTCTGTGTGAATCCAGTGCTTAGACTTCGCTTCTGTCTATTCGTCTCTCACCAGGCTGTATCCTAAGAACCGTGATACATAGCTAATTGAAAAAAAATATGTATGATGTATTTATGTAGCCGCTTTTACATATTAATTATTTTTAAATATTACTAAAACACATAAAATTTAATATATTTGCTCACATACTTCAGTCGTAATTTGATAAAGTTATCTAAGTAACGTTCCGCGCGGTCAGAACTTGGACCGCTGATTGCATCTTTATTTTTCTTTAACCCTCGGTGTATAACCCTGATATTTATCGAGTATATTTTACTAACTTTGGAACAAGATATTACAGCGAAACAATTTTATAAAACTCATCTATTTCATAAAGTTGAAGAGTGATGTCTGCATAGTTTGGCGCGCAGGCATCAGAGCGGACACGGATAGGGCTCGAACAAGGATTTGGACGGGAATTCCAATCGATAGCTGAAATCTGGCACGGATGACCTGGGCCGTTTGCAGCCTTTGAACGCTTAAACGATCAGTCGCAATAAAGTCAATCTTTTAGAATTTTACAAATATTAGAAAGGGTAACATACCATAAGGATTTTTATAGGTAAGACGTGATTCAGGCGCTTACAACGGCATCGTAATATCGAAAAACTTGCCGGTTTTAAAATTGTTACAACCATTATTATGTAAAAAGTTTGATGGTATTATTTGGTTTATACATAACTTCCAAACTTAGGTCTTTAAAAATCACGGGAAGTAAAATTATAGCAATATTTTACTCGCATAAAGTTGTTTGGTTATAATCAACCTACGACCGCTTGTTATAATAGAAGTTGAAAAGCTTGTTTGTTATATGCGTGCTTGCATAACGCACACTAATCAAAAGAGCTCGTGATATTTTCAGATATAATTATTTGAAAAATATATTTTACTTTTGGCCTTTTTATTGAAGAAAGTTATAGGCAAATTAACGACGTATAAATACATAATTTATGGGTGAAATTGTAACAAACATGGGCATTAGATAATAATGAAACCATAATATAATGATATCTTGTGGTTAACCTTTGCAGAAATATATTTAAACCCGATAAAATGCTTCCCTAGAAAAATATTTATCCATATTTAGAAAATTCTGTCTTAAGGAATTTCATTACTCTCGAGAAATATTTATCTCCGTAATATCGCTCTCTCTCTTTTAGATTCTGCGTAACAAAGATAACGCATTTAATATTTGAAACAGTTTAATTTCCCTGTTGTCCGTCCGTTAGATCTCGCAATTAGGGGGGCAGATGTAGAGCAAACTTGGACGTGGGATGAGTGTTTACAGACCGGAGCACTGCTTACTTTGGGCTTTTAGCTAGCATTTGGTATGTTTTGTCGAGTTTAAACGGAGCTACCATGGCTTCTGACGTATGCGAGCAAACGTCTGTGCTTTCCAGCAGTTGAGGTACAAGGACATAAAAATAAACCTAGGTACAGTCAGCGTCAAATTGTTGTAAGCGCCTAAATATAAATGGTTTTTTAGAGTTTGCATGCTACCTTTGATAGATTTGTTTGCACAGATCATTTGTAAACTGTGTTAACTTAGATGATAACTAAACAAGAGATGTGATATATTTTGACCACGTTAGGCTCATACAATATTATAAAGAAAAATATTAAATAAATATTTCCCGACTAATCACACAGCATTACCTGCTCTGCTTAGTTTGGGGTCAAACTAAGCAGAGCTTGTACTATGGGTGTTAGGTGACTGATATACTACATAGATGCATTATTTTTTGAAAATACATACACCCAGACTCTAAACTAAATATTGTAGATCATACAAGATTTGGTCCCGCGGCGGGAATCGACCCCGCAACCTCCTGCGCCTAGGACGGACTTTCGCCCACCGAGCCACAGAGGTCGTCATTATGAAGATTGTAACTGCTTATATCGCTAATAATTAATTTAATGCTGACTGTATATAAAAAATAATTAGGTGTTTTATTTGGATATTTTAAATAACCTACTTAGCTACTTAACAAATTTATTATTATAATTTCAAGAAATTAAATTTAATCGTAAAATGTTTAACTTCATTACACATTGCCATTTATATGATAACGGTATTTAATACAGGTATATAATATAGGAAAAAGCCGTGTTGGCTAAGTGGGAGGACACTCGACTTTCATTCCGAAGGTCGTGGGTTCAAACCCCGCCACGCACCTCTGGATTTTTCTTCTTGAGAAATTTATGTGCGCTTTAAACACGTGCTTTAGCGGTGAAGGCAAACATCGTGAGGAAACCGGCATGTTCTGAGAACTTTAAAAAAGAGTTTGAAGGGCATGTGACATTCACCAACCCGCACTTGGCCAGCGTGGTGGATTAAGGCCTAATCTCTCTCGTCAAGAGAGAAGTCCCTGTGTCCCAGCAGTGGGAACGTTAATAGGGTGGTGATGATGATGATGAATACAGGTATGATTAAAACAGCAAAAGATTATAAGATTAAGATTTAATTATAAAACCTTTGAACATGCAGACGATGTTTTCTCTATAATTCGATACAATGTGAGACATTATCTAGATTTACAGACAATTCCAACAAATAATCGCCGGCGTTTGAGTATTTAAAATGAAGTTTCTAAAATTCTAGTTACAGTTAAATTCCAGAATCTTCCATACTTAACTAACTTACAAAATTTTTATATATAATGTTAAATACCTACTTACTAACTGTTCCTATTATTAAGATTATTTAAGTAAATATAGTTTACATCTTAAGTTAAGTTGAAGTTGTTATGCCCCAACGGGGCTCATATCAGGGAATCTATTATATTAACACCTTTATTGTAACCACATGAAGCAACAAATAAATGAATATGAATATAAGTATCATAACATACCCTTTTTAAACATAAGTATGATTTGGGTTTTAATAGGATAAGATCAATACTATACAGTACAGTACAGTCTACGTTCAAGGATGAAACTCTCACCCTGTTTACCGTGAGGGCTTCATTATTGAATGGATACCGATATTGTACAGAACACCTTAATAATAGCACTCGCTCAAAGTCTATCAAATTGCTGTTTCTCAAAATATCGTCCGAAGTCATAACGAATTTTGAAGGAACTGACATCATGTCCTAAAATTATTATTCAATACACAAATTAATATTCAAAACTTTTTTGACTGCTTCAGTGGCGTGGTGGGTTCGATTCCCGCCGAGGGTGAAAGGGTTTGTATGTTCTGCAAGCACGATCTCCTTGGTCTGGGTGTTTAATATGTATAGTAAAAAATATCTATATATGTATGACTATTATTAAGTATATCAGATATCTAGTACCCGTAACACAAGCTTAGAGCTTATCACGGGTTGTGTGAAATGTCTGAAAATATATAAAACAAAAAAAAAACGGGATGACTGAAGTTTTACTTCTTTCTTTCAACGTTTCGGATAACAAATAGTCAAGAGAAGTCCTTCATCGGGAAGATTGAGCGTTGGCGCGAGCTCCAGCTTGCGAGTGCGGATCTCACACCATTGCGAGTGAGATCCGAGCGCGTATTTACGTCCTCTTACTATTGCAAAGGTAACGGAAGATTTGGAAAACGCCTTATCAAGTAAAAAAAAAAAGTGTGTGTGTGTGTGTCAGCTACGACGCACGATTGGAGTTTACTCCTTACGAACGATAATTATGATATATATCGAATAGAAAAAAAGAGTAAATGAACGCATCTGCTAAAATGATAAGAGAAACAAACATATATCTGTAATTATTCGGATTATTTTTATTACTTCAATAAAGCGTATTACATAAAGTATGTTATAAAATAATATAAATAAAATACAGTGAGACTACGAAGTATCGCGCAAAGAGGAGACCCCGAGAATGAGATACGCTGTGTAATGTATTCCATCTCATTCTTTTACACGTTCAATCCTACAGACATATATGTTTGTCTCTTTCTACGTAACGCGTCAACTTTTCGTGTTACACTTGGTTTTACTCTAATCGTTTCTTAAGGAGTAAACTCCAAAAATAAGCATCACAGCGCGGTTATGCTACAAATTTTCATAACCAAAGTACATGTAAAAAGTTGCACATTGTTTAAACGTATGAAACGTCGGCTTTCTATAGGTACTTTATACGAATGTAAACGTTATATACTGAAATTATATTTTTTTTATCATTTATTTCATAAGGCCTTAACAGTAACAGTACATTGTTTAGTTTAGACCTAGTTTCTTATTCTTAGTTTCAACCCCTCGCTCTAAGTTCGAGACTTGTAATGTAGACGCGAGGGCTCTCTACCTCGGCAATAGCTTAGGTTCTTATCTATCTATAGAGTGCACTTTTTTAACCCCCGACCAAAAAAGAGGGGTGTTATAAGTTTGACGTGTCTGTCTGTCTGTGTGTCTGTCTGTCTGTCTGTCTGTGTCACCATAGCTCCCGAACGGATGGAGCGATTTCAATTTAGTTTTTTTTGTAAGAAAGGTGAGTCTGGCGCGAGTGTTCTTAGACATGTTTCATGAAAATCGGTTGTGCCGTTTAAAAGTTATGGGGGTGAGAGTGGGTAAGGAAAACCGAAAATCTGCAAATATACTAGTGTGGGGTATCAAATGAAATCGCATCGCGTCCACATTATAAAATATTATGTTGTTTTACGTTTAAGGAAATTAAGGAATCGGGGGTTTTTCTTAAATTTTAAATTTAGATTTATTAAGTTTTACTTTTAAACAAATTGAATTGACTTTGTGTTAGATTGCGACTGGCTGTACCAGGACGTGTCGTGCCGCGGCGCGGGGTCGTGCGTGCTGGCCAGCCCCGGGTACCCCGGCCTCTACCCGCCTCACAGACGCTGCAGATATCTCTTCGCCACCAACTCGGTCCACACCAGGGTCAAGATCATCTTTACGTCTATTATTCTGCCTAGGAAGTGAGTATTCTTTTTTCTTTTACTAAATGTTTAATATGTATATTGTCGCATAGTGTTAAGAATATTTTTGTTACGTTCTTGTTATAATTGTGTGTGCAATAAAGAATTATTATTATTATAAATAAATAAATAATAAATATTTCCGGACTACTCACACAGCATCTCCTTACCCCAAACTAAGCAGAGCTTGTACTATGGGTGTTAGGTGACTGATATACTACATAGATACATTTTTTTTTGTAAATACATACATATGATACATAGAAAACACCCAGACCCGAAACCAGAAATTGTAGATCGTACAAAATCTGGTCCCCCGGCGGGAATCGAACCCGCAACCTCCTGCGCCTCAAGCGGACGTTCGCCCACCGAGCCACAGAGGTCGTCAAATATTATATCCTACAATAATAAAATTACTTCTCTGACAACCTTGTGAACCAATTAAAATAATTTTCTTTCATACAATGTGCTTACAAAGTTATTCCATGGGACTCGAATTTCAATGGAAAATTTGCGAGGAAACTTAGACAATTATAAAACTTACTAGGAAAATTTGAATTTGAAAATAAAGCTTAACTTTCAAAACCATCCAATGCATGATTTTTTTATTCGGTAACTAAAACACATTTTCAGAATTTTCTGCAGGCACCAGGCCTGGCTGCCTTACGTAAAGTACCTTTTGAAAATAATATATTGTATTAATGTCAAAGATACGCCTACTTACTGCTACTTTTATTTATGTTCTACATAATTGATAGATTTAAATAATCTTATATATAAAATTCACCTATCACAGTGTTAGTTACCATACTCCTCCGAAACGGCTTAACCGATTATTATGAAAGTTTTTATGCATATTCAGTGGGTCTGAGAAACGGCTACTATCTATCTTTTTTAAATTTTGCAAAACAACGCTTGCTGGGGTCAGCTAGTAATAATCTAAATTTAAATTTGAAAAACCTTCGATTTCAACAAACCTTTTAAGGTTTCCATAAAAGTACAATATCATTTTTTTATAAAAAAATGTTTAAATAATGAAGAATGTATAATTATTATGCCTTTTTCATTATTATTGCGCGTAGGTTCCAACTTTGCTGACGTGAACTTAGGGCAATCAGCAGAACACAAAACAAAGGTATTTTCGTACAACCTTCGTTCTGTAGCCTAGTTTCTCTCAAAGAATGACGTAGGTTTCCACCTAACGCGAGATCTTTGTCACAAGATTCATGTTTGTAGGTTTATTAGCTCCGTATCTGGGTCAACCTATGTAGGTAATGGTCATACCACTGCTCATTGAATAAAATTAGTATTATATTGAGTATGGGTTATATTTACGCTTACAGTAAATCCAATGGACTTTATATACATTTTATGAGTAAATAAATATCGGTGAGTAAACTGTAAAAATATTTAAAACAGTTTAAGCATGCTGAAGTTGTTTGGAATTGGCGCATTATTATTTTAACTGCGATTGTTTCTGAGTGTTGTATCAAGAATGCATAATATTTTTTTTTGAATATGTAATAAATGTTTCCTTTATATAAAACTAGCTTTTAACACCACATCGTTGCCCATGTTTTATCATTGTTTCCCGCTTGAGCTACGTAATTTCCCGCGGTAAGCCTATAGCCTTCTCTGTAAGATAGGCTATCTAGCAGTGCGATAATTATTAAAATGGGACCAGTAGTATCGTACAATTAGGTGAAATTCATTTTTACAATTAACAAGTTTGATTCTTGGTAGAGATAGGCCATTTTTAAAAAAACTTTGAATGCTATTTCAATTGGTTAAATACAAAATGAAGTCTTATTCCAATACAATTTTCTATTTGGTAAATCCCCTCCATGTAGCATGGCTATGGGACTTCACCCAATGCACAACAGCGGTGGCCAATTATTGTTTACATTACCTCAGTGACTAACAACTTAGGACTAGCTCATAATTTAACAATATTGTATGGCCTATCCAACTTCCACCTCAATAATACCAATTCAAAAAGCACTCTCGAAACAAATGCTTACATTTCTTAAGTATTCTTTAATAGAGCCGACTTTTTCCCTACTTTGTTAATGTTTGTATATCCGGGTTGAATAGAGAAACATCATAAAAAATTCGTAATGTATGAGTTACCACATCACACAATACTGGCTGGATCTGACTTGACTCTGGCAGTGATTGATTGAACGCAAATGTATGTACGATTCTACGGAAATGTGAAGGTGATTTTTTTTATTTCTTTGCATGAAATATGTATGATGAGTAGGTACGGTGAATTTTTCTTTCTTCTCATAATAATTATCATTATCACCCTATTTACGTTCCCACTGCTGGGACACAGGGACTTCTCTCTTGACGAGAGACATTACGCTGGCAAGGGTGGTGAATGTCACATGTCCTTCAAACTCTTTTAAAGCTCTCAGAACATGCCGGTTACGTCACGATGTTTGCTTTCACCGTTAAAGCACATGTTTAAAGCGCACATAAATTTCCCAAGAAAAAAAATCCAGAGGTGCGTGGCATGGTTTGAACCCACGACTTTCGGAATGAAAGTCGAGTGTCCTCCCACTTACAACACGGCTTTTCATAATAAAGATACCATATAAATGTATTTTTCAACCGAGTTCAAAAAGCGAGGAGGTTCTATATTCGACATAATGTTTGTTCACCGAGTTAAGTAGCCAATCTTCGAATTTCATTTTTTGTTGGAAAGAACATATTTCATAGCTATTCGTATTCAAGAAGTTAACACTTTAAAAACAAAAAGCTTAGAAAGACAGTTTATTGCAGCTAAGAATTTGAATTTTGGCCTACTGGTAGTCTATTAGACAACATTGTATTTGTATGTTATCAACAAAATTACGAAATTACAAATTGGAACTATGTATCCGGCCGTGCGGATACTCCTATCAAAGTAACATCAGATGTTGTTCTCATTAGATCGAGATTCCTGAATGGAGTTTACCTTATTACGAGTCCAGATGGGTTAAGTGGCACCCTTAAACCCTTGAAAAGGTTCGCTCATTTACATTTTGATCAAATAAGAGTTTGGGTATTTCAATGTACCCAAATTTTACTTTTTATAGGAACTCGGCTACCCTTTGACCACTTTTAGCACTCGAGTCATCGTCTTCATTAGTGAGTTGGCTCGTCTATTTGCTTTTTTCTCGAAAAGATATGGATTGAAATAATATTTGTTCAGGTATGCATATGTTCTGTGTAGCCCCGTGTGTTTTCTAGCATTTAAACAACGTTTTGTTTGTTAGTAAAGTTCAAGTTTCAGCAGATATGCCTGGATTTGACAGTCTAACAGTCAGATAAATTATTTTGTAGTTATATTTAAGACATATCTTAATATATATAAATCTCGTGTCACAATGTTTGTCCTCAATGGACTCCTAAACCACTTAACCGATTATAATAAAATTCGCACACCATGTGTAGTTCGATCCAACTTGAGAGATAGGATGGTTTTTACGGCGAGAAAAATTCGAATAATTTCCGGGAAAATTTTATACCCGTGCGACGCCGGGCGGGCCGCTAGTAGACATATATGTCTACTAGCATGCACACGAAATATGTATAATGCACACGAAAGGATCCGTTTATTACCCATTTTACATAAATTTTATAATCATATTGCTTCAAAAGATTACATTGATCTAGATCGGTTTCATGGAAACGAATAATAAAATTAATTAAGGATTGTGAGGGTAAAATTTAAAAGTATTTTAAATAGAAACATATCTTATCATTTTCTTAATGTTCTACACTAGATTTCTGTTCAACCAAATCTTAAAACTCAATAACCATTTTAATAACTCATCGCCAATACTTGAAAACACGTTTACAAAAACATAGCATAACTCATAAATATTGAAATAAAAATTATATTTTAAGCTATATTTTTCACCACTTAGTAATAACGATAAAAAATTGCACAGCAACAATTTGTAAAAACAGAATCACATTATGTCCGTTCCGACTATTTGCTTTGTTGGTGCCACAAACATGCCAACATTGTCAACACAGTCATATTTTTATATCCGCTACTGTTTTAATGTTTATGTGTTGGGAGCTCTTTTCCTAAATGTTTTTTTTTTAATTTGTACAATTAAATACCGATAAAATTAAATTCGAGGGTTGGGTAAGGTAGATAAAAAGTTAGTGATTTTATGCTTAAGCCTGGTAGTGTCTGTCTGTTTATGGAAACCTAAAACACTTAATATTTAAATAATAGTTGTACCCCGCAGCTGGTGCTATTCGCGTTATAAAGAAATTTTACGCGGAATTACATATTTTCCCGCAGTTAAATGAAACCTATATCCTAACCTAATGTATAACTGTATATCACCATACTAAATTTCAGTCTAATCCGTTCAGCCGTTATGGCGTGAAGAACGAACAAACAAAAACCCACACATACACTTTCACATTTATAATGTCAGTGTGGAGTCTCTTATAATTTTAAATCCGGTTTTATGTGTCGGTTTAATATTAAGATTTTTCGTTATAATACTTATTTCATCATATTATACATACATTTAAATGGCGTTCAGGTGACTGCGATATTTGGCACATAAACACATAACAAGTCTTAGTCTCGTTATCTATAACATTCCACCGCTTCGAAGTTTCTCTTATCTTTCAACGTAGAATAGTTTATTGCTTTCAACATTTACCAACTTTCAATGAAGTCTTCTCTTGTATTATCAAGCAGTATTATTACCTTAACTCTTTATGGTAAAAATAACATGCGTAGTTATCTGTCTTGAAAATAACAAGACAAATTTAATGTTTTCCTAGGAAAACACGAAGGTACTTTAAATTTAAAATTAGCACTTTTTGTATACAAGAAATAGCAAGAGGAAAGGGATGCTGATTTCCCTGTTAAAAACATTATATAATAATCAAATAAAATATGCATTTTTAAACTTGCAACTTAATAAAAGCACGTAAATTAAAATACATACATTGTTTACATTTGCTTTCTCTTCATTCGCAGACTAATAAACAAAGTCGACGGAATCAAGAGAAGACGACACTAAAACAAAATTATCTTTAAACAAAGAACCGCTATAGTAGAAGCAACTAATCTATAAATTGGAGCCGTCTTAGTTGAATGGCGGCATCCGCAAGATAAATCTCAAAGGAGAGGCAGTGGGTGAAATAAAAGTGCTATCTGGGTGTAATACGTTCTCAGACATACTAATACGTAACCGGTTTACACTGAGATAGTAGCTTGTAGTGAGATAGTACTTAAAACTAAACCATAAAAGAGACTTTATTTGAAAAAAACACGTGAAATATAAGATGACAAAATAAAATAAGATATAATTCCTAGAAATGTTTCTAAATATTGAAACTCACTTTTTAAATGATTTTGCTTTTAAAGATATTATTATTTAAAATGGGTACGAGTGACGAAGTGTTATAAGTGATCCAATAGTCTGAATAAATAAATTTCATTTTGAATTGAACGACCGTGATTTGATTTGATTTATACCGTGGTCCTGGCGCTTGCAATAGCGTTGAAATATCGGAAAACTCGAAAATCATCAAATCGTGGTATGTTACCCGTTATAATTAGAAGTGATGTTCGTTGCTCACTTTATTTCACTTTTGATATTTCCCCACTGATTTTTTTAAATATTTCTGCATTATTTTTGAGACACAGGTTCATAATATTTATGGTTGCATAATATTTATATTAAAACTATATTTTCTAGATTAGTGTTATCGGCTAGAAAATAAACTGCAGTTGTTGTTGTGAAATTACATAACTATTGTCTGTTTCTTGTTAGTGAGAAACTTGAATCATGAGAAAAACAGGCACAATATTTACCGCGACAATTTTACTTGCCGTAGTTAATATTTTCACGTTGTTTGGTTAACGTTTTAGTTATTTGTCCAGTGTGAACAGGTCATAGCTCTCATTGCCGTTGTGATCTATTTAAACAGTACCTCTATAATGCGTTTCACTTTTGAGTTCACGTTTCCCGGTCTTATTTTAAGTTAGACTTTTTTTTTAGGACTTAGGTCATTTTTCATATAATCCGAGTAATCTAAGCAATAGTTGGCTATGTCAATAATGGGCGTAAATAGATAGTTATGTCTCTCGCTTTGCCAAATGTGACTTAGCGAATAGCTCTATGATGAAACGTATGTATGTTTATTAAATTAAGTATATCAGATGTCTGGTATCCTTAACACAAGCTAAGAGCTAACTACGGGGCTAGATGATGTTGTGTGGATTGTCCGGAAATATTTATTTATTTAATTTTAAAATATTTTTATTTGGTGATAGAATTTACTTGTTCTTAATATACATAACTGTATGTTATTGCAACAAATATGCGTCGACGATATTCCATGGCCAAAAGTCATACAAATAAGAAAATAGAGGTATCAAGTTTAATTAGCTATTGAAATAACTTGGGGTTTACACTTAGTACCTACTTGTATTGAATGATGCAAACTTGCATCATCAATTAAATGGATAAAGTTGTTAATATTTACACACGTTATATGATTACTATAACTTGTAATCTAGAGTCTTAAAACTAAATTGAAACATCAGATTACAATACATTTCATTATTAAGTTTCATGCTGCTGGCAAAACTCGTAAAATTATATGACGACTACAAACATAATATTTTTGCACTAAAAGCAGTTTTACGCTACTCATATAATATTTACCATATTTTGTAGCTGTAACAATATATTCACGCGAAGGATTGACACATAAAAATAATAGTACATTAAGCAGAGACAAAAATATTAAACTATATTTATTTCTATATAGATAGTAATAATTAAATAAATGAATTATAAAAAAAAAACATTCAGTTTCTATCTTCTTGTTTTGAACAGAACTTAATTTGACATAATCACCATCATTCGAAGCCAAATCCTGCAGCTTTGATTAAATACTCATCCATTTCCTATTCTTCTTTCTAATTAAAAGACGCCGTGATTTTGCCAATTGATTCGGGATTATTTTGGTCCTTACCGCCCAGTTCTACTCTTATATCATCATACATCATACTTACATTATATCTAATAGGAATGATGACTACATAGAAAATAGGTATTCTGTATAGTCCGTCTGTAAGCCCGTCCAAAAATACATGACACCTATTTTCCGTTTTATCAATATAATGAATGTGCCAAGACATAGAGCATCGAAGTTCCGGAGTGTGGACTGGTGTCGTATAAATTTAGTACAAATCGCACGAAAGTGTTACGTCACGTGAAACTTCAATGCACTGTATCTTGATATTTCGTTTGAAATAATAAAGAAAAACTACTTGCACAATTTTGCTTTTAAATAATCTAAATTACGTACTAATATTATGTTTTAGTTATCTATCCTATTCTACGTACGAGTATGTTTTTATTTCTACTTCCCTAGGGATAGGGATAGCAAGGGTTCGCCTATGTTAGGTAATATGTTTTATGACGAATAATGCACTAAGATTGCACACTTACAATAATACAAGTGATGAATCCATTCGCCACACTTGCTACAGTTTAGTGCCAAAAGACAAATTAGGAGAATAACGTTTGCTACGTCGTAGCACTGCTACGTCGTAGTGCTGCTACGATTAATTGTATACGGCGTTGGACGTGAGATTCGGAGATTAGATAATAGAATATGTACACGTACGGGCATACGCGGTGCTTTATGATTAGATGGCAGTTATAGAAGTTACATACTATTGAAAAAACCTTAATTTACATCAATGCCAACAAAAAAAGTTACATACTATTGAAAAAACCTTAATTTACATCAGTGCCAACAAAAAAATTATATTTTGACGTCGCGTTTGTAACTTATTCGGTTATGAAATAAAATGATTATACATAAAATTCACATAAATAAAATTAGTTTCAACGCAATATTACCAGACTTTGGTGACTTATAATATTTTGATACGTTAAGTCACTCCGGTTATAATTTTTAACTTTTATTTATTAAGAAAGGACACCCAACACAAGTTAACACAAAATACAAACATAAAATAAACATGACTAAAAGGATTAAATGCGATGTGTTCTCGTAATAACAGGGCATCACATCGAGTACAATATAAAAAAGTATAATAAGTATAAGTTAACTATATGCCCATTTTTACAAATAAGCCGCTCAGCTGTTATTAACATTTCCTAAGTATATTTTGTAAGCGCATATATTTTTCCCAGCCATTGCACGACGGATTACTTGACGCTGCGAGCTGGCAGTTCACCCACTGCGTCTCTCCTAGCGTCACTTTGCTCCGAGCGCACGGCCACTCTGGAGTACCCCGGCCCTAATCTGCTGCTGGAATTCAAGTAAGCTATCCCTTTTTCAGGTTTAAGCAAGTCCACTACTCTACTCTGAAAGCACGGCCATTCTAAAGTAGCCCGGCTCTAATCATCAAACTTATAAGACCTAAAAAAATAATAATAAAGAAAGTATAAAGTATAAGTAAGTACTCTCAAAATATCCCCTTAAGGGTTTTAAAGATCTAAAATATTGTTTATTCATAAAATAGGAAACAACAAAATTATTTAATTGTTTTGACTTTAATGATTGATTACTTTATTAACATAATGTTATAATGAAAACCGTTTCAATAAATACGGATTATTAAATACGGATCGTACGGAACAGACCGTTAACTTTGATATGACGAAGTAGCTCTACCAATTATAATGGTTTGTTAAATATTCAAACCGGTAACAGGCGGTTTGCTAAGTCAATTATTATCAATTACACATGACTGCTAGCGTCACTCCGAGCGGACACTGTAGAGCTGAGTAAGTCACTCTAGGGCACTCTACATTCCTGGCCTGAGCTGCTGCTGGAATTAAACTTAATTAATTAATTGTTTTCTTGATCAATAATGCATGAAAAGTATCCAGTAATTTAAGACATTTGTAAGAACAATATGCCTTAAATTTACGCCTTATGTACGGAATATCATATCTTACATGAGTGAATTCCAAAATCGCTTTCTCAGCGCTCTGCTCCAAAAACGGGTAATTTTATAGAAAAATGCATACTTATATCATTTTTTGTAGAAAAGGGGATGAAAAACAATTCTTATAAATAATTATATGAACTTCGAGCGTGTCCCTTTCATGACACGATATCAATGTCGATTCTTCATGTCATTATATTAAAAATTTATAAAGGTACTAGTAGTGCCCCGCGGTGTTACCCGCGTTAAAATGTATTGTCCCGCGGAATTACATATTTTCCCGGGATAAAAAGTATCCTATGTTACTTCTAATACCTCCAAGAATATGTGTACAAAGTTTCATGATGATCGGTTGAGTAGTTTTCGCGTGAAAGCGTCACAAACAAACTAACATTCACATTTATAATAGTATAGGATTCATCTTAAGTTTATATTATTACTTGCTTTAACCGCGTAATAAGGGATTTTGTCGCGGTAAAAAGCAGCTTTGTAATATACTGGGAAAGCAGCTATGTTCGTGCCAAATTTAATCTAAATCGGGCTTCACTCGCAATAATTGATTTTTCCGCGAAAACTGATATTTTACCGCGGTAAAAAGTAGCCTATATGTTATTCTGATGTATAAGCTATATTGTGGTAAAGTTTCATTCAAATCCATTCAGTAGTTTTTACGTGAAAGAGTAACAAACATCCATACATCCATACTTACAAACTTTCGCCTTTATAATAGTAGTAGGATAGCAAAATTTGTTGATAGATTTTTTAGCCTATAAAACCTAAAACTACTGGGCTAGTTATGTCTAATGCCGTTTTTGTCACGTGGAATATGGTAAGAAACCATATCCTTGTGCACAATCTGCTAATAGAGTTCAAGTTATGTTTTTCCAACACATTAAGGATTTAAATAACGAACGTTTAATTTGTTTGTTATAACAAGCTGCGACCTGCGTTGTTACCACAACAACTACATTATATTCCCGCAAAAGTAGCCTATACCCTAATCCAATATATAATTCATCACCATACTAAATTTCAGACTTTTTATTTCAGTTCGTTTTGCCGTGTAACACGGACAAATAAACAGACACTCACACTTTCCCATTAATTATATATTTATCGATATAATTAAAAAAAATGTGTGATACCTATTTATATTATTGTTAGATATTATTCGTTTCACCAAAATAATGGTTTTAAAATAAAAAGTTTGTCAGTATTTAGTACACATTATTGTCATAAATATTTATTTTTGGCAATCACCTTTCAAATATTATTTCCAATCATGCATAAAAAATATTGTATTTTGTTACACATATAAGACATGTTTTAATACGTTTACAATAATAGACAAACATGTTTATTATAAACCCCTACACCAGACGACTGATATAGTGATAAACATAATACATCAAACCTGACACTTTCAATTTTATCACTATTCAATAACTAAAAACTCATAAAAGACAACAAAAGCAAGCACCTTTATTGGTAACCAATAAAACGAAATTCGGGGCTTCCTTTTGTTGGCGTGTAATAGCTCGCGGCGTTTCTGGAATGATGTTGTATTTTCGCACAGTTCCGGGCCATTAGTGCCGCCGTACGATTACAACGGTTTCATCGCCAAGCTGGAGTTCATGGAGCGGGCGGACGCGAGCGGCGCGCCGCCGACCGTGGTCGCCGCCTCGGCGCCGCTCGCTGCACTCACGCATTTTATTGATGGTAAGGCTCTATGATCGATTTAGTCATTAATAGTCTAGAAAGCCGTGTTGGCTAAGTGGGAGGACACTCGACTTTCATTCCGAAGGTCGTGGCTTCAAACCCCGCCACACACCTCTGGATTTTTCTTCTTGAGAGATTTATGTGCGCTTTAAACACGTGCTTTAACGGTGAAGGTAAACATCGTGAGGAAACCGGCATGTTCTGAGAACTTTAAAAAGAAAAGAGTTTGAAGGGCATGTGACATTCACCAACCCGATGATGATGATGATGAAAGTAGTCTTCTAGACTCATCATCATCATCATCATCATCACCCTATTAACGTTCCCACTGCTGGGACACAAGGACTTCTCTCTTGACGAGAGAGATTAGGCCTTAATTCACCACGCTGGCCAAGTGCGGGTTGG
The DNA here is from genome assembly GCA_929108375.1 of Gymnoscelis rufifasciata. Classification (NCBI taxonomy): domain Eukaryota; kingdom Metazoa; phylum Arthropoda; class Insecta; order Lepidoptera; family Geometridae; genus Gymnoscelis; species Gymnoscelis rufifasciata. The sequence goes on from OV815303.1 coordinate 11,503,407, forward strand.
TGAATGTCACATGCCCTTCAAACTCTTTTAAAGTTCTCAGAACATGCCGGTTTCCTCACGATGTTTGCCTTCACCGTTAAAGCACGTGTTTAAAGCGCACATAAATTTCTCAAGAAGAAAAATCCAGAGGTGCGTGGCTGTGTTTGAACCCACGACCTTCGGAAGAAAGTCGAGTGTCCTCCCACTTTAGCCAACACGGCTTTTTTAGACTACTTTAATTTTACTCATTATTTAATTGTTGAGAATTTTTTGCCTGAATGGATTGATGGAGAATGGTTGATTTTGAACGCAACTTTAAATCAATATTATCCTAAACGGTCCATCAGATCGAAAAATGTCAAAAGAAAACTAAAAATGATGTTTTAATACCTATTCAACGTTACCAAGCGTTTGGTCTGTATAGTGCAGCAAGAAACATACGAAACATAAATACATGCATAGACATTCAAAGACTGATAAACACTTTACCACTCCTTTGCGTGGCGCAGTCGGGTAAAAAGGTGGGTCCTAGAACTTTTTACGGCTATGATACTATGACACATGATAGTTTTATTAAAAAATGTTGTTAGCATGTATTTATATAGGGCCACTATTTAAATTTAGTGAATTAAGAAACGTTCTATTATCCATAATATTAATCTATTTAACTAAATAGATTAACATAGACAAACAATAACTAAATAACGACTCTGAGACCCTAGATGTATCATCTAGCTACGTTAGTCATTTGTACAACATAACATCAAACATAATAGGTATTACACTAATACGGTACCTATGTGTTTTTTTTTATTAATTTGGAAATTACAAAAACCCAAAGCAAAACCACGATCGTACAATTTTCTATAATGGTGTGTATAAAATGGTAGTTCCCATACTATGTAAATGGCAGCTTAAAAGTTACAATGTCATTGATATCATCATTTATCGGGTAGCATCACTACCATTCACTACACTAATGGACACAATGACTGCGGCCAATACAATACAGATGGTAATGGCAACAATGACGCGGTTTATTGAAAAGCTTTTATCCGGTCCAATTGTTTACCCGCAGAACGTTTAATTTCCTTATCGTCCTTCTGTAGCGCTCACTGCACAGTTTGAGCGTAGTGAGTCGGCTTCCGAAGATGGATATTGCCCATTGCGCAGATTGAAATAGAGCCCCGAGTTCGAATCAGTTTTGTTGATTCTATTTCACCCTGAAAATACTTGGCATTTGTAGCTGGGATTACTCCGAAAATACGCTTTAACTTTTGTTCGTAACGATAAAAGAAGGTTTATGTAAACTACAGCTTTTAAAGCATGCAATACTGTGATACGGCTAACCATTACTTTAAATTCCAACAGTTGATGGCGTAGCGGCTATAGAGAGCAACAGTGTATCGAACGAAGTTTACAGCGCGGTCGGCGGCAGCCGCGTGGGGTGTGGCGCGACTGTGCGCGGCTTCGGCGCCGGCGGAGCGCGCTCCGGACACTTCGACACTCGCGCCACAACTTGGAGGTCACAGTGCGCGATTCACTTACTGGGAGCGCCTACGGACGTCGTCCAAATATCACTGTTTAATTATAATTTAAGGTCAGTCCGGGGTTTGAATGAGTGACATTTACTTGAAACCCTCCCACACAAATTCACACTAAGTTAACGACACGCTTGACTAAACAAGTATCCGTGCCTAATGTGTTTTGCGGAAACTTAATTTATTTCCTTAACTGATAGTGCCTTTGCCGTCTTTAGGCAAATATAGGCTTAGGAAGTAAAGTAGTTTGTGACTATAATAATAAACTCTTACAAGTTTAATGATACAGACTAAACTCCAAGCGCGAGTAAAAGAGCTTCAAAGGAACATTTCAGTGCAAGCGAGCTGTGTATCCCTTCATTGTTATTTAAAGAAAACGTGAGCTAAACAATTAAGTTCTTATTGCTGATGTAGCCCATAACTATCTACAATTACATTTATGAAGTTTGCGTAGGCTTATGTTAATACAGATGTGGCCTTTCGCTAACTACTTAGCATGTTAAGCTCGGTATCACGGGTCCGGCGCGATTACGCGAAGTTTAACCGGCAAGTTTGGGAAATGGAAGTTTTGTTGGCAGGTTGCAGAGTTGCCGGTCTCATATTGAGATTCTGGAGGGGCTTCATGAGTTTGCGCCTAGGGAGAGGGGGGAGAGGTACGAGAGGGGGGACCGGGCGTTGCTGCGGGTGTGCGGGCCGGCGCTGCGGGAGGCGCGGGACCCGGCGGGGCGGTTCCTCATCAGGCAGGCGGTGACGTCCAAGGGCGCCAACCTGACGATACTGGTGCGGAGGGCGAACACCAAGACTGCTGATGAAGAGGAGTTCGTGGATGGTGCTTTTGCGTTTCATGATGGTGAGAGTCAACTTTGTTGATTTAACTTCAAAGTTCAAAGTTCATTTATTGCGTAAATACATGTTACAGCGATGTTTTGGCTTAAATCTTACATGGATCAATGTATTTTACCTGTCCAGGCATGCAATTATAGCATTACATTATTGAATAACCTATCTTCATTCATCATTCTTCATTTAATTAATTGCTTGTATTTATTTTAAAACATCACTGTCTCACAAGCAGCAGACTTTTCAACTATTCTATGTTCTGTGTGTATGTGTACAAAGTACAGTTTATTTAGAGCGAAGGTACGCGCAAGAGCTAGTTCAACTTTAATTTTAATCTTATTAATAAACCAGTTGCGAACTCATCGTTAGAGTTATCATTTCCTATACCTTGGTGCCTCTAACATTCTTCGAGCCGGATTTGAACCAGCGACCTATGGATAGGAAATAATATGATATATTATGGAGGATATGTATGAAATTATAATATCATTTTTTTAATATGAGAATCAAGTTCTTCTAAATTGTTGATATTTCATTCGTGTAAATAAATAACAAATATTTATTATTAGTATAAAGCGTATTCTGTTCGGCCTTTAAACGACTTAACGGTTTTTAATGTAGTTTTCTATAAAAGACATTGAAAAGTAAGGTTTATATCGTTACTTTTTCATCCGTCTAAAACGCAGAACGGGTCACTTGTAATTCTTAAACTGAAAACCACATGGCATTTTGTAGAACAACACGAAGGCACTGTATCCCCGGACGCAACGTGCGCCTCCACGCACTACGGGCTCGCGGCGCCCGCGCACGGCGGCGTCTCCGCGCCCGCGCACCACCACATCTACTGGAACATCGAGGAGAGGCTGCTCTGCACGCACCGCTTTATACCTGCCTCCAACCAGAGCGTCACTATTGAGGTTTGTCCTGGAATTTTGTACTGCCAGCGATAATTCAACTTAATTGTGAGTGACACAAACCTAGTATCAAGGTTTATCCGTTTTTGGTTTTAGTTTTAATAACATAAAATACCGTTACAGCGGCATCAGAAATACATCATTCCACAATATTTTATGACGGCTCTTGAGATACAGCCAAGGAATTTATAACCACAGGAAGCGAAATGAGCTGAAGATACTATGAAAACTCATTCGACCAACATTGGCGGGGGGTGAGGTTATTATCCGACCAAATACGAACGAATTGTGTGTCTCGCTCTCTTTCGTGTTGAACGTATTTCGCTATCTATTTTCCAAAGAACACTGATGACCTTTTTTATTTTATCGAGTGATATTTCTGTCAAAACTAGGGATGCCCTAAGTTGATTATCGATATGAACGAACTAATGAATGAATAAAATGTTCAAGTTAGGGGGTACTGCGATTTAGTGAAGAAGAAGTAATTAACTAAGTAAAACATTTATTAACCATAATTTGGACAAGTTTTACATGTGATTATACCAGTACCCAGTGTAGATAAGGGGGCACCAATAAGTGTAATACTTTCTAGGTTTTTACCTACTTGTATATTTTACGTGGATCCATAGAGGGTATCATTAGTAACTACTTTTGTTTTTGTTTTGAAATAAAACAAGTACTTATCTAAGTTGTTTATTTATTTTTCTTACCAATCTATCAATCTAAAAAGCGAAGATTTTAGTACTATCTAGCAGTGCCCCGCGGTTTCATCCGCGTAGTTCCCGTTCCCGTGGGAATACCGGGATAAAAAGTAACCTATGTAGGAATAGCATTTTTGTGCAGTTTCCTTTGTTTAGTGGCATTTTCATTAAAACAATTTATCGTGAAATGCAGATTGCATATTCTATGATGCTTTGTTGGGATCCATGTTTGGTGTCTCCGAACCGCTTTTACCCACTTTCTTTTCTTGCTGGATCGGTCGGGAATCTATAAAAGTTATAAATAAAACGTTTGTAATATTGACTGTACGAAATGTACAGTCAATATTACAAAAATAAAAAGTACTTATTTAATTATTATACCGAATATTTCCTTATAATATTGAATATCACAGATAGCTTAAATTATCAAGTTATACCTCTATAAAATACCAAACAAAAACTGTCCTAGATATTTATCATCCAATTTGGTTCAGTGGTTTAGGCTCTAGTGCGAACGAAGGAAAACAGGCGCACGCACATACAGAAAGTCAAGCATTTGATTTTTTTGGACTCGTTTTACCATAGAGAATCAATCCTCAATTTCATTTTGTTACGATTACAATACTTCCATACTCAGTCCGTTCGCTCGAAAGTAAACAGTTGCCTACACTCTTGGTACCTCTATACGTGATAATTTTTACCCCCTTATCTTTGTATGCAGCATTTCATTCATATCGATATTGTTTATCGATAAAGCCCTGTCCCTATTGAACGAAGAACGAAGTAAAATGGCGTGAGTGAATGGCATAATCCGTCAGATTTAAGTAGGACAGGTTTACTGTAAAATATCCATTAAAATGTAAGTTTTTTCATTTTAGGCGTATTATTATTCAAATTTGTTATTATTTTATTTATTTAACATAAAATAAAGCGCAAATACAATATAAATTCGTACTTACGGGTGAAAGGAAACATCTGTTGTTCGATTGCTGTAGTTTTTAAACCATTAGCACTGCACATTTCGTCATTTTCGACGTTGTGAATTCTTCGACTCGTCGATTGCAACTGAGACACATGAATCGTTTACCGAGGTCAAATTTCCCGGTTGTCGGCTAGAGGGGTAAGGGCGAGAATGACAGTATATCGCTTCCTGTGGTTATAAATTCCTTGGATACAGCCTAGAGACAGACAGACAAACAAACAGTCAGACGACGAAGTCTTAGTAATAGGGTCCCGTTATACCCTTTGGGTCCGAAACTCATAAAAAGCCTACTGAAACTAAGGGCTCGTAATAACATATATCATATCATTCTTATTTTCGCTGAATTTATGAATAAGAATAAGCATAATATTTTTATCAATAATATTCCAAAAATATCACATTAATATGTTAGAAATACCACGCTATGTCTCACATTCCCTTTCATTGAATATCACGAAATATCGTCGCAGCGTTATTCTATACGACATCCTTATTCATGAATTTGTTTCCATAGATACAAAGGCTGGATCGGATGTGGAGTGCTGAGAGCACAGGCGGTACCACTGGCAGTGGCACTGGGGCTGCTGGCGGGTGCAGAACAGCGTGTGGCGACGCGGGCTGTGAGTGCCGATCGGCATCACCGCTCTACCTTCACGACCACATAGCCCTAGTGGCAGGCGATGGCACGCATCTCTGCTGTCTTTGTGGGGATTTTCAGGTAAAACAACTTAGCTATATTACACCACAAGTGCAAGTTGGACATTTCTGTAGAACAGCGTGTGGCGACGCGGGCTGTGAATTCCGATTGGCATCATCGCTCTACTTCCATGACTAGATAGCTTTAGTGGCTTGCGACGGCACGCATCTCAGCTGCCTTTGTGGGGGTGGGTTATCAGTTGAAACCAACTTAGCTATATTGCAGCATAATTGCCGGATGGGAATGAGATTAGAACACAGCATGTAGCGCGGGTGAGAAAAACCTAACTTAATTAATTTTGTATTATGTAAGTAAAAAAATGGTAAGGACTAAAGAGTAAGGACTATAGTTAATTTAAAGTATTGTTGCAAACGGAACACTCAACCAACTTTTTCAATATTGAAAAAACAATAAAACCATCGGTAATCAAATCATTCATCATTTACTTTTTGATATAATTATACAACGAGCGTAAAAATCGTCTTTATAATATTATTCTTGCCAAAGCCAATAGAACCCCTATCAAATGAGGGTCGAACCATTATGTTATTGAACTCGATAAAATAAGTAGTTTCTGTTGAATAAATCCCGCTCAATCGTCATTCTCCCTATGCCTTATAAAAATGTAACGGGCTCATTAGTAACTTCATTGTTTTCCTCCTCCATGCCCGCTTCCCATTGACAATGATTGAGAGTGACGCTAATTACCCCACTGAATAAAATATATCTATCGAAACAAATCGAACTTCATTTGCCTAAGTAATGGAAACATTGGATGTAATCGACTGAAATATCAGACACCAGTGGAGCTCGACAGAATCACAAGTATTGTTCGAGCAACTGGTTACGATTTAAATTCATAAAGTTTAAATAAAGAAGTGACCTTCTAGGTCTTCATGCTCCATCTTAGACCACATCGTCACTTAACATCAGGTGAGATTGTGGTCAAAATGAAGACTTATCAAACATAAAAAAATAAAAGTGAACTCGTTGTTTTATGAGCATTGAGAGGAGTGTGTGAGCGTATTATTTGACTGCCTCAATGGCGCGGTGGTTGTGCAAGTGGTGGTTCTACTTAAAGTAAAAATATCTATTATTAGGTATGTATGCCTATCATATTAAGTAAATTAGATGTCTAGTACCCGTAACGCAAGCTTAGAACTTAGCTCAGGACTATATATTGTCGTGTAGATTGTCTAGAAATATTTATTTATTTACTGGCGTGCACTTTTAAAAGACGACACAGAATTAATTAATCGTGTTACTGACGCTGGATGGTGTGCAAGGCACAGAGTGTTGTGAAGTTAGTAGGTATGTAGGCCGCTCTAACCCCTTCATAGCCGCCGCCGCCCAGCCTGCTGTGCGCTCCGCATAATTAAGTAAGAGGGTTACTATTAAGTATGTAACAGCAATAAACCCTGGAACGACCATCCGAGCGAGAAGGGAGCAACACAAAAGTAAATATGCTCTTAAATAATTTATAAGGTGTATTCACTTCCCTCTCACATGAACACTTTATTCTTTGAGAAAATTATATTCGCGCACGTACCGTGTATGCTAGTACCATATCAAAGAGATCTATGTTTTCTTTCCTAAGTTCAAGGAGGAAGCTTATGTTAGAACAATCAATTTTGGAATAGGTTGATAAGATTAGCCGTTTTCCTTCTGTAGATCGCAAAAGTAACTTCATTTAGCCTAGATGCCTGTACTATTGATTTTGTTCGCTTCATGTAAACAGATTCATTAGGCACGGAAATAAGAGACACGCGCTCGGCTTTGTTATTCGATCCCGGAGTAGAATCGACCTATTTAATGATATACCTAGCTACCGTAGTTGATGCTCTAATCAACGTAATAATCGAGCAAAGTGTCTCTTTTATATTACAGTTAAAACTTATCAAAATCACGTAACCTTTTAACCCCCAACCAATAAAGAGGGTTGTTATTAGTTTGAAGTGTATGTATGTCTGTGGCATCATAGCTCCCGAACGGATGAAGCGATTTCAATTAAGTTTTTTTGTTTGAAAGGTAACTTTTAGCGAATTTTTTTTAGCGTGTGTTCTTAGACATTATGGGAGGTTAAAATGGGGAAGAATAACCTAATATCTGCAAAATTCACGTCTTTGGTCTCCTGTCGGTATGTTAACGAAACTCCTAAAAAGGAATACAAAGGATACTATTTATCTTAAAACGATACTTTACCCAAACTTTTCTTCCAACCTTGACCTCTCTAAAGTCTTAAGAATATACTGCTAAAGGTCTCTAAAAGGGCTTACGTGTACTCGCTGTAACCGGCGACATGTCACGTCAGTTATATTAGCGGTGGGACTGCCGGGGGCGACAACAGTTGGCTCCTGAAAATTCAATTACTTAGCAAGCCTAGGTATGCGTTCTGCGTAGCCAGTTGCACACCCCTGTCGATACTCCACGCACGTACGCACGTATGAGCGCACTATATTTTTATTTGAATTTTTGAGCGAGGCGGGAATATTTGGGCAAATTGTTTTAGGGATATGATACTAGTTGGAATATACCGTATATACGTATTATTTGTTTCTAGGCGAACATTTTGTAAGAATTCGAGTGTTGGCAAACGCAAAATTATTAGCATCAATCAAGCGTGAGACCTGTGTTTAGCAGTGAACGACCTACGCTGAAAAGATGATGGTGGTAAATTAATAATAAACTTAAAAATTTGTAATTTCTCGTGAAATATTTCAGTATATTACAGAGGCTAATTTTGAAACACCCAGCTGAAGTTCGCATTGAGAGGTAACAGTGGGTAATTTCATAATTGATAAAATTGATTAATCTGGCGCGGATGATATTAACGTAATCCCCTACGATTGCCTACTAAGCAGTTAGGTTATAATATTGTTAAATTTGGTTTCCAGACAATCGCTAATGTTTGATTTTAAAAAGGAAACACTTCAACACGAAACAACCACTGAAATGAAAAACACTCGAAAAAGCAAAAATTTACCATCATAATCATGATGACATTACGCATGATAACAACTTTAAAACAATTGGTATTATGTTAATTCCGTCTTTTAAGCCCGTCTAAAAATACTGAACACCCATTTTTCGGTTTATCAATTGAATAAAAAACCTTCTAACAAATTTTTTTATTTGTACAAATGGCACGAAAGCGTTACTTCACGTATTACTTCATTCCACTACCACAATAAATCCATAATTTTTCGTAAAAAAAATTTCTCTGATCCGTAATTTCGATTCATGTGCTTTTCAGCTGAAAGGGTTACTTGTTATATTGTTTTCCGTTTGCCACTATGTTGAGCAATGTCTTTGTTATAACAATACAAAACACATCACTGTGTTGTAGAAAACCATCGTTACTAATAACGTTGCAGTCTGCGATCCATAAGGAAATACATTTTTTACGTAATATGAGTATGTCATTTTGCAGGGCATCAGACATTTCATGTATTTTTATCTTTACAAAAATGTGTCGAGTATGTCATTTTGCGAGTAGCCATTTCAAATGTGCGTACATGTCGTTATGCGTCGAGAGCCATATTACTAGTGCAATATTTTTTTAATTATTAAAATTTTATGTCTTGCATGCAATATGGCAAGGAAAAGAGAAAGATGGAAGTTATAATAAATGATAAGGGCTGGCTATAAGAACATGTTTGTAATTCTATTTTATAATGATGTATGTTAACATAGCACAAGCAAAGAGGCTACCTCGTGGCTAGATGTTGTTAGTTGATTATAGGGCAGTTGTTAGTTGATTAGACGGATACCTATTTATTTATTTCTTACTAGCGGCCCGCCCCGGCTTCGCTCGGGTAATCATTAGGAATGGTTTTCCCGGTAATTTTTCGAACTTTTCTCGACTTTTAAACATTCCCTAGACCTCCACGAACATTTCAAGACTAAGATAAGATAAATCCGTTCAGCCTTTTACGAGTTTTAATCAGACTAACGAACAACAATTCATTTTTATTTATTTCTTATCTTATGTACAGGCTGCGTGGTTGCCAGTGGTGGTGCGGAGTTGGACGAGCGTTCGCCTGGAGTACTCTGTAGCGCATTACACGTACGCGAGCCCCGGCTTTGACTACGCGGCAGCATACGGCTTCAACGAAGACTCAATGTGCGGCCAAAGAACCTACACAACACACTCCGGTAATATTATGATTAGCTACGTACTATTAATTTAAGTTTTTGAAGTGAAACTTCTTTAGAATCGTTGTGATTTGAAATCGGATGCAACGGAAATGGAAATAAGATTGGCTTACCCGACAGGTAAGCCAATCTTAAACGATAACAAGGTTAAGCAACTTTGCGCGAAGCCAGTACTTGGATGGGTGACCGCCCGAACAAAATCTTTTTGCATAGTATTTTTTTTTTGTTTTTTTTTTTATTCTTATTATTCTTTTGTCGATTTACTGAAGATTTAGATTTTAGATTTTTTTTAGATTTTTTTCACTTCTATCATGTGTGAATCGCACACACACCTTTTTTTATTTTAGGCCAGCAAAAGAAATTTTTTTTTTGGAGTAATTGCATATTTTAGCAGACATCATTTTATAATATTTCAAGGCGTAAAGTTCTGAGCAGCGGGGAAGGCAAAAACTGGATTATTATAAATGAAAAAGTTCCAAGCAAAGGTTTCTCCTACCCAGCGCCATCTAATAACATAATTCATTATTAAAACGTAGATAAACGAAAGAGATTAAACTTAGTTAACTATTGTGTTCTGATTATTATCATCGTTGTTAGCTGCCTAATATCTATACGGTAATATCCAACGGTTAACATATTCTTTAATTCCTTTGCTTCATCTGCAGATTAAATCAATATTCCAACCACGCTCACCTGTAAATGAAACCCATTACCTCAACACGAAAACAAATATCCGTAGATAATTCGATAAAGTTGTCTCTCTGAGAGGGACAGATAATCGCCAATTTATCTCAAATGAACTCCCCGAACGCATAAAGCGAGAACAAACAGGGCTATTTGACATTCGAGTCTCGTAGAGTCGTAGACGACGTTTGGAAAAACGCGTTGGATATTGTTCCGACGGGCCTGCGGGGCGTCCGAGAAAATTACGTAGCACGACCTAGTTCCGCGCCCTTCGTGTCACACAATCGAAAAAAACCACGAACAAGATCGTAAACTTCCAATTACACGGGCGCTATTGCGGCGACTCGCTGCTCGCCTTTTCATTACTACTCACGTTGATATTTTTGCTCGTTTGGGAATTCTACCGCTGTACTTTATCATTTTCTACGTTATCATGGACTAGCGTCCTTCCGTGGTCGACATTTTTGTGCTCTCTTTTTACGTTAGCTGTAGACGCTTTTTATTCTCTAAAAATTTTGTATTTTCCCTATCAGTGGGTAACTACGTCGTTGCCAGTTAGAAAATTGAATACTGTAATAATTAAACATTCTCATTAAGTTTATAACTTTAACTTGTCATTAAATTTTCGTTGACGACCTCTGTGGCTCGGTGGGCGAAGGTCCGCCTGAGGCGCAGGAGGTTGCGGTTTCGATTCCCGCCGGGAGAGCAGATTTTTGTACGATCTACGAATTTACAAAAAAAAATGTATCCATTTAGCATATCAGTCACCACCCATAGTACAAGCTCTGTTTAGTTTGGGGTTAGGCGATGCTGTGTGAGTAGCCCGGAAATATTTTTATTTATTTATTTAAATAAAAACAAAGGCCTTTTACGATTGAAATGACATGTCACAATCAATGGAATTAATCTGGATGTATTTTTAATCAATCCTTTTGATAAAAAAGCTAACTGAAATATGATTTTCTGAGTAATATTTTCATATATTTTTTGCACACAAAAGGCCTGAATTTATGCAACTATTTATTGACAATGTAACATTTCATTTATTTATGAACATACCGTCTGTGAGTAACTAACCAATTTTATTTTTCACTGTAGGTGAAATATCTTCGAAGAATGTAAGTGTAACTGGCAGCCTGAACGAATTCTTCTACCAGCAGTGCACTTGGGTGCTAGATTCACATGTCGAAAGACAGCTCTTTATCGATATCTCGTCGGAACAGGTAAGATTACCACGTTTCCGAGAACCGCTTTCATTATTGATGATATTATTAATACTTCTTCACTTGAGCAATTTACTATTAACCACTCGATAAATATTGAATTGCGGTAAAATTATAAAAAGACATATTTATTATACTTATATCGCATTTCATTGTTTCCTAGCTTAACAGAGTTTAGGAAAACATGGCGTAAAAGTTTCCTTGACCGATGAACAGCGTATTATAAGAAAATAATAAAAGGATCGAATTTAATCTGCAAAAACTGGCTTAAACAGGATAAGTCGTGTGGCTCATGGAACATCACGCTGCACGAGTGGACGGGCCCCGCAGCGAAGAGCGACCCAAGTCTCCACGGAGCCGCCGGCGAGCTATTATACACCTTCTGCGCTCGGCATAAGAACCACACCTACACCCTGCCTTGGCGGCTCGACACTGTAGTTATTAGGTAAGTACCTGACTACACCCACCTATATCTAATAGGACGTCCTACGAACACTGCTAATGTCGGGCCTCACTATGCGGCGACACGGTGACCTTTCAACCCCAGCTCGTTTTCCCCCAATTATATTTATTAAACATACATTTCAGCAAACTTCAGCTTTGAATATTTCGCGCTCTGTTTCGTACTCATAAAAACTCATAACTTTATCACATAAATCAGAAAGATGTAAGCTTTTAGCTCGCTCTAAACAATTTCCAAAGAGAGGAAAAACGTTTCACATCTTCCATTTGATAAATTATTTATGGCTGTCCCTTCATCTTAACCGACTACCAAACGCGTGGGGCGCATGTTTTTATTCGTAGGTGCTTTTTCGGTCGGTAAGTAGGTAAAGATCTACCTCCTTTGTGCATAATATAAGATGCCTTTAACTGAGTACGTGGGGTGTTTATCAATTCCTTTTTTGCCAGTAAATCCTGTATAACGACGTGTGAAAACATGTTTGTCAAAGCGTCCTAAGAAATGGACATATTATGCTCCTTATGTGACCACGTAAGTAGGTAAACTGACTTAAATAGTGTTTTCGGGTAACCCTTATTTTCTTTCAGAAGGTTGTTTTGAGGAAAACTTTGAGGAAAGTACTCGAAACCTTATTAAGAAATACAATAGACCATTGCGGCAAAACAAAATTAAATTGTGAGCCTTATAAAATACACTACACGAGAATACTAGAAAAAGAAATATTATTATACATTATGTCAACAATTATTTGTAATATTTTTATGAACTTTATTTGAATAAAATTGATGTTATTTTAAAAAAGATCTAAAATCAGGTTAATTATCACAACAACAATTGCATTACGATGTAATGTAAATAAAACACATATTTTGTATAAAGTTTGATTAATAATACAAAAGCTAAAAGATAAATTTTCTGGATCGTTTATTTAGCTTTATTGCGAAAAGATGGAGCTTTCGATTAAGTTATTAAAGTTTTACTTAGTTTGAAGAGCCAAGTTTGTTTTCATCTATTTTGTTTTCTTTTGTTTATTAATTTATTGGCCGTCTGAGTGGCCAATGAGGTTAGTAAAATAAAAGCTTTTAACATCGAAAATAGAAAATAATTTATAATGGATTTGATGATATTTCTTTAAATACATTAACAAGATAAATACGTATTGCCTGAAGCGTTTCAGTCTTATACCGACTTTTTTTAAACAATATAATTTACGGTAAATTAATAACTATCGATTTTGAACAGGTACAAGTCCATTAAATTATTCTTATTTTTACAGTTTAAAAGGCATCGGAACTATCCTGCTCATAAAATAAATACATTTAGTAATATAGTTCGTTTGATACAGGTTAGTAGCACTGTCTCGACAACAGCCGTTGTACACCATCCGCTGGCGGTCCCAAGTGGTCCGAGCCAACCGGCTGGGACCACCGACACCGGCGCCGGCTGCGTCCGCGACAGCCGCACAAGCGAAACTCACTTACCTCCTGTACATTCTCTGCGCTGTGACACTACAGAGTGTAATCAAATAACTGACTACAGTGGAAAATTGTTTTAATGGTTACTACAGTGAAAACAAGTGACTGCAGTAAGTAACTGTGTTGTTCTGTACATTTTATGTGAATAAGGTGAGAGTGATTAGTATATTAATAAGAAACAAATTGAAGCAGACAGACTTAGCGTGGTATCTGTTCAAATGACGCTATGTTTTGTAAGTGAAAATGTTAGTGGTTCTTTGTGGAAACTCCTGTGGAAAAAGTGCAAAAATACCACGGACACTTTGAAAAATTACTGGGCATGTTTGTAGATCCTTAAAAAAATCAGTGTTAACCCTAACCCGAAAAAGGTGTCTATTAGAAAAAAAAACATTAGAACAGTTGGTATACGTACCCGTAAAATTTAAGTTACTTGATTATTTCTATTCACTTGTTAAAATTAGATTTAAGCATTTGAGATAGAATGAGTTCTTTTATTTTGCGGGTATACTATAAACTTTCCTTTTATAGAGTATATAATAAGCCTTCACTTATTGATTGTATTTATAAAGATGCCTTTATGACCCAGCATGATCTGTAGCACCTCAGAAGACAGTCATTTCACGTTCAATATAAGCTAATATAATCTCAGTGTGAATAACAAACATGAACAAAATAAAAAAATATTTTTTTTTATTTTTGTCATAGTTAAAACCTTTTTTGCTCCGAGATATGTATGTGATCCGAATACTGAGATCACGCATCCTCCTAACATGAACTTAATGTTATATGAGGTTATATTTGCCTTAAGTATGTTGCTATCGACAAGAGATACGTAATACACAACACAACACTATTGTTAAATCCGTAAAAAGGGCTTCAGCCTACACCATATTAAGATATTTTAAGAGCAAACTCAAAGAAAACCTGACATTTCATTGTACTTATAACCACACAACTTCCAAGCCGCCCACGCCTCATCCAAAAGGCAAATATTTTATGAATTCATAGAAATGCTCAAACAATCACCCTAATGTAGATCTTAGCTTTCAAAATGTTAAGTACGCACGCATAAACAACTATTTTAGTAGATTGTACAAAGCACAAGGGCTTATCTTATAAGCAGGGTCTGGAGTCTGGACTTACAAGTGGTTACTCACTTTATCAATGTCAACACCGCGAAACAATGCGCAAAGGGGAAACAAAAACATGAAAAGAATTTTTGTTTTGCAAAGGAGAATGATGAAACAATGTTTTGTAAGCAAATGAAACAACTATTTTATCATGAATGTCACAAGTAGGTACTCATAAATTGTACATATATAATTAGCCTGTATTTCGGCCATTGGCTATGACCGCGATTAGATCAGGATTAACTCATTTTACCACCTAACTGAGATCAAATTGACATTAGATTGTCGTTTATCAATGTTTAGTTGTGAACTTCGTTAAATAAAACTGGATTTGTAGCATAAAATGGTGATATTGGGGCTTAAGGACTCACGCTGTACTGACTTATGTTAAAATACAAAGGCATTCAAACGGTTAAGAGATACAAAGATACAAAATCATTTATTTCCATTGTTTGGTTTTCAAATCTTAGAAGTTTACTGTATCAGAAAATAAAGCTAGTAAATGCGAATAATTATTGCTCCTCGCTTTATCTTTTAGATTTTATGTTTGCCAAACCAAAACACTTTTTGCGATATTTGTAGGTACAATACACGAAAAGACTTTGTTAAGAGAATTGAAGGTTCTCTTTGAAAACAGTAATGGCCGCAACTGTCTCTTTGAGTTTCCACTATGTTTACCTACCTAGACAGATAAACACGAAGGGTAAGGTAGGTAGGTACAGTCAACACCAAAAGTAAGTTATCAAAATCAACGTTTCAAAACACCATAGAGTGAGACGCGCAGAAGTAACAAGTGTCAATTTTAAATTGATCATAAAAACACCGAGGATCGAAATATGATTCCTTATTTATTCCTTTACTTCTAACAAACTAGAATAGTGAGTAGTTTTTTTTGACTGTTTATTATTTTAGGACCATATTTCATCTGTTTCTTTTACTGGTGACTGTACCTCTATTGTCCGAGCTATACGTTGTAATTAGTATATACTGTGTTATATTACTCTAATAAGCACACATTTCTGTGAACTGTTGAAACACAATGAGAAATCAATATTAATGTTTTTTAGTTGTAAAACTCACTTAAACCATTATGGCTCAGGGACCCAAAGTGGGTCTTGGCCTCCGAAACGAGAGACTTCCACCGGTCTCCAGCGCTAGCTCTGACCAGTTCTCAACCCCGAGCTCTCGTTTTGTAAAACTCACTTAGGTTAAACTATTCAAATTTGTGACGTAAAGCGATTAGCCAGTTCGATTATATACATCGATGCATATAATCGAAGATCCGAGGTTTAAGTTCCGGTGCGGAAACATTTACGGAATGCGACTAATTCAATATTTCACAAAAACATAATAAAATCTTTATAACAAAAAAAAAACTTGAAAATTTACTCATGGTTTACAATATTTTATCAAGCACGTCAATCTTTAAATAGATTATATTGTTATAAATCGTATTCTTAGAGAGAAAATGTTAACCTACTTTTGTTACGTGTATTTTAATGGGTCTCCCTCGGAAATAATCCGATGTAAATATATTTTCCTTGAGCCACCTCATCCCTGAGTGGTAGCTTTATCAATCTGTGCCTACTACGTGAGCGAAACCACAGGGAAAAGGTACTTAAAAACTGTAGGAAAATCATGCAAGTAACGTTTTCATGTCAATTAAGATAAATGTAGTGTATTTATAGTCTATAAGTAGTAAAAATTTTGTATAATTTTGATGGCTTTTGATTTGCTGTTTGCAATTAAGTACCATAAATTAGCGAGATCATTTGAAATTTTTATTTAGTGGTGTCAAATCACTTATTGCAATACCCAATGTTCATCTTTGTAATAAAATAACGAAATAAATGCAACGATATAAGTAGAACATTGTTGTGTGAACTGCAATTCGCTTGTTTTTTCAACTGAATAAATAATTTACTCCGTAATTAAAATAATTTGCTTTTCTGTGAATTTTTTTAATTATTTTTTACATGCACTACCAACATTATGCTTTGGTTGTGGGTTTATTTTAAAAGAGGATTTTCCTGAAAAGTGCATCATGAAAAACGTAGGTATGTGTAAAAATTGCAATGTTAAAGTTTCTGTTGCTTATTAAAATTGATTAGTTTCACCTGTAACTAATTATGTTAGGGTAGTTGTATATATCCTGTAAAGCCGAGATTACATCGTCTGTAATCGCGGTTATTTAGTCGACGATGTAGATCCAGCCTCAATTCTTAGGATTATACCTACGCTAATTTTAATAGGTAGACAATTCTACGAAATAATGTTTGTTACACCGAAATAAATAGATAAACAATAAATTCATTTTTTTATTTCACCTATGTATTAATCCCAAAGTGAGTATTTTTGGTGAATAATTTACCAAAAAATTAACTATTCCCGGTGCCCATTATAAACTTTAAATAAACCAATATTCATATTCATAAATGCAAAGGAAATTAATTCGTAAATTTTAATATTTATTACAATATACTGACAATATACAATATTGACTGCTTCAGTGGCGCGGTGGGCGAGGGTCCGCTTGCGGCGCAAGAGGTAGCGGGTTCGATTTCCGCCGAGGGTGAAAGTGTTTGTATGTTCTGCAAGCACTTTCTCCTTGGTCTGGGTGTTTATTAAGTATAGTAAAAATATCTATATATGTATGCCTATTATATTAAGTAAATCAGATATCTAGTACCCGTAACACAAGCTCAGAGCTTACCACGGGGCTAGATGTTGTTGTGTGAATTGTCTGGAAATATTTATTTATTATTATTTATTTATGAATATAACTACTACTGTTTACTGTGTATTTTTTATTATTGTGTCTACTACTGTATTCAAACGTATGAGAGATAAAAATAATAAATAAAGACTGAAATCACAGTTGCTGAATAATCTAACTTTTACATTTATTTGATCTGTTCCAAAATTAGGCAAGTCTTATGCAAACGTAATTGCCGAATATGATTGAGATTTGATAAATTGGTCTCCTTCAACATTTGATTTAACGAGTCACTAAAGCTGACAAATTCATGGAAGTAAGTACTGAAGGGATAGTTAGATATACATGCAATCATTTAAAAAGACGGAATTGTTTAAAGGTTAATTCCCTGAAACTTAATGTTACACCATCTACCAGGATATCATCACAAGTAGAATGGTTAGAATATATTCTACTAGTGATAAGTTCCACCTATCTATACTCATATTTTCATTTTACAAGTATAGAATACAGAGAGATGTTTAAACACGGAAAATAAAATACAATTGATTTAGTAAATATCAGAGATATATTTTCAATATTGTTGCGTATTTATTACGAACAGTCTATAAAACTACTTTAAATTAACATTAGGTTACCAATATTTTGTGTTCCTTTTTCGTATAAAATATATCAATTTATCATAATCATTATCATGTTTTATATATAAAAATGAATCGCAAAATGTGTTGCTAAGCGCATAACTCAACAACGCCTGGACCAATTTGGCCAATTTTTTTAAATGTTCGTTGGAGTTCAGGTATGGTTGTTTCGGCCAGAAAAATTTTAATAATTGCCGGGAAAACAATTTTGAATAATTACCCGTGCGAAGCCGGGCGCTAGTTTTTTAATAAAAACTCATTTTAAATTCAACTTTTATTCCTAATAAAAACGTTTATACTAATTCCTTAAGTCTATAGAAATAAAATAGTCTCGCACATCCGGCTAAATACAACTCTAAGTACCTAAAACGAAGCTTTATCAGTTCGATCGTGCCTCAGTTTAAACTTCCATTCGAAATGTTCGACTCTGCCTTTCTTTAAACTTCCGCTCTCGCCTTTGAGGTTTCTTAGACGGAAACTTGTACGATTGGAGTGCTTTTATTTTACCTCTGCAGTAAAGCGACGATTACTCTACTTGTACAGAGCAAACGGCACATGTTCATTGCTCGTAAACTATTTTCGTGTAAAAGAAAATATCGCTGTAAGAGCTTATACAGTAATGGAACGAAGCTTCATATAACTCAGTAATCCTAGTTTCGAGTGCCTAGATTAGGTTTAGAGGATATCCCATTTCGGTACTTAACATAAACTGGCTGTATAAATGTGGTTTAACAGTGGTGGTCGAAGTATGAGTTATTGTGTATGAGGTACGTTTCATTATAGAACACACATATAATACTCGAAGTAGCTTCCATTAAATACATTGTTTCCGCGAAACAATAGATCCCATTGAAGGCAGATTACTCGTACCTATTTAAAGATTATAGTTTTCTACCAAGTAGGTATAATTATTATCAATATAATTTCAGTTGTTAGATGACCACTGTTTGACATAGGTCTGACCCGAAAATTTCCAGTTGCTGCGTTTGGAATCGAGCTACTTCGTAGGTATCTCATTCAAATTGCGACGCGTTTTTAACAGTGAGTTAAAAAATTAAAAAACGATAACTTCTACAAATAGATTTCTGACTTTCAGTTAAGAATTCGAATTAAAGTGTCCTATCTCCTAATCCCTGTGACATTCACCAACTCACACTATCTAAGTCCTAAACTTTTTTAACATACGTCTGTTAATGACATTAGCCGCTCACTATTCCACATTCTCATCACATTAAAACGGAACATCACCAATCTGGAAAGTTGTACTGAAAAAGGCAGCTGGCAAAGCCTTCCGCGGATGAAGTTCCTCGCATCTCGCCGTCTTTGTGCTCCACTCAAAGGAAACGCAATTTAAACTACATGAGGGTACGGCAAATATTCATCCCCTTAACCCCAACTCTTTCGAGCGCCATCGAAAAGTTTCACCCAAGGTTTCCGACACGAGTCCACGCGTTGACTTCACAGAATAACAATTAAACAAATCCGAATTATGTATGGGAAAGTTTGAGGGAACTGTGTGCAGTTCGTTAAAACTCTATAATTGGGTCTGTGAAAGCTACCGCGCGGCACACATCGCACGTTGAACACGTCCGGCACAGTGAGGGATTAGCACAAAATTTGTATTGTATTTTGTGTTGTGCACGTCCTTCGGGAGAGCCATTTAGATAGACATGTCACAGAAACAAAGCGCGGACCCGCGTTTATTTTAAATAACTCATACTTCGTTTCAGAACGTTAATGCAAAAGGCGAGCTTGGGAAATGGTTTTTTGATGAAATTAAAAGAGCAAACTGAGTGGAATATGGACCGTGACTGTTCGAACTGACATTAGAGATTTATTTGATATTTTGGAAGAGTATTTAAGATGTAGAATATCCATTATTGGATTTGAGCCTCCTTTATAGATCATATCATCATAATAAAGGGACGTTGCCATACTCACAACACTTGGCAGAGTAGTTTGAAATTTTCGTATTTCCATAGCGAATTGACATCTGCGGCTAAACTGTTTTCCTTATTTATATTAGTAATCATCGAAAACATAACAATAATAAAAATATCTGATTTCGCCCTTTCGGCGATATTCTCTTAGATATGTTTATATGAAGGCCATAATTTCTGAAAAAAAAAAACATGTCTAAATTCAACATTTTCTTATCTGTGACGATAGAAAATCACAAAGTATGGATATTAGAATTCCCGGTGGGATTAGAAAGCTGTCAAGTTAAGTCCCCGTTGTCTAGTTTGGCAACTGAACTCCCCTCGTACCCTCGTCTGCAAGGGTCTCATTATCCTTAACGTCAAATATTTCTTTGGCTGTAACGTTTTGCATTTCACAAAAGGATTTTCAAGGTTACATATTGATATGAGAACGACTGTTTATTTTGAACGTTATATTCAAATTGTAAGAATAGATATATTTTTTTTGTTATTTGTTAGGAAATTAAATGTATTTTGTTTGTTTGTTTTGTTTTGTTTACAATGTGAACCATTTATAGAACGGTGAAAATACTTAATTTACATAATAAATTTATTTAAAAACAAAGCTTTATATTAGCAGATTTAGAGATCCATCCTATATTAATCTATAGATTTAATTTATTTACAAAAATATATTTTTGCTTTTATAAATATTTAAGATTTAAACTTTAGGCTTACGAACATATGCTACAACATTATTTTTAAAATATTTGCAACTCAAACAGTGGTCATAAATTAAACATAATAATATAATAAATGTAAAATATGAATTCTATAACAAAAAGTAAAGTCTATTATCAAATTATTTGAAGGTTTGTATTTAACATAAAGCACCACATTAGCATAGTAACTAATTATTCAAATTACCAATACAACTCCTGTAAAGTCTAGACAAAGTGAAACTTCACAAAATGTAATTACATTACTTAATAAACAGTTTAATAAACTTGAAAATAAGACAATTCTTAATTGACCTTCATGACGTAGCAAGTTCCACATTTGTTAATTGGACTGGAGAATTAAGTCTTCGTCGCTGACTCGTCTTTTCGCTAATTGAGTAAGAAAAACTTATTTTCAAGATGCTCTCTGATATTTCATAACGTAACATTTTAGGTATTACACCTATAAGTTTAGCTGTATTTTAAAAATTATGTACGATACTGATTTTCTATCTAGTTTCTAGTTAATCTACGACTTTTGAAAACTAAGTATTCAGATATGAATAACATAATCAAAACCTTTATTCTAAACGACTCGTATCGTACTTTACTGTACTCAAACTTACAAAAACGTACTTTTTCCAGAACTTTTTATCTAACGTTAAAAAAAACTGTTTTATAGATTGATAGATTGCAAGATGGGGCAGCGTCCGGCAGTCAGTAGACAAAAACAGGCTATACTATGGCTGACGATGACAGATTTTGTTTAATGTTGATTTTGTTTGAATATATAATGTAGCTCAATGTTAACGTTGAAAGAAAAAAAACACTATTTGATAAGCATTATCATCGAGTAATCATACCACCTAGTGATACCTATGATTTAAATTCGAAAAGTAAATAACATAAGTGTACGTACAAGGTATTACGAAACACAAGCAAAATATAAGTACTTATATCATCTCAGCGCGATTCTTAAAGTGCGACGTTGGAACAGATAAATGTAATGCAGGTGCAAGAGTTGTCAATGGACGGACAGAGGACGCTCTCGGACCATCGCACGTCGAAATTGCTTCAGCGCGTTGGTCTGCGCTTGTCTTCGTTCGGTCTATCAATGAAACTATAAAATATTTTTCTGCAATATTTATAGATTAACGCTGGTGTAATCACGCAAAATTAACATGCTTTCACTTATACCTCAGCCCTCTTAATAATTACTTTTAGTCATGTACTTATAGTCATGCACATACTTATAGTCATACTTATAGTCACTTTTAGTCATGTTACCTTGCAAGATGTTATGAAACACTCATCATAATCTTTCAACCAACAACTATAAGAACCTTTTTTATCTACATCGCGATCCTAAGTGCTACGTTGACATAAAAGGAACAGATAAATGTAATGCAGGCGCTGTCGTTGTGAATGGACAGTGCACTGTCCACCATTTTGCTCTCGGACCATTGCACGTCGAAATTGCTTCAGCGCCAAAGCAAACTAACGGTATTTCACGCCCAACAGCTCAACTACCGAACCTTTCAATCCCTTTTTTGAATATTCGATACGGGATCCAATATAAACAATGCCAGCCCAGACCAAGCAAACATCTATAGTTCTGTTTGTTCGGATAAATTGGACAGAGATGAACAGTCACCCAAAGGAAATTATTCTATGTTTGTTGGTAAACATACATACAAACAGTGATTAGGTATACATATTATTCCTGGTATCGATATACTTAGAACTCAATTTTGCCTTTATTTATATCTAAGTACAGCTTCCCTCTTAATAAGATGAGGTTTGTATAATAAGCCTAGCTTGGTTTGAGTACTGGTAGGATTATATTTTCTGAGTGGTTTGGAGGGAATATATTTATTATTTTATCTACGGTTTCGATGATGTGTAAGTAAGCATTTATATCTTATATATAAAATTCTCGTGTCACAGTTTTCGTTCCCGTACTCCTCTGAAACGGCTTGACCGATTCTCATGAAATTTTGTGAGCATATTGAGTAGGTCTGAGAATCGGCCAACATCTATTTTTTATTTTGCAAAACAACGTTTGCTGGGGTCAGCTAGTTGTTATATAAATATCTTAGTAATTTTAGTAAAATTGTATATTCACGTCGGTAATTATAGCGTAAAATATTCTTAGTTTAAACTTCTACTAATCGCAATAACTGCATGATTGATTAAGCTCGCCTATATTTTTTTTTCTGTAATAATATGAAAAGTTAAATGAAAAACTGAATACATTACATTATTGCTATTGGAACAAACTAGAAACCTATTTTTTCATTAATACGTTGGTAATATTTTACGAAGTTCGTTCATTGCCCAAATTCACAGAACATAAAGACATTGGTGTAGAGAAACAAACAATGGAATCCAAACTTTTGCTTTAACAATATTACAGTGATATTTTACCGATATTTTACGAATGACCGAGTTCATTACTTATACTTGCAAAGTGGTTAAACTTCATCTCTCATATATCGGTTTTACTAACTTGAAACGTCAAAACAATGAGTATCTAAAAGCACAATTTAATTTATGAATTATTTAAACGGCAATTTTACCACGTTTTCTTGCTTATTATTAAGGACTGCCTGAGTGGCACGGTGGGCGAAGGTCCGCTTACAGTGCAATAGGTAGCGGGTTCGATTCCCGCTAAGGGGTCAAGTGTTTATATGTTCTGCAAGCACTTTCTCCTTGGTCTGAGTGTTTAATATGTATAAAAAAAAACATTCTATATGTCGATTACATGTATTAAGTCGTATATGAGAAGTCTAGTACCCGAAACACAAGTTTACCCTTATGCGATATAGTCAAATAATCCTAATTTCATATAGAATGTTGTTAGCATTCGCTTGTCCTTTCACTCACTTTGACATTTTGTGTATGTTCTTATGAGACAAAATTCATTCTTTGCTATTTTGAATTTGAAAATTAGTGTTTACCACGGGACTAGATGTTGTGTGGATTGTCCGGAAATATGAATTATTTATTCTAAGGGTATTATTGTAAAATTAAATAAGTAAGTAGCTCTCAATGTCTGCTAAGGCCTGACGCTACGATAAGAAGACGCGCGCGTGTTAGTAAAAATGTGTTTTTTTTTTATAAGTACTTGACTTGACTTGTTACTTGACAAACGTCGGCACCGGCAACTTTGGTAATGTTTAAGTGACTTTAATTGCATAATGCAAATTTTTGTATAGCTATTCCTAATTCCTTGTATTATAAGGATTTTACTACTATGAATATTTTTTTCGTAGTAGTTAGTAGTCATGAGTCAAAGTCATGAGTCACAGTAATGAGTCACAGTCATGAGTCACAGCCATGAGTCACAGTCATGAGTCACAGTCATGAGTCACAGTCATGAGTCACAGTCATGAGTCACAGTCATGAGTCACAGTCATGAGTCACAGTCATGCGTTACAGTCATGAGTCACAGTCATGAGTCACAGTTATAAGTCACAGTCATGAGTCACAGTCATAAGTCACAGTCATGAGTCACAGTCACTCAGCATGCACGCGAATACAACTTTAACCCAAGTAATCAACAATAAATAAGCATTAAAAATATGCATTAATTAAATAAATATCTTTCAAAGTAATTATTTATATGACAAATTGTAAGACCACTCTTCTATTACAAAACAGTTAGAAAAATAACGATTTTAACGCACACGAACGCAGAAAAACTCGTGTCATTACAATATTACCAAATCAATGATGTCAAAATTGTGCTTAATAAAGCAAATTTAGACATATTTAAAGTTTAAAGTGTCTAGTACAATCACACTGCCTAGTACACCCATATCTACATTATTTCATAGGAAAGGGATTTAATTGTTCCCCATCTCCTTTAGAAAAGCAAACTTTGATAAGTTTCTTCGTAGACATATATTATAAACGTAGTCTTTTGTAGAAACCGCAAACCATAGACAAGTTGTAGCTAGCAAATAAAAGGTACCCTCGATTCGAAACTCCTACAAATTAGTTTCCTGAACTTACCTACAACAATTTATCACTCGTTTTTTTGCGGAAAGAAAGATTGTAAGGGAACGTCCGAGGCCAAAAACCTACGTACTGCTCATTTTGTAAAGGTGACCAGTGAACAGTGATTAATACTACGTTTTGTTTTAGCTTAAAACAAACGAGTTTTTCTTTTGAGAAAAATGATACTGCTACAGTGTTTTGCTTGGGTTTTTGGCACCATTTCAATGTTTGGTAGGGATGATCGTAAAAATATTTTGTAAAATAAAAGCAAAAGGAGCAATACAAAACATGTTGATTCCTTACATTATTGTATAACTTCCTACCACACTGTACACATGATTTGAGGAGATAAAATTATTATCTTTAATGGTGGGTAAGTTATAATACAGAAAATCTTATAATAATATACATAAGCTATATAGGCTTGTTTTGGGTTGAGCATTAGATATTAGGTATTATATTGTATAAGCCACCGTCCATAAAACTTGTAATTTTTTCTCTCCATCCACGATTGTCTGGGAGAAATTGCTTTTAGCAATAAGACCGCCCATTACGCATTCTAGGTTTAGTTTTAATTTCTTATTGTATTGTTTATCTGGTGTGTGTGTAATAAAGTATTTTCTATTATATTCATAAGTGTTTGTGTTAAAAGTAGGCAGATCTCATACACTTAGCTTTATTAAGGGTTAGATTGGAGGAAATTGCTTTAAACAATAAGGCCGCCCGTTATGCATTTTGTATTTAGCTGTTATTTGTCGCTTTGGTATTGTTTTATCTTGTAATAATGTGTGTAATAAAGGGTTATATTCCTATCCTATCCTATGTAATAAAGAGTCAACCCTACTGCAAAAAACAGATTATTTAAAAAATCCAAAACTTTGATTTTAATTAACATTAATTAAATAAGGCAATGATATTTTATATCTTTATATTAAGTAGTAATACAGGAACTATTCACACCACAACTCGCCCCAAACTAAGAGCAAAAAGGAGGCACCATACATTTAAGATTGTAAACTACCCTTAATTAAGAAAAATGTATTGGGTATTTCAGATTTTCAGACAGGAACTAATCTCAAAATCCCTCACACCTCCAGCCGGCCTTTACTCATAGCTATAATTCAATCACAAATATATAATTAAACTTAATTCCAAACACGTATTTACCCCAAACTAGATAATAGCCTTACTTCCGACGTTTGAAACAGTTTCTCACTTTGATTCGTCACTTAAAAGTCAGGGCAGTGGTTAGCAATGGATGCGTGGTGGGCGCTTGAGCGAAGTGCCATACGAGATTAAAGGATTTTCCCGCTGTAGCCAAACAAATTGCCCGTCTAATGGCAGAGTAGTGCGGCCGACGCGATCTCACCCACGCGCCACCGATAATCCCACCAGTTAAGGGTTTCCAGCTATTTTTGCAGGATTAACTTTTGTTATTTTAGTCACACTTATCCAAAGAGATTGGGCACTTTATTTACTGGCGTTTGAACTGATTTAATGTTGGAATGTGCCTTGTTGAGAAATGCTCACAAGTAAATTTTGTTTTTAAATTATGATGAAAAAAAGCTTTTTGTGTTACTTAAAGTAATTCTTCCGTTTAATTCCGCTTTTAAATCGCTGTAGTACAAGATGCCTGCTTCTACCACTGAATAATATAAGTCTATAATTCATAAAAAACAACACTTGATTTAGCAAAGTAAAAAAAAAAAATTGTCAAAAAAGTGATAATAGTTAAGAATTATATTTTAAAGACACAAGAAAAACACAGCAAGATGGTGTTTTGCTTGGGTTTTGCGTTATCGTAAATTCACGAACCAAAACGAACGTGCACCACACATAAGAGACTAAGATTTCAATAAAGCAACCCCAGATCCAATCAGTAATTGGACTTTGTTCGCCACTATCAATGGATAAATTGTAACAATTGCTACCAGATTGGTAGCAATGCATACAATCAGCTGGACTGCTTATTGTCAGTCCAGCTAGAGTCTACACTGCAATCCAATCAGACCCGCTGCAAAGGAAAGACTTGCATGATTACGTGGTTGGATCTGGAAACAAGACTGAGACTATTGTCCACCAGAACCAATCTAGTATTACATAAAGAACTCCATTTCAAACTAAAATTTCGTGGAACTCTATAGTGGTTGATGAAATTGAATCCGTGCAAAATTAATTAATAGTACTTAATTGGAATTAGTTTCCCGTTGTATGTACTAAGTTCGAAACCTCACATACTTGTGTTATAAATTGTTCCTAATTAATAACTTAAATTAATGCTACTAATGTTGTAAATGTGAACGTATGATAGCGTGATTTGAAAGTTGATCAACCGAAATTACTGAAATACAGATTTGATTAATTATTATATTAACGATTATTGGTTCGTAAGTTTCAACTTTTATTAAGTTGTTACGAGGCCCGGTTTACCAGTATTGCTTCTTACTACAAATGCTTTCTATTTAAACACAAATATAAATAAAAGTTTAACATAATCTACAAATACATTTGATAATTGAATTATTATAGTTGACAAGCAAATATACGGACGACCTCTGTGGCTCGGTGGGCGAACGTCCGCCTGAGGCGCAGGATGTTCGGGGTTTTTTGGAGGTTTTGTCTGTTCACGTCCGTAAGTGGTAACCCTCTGAATCCTTACACGTGACCTCCGGGTTGTGCTAAGAACAGTCTCTGGTGGTAGGCTTCGGCCGCGGCTTGTCACCACCCTCCGGGCTGGGCCAGTGCGTGAAGCGATTTTTTCGTGTTTCGTAATGTGGCCCGGAGAAGCCACCTTCTAGGTCTTCATGTCCCATCTAAGACCACATCGTCACTTTACATCAGGTGAGATTGTGGTCAAATGAAGGATTATCGATCATAAAAAAAAAAAAAAAATGTAGTTCGTTACTATGTCACGGGAAGGTTACGACTCCAAATACAAATACAAAATGTTTATTGACAATATTACAAATTCAAATTATAACTAGTATTATAGGTTTGGGAGCTCTTCTGGTAAGTTATAATAACCTGTATTAGAAGAGTCCCCTCTTTTCTCTGACGCCATTATATACTGGTATGGGAACATTAAATGTAAGTTTGTTATAGATATTACAATTATTATATATATATCAATTTTGCAAGAACAAAATATGAGCCTCAATGAACAAATTTTACGTGCTTTGCATTATTCTCGAAAACTTCAATGATAATAAAATCTTTATAGTATTTCTATGTTCTTGACAAACTAGAATTTACTTAAAAGTTTCCATAAAAACAATAAAACTGCTGAGCTATTGAAGCCAGGAAGTTTGCCATACAATTCATTTATAAGGGTTTACATTGAGAAAACGAATGATTGGCTATAAAACCGTTTCTACGAAGTTTAAAGCAGTGCAAACCTTCGCTTGGAATAATGTTACCTGTTTAAAAACTAAGAACTCGAATCTATGAAGACTGTTAAGTTATGCAATTTAAGTATTAACTTGAGTCAGATTCTATTAAACTTACGTATTTAACTATAGCTTAATCGAAAATGCTTTGGTATGAATGTTCGTTTACCCTTTTTTTTATTGGGGGATTTCTCATGGTTATTGTATCGGCTAAACCCCTACTGTTCGTCTACCTATCCTCATTGTACTTCTCGAAAGATTTCACGTTTAACTTAATCATAAAACAGTATTTGGTGTGATGATAGTTTTTGTTTTTTTTTACGGCAGAAAAACATAATTTTGTTGGGCAAATATTATTAATAAAAATCTGTTTTATAACAATAGGAAACAGTATACTTTTTCAAGAACTATTTGCGTAAATCCATTCACTCTTCACAATATAAATATAATAGAATTTTTTTAACGGAATCGAAAATATAGGAACGTTATGACAGGACTATTCATAGTTTTTGCAGAGCAATTAAATTGAAATCAGCTTACTTTTTCATTTTTATAATAGGAATACAATATCGATATTAAATGCCTACAGATACACTTTTCTGTACGTAACTAAAGCATAATTAAATAATAGGTATAAATAATATTTTCAAACAACACACACAGCAACATCTAGCCCCGTGGTAAGCTCTAAGCTTGTGTTACCGGTACAAGACATCTGATATAATTAATTTAACAGACATACCTACAATATTCTTTATACATTTTAAACAACCAGACCAAAGAGAAAGTGCAAACACTTAATTAAAAGAAAGATGAAAATAATATCCTGATTAGTTAAATTTACCTATCCATTTTTGTAATGTTTGGAAATATATATTTTCCAAACATTGGCATTTTAACATAATAGCTCACGAGTGTCAAAGTTGTTAATTAAAGCGACTACTTACCAAATATGAAAATTATTTTTTATTTGCATGAATGTGATTACGTTTCTCACCTTTAATCTACCTCGTGAGTGTAAACATTTGTCTCTGACGCAGAGACTCGACGAGAATTCACGGCAAACCTTTACCGGGTATGAAAAGAAAATCTAAACCCAAGGCACGCTTGATATAATAATGTGCAGTGCACGTTCGTAAGACACTGCAAGCTAAGAGGCCAATAGGCCGAGTTGGACATGAAAACAGGCCGTTGAATGTAGAGGTATATAGCCTGTATGATAGCCTTAGACAGTATGGGCATACGTACATAAGAGACGCTGTTTCTTTATATTGACGTACTAAATCAACAATTTTTTTGTACACTATTATGGTAAATCACTAAACGCGTATCGTAAAATTTAAACCACAAGAAACGAAAAATATACTGCCTCGAACGTGCGAATAAATAAGAAAACGAATAGCGAATCCATGCTTATGTACGATTTCATGAATATTTAATTTTGCTTTTTATATAGGTACCTACATGTTTTTAAACTAAAACATAAATAATAAAGATAACCTTTCGACTATTGTTACTTTATTTACTCCACTTTTTGCAAAGACCTTTTGCCAATATTGAACAACACCACAGAGCCTGCAGCAAAAAGTTCGGTAAACAAAGTTATATTTGACGCATTCAATAGAAATAAATAGCGTAGAAATATTCAACACAACGTATGTCAGACAAGAAAAAAATAGGCATATTCTTTTAAAAAAAAATTAATAAATGTAAGTCTAAAAAAAAAATAATAATTATAAAATAAAGGTTTTAGTCTAACTTTGGCCTTCTTTTGGGTCGTGAGTGCCTTCAAAACTATGTAATTAAGCATGCCTCCAACAACCGCAGTCTCAAATACCCCAATTACTACATAATCTCCATTTGGAAACGCTGTTTGAGCCAAGATTTTAAATACCAACCTACCCACACAAACCTGTTTTTTACATAAAACAGTCCGCTGAGAACACAGACAAGAACACAGCCTCATCAGCTCGTTAGCGACAAAGAACCTCGATGTTCACGTCTTTGTCTGCCAACATCGAACAAAAACTACCTATACCTAGTCGGTATAAACTCCGCTTCCGCCAGCATTACCCGTTGTATCAGAAACCTCCCCGGGATATGGCAATTATGAACCTTCTGATATTTGCGGTTTTCCCGATACAGATACCCACACGCATATTATTATGTACACTCCGTCCCTAGGGAAACAATGCCTTATTTTGGCAATGCGGCTTAATAAAAAGGAATAAGAAATATTAATGTGAAAACGTTTCTCGGTAAAACCTCGGTATAAGAAATGAAAATACCGTGTGACGCTTTTGTGTTCTTTGTTGGTGGATGATTGTTAATCAAATCCTTCACCCGTTAATCCGGGAGGTGATAAAGTTCCACCGTATATTACGGATATTAGGATATTTACGTCGCTAACTTGGTCCTCGCTAACTGGCGCCCACTCTACTTTATTGCCTCGGCCTACGTTAATTAACGTTAAATTCAACTTACTCTGCATTACTGAAGCCAGCTGAGAAAAAATTCCGAAAGAGATATTGAAACATTTGAGTAGCATTGCACCTGATTTATAAACTGTATCTCCACGTAGAAGCGATAAATCTTGCCTCAGCAGCTCCAGCTAAGGCGGTCGGGCGACACTCACCATTTACCATGACTTATGGGCACGTAGCATAGCGTTTTTGTCAAACCATGTGCTGCAGATTTCAGCGCCGTTTTCTCTCGACATTTCAGTAATAAACCATATCAAGTGGGTTGGTTTCTTGAAAGTAGTATCATATTATATAATTGAATAGGTCATAAATTATTGTTTTTGAATTCTGTTTTTAAGTTTCTGTTCCGATACTTAGCCAAGTGTTAGGCTACTGTCATTACTTGTGCTTGATTGTATTGAGCAAAACAATACAGGAATTCATATTTCCAATGTATGGACTTACTAAATTCTATATCATTCTTTTTATTGTGTATTAAAACAAAATAAATAAATGAATGATTAATTTATTTATCTAATGTATGCATTTTAACTTACTTTAAAAGGGTAGCAAAATTATTATACATATAATTTTCAATGTATCTCTCAAACCCTAACATTGAATAGAATAGAAAAACGTTTCAAAGGAAAGCTGTAGAAATAGTGAAACCGTAACTAGATAATGAAACGGCTCTGTCTGATCGATTGCGTGCGGTCGGCGTTTGATAAAATTCAATTTACTTTCGGACGCACTACAAAAGAGATATCTATTCTCTTCGATCCTTAATTTAAATTGAGTAAGGATTGCTTACAATCTTGATAAAATCTATCAGATCGAACGTTTTCAATCTTGTGATCATTTTCATTCAGGCTTCAAAGATTTTATTTAACCGTCAATAGAATGTGGTTTCGTATATTCTCTATACAAATATCTTATCATTTTAATCAGACGTGATTATCTAATGTATGTTTAGAGAATTCATAAATTCATAATTGAATGTATTTTATGATTTATCAGTGGAAACTGGTTGTTGGTATTGGCAAATGTAATTTATACTTAGACGTGTTTTTTTATCATATTGCTGTTAAATTAACAAAAATAACAAAAAAAAATGTTAAGTCAAATGAATATATTTTTCACATACATAATAAGAGTTATGTTGAGTTTCCTCACCACCATCATCACCCTAATAACGTTCCTACTGGTGGGACACAGGGACTTCTCTCTTGGCGAGAGAGATCAGGCCTTAATTCATCACGCTGGCCAAGTGCGGGTTGGTGAATGTCACATGTAATTCAAACTCTTTAAAGTTATCAGAAATATGCCGGTTTCCTCACGATGTTTGCCTTCAACATTAAAGCGCTTGTTTTTAAAGCGCACATACATTTTTCAATAAGAAAAATCCAGAGGTGCGTGGCGGGGTTTGAACCCACGACCTTCGTAATGATAGTCAAGTGTGCTCCCACTTAGCCAACACGGCTTTTTTCCTCATTGTGTTATATTATTATTGCAAGTTCACTGTATGAGTCTATGAGTTTTTTTACGCGATATACGTAAATGTTAACATTTAGTGATACCTAATTTAAGAAACGTTACTGGTGATACAAATCGAATTTTAGTGACATGTAGCCGATTGTGCCGGCTACATAAGCAGGCGAAGATTCGTGTCGCGTTGGCACGTTATAATCATCGTGACTACCGTGGCTGTACACGATATTTTTATATTCTGAAGTGAAGTAATTGTAACCAAGCCCACGCCAAACATCGTCTTCGCTCGAATACTTCGCGTTGCAACGATGTGGCTTCCTACACACATCGCGTTGAGACGAATATTAGCCGTACGCCGCTAATGTAGCTATACCATGAGGGATTGTTTGGTTCGTTTCTTTAATGTAGTCAGATTTCAGTCCATAGCCATAAACAAGTTCTGAAGTAGTTAAGTGGCGCCAATTTTAATATAATCTAAAGGATTTAACGATAAATATGCGCATAATTTGTATGATACGCTGGCTCCGTTATGAAGTTGTTGGACGGCACATTATCATTTTCAATTACTGAAGTAGATTATTATATGTGAGATATCCATATTGATGATTTAAATTGAAAACTTTTCACGTAAAAACCAGTTTATGATGCATTTTCTTTCTAGAAATATATTATTTGAACTACCTTTGAAATTAATGCGTAGTTTGCTTAAGACAAACTTGTACTTAGTTATTATACGCAAAGTGTAATATTAAACCCACGATTAAAATCAAAAGTTATATTGTTTTTAAAGTAATTTATTCCAGTGTCAGTAATGTTCTCAAGAAAAAAGAAAGAAACGCTATTTAGGAGCAAAAGCATCCTCAACATACTTTACACTCGATGTAAACTTTTTCAAATAAACATTATTAACTGTTATTGATTATTCGTAACTCAAAAATTTAAATTCTTTATATTTAATGATACATATCACAACTTACTTATATACGTCTAGGGATCATGGTTATAAAGAGAAAATAAAAATCGCTCACGAAACCGATCAATCAGCACCAACAAGGTCATGTAGGTACATTGTTAAAATAATCGACCTGTTTTTGGTTTCAACAGTACCCAATTAAGCCCAAAATCCGTAGATAACTCTACCTTCAATTGATTTACGGCCATTAGATGTTTTTCTCCGAAGTAATTGGAATCGAGAAGAAAATATCGTCATTAGACTGGCACGTTTTTCTCTACCAATCCCGTGCCGCTATAGACAGTGTAATTACTGATATTGTTTTACGAGCTGCTTTTGTAATTAGCAGTACCTCTTAAGTTTTATTGCAAATAAGGGAGTTGCAATTTCAATTGTGGAATAATTATAAAGCTATTTTGTGGTTTTAATTGAGCGTAACAGAAAAGAAGGAAAGTTGTAGTAGTAAGTAATAATAATAATACCAAATAAGCTTGTAGTTATTGCTTTATAACACTTAAAAAAATAAGAATCTCAATATGACTTATACTTTGCTGTTTGGAAAACCTTTGTAAATTCTCATATTGGTACTTTATGCGAAAACTGTCTGCCCTTGTTTAAGATTTAAAAATGAATGAGAAATGAGTAATATACAAAGTATTCATTATGTGCCAAAATACACGTACCACCACCACACGACAACGACGCGACTCACTGTGGTAAAAATGTGGTTGCTTTGTATTTGCGTCGTTGTTGCGATGTGTTCGTGTGGTTGTTTTGACCCTAAGACGTAACTTAAAATAATACTAACTACTCAAATCTACACATTCATACTTCACCGATTTATCAGACATTTGTTGGGAAACACATCACATTTTGCCGTTATCCCACATTTCGTGGGCTAGGCGCAACATGTATTTTGCAACTAAATATCAAATGTTATTGTATAAACCTAAAATGTAACTCTTGTTAGCAACTGAAACTGGCTTCGTACACGTACCTTTGCCCGACCCCACATATAATTTTGGCCGACATCGGCAACAATATCGCATATCTGAATCATTAATTCATGCCTCTCTATAGTCTCCATGTTAATAATCGCATTGTTCTGCTATGAATGACACCAGTCGGTTTCTGAATGTATGTTACTGGTGATTTGCGTCAGTGATGGAATAGAACCATTTTAGGCAGCGCGCAATTTATTCTCTCTAGATTTTTTTGATTATTTACTCAGTACCTTTTGATTGAGTTATGTTGTAGTTAAGTCCACTGGGCGACCATTTGATTTTACTGGAAGAGACCATTCCAAGAACTAACGCTAACCTTTCACCGAACTCAAATCGATTCAGCGGTTGACGAGCGAAGAGCTATCAAACAAACAAAGATAAATTAGTGTAGATTCTCAAAGGTATTTTCAGACAGTAACAGATAACTATATACATATACCTACTACATAAAGGATGACAAGTAGGTATCTATACATACAATTATAATTTAAAGTTGTATGTCCCCGACGCGTCAGTCTGTGTTTTTGTTCGAGATATACTCAAAAACTACCTAACGGATTTACATGCAGTTTTCAGCAATTGGTAGTTAATTCGGAAAGAAGAGGCAGTATTTGGTTTAATTTGTCAAGGATATAGATAAGAATCAGTTGAATTATGATGATGATACTAACGTATCATCATCATAATTCGCTTGATTTTTCATCAATTAATGCTTGCTTGCTTGATCATAATCAAGCGTTTACTAGATATAGATTTGTTTAGTTATATATATAAGGCAACTGACAGTAGCAGTTACATTGCGTTGCGCATTTGGCAAAGCAACGACAACGAGGTCAGTATTCTATATTTATCTTACCAAAACACCATCTAATTGATGTGTCAAGAAATCGATTGGTCGTCGTCATGTTAGTAAACCTACTAAAGTTTGAAAACAAGCATAACCATTAATATTTGAGAGATCGCATTTTCAGCGCCGAGAATGGCTGAGAGCCATAAATTATTCAAGTTTGGTTGTTTCAGTGAAGCTCCTCCTGTCAAGGGACAAAGATAGAACGTTACACTGAATATAGGTAGCTATCTGTGTACCTGAAATCTACTTCGAATGGCAATCTGTACTGAGCAATTCACTTTGATCAAACCTTGTTATTGTAGATGTAAACGTTAAAATCAAACACCAAAGTTAAATAGCGGGTTTGTGTCGATTCTGAATACGATTGTGGCGTACTTGTTTTTTTTTGTTACTGCACTGATTGCATAATATTTCTTTCTTTTGGTTTCGGCAGGTAATCTATGCGAGTATAAAAGAAAAACTAGTTTTTTACCACTCCCTGATAAATCGCAGATATCTCAAAAAGAAATAATAACTGGAAACTTGAAATTAGTTTTATATTTATTTTATGAAGAGAAGACATCCGCTAAGAACGGTTTGTACAAAACTTCATCTCTAATGCGTAATGTGGGGGTTGAAAGTTTGGCAAGTAGGTTCTTTTTAGGGTGTAGACATGCTATGGACACATTTAAAAAAGAAGATTGAGTGTTTTATAAATAAGTCTTGAAATTTAAAACAAAACTCGATGGTACCGAGGTGTACTAAAAATGTACCTTTATAAATATCCAGATTTCAGATTTATTTATTTCACCTTATTATAACAATGGTTGCTATACTAGGTAAGTCATTTTGTACATTATTTCTTAGTTAAATTATTATCCATAAATAAATAACAAAAAATCAGATGTCAATTAATTAAATACATTTTCCAAATAAATGAGTTCAACGTAAATATGTAAATAGATTAAATCATTAAATTATTTATCAATAGACACACAAATGAAAAGGTAAATTAAATATTTATCAGACTTAAACAATTAAATATTTAATTTATTGACTTAGACTAAAATAATCACTTTAATTTCATTATTAATTCAGGATTACTCTTTTATGGGTTAATTTTGGAGATGATCATCTTGCAAAAATGAGTATTCTGTCAGGTTAAAATTCATGAATTCGTTTAGGCTATAAAAGGGATTAACTGTAAAGAAATATTTGATTTTTTGTTTAAACTCAGATAGAGATTCTAGGTTTGTTATAGCCAGAGGCAGTTTGTTAAATATTAATATTTTAGTATATTCTCCCTGTTTTTGTACTTTTCTTAGTCTAATTTTAGGTTTATGTAGTTTTTCTTTATTTCTAAGATTATAGTCGTGCATGTCCTTATTTTTCGGATTGTCATTTTTATATATTTCTAATAAACTTTTGTAAATAAATAGAGAAATTACAGTCATAATTTTATGTTTAACAAAATAATTTCTTGCTGAGGTTAGTTTTCTTATACCACTGATTATTCTAATAGCACGTTTTTGACACACTAAAACTTTTTTTATATCGGAGCAATTTCCCCATGTCGTTATTGCATAACCTATCAACGAATGTTCGTAAGCGTAATAAACGTTGACAAGTGATCGCTTATCAATAAAGGGTTTTAACTTAAAGAGAACATAGTTTGCGCTGGCCAATCTCTTACAAAGGGTTTCTGCGTGTGCCTTATGGCTGATGGTCTGGTCTACTGTATACCCGAGAAAAATATGATTTGATGGCTCTCGTGTTTGTATAGTTTGGTTTACTTTAGTTTGATATTTCAGTATAATACTTTTTTTGTCATTTAAGATTATTCCGTTTGCTATCCATTTGTTTTCTAATGTTCTGCCTCTATACTTTCATCAGGTACTATTTAGAAAAATAACTAGCTCCATAGTCGTGGGCGCCCCCTAGTCTCATATAAATAAACGTAAACGAAATAAGGTTCCTATGACGACCTCAGCTCCTTGCCCGGGGATCAATAATTTTCAATGTACTACAATTTCTGGTTGCTGTCTGGTTTTATAATAAAATAAATTTTAAAAGTATGAGAAGGTCTCATACTCTTATTGTTTCCACCTTATTCCGTTTAATTCAATAGTTTATAGACTTACTGTAATAAAAATACACTTAAAAAAAAAACTTGTTTTAACCAATTTTTGGTGGAAGTTTATATTTAATGTACACACTTCATATATTTTTTTTAGTTTAAACATTGATATTTGGGAAGTTACAGGGGACCAAC
The DNA here is from genome assembly GCA_929108375.1 of Gymnoscelis rufifasciata. NCBI lineage: Eukaryota > Metazoa > Arthropoda > Insecta > Lepidoptera > Geometridae > Gymnoscelis > Gymnoscelis rufifasciata. The sequence continues at coordinate 11,540,578 of OV815303.1, forward strand.
ATTTTACCACTTTGTATGAGTGTCTCTCGCGCAAACTATTCCTAAAAACCTCAATATAATTTTTAAAGACCTATCAACACCATGAGGGTTTGTAAAAAAACATTTTTATCTCCAGTTCTAACTATGAGGAACCCCTAAGTTTTTTTGTTATTGTTTAAAGTTTTGTGTAAAAATCTTAATACGGTTCACAGAATACACCTCACCAAGTTTCAGCAAAATGGACTGTAACATACAGACAGGAAGACAGACATCACGAATCTAAAAATGGGTAATTTTATCTGAATGCCTGTTTCAGTTACATGATTATCATGTAATATTTTATTCAGACATATTTTATTAATTGTGAATATGTATTTGGGGGTTACCTACATACTACGAGATTCATACATATCATTTCCGGGACCACGTTTCGTCACAAGCTCAATTAAGCTGATATTTATTTTCTTTAATCAGAACAACCCTAATTATTAGCAAATACGATAATCCGAATCACTATTAATATAAATAAGAACACGTTTTGTTAATTGTTGTTTTCCGCTTAAAAAATAATTTTTATTTAAAACTTAAATATATATTCCACTTTGTCAAAACCAAATATCCCAATTAATTTTAAAACTAAAATGTATCAGAAAATTCTAATAAAACACTTTAATGAACCTGCCTGGTAAAAAACCGGATAGGTATACTTGAGTGAATTAAAAACAAGAGAATTAAAAACTTTTGGATTTGCCCGCGGCAAAAAGTAGCCTATCCTATTCCAAGTCTTAATTCAAAACCATTTCAGATTTCTTGCGAATCGCTTCAGCCTTTTTACAGTGGAAGATTGACAAGACAATCTAACAGACACATGCATACTTTCCCATTTATAATATTGGTATTTGCAGCCATCAGACAAGCCAACCTTTGTTACTATTGCCTGCTAATGTTTCAGGTGCACCACGTTTCCGGTGTTTTTAAATTTTCCGTGACCCATCGGTCAAATGAGTTTCGTAGTGATGAGTAATCGAGAATATAAACGTTCTGTTTAATTGAGCTTTCGCTGAAACGTGTTCTGGGAATCGAAAATCTATGAATAGTAAATAATTACGGAATGGCGTAGGTAACCAGTATTTGGTGTTTACTCGTAATTCCTATAATTATTAAAAACATTGGCAGAATGTTGTCTGAGCATATTCTTTATCAAAGGAGACGATTAAATACAGTCGTATAACAAGCCTGAAGCTCATAGTATCTGCAAAAGATCGATGAGCAACTTAGTACTACAAAATCTGCCCCATAACCTGACTGGGCATTATAGCTTGTAACGACTTTAAAGTCATTGTAAACAAGCAAATTAAACGGGATTCAGCGTCTTATATTTACGACGTAAGTCGGTACTCCTTATTAAGGGGAATACAATTACGCAGTGCCAGCAATTTAAGGAGATCTAGGCTCGGCTTCATAGTTACCAGCTAGCTCAGTTTCATAATTTCTGTCTTATTCATCAAATTTATCATGATTTAATTTGTTCGGTGTTCTCTACTGACAAATAATCTTCTTTTATAGATTTTCAGTTGTTTCGGTGGGTAGCGGGCTGCATCTTTTACTGTATACTTTAGACCCAGTAATAAAGAAAAAAATTCCTTATGTCCGGACAATCACACAACAACATCTAGCCCCGTGATAAGCTCTAAGCTTGTGTTACCGGTACTAGAAATCTGATATACTTAATATAATAGACATACATCATATATATAGATTGTTTTATACATATTAAACACCCAGACCAAGGAGAAAGCGCTTGCAGATTGTACAAACACTTGACCACTCGGCGAGAAGCACGAACAACGAACATAAAATAATCTTATGGATAATTTTCAGTGAATCTGGTTATCGGATACCAGTTATAACAGGCCACTTTTTAATCAAATTTTACAACCATTTTAAAAATAAGGTGTAGCAATTGTTTTTCTTAGCTAGTTTGGAAATTAAGTTAAGTGGACAAAACCGAGCCAACGACTTTGTATTTGTTATATTTTTAGATTTTATAGCCATAATTGTCATTATTAAAGCTCTTTATTGCTTGTGATGTCGACAGTAGCTTTAATAACTTCTTACAATAAAGTAACATGAATTATTATATTCCCTAGGAGAATATAATTTTAACACAATCAGGCATAGTAGATCAGTTTTAAATAACTTTGGCAGAAGTGAACGAGCGTTTATCATGATTAACTGTGTCCTAGAACTGTTTAATTGTAGCGGCATAAATTGTGTCTGAACAGATAATTTACCCTCGCCCAGACTTATTTTATTGGGTCTCGTAAAATTAACCACTTCGGTAGTGGCTGTAAAAACCCATAACTTAAGCTTTGCTCATGTTTTCCCTAATAGGATTTATCCTGTTTATGATGCGATAGAATGTTGTGGGGAGTAACTTTTTCTTTGGGAGGTTATTGAAATCCTCAATAACTTCTTCTAAAAAAGAGGGTGGACATGAATGCTGTCTGTTTACAGCCAAAATCAAGTTGGAACTCATCTATGCTCATCTAGGCGGATTCGGATTTAGAAATGCTACAATTTTTATAACATAAACGTGGTTTCGTTTTCACTGCTGCAACACTTCTCTCTTGTATAGTGTTCATAAGGCCTTATTTCACCACACTATCCTACCTAATCGATTCATTCGAACTATATAAAGATATTCTTTTTTAAGAATATAAGTCCATTGAAGTTCGTTTATCTCCGCTTTTTCTTTTTATCTAAAGTTCGTTAGTTGTTCGTTTATCTATCGATCCTAAAAATATTCAACCTAACAATGAAAGTTGATAACTTAAGCTGATAATGCGCACGATTAGAGGCGGCTTGAATATATTTTATTGTTGATTTATGAAAACTGAATCATAGTTTTAACTTAGTTGTAGAACAAATCCGCTAAACTACGATAAGTAATCGAGATTAAGATAAAAGCGGCTTTTATGCAAGAGCTAAAAGCCGCCCTTAGTATTTAAGTATCCAGATAAACATGAAAGTTTTAAGCGCTGATAATGAAACTGGCGCGAAGTTTTAATAAATGTCATCGAGGCTCCAAAAATGATATATGAGTTTTCGTTAGCCGGCGATGGCCGACGACTCCGCAACAAAAACGCTGCGTCAAGTACCTTTTATGCCGGCCATATTGGCAATTCATGCTATTGGTTATTTTTTAATGATTGGACATTTGTGCTTCTGCAACATGTGCCATAAGGCAACGGCTTTTTAATTAATATTGCAGACATATTCAAACATCCCTAACTAAAAGTTTAGCAACAGTTTTAATACTATTCCTACTAAGCAACTAAATAATGGATGGAAACAACAATAATATTTTTTGAAACTCAAATTTGATTTTTATTTTCAATATTTCATTTTTGCAATTGCACAATAATTTGCAAGGTAATATTTATTATTCGTTTTAAATATAAATTGGTTTGACATGGAATCAATTTAGGACCTCTAATCCACAAAATTAAACATTTATTATGGATATTGTATGTTGGACATGGATTCCGTAAAATTAGATAATATTGGAGATAACATTTTATAAATTTTTATTTTTATTGTCTTTTGTAATATTGGGGTTTCGTTAATGTAGATATTGTTTCAATTATCTTATATAAGCACTTTTTCCTGGGCCTGGGTGTTTAATAAGTATAGTAAAAAAAAATCTATAAGATGTATGTCTATTATACTAAGTATATTAGATGTCTAGTACCCGTAACACAAACTAAGAGCTTACTACGGGGCTAGATGATATTATTAATATTTATTTATGTGTATACAGATACTGTATTTATATGTAGGTTACTTGGATGATGTCTACAAGTCGGGATACTGTCGAAAGCCCTTGACATCGCTACCGGCAGTTTGGCAAGTAGCACCCTTCTGAGCCTCGAGTGCTCATTCTTATACACTTTATTGGCTAATACAATGTGGGCAAAGTGTGGTTGAGTATGAATAAAGCTTTGACTAAACTTGTGCGGCCAAATTGACTGCGAAACAAGAGCATCTGCCGCGCGGCGGACAGTACCTACATATTACTATGGCTCTTTGCACACCTACGGGACGTTTTCAGCAAACATGTGCCGCGTTACAGACGCTACCACTATGCATCCCGCCACCTGCATACTGACGCGTAGGCTTTACCGAAGCCTAGACTTATATTACTTCCACGCTACTTTGGTATAGTGTACATATTGTGCATATGTTATTTGAATGAACGTCTACTAAAATTAGGCACCACTTCAAAGCTTTTGTCATCGCTACGGACATTTTGGCTAGTAGCATCTGAGGCTTGAGTGTTCATTCTCTACCAATTTATTGGCTCTAATTCAATGCATGGGTAAGTGTGTTGTATGAATAAGACTCCTATTTCTGGGGACTTCCAATTTAGGTTAAGGTTTATTTTTAACCGAATTCCTTTGATACATCACCTTTTCCTTTGATATTTATTTAATAACTAGTAGATACAGATAACCCAATTACACTAGCTAGTCTAAGTTCTAACAATACATTAAGTACATTTTAAAATGTTGTGTTTTCTGTCAAAACTTTTACCTGTGCCATTTTCTTTAACATCTGTGATCAACTACTCTGTAGCAAAGTAAGCAGCGACGCGGAGGGAAAAACGTTGAGGGCGCAGTAATGTGTTAATAATATATTTGACATAAAAATATTTTATGCACAGATATAATCCCATAGGCTCTCTAACTATTTTAAAGTTAAAAATATAAAAATATGTCAAAAAAAAGGTTCTATATGTCTACATTTTGCCTACATACATTATATGAGGGTTGTTTATCATTTATCACTTGCAAATGTTATTATGATCTCATATAAAACCAAGTTGTAGACGTAAATGTGACTTCTTTATTTATAAAGTTACTACGCAATATCATGATATAATAATTTTATTACAAAGGTGACTCTGAGATTGAGAGCAGAAATGGCGCCGCGATAGCAAATGTAGTGCAGTGTGTATTTTTTTTCGCTTTTGCATAGTAACTGGCGTAGATGCTTGACGCCATCATTTTGCTATTTTCAACACTTATAGAACAACAAATGTCTAGTAATAATGGTTCCTTAAAGTATCACGCAGGAGAAACCTATAATATATTTCTAAAAAAGAATAAGACGCATTCCGTAACTGAAACCGGGTGAGGTTTTACACCATCGACTTGCTACTTAATAACACTTATGCGACATTTTGTAAGAAATAAATATATATCATTTTATTTCCAAAAATAAATGATGTCACATAAATGGTAATAGTTATATACAAATAATTTAATCGATCGTTCTTAATGCGTTTCTATACCAACCAACGCGTTTCTTTTTTAGTAGACTATGATTGTTTATATTATGTATAGATATATTCCTTTTAAACGCGTTGAATGTATTTTCATTTTTTTATTATATGTCATCACTGGTTAATAGGGTGATGATGATGATTCATACTAAATTACATTACTATAGCAACAGACATTATTAAGGTTCTTGTTTAAAATGTTCGAACACAGAACCCACTTACGAGTATTAGGTAGACGGTACTGCAATTCAAAGGTTAAGTTCTAGCTTGTGAACAACGATACGTAGGTGTGTTTCGCTCAAAACCAACCCATTAGGCTAATTATTACCGCAATAGATAACAAAAGTCATCCATATTCAGATAAATCACGCAAACAGGAATCCAAGCTCTAGGGAAACAAATCCGTGTCCAAATACCAATTTAATCAACCCCCATTGCGAGCACACGACACAATCACAAGGCATTCTCATTCCACCAATCCTGCCGTGGATTCAATATAGCTTCCCTTTTTTTCTGATGTTTAAAAGTTGTTACTTATATGTATTTGTAAGGATTATATATTGTGTCTTATGTTGAAGAGGGAAGGTCAGGAATACCTTCATGTTCCATAATACATACTTTATATTTTCACTTGAACACAATATGAGTTTAACTAACGAGCGGAGAGAAACGACTGACGACACCGTGCACTAAACCTATGCGTCAGCCAATATACTGTAGCTACCTAGTCGCTACATTTATGTACTTTGTATAACAGATACATGTAATTCTGGACTGGACACCATCTGCCAAAAGCGGAAAACCTCAAAGATGTCTGAAAAGTTAAGTATTTATCTTTTGAAACGAGTTCAAAAAACGAACAGGTTCTATGTTTGACTGTACGTTTTGTTCATGTATGTTTACCGATTTCTCCGCCAATTGAAGACCGATTTTAATATTTTTTATTATGACATAGTACATCAGTCAAGAACTTATGAAAGAAAAAAACTTATACAACACAAAAGTATGTTATTGATATGAAGAAACGCGTAAAATTGTATCTATATAAATAAAAATGAATTGTTGTTCGTTAGTCTGATTAAAACTCGAGAACGGATGGGCCGATTGAGCTGATATTGGTTTTTAAATGTTTGTCGTAGTCCAGGGTAGGTCTAAACGGTGAGCAAATAAGGAAAAATTGCCGGGAACTTTTTTTACCCGTGCGACGCCGGAGCGGGCCGCTAGTTTATAATAAATATTTAATAAGTAAATCAATTCGCGTTATTATTTATATTTATTATTTAACTTTGTTTTACAATTTTGTGATTATTGAAACCTTCTTTTAGATTTATTTACACATTTGTGGCAGAAGGCTTCGTTCTTCCTTAACTAATTTGTAGGTACAAACACATTCAATATTACAATTAGTCCATATGTATCTACTTACTTTTTCTGTCTATATTATTATCAATAAATGACTATTATGACTATTATGTTGTATTAGACGTGACCCATTCGTTACCAGTATCAGAATTTAAATAAATTAAATAAAATTCATTTCACACTTCTTATTGTCATTGAACAAGTCGTCTCATTCCGAACTTATTTGAGTAGAATTCACAACTAAAGCAATAAAAGAATTTAAAACTGCTCCGAAGCAGTTTTATGATTGTAACTTTATCGAGTTGAAACTGCAAACTAATAAAGATTAGCTACCATGAAGACCAAGTAAAAAGCGATTTGCTAATAATCGTTTAAGGTATTTTGTGCTTCACTAAACTTTTAAATTTCAATAAATTGCATAACCCTGATCCGTTATAAGTCCAGTGGGGCGGGCGGACGGAAATACAATTAACACAGAGCAGAGGTGGAATCAGGAACCGCACATGCAAATACATTACTTACTTCTTAAAAATAATACACTAGCTGCCCGCCCGCGTATTATAAATTATCCCTAGATAAAAAGTAGCTTTTGTCCATTACTGAGAATTTTTAACTGAAATCGGGCTTTGCTGGTAATAATTGTATTTTACTGTGGTAAAATAGCCTATGTACCCTATTTGTCATTCAGATATGTAAGCTAAGAGTATATTATTGTGAAGTGTCATCAAAATTCTTCCAGTATATTTTGAGTGAAAGAGCAACAAACACACACACTTCCTTTCTTTTTTTTTTATGCTCGATAAGTCTTCATTTGACCACAATCTCACCTGATGTAAAGTGTCGGTGTGGTATATGATGGGACATGAAGACCTAGAAGGTAGATGTCTTCACCGGGCCACATTACGAAACACGAAAAAATCGCTTCACGCACTGGCCCAGCCCGGAGGGTGGTGACAAGCCGCGGCCGAAGCCTACCACCAGAGAAAAATCATCCTCACAAACTTTAGCGTATCTAATATCAGAGAAAAACAAATAAAAAATTCCGGACAATCCACACAACAAGATTTAGCCCCGTGGTAAGCTATAAGCTTGTGTTACGGGTACAAGACATCGGACATACTTAAAAAAAAGACATACAATAATAAAGTTTTTTTTTTAAATGGTAGAAAAACAGATGTTGTGCCGTCCGAACATTGTGTGGGACAAGGGCAGCATGATGATGATGGTGATATCTAAAAAATACATCTCAAATTATAACTATTGTTTTGTAATAAACGGGAAATAACCCAAAGTTGATTAAATTTTTTTTTCACAGGTGGATATTTGCTAATATTGGATTACGTAAATGATTGTTAGCAGTGAAGAGGGTATTACCGATATACCCTCTTCAAAGCAAAGTCCAATAAATGTTAGTATTTTATAACTTTCTTAATTAGCAGCACCAATGGCTGGAAATGGCAAAAACTAAATAAATTATGGAGATGTCAGAACCCTAAGACATGTGGACTTGGACATACTTCTATAATTAAAAAATAAATGGAAATTCATCCCGTGACATAATATTTGTAAGCAATTCGGTAACAATATTTAAAAAAAATCTAGGTTAATCAATAGGATTCCTGCAAAATATTTTTACTTTCGGTTTGTTACTGCACCATAAGTGCGTCTCTACATAGCCCCCTGTGGCAGACCTGGTACATCTCTGCTTGGGGTTATTTCCAGCCCGCGGCGACCGGCTTTATGTTCTAGCTCATTTCACCGCCCGCCGTGACAAAATACTCTGGCCTTAATTATACACTCTATTATTTAATTATACAGAGCAATTTCAGAATTTCATAAAACGAGAGAAATTGTATAAGTGCGCAGTTTGATTGTTTTGAAGTTGGCTGTTGGACAAGAGCTAAAATGCGTTAATTGCTTCGCTTAAATGGATTTTATGTACCTGAAGGATTTTATGAGACATTTAGACACTAGAAGTGGCTACGGTTTTTAAAAATCATTTCGTTTAATGTCGGCCAAAAATCTGTTTAATGTCAGGGCAGTTTTAAAATAAATAACAAGCTTACGAAACATAAGATTTGTAAAGAATAAATATGATTTATCTCAGTTTAATTTCAGAATGTAGACTCCTATCTACCTGTCGAATTATAATCATTAGTTCTATAAGCCTGAAAATTAAACAGATTTAGAATTAATATATTATATATCTTACAGATATGGTGCAACATTTGAAGTTATATTACTCACACATTTATAGATATTTATTTGTAATACGTTTATTATGGAGTGTTAAAATATGACGGCGCGCGCCAGTAACGCCGGATAACCAAATAACCGAATAAGAGCGATACCATACCGATAGCGGGTTTGCTCTAGTGAAGCGTCGTATCTGTGGTGGCGGGGCGGCCATGTTGGTTTTGGCACTTGTCAGAACGGAATGGTCGCTTGCGCACCAAGTCCACGGCGAATCACTAATATTCGGTGTAATCCTTTTTGATTTCGATTATAATCAAATCTAGAATTAATCAGGGTAGTCTAGTTTATCTATCAGTGATATTATTTCGTGTTAATTTGTGTAGCAAGAAAATTAAATTTAAACCTGTAATACCTTGTGTTGTGATTTAGCTCATTGCCCTAAAAACCTACGATGCCTGACCCAGAGAAGCCTCCTGCTCCGACAAATAATGTTTCTGTTTGTAAAGTATGCGTAAATATTTTTTTCTTAAGCATTGCATAATAAAAGCTTCCAACCAAATAGCTCTCATTCATATCCATTACATTATCTTTATAACTCAGCATATTTCCACAAAGTATGATTATAACTATCGCAATATTTTACCCAATGATAAAACTAGTTTTCTCCAAAAGGCACGAACAACAGTTGGGGGATATATCATCAAGAACGCCAATAACGAAACGTAAATATTTGCAAAACTAAGCAAACGGGAACATTGACACCTGTTACAGACCTCACTATTATTTTTTTAGAGTACATACGTGTATCGAAACGTTTATATCAGATTTTTACGATCCTACCATATGTTGGGATAAAAATGACGCTAGAAGTGAAACTACACTATCAACATAGACACTGTTATTCGCTTAGAAATCTTCCGCAAATGACAAAAGACGATCGAAATCCTAGGTTTGACAGACATCGCCTACGAACTAAAACACAAATCAATTTCACATCTACTAAGTTTACATCGCGGAAATATTCTGCAGCAATTTACAGGAAAATTGGGCAGGGAGATATTGATATTCTGGTCGCGTTGTTAAATTTCGTGAGCAGTATCCAGTGATTCGCCATTCATGTAGGCTGGTGGTGACAATCACCAGAAACACAACGCATAACCTAAGTTATATCCAAAGTAAATTACTTTATTTTCTCGGACCTATGAATCCATCATAAAACGGTTGATATTTAATGTTTTATATATAAATTTGATTAATTAAATATTACCATATTAGATTAATAAAAAAAAAATTGAATATTTATTTCTACATTTACAATGCATTCAAGTTTTGTTTGACGTAACGCTTTCGATTTGTATTAAATTTCGCAGTGACAAGCCGTCACTCCACAATTTCGTAATAAACAATAAATTGGGGTCCAGTATTTTTGGACGGACGAACAGAATACTACTTTGTTATGTAGCCATAATGCCTATTAGTCGAACTATACACATTGTCATCAATACATATTTAAAGGCCTCCGCCAAGTCTGGTATAAATGTAGGTACTTATTTTTTCAGAAGTAGGTAGAATGAGTCAAAAGGAATCATCAGTTTGAAATCGGGGCAGGATGTTGGAATGGAGCTTTTTTTGTTCATTACAGGACGTTGAAATTAAGCTGTTAAAGTTTCGTGGTTGAATTTATAAAACATGATTCAAATCTCTATAGTCTACTCTTTAACAATCTGCAAAGCACATCCTGGCAATTGCTTTGCAGATTTTATACGTAGCGAGTGGTTCCACCTCCTATTCCCGAACACGGTGCTATAAAAACATAAAATTTAATATCCAAGTGTCTCTTGTTCATTTCTTTTCTCGAGCTTCCAATACCGACTGGAGTTAAATAAATTAGCGGTTGAAAAGGGACACCTATTAGGTCGCCTCCTCTCTACATCCGGTAGCCTTGAACTCACATTAGTTATGCCTCTTACACATAAATAATGAGGACAATTCTCAGCGCAATCTATATCTGTATGTATTGAAAGTGCATGGTGCTAAAGTAACTTATCCAGTGTGTGGCTCTTCTGAAACTGTTTTACGAAAGGTTTTGGAAGCATTGATATGTTTGGGAACATCATTTATGAATGCCATAGTCGGTTAATGGATGAATAGGAATGAAAATCGTTAATATTAGTAGATGTGAAATACAAATTTTAATCAGTTGTCAAAAACATCTTTAATGTAATTTTTAAATCCTCAGCCATACTGTAAAAACCTAATATGTACCTCTAATATCCAAGGGTCTTCCTCGTTCGTTTCCTTTCTCGAGCTTCCAATACCGACTGGAGGCAAATGAATTAGCGGTCGCAAAGGCACACCTATTAGGTCGCATCCTCTCTACAGCCGGTCGCCTTGCGAACTCACATTAGTTATGCCGCTTACACATAAATAATGGGAACAATTCAAAGCGCAATATATTTAAGTTTGTATTGTAAGTGCATAGTGTGCGAAGAAACTTATCTAGTGCGAGTGTGATCTAGTATTCAACACGTGAACGGGTTGTTAAATAAAAATCTGTTGTTTTTTTCCCAACGAAATATTAGAAATGACTTGTTCGGAAAATATAAATACACATTCGATTTTCATCTGACTTGTTAGATGTTAAAGTCAGAATTTTTTAGTTCGTTGACAAAAGATTATCAGGCATTTTTTTTTATATAAAACTTCTTTCAAACTTCAAACAACTTCTGAATGAGTAAAATTGTAACAGTTCCATTATTTTTTAGTAGGCTATTTCCATTTTTAAACCCCTATACCTGAATTGGTCGTTTTGTAAAGGGTCAACTCTGGTTATCGCGACACTTAATCTACATCCAAGGGAGTTTTTTTATTTGAGTGTATTAATTAAAACTTCACCATATTTATTTGTATTCTTAATTTTTTATCGGAGTTCAGGAAAGGTTAAGTTCTCATTTAAAATCAGGGCGAATCAAACATCCAAGGAAGGATTGAAGGTATTATTGATATTTTTTTATTTATTAATTTCGATCGAAATTCCTTATCTTAGAAAAAACAAGATCCATTAATTTATCACCTTTTTAGCACATATTATTTTGAAGGGTTGTAGCATTTTCAACTATACCCTCTAAACTCTGGAAAAGGCTCTGTCATTAGTCGGCATAGTAATGGCTAAGTTTGAGTCAAACTTCGTTATGAATACTTTCAAATAATATTCGCTACTGCACAAAAGTCCACATAGATTTTCAGTAATTTCAGCAGAAAGGCCGGTAAACTTGTGGACTTTAATAAATAGTAAGAATTCCCATTTAATTATTAAAATTCATATGTGTATTATTGTTTTTTTCTCTTTTTGCCAAGCAGGGCAAAACCTTTGGTCGATGTCCTTTTTAATATGTCATAATAATATTGTCGCCAGTAATAGAATAATATAACATACAGGCAACCATTATTTCCTTACTTGACGTTTAAATTGTAAGTATGTAATATCAACCTCAGGTAACTTAGTCGAGCCTTCGTGACTATATTACAAGTCTAGAACTTAGTTTAGTACAAGGTGTCGAACCTGATGTCTGGTTGGGCAAGGTCAATGCATAATTATTATTAATCAACTTAGAATTTATCTAATAAGTATTGTAAGACCTTTTTGGAAATTATACTTTTTTTTTAACTTGAAATGTTGACCATATTTTTGTTAAGATAACTCGATGATCAGTTTATAAGCACGAAGAAGCCCTAATTCTCTAATGTCTCTTTGAATGGGACCGAAACGCCGAAAGCATTTAGAATGGAGTAAGAGCTTGTCTTGTATATGAAAGATAAATTTATAAATAATGCTCAAGTTAAGCCAACATGCTGTTAACACATGTAAGTCATTTTTCTAAACGTTTTTCAATACTGCAATGGTATAATAAAATGTTACCAGGCATGAAACTTATAAGTAAATTACAGCAGTCATTTCTGTAACTAGTGTATGTTGTGTCAGCACACTCCTGCAGAAAATTATGTTAATGAGTGTTTGGAATACCGTCACCATAAGCGTTTTCCCCGTAGGGGATTTACCAGCTGAAATCACCTGCATTTTTAAATACGGGCTTGTTTCTATTTTTCTAAATTATAATTATATTATAATATATATAAAAAGGAAAAGTCTTCCCAGTCTTCTACAATTTACCACGCACTGGGATCTCGAATGGAGGCCGCGGATCCGTAAATGCAGCATCGGATGTCCACCGACAAGATGGACAGATGACTTGCTCGAATTTGCTGGCTCACGGTGGATGAAGTTGGTCGTCTTTGTCGAGCATTATGTCCAGAGGTATAATAGCTTAAAGGATAATGATGATGATTTTAGTAACTAACTTTAATAACTATCTTAAATACACACATTACAATATTATAATAAAATAATCGTGCAGAACTTGAGTGCGTTGGCTTTGAATTCGGGAGAAAAGATGGCTGAACTAAAAATGTATGTAATCTATTATGCACAAGTTGTGGGTGTACCATAAGACGGAAAGGTTTTTTATGTTTCCCAAATTAAAAAACCTAAAAAAAATAAAGGAAGGATTCCATATTGAAGCCAAATGAACTGGAAGCACATGAGTTCAATCAACTGTTGCGACAGGGCTTCGAAATAGGCGACTGTCCCGGCCGCACCCACATGAACTTTGAATTACTTCTAAGGGCTCATTTCATTTGACGCTGGGAATTTTGGTTCTACCTATTGATTGAGGTATGCGGACTTTATGAGTGGAATATGTTGAAATAAAACAGACTGTTAAAATGATTTAATCACAATATTTTTAATTTTTTTTATTTATAATATTATTGAATTGTAAATCAATAAATATTTACATCAACATTTAAACACTATTAGTACCCCGCGGTGTTACCCGCTTTTTAGCTTTAGCCTATGTCCTTTTTTAGGCTCTAGAGAATATGTGTACCAATATTAATTAAAATCGGTTCAGAATTTTTTACGTGTGAGTAAAGACAGACAGAATTACTTTCGTATTTATAATATTAGTATTGAAGTATATGGTTATATTGAGAAGCCGTGAAACTCAAAAAATTCTCACACATAACTTCGTGAAGAAAAAGATTATATATATATCGCGTTTGCTTTTGTGTCGTTTCTAGGAAAGAAAACATTTTGGGATTTCAATATTTTAGGAATAAAATTCAACTTCCTGTACTACTTTCATAGTATTATGTCATATGGTATCCTACTCTGAGGTACTACAGCCGATATTCAAACTATATTCGTGTTGCAAAAAAAGGCTGTACGTGCAATATATAAAATGAAACCACGTGACTCCCTCAGAAAAAAAATCAAAGAAATTAACATTCTAACTGTAATCTCACAGTACATTTATGAGAACTTGATGTTCACCCAGAAGAACAACTATATTTTTTTAAGAAAAAGTGTCGTACATAGTATTAACTCGAGAAGTAAAATTTACTAATTCCTACCTACAGACTAAAAAAACTAGGCAAATCATTTATGGGTAACTCTGTACGTTTTTATAATAAGCTTCCTCATAATGCAACAGGGCTTCCTACTAGAAAATTTAAATCATTTATTAAGAGAAGTTTAGTGAAAAAAGCGTATTGCTTTATAAATGATATAATATAACGGATGATGCTGCTTGGATAGATTGCTTAGTTCCACATTGACAGGCTCTGAAAATTCTGGTTGACTAGGACTGATATGCTCATGTTATAATAGCTACCTTATTATGACAAGAATTTTTTTATAGTAATTTTAAACTACTTCGAAATAAGAACTCCAAAATTGTAATAATGATAAAGCTGTGTTTTTCTATTTGCTTCTCAACTCAGTATAAAATATTGAAGCAAACTGTCAAGACAATGTTATTTCCTTGATATTTTTGTATAAATAATTTGGTTTTAAGATTCTGATTTCTGTTTTTCATTAAGTATTTGCATTTGGATTCATAGCAAATATTGATATTATGCCTATTACCTATCTGATATCTGTTTTTGATTAAGTATTTCTATTTAGATTCATAGCAAATATCAATATTATGCCCATTACCTATCTAATTACCTGCTAGCAAATATGCCAAATACCATGTTACTATATTTCAATTTCAATTTAGTTATTTACCATAACATTAAATTACATAACAGGCAAGTCAAAAAATACAACATAAAACATGAATACTTCTTACATTTAGTTATCTATAGAGTACTAGATACTTAATGTTAAGGTTGGTCCACCCCTCATTTTCTTTTGGGTAAAATTTATTTTTTATTTTTTTATAGTACAGCATACAAAAACACATAAAACCCTAAATTTTCACCCCTCTACGATCTACTATTCGTATCTAGGTGACACGAAGTTCACCGGGTCAGCTAGTTATCCTATAAATAAAATAAAAAGGTATTTAATATGACGAAACTAAATCAAATAGAACGCATATTTAAGAGCCCAAGTCTGACTCAGCAACAGTACTACCGTCAATAGCCACGCCGTACAAAACAAACTAAATAACATACGCTTGTACTGCACTTTAAACGTAGTTTATCCATTGTCGGATGTTTTATCCACAAAGTGATTGTTTACTTCAAATTGCAACAAAAATATTTGTGGATTTGTATTAGTGAACTGCAGTTTAAATATGACTAGCTCAGTGGCTCGGTGGCCGTATGTTCGTTTGGAGCACAGGACATTGCGAGGTTGATTCCCGCACGCATTGCAAGCGCTTGATACCAGCCAAAAAATGGTAATAGTAATAGTTTATTCAATAACTTATAAAACAGTGAATAGTTTTTTTATTTATTTTTTTATTTTCATTATTATTATTTTTTGTGTTTTGGTTGTTTAAACCAAACCTTTTTTGTTTTGTTATGTTGTATTTTGTGTTTTGATGTGCCAATAGATGTTTCTGTTTCTTTCTTTCTATCTTATAAACTATGGATAACTTTTAAAAAATAGTTAAAATTACATACAAGATAATACAAAAAGAAAAAAATAGGGTAGGTACCTATTCAAGAGTTGAACTGTACTTTCCGTGCTAGATTAAACTGTGTAACGGCAAAGTACGACTCACACCTCTTATAATATGGACCACTTTTGCTTGATGGTCAACAAATTGTTTGTGGAAAATTTAAGTGTTTATGGGTTAAATTGTAATGTTTTATTTTATTTTTTTGCTACAATCGTCCTTCCAATGACGGTCTTAAGATTATTGCATTTTTTAGAGATCAATTAAAAGTAAAAATATAAAACAAGAAATCAATAAAATTATTTTTTAATATTTTTTATTACAAGAGAAAAAGAGAGTCGGTGACAATTGAACCAATCTAATCTCAAAATAATATAATATGGCAATAGGGACTTATTTTACAAAATCCTATTAAAATAAGCTATGGTTTGTAATGTTAATAATTCGTAACACATTTGACTGAGCGAAACATTCCTCTATAATTTAACAATCGGCTAATATTACTCGGATATGGTGAAACAGCCCCTAAGTCATACTCCATACCTAATTTAAAATAGGAAATATCCCCTATAGTTTCAAAAGGCATACCATTCTTCATGGATTTAAATATACAAGAGTGAAGTCAGACCCTGAACATAAACAACACTTTCAAAAGGCATCTGTTGTGTCTTGTCCCCAGTTGCAGCTGACTCGCTGTTGAACAAATACTTACGGAACTTGGGACATTTGTCACTTATAACTTCCGGTAGCTGGGTGATGCAATGATATTTATATTTGAATGTTTAGATACACGTTTACATAAAGGTAGCTAGTACTATAGTATCATTTTACGACACGGCCGGCGTTGATAGAGTTTACAGATTTTCCTAAAGAAGCAAGGAATTTTCCCGTATTAATTAAACGTTTAATTAGGTTTTTTACAAGATAATAAAGAAAACCTTCAGCCTTATAATATGTAGTTTGTTAGGCTGTATAATTTTTTTTGACTTCAATTAACAGAATGGACTCTAGTTTATTTTTTTTTTGTAAAAGTCAAATTGTTTGATCCCTATTTTAACAAAAAACTCAACATATTTTTTTGTGATACGTAAAGGCCCCCAACTCCCATCAGTTAAGAATAAAATACAAATGTCGATATCAAGAGAGCAGAAACGATGAAGAGGTACCTACATACGAAGATTCATAGGGTCAATATTACGGGTCACGAAAACATCTTTATGAATTTTTAATGTTTTTAATAAGTGATAAACCTCACTTTGCAGGTTAAACTATTTTTAAATTTTATGCAAAAAAATTAAGACACATCCGTAATCTGTCATCCTGTGCGCGAAGATTACGGATGTGTCTTAATTTTTCTGCATAAAATTAAAAACATCTTTATGGTTTATGCAGTAGGTACAGGAGTTGAGCCTTGGTAAAAATAGGCTTCATTATTTGTTGGACGGCTTTAGCCTAAAGACTCGATGAAATATTTATAGGCTCGTAAGTAAAATTTAGCTTAAGAAAAGATTGGTTAAAAATAAATAATCTGAACTTATAATACTAACTCCGTCTTTTAGTACTAATTTCTTTAAAAACGTGTTACCATTGATATTGATTCATTACTACGTTACGCCGCAGTACGTACACGTTTAACGTAGTAAATTGATCACGATCAAGCGATTCTCGCCCGAAGTTTAACTGCAATTAGACTGATTGTAGCTTGGAAGCTCAATTTGTAAGTTTACCCGAAGCAGCTCAGCAAGTTTTATTAAATACTTAAATACCGACTTCGGGGTTGCCTTCATCCACGCTTAGTAATTACTGTACCCGTTAGGATTTGTGTCCGCTGGTAGGAAATGTATTCAATGTAATCAAGAATGTAACAATGTATATGTACATGATACTAAAATGTTCTATGAGTTGCTTTTTTACCCGACTGCCCAATGCAATGAATGTTCATGTATGTTCCTTTTTACCACTAGACAGCCCGATTTCTATGATTAACACGTAAATCGATTCCTCTTAGTCGAGTATCACAAAAGAGTTGACGTTAGTGAAAATTTAACATGCGACTACTGGACGCCATTTTGAAACTCCAAAAAAAAATTACTCAACAAACTCTGTCAGGTGGATTGGTCGGATCGAAAAATTTTGATAGAATTTTTGCTGCCCTTTTATGATCTATGTCGTTTAAAGATGCTAACAACAATTCTCACTTAAAAGGCTTATAGGCATTAAACATTTCTCAAAAAGTTAATTCGCCGTCGGGTTATATTTTTCTTAATTTTACCTTGTTCTGCATAAAAGTCAATGAGTCATATTGTTGTTTTGTATACTTAATATACAAGTGTTTTGTTTATGTTTGAACTTATTTTGACAATCGATGAAATATGGCTTAAGATGGAGTACACTCCATCATATGTCTCCAAAATTAAAATGTGCGCTGTAGCCTGCCTACTGCCTACCATATAAGTGAGTGAATACACGTAAAATGGCGTTCAACTAAGTAACAACTTTTTCATTTTATAATTTAATTTAACTTGACACTGGCAATCTGACGCTTCAAGAGCAGAGTCCAATTAAAAGAAATTAAATTTAATTGAGTGAGAGAATAACAGAGTGGTCAAGGACCATACTAATATTACAAATACGAGTGTGCAAGTAAAGTGTGTGAAAGTAACTCTTTCTATCTGCCATACCGATTTAAATTAAATTTGGTACCTAGATTTTCTACAGCCTGAGAAATGAAATGGCCAAATTTTTATTGCAGGAAAATCGATTATAACGCTGGTAGCACCGCGGGGCACTAATATTAGACTATAATGTCACAAGCGATACGTACCTAACTGGATCGGTAAGGTTACCTAAGCTCGGGTTACGTTCGAACATTTTTGACGTTTATAGACGTGGTAGAGGCCTTATATTTTAGAAGTTATCACTTAACTTTATTTTGTAATTTGCCACCTCTTAGCTAACTTAAGACTCATTCTAGAGCGTTCCAGACCCTTCCAGAGGCACTCTCTTTATAGCTCATATCAATAAGCATAAACATGAACATGAATAAGTATGACGGTTTTACTGCTCGCCCGTAAATCCACCAAGATGGTCATTACGTCACACGGACAGACTCCATTATACATTCTAGCAACATCTTAATAATTCATAATGCTATAAATAAAGATAATGTTTTTCTCGGTCTGCGAGCTTACTACAAAATTAACAGCTTATGATGAGCAAAGTTAACTTGTGGCTTTCGTTATTATTTTAATAATTGTAATGCACTTTCTCCTTGGTCTGAGTGTTTAATATGTATAATAAAAATATCTATGTACGTAGGTATGTGTATTATATTAAGTATATCAGATGTCTAGTACCCGTAACACAAGCTAAGAGCTTACCACGGGAATAGATGTTGGTGTGTGGATTGTCCGGAAATATTGATTTTATTTATTTTTTAATGTATAATTTGTTCTTGTGTATCTATATAATAATAATAATAATCATTTATTTCAGGCATCTAAGGCTTATATAAACATATACATTATGGACTAACATACATAAAAATCTAAATCTTATAAACTAAAGTGTCAGAATCGTGGATCATCTGTTACGGTGACATATGACATCTCCAGTCCAATTTAATCAAAGAAGGCTCTTGCCTTCTTATACTAGTAGTAAGCACTAAGTAAGAACAAATTTTACACATTACAATTATAAAATTAACTACAATACAAGACAACTTTACACATCATAAGCTATTAATTTTGTACTCGCCAGTTTTGGTATTTATTTACAACATAATATAACATGATTTAAATATCTGTTATTTAAATCATGACCTTATGAAATAGAGAACATAAAAATTAAAAATTTTATATTAATTGTTAATCAACCAACCAAAAGCATCTACATATATTTCACTTATTTGAAATATAAATGGTTATTTCTGGTCCCAAGGCCTCTTTTTGAATGATTGTTTCGCACCGCAGTTATTGCATGTTTTATTTTAGAATGGGTCTATTCGAACCTCTATCAAAAGCACCAGTAGTTGTCCTGTGTAATTTAAACGTGAAGTGAAAATGCCACCCCGCCATATTTAAAGCAAGAAAGCAGAAAAAATAAAATGTTTTTGTTACACGAGAGAGGCTTTTAGATCCTTCATCAGATCGGCTAATTAACATCACGATTTTGCACTTTCGCGAGATTGTCATATTATTAATTATTGTTGAGTATATCAGATGTCTAGTACCCCTAACACAAGCTTAGAACTTACCTAGGATAACTTAAGGCTAGATGTTGCTGTGTGTATTGTCCGGAATACATTATAACTATTATTATTTACATATTTAACTTACAAGACAAATAACGGGACAGGTAAAAACAACTATTAAAAAGAACAGAAGGTATTCAAATAACAAGTATTTCAAAAATGTAAAGTATCATCCACCATCTAAATCATATTTCTTAAGCAAAAAAGACCTAAAACTCTAAAGCTTTATAACATCAAAGCAAATCTTCATTTCCAAGTTCATAAAATCTAGAGATTCAAATGCAATCAGGATAATTAGCATTATCTGCAGTTTAATTTCTGCCTCGCCTTTACCATTTACGGCATTAAGCCGGCCGGCGCTGCCAACTCAGTGTCGTTCGCTTTAAACGTAGCCGAGCAAAGTTATAAGCCCATTCCTTATGCCAGTATCCATACAAATAAGTTTACGTTACTGAGATATATATAAGCCCAGGATACAGTTTAAATAAAGGCACTAAATCAGTTTTATATTTAAAGTATTTATTTAGTCAAAATAATTCATAATCCATAAAAAAATCTAACGCTTATTATGGTAGCAGCAATAGGAAGTTGAGTTTGCCTTTCCCTAGCCCGTCCTTATACTCGCAAACGGATGCACCGATTAATAATCTAGGTATAATATTTTTTTTGAAAAAGGGTTATTGATATGCGTTCTTAGCTATGCTTGATTCTTTTTAAGCCATTCAAAAGAATTTTTTTTTGTATAAAAGATATGTTTACATTATTTACAAATACATATACCCGTGTTCAAATGAAATATTATTATATAACTTAAACAGCAAGTTTTATGGAAATTGGTTCAGCCATTTGAAATATATGAATCCATTTTACTATAAAATAAATGGACCAACAAACCTCCTGGCAACATTCAAAATCATAATCAGCTTTTCTAAGTTCAAAGTTATGCATAGAACGCGTTCCTCATATTTCGCGCTCAATTCCTTGCAGCATCGGATCTAAATCATACAATTTAAAAACCAGTCGTGACCGTCCTAACTGCCAAATTCTCCATTCTTATGTTTATTTTCAAATAATGTGGACTTAGTTTTACTACCCAAACTGTGTTGTAAGTGCTACGGCGGCGTAGACAGCTACGTCGTAGAGGCAACTCGTAGGCATGCAAACTTATTGATGCAGGTTCTGCAGCGTCTACACATGAAGATAGAATAATAATATCTAGTATATACATACATAATCGGATGGGCAGCGTTCGGAAAACTCATGACGAAAGTCTTCAATCAATATGTGTTGCCAGTTATGACATACGGATCCGAAACGTGGTGCTTCACTATAATATTGGCCTCATGAATAGGGTCAAGAAAGATTCGTAGAAGGACGCGGGTCGCCGTCATAGCTAAACGGATTAGCTCTTTGAAGTGGTAGTGGGCAGGCCATATAGCACGCAGAACAGTTGGTCATTGGGGCCGAAAAGTTCTTGAATAGTTCTTATTCGCAGCGTAGGACGTCCACCAACTATATGGACGCACGATCTGGTGAAGGCTGCAGGCTCACGGTGGATGTAGGCCGCTGCCAGCCGAAATTACTGGAGATCTTTGAGGGAGGCCTATGTGCAGCAGTGGACGTCCTACGGCTGAGATGATGATGATGATGATGCTATATATATGTAATGATTTCGATAATCAACTTATTATATAAAAATTCAAAAAAATATCGCGCTGTAATCAAACATTGCCTTGGTAAAAATAGTGATCATGGTTCGAGGAATATATTAAACCAAACCGTTGAAAAACTAAACAGTCGAATTGTTCAAGGGTCATCAAATAAAATCTTTGGACTCAATTTTTGAGTATTATCGCTTTTTCATTATCCTTTTTTTTAATATTTTGATATTTTACTACCAAAAAATACGTGATCTAATATACCATTTCAATATAATATTGTGCATGTAAAATACCTTTTAGATGTTAATACTCCAATTCAACGTTTGTACAATAGGTAAGATTAATTGTTAAACTTTGTATGAAATTTTCGTTGTCTGAACAAAAGACAGCGTCTTTGGAAGTAAATTGCTACCCACACTACAAGTTAATTGTTAGTAGCTAGGTCATAACGTCTTGAGTACTGCCTTTGTAATGAAGACTATGTGACAATTTAGCGATATGAGACTGTTTCAAAGATCTTTGTCATGTTAACTAGTTTTCTAAGTGCTCGCTATTCTAATTTTGCTTCTCGAAAGAAACTGATTACAGGGTAATTTACATTTTCAAACGTTTATTCATATTTATAGCTTTTAGGTTAAATTTATATAAATTAAATTTATTAATCATCATCATCATCACCCTATTAACGTTCCCACTGCTGGGACACAGGGACTTCTCTCTTGACGAGAGAGATTAGGCCTTAATTCACCACGCTGGCTAAGTGCGGGTTGGTGAATGTCACATGTCCTTTAAACTCGTTTAAAGTTCTCAGAACATGCCGGTTTCCTCACGATGTTTGCCTTCACCGTGAAAGCACGTGTTTAAAGCGCACATACATTTCCCTAGAAGAAAAATCCAGAGGTGCGTGGCGGGGTTTGAACCCACGACCTTCGGAATGAAAGTCGAGTGTCCTCCCATTTAGCCAACACGGTAGCCAGGAGATGATTGGTCCATTTATTATATCACCGATCCCCTAAGATATCAGGTAAATATATTCAACAAATTTTTATATCTTTCAAATGGCTGAACCGAATTCCCGAATTCCATAAAACTTGTTGTATAATGGTGTATATGACCTTTTATTTGAAACTAAACCTGTATCTGAAATTAAAACATTTTTGATCAAAATAGTAAAAAAATATAAAGGTAAAAGATTTTTATTTTCCTATCAAACAATAATATAATCAGAAATATGTAGTTGTACATATACACAAACATTTTAATACAATTTTAATTAACTTTATCTTTTTATCAACAATCCGTTGTGTCATATAAATCATGTAATTGTTGTATTTTCCTCAAGGTAATTGTCGTTGAGGAAAGGAGGCTAATTCTGGTGTGGCAATCTGGTTTTTTCTTCAATGTCCTTTCTCGTACAATGTCAGTAGTTTGCATATTGCATACAATGTGACTTATGTTAATGTTTAAACTTAACGACAGTTGACAATTCGATTTATACTAATATTATAAAGCTTTTTTGTTTGTTTGTTCATGTAAACGCTCTAATCACAGGAGCTACTGGTCCCATTTAGGTTCAAAGATATTTATTTCTCATAATAACTATTAATAGTTCAAATGAGATTACATATTTTTATTTATTTTATGGAGTTAAAATTATGATTACAAGGTTAGATAGCTTATTTATCAAAAAGGATAAAGGTCGTTAACCGCGGTAAAATCCATATTGCACGGGCAGCGGCATAAATAATAAATAATAAATAAATAAATATTTCCAGACAATGCACACAACAACATCTAGCCCCGTGGTAAGCTCTAAGCTTGTGTTACGGGTACTAGACATCTGATATACTTAATATAATAGTCATACATATATAGATATTTTTTATTATACATATTAAACACCCAGACCAAGGAGAAAGTGCTTGCAGAACATACAAACACTTTCACCCTCGGCGGGAATCGAACCCGCTACCTCTTGCGCCGCAAGCGGACCCTCGCCCACCGCGCCACTGAAGCAGTCAAAGGCATAGCATAGAAAAGTGTAGAAGAGCAATATATCGGCAATATATTCGTTAGTTTTGGTAATCGCAGCAATATTTCGATCTGATTTAAACGATATTGCTTCGTTATCTTAGTTAGGTACTATTTATGTAATGGGTTTAACAAATATTAATACAGAAGCTACCTACGTTAAACTGTGTTAATATTTACAGAGATTTCGTGTGACTATGAGCTAGCCTTAGTAATAAGCAGACATAGTACACAAAGCACAGACATAGTTACCATAGGAGTGAGAAAAGCTTCCCTGTATTTCCTTGAAGTCTAGCAGGGAGAAAATGATAAGCAGAAATATCTAAAATTGAAAAATATCCGATAGAAATGTGGCTGCAGATTGTGTGCCATCCGAATGAAATGAAATCTTTCGCTGCTCCGCCGAGCCTATATTGCTTTCTTTATACACCTTCAGACGACTGTAATAGATTTGGCAACAAATGTGATGGCTATTTATTGTTCACCAACTTCGCAGAACGCGGGTTTGTTTGAACGGTTTGGATTTTTCTGAGAAAATAAGGTATTTCTAGGTTAAACCTTTATCCTTCCTCGATAATTGGGGAATAATATTTCACGTATAAAATTTGTGTTTGCAGGTAATTTTATGAAAAACCTCACAAACAATATTATAATTTTAAAATTATTTGGTATTATATAACAGAGAATTAACTATTTTATCTTCTATTTAAATAATATTTATTTTGAAATTACTTACGTTACTTGAAACATTAAATTGTATTGTTATTTTCTAACTAACGCCATAATAATCATCAATTGAAATCATGATATTAAAAAAGGTCAAACGAAATACAATATTATCCTTAAGATTAGATCCCTCCTGATAGGTACCTACAATAAAACGCAATTTTTTTAATGTCTAAAAAGCCGTGTCCCAAAGAGATTCATTTTAATTAAGTTTTTCATGAGAAATTACGACTCTGAAAAGTAGAAGCGGCCTTCACCTAGCTACCAATCTTCATTAACTTCATTATTCCTGTGTTATATTGGGCGTTATGTGTTTTTACGGAGTTTCCTGTGTTTTTCGTAGAGCACAATTCTATTTTAATTCGGTATGTGAACATCGATAGTGTGGTAGGTAGATACTCTATATGAAATATCTTTGGCTCGAAAGTCGGAGGGTGGAATTATTTGATTTATTCACGGGGAATGCTGCCGCCGTCGTTCTGACCGTACGTTACTTAAGTAAAGTTGCACTCGTAAATCTTCGAGCTCGGACCACTTCAGAAGCTGAACAAACTTATAGGTACTCGCAATATTGGGAATTCAAAAGATGCCAAAATAATCTGAATAATGGAGAAGATAACGCTGTAATACTACGAACTATGGCAATACTAAAGAAATCTTCAATTTGAAACCCATTGTCTCATTTTAGGCATACTTCGTGTAGCTTGTAAGTTTGTGTAATATAATATGTTATAATTCTCTATAAAAAAATAATATATAATGTTTTAAATAACATTATTGAATAAACTGCGATTCTAATGAGGCTTGCACATAATTAAATGAATTTATCATACCTTTGCCTTCAGAACCATTTATTTTCTGCTGCCAAGTTGAGTACAAACGTGAAATGTTCATTTTGTATGTAACGTGTCTGTGTTTAATTTAAAGATTGAAAATACACGCTTTCTAATTAGAAGTGGCGCTAAAGCCAGTAAGTTTGCTTTTTATTTCCTATTGGGTCTCAGGAAAATGATTTTGCGCATATTTTCCAGTCTTCACATTTTGCAAACTCAATTTCCTTCAGCGCCTCCTGATCTAAATGCACAATCTAGATTTTCGCGCGGAATACAAATAAATGCATATAAAGCATTTGTGATTATTTAAAGAAATATTTAGGAAACCTGTATCCAATCGTAATTGTCCGCAATTTTTTTTTAGTTATTTATAGTAGAAAACAAATCTATACAGAAAATTTCAGTCTTCTAGTTTTATCCACAACGAAGATACAGGGGGTCGAAAATGGCCTGAATTGCTTCGAGAAAAGGTACGACAGCGCCCTCTATACCGGTTGTTTTCTAGATTTTTTAGTTTTTCCTTGATTCATACACCAAACACTACTTATATTCCAAATTTGAAGCTTCTAGGTCTGCTAGAAGTGCCTTAGAATTTTGATGATCGGTGAGTCAGTCAGTCAAAGAGTGAGTGACAAAATTACGAAATTTGACCCGTTATAATTCTTAAAATACTGGTTCAAATTGAATTAAATTTGAAATATACCGTGTCTTTACAATCTTGCATGGTTACTGAAAATTTCAGTCTTCTAGTTTTTTTTTTTTTTTTTTTTTTTGTCATTGATAAGCCTTCATTTGACCACAATCTCACCTGATGTAAAGTGACGATGTGGTCTAAGATGGAGCATGAAGGCCTAGAAGATGGCTTCTCCGGGCCACATTACGAAACACGAAAAAATCGCTTCACGCACTGGCCCAGCCCGGAGGGTTGCGACAAGCCGCGGCCGAAGCCTACCACCAGAGACTGTTCTTAGCACCACCCGGAGGTCACGTGTAAGGATTCAGAGGGTTACCACTTACGGACGTGAACAGACAAAACCTCCAAGTTTTAGTTCCTTCCTAGTTTTATCCACAACGAAGTTACAGGGGGTCGAAAATGGCCTGAATTGCTTTTGCTTCGAGAAAAGGATGGTACGGCCGTGCCGCTTTTTTGCTCGACTTGGTGGGGGCACTGCCGTGCCCCCAGATATAAGGGTTTATTTAACAAAACCCAAGTAAAATAAGCTTTGTATTTTAACCTATGTCTTATATTACTCTGAAATGGTGAAACAGGCCCTTAATCAATTGACAGCATCGAAAAGTTTTCTGACGTTTGTTGCATCTTTAATGATTCAAAAAGTTTTTCCCATTTACTCAACTGTCAGGAGGCTAAACTTCTAGTGTCAATTTCCAAAAACCGAAATCTTTGGCATAAAAATAATAATACTGTTTTGACACTATAATAAAATATTGCCATCGGGGTAGAATTTGTATTTTTTTGAAATGTCTACATAAGAAAACCCCTTATCCGGAAACCAGAATTTTTTGAGTTAAATTATATAAAAAGCCATACTAAATCTAGTCTAGTCAAGGCGGAAATTGAACCCGCGCCCTTATGCTTCTTGGGACACGCCAGCTCGCCCAATATTCATAAGGCTAGCGATAATGACGCTCCCCGCCATGATAAAATTTCGTGCGGCTTTTATGCACGCCAGCATCTGGATGAATACGCAATGTTCGGTGACGGCCATAATTACTGAGACTTTCTAAGAGCCGTGACGCGGCGACTGACGAAGACGTCGAAGCTGATCCACGTGATGGGGCCATCAGTCTATAACCGCCTTCCAGACGTTATCACCAGTGCTCCATCGATGCACAGACTTAAAAACTGGCTTGTAAAAACCGTTTTATAGGTTTGATTAAATTTTTAGCTGACTCCTAATTAATGGTTTTATTAAAACTTATATTTAATGTTCATTTTCAATGATTTATTTTACAATTTAATTTATATATCATACAACTAGAAATTATAACTACTTATATTAACTGTTTTTTTGCAGCAACTATTATTATTATCATCTTCATAATTTTATTATTTAATATTTTTTGACAAGTAACCTATTGTTATCAATAAATGAACTATGCCTCAAGCGTACGTACACATGTAAGCTGTGTTGAAAAACAATTATAACGAACAAAGTAAAATTTCCGTCAGTTCTAAACAAAATTTGTTAGAGTATAAAATATTATTTATTCTTTAGTAAATTTGTATCGCTCCATTTTCATTTTTTATTCATAAAATATAGAAATAAAACGCTGGTTTTCAATAAGGAATTTTCATATTTATTTACTTCCGTATATTCCATAGCTTTATGGATTCCCGAAATCCCGTAGTTTTTTCCTAATAGAATGTTACCTGTGTTTCTGTTTCCTTGGTACAACCCATCACGTCTTTAAATATAGCCGTTTTAGCATGAAAGATCAATTAACATCTATACTTTATTTATTTATTTAGAATTACCAACAAAGGATACAAACCTCTTATAATGTAATAAATTACAACAAAAGTGTTGTTATCGTGCAACTGCTCCCTCAATTAAAGGTAATCACCGTTTGTAAAAGGTAATGGAATAATAATAATTACTAACACACGTCTTTGAGTCATGTTAGTAATCTAAAATAATGATGCAAAATTTCACAAACTTAGATTTTACACTCATTAGACGTCCGTAAATTTCGAAATATCCCGACCAAGATCATTAGCAATTAAATTCCCAAGTCACCTAAGTAGTTAAGACATTTACATTTGCTCGTATTTATTATTCACTAATCCAGTTTTCTTCTTCCAGCTCTGGGTACCTAATTGAAATTTTAATTGAATTGTTGCCGCAATTTATCACAGCGATTTTACGGCCGGCTCTGTTTTTTTCCAAGGAAAATTGTTCCTCTCTTACCTTTTCTTAAAACTAGAAGGATATTCGTTGAATATTTAATAAACGGTACAATTAGAAACTTAATGCATTGAGTGTGGAAGTTATACATTCATTTAACTACTATTTCTGTTAGTACGTACCCTATGATACGGTATTTTTCGTAATAAGAAAGCATAGATTACCTACTCCTTTTATTATCAGTATAAAGTCACAAAAATCGTGCAAATAGAATAAAAAAGGCTATCTCTGGAGATAGTCCTTTTACGATATTTAAAACCAAATATTAATCACTTTTCTTTGGTGATAACGCCTATGTCTACAATATTGGCTCAAGCGTCTAAAAGATGCTTTAGATTGACGACGAAGGATGTTCAATATGTCTTTATAGTGTACTAGCTGACCTGAGTATATTGATAAAAACCGCATGAAAATCCATTCTGTAGTTTTTTGAGTTTAAGTCAAAAGTCAAAGTCAAAGTCAAAACGTTTATTTCCTTAGAAGCACATAGCCTACATGGACAGGTCAACTTAAAATTAATAAAACTAAATTGCTTAGATAACAAATATCAAGGAAATAACATTGTCTTGACAGTTCGCTTCAATGTTTTATACTGAGTTGAGAAGTGAATAGAACAACACAGCTTTATCAGTTATTACAATTTTGTAGTTATTAAAATTTTGGAGTTCTTATTTATAGGTAACTTTTATTCCGAAAATACAGACAGACAGACGCGGCGGGGAGCTTTACTTTATAATAAATATAGATTCGGCACTCTGCTGTTGTCGGGTTGGTTCCCATCAACACAAAAACAGTGACAAGCAGAGCAACCCAAATATCATAAAGTTGAGATGCTAGCAAATTGCGGGTATGCCATTCGATTTCAGCAAATTGTAGCTATTGGACGCGCCCGATCAGCTACCGTCGGTGCCCTGCGTTTGTTATTTGAATTTGCCTGAAGATTTGATAAGAAAATAAGCGAGAACAAATTCTGTAAGCTCAATTGATATTTGTACAGCACATTTTTCCCCCCGAAGATAGCGCCGTAATTAATTATCTTTAAAAAATTTGCGAGCAAGGGAGGGCTACGAATAAATCTGGTTTGTAAAGAATTTTGCATAAAGTGTAAATCTTAAACTACCACCACAACCGCACGTTGAATGGGCAGTGGTGAATCTTTCCCGATCACTAAAATGTATGCTAATTCAGTCTATTTTTGGCTTAGAATCAGTCAATTTTAATCATATTTTAGGGTGAGCCAGAGATCATTCTATTACATATTTAGAATCTCCTAATGTGTGTGTAGGGGGTGGTATTGAGGTGCAGTTGCATGATAAATTTGTAAAATCTTAGTAGAGAAAAGTGGGTGTGGCTTTAGTACAAATTAAAAAAAAAAAAAGGTCAATTTTGTTGTTGTTGATGCAGTACATGGGTTATCAATATAAATTTTATTTGCGTTTACTACGAAATATACATATGAAACGATCACTTTGTATGAAGAGATGTTATTTTTAATAGAGAATTTTAACCTTTAATAAATAAATCATAAAATAAGTACCATAATAAGAGCACTTTATGAAGCATCAGTGCCCATTAAATGAGTTTAAATACACACCACTTTACGAGAATAAGTGGTGTACCCCTATTTATAAAATATCGATGAAGTTTCGTTTGCTCTAGAATTGAGCATCTTGATTTTATAATCCGTAATATATTACTCCGCGATGAACTTACAAATCATGTAGTTATTGTAGTGTGTATGCATGTTTCACCATGTGGAGAACTGGTACCCACATGTCAAAATATTCACTAGTTAAATATATTTGAAACAAGATAATCTAATTAAAAAACATGCTATGAAAAAACTGCTTCAGATCCCTGCTTTAGATTTTAATATTTATAAAGATCTTTAATTGTGTCTACCAATCACACATTTTCTACCATTGTAAGAAGATCGTAAACGAACGACACGCAATCATAATAACATCTACAAGCTGATTTATATTTATAAGAGCGGCATCGCAATCAAACCCTTCGGTTTTGCGATAAAATTATGATTTATTGAATTATTGACGCCATCAAATTCGGATGAGCGCTGCGTCAACAGAGGTCATATTAAGATGGTGGCGGGGTGTTTGTTGAGGGCCAGCCTCCTCGAACCTGGAGGGAATCGATAGATCAGTCTACAGATAGTGATAGAATTTACAATTTCAGATAGAACGATTTAGCAAAGCGTGCATATACCTACCATTAATAATCTCTATGAACCTCTTGTGAGAAATCTAGTCTTGCATTGAATTTAACCGACATTCCGTTATATTAGAGTCCGTATTCTCTAAGTACCTTAGGTGAGAAATATTGGTGTTACGTGGAATTAATTCGACATTACAATACCCATATGTATTTAAATGAATTCGGATACAAATCAGCTATTAACTAACAATAATGAATATTAAAGTCTTAAAGTTTCTGAATCCATTTTGTACTTACATGACAGCTTTTGTTTAAAAAAGTAGGTATGTAAATACCTAATATATAAAATTTCCATGTCACAATGTAAGTTACCGTAATCCTCCAAAACGGCTTTACCGATTGTTAGATAACTACTAGGTATATTACTATATTATCTACCAAATTATATACCTATGCGTATTCAGTAGGTCTGAGAATCGGCTACTATCTATTTTTCATTTTGCAAAACAACGTTTGCTGGGGTCAGCTATTCTTTATATAAAATTAAAGTTTAACCTAGCCATGTGTAACATACGACTTTTCATGTCGTAATAAAACCAGCTTTGATGAAATTCAGGATAATATCACGTAACACGACTACAAAATGAAATGTAATACCTACTCGTATTACAAATCCGAAGTAGCTGTCTCTTTTATTTCTATCTCAACCACTAAAAAGGATTTTGGGTGAAATTCGGTAATTGTAGAGTTTGTTGTGTTTGTCGGGAAGGACATTCACTTCTCACCGTTGTAAAAAAACATATTAACGAGCAGAAGGCTGCAGGTCGGAGAGCTCATAATCCAATTCATTTTAAAAGTAATTTAATATTTTATATCATTTGTCTTTTAACCAGTTTCAGTTTTGCATTTAAATTCCAGGTGAACACTCGGCTTAGTACCTACCGTGACTACTAAGCCAATATCGAGCCCGAGCCGTAACTACTGCGTGTGTGCGTACGGGGCCAACTTTTTTTGTAATATGTAGCACGATGATAACTTATAAGCATCACGCTACTAAACCCTACACTCAAACATCCAAACGATATGCAAAGTTTTCAAACAATGCCGTCTAAAATTAGAATATTATTATCATCTAATGGCGAATCTTATCACAATTAACTTGAATGATTATACATACTAGATAACTCTATTCTTTCAAAATTACTTAAATCAAACTTTATAAGTAATGTTATAAACTACCAAAATAAGAATATTAATTATGTAGGCATATGTTGTAATAAAATGTAATTTTAAATAAAACTGGTCATGTTTATATGATTTATACAACATCCGGGGTTCTCCCCTCGTCTCGTTCCCAAAGTAACACACCGCACCTGAGGTCACAGAAAGTTTAAAACAAAATTCAAGTTTGAAGGTATGGTTTTGTCTTGAAACCACGCGAAATATGTTGTTTTTTTCAGTAAGCTAATAGCGGCCTGAATTATAAAATAAATAAATATTTCCGGACAATCCACACAACAAATTCCCGAACCGTGGTAAGCTCGAAAAAGGTTATGTTACGATGTCTAGTAAGACATCTGATGTCTTCTATAAATATTAGGTCCTTACATATGAAATTGGCGTTTTTCGTACTGGCCACTTTAATCACAAATTTCTCCTCTTTGGTAAGGAATTCCAAATTCAAATTTGTACAGCTATAGACTCATGTATTTGTGCTTCGATGATCGTCATTCATTTGTTTTTTTTCTTCTGTTTTTTTCTGTTTGCGTCACTCATTTTACAAAATGGAAAACTTAAAATATCGCATTATTTACGAGTACGAGTTCCGCCGTGGCACTAGTGCTGCGGAAACAACTCGAAGGGTGAATGATGTGTATGGCGGTCGTGTTGCAAAAGAAAACACAGTTCGTTTTTGGTTCCAACGTTTTCGTTCTGGAAATTTCGACTTGCAGAACAAGCCCCGTGGACGGCCTGAGACTCAAGTTGATAATGAAGAGTTGAAGGCTATTGTGGAAGCGGATCCATCGCAAACCACGTCCGAGTTAGCTGCAGGCTGCGGTGTTAGTGATAAAACTGTTTTAATTCACTTGAAGCAAATTGGGAAGATTAAAAAGCTTGAAAGGTGGGTACCTCACGAATTGACTGAAGCAAACCGGCAAACGCGCGTCGACTGCTGCGTTACATTACTAAACCGGCACAATAATGAAGGTATTTTAAACCGAATCATTACCTGTGATGAAAAATGGGTTCTTTACGATAATCGGAAGCGCTCAGCGCAATGGTTGGATCCTGGCCAGCCAGCCAAATCCTGCCCCAAGCGAAAATTAACCCCAAAAAAGTTACTTGTAAGCGTTTGGTGGACTAGTGCCGGTATTGTTCATTACAGTTTTCTCAAATCTGGCCAGACTATTACGGCTGATGTCTATTGTCAGCAATTGCAAACCATGATGGAAAAGCTAGCGGCTAAACAACCTAGGCTGGTCAATCGCTCCACGCCACTGCTGCTTCACGACAACGCTAGACCACACACTGCGCAACAGACGGCTACTAAATTAGAAGAGCTTCAATTGGAAAGTCTAAGACATCCTCCGTACTCCCCGGACCTTGCTCCAACAGATTACCATTTTTTTCGAAATTTGGATAACTTCTTGCAAGGGAAAAAATTCAACTCCGATGGGGCAGTCCAAATCGCCTTCAAAGATTTTATTGATTCCCGTCCGACTGGTTTTTTTAGTAAAGGGATCAATGAACTACCTATAAGATGGCAAAAGTGCATAGAAAATAATGGTTCATACTTTGATTAATTAAATATATTATATTAAAAAATATTCGACTTTTTGTTCCTCCCATACAAAACGCCAATTTCATATGTAAGGACCTAATATAAAAATAAATCGCAAAATGTATTGGTTACGAATTTGGTAACGAGTGGACCAATTTGGCCAATTCATTTTTTAAATGTTCGTAGAAGTCCAAGGACAGTTATAAGTCGAGAAAAATTAAAGCCGGTAAACAATTTTGAAAAATTACTCGTGCGAAGCCGGGATGGGCTGCTAGTACTTAATATAATAAACATACATTATAAAGATAATTTTTACTAAACATATTAAACGCCCAGACCAAGTTGAATGGGCTTGCGTATACGTCTTTATTTGTAAAAGTATGCGTTTTAAATGAACTAAAAGCAGATGGCGAGCAGAAATCATACATATCGGCGAGCACCAAGGGTTCCGTATTGTTATGGGTAACTATGATAATCAAAAAAATAAATAAAGTAAATTGAACACAATCCCAGTCTATAGTTAAAAACTATCAGAAACTAGCCAATAAACGAAATCACCATATGAATTGTGTACCGAATAAATCTTTTCTATTCTATTAAAACACATTTTTTTTGTTATGGTTATCTTTCAAAGTCAATCATCAGGATATTAATTTAAAAGTTCATTTTAGAATTTTGTGCTGATACTTTTTAAAGATATTTATAATTTTCGAACGAGTAAATAAAAATAAAGTTTTATTTATGATACAAACTGTATCGGACCTTCGTAATTGGTATGAATTTCAAATTGATACCTCCACACATATCTTGGACAGCCAACAAATTACTCCCATTAAGGATCCTTCTATTCCTTTTAGAGTAATGAATCCTAAAATCAAAAAATAAAAAAAATAAAAAAATTCAAATTTTTAAATTCGGCCTACTTCAAAAATAGCCCGTTTCAACTCAATAAACAATATTAAAATAGGGTTATTATCATATGTATGGGTTCGTTTTCATTCCGAGTGATACAAGAAAGGAAATAAGGTATTTTATATATATTGAGCCCGATTATAACATCTTTGGAATCTTATGTATAGCTTGGGTACAACCTATTTTTTTCATACAAATGTGAAAAAAATTAGTTCTAGTATCCAATCGTCGCATCCTGATTATAGACAACTGAGTATCAAGAAATCATACAAGATATTAAAAAAATATTGATGCTTTTTTACTTTGTATACTGATGACTCCTTGCAGGCAAAAACCGCAACTAAGCAGAGCCTACCCAACACTAAGAAAGGCGTTGTCAGAGGCCCAGGATGAAAAATGAGAATTAAAGTAAGTACACACCATAAGAACTAATGACATAAAATAAACTACTCAGCTTTGTGCTATAACAGACAACCCATGTATGCCCTGAGCTTACTTAGGAAATAAACATTTTGACTTTGATACTTAGATAAAATACATTACATTACTCAGCCATTACAGCACACAGCACTGTTTTCACTACACAATATTCATCCGACATTTTGATTTTCGGCATTTGAATACATTTTGGCCTGATAAAGCTTGATATCGAGAGGAATGGAAAAGAAATGGGATGCCTTAGAACAGAACTGCGAGTTTAATAAGTAAATTAATAATCCGGAATCTGTTATGCTAGTTCTGTGTTCCTATTCGTGAATAAGAAGCCTTAATTGGATTCTTATTATTATATCCTATTTTGAATTCTTTGTTATAAGCTTTGCTTTTTCATGTTAATAAATAAATAATAATAATGATTCCTAGCTTTTACTGTTTTACTCCCGTATACACTAACAATATTTCACTTTTATATTATATTATCAAACTTTTAATAGGATAAAAAAGTTACTTATGAAACTAAAATTTTGCTTAAAGCTTTATAGCAGTTAAATAAAAGCTGTTTATCCTTGTATATCTCTATAATAGTCGCAGACTATTGAAGTCAAGTGCCCATGCCCAGTATGTTACCTACGACGAATAAATTACTATGAACAAAATAAGGCATAATAAATATGCTTATTGTGCGTTTTAGCCAATACAGTTTTAATGAATCCAAGCGTAAATTATTTGTAATTAAATAATTTTGTATTGAGTTTCTAGACAAAACTATGTATTTTACACTTAACTTGTGTCGGAATGCACCTCTAGCAAGGATTTAGAAGGTACCCAAGGATAGCCTAAACTACTTTGTGTATGTTTGGGTCAAGAACTCTGCGACGAAGGTTCATAATTGAATTTCCTACGGTCGCGGTAAGCGGAGGGCGATAGTAACCAGATTTCAGCTGCGGAAAATTTACATCTCAAACTCAATTGGTCTCAAACTAGAACCTAAATTCACGTGCGTATGTAGCCTACAACAGTAAAACTAATACATACATATATTGAAGAGCCTTATTTTAACTTCAAGTATACAGTAAAACGGAGTATATTTCTTTGCAAGAACTTATGAGCAGCTTACAAATAATAAGTTTGAATATAAATTTAAGAAATTGCTTATTTACAAATGTATAAAATCGACTATCGATATCGATCAATTCGTGACTTTGGACAAACACGTAGTTATTAATTTATATTGTATCATTTCTTGATCGATATTTGACTTTTTTATATTAATTTAAATACTTTTTGATTGTATTAGAGATTAGCATGCCATTTTTCTTCATTTGTTCACCGAAATCGGTAAAAAATGTTGATACTTACACACATATTTGACTGTAAACCATACATTTACACATTATCTTTAGGAAATTGGATTAGCATTGAAATATAAGCTACAAACTGTTTTAGACAAGCTGAAATTATAAAAATATACCGACTGCGACTTTTCTTCGTAAATTTTTATAATCTATAAGCCTATTAATTGAGTGTTTGAATGGTCGTTATGCAAATTTAAATCGTTATGCAGATTTAGATCCCAAACGTTCCGCGGATCAAAAAATGTTAAGACATGACTAAAATTATTTTTAGATACCTACCTAATCAACGATACCCAGCATAGCATTGTTAGTTGACTTAATTTTTTTTATTTTTATTGAATGGCGTTTATAAATTAAAAAAATAAAAATCGTTTATTTTAGACGCAGGTCCTATAATGTTTCTATAATATATTTAACCCCCGACAAAAAAAGAGGAGTGGGGGTGAGCGTGGGGAAGCAAAGCCCAAAATCTGCAAATATACTAGTGTGGGGTATCAAATGAAAACGCATCGCGTCCACATTACATAATATTATGTTGTTTTACATTTAAGGAAATTAAGGCATTGGAATCGGGGGTTTTTCTTAAATTTTAAATTTAGATTTATTTATTTATTTATTTATAGTGCTTCAAAGGAAAATACATAGGTACCACTCCTTTGCGTCGCGCAATCGGGTAATAACATAATAAGTATTTAAAACTCAAGTCTTTTTATTGTGCTTTGATCTATAGTATATAGTATTCGTTTAAATAAGTTATTATTTGCTTCGTTTCGGCCGTAAGAAGTGCACTTCAGGACTTATGCCTCCTGCTTTTGATAGAATATAAACTTATTTATACAGCTTTTAGGTCTTTGCCGCAGAAAATATCATATTTCCTAATCATAATCCATTTATGTTTGGCCTAATATAACTACTATAAATACTTACTAGCCTATTATTGGATTAAATGAGTTAAAAATATACAGCAATATATAAAAGTAAATCAATAAAACCGTGGACAGAGTTTTATCTGTTTTTAAATATATAATGCTATATCTAAATATAAGCGGCTACATTCCGTGTTACCATTAACATGTAAAACGTATTTGGCCGGGTAGTTGCAACGCGACATATTCTGAAGAAGACGATGTATGGCGGTGATTTATTGCGACAATATTCGCTTGGTTGGCTACACTTACGTATCTTTATGATCTTTGCCCGCTAATGTAGACCAGAGCCGTTTGTCGCATTGACCAAACCGGTCTTCAAAGACTTATGATTAATCAAAGTAAACTATATATGTATATGTATCTTATATATAAAATTCTCGTGTCACAGTTTTCGTTGCCATACTCCTCCGAAACGGCTTGACCGATTATTATGAAATTTTATATACACATTCCTTAGGTCTGAGAATCGGCTACTATCTATTTTTCATTTTGCAAAACAACGTTAGCTGGGGTCAGCTAGTGTATACATAAAAGTGGTTGTTGTCGAAAGCAATTTTCGAAAAAAATTGGGATTATACTAAATAGTGATATAAATATTAATAGATTGTAATTGTTTGTAAAACTGTAAGTTGTTATTACGTATTAAGTTATAAATATTTTTCTACAATTAGTTGCTTACCTAAAGTTCTACTATTGTACATCCTCTGGAGGATAAGCTGTAGAAACTTGTACCATTTACTTATACAGCCTTTTGTACAGCAGTTTACAATAAAGTTTGAGTATGAATATTTCAGTATATAATAATACTTTAGTTTCATCATGAATAATATAAAAACTGCTGTAGTTACAATTAAAATGTTATATGCGATCGTGGTTACAGTGTTTCGGATTAATTTGACCGATTGTATTTATTAGCTGTTGTCAAAGTTTCACCCGAAAGTTTGATTTTAGTGACCCATCAATAACCTACTTTGATGCTAAATTGATTAGAAATTAATTTGGCTCTACCAAAGTTAGATCCGGTCGGTCAAGTTTGTATTGTTCTTAGTGAACTAGAGGTGCTCATTGGAGCATTGACTCATCATCGATATTTCGATCGAAAGCGATTTGCAATCATGGGGTTTCCGAAATTTTGTATGGAGGCTGGCATACCTACTAGTCCTCCATTTTGATAAATGGTTTTAAAAAATGTGAACAGATATTTAAGAGCCAAATACACAATACAATATACTCAGAATCGTACGTATGTTAGAGATTTGGATCCTTATTCTTTTTGTTTGTTAGCATTTATTATTTCAAATGACATAAGTTTCATTATTGGTCCCAAAATATTTTTTTTTAGATTTTTTGTAGTTTTTAGACCCAAATATCAGAAACCAATATAATTTTTTTTTCTCATACCTCTTACATATGAGAAGTGATAACAATTATATAGGCAAAACAGTCGCAGCAAATGCTGAGTCGACGATCTTTTTGTGTTCATCTGTGTTTTTTTTTTAACATAGTTTTGTAATGCAGATGTATCATGAATAAAACTTTCTTTTTAACCGACCGACCGACGAAACAAGAAGGTAAAAAATTTGTCTGTTTATATCATGTTTTTTTTATTAGGACTCGTAAACTCGGTTGATAAGCGTGGCGAGAGCAGTGTGTGTGTTCTGTGAATGTTCTTACCTAATATCTTGACCAACATTTTGTAAAAATTTTGCAAAAATCCTCATATAGGTACAGTTAGCCAAATCAAAAAATTATTAATGCAAAGATTTAGACGATTTCATGGAACATTAATACGGCATGTTTTGAAAAGTCGTTTATCTTAAGTTTTACTTCACCAATTTTGTTCATTTAAAGCTCTAGAGGTAGAGAATAATTTGTCAAATCAGCGTTATAAAAATAAGGCATTTTCTACCTGCCGTCCCGTATAGATTGCTAACATTGTTGGCGTATAATATAAATAAAATAAATAAAATTGTTGGCGTGCTATACAGTAAATATTAATTCAAATTCTCTTAGAAGCAATGAAAATTACAAATGATTAAGTAGTTTTGTTAGTTATAATAATCATGAAGACACAATCTACAACCTGAGGTAGAAAAATACAAAGATATAATTTAGCCATCAGTGTGAAACACTACATGAATCCGTTAAGAAAACTCGTCGCAAGCCGTTACCATAAATCACAAAACAACGCCCACAGTAGGTACAATCTTAAGGAAACATCGAAAGGTAAACAGGTAGTGGCAGAACTATCCTATATCTCGTTAGGAGGGTCCAATCTGTCAATAAAATGACCTCATTCTGGTATCTACGCTCCGGTTTCAACAATATGAGGAAATATACCCCTCTTAGATTCTCCTGCCTTTTGCGACAGCCCTTATCAATGATGTACCTAGCTGGGCGTACAAATGGAATTCTATATCTGGAGCTTGTTTGCGCAAATTGTATTGTTTTGGTACTTATCTGGGATTGGTCTTGATTTCGGATGACTTAACTTTATATAAACTTAAGGGAGTTGGAATACTGGATTCATATGTTATCTAGGTCTCGCTAAACTGAATGGTAACTTTCGTTCGATATAATTTATACTCCCGAGTATATTTTAACAACATATTTTTAGACAATTTAAGTGAATCTGCATGGAAAACTTACTGAAAACTTATCTCAATTTCAATACTTTACACTACGTACTATAATACTTTTAAATTCAAAAATGACCTCCTAACACAATGAAACTTTGAAGGTACTATCATCATCATCATCATAATTCCAGCCACACGACGTTCACTGCTGGACTTACGCCTCCCGAAATAACTTATATTGGTCAGAGAGTATATAATCACTACGTTTGCGAAGACTTGCAACCACACAGAACCGGCAGCTTTCACCAAATGATCTGTCCATACTGTCAAACGTCTGACGCTGCGTTTCCGTGATCTCCATTATAGTAGTTACTTATTAGTACGATGTATTTTTGTTATAAATTTTATAATCTATACTTATATTTAAAAATATTATTTGTTTGTTTGAATAGGCTCTGAAACTAGTAAACTGGAATATTAATTTACCCATGGAAAGCTACACCATAGAATAATAAATTACTAAGTACGCTACACCAGAGAGTATTATAATCACTACGTTTTACGCTACACTATCCCATAGTAATAAATACATTTTTTATTTTCAAAATAAATAGGAATCCTTACAAAATCTAAATTATGTAACCCAAGGTGAAACATTTCCTAGAAACAATAGATACGCTAACGGGTTGACTTAAGGCAAAGAGTTTATTAATCTGAGGTCGAATTACTTTTTAATTTGTAACCACAGACACTGAAGAGTAAATTAAAACGCCACAGATAAGGTAAAGTAAGAAAATAGTTTCTCTTTGATTGAGGTTTTCACCAAAGAGTTTATAAATCAGTATGGTGGTCACAATATTCAACAGTAGCCATGTTTACATTATTTTATTCTTCGAACAGCTAAAAAAAAACTTGGACATAATTATTTGGGTAAAAAAAAGAACTTAGTGCCTTACATTCTCTTGGTCTCTGGTCATCTGATAAAACCCGTGCAGAGCCGGGGCGGAGTGCTTATTGTCGATACGATACGAAAACAAATTTGTCAATTTTTAGTATTAAATCTTCTATATATAAATAAAAATGAATTGTTGTTCGTTAGTCTGATTAAAACTCGAGAACGGCTGGGCCGATTGAGCTGATTTTGGTTTTAAAATGTTTGTCGTAGTCCAGGGTAGGTCTAAACGGTGAGCAAATAAGGAAAATTTTCTGGGAACTTTTTTTACCCGTGCGACGCCGGGGCGGGCTGCTAGTAATTAATAAAAATATACCTATTTAATAATAACTATAAACTAAATAGGTAATATTTTTTATGTAAAATAGACATATCACATTTGAGACAAAAATGTATAGTGCCTCTTAAATTTGCGCGCCAGTACCAATAGGCAAAACATGTAGAACACTTTTTAAAATGTACCACTAGGACTATGTTTCTCTCATGTTTTATGCAAAAAAAAATATTCTTATTTTTGAACACCCAGAACCAGTATGAGAAATCGTAGATCGTGAGTAAAAAAACCTGCCGCATCCACACATCTCTCAATGAAATATCTGCTAAATATTCTGATATATAATTAGCAGCAATCAAAACGCTATTCATTATATTACAACATTTCATGATTTTAGAACCGTGTTTATTTCAATGTGTGGTAAAATGGAAAACATTGTGGTTAGATTGATTTTAATTAAAACACTGAATTCGAAATATTAATATTTTAGATAGTTAATATAATATAAAATAAAATATAAAATAATCTTTATTTCTGTAACAAATAACATGGTGTGATTTCTGTTGTAAAGACCCTCATTTAAGCTTAAAAACTTGTGTTAGAGGGTCTCGCTCTTCTATATCATTAAGTTACAAAATAAATAAAAAAGAACTTACTCTAAATAAATAATAGGTTGAGTGTGCATTTCACGTTTTCTAAATGATAAATTAAAATTTTTTTTACTATATTAATCATACATTATAGAGTAACTTATTATTATATTTTCAGTACTTACATCAAACATATTCATCAATTATTAGTATTAATGTGTCTGTATATTGAATTCGTAAATTTATAGCAAATGAATTAATACCATACATATATAAATATACATACCATATTATAAACATACATTGTATACATACCATACTATAAACATACTATAAACATATGTACTAAATACATACTATATCATGAACATACATATATACATACATTATGTGGCATACACCTATTCAAAATTGATTAATTTATGACCTTCATTAGTGCTTCAGTCTCTTCATAACTTTTTGTTAAGTTGATTACTATCATTTGAATAAGGGTGACCACATACTAAACTACAGATAAGATAGACTAGCTTTTCACGCCACGGCGTTGCCCGTGTTTTATTAATTTTCCCGCGGTAAAAGGAAGCGTATTTTCTTTTATCTTTCCTCGAAAATAGGATATCTGACAGTGAAATGATTTAGGCTCTCTAACAGCGTAAGAATTATCGGACCAGTAGGGTCTGAGATTAGCCCGTTCAAACAAACAAACTCTCATTATCATAAGAACCCCTATTTACGTTCCCTCTGCTGGGACACAGGGACTTCTCTCTTGACGTGAAAGATTAGGCCTTAGTTCACCACGCTAGCCAAGTGCGCTTTGGTGAATGTCACATTATTATGTTCTTCAAACTCTTTATAGTTCTCAGAACTTTTAAAATTGGAATCTCAAGACTCACCGCATTTGAGGTTTCTCCGAGACATAATGTTCGAAATTTGAACGAGAATATTTTAATTATATTTAATAAGTGATAAACCTCACTTTGCAGGTAAAACTGTCTTTAAATTTTATGATTTTATAGGTTACAGATGTGTCTTATTCTTTTCCTGCATAAAATTTGAGAATATTTTGTTGCCAATTATAAGCTTTTTAAAATTTTTAAATTTCACGTTTGTTTATTCTTATATATATTAAAGAAAGTCGAAAATTTGTTGGACATTTCTTTCATAAATTGTTGTTTTACTGTAATATTTATTTTGCTTGTTTGTAGGTATTTACATCTTGGTTCCCAAGATGCTTTTCGTAGGTATTTTAGTGAGTGCAGTTTCTTATCATAATTAGCTTCACTACGACCATAAGAAAAATTCAGTCTATTTAGATTTGAGGGGAACGCTTTTTTAACGGCTCTGAGTATTAATGTGTAAAGGTGTTAAGAACCACGCTGAGAAACCTAGATTATTAGGGCAATCTGTGCAAGGTATTTCAATTGTTCAAAAACGCTGGTTCAATAGTTATTTTTACCATTGAAAGCCAGAGTTCCAAAAGTGTAGAAATTTATACTTAAGGCACAAGGATACAGACAATACACCAAAATTATCATACACCACGTATCTGTAGCGGCAGGGGCTGGTCAAAGTTCAATCCAGTGGTGATTTTGAAGGGAGATTTCACAGCACTCATAATATAAGTCCCGCGGGCCCGCTTATAGGAAGTTATGAAAACACAGGTCATCACAGAGATGAAATCAGTTTTAGGGGTATAAAGCACGTCTCTCGACATGGGAAATATCAGTTCGGTTTCTTTTAATTGGACTTTGCGCTTGAAGCGACAATTTGCCAGTGTCGAGTTAAATAAAATTATAAAGTGTAAAAGATGTTTCTCAGTTGAACGCCATTTTGCGTATATTTTATTATATTGTATTTTAGGAAATACCTATCTAAAATGCGTTTGTCCGTATCGCCAACCACAGACAAAAAATAAGTGTCACAGGTTATTCAATGTTAGGCTTATCCCATGCCTTGAAATTATTAATTTATAGAATATAAAATTAAAAAACGGCGTAACCAAGTATGTTGCTTCATAATCATCATTTCAGGCGTAGGACGTACACTGTTGGATAGAGGGAGCCCTATCAACATCTTATATTTTATTTTATACCGTTTGAAGCGGGCTTTTTCTGAGTCATCTAGTGGATGGACGTCCTGCGCTGCGCTTGCTGTTCCACGTCCTCTATTTGAGAACTTTTCAGCCTCTACGGCCATATTTTCTAAGTGCTATTTGGTTATACATGTACGTTACCAGTGTAATATCAAAATGAAAATCGTGGACAAAGAAATAATTCAGTCAACAATAAATAGATTTGTTTATGTCTGAGGTGTACGTAGCCAGTGTAAATTTCTTAAATTTTATGCAGAAATAGATTAAGACACATCAGTAACCTTCGAGCGCACAGGATATAAAAACAGTTTGACAAGCAAAGTGAGGTTTATCAATCATTAAAAATCATTAAAAATTTGTATAAATTTCAATATATTAAAGACATGATATATAACAAATTTTCATTTTAATTTTAATATTATTTCAAATTCTGCACTTCATTAATATTGTAAGGTATATTTAGTAAAATGTTAAACTTAACATCATGACTATATAAAGGTACGTAATTATTTATTTAGAGGTAAACCAGAACAAGTGGACAGGCCACGGACAGACTGATCAACTACAGTTGTAAACCTTGTATACATGTACTTAGTTCAAAGCGTTTATTTTAATTTTCAAAACAGATAGCAGTTACAAAGGACAAATTAATGTTTTATTAATTTTTATTGATATTATGTATTAAATTTAAAAAAAACATCCTAATAAAGTACTTATCTATCAAGTCTTTTCCTTGACTTTTAAGTGATCATTTCAGGAATATGCTTCGAGACATTAAAACGGAGGAAATAAAATTAGGTTCGTAATAATTTAAAGATCAAAGCAGAATCCAATCCCTGTTAGGATAACGTGCCTACTACATAAACTTTAAAAAAGGCAGCCAAAAAAGCTTTTACATTTCACTTGTAATGAATCTCTCAGACCTATGCTTGCTAAGATAACTTCAGTTAATTATTCGTGAATATTTTAATATTAACGTTAAATAAACATTTGGCGTAAGTAATTCTGTTTTCACGTTCTTGCCAATTTCATAAGGTAAACAGTTTTATATAGAGCTGAACCTTGGATCCTAAGACTTAAGGAGCGGAGATAAATAGACGCATTGGAGAAGTGGTGCTGGAAACAAAGTCTTCTGAGGATTCCATGGACTGCAGTTCGCACAAGCATTTCCATTTTCGAGTTTACATTAACGATAGAATATGAATTATGAAATTTTAGTCTGTAAGGTTTATTTTATTTGGGAATGAGATACCTGACATAAATGACTTATCTATATAAATAAAAATGAATTGTTGTTCGTTAGTCTGATTAAAA
The DNA here is from genome assembly GCA_929108375.1 of Gymnoscelis rufifasciata. Lineage (NCBI taxonomy): Eukaryota > Metazoa > Arthropoda > Insecta > Lepidoptera > Geometridae > Gymnoscelis > Gymnoscelis rufifasciata. The sequence continues at coordinate 11,585,252 of OV815303.1, forward strand.
CTCGAGAACGGCTGGGCCGATTGAGCTGATTTTGGTTTTAAAATGTTTGTCGTAGCAAATAAGGAAAAATTGCCGGGAACTTTTTTTACCCGTGCGATACCGGGGCGGGCGCTAGTATCATATATATTTTGTATACTGGATAAGCCTTCATTTGACCACAATCTCACCTGATGTAAAGTGACGATGTGGTTGGTCTAAGATGGAGCATGAAGACCTAGAAGGTAGATGGCTTCTCCGGACCACATTACGAAACACGAAATCGCTTCACGCAATGACCCAGCCCGGAGGCATATGCATGAGGGCTTTACCCCATATTTCAAGTGCAGAATGAATTCGACATATCACGTGACTGTGTAATTGGCAGCACGCCCGGGCGCTTTCCCGGAAGTGTAGGTTCGAATCCTACGTACGAAGGTTACGTATGAGTCTTAATCATTTTCTGCCTTTAATAAAAATATGATTGCTGTGTACACACAGCCACTGAAGTTCTTTTACGTGGCACGATATTAACTCCATGGAGCAATACAAGGCAGAATGGAGGGAAAGAGGTCTCGTGGTCGCTCTCATATGAGGTGGTCTCTCCGCCGCCTCTCGGACTCAGTCCGCCATGACCGCCTACTCCCTTGCTCTTCTGCAAAGCTGCAAACAGCTACTTAAAAAATAAAATTCATTTAATTCAGACATCAATAATCCATAGTTTGGTTAGTAACTTAAAATGAATTAGGGTTAGTACTTAAAATATAACATAACAAAATTTTAAAATTATTTTTTTTAACTAGCATTTGATTACACTTTATAATAAATGGGGTATCCCATTTACTATTAAAAGCAGACAGAACGCTATTGGTACTTCCGCGAATTCTGCAGAGTAATGGCGCGACTTTTTTTTACTTAGCCATAGCACTCTGTCAAAAGTGATCTAAGAACATTACATACAAAATATTATAACTCTTGTCAGTACCAAAGTTCTATTAAAGAATATTAGTCTCAGTTCAGTTTCTTGTAATTGGACTTTTTGCGCTTGAAGCGACAATTTGACAGTGTCGAGTTAAATAAAATTATAAGGTGAAAAAAATGTTACCGAGTCTATCGCCATTTTCAGTCCCTTGAAGTTTAATATAAATTTAATATCATAGAAAATGAATTTACGTAAATTCAAAATTATTTCTTAGAAACGTCGAATTAAAGTCAATATAAAAACATTATTTTAATATGAGATGCCATCTCGCCATATAACAAAAAAGGAGATGAAAATACTTAAATTTACCTAAAGTTAAAAAGAAATTAAATTCAATTTCTTCATGAATTCGTCATTTTAAGGACCAAAACACACGTACAGTCAACAGCAAAAGTAGGTGGTGAAAATCAACGTTTCAAAACATATTCTAGTGTAACGTGCCAAATGTTACAAGTTATACCAAAGTGTCAGTTCCAAATGAAATTTAAATTTGTTATAATCGAGGTTACATACAAATATAATGACTTACTTAGGCCACTTAAATTGATCCTTTACTTCTAATAAATAAAAAGCAATCATCTGTAAATTTTGATATTATTAATTGTGTAGATTATTTTGAGAACCTATTTTATCAGTTTGTTTTGGCTGTTGACTGTACCACAACTACACGATAAAAAAAACGCAACCACATCGCTACGATAACGCACTGGCATCTCACAACGTTAGTGCCAACACGGTGGTCGATTACGTCTATAAAATACTACTTACACGTATTTCGTAGCCGTTAGATAAATAACTTTTAATTATACAGTCAGTACAGTTTAACAAAATTTAATTTCATATTGTACAGTCCAGCAAAAGTATGGGATCAAAAATCAGACCAAGGAGAAACTCCTATACAAATCAAGGGATCGAGCTCGCTACCTCTTGCGCCTACCGCGCCACTGAGGCGTATAATTAATATGTACTCACTATAACCTCCAAATATTTCAACTCTCTCGAAATCTACCTTTGACATTTTAAATGGGATACACCATGACAAAGCAAAGATTTGCTTGTTTTATAAATTCAATCAAAACTTTCAAGCAAACTGTAAGAGAATATATTTATTAAAATTTCAAAATCGTATTAGAATGTTTAATAAAAGGCATGTTATCAAGCCTCGCGCGATATCCACGCTTTAATATAATCGATTTCCATAAATCGAGAGAGATTTTACGATTCGCTGTGAAATGTCCATCTTATAAAGGAAGGTAATGGCTTCATAAACCAACAATTTCAATTTCGAGCTGAGTAAGCGCACTGACCTAAATCGTTCAACCTTTTGCAATTTTGACTTGGGATGATTTTTATTAAATAATGTGTGAGAAGGAACTGCTTTTCTGGAACCTAATTTTATTTAATCTTATGAGCAACAAGCAGATTATTAACAAAAAATAAAATACTTGTAGTTTGAAATATATGTATTTATTACTAGCAAGAACAGAATTAACGAAACTCTTATACCGAGGGGATAAAAGGGGGGTTGGAAATTTTTATTAAAATCTAATGTTTTTAAGTACGAGGTTTTATAAATGTATGTTCTATAGATGGTGTGGAGGTATCTTATGTATCCCTATTAATCAATACCCCTTTTAGCCTTTAAAGGGGGGGTTAGAAGTTTATATAGGTCTTATAGACTTATGTTTTGTAACTAAGAGATTTTATATTTTTTTTAAATTATTTCATGTTATTATTTTATTTTTGCCAACCTAAACATTTTCATGTTATTATTTTATTATTGTATGCTCAGATTGGGCAGACTGTTGAAACGATTTTTATAACCCACCATCTATGTACACAGTTTTTACAATAAATGTTCTTCTTCTTCTTCTTCTTCTTCTAGGTTTAAAGAACTTTATTCTCATAAAAACACAATGGTTCACTTAAAATGAGATACATAATAAAATTAATCTAGGTTTTACATAAATATTACTTAACCTCTGGTACCTTAAATAATTCTACAACTTATTTATCTTATTTAACTATAAAAATAATTTAACTATAGACTACTTATAATTAAATTTGATTTTAAGATACTTCAAGCTATAGGTTACACACATGTTCTTTAAGTTTCAATTTATAGGTTTTCAATTGATCACATTCCTTTATGGTTTTTGGCAAGTTGTTAAATAATTTAGCACCTTCCGACAGTATTGTTTTTTTGCCATAATTTGTGCGCGTTTTAGGTAACTGTAGTTTAATTTTATTTCTAAAACTATATTTAATATCTCGTATATTCAGTTTAATTTTTGATTGAATAGAGTTTGTTGTGAGTTTTTTAATTAAAATACATGTATTATAAGTGTAAAGTTATTCTATATTCATAATTTTAGTTTTTTTATACAGTTCGGTAGTTGGTGTAAAATAGTCATAATGGTATAGCACTTTTATTAATTTGTTTTGGGTTCTTTGTAGTGGGTTTAAATTCGTAGTTGCAGCCGTACCCCAAATTTCTATTAAATACTCAAGATGTGATTTTGCTAGAGAATCATAAATAGTGTTACGCACTTTTTTTGGTATACATTTCGAAACTTTGTATAATGCTCCTAACAAAGATTTAAGTTTTGTTCGAACGTGTTCAATGTGAGGGCAAACCTGAATATTTTTCTACGTGAGATTGCTTTATTATGTAATTTTTCATGATTAGTGGTGGGAAAAACGGAATTATCTTATTTTTCGCTTTAAATATTATGAATGACGTCTTTGCTGTATTAACTGTTAGTAAATTATGCTTGAGCCATTCATTCAATAAGTTTAGATCAGTTTGAGCTACAGCTATTAAATCATTTATGTTTTTTCCATAGTAGAAAAAGCAGGTGTCATCGGCACATAGAGTTAAATTCCCTTGTGAATGATTTTTAAAAGCAAATACCTTCAAAGCATGTGCAAATAACTAAATCTCGCACACGAAGTCGCGGGTGTTCACTAGTCACTTATAAACCGTTGTAAAAGATTTATTTTTTATTTTCTTAACTTCTTCGGGTTAAAATTTAAAGGTTTGTCCCCTGAACTAGAGATAAGATTAATCTTAAAAAATAACTGGTAATAAAAACTTAATAAATATTTCCGGACAACAACAACATCCAGCTCCGTGGTAAGCTATATGTTTGTGTTACGGGTACCAGACATCTGTTAAACTTAATATAATAGACATAAATATATAAATAATTTCTTATTATACATATTTGATACCCAGACCAAGGAGAAAGTGCTTGCAGAACATACTTGACCTCTCGGCGGGAATCGAACCCGCTGCCTCTTGCGCCGCAAGCAGACAGTCGCCCACCACGCCACGGAGGCAGTCTAATACAGGCAGGCAGACAATGAGGTACAATACTACTTATAATAGTGTCACAATGGGCGGCCCTATCACTAAAAGTGATCTCTATCAGACAACCAGACAGATCACGAGGTATTTTTCTTCTAAATCGAAACGTTGTGGAACGAAAATGATTGCTACAAATAAATCGAGGCATGGGTATATTATTATTAATACATACATAATGCTACATAGAATAAAATCCACGTCCAGCTTTTGCTTTTTGAATTTCACAAACCTGTTGTTGACGCACAATATACGTAAATTGTTCCAATATGTAGCCCTACCATGAGTCGCCACTTACGACTGTTGGAGATTACAACAAGTAATCCCAGGCAATTGACAGATTTTTCGCAACTAAAATTTTGTCTTATCTGTCAAATGGATTACAACGTTTTGTAATCTCCAAACAGTCGTAAGTTGCAACTCGTGGTAGGGCTTATGATCTGTTATTGTGATTACTTGATGATAAAACTATCGCCCACCCGGGCCCCGAGCGTATTATTCGTTTATTCAAGTCATATTTTGCACCGTATTTCTCGAATTCATTTTCTCTGTTACCAACCTGCATTCAAAGAGCTGTCTGCGGTCGCATTTAAATTGCAAGCTTTATATTTTTACGTTTAGGGTAAAAGCGGAATAGAGGCCCCAATTTTTTAGCTTGTGCTTTTAAAAATATTTTACTTTTTTCATCTAATTAGATGGGACGCTACTTTCAGTGTAGAATAGATTCCACATAAAAACATACAGCATATTTTTTTAATATATATGTATATTTTTTTTATAATTAGTTTGGTTAAACTATTTTTAATGAAATAGTGCCTAGTAGATATATATATCGGAACATTATTTGATATTTCTTTTAGTTTAACTATTTTCTATCAGTCTATGTACAAAGGGCAATACAATAATATTTCCTGGGCTAATTACTTAATTTGAAATAGTTTAAATACTCTATTCTCAACAATGAGTATTTTATAAAAGAGGTATATTATGAATTCCGTAGGGAGTACAGGGCCATAAACCAGAAATCTGTTTCTGCACCGGCTTTCCTCAGGATTTTTGTTAGGAAAGATGGTATTAGAAGTTAACACTCTATTTACACTAAAATAAAAACAACATGAAATCGAGGCAGCTATCCCGCTTTTACCCTAATTAATACTTTTCATTTCTACTTGCAGAAATTGATATTGAATTGAATAAAATTAAATGATCTCTGAGCTCCAACGGTTGTGATCTTGTTAATAATGAAATAAATTTCAAAATCCACTTTTCGATTTAGAAGTTCGCTTAGCAAGTGTAGAGAGAGAGCTATCAGTATTTGATAACTATCGGTGTTAACCACCGACTAAAACACATCGTTATACCGCAACCGAAACTTGATAAATGCCACATTTAAAATCTTCTCATAGTGAGGGGGTAACATTCTGAATCGAACGAAATGAAGTGAATGCATTTATTATGAAAAAGTATTTATTGATTAATAAATAAATAAATATTTAATCCACACAACAACATCTAGCCCCGTGGTAAGCACTTCGCTTGTGTTACGGGTACTAGACATCTGATATACCTAATATAATATAATACCTCTATACATACATAGATATTTTTTATTAAACATATTAAACATAAACACCCAGACCAAGGAGATTTAAGATCGTACTACAATTTTAATTGAGTTTCACGGGAAATAAATATAAACAAGTCAAATATTACCATGACTATTATTTCCGTTCCTATTTTCTATTTTAATGATTCTAGGTATACATTTTGTAAACAACATAAAACTATTAAATTTTTTTGGTTAATTATAATAATTATTTATTATTTGTGTATCAATTACAATAGTTACATGCAGTCAGTTAGTAAGACTAGAGATCGAATTATTTCGATTCTGCTACGAGAGCATACAAACAATAATTACAGTAAATAAATGACTGATTTATGCAATATCTTCTGAAATAATTTGGATATTAATTATTACTGTGCATTTCTATTTAAAGGTTACCTCAATTTTATTAAATTGATAATTTTGTATGTAGGCCCAGTTTGTCCACGAGGACAGGTTACGAAGATAGAATACGCAAAATTACTTACTAGTTTAACTCACAGGCTACCTAAGGTAAAGTATTTATTTTACTACACTGTTTCGACAAATTATATTCTACATCAAAAGCGTTAAATGATCATAATTTGTGTAGTAAAATCTGAGTTAATGATAAATCGACTTTTCAAAACATGCGGCATGAGTGTTCCATCAAATCCGCTATAAAGTTTTTTAGTTTTGGTGTGGTTTTGCTTTGACAATTGTTTCATTTGGCTATTAGGTTTTGTTTTTTTTTTACAAAATCCTCACAAATTTTAGTTAAGATCGGATGTAGAATTGAGGAAAGGTTTCTGTTATACACAGACCTTGTCCTTATATTCAAAGAGATCGCTACATCCGGAGAGATTACCTATCAACTCCTATTAACAGTATAGCTTGTCTTCTTAAGATGAAGACCGTAGGTATCTTTATTCGTGTGGCGTGGGTTCCCAGGTACTCATAAAACACAATACCGAATCAAAGTAAAGTTTGCATGTTAAACACGTTGTAACACGGGAATTCTGGTGGATTCGTGTTTACGAGTAGCTTTTGATGGACTTACTGGAGTAGGTTACGTGAGCCATTACGGCTGCGTATGCCGAGGTCATCTAACTTCCACTGTAAATAAGTTAGGGAACACATTAGAGCTTTTTCACACGTGGCGATAAGCTTAAGGTTTCGGCTAAACCTACGCGTTAGCTAAGCGGGAATTGAGACACAAAGCGTTTGAAATTCGGAACATTTTTGCCTGATAATGGCCCGTTATGTGGTCGCGTAGGTGTGCAAAGATCCATATTAACGTATGGGTAGCGTTCGCTGCGCGGCCAACGCTCCCGCCTCGCATCGCTTTGGTCGCGTCAGTTTGGCCGAAGATTAAATTGTCAAGGTGTTGCACGCTTATAATATTTTTCCAGGTACCAGGATAGCAGAAACTATCGAGAGAGGTGCGTTTACTCAAAGAGAGTCAAGATTACGGGTCACGAAAACCTATTCACGGGTTTATGTATTCCTGCATTCATTTTCCCCATTGCATATTTTGGTAAAATGCCTATAAGTAAAAACTTTTCATAATTATTTTAAAACTGTTATTCTGTTTAGTTTTAATCCAATAATGAATCTAGCAAACAAAAATAATCTCATTATTTAATTTACAGTGAAACTGCTTATTGGATGCCAGTTAAAACAGGCTGCTTTTCTTAATTGTTAACAACCAGTTAAATAAATCAGTAGTAAAAAGTGTTTTTTTTCTTATTTTCTTAAGAAATTTAGTAAAGAAAGGGGGCCAGAGAAAGAGCATTAGCAAATATTTAAACTTGTTATGTTCCCGATATAATACATCAGCAGGGTCAGCAAAAACAAACATAAAAATATAAAATAAAAATAAAAACAAATAACATTGATAACTTGACTTTGGTTACAGATTAATTTAAACAAAACAAAATGTGTGTACTATTCACACACGATAGAAGTGAAACTTCAGTAAATCGACAAAAGAATGAGATGATTAAAAAAAAACAAATAAAAATATTGTGCAAAAATATTTTGTTCGGGCGGTCACCCATCCAAGTACTGGCGTCGCGCAAAGCTGCTTAACCTTGTTAGCGTTTAAGATTGGCTTACCTGTCGCTTTTCCGTTGCATCCGGTTTGAAATCAAAACGATTCTATAGAAGTTTCACTTCAAAAAGGAACAGAGAAAGTTAATCTGTCATGATATTTCTACTATCACTTCTTCAGATTACTTTTTAAATGTATTAGGATGGACTATTAGCATGGCTTCAGGGGTGTTAGATTGTCAAAATATTCGCGTGTGCAGTAGATACGTCAAATTTTCTAGTGGTTTCGTCAGATATACCCTTCATACACTAAAGTTTGAGTTACAAGCGCCATGTACTAGATTTCAGGAAATCAAGGAAACTGCATTGCAGACAATTAATGAACAAGGTAGCGTCGTGTTCAGCCAACACTTCATATTTATACCGTGGATACACAATTAGAGCGCGAATCTAGAGTACATACATTCTATAATGGCGTGTGTGTCAAACTGCACACAGTCAAGATTTACACACGTATTCAACTCGCGTGATGTGTGCACGCGGTTTATTGTAGTCCAATTTGTAGTAAAATAGAAATGGCACTGACGCAGCGTTGCATGTAGTTGCGATGTTCGATAAAAATCATATTTTTAAGAATATTTTGCCTTCCATAAGGCATTGATTATAATGTAAAAATATTTTTTAATAGTGATCAAGTTGAGAAATTTTACCAAAACATTGCACGTTTTTAGCTGTTAATTCTATTTACAAAAATTACAAAGACGCTGGCGCAAAGCTTGTTTCTAATATTAATATTCTAGTAGTCTCATGGTTTGAATACGGAAATACATATATTGCATACAAAAAACACTATTTCTTATAAACTTTTTATGATTTTTTCACACTTATATAAGTTTTTTAATCCACTCATAAATATTATAATTTCACATTTCAACCAGCTAATCTAAAGGGGTCGCGGGTCACCGACATAGCCAAGCGAATTAGCTCGCTAAAGTGGCAATGGGCAGAATATGTAGTGCGCAGAACAGATGGCCGTTGGGGCCGGAAAGTTCTTGAATGGAGACCACGAATCGGCAAACGCAGAGTAGGACGTCCACCAACTAGATGGACGGACGACCTGGTGAAGGTAGCGGGCTCGCGGTGGCTACAAGCTGCTACCGACCGAAGTCACTGGAAGTCTTTGAGGGAGGCCTATGTCCAGCAGTGGACGTCCTACAGCTGAAATGATGATGATGATGAATCTAAAGGGACTGAAAATGTCGAAGTAGTCGGAATCCTGCATCAGCATTTATCAGCACAGTTTGTAGGTCAGGCGAGCCCTCCAGTCTAGAACCTTCTCTTTGATGTTAGCTGAGCGCGGCCCTCAGCGTTATTGTGGAGACATCTTAACGGAATCAATGAGCCTAATGTTTATTAATGCGCTTCTCGATTTCTTGATACTTCTGAAGTTAAACAATTTTATTACTACAATTTTTTTTAACTGATAATGCTGTGCTGTTCTATTAGTTCTCGTTTCAGTATAAAAAAATTAAGCGAACTGTCATGACAATATTAATCCTTCATATTTTTTGTTTAAAACATTTAGTTATAATAATTATATATTTCCAAAACTTATATGTATTTTACAGGCTTAAATTAATACAAGTGTGTGATTATTAATTTAATTCTATTATAGCATAATTTATTAAATATCCAGTCATACCCAAGATAAATTGTGTTGGGTACATCAACGGATAGAATGGATAAACACCGTACTAATAAAATATAAATACCGAATGAATTGATTCTAGATCTTTTCAAGCATGTTGCTGTACTTCTGTTCATGGGGAGACCATATCACCCCGTTTTATTCTCAATGGCTCCGGACTAGCGCATTAACAGCTTTTACATTTAAATATCCAGCTTTTACTTATACGTTTAATGATAGTAATGATAGCTGGGAGGATGGACTGCCCTTACACCTGGCATTGTTGTGATTGCCACCTTCCCAGCAATGCTTTATAGGATTTTAGGTTTTATTTTAAATTTATGCTTGAAATAAATACAATTTAAAGAACTTAACTGCCAAGTCCTTAACATCCGTAACGCGATTGATATAGGCACCCCATCGATGTTATAATTGTGCAATACGGGGTTATGTGAACGAGTAAAACTTATAGTCCTACATTTCGATACATTGATATGTAGGCGGAATTGTATTAATATAGTTGGCCGGTCCATGTATGATCTGTGCTTTTAAGGTAATTAACGTTTTGACTTTGACTTGACCTTATAAAAATTAACAATATTAAAACAGGATTCGGGTAACATAAATGCTTTGATTTAACTTTATTAATGAGTGTAATTGATTATTTTAGGTCAGTCGGTGACGACAATTATTATATTTGAACAGCTTATAAATAATATTTTTTTCCTATACAATTAGCAAATCTTGAAACGGGACTCAAAACCTTGACATAGTCGGAATCCTGCATCAGCATAGTTTGTAGGTCAGCCGAACCCTCCAGTCTAGAGCCAGGAAGGCTATTCTCGCGCCTATGATATTATAACGTATTCGATATTTAACCTGAGTCGGTACATTTTAATCGCTTTTTTTCGAGTTAAATAATTTTGTATAACATTTTTCAACAATTGGCCTTCAAAGAAATTCTAAAAAACCGAATAAAATCTACTGAGTTTAGGTTATATCACTGTCTGTCTATTTTGTTACATAGCCTTCATAGTTTTAATGTATTTATTTGTATGTGCTTACGGTTTCCCTAAGAGAAAGAAATAAAAAAATCACAAGAATTGCCTCGGAAGGCGTATTGTTGAACAATCACAGACAAAATTATCTTATGTCTAGAAAACTAAGAAAATCTACCGTCTTTAGGTAATTTATCGAATTCGTTATCATATCATAGGCGTGAGAATCGGCTTCGTGCTCGTAGATGAGAGCTGAGCGCGGCCCCCAGCGTTATTGTGGAGATTTCTTAACGGAATGTTAATGAATGAATGAGCCTAATGTTTATTAATGCGTTTATTGATTTACTGATAAGTTTTGTCTATAAAAAATGATTCACTAAAATGACTCATACTACACTTAGGGTTCCAGTTCATTTTTGTGTCCAGAATGATGCAAAGCTGTCACCCATCCTCTTGCAACGTCACGTTTGCTGAATGGGAGCCCTTTATATATTTATTTATAACTAGCTTTTTACCTGCGGCTTCGCCCTCAGTGGTTTATATTTTTTGTATCAAAAAGTATCCTATGTTACTTCTAATACCTTCAAGAGTATATGTGCAAAGTTTCATGATGATCGGTTAAGTAGTTTTTGCGTGAAAGCGTAACAAACAAACTTACATTCGCATTTATTATATAAGTATGATAAGTTTCTGTATATGTCGTTATAGCGTCTACAGAAATACATAATTCCTCAAAGTTTAACGAGATACTGCCTGGTGACAGACAGACTGCAAGGGTTACCAGTAAAATACTCATACTGTACTACTGTACAAACATTTTGACTTATCTTCTAGGGCTCCAGAATAAATTGTTACGTTTATTATCATTCTATATTATTTCCCAACAATAAATATCATTTACCTTTACTTTAGCAAAGTAACAAATTATAAATATACTCATAATCAAGCCACACGGATCTGTTGATTAAACATCCAGAGTTGAATAAAATGTAATATATCCAAGGAAAAGTTCCGGCCCACAGCAAATGTAAATGTTATAACGATCTCATCCTGGGGTCGCAACTCGTAACAGTGTTGCCAGAGTTGCCACTTCCTAAAATAAACATTCAAATCCCCACCAGGTAGGCAAAAGGCATGTTATTATGTTATGTCGGAAATTTCGTAAACGCGCATAATTCCTTAAGCCAAATTAACTTAACTCCAGAAGCTTCGCAAATGTAGGCTGAAAGCATTTCGGTACACATGCCTGATATCCATATTAGATGGGTGGGCATACTTTGGATGCGTTTTAATGATTATATATCAATTTTTATTGCGCTATAGTAAGGAATATTATACCTTACTTATGTGGAGTCCTTATAATTTAAGTTTGCGTGTAGTTAGGTATGTATGATACTCCTGTAAAAACCCATCAATAAATCAATAAGTAAATTTTACGAAAGAAATTAAACACCCAATTATGATTTCTCCCAATCTCACAAGATTGGAAAAAATCATAATCATATTAAAAAATAAATAAGAAAAAAAGCATCCATTTCGTTTATACCTAAAAGGCTTCAAAGACTTTCAAGGGAAATTACATTATCTGTCAGTTTAGGTTCCAATCTTCTTCGAAGCGATTTTAAATTAATTTTGGTTCTTGAAAAGATAATTAAATCTAGTCGAAGAGCGTTCCACTTCAAATATACGATGTAACGTTACGTAATACATAACGAATAAGAAAAATAATAATACGTTCTTCAGCTAAAAACAAAATCTCACAAGAAATAAATAAATAAAAAATTCCTTGTCTATCAAAATATCGACTTGTCCTGTAGTAAGCTGAGTTTTGGTGAAGGATAGATAACTTATCAATATGTGATTTAATTAATACTCATAGGGTGCACATAACTACTTATGATAAATATAAATATTTCCAGCCATTGTGTAGCTTACACAACAACCTCTAGCCCTGAGGTAAACTGGAAACTTGTGTTCTGGGTACTAGACATATAATATACTTATTATAATAGACATACATATAGAGATATATTTTTATTATACATAATAAACAGCGAGACCAAAGTGCAAGTAACTTGCAAAACATACAAACACTTAACCCCTCGACCCCTGCGCTACTGAGGCAGTCAATACAATAATAATACAAATACATTGGAACCATTTTTTGAATAATATAATAACTAAACACAGACAAATACCGGCGGAATTCAAACTCATTGATCCACTAAGAAGTAACTGTATAAGATTTTCTCGTTCGCGGGATGATTCCAGTAACAGAAACAGTATAGTTACTCCAGGTTAAACATTTCTCGTGCAACACGTGCTTTAACGGTGAAGGCAAACATCGTGAGGAAACCGGCATGTTCTGAGAGCTTTAGAAGATTTTGAAGGGCATGTGACATTCACCAACCCGCACTTGGCCAGCGTGGTGGATTAAGGCCTAATCTCTCTCGTCAAGAGAGAAGTCCCTGTGTCCCAGTGGGAACTTTAATAGGGTGATGATGAAACATTTCTCTGCTATTAGCAAGACTCATGGCGTAGCAAGCAAACACTAAGGCCATAAATTGATTCAATCAATACCTTCACCACCATGACGACGAAGGATGGCTGGGAGTGCTTCGCTCTTCGATCAAAGGATGTTACAACGACACTAAATGCGGTTCATAATTGATTTACTACCGTCGTGAGTGGCTTCGATCCAATTACACCTACCCCGAGACTCATTACGTGAACAATAGAACTTTTATACTACATATACCTCTATCGTTTCTGCTATCCTGGTACCTGATGACATAATAATTATTATTTATTAATCAAAAACAACTTACATCTAGGCATACATGTTATACTTTAATCAAATTTGATACAGTTTCTATTTATAGTTGTTAGGTGTGACCAATTGATAATCAAGTGACCCACACTGGGCTCCAGGACCAGGCCAAGGCCAGGCATCATCATTCATCATTTTCCTGCCCTTATCCCACATTACGTGGGGTCGGCACTACATGTGCTTCCATTTTCCTCTGTCACTCGTCATCTCAACACTCACTCCTTTCTTACACATCCAAGGCCAGGCATATACACGTATATATATAAATATAAAACTGTGCTAGAAATTATGTATATCATGCCCTGTTTATTGTATATCATGCATGCCCGACAAATTTTTCTTTTCCGATTAACAGGAAATTAACTTAATTAAGATCGTAATAAAATTTGACAGAGCACACGGGAAGTGGAAATTCAGTTTTCCCTGACCGCTGACATTTATTTCATTTTCAGTAATCACTTCAATTTATCTTGTCCCAGCAAGCAATGCACGGCGCACCAGAGTTTTAATAGCGTAAATAATGGTTGTGATAAGTGAATTGTGCTTATGTGGTTATTATTCGATGTGAAAAAGCTATGGTTGACATCTTTGACCAACCTCATTTTTGTAATTAAACAGCAAATCAGGCAATTATTGAGAAAATTAAGCTTTCCCAAACCCAAAAATCGCAAAAATAACTTTCTAAGAACTCTGTGTACGCTTGAAACTGTTTGAAATGATAAAGGATTTTAGCGATTCAATTTGAATAATGCCGTGAGAGCCATGTTGGCTAAGTAGGTGGACCCTCGACTTTCATTCCGATGGTCGTGGGTTCAAACTGAAATTGAAAGAAATAAAAAAAGGTGTGTGTGCGATTCACACACGATAGAAGTGAAACTTCAGTAAATCGACGACAGAATAATAAGAAGAATAAAAAAGAGTGTGTGTGTGTCAGCTACGACGCACGATTGGAGTCTACTACTTATGAACTATAATTATGATATATATCGAATAGAAAAAAAGGGTAAATGAACGCATCTACTAAAATGTTAAGAGAAACAAACATATATCTGTAATTATTCGGATTATTTATATTACTTCAATAAAGCGTATTACATAAAGTATGTTACAAAATAATATAAATAAAATACAGCAATACCTCTTTGCGCGATACTTCGTAAATTCGTCGAAATTTAAATAAAGCATTGTATTTGTGTCTCTTACATCATTTCCGTTTCATCTTTTTGCATCCGGTTTGAAATCACTACGATTCTATAGAAGTTTCACTTCAATAACGTTATTCAAAAGATTATAACGATCGTTTCATATTGAAAACTTGAATGAAATCGTAGTTGCTGATCTAACTTCAGGCTATACTCAATAGTACACATAAAAGATGTATTCGTTCTACTGAGCTGGAAACAATATACCGTCGACGGTCTAATCCGATTTTACTGTCGATTACTCAGGAACATTTCAAGCATTACCTGTTATATCGCATTATAGTATATTATTTATAAAACTTGGACATTCATTCTGGATTGTAATATATTTAATGGGACCCTCCGTATAATATAAGGAAATGCATTATATATTTATTGAGTGAATTAGATTTTTCTTTATATCAGATACTTTTAGGAATAAAAATACTTTAAAAAAATTTGCCGAAAAACAAACATTTCAAACTTATCCTTGTAATCTGTTTTCCCACTCTTAGGGTTGGATATTTTTCCAAATTTTGATGGACTTGGAGATCCCTTTCTAATCAAAAAAAAAATAATTTCACTTCCAAAACTAACGCGGGTAACACTATTCGTTTTAACAACTGGTTTTACAAATAATCTAAATTTACAATTTAAAAAATCCCCCGATTCCAGAACCTTGGTACCCTTAAAAGTAAAAAGTCATACTATTTTGTAATGTTGATGCGCTTTCATTTGAGACCCCATTCTAGTATATTTGCAAATTTTCGGATACACCCAGATATACTTATCCATCATAACTTTCAAACGGGTTAACCGATTTTCATCAAACATGTCTAAAAATACACATTTCATACCCGAGCTTTCATGCAAAACTCTTTAGTTTTTAACATAAAACATTATGCCACAAATTACACCCGTAAGATAAGGGCCATGTTTGTTCTAATTTTACAAAAATCTATGTGTAGTAAAAAGATATTAGGTTATTGAGTACTTACGTCAGTTTTTTTTAAATAGCACTATTTTAAACCTAAGTGATTTCTTGTTGTTTTTTTACTTGTTTAAGTAAACATGCATTCCGTAAAGGAAAATAACTTTCCCAATTTATCCAACATCAGAATCGATATATATTGGGATTTTGTTCGGGTAACCAAAACCGACCGAATACAAGATCTGCATAAGATTATTATAATCCAATAATACTTCATCTCCAATAATTTGATGACGTCCTTATCAGAAGTGAGATTCTCGAAAGGTCATTCATTAAAATGGAGAGTTTAAGTTGCTTTAGTCCTAATAAATGGATCTCAGAGTCAACATCGTTAGTGAATCCTGCCAACACGATTTTTCATTCCTTAAGACTTACAACTTTCTTGTAAAATGTTCAACGGTTCCTTGTTAGGTAAGACTTTAGGTATTTTTTCTTATTCTTTATGGACTTGGGAATGGAGGATTATTTACGTTTGTATAGAAAGTTTCCATTTAAGTTAATTACATCTTAATAAACTTGAATGTTATCGACTTCTTTTGTATTATTTAAACTTATTAATGAAGTCCCCCACCGCGTCTGACTTAGCTTAAAAAATAAAAATGAAACTCAAAAACAGTTGAACGGATCTTTAAGCGGTTTTTAGCAAAAGATAGAGCCATTCAAAAGGCGTTTATTAATTGCTTATAGATCAATAAACTAACATTTATTTATAAAATAGATAACAAAGAATATAAAATTTTACCTAAATTTCTCAACCAACATCAATATAGTTCTAGTAGCAGCCATTCCTACAATTAAAAGAAGTTTAAAACGAATCCTCAGTTGCTGCCAGCGCATTTCACAATCGGCTTTCACAAATCCGAAACTCCAAAGAAAAGCGAAATAAACCTTCCCCACAAATCATCACTTAGCCCAGTCTAAAGCCTTCCTAAATGTACACATGAAAACGAAATGGTACCATTTATTTTTGATTTACGATCCTCGATAATTATCGGATTCCGATTGGTTTTGTCGCTTTCCTTTTTTACGGCAATCTAAACAGTCGTTTGTGATATTTACGTTACACGCGACTTGTATTTATGTCTACTTTGTGCAATAAAGTAAGTATCTGCGCGGTAATATATAACAGGAAATATAGATCGAGCATAAATAGTTCGCCTAAGCAATAATTTTTTCATCGTCGTTGTTTTTATGCTACAATCATGACATTTTATGATAACCATTCGATACCTTCGTCTGTTTTTGTGTGATATTTTACAAAAACGATTTTCATAAACATTCCGCTTTCAATGTTTTTAGGGTTCCGTACTCAAAGGGTAAAATGGGACCCTATAAATGAGATTTCGTCATCGCTCCATCTGCCACCCAGCTGTATCTCAAGAACCGCGTTAGGTAAAGAGTCAAAATTTTGAGGGATGAAATATTTCTCCTGCCGCTATAACAACAAATTCAAAAACCCCATAATCAATTTATATAGAGGTATACAAGTGGGCTCCCATACAACAATCGCTTTTTTTTAAAGCACTTAAATTTTTTTTTATTCAATTTGTTTTTTTTTATTGAAAAATGTGTATACTTAAACTTTACTTTAACGGAACCCTAGGCGTAGTATGAGTCAATCTCATACATATCAATTTTAGTTGTACTGTTCTGATGCCGACGTCATATGAAACAATTGTTGAGAGCAAGAATATGTGTCTACATGGAATAAGTATCTACATATTATATTACATACGCATGGCCTATGATGGTATTTACCTCGCATGTCTAACTTTAGGCACTAATATGTTGGTAATATGGTACCTATGTAATTTCAGTAAATTGGTTCATGTTTCAGAATAGCGCCTATCATAGTTTAGGTGTAGAAATTACGGTTTTAACTGACGGGTGTAAAATCAGTAAGCAACCGCGATAAATATGGCTCTAAAATTATAATGAATGTAATAAAATGTAATATTAATGCAAATCAACACTATTATATCCAAGCAATAAATAGATATTCTGTCCAACCATTCGAGGCGACCTCTAGCGCAAGATTTCGAGAGATTTCAGTTAGATATGCCGTCATTCCACATTATCTGGAGTTCAGCGAACAGAGAAAAATGGAGAACTATATAAGATAAATTGCTGAATGCAAAAGTTCTTATATTTCATTCGCAGATCTACTTACAGGACCTGTAGAAATCGTATCAAAAGAAGCACTTATTTACATTTTGCAGATTAACAGTCGTATGCTCCCGTCAAAAAATTACATCTTTGTCAAATTAAAAGGTAACATCTCAGAAACCGTATGACCATATAGTCCCTCGCATGACTAACTATCCTATCTCATTTTTTTGGCGAATTGAGTTAGGACTACCAATTTCTTCCTGCATTCGTTGTCTACGATTTGCTCTAACTCACGTATCTGTATGAACATTGGTTCTCGTCTGATAGAAATTTGTGTAGCTAACGTATCTAAAAAATAACTTGAAAAAAAAATAACTAAATGTCGTAACTCATTTAGGATTTTTGTGATAGGACTTATTGTGATCTCAGTGTGAGAATCGTTTAGTTTTTTAGTTTAAATTAGTTAATTCCATAAGGCATTACATTTAATTCAGACTTAATTAAAGCATGTAGACTGATTTATTATTCTTAATTACTTATTGTGATCTCAGAGTGAGAATAATTTAGTTTTTAAATATTCGCTTTTTCCTACTCTTATAATAATGCCTCTTACTCTTATATTTTCCTACTCTCCTCAATGACATTATTATGTCATACGGTACGGCTTTGATTCCTTAACACTTTTTTAGAGTCACCAGGCCGTTTCTCAAGAATCGTGATAGATTATAGAGGTAGAGTTGAAATTTTGGAGGATGCTGTATTTCTGTTGCCGTTTGTCTATAAGAACACAATACTTAACATATACTAAAACCACACAATAAATAAATATATAATGGGGCTCCCATTCAACAAACGTGGTATTCATAAAGTTAAGTAAGGTTCCATCTGCATCTTTTTGCACTTTTAAAAACACAATTTTTACGTAATTTTCTGTTTTTTATTGCAAAATGTGTATGTATTAGCTATTTTTTCGTGATTCGTAATGTGGCCCGGAGAAGTCATCTACCTTCTAGGTCTTCATGCCCCATCTTAGACCACATCGTCACTTTACATTTGTACCATCAATGGCTACTAAATAACGTTCTTTTTATTCCAAATTTTGAACTAGGATTACTACATTGGTACTACGGCTTAAAAATAGTAAACAGCTTTTGATGTTGGGATATGAAAGGGGCATACTTGTGACAACTATACTTTTATCAACCTTTTTAGGTGAAACTTTAATAATTAAAGCCGTACATACAATTATACTTACCATCTCTACATATAACAAACAAATACACAACGCAGAAGGCCAGCTCATTCTCAATTAGCGGGATCAGCGCTTATCCAGGACACAAGCAGTTTAAGTAAATTTAACAGCAATTTGCAGTATGTTAACTGTACAAACGCTTATTGCTACTCGTGTTCAAACGCCTTATTCTCGAGAAACTCTTGATTCTAAACGAGCACACTGGTTTAGCTTGGTTCTTATTCTCCTAGGTACATGGTACATTTTAGCTTACACATATCGTTTTATCTCTTGCTGTATTGGTATGGCATCGTAGCGAATACGGAGCGAGTTACACTGAGTACGGATGATATTGCTAATTGGGTTTCCTAGCTGCCGGAAATCGTATAAAGTTTAACTAACACGGCAGAAGCTTTAGGGGGACTCACACTGGTCAGGAGCTAGCAAGCAATATAATGTGGCTGGAAACCAGTAGGATCTACATTAAATTGACTGTTTTCTCGTGGTCCCAGTATAATGTTTAGGACAGAGAGAAAACAACGTGGTTTCATTACTACGCTACCGTTCGTTCTTAACATCATCGCTGAATTTAATGTAGAGTTAAGTTCTATGTTATCGAAGGGATCCTCGAAAACAATTTGTTAGTGGTTCTATCTACCAATTTGGTATGGATTGAATTATATACGTAAATATTGTTTGTGTTCAAAAAGTATACAACTTTCTTAGTTATTAAAACTGCTGAAGAAGTAGGTATTAAAGTACAATTTCTATAGGTATTTTACCTGAATCGTTTTTCTTCCTCTTCATTTTAAAAAGTGCTTACAAACATTAAAAGTAATGTCAAAGTGCTACCAAATACGAATGCGACATTATTTTACTACACTCACTCTCATAAACTCACTTTTAGATGGCTTTAGTGAAATCTATATAAATAAAAATGAATTGTTGTTCGTTAGTCTGATTAAAACTCGAGAACGACTGGGCCGATTGAGCTGATTTTGGTTTTAAAATGTTTGTCTTAGTCCAGGGTAGGTCTAAACGGTGAGCAAACAAGGAAAATTTTCCGAGAACTTTTTTTACCCGTGCGATTAGTATTTAATAAAATGTAAATTATAAATTACGTCATTCGGTAACATTGGTGCGGAGGTATCATTAAGTACTAAAAAAATAATTCCTATAGAATCATAAGGTGCAGTGCCACAGAACAATATTTGATAAGGATAATTAATTAATTCTTTAAAAAAAAATTACTATAATATTTTTCTAAATTGATCAATTTGTAATGACGCGAGAGGTGCGGAGGAATTAAACTCACGGATGCTGATAGAATACTGTTCTTTATAAAAATATAAAATCCCTTATATACTAGTTATTATTATTACATGGGTGACGTAAGTAGGTAGGTACCTCCAGTTACAGGTTCATATTACAATACCATTCCTTATATGGATAGGTTTTAAGTTCTAAATTAATTGGTTTATACCTATACCTACTACAAATTGTAAACCTATCAATTGTTTTCCGTTCCGTAAAACTTTTATATCCCGTCGCTGAAAATACAGAATTAAATTAAATTTGATAGCTATGTGAACAAGTCTTTACGGCATAATCCTTCGTGATTACATCCAATCTGTAATTGCGAAGGTGCGTGTGACAGTTGCGATTACTTGAGAGCAAACGTGAATGTTATGTTGACGGGAGATTATTCTACACAAAGAGATTCGAATTAAAATGTTGATTCGGAGAGTGGAATTCATTTGGACATGTGAACTTTAGGCGGCGGCTTTACTTTACCTTGGAAATCCGTGATACGGACAGTCTGCTACTGTAGTGTGCGCGATGTAATTTGGTTGTCTTACAAACTGATACTCAAGTGTCAAAAATCAAAATGCATGGGCTTACCATGTTAATGATCAACACAGGATAAGAGTCTATTCTATCGTTTTGTATAGACGAATAATTAGTTATTTATTTAAATTTACTTAGCTCCGTATTCTTAAAAAAATGCATTTCACTAAAGGCTTATCTGAGGTTTTTGTTAAGGCTTAATTATGCTCATATTGTGCGTTATTAACTAACGCAGTGATATATGCTAAATAGGAGTTTTTTTATGAATACAAGGATAAGAATATAGATGGAGGAGGATGGAGGATGTAGCATTGATCAAGCAGCAAGTAAACTAAACTAGAAACTAGTTGGCGAGGAGCGAAAACTAGTTTTGCCGTTTAGCAATAAGCATTGTGCAATACTCGTAGACTGGTGATTTCTCACAACCATTGAACGAAAGAGTAGACAACTTGTTATATACAGGTGTTCTATGACCATGCCACATGGAAGTATATTATGTTACTTAGATAAATATAATTGAAACAGTGGTTTTTTATTGGCAAATTAAAATAAGTATTTTTTTTACGGTTTGGCGGGTTTAAATCCCGGTTCAAGCAGGCCATTTTTCTACAATCTTACAATACAATTGAATTTTCTATTAAATCTAAATGATACAAAACTTCAAAATGTTGTATCATTGACGCAGTTTTATGCGAAATGGTCACGGATGAACTAAAGTCACTGCAAGTTCGATAACAGTAAAACCAATCAATACCTATCCTGTTGAATATTAATACAGTTTATAACCATGAGTTTCACATTACATAACGGATTATGATTATATAAAAGAATTCGTTTATGCGTTCGTTCGTTTCGAATTTCGTGGAGTCTAAGAATCATGCATAGTGTCCACGAAATGCTTCCATTTTGGATTTCGTGAAAATGTATTGTATTACCCTTACTTGCCTTTCTTATTGCTTATAATCTTAAGTATATACGAAACCCAAAAGCAATTCTACATCAACACCTAACCGAAATGAAGTGACATGCCTTACAACCAACGCCGCGCTCGCAAATTGCAGACTCATTGTTTGGTGCGCACAAACATTCGCAGGGACCGATTCCTTTCGAACACAAAGGAACTGAATCTAGCATCCAAATTATTTTCATTTCCTAGTATACACACACATTTTATTTGATATTTATTTGCGATAAACGATATATTTCATGTTATGGATTCTACTTTTGATTGATCAAAAGTATATCGGTCGGTAGAAGGTCCGTAGGTACAATAAAAATAATTTCTTAATAGCATGATTTTTCCTCGACCTACGTAAAAAGCGCTTAGATTTTTCAGGATCTATATCTAGACCGTAGTACATTCTGTATCCAAAATCAATTCTACGTCAACACGTCTTATTCAGAATGAAGTGACACCTCACACCGCGCTCGCAAATTGCAGCCTTTTCGTTTTGAACACAGGAGAACAACAAAGGTACTCCATTGTTGACACTTTAATTTGCAAGTCGTTAATATTATATCCAAATACGCTTTAGATTATAATAAAATGGAGAGAACGCTACGAGGAAATAATGCATTGATGCAACATTGATTTTTACAAATAAAAACAACCGACTTTCAGCTGAGAATATAATGAATCTATATAAATAAAAATGAATTGTTGTTCGTTAGTCTGATTAAAACTCGAGAACGGCTAAACGGATTTATCTTATCACAGTCTTAAAATGTTTGTGGAGGTCTAGGGAAGGTTTAAAAGGCGAGAAAAAATCGAATAATTTCAGGCTAATTGGTTCAGCCGTTTTGAGGTAAAATATGGACAAACATTACTTATAATATTAGAACGTAATGGTTCAGACACGGCTTGCGGGCACCGGCATAAAAAAAATATCGCCATCTCCTCCCCTGGGTGCAACCATTTCTTGACATTTTCGATAAATACAAATAAAAAAATTATTTAAACTAAAAATACACGCCATTTTCAAAACATTGAATCAAAAAGAGTAGGTCCCAAAAAGATGCGCGAACACCAATCAGAAATACCTGGAGAACTAAAAATACACCTTCTCCTTTTTTGAAGTCGTCGTTTAAATTAAAATGCTCAAAAACACATCACAAAAGTAAAAAAAAACTTTATAAAATAAGTGAGTTTTTAACCTAGGACCCCAGGATTGACCTAATTTGGTATGAAATAAAATATAAAAAACTATTAATTTAATATCATCATCATCACCCTATTAACGTTCCCACTGCTGGGACACAGGAACTTCTCTCTTGGATTAGACCTTAATTCACCACGCTGGCCAGGTGCGGGTTGGTGAATGTCACATGTGTGTGTCACTTTACACTCTTTGAAAGTTCTCAGAACATGCCGCTTTCCTCATGATGTTTGAATGCCGGTTTGCCTGCTTTATTTAAGATAAAAAATGCAAATGGGACCAACCTGCAAGCTTTCATTTATTAAAAGTATCATCGAAATCGGTCAACGGAGATCAAAGTTCTAAGCTAACAGAAAAAAAGGACAAAAAAGAATTTATCTACTGAATTCGGGTAAAATATGCACCATGCTCATTTAAGCGAGTAAAAGTAAATAATCCATAGTAATTAAACTTGTGTAATATAATTTTGTCTTTACGTTATAAAGTCTTCGCCTTTTCTAGGGCCGTTATATGAAGTAAATACATACGGAACCCAAAAGCAATAATACATCAACACCTACCCGGAATGAAGTGAAATGCCTTACACCTCGCAAATTGCAGATCCATTGTTTGCGGCGCACTAACATTCGCGGGAACCGTTTCCTTCTGAGTACAAAGGAACTCCATTTCGCAACCAAATCATTTTCATTACCCATCGTTTTGAATAACACACAGCGCAGTTGGAATTTATAAAACAATGCATTATCAAAAAATTAAATTATATGTACATATATGTATGTATGTGAAACACCGTAATGTGTAGGTACTAAAATTATATAGCTAAAGAGTTTTTTAACGCGCTAATCCGAGGAAATGCTGGTCCGATTTGAATTATTATTTTACTGTTAGACAGATAGCCTATTTATCGAGGAAGGTTTGTTATTCCCACAAGAAAATACAAAACCACGAGCAACGCCGTGACGTGTGAAACTAGTGATATACAAAATTGTTGAAAGTGGGGTCGTAGTTTCTTTAAATAACTTAGAGGGTAATTTCATTTACACTTGTTTATTAGTTAAATAAGCACGTAGTATAAGAACCCTTAGAAGTCCACTTCGTCATGAATTTTATGTTACTTAAGAACTTAACTAAAACAATAAATAGTGAAATAAAAAGTAGTACAAGTAAAATTTTGTTTTAAAATTGTCGTAGAACGCGTACTGATTTTTTTTCCTGTACGGATATTGTTTTAAAACATATCAAATGTTTTCTTGTTAATTGGGTACGGTACCCTAAATATGTACACTTACAAGGTAATTAGATGACGTATTAGATTAACAACAAAGCAAGAATAGCGTACCATTATAATACTCGTAATTGCTTTACATTTTTCCCAATTAAAGACACAAAGATATGTTTTAAGGATTACATTTAATTCATGTGAAGTAGGTACTGTTAGAAAGTGAAAAAAACCACGGGGGACGGTTTTCCTGTTATTATAAGTACCTATATAGGTAACCATAGCATACCATGCCGCGTTCACCCTTTGTCATTGTGAAATCTCCCCCGCACTTAAAGTGAAGCCTTGGGAGTGAAAAACTTTGGAAGAAAACCTCTTGAAATGTTAAGTGTTCAAGTTCACTAGCTCGCCAACCGAGTAGAAACAAAACTCAAAATTTAGTTAGTTCCGATATTATATTTACAAGACATTGAATCTTATTTTAAAGTTTACTGCTTGAAGTAAAAAGAAAAAAAATAGAAGCCTTGAAGCATGTGACTAAATCCTCTCCAAGTTAAATTAAAAACGATAAATAAAAAAAAACATAATTGTAAATATCCAAACAAAAAAAAATCGGTTGTTTGTAAAGTCGGTTTACTGACGATAGTTGAACAGCCGATTGTGCCTCTTTATCGCTCGTTCTGCGCTCTCGCTTGCACTTCAAGCATTAAATGGAGGTACATCATGTTTTTTCATGCGTGCAGCCGGCTCCATCGTATTATAAGATAAATAATTAATACATGTGAGTTTATAATCGCTTATTTGGTCTAGTGTAAAAAGATACTAGATACGATATTTTTTTCTTTTTATCTATAAGTACTGCGTATATACATACATAATTTTGTATCTTGAATCAAAGGGCAAGATATTTTTGTTTTGTTTAAAAAAAATATATATATGGGATATGAATACTGTTTAGAGCGCCAGTTTCAGTTCAACTACTCGGTTAAACTTAACGGTGAATACAGACATTTGCAGTTTTAGTACAGCTTTACCCACTTACTATGTTCCAACTAAAGTCTTACCTGTATGCTCAGTTAAGACAACTAGGTCGGTAGCCCGTTTTATTATTTAATATATGATATGGGAATGTCAAACAAATGTTAAAAATACAAGAAATTTACTTTTTTTTATGGATTTTTCATGGTAATTTATTTATTTATTTATTTATTAACCATATAATAACAGTGAATATTATTCAAGGTACGTCATATTTTTACACATTCATAAATATTGATTCAAATACATTTTAGAAGTTTCCCAACACAAACACTAAACATTTAATAAATTAATATTACTCACCGATAAATTCCACTTAAATACACGAGTAGATGCTTCACGGGAACAAGAACCAATAATAACATTCACTAATGGCAATCCATCTTCATTACTTTGAAAGTTGGCTTGACAGCGAAAGCCAAAATTGAAGCGGAATTCTGATCCATCTTTGTGGTGAAACGATCAAATTGTATCGTTTATGGGTCCTCTCACTAGAAACATAATATCGTAAATGGGTGGGCAAAGAGCTCTTGTATACTTCGTTATGTGCTTCAAGACAAACTTAATTGTTCGGATAACTCTCGTGACATCTTTGACAAGGCCTTTTTACAGCCGTTATTCTTTTGTTGAATCATTTAAATTGACAACGGCCCCTGGACAGCTGTTTGTTATTGCTTATTTGTTAAATGTGTATAAATACGAGTTATGTAAATTGACGTAACTAAGTGTTCTACTATGTTCCAATCGTCAAAATCGAGGACGAAAACTGTAAATGGTTACAGAGGCTTTATGATTATTTGTTGAAATTTTCGTTCTTAATAATAAACCTTCCAAATGGTATTATAGGCAGACACAGTGAGCGGCACAATGTCGTCTGCTCTTCGCTCCCTCAGCAGGATGTCATGAGCTCGCCATGATCGCCTTATGAGATCTTAAATATGAAAAAGCCGTAATGGCTAAGTGGGAGCACACTCGACTTTCATGCCGAAGGTCGTGGGTTCAATCCCCGCCACGCAGCTCTGGATTTTTCTTCTTGAAAAAGGTTAGTTAGGTAGTTTTCCCTTGTCTGACATGGAAACATTATGTTTTATCAATGAACCAATCCTTTTGGTATTGTGATTATTATTATATTGTTATGTGTTTTTGTCGTAAATCAATATATGTGTTAGATTATAGATTTGACAAGGCACCTGATAGGCCGCTTAAGAGAATTCACATGCTCTACCTCGAACGAAACAAAGTGTACTATTAGTTCCTAAGGTGAATGAATGAATGAATGATTGAATGTTCGAATATTCATTATCAGGCGAAGCGAATGGAGCGATCACTCACATAGTTCAGGGGTAATTCCAATCTTTTTGTTGTGTTTCAGCCCAGAGACAAAAATGGTCAACAGCAGTCCTCACCGAAAACTAAACTTGATTGTAAGTACTTGACAGCTGAATTCGTTCACATGAGGCAAATTTCAAAGGAAAGGTAAATGCTGGTTGCGACGTTTCCACCGATTCCCAGCCTTTGTACATAGTTACGCTTGGGAACATACGTTGCATTCAATGTACCGTGATTTACCGGGGAAGAGATGGTTACTACTTAAAGTTCTGTTTCATTCTGTTTCTGTTCATTTTGAACATACTTACTACATATGTTTTCATTACCTATTACGTTATGAAAACATAGCAATGAGATACTTATCCTGGCCAAACTTGTATTTTTTAATACTTGAAATTACCTAATACTCGGCCCAGAATTGTAAAAGATTTTATTTATGACATTTGTTTTATTTTCTTATTGAATTAGACTTTTTTTGGGGCGTGTCGCTTGATCACCTTGTTCAAAACCAACATGGTTCGATTCTCCTGTATCACAAATTGTTGCATTAATTGCTCTATTCCCCAATAACAAGCCGTTATGCACCTCGAGCACCTGATGCTTTGACAATAATCATTAGATATTCTCCTTTATTGAGCTGTATAGTATTAGCACAGCACGAAATTGTAATGGTGTGGCTACATAAGCGACCTACGGTGAATATTCGTGTCAACACGATGTGTGGTCATTAATAATAGTCATTTATTGATAATATTATTATACGTCACAATTACATTTTGTTTACACTTGTTTTTCAGTACTAATAATGTCAAACCAAACAAATGGTGCCGGGCACATTGTAGCAACGCGAAGTATTCGGGCTGGCGAATGGCTTCACGTCAGTAAATTTTCAAATTCAGTAAACCTCTTATGTAGACAATAACATCGCCTTAACCTGTAGAGGTACACGAAGTTTTTACTCATATATACATTTTTTATTCAAATTCTTAATACTTCATAGCTCTTTTCCGCTCGTCTTAATTTAATGCTATTTCTGATTATGATGCCAATGTTTGTCACTCGTTACAACTCAACTTAGGCCATATTATAAATTTAAAAATTACTATTACCCTTAGAAGGAAACATTTCTAGGAACTTATCAGAAATCTTCCTGAAAATGTGTAGATATTTCCTTATAAAACAGATCAATTACTAAAAACAAAACAGACAATCAGAAACCACTGAATTTCAAGAAGAGTCCAGAAAAATAATTTCCTAAAATAGAAATAGACGAAGATCAAATTTTGAACCTAATTCCGGGAAAGGGCGGCTCATTATTTGTAAGCTTATGTAAATTGTCGGTAAAATATTCAATAAGCCGTATTTAATACAGTGTAAGCCTTTATCTACAGCAAGCAGGCATAGGTACCTCGTGTTTGAGCTGCTAATCATTGGAGTACACTTTTGTATGGTAACCCTGTTTAGATTGGTCTAGGTTCGAGATAAATCAATATTGTTGGACAAACCACACATCCACAACTACCTCCGTGGTAAGCTCTACCTTAGCTTGTGTTACGGGTACTAGACATCTGATTAAACTTAATATAATTGACCAGAAAAAGCATTAATACACACAAGTGTTTCTTAAAACTAAAAAGGCTTTTCATCATTATGATTAATAATATGTACCAATCATAACTAAATAAAACATTTTCATTTCATTTCAGTTCATGCATATTAAATAAATATCATACAATAAATTATACATCGAAAACACCCAGACGTAGGCATAATTTTCTCCTCGGCGTTAAAGACATGATATGAACAAAAATATGTTTTAATGTTCAAAAACGTCCATAGAATTCCTAGTTGTAGTTCAATAGTCCATCTGATGTTTTTCCATCAGAATATGTTTTTTGTAATATTTAACAAAAACCTCTGTTCTGATTTGTTGTCCAGTCAAACTATCTCCTCGAAGTGTCTTTGAAGACGTAGGCCAGATCTGTTCGAACTCCGCTCGCTTAGTATTGCACGAGAAAGGCACCAGGAGCTGTATTTATTAATACTGTTTGCTGAGGGTTTGCGGCCGTGGTATTTTAACAGAGCTCTCTTGACTGGCAACCTTTGTTTCGTTTGTAAATAATTAAAAGTGTAATTCATTGAAGGCCGAATATTCGCTTGTAACAAAAAATTAAACGAGCATAAGCTAATTTTAAATCTGGACTGAATTTTTTTATAATTTCCGCTGACTGAGTAGAGGGATTATTGTCTAAAAATAATGATTTCTAGGTAGAATAGATAAAATAAATCCTTCTTCCTCTTCAGAAAAATTGTAAATACAAATTCATATTGCTGGCTCATATTTTTGAATATTCTGTAATATAAAATACATTTTGCTTACGCAAAATCCAACCCTCAGACGAAAACAAAGTTTATCGATTGTTCTTAAAATTGATTCTGTAATTTTATCAGATAATTACTGCGAAACCCATTAACAAAATAATTGGATTTTAGTTGAATAATTATTTAATTCGATTTACATTTGAAGTCAACGGACTATGGTAAGATAAACAAAACCAAGATGTCTATTTTAGTATCACAAATTAACGAGTCGAAAATATACCTACCTCTACCCATCAGTTAAAGATAATGATTTTGTTTCATTTAATTAAATTTATTACAGGCACAGGTTTAGGTATATCTAGCAATTAGCACTTAAAATTTCTAATTAACAAAGTTGCAGCTTAGAGCTTGTCACCTGTATCCTTCGTCATTTCAACTTTAATTAGAATCGTCTAAAATAAATTAGACCAGTTGCCAAAACTAGTTAACGGCTTTGATAAACTATAAATTAAACTTGAATATAGGGTATAATATGGATAAGAAAATGTATGGTTGCTTGACATATTGTTATCCGTTCTTCGAAACGCTTATTTAGCACAAATTGTAGACAATAATAATAAAATAAAACACTGTAGGTAGGTAGTGCATTATTTTGTGCAACAAATATCGTTAGATACAAATTAATTATGTTTAATAAAAATCAACTTCTATTGTTCAAAATTCAAAAGCTGAAATAAAGAATATTACATACCTAATGATTGTTGGAAAAAATAAAAAACTCTGAATGTAGGTAGAAATACTTTACGGCATTTTTGTCGGCATTTGATATTATTCAGTCTTACGTTCCTAACATGGTAATTTTAATCCTAGATATTTCCAGTTTCTTGCAACGTTGAGCATAAAACAACAGATTTGCCTAGCTAATAATTTACGTTTTGTGTTGAATATTGCCACAAGATTATGAATTAAAAAAAAAAAAAAATACAATATACATATTGTTTGAACTCATATTAGCAAAGGTTGGTCGCACACAATGCAACTATGTACTTGGTTACAATATTTCTGACAATGGCTTACAAAAATTTTGTTTTTATAAAATTTCTTGTTTGTTTTCAATGTTTTAAAAAGTTATCTATGTATGAGCGAGAGAGACAAATCCAACGATAAAATCGCTCAAGCCGTTCTCGTGTTACGTTTCCGAATTTTTATTTGCAGGCGTAAAACAAGTAGAGGAAAAATTTATTAACGCTAGTCAATATCTATATCCAAACTAATATTATTAGTCGTCCAATTTGGATAATCTTTCAGGATTAGATAGTACATTTATCAAAAAAGTTTTTAGTCTACTTCTTACCGCGGCAAATAAGTTGTTCATGCGGGAAAATCCAAGAACATGGCATGTAATGCTAGTTATGTATAAAGAATCAATAAGTACCGCATTTTTCGTAAATATCCAGTTCGTAATAGGATTTACCCGTATGAATGCTTTTCATGTCGCGATATCTTCTTTTCAACCTTTCACTAAATTTTCTTTGGATGTCCTGGTGCTGGTATCTATTCAAAATACATGATGTATAAAGATTCACAGAAAGCTTATGGAAAATACGCTATTTAGGAACATTTAGCAACGCTGCCCTTCACTCTGAAAATATATACAATTTCAACAGAAAGACATCTTTAGTAGTTTAGTAGCATGATGCTAACTATCGCACCAAACCATTTTTGTTTGTTTTCAATCTGAGTAGGTAATTTGGAAATCACGAAAACAACTTTTTGAGGTTGACATATATTTTTATGTAAATAAAACTGTAACACTGAACTGATATGTATCTGAGAAGTTAAAAAAAATCTGGTAAGTATTACGATAAAGTCAAATATCGCTGCGCTTGACTAAATAATATTTAAGATTAGAAAACACATCATTGTACACCACACAAATAAAAATAAACTTAACCAAAACCTTCATTTAATGAAAAACAGGGTACAAAGGGTGGCCTTACCGCTATGAGCGATCTCTTCCATTTTACCTAATCGTTCTAAGCCACGGTTTATAATGGACCGGTACTTAAATATTTAACTTTTAAGACTACAAAATATTGGTTATCACTTATCAAGTAATCACACAATATGAACAAAATAACTATGATTTAGAGTCTATCATTTATACGATATTATCGAAATTGCTTTATAGAGAAGACGCCCAGCTGTGAGCCAGATACAGCATTGACGCTGTTCATGAGTCAGATTCAAAAGCGAGTGCTTGATCGAATCCCAGAATTGAATGATTGAATTCTAGCAAATCTAGAACAGAGTTGAGTCGTATCTAACACAGTAAATGTCTAAGATCTGAGTTGTTATTAAATCAAACGACCGCAGGTTCGACAACTTGCAGGTTTGTTAGCTGTTTCCCTGTTGCCGTCAAACCACATTTCAGCTCCATTGAAAACTTGATTATGCCTGTACTGACTAGGCATGCCCACATTTCAGTCCCAACTCCGAATTGTAAAACGTGCTCCGAAATCTCGGGAATTCCGAATGCAAGATACTTAGTTTTTTTATAAGTTAGGGTTAAGGGAGGTTTATATATACAAATATTGGTAATCTTATGAGAAGCATAAGTGAGAGCAAGAAACAATATATGTATATCGACATCCCAAAAAAAACCACACAAAAACGCGCATGCTTCTCGGGACGCTAATCTAGACAGAGAAGTAGAGTAAAGCGATACGCAAACGAGCGACCGGGGAGTTAATTTCTTCTGACTTACATAAGGCCATTTATGACTAGCCATGTATGAAAAAATATTAAACAAAAGTTGTAGATAATTTTATACTCTTCAATTTTTATAGAGGCACGAATCGCATTTAAGCAATAGAACGTGAGATATTAGCGAAAAGCCGATTTTAATGACCTAAAAGGCCTTCAATATTATTATTAAGACGCGGACACGGCATTTGTCTTTTTTGAGACAACATTTAGGCGAGAAATCAAAGGTTTATCCAATTTATAACCATATATGACTGGCCTACATTCCGCTTGTAATATCAAGAATACAAATACAAAATGTTTATTTTCATTAACAGTGTTTACAATTTTGCACAACAATATATCAAGAATGTTTCTAGTAAAGTGACATTTCTAGTATAGCCTATTTCAACCGTTTATAAAAATATGAGTATGCGTCTAAGCCACGTGTAAGTCAAACGCGCACCCTTTTTAAAGTTCAATACAAAAAAAACCTTTTCAAACTTTTCAGTGGTTTATTTTAAAGATCCCGAATTGAGTGTGGAATTATTGTTGGTTTATAGTATTTTCACAGATTTCACTTAACCACAAAACCTGACAAATAATTCACGTCGTGAACGTTGCCTGCATTTGACCCCCCTTTCAGGATTGCTTTGAAAGATCCTGAAACGATTAATCTTAAATGTAGAATAGTGAGTACAAGTTTTAAATAAATCACGCCACAGAAATGATTTAATCTAACTTATTCATCCCTTTTCAGCCATTTCGTCACTCATTATTTTATAAATAAAACCTCCTCAAATTTCGGCAACCTATTCACAGACGAAGATTAGTCAGTAAATACTCATTCAAACAGCCATTCAATTATGACCATTTCACTCGAAGTTATAGACATATAAACAAGTATTCGGTAATATGCACCAATGTATGTTTAAACTATAAAACACTCTAGATTTGAAAATACTGTTGGAGTTGATTTATTTAACAAAATAAAATCTTTATTTTTTTAGGTGTACCAACCCTATTCAAATATAGTGGCAATTGCGTGTTTGTGTAGCGGTAGCACGATATCTATATATATAAAAGAAAGTCGTGTTAGTTACACCACTTATAACTCAAGAACGGTAGAACAGATTTGGGTGAAAATTGGTATGGAGGTAGCTTAGAGCCAGGAGACGGACATAAGATACTTTTCATCCCGTTCGACAGCGTGTGACTTGACATGAAACGACAGTCACTATAAAACGTGTTATAGCAAAAAAGAATCAGACTTGGAATAACAAAACGCAAATGATAGCTATGTAATTGACGTATAATGACAGCTATGTAATGACGTATAGATGACAATTTGATATTTGTAAGAAATCAATATTCAAACTATTTCTATTAAATAAATGAATAACAATTATAATGTAATGATATAGAGGGAGAGCCAGGGCCTGCCAGACCTACGTTAAAGTATAAAGGCTGAAATTTTTTTCACGTGTTCTCACTGGTGTAGGGAACAATGCTTGGGGGTTACGAACCTGGGGTAACGGTGTCTTCAGTAGGTATCAGGCAAATAAGGCGTGCAGTACCTGAGCTCTCTCACGTCAAATTATAAAAGCTGAGATTAATACACAATATTCTAATGACCATTTTAAGTCATTATTCTAAAAGCCAGACCTATCCGAAGGGTCTAACGCTTCCCCAGACACCGAAGAAAGTCAAATGCCAGAGCATTGCTCAGGTACATAAATGCATTTACTGTCTTAAATTCCTGCAATTTAATTTTTTAATTAATTAAAAGTATATACGAATATTACTGGACAATTATCAATTAATAATTTTTTAATAACCAGACATATTTGAAGGGTTGAACACCCCCTCGATTTACTGAAGTTTCACTTCTATCGTGTGTGAATCGCACACACACCTTTTTTTTTTTTATTCATTCTTAATATTTTATTAATTTAATCATCTTTATCTTTATCGTTGTCATCGTCATCTTCATAATTTCCATAATTCCCATCATT
This sequence comes from Gymnoscelis rufifasciata, assembly GCA_929108375.1. Lineage (NCBI taxonomy): Eukaryota > Metazoa > Arthropoda > Insecta > Lepidoptera > Geometridae > Gymnoscelis > Gymnoscelis rufifasciata. The sequence goes on from OV815303.1 coordinate 11,618,913, forward strand.
TTCCCAGTCATGTAACTGATTGCTTTCATTGGTTTCAATACTGTCTACTTCTAGCAACTTGGCGTCATCTATCTATCTATATAAATAAAAATGAATTGTTGTTCGTTAGTCTGATTAAAACTCGAGAACGGCTGGGCCGATTGAGCTGATTTTGGTTTTAAAATGTTTGTCGTAGTCCAGAGTGGGTCTAAACGGTGAGCAAATAAAGAAAAATTGCCGGGAACTTTTTTTACCCGTGCGACGCCGGGGCGGGCCGCTAGTAGTTACTATAAACACAGAAATAATAATGGATGTCAAATAAGGGATGTTTACTCGTATTGTGCTAATTTAAATAAGTAAGATAAAATTTCCGCATTCGTAAGGTGTACAAAATTAACAAGAATTGATTATAAATCGTATAATATACCTAGCACAGCGAAATGCTTCGTCACCGTTATTCAATATCCCAGCCTCAGATTCTATCCAGAATCATTAATTATGCTGTAGGTAACCAGCCGAGGAAATCACTTTACATTCTAAACAGTTATCTCTTGACGAAGGTGCAAGCGACGGGGAAAATGTCGCACAATTATTTATTAGCTGTTTAGATTGAAACGAAGCCGATTTATGGTAACCCTAAACGATCCTGCACACGATTCCGTCACCGCCCCGACGCCGCACCATTTTACTGTAAGTAAGCGTCGCGTAAAGCCTGCAGCCGCGACCGACCAAACGCCACAGTATCTACACTCTACAGTAAAACGGTGTGGCAGATGCGCGTTGGCGGTATCGTGTGCTGGAGCTTTAATGGTTGCTTGCAGTCTTGGCTGCTTATGGTGTTCGACCAAAGTTAAACTCAACTAAGGTAGATACTTACTTATAATATTTTTACGAATTATTATAGGAAGTGTTTTTTCCGAACAGGGTGGTAGTTGTGTATAGAGTACGTGTTTTTTGAAATTAGCTCAAAAATACAAACAGGCAGTCTTATCAGGGCCTTCTTATGTGTACATTATGTACTAAAGATTCCATAGAAGTACTTTCTTTGGAATTAGTACCTAGCTGAACCCTCCCTGACAGGTTATATTTTTGGAAGATCTTTAAGGTAGCATGTTTTGTAAAACTGAAATATCCTCTACTAATATAGATTGCATCGGTGTAAAGGATGGATTTGCATTAATTATAAGAACATATTTAAGACTTCCGCAAAGTTACACGTGAATCTAGATATTTCTTAATTATAAATATATTTTTAATATATATATATAGTATATACATAGAAAACACCCAGACTCGGAACCAGATATTGTAGATCTTACAAAATCTGGTCCCCCGGCGGGAATCGAATCCGAAGGCGAAAGAGGTTGCCTTTTACGCCTCAGGCGGAGTTATAAAGATGAAATCCGAAAGTGTAAATTAATCCTGTCCCCTCCCTGACAGGTCACAAGTCCAGCGCGACCCAACTTCCCCTTGTTACATTTCCTTAACGTCATTAAAGGACTTTGTGAGTATTGCTTTACAGTGGCGTCTCGTTTTGAGCTTAGGGTCAAGCCTGGTCAACTTCACTCTTAGGAATATTAGGAATAGTGTGTTTTAAAATGTTAAATTAAATGTCAAGAAAGATCCTATTTTGAGCGAATTGTCCGAAATTGGAAACTAATCCTATCCCCTCCCTGACAGGTCACAAGTCCAGCGCGCCCCAACTTCCTCTTATTACATTTCCTTAACGTCATTAGAGAACATTGTGAGTAATATTGTTTAACAGTGGCTGCTCGTTTTAAGCTTGCTGTGGGCACTAGTCCTCATTCGCTTTAAGAAATATTAGTAAGACCATTCCCAATCTACCCCCGCCGAGTCTGTCTGCCTTTATGTTCGTGACAATATCAAAAGTAACTGAACTCTATAATCTTAAAAACTAAAACTATGGGAAATGAGCCCATGAAACTAATTCTCATACTAGTTTCCATTACTCAAATTAATATCACAGATTTATCCACTCCGTTTCATACTTTGTAAATAGACAAAGATATTATACCTAGTACATTTTTTCATCAAATGATTGGTATTTATTGTGTGACTGTTTAGAACCATTTACTACCCCTAAGTTTATACACAACTAAATTAGCCCGCTTTCATCTTCTTTTAACTAGGTATTTTAGAGCAAGTGGAGTGAAAATAGCCGTAGGCATCAATACAAACGAACGTGTTTCCTACCGTACCAGTTAACTACAAAGATAAATTACATTACAACCCATCCACACATTGTTGTTGATCAAAAGACTAACTCTGCCGGCTCTACCTAACCTAGAAACGTGATTTCAAAGCGATCCGAGTTTGAATTGAAATTAAATTGGACTCACCGAGTAAATTGAATCGGTCACTATTTCAATGTTATTGAATGGGACCAGCTTATTGACTCACAAATGAATAGAACTTCTTGCTAAGATTAGATGCTATCAGTAGGAATCGAACTATTGAACGTTTGGACAAGTTCAGCTAAAGAAAACCTATCGAATAGCGTTGTACGTATTGCGCGGTATTTCTTTGCTTGCATGAGCAGGAAATATACACTTTCCTTTGAATAAGATCTTGTTTAGTTTTTATAAAAGGCTTCCTCATAATGTAACAGTGCTTTCTATTCGAAAATTAAATTATTAAGATAAGTCTAATGAAAAAAGCGTATTACTCAATAAATAATGATGTTGCTTGGATAGATGTTGCTTAGTTTCATGTTGGAAGGCGTTTTTTCGTAAATGTTAAACTTATAATAGTTACCTGTAAATAATGTCGCATGTCCTTTTGTTGCATTCCAATAAAATAGGCACAGCAACACTTTGGGGGACCAGGTTCTGGTCTACGATGGTTTAGGAAAGGTTTGGTTCATAACACGTGAGGCGAGCATACAGACAAAGATACTCACAGTTTAAATATCCAGGACTGCCCACTCCGCCTTGCATTGACAACACTGTCCTTTGTTAGCACAACACACACGATACTTTTCACAATCTGGCCAGGCTGATTTGAATTGGTTTATGATAGGATTACAGAAATTTTGGTGCGCGCGCGCTCGTGTGAGATCGATCTAGTTCCTTCTTCGTCCTCTTGGTGTCGCTGCTAGCGCGCTCCTGTATTTTTTCATATATAACCTGTGCACGCCGTTCAAGACGTTTCGATGCCTGATTTGTCGATACACGATGAATGAACCAAAATAATTGAGAGTGGGAAATTTGAATTTAGAAATACTATTTTATGGAAACGAAACATTCCGCCCACCAAAATACAATGGTATTTTCTGATTTTCAGATTGATGTTGTTACGCATGAAATACAAGAATACTTACTAACTATTGATATTAACTATTGATTATGACTAATGTTATGCTAGATTAGACTACATACTAGATATGTATTCGTTTATATATAGAAAGCTATTGAAGCTAGTCCTCGATAGGGAGAGGGCATAGCTTCACCAATGGACGATGAATAAAGTGATTGTTTGAAGTTTTTACTTCTGCGCTCCGAGCTATTCCATCGCCTCCGATATGGAGTGTTTCTACTCTGCCGATAGTCCATTGCAAAGGGGCACGATTATCGTCTTTGATGATTACCATCGCTCCTACGTTTAACGGTTTGGAATCTTTGGTCCATTTGGCGCGTTGCGTTAGTGAGTTTAAGTATTCAGATTTCCATCTGGACCAAAAATGTTGCTGGAATGATTGGAGCAGTTGCCATCGGCTGAGACGGTTAACATTTATGTTTGTTAGGTTATCGTCCGGTACAGCTGTTAGGGGTTCGAGAGTGAAGAAATGCCCGGGCGTAAGATAAGTTCGATAAATATGATCGATTATTAAGTTCGTTAATGGGTGATCAGATAGTAACAATACAGAATGTGTTTGTTCATATTCTAAGCCCGATCGCGATATGCGTCCGACAACTCTAAGTACATGTTTGTCGTCTAGAAATACGTTCAGCCTTCGCAGCGGTTTAGATAACGGTTTGTTAGACTTTAAGAATGAAATTTCTTCAGAATATGAACTTGCGTGAACTTGTCGTATTAGTTGTATTGTTGTGTTATGACGTTCGACATTGTTTAAAATCGTTTGGTTGTTAGCGAGGTTCGGATAGCGAGCATTATAAATGAAACGATAAATATAGGTTACAACGTTGATTAATTTGGAAAATGAAGATAAACGATTGACTAACTGGTTGACGATGGGTAATTCTGAACTATTGTTTTCTTTCGCTTCGGTGATAAGTGATATTCGTTTACGCTCTTCCTGTACGACTTCTACTCCGTTGTCTTCGAAAGGATTGGACAAAGGCCATGATCGCTTATCCTGAGACAACCAGCTAGGCCCCGCCCACCATAAGGAACTGTTTAATAGCTCTGCCTGAATATAGTTAGTATGTATAAAATCTGAGTACTGATGGTACAGGTCGGGATCGAGAAATAATCTTCGCTCAGTCGCATGAAATCCACGCAACTCAACATCACGTGAATTTTCGAAAGTGGGTCGAACATCGTCTTTGAATGGAAGGCAAACCGCACACTGTCCCGAGGCGTCACAGGAGTGTTCATTTGTGAAAACCTTATCACAAAGTGCTTCGTTTGTTGTGAAAGTGTCTTTCGCGGTTGGCATGACGTCTAATTCGCAGAAACGTTGAACCGGCGTATTTAACTCATTATCCGAATGTGTACTACAGTGTAATAAGGTACTCGATACTAACCGCGTTCTTCCTAACAAAAACCACCCAAAGACAGAATTGAAGGCGGTAGGTTCGTTAGCGTTGCCCTTAATATGCTCATGAAGAAGTGATTCGGCAAACACATCCGCGGCTAAAAGTAAATCAATCGGTCCCGGAATGTCAAAATCTGGATCAGCGAATGAAAGAGAATTCACGTGTGACCAACCAGACGTATTCAGTTTTGCTATAGGTTGATCACCACATATAGACGATATCACGTGGAAGTCTAGTATGTATAAGACCTTATTATTAGTACCTATTTCACATTTTACATCTCCTAGTATTGAGGCAGTTGTTTCACCTAAACTACTAACAGCGACATCTGACTTGATTCTGGGCAAGTTCAATCGCTCAAATGCGGATGACGTAATGAAACTACTCTGACTTCCGGTATCAAATAAAGCACGGAACGATTGCATATTCCCGGATGCATCTTTCACCTGTACGATTGCCGTCGCGAGTAAAACGGTGGTCTGTGTTGAATGCGTGGATGACCTCGATACTAAGGTAGCCCTATTGTCGGAAGGTGTGGTGTTTGCGCTTACACGTACGACACGAAAACACTGATCTGCAGTCTCTCAACTGGTGAGATGGTTTAAGACAATTGTAACACCATTTCTTATCACTTGCCGTTTGCATACGTTCATCAATGGACTTATTTAGAAAATCAGAACAACCCGATATCGAATGTGCACCTCCGCAATAAACACACTTAACTGGATACATAGTATTAGGCATCATCACTTGAGTTGGTTTCTGTTTGGTAGTGTTAGCAACGAGGGAGTGTGCAGTAGCACCGCGCTTAGGGCGAGTCGATGATGATGATGATGAATTTAATAACTGTTTATTACCGCTTTCCAACTCTGTAAAATGTGTATCCCGCAATAAAGCCTCACATTTCGAATGCAGGTACTGCTTTAGCTGTAAATATGTAGGCAATTCGACGTTCGAGTGCTTCTCTTCAAAGTCACGACGCAAAGAAGTGTCTAGTTTCGATAAAATATGATAAATCAACACAAAATCCCAAGAATGTACTGGCAAACCAACCGTCTTTAAAATATTCAAATTCTCTTCTAAGAAATCAATCGATTTTCTGAAATTATATGCGTTATCACAGTTAAAATCTACATTTAAAATGTCGCGCCAACTAGTAAACGCTAAGTCCCGTTTGTTTTGATAACGTGTTACAAGCGCTTCATACGCTTCTCGATAATATTCGTGAGATAACGGGAAAGTTTTCACCACTGTCAGCGCGTCACCGCTCAGCGAAGATAAGAGCCAAACCACACGGGCGGCGCGGCTGCGGCGCCGCTGCGGTTTTGCCGCGCTGGCGACCACACGGGTAGAGCGGCGTCACAACGTTCTACGGAGCCAACAACAAACGAACAAACAACTGCGAGCGGCGCCGCTCTGCTTACACCCCTCCCCGCCTCGTCTCGATTCCGGTGCGCGCGCGGCGCGGCGCCGGAGCAAACCGCGCGGCGCCGTGTGGCTACAATGCATTTTTGTATGTAGAAAACCGCAGCGGCGCCGCTCAGGCGCCGCGCCGCTGCCGCGCCGCCCCGTGTGGTTTGGCTCTTAGAGCCAAATGAAAGCGTTCGGTATCGGACAATAAAGACGAGTTGTGAATCAACGCGTTGAAAGTATCAAAAAACTCGGGCCATTTTTTGACATCGCCTGAGAACACGGGTAACGAAATTTTAGGTAATTTTACGTTTTTAGTCGAATTGATAGGTACATCATGTTTTGAAGGTTTAAGCTGTCGATAAATCGATTTTATTTCAAAATACATCTCATCGCATTTGATTTGTAAACTTTCATCCTCCTCGATTCTATCCGATAAGTCGATAATGTCAAAATGAAATTCCTCAAAAATAGCCACGTTCAACGATACGTCATCATAATACGAAAAAAATAAATGTTGTTTCGATATATCATTAGAAGCTTGTAAACCCAACTCTAAGGTTTTAGAAATACGGTTAAAAACAAGCGTACGCTTCCTTCGCAGAGAAGGTAAGTCATTTTCGGTAAAACCTTTATCAATAGATTTTTTTGTTTTGCTTAATCTTCGTTTTACGGTCGTATGATAAGACATTATTACTTAAAAATTTGCGACTGGTTTATGATTGTAAGTTTAGTTATATAATATCAAAAACACAGCAAAGACAACAAATAACAACAATATCTATAAAAAATGTGAACTAACAATAATATTACAAAGCGGTCCTTAGTAACTATTATGTAAGATTAGCATTCGATTGGTGTTGTTAACAACTTGCGAGCGCTGACAGCGCGTACAACCTGCTATCTGCGGGAGGTTTACAAAACTACCCTGTAGTATGAATTGAGTAAAATTTTTAACAATTAATGAATTTACGTAATAAAATAGTTTTGTAAAAAAGGTGTAAATAAGATGACAATATTGAAGTATGTACTACGTAATTGAATAGGTAATAAAAAAGGAATGTGCACCGATTTGTTTTGTTGTTTGCACAAACCTACACAGCGAAAATGGAATTATGTAGTTCGATATTTAAATTTAAGAAATAGATTGTTGTGATTATGTTAGGTATCTACCTACCTAGCCAAGCGATAATGTGTTATGATGAGCCGATTGATGAATTGTACACCGATTAGAAAAGTGTTTGTACAATTTTGTTCTCACACATAACAAGAGATAATTTTGTGTAAAATTACTTACGGAGGCAAACAAATATTGTTGGTTATAAACGTGTACCGATTTTGATTGATGAGTTGTTTTAACCAAGCAATATTATTTGTAACGAATGTATAAAGTAATCTTGACAACAAAATATGAGCTAAATAGGTACTTGTTTGACACGACGCAAAATCCTGTTCGATGTAAAACGATAATGCCTGTCCCTATTGCGTTGGATAATCAGGTAATAATAGTAAATAGGATAGCTTAGAGTGCGAGAAATACCTATGGTTTTTAGATAAAACAATAAGTCGATGAGTTTACTCGAAGCTGCGTAATTTACCAGAAAATACCAAAGAACAAAATGGCGGTAAGGTGTGGTGGATAGCGTGTTATACAAAATACAAAAAACAATGTTATCCCTGGTTTCGGCACCAGAAAAAGATGTTGCATTCCAATAAAATAGGCACAGCAACACTTTGGGGGACCAGGTTCTGGTCTACGATGGTTTAGGAAAGGTTTGGTTCATAACACGTGAGGCGAGCATACAGACAAAGATACTCACAGTTTAAATATCCAGGACTGCCCACTCCGCCTTGCATTGACAACACTGTCCTTTGTTAGCACAACACACACGATACTTTTCACAATCTGGCCAGGCTGATTTGAATTGGTTTATGATAGGATTACAGAAATTTTGGTGCGCGCGCGCTCGTGTGAGATCGATCTAGTTCCTTCTTCGTCCTCTTGGTGTCGCTGCTAGCGCGCTCCTGTATTTTTTCATATATAACCTGTGCACGCCGTTCAAGACGTTTCGATGCCTGATTTGTCGATACACGATGAATGAACCAAAATAATTGAGAGTGGGAAATTTGAATTTAGAAATACTATTTTATGGAAACGAAACACCTTTAAATACTTTAAAGTTCTACGATCATGCCGATTTCCTCGCGATGTTAGCCTATCTTTAAAACACGAAAAACCCCAATAAAAATCTTAAGAGAGTCGTGGGTTCTAAACCTGCCTCACACAGGTGGGAATGATCATCTCGTTTTGGTGTGTGTGATGTGTGTGAAATGAAAGATGAGTGTGTTCCCACAGGCTTCGCAGTACTTGAATAAACAGAAGAAACTCTCTACAAGACTTGGCAGCTTCTTGTACAAACATCTCTCCGAAAAGAATTCGCTTCAACCTTCAAATCACTTTCATTATTCCATGCAACAGTGAACGCTGCTTTATAACTCAGATAAAGACAAACTTTCGCAATTCATGAGAATGTCTTCCGAGCAAGTATTATGATCATCTTGTCTGCCTCTTGACCCAACATCATAACATTTCAACTAGGAACTAATGTTTCAAAGTTTATAATGCATGTTTTAAAAGTGGGGCCTTCTTCGACCGGCAACCGGCGGATGCGAGTTGGAAATGGGCAAACCTAATTTTGTAACGCAATTCAGCATTTTTAATCCTTCAGTTCAGTTCAGTTCCTTATTAATGGCTACTGCGTTTGGTTTGTCGCAGTTTACCAGCGTCCACGTCAGAGCTTCATAAGCACAGTAGTGTAGTAGAGATACCTACTAACATAAAAACAGAGATCATTACTACTTCTTAATTGCTCGCTTTGAATAATAATTACTGAAAAATTAGTAATTATTAAACACACATAAATAAGATAATAATGGATTACATATTTTCAATTAGTAAGGTGCAAGAATGCGGGTCGATGACGTTGCCGAACTGATTAGTTAATTAAAGTCGTAGAGGGATATATAATAGAACCAAGGACAGATATGCCCATCAACTACAAGCCGCTGGTTCGTGGTAGATGCAAGCCGTTTCCAATGGAAATATCTCCAAATCATTGAGGAAGCATAAGTCCAACAGTGATTGTCTTAAAGCAGATAATAAACACCTGTGAAAAAAATACCGGATTAAAATTTTGCTGACGATTCATCTATAAAAATAAAAATGAATTGTTGTTCGTTAGTCTGATTAAAACTCGAGAACAGCTGAACGGATTTATCTTATCATAGTCTTGAAATGTTCGTGGAGGTCTAGGGAAGGTTTAAAAGGCGAGAAAAAATCGAATAATTGCCGGGAAAGAAAATTGAATCAAAACCCGTGCAAAGCCGGGGCGGCCCGCTAGTTGTGAATAATTGTCAAAATTTGACTTTATTTCTGAATCGCATGAATTCGCTCCCCAATTTCTGTTTATTAGGAACAAAAATTTGAGAATTTTAAAGATAATGGTCGTGAATGTGGCGTTGAAAATTTGAGGTAAACGAATGTTTTACTATTTACTTTAATTAGATATCCAAAAGAGGTAAACAGTGAAAGGGCACGATGTATTCTAATCAGAAATAAATAATTTTAGATTTAACTTAAAATTTTATGGCACAAATTTTTAAATAAAATAACTTGCTAAATGTGGCTCATCCCGGTGGGTAAGCGTGGGCTAGGGAAGCAGAAAGCCCGCGAAAATCCCCAACGCTCTAAATAAACAATGAGAAGAGGTATTTCACTCAGTTTAAATTTTAAATCCAATAATAACAAAAGCGTTCCTATGTGATCCTTGCTATTCATAACAATGCATTTTTCATCATGGGGGCTTTAACTAGTGAAATGTAAGCGTTTGTATTGATGTGAAATAATAACATTTGTTTAAATTTTTCAATAAAATTCGCGAAGGAATTACGGCACTTCGATTCGCGAATAAATTCGTCCCTTCAAAGTCTCATCGTCTTCATTATCATAGAAATATAATTTCGGTTTTATACATTTGGTTCCGCTCAGTCCAAATATGGCTTATTTGAGCAGTATCTATAATTTATTCGAATATACTGCATTAACTTTAAGACGGGAGACCTTTGTGACGTATCTTTCACCTCATCTACTTGGTCAATAAAGGCCTTTAAAAACGTGCCGTATTAAGAAAATTCTTCCTCTTTAAAGTCGGTTAACAAAATGATGTAAATTTCCGCGTATAAGTGTACTTAACAAAAAAAGGTGTAACTCGTAATCGTAACCTGGTTATATTTCCTAAGATTATTAATTCTGAATACGCTTAAGCTTTCTCACAACTATTTACACTATAATCGTTCGTTTCGGCCGTTGGAAGTTCATTGTAGGACATAGGCCTCCCGTTTTCTTTTATTATTCAATTTCCTTTTTTTATGGTAACTACATAAGTACTTAAAAGTTTTTTTAAAAGTAAAGGTCTAAAGCGTCTGTCGTTTACTCAATATACATGTGGTTTATTTTTAAATAAATTAAACTTAAGTTCTTTTTATAAATTTTAAATAGAACTAGTACCGTAACCGCAAACGCATCTTTTGTGGCGCATCTGGAACGATTTTAAAATGATAGGATAAGCTGCTAAATACTGTAACTCTATCATCCTGTTGCAAGGGCAAGTATCGCTCGGACAAAGTGAGATAAATTGCAGTTTTAATGAATGCCTGCCTCCCCGCGGTAACGGGCCCCACTAACCCCGGCTTTGCCATGCAAATTGCGGCCACGAACACTCTATCGACCTGACACTTTAATTTTCTACTTGGAAAATTAATAAACGGATTGTATTTCAATCTGGTTTTACGGTGATTGTTTTTACTGTCTTGTACGTACTTGATTGGAGCAGAATGGGCCATGTGACTATGTGGTTTCTGTTATATGTACTGAAGCTGTGGATTTGAAGAATTTGAGGATACAATTAAGCTTTTTTTCGTTCGTAAACTTCAACCTAATTTTAAATTACTCTCAGGATTAACAAAATATATTTGATACAATATATTTAATAATATTTCATAATATAATCCAGGTATGCGATATCTTTTATATTTATGTATTTCCATAAAATAAAGTAAAGTAATTAGTAGGAACGTGAAAGAGTGAGGGCTATTACTGCAGTAGACTTTGTACTGCAGAATCGAACGAAAATAGTGAATTTCTGCATCTCATGCATAGATCAATTAGTTTTCAGTCGAGAGAGATACGTGTATATGTTTTCGAATAAAGTTAAACATTCAAAATCGACCAGTAGTGTTGTATTAGTATAGAGGTAAAATTCAATAACCAACCAACCAATCAACGACTCTTGATAAGTAACAGTTGGTTCCGTAACGGTTTGTTACAAAAATAAACTTTGGAAACAGTTGGCGCTAACGTTATCCAACCATAATATCTAACTGAAAATATCCAATAACACCCCACTGCACCATATATGAAGCCCCTTAAACCAATACGTTAAAGAAACCCAAACGCGATTGTGAACACCAGATAAAAAAATAACTTCCAAAATATAAGAATTGTCCAATATAAACCCGTACCAGAGGTAATTCAAAAGCCGTTCGTGTTACATGACTCGAGAGATTTTGCATGGATCATTAAATTTCATGGAGTAGCCTCTGGATTTTGCAGCTTAAGTAACTTAGCGAAGCCTTTGCAGTGCTCCCGACCTTCGAGCTTCGATACAAACTTGGTGCTTAGAAACGCAGCTCACGTACGCTGAAAACATTGGGACAAACTTCTCACGACTATAATTCAACACGAGAAAACAATGTGTTTTCATATGGCGACGGCATTTCTACTCCCAAATGGTGCGATAAGCAATGTTTCTTCTAAATAGAAAAGTTTTAATTCGTTGCGGCGCCTTCCCGATTCTGCCAGAATTTATCTGCTGTTTGCAGACGTCGTATTTGTTTCGTACCTATAGACTGTTTGCAAATAAAACATAATGTACCTACCTAGGTAGAAATGAATGAAGTTTATGTATGATATTACTTTTACAGCTCAACTTTTTGAGCGATGGAAAACCTTATTTCTTTACGTCTCTTCTTACGTCTTCCACCATCCCGTCCTAAATCATCATCACCCTATTAACGTGCCAAATGCTGGAACACAGGGACTTCTCTCTTGACGAGAGAGATTAGGCTAGAATTCACCACGCTGCCTAAGTGCGGCAGATTGGGAATGTCGTATGTTCTTCACTCTTTAAAGTTCACAGAACTTGCCGGTTTCCTCACGATGTTTGCCTTCACCGTTAAAGCACATGTTTTAAAGCGCATATAAATTTTTCAAGAAGATAAATTCAGAGGTGCGTGGTCGGATTGGAACCTTTCTAACCTTCGGGACTAAAGTCGAATGTACTCCCACTTAGCCAACAAGACTTCATTCGTTTAATTCTTTTGATTACATATTATTTTTCGTTCAAGTCAGTTTTCTGAGGCAATTTACCGCAAACATTTATTATAATGAATCAACTAGCAGAGAATGTACTTAGGTAACTAATAACATCAGCAAAGGCCTATCGTACGGGCGTTGTTGGCCAAGTTTGATTAATTTAGGCTTAATCCCCAGCTCGGAACTAGCTCATTAAATGGCCAATTTGTTCTGAGATCACACAAAGACTTTAATCTTGCGGCCTGAGCACACTGCTTTGCCAATTCGCTTTAGTTAAGCTACCTGAATCGAAATAGATTGTTACATGAAAACCGTAAATAGATTACTTATCTATACATGTAATAATTCCTAGTTGAAGATAAACCTTTGTGTAACTTTCATTAAAAGAGAAAAAACTAACAGTTTTTTTATAAGTTACATTCTAGCCGAAAAAATCTAATGGCGGATAAACTCGAATCATTCAAAAACTTTTAGCATGATAATAATCTTTCGATTGGACGGATAGTAATCCCCGTGATAAATAAAAACGCATTGATTCATGAAAGTGCTTAATTTAATTGCAAAAATTCACAAAACTGAATGCTGGATTGCTGGAAGTAGAATTAAAAATTCAGAATAAATGCATTCGATTTCGTGCACGCAGTAATCGTTGTCGGTAGATGAATTACTCCACTCCGTGTTTGAAACAAAAAACTTTCATACGATTAATTTGTATCACAATGTCGCAATACTTGCGACGTTTTAACTGGACTCGATTACTTTTTTAGGGTTCCGTACCTTACGGTAAAACGGGACCGTATAACTGCGAATTTGTCGTCTCTCTGTCTGTCTGTCAAAAGGCTGTATCTCAATAAAACCGTTATAGATAGTGAGTTTAAACTTTGAGGGATAATTTTGAGGTATTTCTGTAGCAACAATAAAAACACACTAAAACCACATAATCTTAATATATATAAATCTCGTGTCACAATGTTTGTCCTCAATGGACTCCTAAACCACTTCACCGATTATAATAAAATTCGCACACCATGTGCAGTTCGATCCAACTTGAGAGATAGGATGGTTTTTACGGCGAGAAAAATTCGAATAATTTCCGGGAAAATTTTATACCCGTGCGACGCCGGGGCGGGCCGCTAGTATATTATATAAACAAAAGAGATAAACAAAGCCCATTTAACAAACGTGATTTGTACGAAGTTAAGCAACGTTGCGCGATGCCAGTACTTAGATGGGTGACCGTTTTGGCTGCATCTTTTTGAACACACAATTTAAAAAAAAAAATTTATAATAAAAGTGTATAAACTGCACACGAAACCCTAGGTGTAGTATTAGTCCCTCTCATACTTTTCAAGTTTCTTTTGCATTGTGACTGCAGAAGTTACATTGTCGAGGAATTTACAGCGCGAAAGTCATATGGCATCAAACTGGAAAGAACCTTTATGGCCTCTCAGCAACACAATGGAATATGTAACAATCTACCAACTTTGAAAACATTAGGTGATACGAGTATTATATCTTGAAACTATGTAGTAGAAATTACCGAATACACTACGAATACATACGTGGAATGGGTGCTCTTTGTGGAATAACTTTGGTGCTCCAATTGGACCTCGTAAATAATACCTACATCTACTTAGTTATAGATAGATTTGATACATGAGTATATAGAAGTGGCGACTCGAGTCGAAGAGAAGTAAGAGTATTTGTTTTCCGTAAGTGTCCACAGATTTTTAAACAGCATTGAAGAACTATCAGTAGTACCGTGCTTATAAATGTATCAGCAAAATCGGGTTTTGCTATCATTTATTGAATTTGCTGCGAAAAATTGTATTTTACCGCGGTAAAAGCCTGTGTTATACATTTTTTTTATATCTCCTTGATCTAAGCTTTTTTTTTATGCTTGATAAGCCTTATTTGACCACAATCTCACCTGATGTTAAGTGACGACGTGGTCTAAGATGTGGCATGAAGACCTAGAAGGTGAAGATGGCAAAAGGTGGAAGTTGGAAGAAGGTGGTGACAAGCCGCGGTCGAAACCTACCACCAGAGACTATTCTTAGCACCACCCGGAGGACACTAATATGTAAGCCATATTATTGCGGTTTCAACAAAATCCATTAAGTATTTTTTACGTGAAAACGCAACAAACGCACTTAGGTTTTCACACATTCACACAAACTTTCGCGTTTATAATACGTATAAGTAAGATGTTCTTATCAGTGCATATCTATATATTTGCTAAAGATTATAAAAAATTACGTACTGCCTCAAAATTCAAAAGTTTCACCCACTTTTATTTCTCTCTATAAACACGTTTTTACACATAGTTTCTTTTGCAAACGTAAATTTCGTCGTAACATTATGCATGTTCATCTCACTTAGTATTCGCATTTCAGAGCCGCAGGCAATTATGCGAAGAGAAAAGGCAATATAAAGTTAGTGGCTTTTAACATGTTGAAGCGAAGAGCAAACTGCGGGGTTCTATAAAGTTGGTTACAGCACCTCTCTAGGACTGTGGGAGACGGACCGAGGATGCATTTCACTGGCTATTCAATCACGATTTCTCTAAGATATCTCGAATCCGACTTAAACCTCTTATCAGCACTGTATAAGTCTTTTTCGAAGGAGAATTAATACATGGAATTTTTCAACGATAAAATGTAATTGGTTAAATTAATTTAATAATATATCGATTAAATTAATAATGTATCGGTTACCGCGGAAGACCAGCTTTACAGTAGATTAGTCTGCTGTAGCATAATGCTGAGTGGAGGCCTTTTTTGTTACAATATGTGTACTAAAAAATTTATATGTATTATGTATTTTTTTTATTATAACACTATTTTTATACACACTAAGTACACATAAAGTTAAGGGTGATTTTATCTAAAAAGTTTTCCATAAATGCCTGTTCTGTGTGGACTTCCTACGGCTAACGAATTAACTCACAGGTTTTACAGGACGAACTTTTTCACGGTCAAACTAGTACCTACTGGCACCACGATCGATAACTATCTCTGGTCAACCCATTAATGGGAAAAAATATTGGGACCACGACTTCCTACGGCTAACGAATTAACTCACAGGTTTTACAGGACGAATATTTTCAGGGTCAAACTAGTATTGTCACCACGATCGATAACTATCTCTGGTCGTCCCATTAATGGGAAAAAATATTGGGACCACGAGAAAACAGCCGTTGATACATAATAATATGTCAACGGAAGATGATTAACTGCTTTTTTTTTAATAATTGAATCGACTAACCGGATTTTGATACAAAAAATATACAAATATGGATGTTTGTATGTATTCGATGCCATCCTTAGAAACCACAAGATTTTTTCCAACCATAACAAACATCATCATTAACAAGCGAGCTTGAGAGCAAAAGCTTGTTGCTAAATAAATACAGGAAATATGCAGACAGACAGGTGCATTTTAGCACTCTGTGTATGTATGAGTCGTGAACCTAAAGTTCGTCTGAAACTACCTTTCTCCCAGTGCGACCATTTTAATAACTTTGCCATTAAAATAAAGCTCTACATGAGGGTTACTGGAGAATACTGAGCTAAGTTGCATTCAGGAACAAGAATACGCGATGTTACTTAATTGGGAAACATACAAAATGTTCAGTCTGTTGATAAAATATCGGGTCAGTCAAAAAACTAAGTGTCTCCAGAACAGTAAAAGTTAGATCAATGCTATAACAAATATTGGCACTGTTTGGAGATGTTCAGAATATAGATCCAGCAGTGGAAGCATAAAAATCTCAAAAAATCATTTCGGCTTCGATAACATGTTTCCTATTTAATATTAAGTAAGTCGTTTGTGTCACCGACCTAAAGTAACTGGCAAAACCAATTTTGGCTTTAAATAATTAAGCAAAACATTTATACTAAGATACACTGCATAAAATAAGAAGAGGTTTTCGTGACCCGTAATATTGACTCTAAGAATATACGTACCTTTTTATCCTGGTACATGATATCAATTTAGCTGATCTATTATTCATGATAAAAAAAAATGTTTACCTGTTTATTAATAAAATACTGTGCTTGGCAATTAACATCAACTTACTGATGTTGGTGGCTACACAGAATAAGAAGATCAGGTGAATTACACATTTATTTTCTGATTTTGTTGTGTGGCAAAGTAACAATATCCCCATTTTAATGTAGGAAACCGGAACTGCATCGCGCCGCCGCATTTTTGTGGTATGACACGAACGCAGCAACAATGAGACTATTAACAACTCGAACTGCATTCGCACGGAGTCGTTTCTCTGTCGAATATGATATTTTGTTGGATCATTTGGTTTTATCAGATCTTAAACCGAATGTTTGTTTATACTTTGGAATTAAAATACTGTTGCCACTGGCCCGGATCCTACAAAAAACAGATTCGACAGAAGACACGAGTCCGTGTGAACGCAGCGTAAGACCTGTCCGTTAGTTTTAAAGCTAGTTTGAAAAAAAAGCAAAAAGACCTGTTCCTCACTCCCAGCTTTTGGCCGACAGGAGTCGTATACCGATGCTTTAGGGATGCGTTCACGAAAACAAATCCCTAGAAGCAATATATCATAAAATATGTAAGTTTGTAAGGTATTTAATTATATGCCTTTGTAAGGTAAAAATAAAAAATAAATAAATATTTCCAGACATTTCACACAACAACATCTAGCCCCGTGGTAAGCTCTAAGCTTGTGTTACGGGTACTAGATATCTGATATACTTAATATAATAGTCATACATATATAGATATTTTTTATTATACATATTAAACACCCAGACCAAGGAGATCGTGCTTGCAGAACATACAAAAACTTTCACCCTCGGCGGGAATCGAACCCGCTACCTCTTGCGCCGCAAGCAAGGTATTTTATATGTATAGGTCTGTAACACAGTTTCTAACTAGCACAGGAGGTAAAGTCCTAAAGACTCTGTTATTTATGTAATACTTTCTTTGGTTCCATAGATAATTGACCAATCTATTGAGATGTCTAGATATTAATGGCTTCCTGAGAGTGTCATTTTAATGTACTACCCATAGTTTTCTTTCTCAAAACCTTATTTTAACTGGTTAGATGCTAATGTTTCCTCAGTTTTTTTTTTTTTTAATTTACATTGAAAGAAAAGTACTTGAAGAGTCGCTACGTTTTTATTTGTCGCGTAACAAGGAACAAAGCAAGATGCAAACTCTCTATAAAGTAGACGTCTCACGAAACAGCAGGTTAAAACTATCTCGCCATTAAATAAATTGCTCTCAAGTTGAGGGCTGCTACAAAAAGCATAATATGCCAAGATGTTTTCCGACGAGAAGTTATGAAGTGGGAATGTCGCCTGTGCAGCATTAAAAGTAGCTTGACACTATGGGTATTCAAATTTATCTGCACTAGCATTTTACTGTTTATAAAAGAACGTTGTTAAAGAACTTTATTGATATAGAGGTTGTAGAATATTATAAAAGATGTATGTAATCATTTCGATATGTAAAATGTAATTATAATTTATAGCACTTATAATAGGGTACTTACGAAGTTAAAGCTCATTATTTTCATAAGTTAACATTTTATTTAATTCTTAATGTGTTGCAGCATAAGCTTGTAACATTACAACAACCTCGGAACCAAATAGACGATTCATCACGAATAATTCGGATTTGCTTCTTTGACTCAATAGTTTTTTTTTCTGGCATTCAGCACATAGACCAGGGTAGAAGCCTTGAAAAATAATAAAAAGTGAAAAAAAATAATAGTAGGATGAAACCCATTAGAAAAGGAGGGGAATATTATAAAAAAAGGTGTGTGTGCGATTCACACACGATAGAAGTGAAACTTCAGTAAATCGACGAAAGAATAATAAGAAGAATAAAAAAAAAGTGTGTGTGTGTCAGCTACGACGCACGATTGGAGTCTACTACTTATGAACTATAATTATGATATAATTATATCGAATAGAAAAAAAGGGTAAATGAACGCATCTGCTAAATTGTTAAGAGAAACAAACATATATCTGTAATTATTCGGATTATTTATATTACTTCAATAAAGCGTATTACATAAAGTATGTTACAAAATAATATAAATAAAATACAGCAATACCTCTTTGCGCGATACTTCGTAGTTGAGACTACGAAGTATCGCGCAAAGAAATTTAAATAAAGCATTGTATTTGAGTCTCTTACATCATTTCCGTTTCATCTTTTTGCATCCGGTTTGAAATCACTACGATTCTATAGTATAGTAATATATATATATCGCACCCCTAGAACAAGACAGCGCTAAGTCGAAAAACTACTTTTTTCACAAACGACGAAAAACCGTTATCTACTTTTGTATCAAAGTTATTGGCAAAATCTTAAACGTTTCAGGTAACGTATCCAACGTGCAACATTATTATATCGTTTATTCCCCTCAATAAACGTCGAGTAAGCGATAATATGCATTTTTCGTTTTAATTCTCTGTTGTCTAATTATCTCATGAAATAAAAATTAACTATTTCGAGGTACGTCCTTTTTGTTGAATGATTCTGAAATAATGCTCTTATTTTACCATCTATTGGTTAAGTGTAAATATACAAGAAGGAAATATTTAAATTGTTTTCGGGAATTTTCCTATTGTTAATAAACTAAAAGACAAAAAATATAAATCAGCATTTTTATTAAAATTTGTTTAACATAATCAACATCATCACCCAAAAACCGTAGTGTGGTTTTAACATATTTATTATTACAATATAAAACAACATAGGTACAATAAAGAATAGTAAAACAGACTTAACAAAAATACTAATACCTAGATAAGTATTATTAGTTTCATTTTTAAGTCAGTGCTGCTAGTCTAAATTTAATGCTCTCTTATAATAAGAGTTTAAGCAATTAGGATGAATTATATTTTTTTCAATTAACTACATTATGTCTCTCTTTTTGTTTACAGCCAGAGTTTGTTTTTCTGTATATGCTTCAGGCAACCTGGACCTATACCTGGAGAAAAACCTTGATCTATTTTTCGCTGGTTACTATGTGCTCCTCGGGCTTCAGGTTCAATGGAACCGTTTTTTTATAGGGTTCAGCGATCTGTTTGAGGATTTTGATAGAGATACATACGCCTTACCTGTATTCCGCAATCGCTTAGCAATGTTGGATTTCCAGCTCCTAGGATTTCGTTTCTTTTAAGCTGCAGATCACTGGTTGTCTCAGTGGCACTGGCAACAGAAGATTGTGTCTGTGTGAGCTGCTGCTGTTACTGGAGCTTGATGATGATGAACTCGACTCTGAAGAGGAGCTCGAGCAGGAAGTAGTAGATATTCTTATAGTAACTACAAGTGGCCGAGTTTTTAGTTTAGCAGTGAGAGAAAAAGTGGGATATGTCTCTGAATCCTCTAAAAGTCACTTTCATCGCTCGGACCAGATAAAGTAAGAACCGGTATTTCTGCTGCCTCCCTATTTTCTAACGAAAAACTTTCGGATTCTGCAACGACCAATGCTTCAACCGCTGGTGATGCAATGATGCCGCCATAGTGGAAAGTTCAGCATCTTTTTCTTGGACAGTTGGCTGGTCCTCCACGGTTGCTCCAATCGCTTTTTTGAGCATGAGCAGGCCGCGACCCTTCATCATTTGCCATCAATATAGAAAAAACTAAATTAATTCAAGAACAGAGCATTATCTGAAAAACTTTTTATTTTGTCCTATTATGATGAAAAAAATACTGCTTAAAATACTTTTCTTATAATATACAACTATAGTAAGAATTCAAACTATTCAACATTCATTTAAAATGATTTTTGAATAAACTGTGTCTAAATTTTAATGTGCCATCAATAGAGCATTATTTAAGAAATGTTCACCTATTTCAAACAATACGGGACTATTTTGGAATAATAAAAAAATACTAACATACCTTTGTCAATAATACCGTCGTATTTTGGAATACTATTAAAACGCCAACCAAGAAAATTCTCCAACACCAGATTATTCCTAAATAATTTGCTTTTGTGTAAGCGCAACACGGTTTGTTACGACGGCCTCCATGTTGCAACTAGACATAAATTCGTCTTCGTGGTATGACTTGTCACTCATTAATTCACTAAGAGTGACTTACAGAGGCATCTCTTGCGCGTCTGTGCAAATATAAATAAGCCCGTCTTAGTGGTATGTGCGGAAAAACTTTACGGATTCAACTAAGCAATAAAATCGATTTTGAGATTTTTCGAGATAATTCCGTGTTGTTCTAGAAGTGCGATATATAGGATTTTCACATAAATTTTGAAGTTATGTGAAAAAAGTGTATATACAAAAGTTTTAGATCTTTTTATTATATACAACTTTGCAATTTGACTTTTTTCGATACGACTTTTAGTTTTGCCGGAAATTGAGAAAAACCATTTTTTACCCTTAAAAACTCACCCCCACCCCCTTCCCGACCTCAGATCGCCCGTAAATTAATTTTCCTTTCATTTTTATAATATTCCCCTCCTTTTCTAATGGGTTACATCCTACTATTATTTTTTTTGGTTTTAAAAATTATCGACACTGGTCTAACAGGGCATTTGCCATTTTCTGTTTTATTTTTGTCTTGCAAACTTCTTTCTTTAAATAGTTATGTCAACTAAATTTTTACAAAAATGAGTTTTTTTTACTAAATAATTTAAATTTAATGTATACTAATAACTATGAACAAGGAACCTCTTTTTTCTCTTCTAAACTTTATCTATGACTAATAAGTAAACTGATCGATATTAACAATAAGAAAAAAACACTAAATAGTCTGTTATGAAAAAAAGTTGTAAACAAGGCGTCTGTGATTTTAGTAGGTAGTTTTCTAGGTAAGAGAATAAAATGCCTTGTTCTGAGGTTGTAACATAATGTTGAGCGTCTTTTGCTTCCTCTACTTTTTGTTTATCTGTTTTTAAACGTTAAAATGTTCAAGTTTAAACAGTTTCCTTATGTTTATTTTCTTTAGTAGGTACCGTTGTTTGCTTATTTCAACCACCATCGCGCTTGAAATAACGATCCTTTGAGGGAGGATTAATAAATGTATCTCTTATTTTATGGGAATACATTAAATTAGGAACAATCATTGAGTAACATATATTCTTATTTTATTTATGATTCAAACAAAATATTCTAAATCCAAGGCATTTACCAAGTCATCAATCGACGCTGTTGGTGGATGTCCACCAATATGACACTGCAATCTGCATGATGACTACATAAAAAATAGATATTCTGTTTAGTCCTTCTCATAGCCCGTCCAAAAATACTGGACATCTATTTTTCACAGAAATAATTTAATAAGAAAGTGCCAAGAACATCAAAGTAAATTTAGTACAAATTGCACCAAAGCGTTTCGTCACGCTTTAATGCAAAGTAACGTCTTGATTTATAGTTTGCAAGAAAAAATAAAAATACGTACCCTATTGCCGATCTGCGGTCTCCATTTGAGAACATTTCCTAACGGCCATCTGTCCTACGTGCATACGGCCTGTCCGCAGCCACATCTATGATAGAATGTTTTTACTATTACGCATTTTTTCCCGCGTTCTTCATCCTTGCATTTCTGATACGATCCCAGAAAATAGCCCTAAAACATCCATAACCATCCATCTCTATAGCTCTTTCAGCGCCTCGAACCCTATTCATAAAGTCTGAAATGAAGCACTATCTTTAAGTCTGTAATTATTTATAAAGTTCAATCAAAAATTATACGAATCATTTAATATAAAACGTGATCAATATCTAGAGAAACAGCTCAATGAAATCCCCCGGTATCCTTAAGCTAACAGGAGTGTAGAATACACCCGAAAGACGCGTCGACCTATCGACTTATATCACTACCGTCTATCACCAACGGAGAATAAGCTTTATTGTGTTAAGCGGTAGAATAAAAATACCCTGAAGTTTTTATTAAACCATGTAAGCACACACTGGAAAACGCAGCGGGCACCGGTGATCGTATGATTGTTGATTGAAAAACATTTCTTAATAGTAATAATACTGTAACCTTCTTTTTGATGTTGATTGATTGATAACTTCTAGTCACCTATTTTAAACGGAAATACATTTGTCACTATAGCAAACAAAATAAAATACTAAAAAAATACGCTTTGAAACATTGAAATAAACATTAGCCGTACCCTATTAAGTATTCTACACTAAACCCGTCTAAAGAGCTTTTATCGGCAATCTGCGGGCAAACACAATACTACTGAGGCGAATGTCCGCTCGAAGGACAAGATGCTACCGCGTTTGCCGAATTTCAAATGTCTAGTCGCTTCCTAAAGTATGGATAATACTCGTATTGCTATTTAAGGTAGGGTTGACAAATTTGTTAACAATAAAACATTTAATACCTCACATGACATACTTACTGTAAAAATATTTAAAACATTATGGGAAGATTAATGAACCGACTTCAACTTTTGACTCATAATAACTCAAAAATGTTTTGGCTAAATGTATGATGCATGGCAAAATTATAATAGGTCAATAAAAATCATTGAAAATCATCTAATGAATTATTATTAACATTTTGAAACATCTTGATTTGCTTATTTATGAAATCAATACATTGGAATTTTTATCTACCGCCCTAAAATCTTGAAAAAATTAAAATACCTACTGGTGGAATACAGCAGCAACATGTAAAGCTCCAAAACAAACTAGGCACTAAGATAAAACTATGTGTAAATAAAATATCAGCTTTCAAAGTTTCGGCGATTATCTCAAATTTAGGAAGTTTTCATGCAGCTTGCAGGAAAACTAACATAAAGTTTAAGTTCAGGAGACTGAGCCTTACGCATCTGAACATTGTGCAAATGTGCTCCGGGAGCCCTGAAATGGTGCATGGCTCATGCACGTCCCGTCGCGGCGTTTTATGCTACATTATTTCTCCTCCCACGGTTAATATTCCACTGGTGTCTGGCCAACCCCACCGGGAATACAAATACATAGAATTTCCACTATAACTATGCACGGATGAACAACTCCATGTTTTCGGAGCGCAATTTAAAATTAGGTAAAGGCCGCGTGCATTTTCGGCTTGTGAGTTGAGTTGTGGGGAATGCTTTATTTGCTTAGGCAAAGGCTAGTATGTGGTCGTACGTTATTGCTGCTTTTTGTTAGTAGCGAAGAATTGGTTATTGACAAAAAAAATATAACTCTGTTTAGATTATTTAAACAAAATTGTAACCGTATTTTTTTTTCTTGCAAACGAAAAGTCTAGACGATGCCGAATATACGATACCGAAGTTTCATTTCCCATTTTATACCATTCACATCATATTTTACCAGGAAAAATACATAATATTGTATCAAACTTTTGTAATAAAATAAAACAACAATATTTTAGTTAAGTTTTGTTTCATATAGTTCAAGTCAGAGTTTTATATTGAATAAAACTCTGACTTGAACTATATGAAAACCCCTAATGAAGCAGCATCCGGGATTCTAACCAGCGGATGGAAGGTCTCTCTCAAAATTACACCATGCGACATTACTCTTTTAATCGTTGTTCGATTGCAGTGTGTACAACTGAATACCTCTACCTCTGTTATTGTATTGTGCTTGTACTTATATAAATTTTATTGTGACTAATTTTTAAGACTAACATAGTATAAGTTAATTGTTACTAATATGATATGGACCTCATCTTAATGTAATTTTTTAATTTGTAGTGTTGTCCGAAATAAATGAATTTTATTTTTATTTATTTTTATTACGACGTAATCCATCGTAATCTTCCTACACATGCATTATAGCGTTGCTACTAACCTTCTAACATTTTGAAGGTCATTACGGTGTCTTGGAGGTTTATCTATTATTATTAAGAATACTTCATGCACAAGAAATATACAGAGTTATACAAAAGGTGCGCTTAATGCCACGGCACTTTCTACCTGCCAACCTCAAACTCAATATTGTAAGTTGGCGCGCAAGAATGTACAAAAATCTTCTTCTTCTTCTTAGTCGGTCACTCTTGACAGAGTGGTCGTGGTTATGGGGGGTCCTTATATTGGGTTGCTGCTTTTGCAATGCGCCGCCATTGTTCCATGTTAGTTGCGGTGCGGGAGCAGTCGGTAATGGTGGACTGAGTCAATATTGAGATGAGGTCCGACCACCTTGTTGGAGAGCGACCACGAGACCTCTTTCCCTCCATTCTGCCTTGTACAACTAGGCGCTCCATGGAGTTCTCGTTTCGCGCCACGTGTCCAAAGAACTTCAGTATTCGTATTTGCACAGTCGACGATAGTCTCTCCTTAGAATAATGTATCTACCTATAATAAATAATATTATAAGCAGGCAATGTGTGCCTTTGTGTTTGTACTTTAATTTTCAAAACTACTTATCCTATTCAAAAAAGCCTTCACTGATAGATTGTTTTATTGTTAAAGATTGAAATGGGCTAAAAAATAAATAAAAAATAACAATTGTATTGTTCATTTGATTTAATAAATAATTCTTAGACATGATATTTTACCTATGATACATTACCCGTTTGATATTACCTACCTGTTGGATAAATTGCAATAAATTGACAAGATAATAATTTTACAATCATCTGATTCGAAGTTATTCCTTTACATATTTCAGTCAGTTAGATAATATCAGAACATTAAAAATCGGACCTTAATCAAATACCTAGAATTTTTATTTTATCTATGTACATCCGACAACCTTACAAAATTAGTGGATTTACTATCTTAAGCTACAAATAAATAAACACATGACATATAACCTTGAATAATTACGTTTTTTAAGTAACATTAAATAGGATCTTTTTTAAACAATTTACAATGAGGCATAATCATAGATATGACTGGTAGTTCCATGCTCCATAATTCACCTATTTTCCTGCTTATAAAAGTTATTGAGATAATATTAAAATTGAAATAACTGGAATCGCATTTATGAAAGATTATTACATTCATAAGCTGAGTGAAATGGTAATCAGTTCTTAAGTTTCCATTACAATGCCGTTCACTGGCAGATTCTCGGTTCAACTAAAATTCGCTGATTATGATGAGTTTCATTCTCGAAGCTCGCTAAGTCTCGAATTGCTTAACTGAGAGGGTCGCACCTCATTCAAACTCTTTTGGCAACACTTTAGAATACTATTTGTAGCTTGTATACTTATAGAATTAGGTATAATTATGTTTTATGTTTGTGTGGATTGTGTGTTTATTCTCTATTTTTGCACTAATTATGCTCCTTCCAAGCTCCATAACGGAGTTCTTTACAATTAAAAAAATAGTAAACTCCATGTAAATCTGACTGATCATTTGTTTGTTTTGTTCAATAAGCCTATATCAAGAACTATGGACTAAACTATGACCGATTTTGACGGATAATGCAAATAATATCCGTTCCAACTTTAGCTTTTCTTAATAAGTACCTACGGAATCCCCGGCAAAATGTTTACCAAGAAGCCCTCTGCTTATAAATCCATTCATAATGAAATCCTCTTATTTCGCTTAACGAGCAAATTACTGATTCACAAAGTAACGCTAGAACAATTAAAGCAGGCCAATTCTTATAAATTGGGGTCAACATCGCCGATTGCGTAGGGCCTCTCCGCGTTCGTCTTGAGGTAGTAAATTCCATCCTTCCTGCAACAATGAACGTTGATCTCAGTGATTTAACTTAATGCATTGTTTAATTACGTAGCGTACACTTGAGGGGTCTTGTCGGTGCTTGTTTCATGCAAAAGTCTGGTAAAGTGAAATTTGGTTATGTGTGGTGGCTAGTTTTTTGTTTGCGTCGCTGGTGAGTTTAATAATTACTGTTTTATTTTTGTTCAATTTGCATTTTTTCTATTATTTTATTATGTAATGTTTAATTATAGGTTGGTAGATGTATTTTTAGCTTTCAATATCGTACCAAGCAATTGGTGGTCATTACAATCGGTTTTTACAGTAAAACTCCATACAATCAACCCGCATCGAAGCGTAATATACATAAATAAATAAATATACATATTTCCGGACAATTCACCCAACAGTAAGCTCTAAGCTTGTTTTGCAGTTCTAGACATCTGGTATACGTAATAATTGCCTTGCCGAGCTTGTAAACTGTTATTATTTATTATTTATTTATTTATATTCGGACTAAAATGTTGTTTGATAATATTATCATTCATTATCATTAAACCCTTTAAAGTGTTTAACCACTGTGCTCGTGTATTGAAATATCTGTAGTATTGTAGCTCGTAAAGGGGTGGACCAATTCGATTGAGGTAACTCATGTACCCTCAATTGAATCTTTTAGGATTATGTAGAAGCTCCAACTCTTGGATACCTAAGTTTTGCTCTAATATCTAGAACATTTGAAGATCTTTCTTTATCGTAAAGTCTGTTAATTTATGGATAATGTCAAAATCTTTTTCTACACCTATGTAGTTGATGAAATCTTACAAATCATCCTTCCACGTGATATAAATTCAAATAAACCTACCAATATTAAATTCTCGATTAAACAATTATTAATTTAAGCGAGATTTGGTGTGTAATTATTTGTAGAGTAATTATTAATATAGGCCCAAGTTACGTTGTACGAAAATCACTTTAACGAGAATTGCGTCGTAATAGACTTCTTTTGTTGCTTGTAATTTGTACGGGTTTTGTAAAGGTTGTAAAGTTTATGGGCTGATGTGAACAGCTTTAAGTAAGATTTTACGCTGCTATGTCAAACTTAAACAACCTCGTTAGCTGCGCCTTTGAAGAGAACACACACAATGTTTGATACACATACACAGTAATAGAGAATGTGTCACGATATATTTAAGAGAGTTGATTTTTCATTAGAAGTAGTAACACTTATCCAAGTTTCATTTATTAACTTGGATAAGTTTACTATCTTTGTATTCTTTATTTAGGAATAATAACTCAGTGTTACTTATTGGAGAAGCCTTAGTTCCTGCAATACAGGAGGTTTTGTCTGTTCACGTCCGTAAGTGGTAACCCTCTGAATCCTTACACGTGACCTCCGGGTCGTGCTAAGAACAGTCTCTGGTAATAGGCTTCGGCCGCGGCTTGTCACCACCCTCCGGGCTGGGCCAGTACGTGAAGCGATTTTTTCGTGTTTCGTAATGTGGCCCGGAGAAGCCATCTACCTTCTAGGTCTTCATGTCCCACCTTAGACCACATCGTCACTTTACATCAGGTGAGATTGTGGTCAAATGAAGGCTTATCCAGCATAAAAAAAAAAAAAAAACAGCTGCGGCGAGTCAGGAACCGATACTTTGTATTTCATAAAAAGTAATGTTATGAACTAAATGTGTTTGTGGAGTCAAAATTATTATGAACTAATTGACCCGTTTCGTATTGAATAATTATTTACTACAGAAAATGATAACACTTTTTATACGACTTCAAAAAAGGATTAGGTTATGACTATTTCTTTGTATGTTTGTTACTATCGATATCTCCGTAAGTTTTGGACTGATTTTGCAAATTATTGTGTTATTCGAAAGAGCTTGCTGCTTACTTTAATTGAATGCTTGCTGAGTGGACCCATTGTCACCATGTCAAAATCTGATCATGAAATTTCAGAAAAATCGAGAGCCATCCTGTAATGTGGATGTGTGTAATGGATGTTTAAGGTCTTTTAAAAGATTTTTAAATGTTTATATTTTATAATTGTTAGATTTCCAAAAGTGCCCCGCAGCGACGTCGTAGCGGCCCTTCGCCGGTAAGCGTTTTGTGCAAGGGCGGGGGGGGTTTTGTCTGTTCACGTCCGTAAGTGGTAACCCTCTGAATCCTTACACGTGACCTCCGGGTGGTGCTTAGAACAGTCTCTGGTGGTAGGCTTCGGCCGCGGCTTGTCACCACCCTCCGGGCTGGGCCAGTGCGTGAAGCGATTTTTTCGTGTTTCGTAATGTGGCCCGGAGAAGCCACCTTCTAGGTCTTCATGTCCCATCTTAGACCACATCGTCACTTTACATCAGGTGAGATTGTTGTCAAATGAAGGCTTATCGATCATAAAAAAAAAAAAGGGCAACACCCAGCGTTGCCCTTTTTGCCCTTGCCCCCGATGCGGTTGTTGCGATGCATCACGCTTCGTATAGCGACTCTCACTGACCCTAAGTTTTGTGTGTGTGTGTCTGTCCGATTTCGATCACGGCGACAGCTTATATTCCTAAGTTTGACAACTCACAAGAAACTAGATACATTATTGCATATTATATACATACCCATAATGAATATTGAAACCACCCATGATGAGTTTTTCGCCGGTTCCCTTGCAGGACCCCTGGTAGTACAGTTCATCGTAATCTTCACAACGCACGGCCGTGAACGGAACTGATGACACTATAGACTCAGAGAAAAACATGTGGGCGCGATTGTGCGCGCAAAGACCTGAAACAAACATAACCTTTATTAATTTCATACTTGTAAATGTGAAAGTAGCTTTATGAATCTGTCTAGGTACACAGGTACAGTCAGAGTCAAATTGATCTTAGCATCTAGAAGAATCAAAATTTTCTGAAAAACATAAAACCAAATAGATATACATATATGTATATATCTAAAGCAATTCGAATCATCATAATATCTCACTTTCTATTGTTCCATATTATATATTGTTATATAAGCCTACAAAGTGTTCACAATTATCTGTGTAAACAAAGCTATCAGTGGTAGCATGCAAACTCTTTAAGACGATAAATAAAACAATAAAAATATAGAACAATACAAGTGAAATATTTTGACTACATTGGGCGCAAACAAAACATTGTCTCGTTTAATCAATTTGATTTTATGTTTTCAGATTATTTTGACTACTCTAGACGCTTATAATCAATATGACGTTGACTGTACTTTGAAAAAGGTTGAATTAAATGTATACATATGATCTAGTCTAGAGCCTCTCGCTTTCGCCTATAAGATTCAGTTTGAATATCAGTTAAGTGTTAATTACACAATATTTTAACTAATGAGCTACCGCCCTATACGCCCTTATACGAATACCAAAAAAATAGGAAACCTTTAACACCCTCGGTGAACGCCAAATCAAAAATCATTGTACATACATCTTTTCTAACAATGCTCAACGGCGAATGCTAAGAAAAAAATCACGTCTCAATTGATAAGAGTCTACAAATAAAGCCGCCAACCATATTAAACATCAAATAGCTTTTACGAAGCCCAATTCCTTTTCATACCAAAACCTCTTTCAAATAACCATCAAAAACCTACGGAACGTTTTCTTCAGCTAAAAGCGGAGATAGCATTTTTACAGGCGATATAACAGGTGCTCGAAATGCACGTGAAATCTTGGCGTTTCCTGTTCGCCTTGTAAATCTGGTTACCATTCCATTTCTGGCACCTAAGTCTTGGGTGCTCTTGAGATAGTAGGTATCTTCAAGTTTGCTTAGTTCCGATCGGGAATGTTTTCTGATTTTAAGTACTACTAGTAGTGCCCCGCGGTGTTACCCGTGTTATAATAGATTTTCCCACGGTAAAAAGCATTATGTCGTTTTTCAGGCTCTAGAGATTCTGTGTACCAAATTTCATTTGAATCAGTTATTTTTGCGAGAAACAGGAACAGACAGACAGAGTTACTTTCGCATTTTTAATATTATTATGGATGTTTTAATTTTGTGTCTCCTATACAAAATTAGAAGGACGCGAAAACATAGAGCGCGGCTAAAATTGTTTAACTTATTACATTGTAAGAATAATTTAGTAGCAAAAGCTTGTTTAGATTTAAAAATGAATTAGTGACTATTTTTAAATTATCATGGTTTTTAACAAAATTATAATTTAAAACGGAAAACATACCAAAAACCGTCAAATCATGGTATGTTACCCGTTTTAAATCATAATAATGAGTTAATGGTTTTTAAAAAGTATTTATTTATTTAAATTTAGGTATGCATGTAGGTACGAGTATATTAAGCAAACAATTCTGTCTATAAGACTAATCAGTGATTATGGTTGTTACGCAACTTCTCGATATAGATCCTTTAGGTTAGTCGGATAGAAAATGTTGGAAGAAATTTTTTTTTTTTTTTCTGAATAAGCTTTCATTTGACCACAATCTCACCTGATGTAAAGTGACGATGTGGTCTAAGATGGGACATGAAGACCTAGAAGGTAGATGGCTTCTCCGGACCACATACCAACTTAAATATTTTTTTCAATCCCTATTCAATGATAACCGACATGACAGAGTTTTTATTTTATAAAATGGTGTCTGGTTGTCGCCTTATTGAATTTTCACTAAGGTCATGTCTTTAGTGTCACTCGCTAGACTAAGATGTATCGATCGACGTACATATAAATAATAAATATCGTCCGAGGCGTTTGGTCTGTATAGTGCTTTAAAAGAACATACAAACATACACAGACTGACCAACATTACAACTCTTTTGCGTCGCGCATTCATTAAAAAACATAATAAAAAAATTTATTTATCTATTGATTGATTGATTGAAACTTTGAGTTATGAAAACTATTATTTTAGAAACTCACCTCTATAATCGAAACCGCACCCCGGCTGCCGTGTACCCCCATTAGGGTAAAAGTCGATGTGTCCTAAAGGTGACGAGAATCCAAGATACCCCCCACAAGTATGTATAACTTCAACATGCCTAGCGTCGTGTTTGTCGAGACGGGCGTCAATATTGCCAAGTGTGAAGAGAGGCAACGCTGGATCCAGCCCTGAAAGTGAGTGAGTGAGAGAGTGAGAAAGAAAGTGAGTAGCAATTGAAAGAAAACTAAAAAAATAGACCGTCATTTAAATTAGTAAAAAAAAATTGTACCCATATTTTTTCAAATTAAGAAGATATATTTACAATGTGCATTGCAGTTCCACGTGACTTTAAGCTTTCGAGCAAATTGTACTAAATATATACGTCACAAGCCCCCTAATGCGGAATTTTGGTGCTCTATATAATTTCTTATTGAAGTGAAACTTCTATAGAATCGTAGTGATTTCAAACCGGATGCAAAAAGATGAAACGGAAATGGTAAGAGACATAAATACAATACTTTATTTAAATTTCTTTGCGCGATACTTCGTAGTTAAGACTACGAAGTATCGCGCAAAGAGGTATTGCTGTATTTTATTTATATTATTGTGTAACATACTTTATGTAATACGCTTTATTGAAGTAATATAAATAATCCGAATAATTACAGATTTGTTTCTCTTATCATTTTAGCAGATGCGTTCATTTACCCTTTTTTCGTTCGTAAGTAGTAGACTCCAATCGTGCATCGTAGCTGACACACACACACTTTTTTTTATATTCTTCTTATTCTTTCGTCGATTTACTGAAGTTTCACTTCTATCGTGTGTGAATCGCACACACACCTTTTTTTTCTTATTTCTTATCTTATCTTATCTTATATCTTATAATATTATAACGCTGAAGAGTTTGTTTGTTTGTTTGTTTGAACGCGCTAATCTCCGAAACTACTGGTTCGAATTGAATAATTTTGTGTTGGATAGTCCAGTTATCGAGGAAGGCTATAGGCTATATAACATCACGCTACGACCGATAGGAGCAAAGATATAGTAATAAATGTGTAAAAAACGGGAGAAATTGTTCATCTTTGAAGCCTTCCGTTGCGTGCGCCGTGAAAACGGTTCAAGATACACAAAAAATATGCATTAAAGAATAATAGCTCTTTTAATGATCTAAAAAACAGTCCGCGATAGTATATGTCTATCTTTTAAGATTAACTCACAAAAACCGTTTTTATGGTACCTAATTTGGTCGAAATAATTTGTTTAAGTTGTATCAACATAATAATATTAAATCTTTATTCAAATAAATATGTTGTTGGTTAAGAGTACTTCATCCATTATAACGCCGGTAGCACCGCAGGGCACAGCTAGTTTCTTATAAAATTGGTATAGCACAAAATATATGTCCAGTATTTTTGGACGGGCTAATAGATGGACTAAACAGAATATCAATTTTTTAGTCATCATTATCTATTATGTCAACTTAAATAAATATAAAACAATAAAACCTAGATATTTTGTCCACTATGGGCGTATATTAGGATGATTCAAATTGCTAAAATCATTTTGGTTTTAAGTTTTTCAGATTAAATACTTTATATACGCATAAATAAATTTGACGCTGACTTTTTTTTTTATGCTCGATAATCCTTTATTTGAACACAATCTCACCAGATGTAAAGCGACGATATGGTCTAAGATGGGGCATGAAGACCTAGAAGGTAGATGGCTGGATGGATGGACTGTAATAAAAAAGGCCATACCCACGTTATAATCTTTTGTTTGCCACTTAACGATATGTTTTTCGCAGTGCAGTAAAGTGCATATGGCTGGCCTCAAACAACCGGAATGGCCTAATTGGCACCTGTGCAAAATAAACCTTTGAATGAACATTTCACTTGAATTATTCTAACGTGCATTAAGATCCTAAGAAGAAGAAGTAGTATCATAGATCAAAGCAATCGAAATACTAAGGAGTATCTTCATTATATACAACGAGTTTGTAAAGAAAGGTGTAAAACTTCTTATCATCAAATTTAAATAACTCAGCTCTTTGTTCAGACTAAAGACCATTGTTTAGTTATATCAATAATACGTGCAATGGATAGTTATGTCAAGAGCGATCTTACTTTGTAAGATCCCCCTTTGTAAGATTTTGTCCCTTGTGTCTGAGCAAAAAGCTTTATATTTTAACCATTGTAAAATTTAACTTGGAGATAGTCAAACAGGCCTTAACTAGAACATTTCGACACACGCATTAAGAGTCGACACCTAAACTGCCTCTTACCCGTTGATTGACGGCTCCAATAATTGAAACACAATTAATGGCAAACTGAATTTGCTGCGGTGTACCACTAACCGATGTTATCTAAATATATCGATTAATATCTAATGATAAAACTGGATAACTGCTATTGGCAGGAAGGTAATGGATGTAAAATTCTTATACTGAAGATTAAAAACTGTTATAATAATTGAAAATACACTGAGGCAGAGCCAAAACCCAGCCAGCCTGGATTTTTCTTCTCAAAAAATGTATGTGCGCTTAAAACACGTAACGGGGAAGGTGAAGTGAAACGTCGTAAAAGAGTTTGAAGGACATGTGACATTCATTAACCCACACTTGGCCAGCGTGGTGAATTAAGGCCTAATATGTCTCGCCAAGAGAGAAGTCCCTGTGTCCCAGCCGTGGGAACGTTAATAGGGTGATGACGATAATGAGTACTTTTCATTAAATATATAGATAATAATTTTTTACATTTTATTGCGCTGCTCCCAAATGAAATTAATTATTGAAAAAATAAATATCTGTTATTTTTAGTATTCATCCCACAATAATATCAGCTTCAGTAGAAATTAAAACAACAGTTCAATTTCAAAGTTATATAAAAAGAGCAGTAGTACGCGAAATCCGGAATAACATTTATTCTGTATCATAACAGTTTTCTCCCGCTGGAAATATTTCGAAGTTTTAAAATATTTCTCTGGATGGCATTGTATCCAGTTTATTTAATAACTTTTATTAACACTAGCATAGTGAAAATTTATCTTCATTGTTGCTAAGTGTGGTAATGAGCTTTATTTATTTTAATATGTATGCAAAAAATAAAGTAACGGTTAAAACAATATGGTGGTTGAGAGATACATATTTCTCTTTATACTCCATGGTCCTACTGAAATTTATATGTAGTAACTACTTATGGCTATAAGTATGGGTAGTATGTTAAATTCAATAATATTCGTATGAGATTGTATGGTCCTTTTAAAACAAGTTTACGCCTCATGTATTAATAAGTATGTATAATGTAAATGTTACCGTTTAAATCCGTTCCTATTTAAAACGCGTTTTTGTAACCAATAGTCTAAGATCCCTTAAAGAACGACCTTCGCCGAGATGTATATTTGATGAAAAGATTATAATATAGATTCAATTGTTTACGTCAATAATAATATTGCATATGGGTCGGCTAACAAATTAAAAAAAATATTGTTTTTAAATATTGCACCGGTGTTAAGTATATAAGCATTAAGCATCTCGGTGAAAGTCGTTCTATAACGAATATATATACATGTATACTATACTATAAGTGCTTATATAAAGCTATCTTACCAGTTATCGTGTCAATGGGTCCCTCTTTAACATAGGCGCCTGCGATGCCAACAACATGCGCCCCCAAGCTGTGACCAATGAGATGTACATCGTCCATAGACACTCCTTCTCCGATGAGGAAGTTCAGGAACTCGGTGAGAATTCGACCGACTGACGCCACGTTGTAACTTGCCAGGATATAGTTGACCATAGCAGCTCTGCCCCAGTCTACTACGATGATGTTTATGTCACTAACGTTGAGGTAGGCTGAAAAAAGAATTTAACGTTATGATAAGCTTTCATGTGAGCTTAGCTTTCCACGCCACGCCACGTGGATTATCGCGCGGGAACAAAGAAAGAACAATACTTAGGAACAATACAAAATTATGTAAGATCTATAATTTCTGGTTTCATGTCTGGGTGTTTTTCTATGTATCATATTTATGTCTGTTTTTACAAAAAAAAATTCTATGTAGGATATCAGTCACCAAACACCCATAGTACCTCTATTTATTTTGGGTTTTTTTAAATGTTGTTTGATTAGTCCGGAAATATTTTTTATTATTTCGTGACTTGACTAGCAATGTAGGAATAGATATTCCAATTCCCACCGAAGTAAAGTATAATAAAAGTATTCTGCGAACTTTCTAGACTCATACAATATTCCAATATATCCCAAAACTTAAACAAGTACATATTTCCGTTTTGTACCTCAGACACACGGACTTATTATTATTTTGAGCCACGATCAAAATGCTCATATTCATTGAATCCAATTGGTCGCAAACATTGTATTAGCATAGCATCAATATTCAATCAGCCTCTTGGCACCGATAGCTACCTTCTTTGATGGACTCCGGCATAGGTCCGTATCCGTTGTTGAGCCAACCATGAGTCAAAACCTTCACTTTTCTTTTAAAATCAAAGTTGGACTCCTTGAGGGATGCGGAATCGTTTATTCTTAGCTCTTGAGGGGAATATGGATTGCGTCTGAAACATTTATAGAATAGAATAGAAAATACTTTATTACAAACCATAAAAAAAATTTACAAGAAAAAGAAACTAAACCTAGAATGCGTAATGGGCGGTCTTATTGCTAAAAGCAATTTCTTCCAGACAACCGTGGATGGAGAGAAAAAATTACAAGTACAATGGACTGTGGCTTATCCAATATAAATACCTAATATCTAATGCTAAACCTAAAACTATAAAAAAAGAAAAACTTAAACAGAATCGCTATAAAACTGAAAAGTTAAAAATGAAAATGAAGTTTTGCTTTAAACCGTATTAACGAAGTTCTTATACTAACTAGCAAAAGTATTTTGTTTTTAGTGCCTGTTAATGTACCAAAAACTTTTTATTAATTTTAATGATTTATTAGTAAAATAAATTGTACAAAATCACATTATTCACATTATTGCAATAAACATTATAAACAATATTTAAAAGTGACAATAAATTAATTTTAATCAATTTTTCAATGGAGACTGAAAATATATATATATAGAATAAGTATAATAAATTTCCTCCGTAAGGTTACTTTGTAACGTCAAATGGGGCCTATAAAAATGGCCCTACTTTCGTACGTATACGACGTTTTCTATTAATGAACTTCGTGATCGTTAGTCTAATTGACAAACAACTTAAACATCGCAATGGGAAGAAAAACACAAAATCAGACAAAATCTTTAGATTTTTCTAAGCACAAGAAACCTCTTTTTTCTCCAATCAGATAACAAAATATTGGGGGTAACATTGGAAACCAAGATTTATTTTATGAACAGCTAAAAAATATGGTATGGTGCTACAAAAGGTTGGCGCTGGCTGGCCCGATTCCCGCCATAGTACCCAGATTTGTAACCTACAAATTCTAGATTCACGTCTGGGTGTAAAATTGTAAGAAGAATAATTTATTACAAGGTATAAGCAATGAGTGTTTAGAGTGATATGCTCAGCAGCTCAGTACACGGGCATCGCTGAAAACTAGCACTGTGCCTGCTCCTGACCCTTTTATGGTCATCTGTTCTGTAGGTACATCATTCTGTCCATTTTTAACCCCCGACAAGAAAAGAGGGGTGTCTGTCTGACGGTCTGTCTGTCTGTCTGTCTGGGACATCATAGCTCCCGAACGGATGGAGCGATTCAATTTAGTTTTTTTTTGTATGAAAGGTTAGTTTGGCGCGAGTGTTCTTAGACATGTTTCAAGAAAATCGGTTGTGCCGTTTAAAAGTTATGTTGGTTATGTTGGTTATAGTGGGGAAGGAAACCCGAAAATCTCCAAATATACTCGAGTGGGGTATCAAATGAAAGCGCATCGCGTGCACATTACACATGATTATGGTGTTTTACTTTTAAGGAAATTAAGGCATAGAAATCGGGGTTTTTTCTTAAATTTAAGATTTATTTATATTTTATCGATAAATCAATTGAAAAGTATAAGATTAACTCAAACTACACATAAAAAACAAAACTCAAAGAAAATGATTTTAAAGTGCATAAAGTTTCAGTCAAAGTCAACCTGTCACCCAACCAAGTAAAATCAAGTTTGTTGTATGGAAGCCCCCTTAAATATGTATTTATTGTTCGTTTTTAGTGAAGTAAATCATACCTCAAAATTTAAACTCTCCAGCTATCTCGGTTTTTGAGTTACAACCTATTTGACAGACAGACAAACGTCGAAGTCTCAGCAATTTATAACCCGTTATACCCCATGGGTACGGAACCCTAAAACATATATCACTAAAATAAATATCTTATGTAAATATAATGCTAACATACTTATTTTAGTACATCCACAAATACTGTAGACGTCAAATAAATTACTACCAAAGTTTCACAAACAGCCAAGTCTATTGAAGTCTACAAAGACACTTTCACGCACGTTAATGAATATTGGTGCCTTTGCCTCCACAAAGAAACTTACTAATTAACTAAGTCTACAGTAATTGATTGAAGGTGACTCGGAGAAGGGCATAAGAGACGAAATGGCTTCATATAACAACAAGACTAATAAGCAACTTTTGATATAAAAATTCTTCTATATTGTAACAATAATTTAAATAACTTCATAGATATTTTAAATAATTTAATATACAAAGTGCAGAAGAATTTCGTTCGTAATGGCACGTTGGTGTAATTGGTAGCTCGCTGGGGCGCTATCCCAGAGATGCAGGTTCGAATCCTGTGCGTGCGAAAGTTACGGATGTGTCTTATTCTTTTTCTGCATAAAATTTATAAACTTCATAGATAGTCGTAATTCTCATACATTTTTTATTTTTATCTATATTGATAAACACAACGTACTTAAAAAATGA
Source organism: Gymnoscelis rufifasciata (assembly GCA_929108375.1). Classification (NCBI taxonomy): domain Eukaryota; kingdom Metazoa; phylum Arthropoda; class Insecta; order Lepidoptera; family Geometridae; genus Gymnoscelis; species Gymnoscelis rufifasciata. The sequence goes on from OV815303.1 coordinate 11,656,853, forward strand.
CGCTTCGAGCGCAGAGTATCTCGCGTAACTACTCGTACAAGAAATTGAATTCTTCTCGTAAATTCCACGATTCATTCCCTTTCTACGTAAGTTTGCGTATAACTCTCATTTTAAAAAACATTTTTGTAGCATTTGTTTGAGGACTCTACATTTCTAAAATATGTTTACATATATTTAATATCGTCTACGAAACCTACGCCGTAGATGATAAAATGCGTTGATGTCTTTTATATCAAAGCGAATAAAACTATCGAGAAGTATATATATAATATAGGTAGGTATCTACCTAGTAACTAGTAGTTCCCTGCGGTGTTACCCGCGTTATTATGGTTTTTCCCGAGGTTATAAGTAGCCTATGTCCTTTTTCAGGCTCTAGAGTATCTTCATACCAAATTTCATTTAAATCGGTTCTTTGGTTTTTGGGTGAAAGAAAAACAAACAGACAGAGTTACTTCCGCATTTAAAATATTATTATGGACTAGTAGTTTCTGAGATTAGCGCGTTCAAACAAACAAACTCTTCAGCTTTATAATATTAGTATAGATTATATTATAAAGTATGGATATATTAAAAGTAAATTTAGTCAAATATAGTAAATTGTAGTTTTCTATCATTACCTACCCACCTCTGTAGAAACTATTATTGTTATTTTTTTCGCTAGGCATTAGATTCCATAATTATTTTAGCCGTTAGATATTCACCGGTTCTCATAGATATTTTTTTTGTAAGCTGTAGCCCTACCACTTACGACTGTTGGTGATAACAACATGTTGTAATCGCATGCATTGGACAGATTTTTTCACGACTAAAATTTTATCTTTATCTATCTAATGTATAGGATTACTACATTTGTAATCTCCAACAGTGGCAACTCGTAGAAGGGCTGAGTACTGTAGGCCTAAGAAAATAAATAAGTTAATTAATCCCACCTGGTAAAAAGACGGAACTCCACATCTGATTCGTACACCCACCCCCATCCCCATAACCTGGTCTCATTGGCCGTGGGAGCTGGCGCATACTGAAGCACGCTGGCCAGCCACACTGGGTCATATGGCGATGGGGCTTCCCACACCGCTGCCGAAACGGCTGAAAGAAAAAAAACAATCTTAGTGAACCCCCATTCCAATAAAATGATGGATTGGTCATAATGACGGCTTTTCTGTATACATATAAGTCTGGCTGTATATCACAGCCTTTTTTCCCGAAACTATGTATGTGAACCGCATTACACTTTTACATAAAAATAGAAAGATAATAATTAATTTATGGGTTATGGGTATGCTTCTAATAGTTAGAACTGAAATAACAAAAAAAAACACTTGTGTGGGTATCAATGGATAGGTTTTCAAAAATGATAGTAAGGTTTATGATACAGAAATACAGAAATTTTAATTGAGAACTGTTGTACAAAAGATTGTATAAATAAAGGGTACAAGTTTCTACAGCTTATCCTCGAGAGGATGTACAATAATGGGTCTAAACTGACCAGTTTGCGCCTGAGATCACTTTGGTACTAGTGGTAACTTATAAAATAGGAGGACGATGCAACTAAAAAAAATTGTTCTTATACTTTCCCATGCAAACATCCACCGAAATTTTTTTTTAACGAGATCTAGTAGGTAAGTAACTAGTTTTTTTGTTATACGTCATTTCACCGAAATTTACCTTTCATTTTTAAAGTAAGGCAACGTTGAGCGTGGTAGTAGGTGCTTGGATGGGTTACTGGCTTATTGTCATTTTTGCACTATTTTTTTGTTTTTATTCAGGTGTTTCTTTTTATGCCAATAAGTGTATAAACTGTTGAAATACACGGAATCCTCGCTGTATGAGTCCATCTCGTATTTTTTATTTCTTTATCATCTGCCAACCACAGTAGCGGCACTGTGTTTGTATTTTTGGATCTACATAAATATAAATATATAATAAATATAAATACATACATAATAAATAAATAAGCCATAGATTTCGGACAAACAACCAGAAATCTATTGTTTAGAACGGTTAGAAGTTGGGCCATGCATCCGTCGTGAACCTAAAAGCATACTTAATTAAGTAGCTCCTTATTAAAGCTTGTACGTATTAAAAAATAAAATGTATTGTAATCATTTAATTCAGTTTTGTTTGTAAAGGTATAAAAAAAACCCTGAATTCTTTGTACAAACCGGCGCGACCAAATCGACTGCGAAGTGGGAGAGAGCTACCAGTAATTTACTAAAGTCCTTTGCTCCGTTTTCGACGCGTAGGTTGTCAGTTGATTTCTATTTAAATTACACTTATTCATTATTGAAGGTTCCATGTTTAATTCACCTCATAAAGTACAAGAATACAGATAGTAATCTTTATTTTAGCATTCAACGTGTATGAAACGTCGATGCCGTCAGAGCATTGATGTGAAAGTGCGAACAAGCAATTAATATTCATTGTATGGTATGATTTAGGGGCAGACTGTTGGTAATAGTGCCTCTGTCAATTTATAGTTGAACTAAAGTCACTCCCTGGCTTTGCACGGTCGCAAATTATAGCCATTATAATACAAATTAATACAAATGTTTCTCAAGTATATCTGTCCGTTCAGTACTTTTTGAGATTATTGCAAACATACATACCTACGCGAGGATAGATAATTGAATTTTTAATACATGCCTACTATGTGCTTAAGTTACATTGCCTATTGATTTCAAAATGAGACCCGACACATTTACTTATAGGTAATAATAATATAACTCTTTTTTACACCAATCAACAACGAATTTTAAACAAAAGTCTGACCACGTTCAAGAAGAAGCGATGAGAACATTCGAGAGGTTGAAATTTCCGTACGGAACGATCCAGAATCATCTACTCGCGTAAGCGTTCAGCGGCTCTGGCAATACCGAGAACTAGTCTTCGGCGGATTTTGCATCTGGACCTCAAACTGATAAAGCAATACAAAAGCTAAATACTAAATACGTAATGGGCGGCATTATCGCTTAAAGCAATTTTAGGCAAGACAACTTTAGGATGGAGAGGAAAATGCACAGCAGCTTACTTAACCGGACCAATTTTTTTGGCTTCTTCAGACCACATGTCATTACGAAAGACGTAAGTTCGTTTCACGCACTGGCCCAGCCCGGAAAGTATAAGTACTAGACAATACAATTCGTCCTAGTTTTAGTGGTAGTACCTACATAGTAATGATAGTTGCAAGACCTGTTGCAAGTTTGTCCCATTTTAATTTTATAACAATCGGTAAAGTAGTTCTCGAGTTATATTGAAATAACGTCACGTCACGGCGTTGTCTGTGTTTTATGGATTTTTCGCGGGAACATCGTATTTTCACTTGACTATGGTAATTGGACATTTTATTACAGATGATATTGGGTCTCGCTTGTCTTTGTTAGATAGAGACAAAAACAACTCATATGGACATGCACTTAGCTTTTAATAGGTACCTAGTGGATACCAAATACCAATGCATGAGAAAGTAATTGCTGCCTCAGTGGGCGAGAGCCAAGCTAAGGGATCAATGTTTTTATGCTCTGGAAGTCTTTTGCTTGGTCTGGGTGTTTTCTATAATTTTAATTAAATATATGAACATAATATGTAGGCACGTATATTCTAATAGGTCCCTAGGCTTTCAGATTGTCGAGTAGGTATACGTAACACAAGCTTAGAGCTTATCATTTTGCTGAGTTGAATATTTATAAATAAAGATTAGTAGAGCCGTCAATGTAAATGTTTTAATCATAGACCCACTAGCTGCTCGGCCGCGGCTTCGCCAGCGTGTTAATAATTTTCCCGTAGTCAAAAAAGTAACATTTGACGATTACTGGGAAATAAAATATTCCATGCCAAATTTGACTGAAATGGGGCTTTGCTCGTAATAATTATAATATTTATTTAATTGTATTTTAGTGCGGTAAAGTAGCATATGTTTTATTTTGATGTGTGAGCTGATACTCTGATGTGTGTATTATTATAAAGTTTCATCAAAATAAATCCAGTAGTTTTTGCGTGAAAAGAAACAAACACACACACAAACATTCGCGTTTACCAATAATATTAGTAGGATAAAATATTGCAAAGAAAATTATAGTTTAGTAATTAATATAAAATTAAAACATAGACATCGGGCTCTATGAATCTTTTTTAACGAAATATCGCAATTTTTCATATATTGAAACTTTATCATAAACTTTGCTTTTACCGATTCGTATGTCAAAACACCGACCGATAAAAAACGACTAAGTGTCGATTCCTACAAAGATAATTGAATGCAGTTTTGGATATTTTAAAAAACTAAGGAATGTTTTCGTTCGGTAAAATGAGCTAGCTTAGCTAAAAAGATTTAAAGTAGTTACCCTCCGGAGCCTATCGATTTTTTTACACCCTGTAGGTATATGTGTATTCATCCTGCCCTTGTACAGTAAACAACAAAAGTAAGTGATCAAAATCAACCTATCAAAACATCTTCTAGTGTGATGTGCCAGAAGTAACAAGTAATACCAAAGTGTCAATTCTTAACGAAGTTTTAATTAGTCACTATTAAAAGATGATAACACCAAGGTTCGAAATAAAAGTGATCCCTTACCTTATGTTATGACACGTTATTCGTTCCTATACTCTTAAAAAACAAAGTAGTCAGTAACATTGACTAAATATAGGTACTGTTTATTATTTTGGACCGTATTTCATCAGTTTCTTTTGCTATTGACTGTACCTACTTTTTGGTGTTGTGAAATTTTGTTATGAAAATAAAACATGATTTTGTACCTAATCCTACATCGTTAATTCAAACCTGCACCGAAATTCTTAATAATATGATTATTAATTAGTTATGTTTTTTATTTAACAATATTATTCAGTAACAGCGAACAAATGCGAACTTGAATTGTGACCAAAAAATTATAATTATTATTGTCAAACAACTGTCAATAAGTTGAAAATAAATTAAGTAAATTTCAATTTATTAAACTTTTTATAGTTATTATTATTAGCCAAAACGCGGTTTGCGCGACAAAAATTGTGATTTTGAATATCGATATTTTTATGAACATAGATAAGATAAATATTCTTTATAATATTGCACACATAATTAAAAACACAAAACTAAAAATAAGCACTTAAGACTATGCGACAAATGGCGGTCTTATCGCTAAAGAGCGATCTTTACCAATCATAGGTATAATAGGTAGCATAGTAGGTAGGTGCAAATAAAAACATGTGAAAAAAAAAACTCTAACCTGCACAAAAAGTAAGCAGCAAGCGAATCATGCCAGCTCCGTTTCCAGGGTGTAAACTGACACAAAATTACCGAAACTAACTTTCCACACATTCACTACAACTATGTTGAACTCTAAACGGGTTAGAACGCTCATTTTGAAGCTAAATCTAATGAAAGACCGTTGGCGAAGCCTTCCGCATTTTCACTGTTCGTGTGGGCGCAGAGATTGAATTTAAAATTACATAGCGGTACTTACGGGGGTACATTACGATTCAAAGTACGTCCAGCTTGACTACCGATCATTTTAATCAGATGCTTCCTAACATGTCTCTACTGTTACTCTTTGAGATATTTTACCTACCGAGACACACTGTTAAAGTCTGACAAGTACCTATGTATCCCAAGCTAATTTTGTTTTGGAACTAAATTCAAAACCGTAACTCAAGGTAAGTATAAGTACCTACCTACCTACTGGTTTTTCCTAAAATGCCTGGCCCAGTTACTCTTCGATAAGTTTTGCCCATCATCGAGTCATACTCAAGCACGATGAGATAAACAAAAAATGTGATTTAATTACTTTGTAAATGTAACGACATCACCATTTTTTTTGATTTTTTCAAAATGTTAGGTACTAGGTATCTACCTAAAGCGGAAGAGGTTCGAAAAGTGGGCTAAAATGACTACGAACGTTTGTCAAAACTTAAAAGCGTAAATCTGTAAATATTTTTTTTCGTGAGTGACAATCTTAGATTTTTTAACCCCCGACAAAAAAAGAGGGGTGTTATAAGTTTGACGTGTCTGTCTGTCTGTCTGTCTGTCTGTCTGTCTGTCTGTCTGTCTGTCTGTCTGTCTGTCTGTCTGTGTCACCATAGCTCCCGAACGGATGGAGCGATTTCAATTTAGTTTTTTTTGTATGAAAGGTGAGTCTTGCGCGAGTGTTCTTAGACATGTTTCATGAAAATCGGTTGGGCCGTTTAAAAGTTATGGGGGTGAGAGTGGGTAAGGAAAACCGAAAATCTGCAAATATACTAGTGTGGGGTATCAAATGAAAACGCATCGCGTCCACATTACATAATATTATGTTGTTTTACATTTAAGGAAATTAAGGCATTGGAATCGGGGGTTTTTCTTAAATTTTAAATTTAGATTTATTTATACATTATTACCTTTACAGGTGCCAATTAAAGTAAACCATCTCATTCAGCATCATAATAATAATCACATAATAATAAAACATTGGTAAGAGATTTAATTTAACTTCTTAACATCTGGCAGGGGTTTCAAAAATCAACTGATAAGAGGCTAAACATGGCTTTGAGTTTAGTAAAATAATAAGTGTAACTTTTTTCGAAAAAAAGGCTTCAATTAATTGTTGATGTCTGAAAAGTCTGATGCACGCCATTCACTTCACATCCCTATCGCTTTATATACCAATTTTGAAACACCTTGTATATTATCGGAAGGAATTATTATAAAAACGGAGGATAATTAATGATGCAGGAAATAGAACTCATTTTTCCATCAACAGATTTTTATTAGCAACCAATACTAAACACACGTATATCTTTAACACATTATTACTTATAAACTAGCAGGGCCCCCCGATCTTACCCGCGTTATTATGGATTTTTCCGCGAAATGGAAAGAACGCGCGTAAAAACCAGCAATGGGTAGAAAGAAAATAATTTCAAAGGGCCTAAATAAAATTAAAAAAACTTGATAGCTTGTAGTTAAAATTTTTTAAGCGTCCTTTACTGGCATAAATCTCTAAATGTGACCATACTCGGTCGGTCAGTTGTTTTTGGCTCTTGCGCAAGCCATCGCATCGGAGCAATAAAATTGCCATGATGACAGAGCTAGCGGAATATACAATGAAAAATTATGCCAATGCCAGTGTCACATAATTTTAAATGTCAGTTTAACTTCAAGTTAATTGATCAAACAACCAATCAAAATTAAACCATTCAGGCATTCAATTTCAATTTTCATTCGCGCGTTACACGGAAGACTTGTCTGAAATTATTTTCAGATTATTTATTTTCCCTCCATTTGTTTCGCCGTCTACATTTTACGTTCCATTTAAAAGCCATTCATTTATTTAAGGTAAAATATATTTTCGTCATTATTGCAAGGAATACGTATTGTTTGAATTATGGCACAAATCCAGGATCAGTCAAAAATCCTTGAATTTTTGGAGCTGGTTGGCCGTCTGAAGGTTAGTATTGATGCGTTTGAATTTCTGATTGGTAGCTATCATTATATTTAGAATAAACCTCTCAAAATGTATAATAATTTGTTAAAAATAATAATTCCAAGTTTTTAATTACTACAGCATGTCAAGAGAACGGGCTGGATCCTGTGCGACATAAATGAATGCGAATCCATTGCGGGACACATGTACAGGATGGGCATGATGACATTCCTTTTAACGGATGACAATAATCCAACCAAACTAGATCGCTTCAGGTGCCTTCAAATTGGTATGGAATGCTCCTTACTGTCTAAGTAATCTCTCTCTCTCTCTTTCTTCTCAAATTATACTTACATACTTTTATTTGATGATTCAAGAGAAATATAAAGAGAAAAAGAAAGAGAAATATATTATAACAATAGTCCACATTTTTTTAAATTTTTCCATGAAGTGAGGTTTTTCCAATGGCAAAATTTACATTGCGCTTTTCAGTAAATAAATAGGCAGTACAAAATAAAAAAAGTAATAATCTTTTATAAAACACATTGACTAAACTAAGAAAAACTCATCTTCTTTTCTTGTAACCTATCATGTGTGTAGTTAACATTACTGGATGTTGACGGTCTGGTAATATCAATTACTGCCACATAATTAGTATAGACAGAAACTCTATACTTTAACCACAACACAAGTGGTTTCACACATATAATATAACTAGCTGACCCCAGCAAACATTGTTTTGCAAAATGAAATATAGATAGTAACCGATTCTCAGACCTACTGAATATGCATATAAAATTTGGTAAAAATTGGTAAAGCTGTTTCGGAGGAGTATGTTAATTAACATTGTGACATGGAAATTGTATGTATTAGATTAGATTTCAATTTATCTATTTGATCAAGACATTTGTATGGCATCAAACTTCCTTATAATATTGCCTAAGATGGGATCAGAGATTATCATAATAAGCAATTCATGTTTCCGTACTACTCATACATTAATTATTATTATTTTAATTACTATGCAATATCATTAGGACTGGTACTGCTTTATTATTACTTTTATTTGTAAACCCTTAATATTTACTGCCTACTACTGTACCTACCTTGTATATCTTTTATTCGCAATTGTGTGATGTTATCCTATTTAAAGACCTTCAGGTCCTTAGTCCATTTAATATTATCATAAACTCAAAAACACTGTTTTAAAATTGAGAAAGTGACACAGATACCTTTGCATCCTACTTTCACCTTACCTACCTACTAATGCCATTTAATATGGGTAATAAAATGTAGTAAATAGTTTAAAATATTTATGAAGGTATAATAGGGTAGATGACTAAAATAAAATCTATTTTGTCGGACAAATATTGATTTTTTTCTCATATTTTGCAAACAAAAATCAAGGCGAGGTTGAAGTTTCACGTGACGTAACGCTTCTATGCAATTGATACTAAATTTAAATGTCATAAAGCCGCCATACTGGAACCCGGTCTATCTGTAATATCTTGGCACTTTCTTATCAGATTGATAAAGCAAAAACCGTGTCAAAGATTTTTGGACAGGCTCAAAGACTAAATAAACCGAATATCTATTTTTAGCCCCCGACCAAAAAAGTAGGGTCTTATAAGTTTGACGTGTGTGTGTGTCTGTCTGTGTCTGGGGCATCATAGCTCCCGAACGGATGGAGCGATTTCAATTAAGTTTTTTTTGTATCAAAGGTGAGTTTAGCGCGAGTGTTATTAGACATGTTTCATGAAAATCGGTTGTGCCGTTTAAAAGTTATGGGAGAGAGAATGGGGAAGGAAAACCGAAAATCTGCAAATATACTCGAGTGGGGTATCAAATGAAAGCGCATCGCGTGCACATTACAAAATATTATGGTGTTTTACTTTTAATGAAATTTTTATTTCACAGCTATGGTCCACGACTTAGCAGAATGTATTGTTGGAGATCTTACTCCTCATTGTGGCGTGTCACCAGAGGAGAAACATCGCCAAGAGGATGAAGCCATGCAGAAAATAGCTGAGCTTACTGGCTTGGCTGGAGACAGAATGTATGATTTGTACAAAGTGAGTATTAAAATTTCAATACACATAAGCACCCCTATTAACCTTTCCACTACTACTAGGACACAGGGACTTCTCGCGTGACGAGAAATATAAGTCCTTAATTCACGCTGGCCAAATGCTGGTTGGTGAATGTCACATGTCTCTTCAACCTTCGAAGTTCTCAGTACGTAACGATTTCCTTAAAGCGCACATGTGGGGGCACGGCAGTGCCCCCTCCAAGTCGAGCAAAAAAGCGGCACGGCCGTACCATCCTTTTCTCGAAGCTATTCAGGCCATTTTCGACCCCCTGTAACTTCTTTGTGGATAAAACTAGAAGACTGCAATTTTCAGTAACCATGCAGGATTGTAAAGACACGGTATATTTCAAATTTCATTCAATTTGAACCAGTATTTTAAGAATTATAACGGGTCAAATTTCGTAATTTTGTCACTCACTCACTGACTGACTGACTGACTGACTCACCGATCATCAAAATTCTAAGGCACTTCTAGCAGACCTAGAAGCTTCAAATTTGGAATATAAGTAGTGTTTGGTGTATGAATCAAGGAAAAACTAAAAAATCTAGAAAAAACCGGTATAGAGGGCGCTGTCGTACCTTTTCTCGAAGCAATTCAGGCCATTTTCGACCCCCTGTAACTTCGTTGTGGCTAAAACTAGAAGACTGAAATTTTCAGTAACCATGCAGGCATTGTAAAGACACAGTATATTTTAAATTTCATTCAAGTTGAACCAGTATTTTAAGAATTATAACGGGTCAAATTTCTTAATTTTGTCACTCATTGACTCACCGATCATTAAAATTCTAAGGCACTTCTAGCAGACCTAGAAGCTTCAAATTTGGAATATAAGTAGTGTTTGGTGTATGAATCAAGGAAAAACAAAAAAATCTAGAAAAACCGGTATAGAGGGCGCTGTCGCAACGCCACGTATATACGAAATAATATGTACTAAAGTAATAACAATGCGAAATATAAATAAATCCAATCTAGACCGACAAAAAGAAAATTATATGGACATATATACAATAAGTAGAAGGTACCGAAAAGGAAAAAGTAGAACTGTCTACAAAATACAAAAAGAAATGAGATCCCATCAAAAACAATACTTGTCAAAAAAACCAAGTCGCGCAACTCAGTTGTTCTGCGGTAAAAAGTTGTGAGATCTAAGTAAATCCAAGTCTTCAAATTTCGTCTCAAAATAAATATATAAATATATTGAGACTTGGCCATGCAACTGCTTGCAATTTGGTCCCATTTATATTCGACTTATATCAAAAACTGTCCTCATTTCACCTAGTTTATTTATACTTTTTGTGATTTGATAAGTCTTTTAGTTTAACCGACTTCTAAAATGGAGACGGTTCTCACATTCGGCGAGTACTACAATTACTGTGTGATTGTGTTTAGCGTTCGCGCATCTTTTTGAGCATTTCTCATTTTAACCAAGTTCAAATAAAGGTGGAGGTTCTGAATTTCTGTTCTGAAAGAATCTCAGCAATATTTTTTTAGTTCTCATTACTAGGACACTAAAACATATAATGATTGTCAGTTAACAAATAAGTTAATAATTCAGTATACATATTCGTAGAATTAACCTTTTGACCGCCACCGTCGGCTATACTCGACTCGACATTACAAATTGAGCTCACTACGCCAGCGTCGTCATATGACGACCAAAACTACTCCAAAAGAAAAACGAAATAAACAATCTTTAAGCAGTTAGTAATGCGTTTTATGTATCGAAAACGGAACATTGTTTTAGTTATTATACATCTATACTAAAGGTTTATGAGAAAAACCCCTAGTTATGTATATGAAAATTTCGATGATGAAAAACTGAGATAAAATCCCGTCAGCGGGCGTGATTCGCCACGCCATTGTCGGCAGGAGCCGACCGCTAGTGTTGTGGTATACAGCTACCAACTGAAGGTGATAAAAAATAGGCAATTTACATTTAAACAAGATCTTTATTATTTATATCATGTTCATTCGCATGATAAAAATAATAAATTATTTTTTATGATATCATAATAAATCCAAAAATAAACTCTGCAAACGCATAATGAAAAAAAAATTGCAGGTGAGTGATTTTGGATTCAAAGGTAAAATGTAGGTATTTGTAGATTCTTAGATATCTCGTTTTAAACTTCGACAAAAGCATGTTTCTGCTTCGAAGCACTCAGGTTCCCTTAAGTTCGGTGGGTAGGTACATACCTACCTACATTTTATTTCGTTCTTGTAAGATTACAGTAGGTGCCTACGTTGGGAACGGGATACATTTTTGTGTACTAGATAGGTAAGTACTTTCATCATTGGTAAGTAGGTATCCGACTCGAGGAAATAATTACGTGGACAGAAAATCAATAAAAGATGTTAGATGGATAGGAAATGATTTGTTTAAGACAATTTACAATGAATAAGAAAATAAAATACCTACCTAGTAAAATTTCCTAAAATGATAATTAATATGAAGAAATTCTGCAAGTAGCAAGGTAGATAATTAGGTATAAAATACTTCTGCCAATAATCGCTCAGGGTCCAATACCCTCTCCGCCTATCGATAATCAGCGACCTATCACATCACTACCTCAGATGTAAGCAAGCTTTCCAACAACGTGCCAGCCGCGCTAACGTCGGCTATTCACGACAACAGAAGACGTCGAGTAAATTGGTATCAAGTAAAACTCGAAAATAATGCTTATAACCTAAAGCCTTTCGTTTTGTAACTTGGATGGCTTGGAGAGTTAGATTTTATAATTTTAAGGTGGCGTTCAAAAGGTAATAAAACATTCCAGATTTAAAAAAGTTGTTTATTGCATAAAAAACCAACGAAATCAAGTCTCCATGTGTTTATCGACAAAATACATTTTATCGACTCTTGGCAGCACCATTTTATTCGTAGGTATTTTTGATCACTTTGTGCTTTGGTGTAGATGTTACGAGAATGCGTTTGGGGCGTGGCGGTTAAAAGGTTAAGAACTGGACTTTACTGTCCAAGAAATTGAAAACCAAAATTTACTTAAGTTTTTATAGAAGCCGCACCTGGGGAATCCTCATTGCCCAAAGGGTACTGTGAGTTTAACTTACAAAAATCACTAAGATTATAAACTTTTTTGTTTCAGGAATACGAAAACCAAAGTTCTCCTGAAGCGCAATTCGCCAAAGACTTAGACCGTTACGATATGATCTTACAAGCGTTCGAGTACGAGAAACGTGAGAACGCACCGCGAAAACTACAAGAGTTCTTCACTGCAACTGAGGGAAAGTTCAAACATCCATACATTGTAGAACTTGTCAAAGAATTGTATAGACAAAGAGAAGAATTTGAAAAGCCACAGATTACACACACATAGATTTACTAGAGTATTATTGAGACAAGGGAGAGTTAATGTGTCCCCTGATAATTACTAACTTTTAATCTACTGCTACAGTGGCGCGGTAGACGAAGTATCGCTTGCTGCGCTAGAGGCAGCAGGTTCGATGCCCACCGAGGGGGTCAGTTAGAGGGGGTATGTTCTGCAAGCGCTTGCTCCTTGGTTTAATATGTATAATAAAAATATCTATATATATGTATGTTTATTATATAGTATATCAGATGTCTAGTACCTATAACACAAGCACAGGGCTTACCACGGGATGTTGCTGTGTGGAGTATTGTGCAATAATTATATTTGTCAGGCAATATTATATTTAATTACCAATGTAATCATTTTAATTATTATTTGCACAATAAAGAAAATTATATGATTCTTCGAGTTTATCCAAATTTCATAATCTGAATCCAATGACGGAGAAAATGTAGAACCACCGTTACAGTTAAATTAAAATAATAGTCATTTTGTACTTTTAATATTTATTGTACAAAAGTTATATGAAGATAGACATAAAATTCAGTCATCAGTCAATTGCATAAATGCTAAGACATTCTTGTGACATTATAAACTTTACCATCCCATGCATGGGATGTCAATATCAGATCTGAGGCACATACAATGCTTACATTCTAAAGGAAGAAAAGACATTCTATGTTAGTAAGGCTTTATGTGAAACTCAATATTTAAGTTATGATAATACTATTGAATTTAATAAAATTCTTATGGGGAATTTCTTTTGCTGTATTATTTGATGATATAAAAGTCATCACCATATTACATAATGTAGCAACAATTGGCTAAGCAGTTGGTTTTGAAGATGCTGCTTCTTCTTTCTTTCGTTGTTTTTCTCTCATAAGCTCAGCATCCCTGTAAAAATAATTTTAATGATAAGAAATTCTAAACTACTGCTGAATTTTAACAAAAACCATAAACATAGTTAATTACATGATAATTTATTTGGTAATTCAATTACCAAATAAATTATCACTTCAATGATCCTGTGAACATTAGTAAAGTTTGATCTTCAACTTGAAAAATTAATTTATAAAATAAAAATGCTACAGCAAAGCATCCAGGTCATGCTTTCGAAATTAAAATAATGGGAACTCGGGGGCAGCATTTTAGCATTTTTGTCTGTACTGATTTATTTTATCAATGACAGTCAATTGAGTTGGTTCAAGGAGTAAATTTTCAACAACTTAGTGTGGGAGGACTCACATGAGAGGATATTTAGTTCAATCAGAACTTTGACTTTTTTTCTATGCTTCGCCTTCATTTGATTACAATCTCACCTGATGTAAAGTGACAACTCAATGTCTTAATATATCTAATGTAGTGACCTTATTTTATTTTTTATGAATGGGCAAGATTTTGTTTTTCAAACAGTATTATACCAAAAAACAGACTAGACACTAGCTGTGTACAGTGAGATGATTATGAAGATAATGTTTTTCCAAATACATGCCTAAATTTTCGCTCTGTGACCGACATTCCAGTCTTATCAGCAGCACTTTTCTTCTTTGCAGCTTCCTGCTGTTTTTTCTGGTTCTTGGCTCGAGCCAAATCTCTCTGATTGCCACCTATAACAATTATTTTATTTTATGAAAATAATAATCACCAAGTGCAATTTATGTTACTACATACAATAATAACCCAAAAGCATAATGTTCCATTAGACATCTTTTATAACTGATATTCTACATCAAGCACACAGAATAAAGACCGTTTTTGTGCTGTTTTTGGACATAGCACAATTCCAATTCCAAAATCCCTGAAGAATAAAATATGCTGAGGTTGGAGATAGAAAGGACCACATTTGAAAAATTTTTGGAGTATGTTAAAGTACACAGGTTATAAATAACAGGTAGGTATAAGGTAGATGTAATTTTTACTTCTTTAGAATCTAGAAAATTCTCTATGTGGATTTGCATTGTATGAATGGGCACAATGTCTGAAATAAAACTAGCATTATTTATAAAAAAATAGATAGGTGACTACATAGAAGGATTACAAGGTTGGTAAAACTTACGGGTCATCTTGAGATGGTACAGTAGCAAGGTTGCTAACGACGCAGGTAAACTATTTCGTAGATTTTTGATGTCCGGACGATACGCTAGTCCGGTCGGAACCTAGGACAACGCACCGCCCTTATTGCGCCAATTTAAAATATTGACAAAATACACGTGAAATAGAATCGCTTGGATGTTTTCCAAGCCAACAATAATTAATTCTAACTATTGCCACAACACAGAATCGAACAATTTAATAAAATCACGTACGCTACGGTACGATCACGAAGCTGTTGATGTGACTGTGACTGTGACGCAGATGTGACTTGTGACGTGACATGGGCAGTTGAGCACTCTATAAAGTATTTATAGTCTGTTCTGTTGAAGTGACGCACCGCAATTTTTTTTAATTTAGATATAATTATAAATTCATATTCATTTATCTGTTGCTTCATGTGGTTACCATTTTAGTTAGTTTTATGAATGAATTTTGTCCTTCGACCGCTTCGACTAAAGTAGTTCGTAGTGAACTAGTACCTAATTATAATTATCTTTAGCTTCGACCATACAATATAATAGAGTTGTGTGCACAACACAACATAGTCCCCACAGAGTACAAACTACCTTCATGGCAAAAAACATGGTCTTTGTACCCATTTGACTAAACGTATGCTTATTGCCTGTAACCATTGATATAAATAAAGAAACTTGAAACTTGTCTGAGGAACTTTTGATCTTCTCCTTAGATGGTATAAAAATACCACCAGCTTACCCATAATATCCAGGTCATCGTCCAATTTTGCCTATAGTTCGTACCGAGAGCTGGAGTGTGAAGAATTATATTTTGCCTAGTTATCTTTCATGGAGCATGAATGAGAATCTTTATTATATACTCTTCGTTTGTACCATTTAAATTATACATGGTGTCACAAAACTAGAATAGAAAGCCCAAAGCTTTCTTTCATTCAAGCCATACAAATTGTATTATATAGACCCCACCACGCACCAATAGATTTAAATTTTTGAAAAAAATATGTGTGCTTAAAACTCTTGCTTTATCGGTGAATTTTGATTTAAAAGGTTTATTATAAAAACGTTAAAATTATTTGAAGATGAGATGAAAATAGAAATTAATGCAAGTGCTTGTTCATTCTCACAGTTCACACACCGCTCCTGTCAGTTTTATGATGAGTGAGTGAGTGATATCATCATTCGAAATTGTCAGTTTCAGTTCAGTTTGTCTTTGTCTTGACGCTTGGCATGGCATTATCCATGTATTTATTTATTTTGTAAATCTGTCAGTATGTCGGTTACTCAGGGCAGCAATGAAAATAATAAAAGAAGTACCACAGCTCTCAAGCCTTTGTTTTCTAAGAGAGAAGAATGCTCCCACGTTTCTTGCTACTGGTAAGGATGCAGTAATTTTTCTGTGATAATTGTCAAAATAATTGATTTCACGTCCTTTGTTGTTCGTTTTACAGTGAAGAAAATGTATGGAAATTGTGTCAGGACGTCTCTACCAGAGTGCCAGAAGAGTTGGAAACATGCTACATCGTGTTTATATCCAATCCTTGCCGTACCGTACCACTTTGGAAACAAAGAGCAGGGCGTGAGGACGATCGTCTAGTTATATGGGTGTGTATTGAAATATGTCACGCTATACTTACCTTCACTGGGTAATTATATCCTTACAACGGCTTTTAATCGTTATTGCTTTGCATTAGGTATAGAGTCTGGTCATTAGTTATAAATCCTTTAGCTATTGTAATTTTCTTGCACAGTTACTTGTTTTAATGTGATAATTTTTTATTGCAGGATTATCACGTTATTTTTCTATATGTCTGGGATTGCAAAACGTGCTTAGTGTATGATTTAGACTCGGAATTGCCATTTCCAACATTCTTTCATAAATATGTTACGGAAACATTTCGCACTGATCAAGTTTTAAAGTCTGACTTTCACAGGTAATTATCATTGGTCTTAATAACTTTTATGTAGCTTTGAATAAATATTATCAATTTATCATTATTTTCCTGATTAGGTTCTTCCGAGTTGTGCCTGCCCGGCAATTTTTGCAACACTTTGCATCTGATCGCCGGCACATGAAGAGACCTGATGGTTCTTGGATTAAGCCACCACCTCCTTATCCAGCTATAAGTACAACAAGTAAGCATTAATCACAAATATCATCTGATTCTAAATTGTCATAAATGGCTATAAATATCATGAACAGTTAGGCTAAATGATTTCTTTTGATGCTTTTGCTAAATGAGTTTGACCATTATCATGTTTTATAGGTAAACCTTAAGTAACATGCACCTTTCAATCCAATCCAAGAATAATTTTATAAATGATTCTTTATGATATAGCTAATCATTCGACAATTCAACAGTATGACCACAATATGAATATAAATGTAGCAGTTATTACATTCAGAGCATTCATTTTTCAGGTTCAACTCATAACTTAGATGAATACATCAACATGGACATTGACTTAGGTCCAGGACAAGTATTCAACTTGACAGAGTTTGTGCAACGATTCTACAAAGTGAATCGAAACATAAAAGATGAGTAATAGGAGTAGATAGTCCAAATAATAATTTATTCAATGATACTTAATTTATGTTTGTTTTGTTTTTATGATTATGTTTTAGTAATCATTGTTATGTTTAACATAATTTTATGAATCCCCATTTGTCAATAAAATACCATCTGTGATGAAAATGATATTTGTTGTAACGTAATAATTGATAATAGGGTTTATTTATTTATTTTAGAATTTATACTAAATCATGATAACATTTGGAATATCTTTATTGCAAATCTGAATGAGGAACATTAAACAATAATATTGTGGCTTATCAAAGTTGATAGTTATGTAGTTTAATGTAAATTCATGATAAAAACAAAGATTGAATAAAGATGTAACTGTGGGTTTGGGTATTTGGAGGGAGAAATTGTTATAAGGATTTGCAATAGAGAGCCAATAAAGAGAACCTTTTACCTATTTTAAACTTCCTTCTTTATCACCTTAATGATATCAATAAGCACCCAACCACGGTTTATCCGCACAAATGTGTAAGGAAATTACTCTTTAATCAGATATTTTGTAACAAAATGCAAAGAAAATAAAAAAAATATTTACTTTCGCTACTATAAAATATAATAGTGGGCACTATTCCCATAAATAAATACATATATAATTAGCTAAATGCTAATGCTAAATAGTAGACAATTGAACTTTGAAATTAAATATTTATATAACCATGAGGCTAGTGCTTTAATATCTCGTAATATAATGAGTAGTGTTTTGATATTCTACAGTTTATTTCTATTTGTCGTTTGTGAAATGTATTGTTATGTATTATAATATATTTTTCTCATTTTGACTGAGGAGATCCTTATTTACGTATTGTATGTTTACCTTATGTACGTGATATATTTATTAATATTTAAGTACCATTACAGTAGTGTGTATTGTCGCAAGTAGCTTTTGTATGTTGTTAAGTCTATTTAACAATTTTGTAACAACTTTTGTACACTCTTTTTATTCTTCCCTAGCACCCTTAGCATGTTAAAATAAAAATATATACATATTAATCATAGTTGTAAGAGATTTACTGCAATTTTGTACAACTAGGCCATTTCGAGTGGAAAAACCCTGTTAAAAACGCTTGAAAAGGTATTGCGTGTTCGTATACAATTTACGTGCTTAACTGTATCGTGTCGTGTGCGATTCGTTTATAGATTAAAACTCTGCTACTTTAAAGTATACATAATTATGTTTGATATAAAATCTCTTTGTTAACGATTTGAGTGTCCCAACGATCCGCCGTGTTTACCTTTAAAATGTTAACTCTTGAAATATATTTAATCTTAATAATAATGTAGCTGGAAATGTTCACAAGATTAGAATTAAGGTCAAATGCACAAATTAAGATTTTTTTAACGTGAAATAAAATAGAAAAGTGGAATACAATATTATTTTTGATTTAAGCTGGTTTAAGAGTAATCTTAACGAAAAAAAGCATTTATTAATTTTAATACCTATTTAATGTCTTGCAGGGTTGTTGAACTGTGTTCTAGTCAGAGATGTCGATTATCTTACTGTTATATTTTATCATCTAAGATTTTATCCTTATTACATAAATTATAACGCTGTTTTACTCATTCTTATTCTATGTACTAGTTTAGATGTTTCTTCCTATTAAGATAATTAATTAATCACCTATGTTATTTTGAGGCATAGCTAGCTATTTGATGGGACCAAAATTGTGGAAATTTAGTGTGCGAAAACACCCAGATCGTTTGTATGTAACTGGGAGGGTGGAATCGTCCCTATAGTTATGCCTATAACTTTACTATTTTAACACAAATCGAAACCTTCCTGAAGCCTTTTAAAAACGTTATCTATCGACTGACATTGTGAGTGATAATCATTGTGCTTGTGCTTTTATTGTAACAAGTTACATGTTTTAATTTTAAGATTTATCAAGCAGAAAATAAAATACTACACGCTATTTGCATTTTTTTTATTAACAAAATGCCTAAATTTTATCATCTAGGTCTTCCGTGTCTAGGTCTCTTATTCATATAATTATGACGAGCTCTGTGGCTCGGAGGGCGAAGGTCCGCCTGAGGTGCAGGAGGTTGCGGGTTCGATTCCCGCCAGGGGTTTTGTACGATCTACACTTTCTGGTTTTGGTTATGCGTGTTTTCTACTATATTATATGTATGTAATTACAATATAAAATGTATCAGTGTAGTCTAACAGTCACCTTACACCCAAAGTACAAGCTCTGCTTAGTTTGGGGATAGGTGATGCTAGTCCAGAAATATTTATGTTTATTTATTTAACTTGCGCAAATTAAACAGTAGTGATTACAATAATAACTGTTTAATTTGAGCAAATGCTTCGGTTTACCTACTCGGACTAGTATCTTTGGATGTCACTATGGATCTATTATCTATGAATAATAAATTTGACAAGCATGAGAACCACTTTGGTAATGTCTCTTGCGCTATTCAGTGAAGAAAAAAAAATATGGACTAAGAGCCAGGGCCTGCCAGACCTACTTTAAAACGTATAAAGGCTTAAAAAGTTACGTATAAAGGCTGAAATTTTATTCACGTGTAACACTGGTGTTAACACTGGTGTAGGGAACAATATTTGGGGGTTACGAACCTGGAGTAACGGTGCCTTCAGTAGGTATCAGGCAATCAAGGCGTGCAGTACCTGAGCTCTCTCACGTCATATGATAAAAGCTGAGATTTATACACAATATTCTAATGACCATTTTAAATCATTATTCTAAAAGCCAAGACATATCCGAAGGGTCTAACGCTTCCCCAGACACCGAAGAAAGTCAAATGCGAGAGCATTGCTCAGGTACATAAATCCATTTACTGTCTTAAATTCCTGCAATTTCAATTGTATAATTAAAAATGAGTATAAACAAATATTACTGGACAATTATCATTCAATAATTTTTCAATAATAATCTATACTAATATATAAAGCTGAAGAGTTTGTTTGTTTTTTTGTTTGTTTGTTTGAACGCGCTAATCTCCGAAACTACTGGTTCGAATTGAATAATTCTTTTTGTGTTGGATAGTCCAGTTATCGAGGAAGGCTATAGGCTATATAACATCACGCTATGACCAATAGGAGCAAAGATATAGTGGTAAATGTGTAAAAAACGGGAGAAATTGTTCATCTTTGAAGCCTTCCGTTGCGTGCGCCGTGAAAACGGTTCAAGATACACAAAAAATATGTATTAAAGAATAATAGCTCTTTGATCTAAAAAACAGTCCGCAATAGTATTATGTCTATCTTTTAAGATTAACTCACAAAAACCGTTTTTATGGTACCTAATTTGGTCGAAATAATTTGTTTAAGTTGTATCAACATAATATTATTAATCTTTATTGAAATAAATATGTTGTTGGTTAAGAGTACTTCATCCATTATAACGCGGGTAGCACCGCAGGACACAGCTAGTATAAAATATACAGGAATAGATTTGTTTTATTTAATTAATCATGACATAACTGAAAAAAATTCGAATAATTTAATATTATTGAACGGAATTTGAGTACCTATAATATTTTAAATATTATATTGAATTTTAGAAATGACGAAATAAACAGTAATCGGTATGAAGCAAAAGAATGTCTTTGTATACGTTAATGCATATAAAATAGTATTAGTGGGTTTTAGAAATGACGAAATAAACAGGTATGAAGTAAATGCCTATTCTACAATACAACTCTGAACAGCTGGACCATTTCGAAGTGTCTAAAATCCCTCCAAACGTAGTACAAGGTCAAAATTCGAAATGTCTTTTTAAATAGCTTTGACTCCGAAAGTCGAAGGTAGTGTTTAACCACTTGAACGTCCCGTGGTACTTAAGTACCACAAAATTTAACCCCGACTTATGTACCTGAGCAATGCTCTCGCATTGGCTTTCTTCGGTGTCTGGGGAAGCGTTAGACCCTTCGGATGTGTCTGGCTTTTAGAATAATGATTTAAAATGGTCTTTATAATATTGTGTATAAATCTCAGCTTTTATAATATGACGTGAGAGATCTCAGGTACTGCACGCTTTGATTGCCTGATACCTACTGAAGACACCGTTACTCCAGGTTCGTAACCCCCAAACATTGTTCCCTACACCAGTGAAAACACGTGAAAAAAAATTCAGCCGTTATACTTTAACGTAGGTCTGGCAGGCCCTGGCTCTCCCTCTATTAGATTATAACCGTACTATAATTTTTAAGACCTATCCAATAAATACCCCGAGAGTATGGATTTAAGGATTTTTTTTGTTTTCAATTGTATGTAGGTATGGAAAACCCCCAACATTTTTATTTTTGTGAATATTGTAATACGGCTTACTGATTACGAGTAAGTACATCATTCAACGCAATTAAAAAATATTTTTTTCCAGAGCTTACATAATGGTGCACTTAGAATAGTCATTACAAACATTAAATCATACTAGAAAATTAATTAATACAAAATAATATAACTTAAGTATAATGATATTTGAAAGTTTTTGTGTTTAATTTAGATTCTTTATGCAAAACATGTACCTATTGTAGTTCTTAATGCGTCTATGATAAGTAATTATCCCATCAAAAACAATACTTGTCAAAAAAACCAAGTCGCGCAACTCAGTTGTTCTGCGGTAAAAAGTTGTGAGATCCATGTAATACCAAGTCGGTTATTAATTTATTCAGTCTCTACTTAAGCGACTTTCTGTCTTAATACGTCCAGTTTCTAAGACCACGAACGTGGTCCATAACAATTGAAAATCAATTGTGTTTGGCTGGAATCTCCGTACTCGAAGCATTAAGTTGTTACGTAATAATTAACAGCATCTTATAGTGAAGCATATCAATATTAAAATTCTTTAATGTTTTATATAAATATATTGAGACTTGGCTATCAAAATTCTGTGATTCATGTGATCAACACCATTTTTTTCTAAGCTGAATAGTTTGTGCGAGTGACACTTCCAAAGTGGTAAAATGTGTGCATTATTTTATAACATTAAGTGCATAATATAAACTATTAAAATACAAGGAACCCTAGGTTTTTCTAGCCCTAGATATGAGACCATCTCATACTTTTTCAGTTTATTTTTTGTGTTTGTAATGTTTTGGACAAGGTTTGTATAAAACAAAAATTTTATATACAAGGTGTCACAAAACTGGGGTGGGGCTATGAAAACTCGAAAACTAAGGGCGAGAGTGGGAAATGTAGCATTCATTTTAGTCCTTCATTTAAACAACGTTTGCCGGGTCAAACGGAATATTAATAAAACTTATCTATAAGTCAGATAAATATTTTATTCTGTAAAGATAGAAAAAATGTTCTCTTTATCATCTTTCTTGCGATAGCCTAACTCTCATTTCATACTTTTCTCTGCAAAATTCGTCCTCATTTTGTGAGAATTTCTGCTCCATCATCAGTAATCAATATAGTGTGCTCAACTTGTGCCGCCCTGGAGTCGTCTTCTGTGACCACTGTCCAGTTGTCTTCTAACATAACGGTGTCTTCCGAGCCGTGCGACAGGACTGGCTCTATCGTGAACGTCATGCCTGGCTTCATAACTCCTGGGTAATCGTTATCTGTTGAAATATGTGCAGTGATGAATAAAAATGACAGCTTATTTCCAAAATTACTTTGTTTGTTACTTTAAAAAACTTGTTGCCAGACAACCTTGAATGGATAAGATAATTGGAAAACTATTTTATTTGTATGTAAATAAAGAGTAAAACAAAATAAGTTTATTGTATATCATTTTAAAATTATAATTAACTATCGTGGCTCAGCGACCCAAAGCAGGTCTTGGCCTCCGAAACGAGAGACTTCCACCGGTCTCTATCCTGCGCTAGCTCTGACCAGTTCTCAACTCCTAGCTCTCTCTCTCTCTCAAAATTATAGAAACGTAAATAAGTAACTGATATTTGACTTACTCATGTGGTAGATATCAGGGGGTCCATGAAAGTACTCTCCTATGCCATGGCCTAGAAACGCTGGAAGAACTGTCAAATTATTCCTCTTCGCGTGCCTTTCAATTGTAGCGCCTATTTCTTTAAATGGGATATTCGGACCACATTTACGGATTGCCTGCGAAATTGTAAGAATATTAATACAAAAGTTTCCTGTACTGAATTACAAATTTAGCATTCATTTTGACTAGGAATGTGAAAGAATTACTTTTCTTATTCGATTACGTTCCCTGCGACATTATGGTAGCAATAGTCTACAAGCGTTAGATCATTATTATCTTAGGATCGTAGGACTTCCACACCGACTATTTTTATTTAAGTACTTGTTCTTAAAGCACCTTTGAAAACCATAAAAATCTGTCGAAGTACATAGTTTATATAATTCATTAATTAGATAAATGAAAACCCTGAACGAATAAATTATATTCAATACCTACAATATCGAGACATTCTTCGGTCACAGCAACAAGCTGTCGCCCCAAATCATCAACATCGCCTACTAGAAAAGTTTTAGAACAGTCACCGTGGAAGCCTTCGAAATATACCTGAAAAATAAAACGCCATCTATGAGCAACGAGCGATCGAGCTCATAGTCTGCTATATAACAGACCAAAAATGTATTAGAATAGTTTTCTTAACTAAGCGAATTCTCTATCAGTTTTAATTTTCTTCTAATTAAGCTTAGAGTTTCCAACTAGTTTGATTTTGATTGATAAGTTGGGCACACTATTTCAGGACTTATTTAAAAATTGTTAATTCAGTGTTGAATGGCCCTTTCAAAGAGGAATGCTATTTTTTTCAGCTGATAAACCTATGTGCTGCAGAAATCAAGTTTTATTTTTTAAACAAACTCCACTAACCGTTATGTCAACATTGATTATATCGCCATTCTGCAAAGGCCTTAAATCGGGTATTCCATGAACACACACATTATTGACCGAAGTGCACACACTTTTTGGAAAACCACTGTAATGCAATGGCGACGGGTATGCTCCTGCTTCTACACTCAGGTTATGTACAAATGTATCTATATCATCTGTTGTTTTGCCAGGCTGAAAAATAAAATTAGATTTTTTTTTAATTCAATATATCTATCTTATATATAGAATTCTCGTGTCACAGTTTTCGTTGCCATACTCCTCCGAAACGGCTTGACCGATCCTCATGAAATTTTCTGAGCATATTGAGTAGGTCTGAGAATCGGCCAACATTTATTTTTCATTTTGCAAAACAACATTTGCTGGGGTCAGCTAGTCTAATATATAAAATTCTCGTGTCACAGTTTTCGTTGCCATACTCCTCCGAAACGGCTTGACCGATTCTCATGAAATTTTGTGAGCATATTGAGAAGGTCTGAGAATCGGCCAACATCTGTTTTTCATTTTGCTGGGGTCAGCTAGTAATATATAAAATTCTCGTGTCACAGTTTTAGTTCCCGTACTCCTCCGAAACGGCTGGACCGATTCTCATGAAATTATGTGAGCATATTGAGTAGGTCTGAGAAAATTAGCCAACATCTATTTTTTATTTTGCAAAACAACGTTTGCTGGGGTCTGCTAGTAGACTATAAAAAAATCCCAAAAAAGTTAAAAGCAGTCACGTTATATTTTTTCTGAATTTCAGCTTGTATTCTATAAAATTAAATCTTAAGCAAAGCATCTTAACAAGCTGAATCGTAGCAAAATGTACGCCGCCGCCGCACGGTGTTAGAATCATTTTCCACCTACAAACTTGACTTACTATATTAATTGAAAATTATAACTGTATTCATACATTTCTCACTGCCTATTGTCTAGCATTATTCTTGTGAAAGAACCTTAAAAGCATCTAGAGAAGAAAAAAATATATGAAAACAAAAAACCAAAATGATGTAAGTAGTTAGAATTATCTACATATTGATCTTATTAGATCATTTTCAACACCTTATCAGCTTATATAAAAATGAAACAATTGTTTTTATAATTTTGAGTGCATATACAATATTGTGTTGATTCAACAGCTTAAATCAATTAGGTATTATGTTTTTCAGATTATTTTGACTAGGTACTCATATCAATTTGAAGCCGACTGTTCTTATTATCGAGGGAGAACCCACAAAGCCCTAGTAAACAATAATTAGTTACCTTGATAATGCCTGGAACTTGAGCTAATATACTTGATGCCAATTTACAGCTTTTTCTCATACCCACTATTTGGTTATCATTTTTTACTTCCGGGACAGAAAGTTTACATAAATTTCTGTAATCAGGCTTTTTTATATGTGCCGGTATATGTCTGCTCGGCGTTGTCTTAATAGGGGCTACAACTTCAAACACTCCAAAGCGTTTCCTGAGAAAGACATTTTTTAATAAGTATTGGTAATAGGTTTTATTAAGGTACCTTCTACTATAAACGAGAGAATATTTATTCTAAGCCTTCTACTTACGTTTTTGATGTCCAAAATCTGCTCATGGACCTATGCAATCTAGATGAATAAACCATTTTTTGTGATGTAATTATATGAATGTCTGTAATTAATCTCTACAAATAAACTTTACATGGTTTTGTTTACATTTTCACAGCTGACTGAAAAACCATAAAGTAAGAAAAGGTTTGAAGTTGAAGACGTACGAGAAGGAGGAAGGGTCTTCAGTTCAGTTCAGTCAGTTCTTATTATTGGCATCGCGCTTGCTACGAGCTACGACTCTCCCTCCAATGTTGAATTTTTTTTTTTTGCACATGCATGCGCGCATACCTTATTGACTTGGTATCCGGAATGCAGAAACATAAAGTTGACCTTTTAAGCGAGAAATATTACGAACATAAAATACTTTTTACAATCAAAGAACATTATTTATATTTATATAGGAAGGGTCTTGGCCCTTTGCATAGGTAGATTAGGGATTTGTAGACAGTTGACCATCTCAACCGGCGCGCTGTGAGTTTAGTTACTTCTAGTATGTGGCTATGTGGGTTTAATTTATCCTACCATGAGCTTCAGGGAGAAAATAAATTGCATCCTTCAATAATATTTTCATGAGTATTAAGTAAGAAGCATTCGTCGTTCGTTCATATAATTTTGCTTAGTGATGTAGGTACATAAAAAAATACCATCGATGTTTTTTTCGATGTAATGCATCGGATAGTGGTATCGATTTAATATCGATATATAAAAAATTACATCGATGCTATCCAAACATCAATTGTTTTTATACGACTGCGCAAAAGAGGAGGGTAAATGTTCAAAGGATACACAATCGCCCAAAATCCGAGCTCATCCGAGTGTCTTTGACTTGACTCACCAACCATCTTCTAAATGGCTGAACAGATTTCTTTGAAAAAACTGGTTTATAAATAGAGTATAATACGGCCGCCGAAAGAAGTCCTTATTGACAGTTGTCTTATCTTATGTAAGAAAGCACTGTTAAAAGTCAAATCCATTTTCGAATAAATATTATGGTGTAGTCACAGATAAGATACATAATCTGTGGCGTAGTTCAAATAATGACATAACAAAAAAAAGTTTAATTAATTAAATAGAAATGAATAATGTCGCGTCGGGCGATCGATTAGCGTTTTGCATTTTGTTGGCTGACTAAATTGCAGTTGTCTGTGGCCGATGTTCCCAACTCCAAAACAATAATATAAGTTTTTAAAGACCGAAATACCGTTCGAGTGCTTCTTAATGAAATCAATACCTAAAGAATTAATTGAAAATAAAAATTTAAAAAATGTTGATGCATCGATAAAAAAAACATCGAAGTATATTCGATATTATGTCCATGTAAGCATAGGCTTCTAAGGAAATAAACGTTTTGACTTAGACTTTGATTGAAAAATTAACAGTTCATCGGTTCGATTCGATGCATCGTTTTTAATAAATCGATGTATAACGTCCACCACACCACTACACTAGTCTTAGTCTATGAATCTATGATAAATTTATTGTTGTTGATGTTGTGTATGTGTTGTGGTGTTGTTTGGGTTTGTATTGTAAAATTTCAAGGAAAGACAATAATATAGGCGCTGGTAAAACTTGAAAATTTTTTTATAAACAATGAGCCAAAGTGAGTATTTGTAAAGTAGTGTGTTGTATTAAATGAAATGTTTGACTAAATACACTTTTTTTGTCGGCTTAATAACATCTAACTATAATTGAAAACTCACACTTTTCAGACGCTGAAAAGCCCCTGAGTCAAGATGTGGTTGATCCGACTGGTCCAGCAGCCAGAAAGGGAGTTCTCATATCATTTAGAACTGGAAAAACTATGGAAATACCAGAAAAGGACATAGTGAGTAATTCTAACCTGAAATTTGTGATTGTGGTAATGTGACTTCTCTTACAAATTTCAATGATTATTTCAGCTAGGAAGGTGCCGGTTTGTTGGTGAATTTGAGAAAATAAATCGCATTGGTGAAGGCACCTATGGCATTGTCTGTAAGTACTTCCAAGGACAAGAAAATATCCCATGGATATGTAAACCCTATTTTTTTTATTAAAATTGCATATTTTTAGATAGAGCCAGAGATAAGCTCAATGCAAATATTGTGGCTTTAAAGAAGGTGAGAATGGATGTGGAGAAAGATGGCCTACCACTCAGCGGTCTTAGAGAAATTCAAGTATTGATGGCTTGCCGTCATGAGAATATTGTGCAGCTGAAAGAAGTACTTGTTGGAAGATCATTAGAAAGGTAAGAATAAATTATCTGGTCTGATATTATAGTACTGAAAGGTTGGGTTGCAGTTGGTAGAGACTTTCGGTGACTTATAGTGATTTTATTTGATTTATAATGTTAGTAGCTAATTATTTTATTTAAAAAATTAAACAGGGATATTGTTATTATTAATTTTAAATTTAGCCAAAGTTTATATAGGTAGGGTGACTTTGTCTTGCAGATTGTTTTTAGTACAAATGCTTTAACACATAGCTAAAGATGTGAATAAAACATGTGATTACATTAAACCTGAATGATTTTTAATAAGTGATAAACCTCACTTTTTGGCAGAGAACTCCAAAATAAAAATAGCTGTTTTATTATAACAAACAAGCATCCAACCAATTTAAAATGAGCACTAGTAATGCCTTCTAACAAATCTCGCTTGAATTAGAGTGAGTATTGCTTTGGATGCCAATTTATGTTCTTTTTTAATTGAGTCAAATAAATCTGACCATGCCAGTATCCTTATGGAATAATGGTGTTTTCACCATTATTTATCCTGCATGCTTAGCTTGCATAAGATTTTATTTAGGGAGTAATTCAATCACTCTTAGCTGAAAACTACATAATATGTTTAAGGTATAAAAAATAAGTTCCTTTACTGTCTCTTCAGCTGTCTCCTTAGATCTTTTTAATATATCATAAGTGCCATGAAAATATAAATTAAATATTAAGAGTGAGTTTGGTTTGTTTTAAATGTTATCAGTTAAATTATATCCATGGTGCAGTGTTAAAACCTGATAAATGCAAATAAATTGTAAATATGTTTTAATTGCCTACTAGAATGATTATATTTTTTGCCCTTTCTAGTGATGTTTACAGTTAACATACAGTTAAACTAATTTTGCACACTTATCGGGTATTGTCACAGCACCCTCAATATATTTTTATTATTTACTTCGATTTTCTTTAATATTTTTTTCCAGCATCTTCCTGTCTATGGAATACTGTGAACAGGACTTAGCATCCCTATTGGATAACATGAGCTCTCCATTCACCGAGTCACAAGTCAAGTGCTTGATGCTACAAGTTCTGAAAGGTCTCAAGTACCTGCACTCAAACTTTATTGTTCATCGGGACCTGAAGGTTTCTAATCTTTTGCTAACTGACAAAGGATGTGTAAAAATTGGTAAGAAATTATGTAGTATATTCATTTCTTTAATAATGAATATGTTTTGCAGAAATCCCTTACTTGGCTACATTCGCGACATTAGCGATATATCGTTTATTTATATAGGCGAATGTTTGTAACTTCTTCGCATCTAAACGGCTGAAGGGATTTAAAATAAAATTGGTATGGAGTTAAGTGACCCCTTGGATTAACACGGCTGTGTGAAAGTTATACTTTTTAACTAAAAAAAGGAAAAGACATAGGAAAGAAAAAGTCTATAATGCCACGGGAATTACAAATATTACTCTACGCAGGCGACGCCGCAGGCAACAGCTTTTATGTATATCAAATTCTCTTTATAAAATATGACGCGGTGTTGTTAACAAATTTCTCCGAAACTCGTCCATTTTTATGTAATTTTGTGTGCATAGCGTCTGGTTGAACGGCATTGTCATCAAACATTGGCATTGGAATCAAACATTGTTGGTCATCTGTTATTATATTATTATCATCCAAATATGTAACCATGTGTGTTGGTTTCATAGAGTAGTTTTTTTTTTATGATAGCTAAGCCTTTATTTGATTACAGTCTCACCTAATGTAAAGTGACGATGTGGTCTAAGCATGTAGCATGAAGACCTAGAAGATGGCTTCTCCGGACCACATTACGAAACACGAATAAATCGATTTATGTTATGTGGTGATAACCGTTGACTGTTTTCACAGCTGACTTCGGTCTAGCCCGTTGGTTAGGAGCCCCTGCGCGTTCTGCGACACCCAGAGTAGTCACTCTATGGTACAGAGCACCAGAACTCCTTCTGCAATCGCCCAAACAGACCCCAGCGTTGGACATGTGGGCCGCCGGCTGTATCCTGGGTGAACTACTAGCAAACAAGCCTTTACTGCCCGGCAGAACTGAGATTGAACAGTTGGAGCTGATTGTAGACTTGTTGGGTGAGTTTTTTAAACCTGATTCGTTCTAGATAAAATCTCCACACACAGAGAGTTAATGGATTGCGGAAACTTCTACAAGAAATTAAGAAAAAGTATATCCAGACTGTGACTTAATTTTTTTGGATTTTATTTACTGTCTATAATTAAGTGAGAATGGCTAAGACGCAACTTTAAATCGAAATATATTCCTTAACGGTCCATCCGATCGAAAAATGTTGAGGTAAACTAAAAATTATTAACTATTCAACGATACCCCACAAAACATAGTTTGTTAACTTAATTTTGTTTTATTTTTACAAACTGGCGTCCTGTAGTCGCCATATTGAATCTTCACTAACGCCGTGTCTTTAGTGACACTTTCCGGACTAAGAGGAATCGATCGACGTATGAATCATAAAAATCGGCTCAGGCGTTTGGTTTGTATAGTGAACAAGTCGAAGGAACATACAACAAACATGGACTGAAAAAACACAGTACCACCCGTTTGCGTCGCGGAGTTGGATCCAGCAGTCTATACGGTACTTTTCGGCTTACCTAAATTATGGACTGAAAAAACACATTTCCACCCGTTTGCGTCGCGGAGTTGGATCCAGCAGTCTATTCGGTACTTTTCGGCTTACCTAAATTATGGACTGAAAAAACACATTTCCACCCGTTTGCGTCGCGGAGTTGGATCCAGCAGTCTATACGGTACTTTTCGGCTTACCTAAATTATGGACTGAAAAAACACATTACCACCCGTTTGCGTCGCGGAGTTGGATCCAGCAGTCTATTCGGTACTTTTCGGCTTACCTAAATTATGGACTGAAAAAACACATTACCACCCGTTTGCGTCGCGGAGTTGGATCCAGCAGTCTATACGGTACTTTTCGGCTTACCTAAATTATGGACTGAAAAAACACATTACCACCCGTTTGCGTCGCGGAGTTGGATCCAGCAGTCTATTCGGTACTTTTCGGCTTACCTAAATTATGGACTGAAAAAACACATTTCCACCCGTTTGCGTCGCGGAGTTGGTTCCAGCAGTCTATACGGTACTTTTCGGCTTACCTAAATTGCATAAGGCTAAGCCTAAGTTTAGGCTCGCGCATTATTATATGGACATTAAATCCGTCAGCCATGCTGCGAATTGACCGTATTTTGTTACAATGGTGTATACAATCATGAAGTAACTAAACATTATTAACTACATTAACAATTACATAAACACAAAGTCGCATCACTATAATGATCCTTCTATTCCAGGCACACCCTCAGACGCAATATGGCCAGAATTCAGCGCACTGCCGGCGCTCCAAAACTTCACCCTGAAACAGCAGCCTTACAACAACCTGAAACAGAGGTTCCCGTGGCTGTCGGCCGCTGGGCTGCGGCTGCTGAACTTCCTCTTCATGTACGACCCCAACAAGAGGGCTACCGCTGAGGAGTGCCTGCAGAGTTCCTACTTCAAGGAACAACCTTTACGTAAGTGTTTTTAAGGGTTCGCTGAGACGCGCGGCAACCGCACGATTTCAAATCATCTGGATTTGAATTCTACCGCCAGATATAGAGCATCAAAGTTTCTGAGTGGGGGCTTGTGACTACGATGAAACATCGTGAATTTTCGATTGCAAGAAAATATTTAAAAAAAACACGAACATTACTTGTAATAATCTATACAACGTACTTTTTTTAGTCATCTACCTTAATGTCGGAGTGGACAGTAACACAATAAAAAGACTTTTATATCAAGAAACATGTACGAGACAGAAAATTAACACTATGTTTCTTTTTACAGCGTGCGACCCGAAGCTGATGCCAAGTTTCCCGCAACACAGAAACATGAAAGGACAGAAAGTCACAACAAACCAGCTCAACATTCCCATCTCTAGCCTGAACACTGGGGCGAACGACCAGACAAATAACCTCCCAGCGATATCTGATCTGCTCGGATCTCTAGTCAAGAAACGTAGGCTGGAATAGAGACTAATAAAACATATAAAATAAGAAGTGTTTTGTGTTTGCGAATGACAAATTTTGTTTGGTTAAAAAAGTGCTGACGAAAATTAAAGGCCTCGAAGTATGTTTTAGTTTTTTTGTTGATGTACGCCTCGCATCCTCTTGCCGCGCTTTTAGGATTTTACCGCGTTAATGTGTAGTAAACTTTTCTTAAGGTACCCTACTTCTCGTTGTAACTTTTGAAACTATCATGGTTATTAACACTTGAGATTTATAACCGGATATTTACCACGCATCTGCATCTGGAACCTATAAGACTGTTGTGAAGAAGTCTAGGAGTCGAAAAAGTCCTGAATCGCACATCGGGTGTGAAACGGGCCCCAACTCTAGTGATGCATCGTCTTGTAATAAAAGACTGAGACAGAGGGTAGACCGCTTTGTCAGACAATAAAAGTGTTACACAAATCGCTGCAGATTCAGTTCAACCGTGATCATGGCGCATGCAACTGTGCTAAAATATCGGAAACAGCAAAAAACTCAAATAATTGTAAATATCCCGATATATGTAAGTTAACATTTTATATTTTAAGGCGTGACGCTGCGTTACGCGGCCGTGGGGGGGCCATCGTCATTCAGTTACTTGAAAGTTTTGTAAGTTAAACTACTTCTACTTCTTTTATTTTGATGGTCCGTGGCGTTAACTATACAAAATGATTTAATAGAAAGAGCTTTCAGCTCAGTTTCTTGTAATTGGACTTGACTGAAGCGACGATTTGCCAGTGTCGAGTTAAATAAAAATATAAAGTGAAAAATATGTTATTCAGATGAACGCCATTTTGACGATCCTGTAAATTCTTATCGAAATAGCTTTTGAGAGCATCATGCGATTGGAGACAATGACATTCATTTGTAAATTACTCGGTACTTTCTCAATATCACACGAAATAGTGTTGCAATAATCTTTAGTTTACATTGAAACTTTTTTTAATCAGCGAATCTGGCAATAAATTGAGTTAATTTATCTATTACAATAGGACATCCAACGAGGACAACAAAATATGGTCAATAGATACAGCGTAGTTGGTATACTTACAATTTGCGTGTCCCCTTAGTTATAGAAAATCCAGAGTTTGCAGCTGTATTTATAAGCAGTTTCTTGTAATTGGACTCTGCGCTTAAAGCGACAATTTGCCAGTGTCGAGTTAAATAAAATTATAAAGTGAAAAAGATGTTACTCAGTTGAACGCCATTTTGCGTCTCTGCTCAGCATATTTAATTATAGTCGGGTTAATTTAAAAGGCCACAGCTGACAGTTCATCCAAATTCAATGACTAACCTTGTAACTAAATATTATCGATAACTGCAAAATTTCAGAAAATTTAATCGTTCCAACTTTTTTAATGAAAATTTCAAAACAAGGGAATTTTATTATCAATTTTACCCCGTTTACCTTAAAAAGAAGGTTTGACAGTATAGTCTAATTTTATCTTTCTAACTTCACCGGTTTTCGATGAGCGATGTAGGCAATCTTTAGGTAAAAGGTCTGCCTACCCATATGAGTTATAGGTACACGTCAAATAAACAGCAAAGAAATAAAATAAATAAAATGGTTTTTTTAAGAACATTTTATTTTTAGTTTTCAGCTGTTTAGTAGAAGTTCGGATTATTGAAACGCTAACCGGAGCGAACATGTAAACACTATCTAAACGCAAACGACCTTACACGCGCGTAAAAAGACACTACGTTTATCTACAGCTTTCCTAGTCTCCTAGTTTCCCAATATATAAAATGTTCTAAATATACTTTATTCAGGTAGGTACATTACACACTTATGCTTTATCTTAGATATTCAGATTACGATTTTTTTGGGTTCAGTCCGTAGATCCGTCTTCGTCACCCGACAAACCCATGGCTTGGTTGAACTTCTGATGCTTTTGCAGTGAGGCGAAGTCATTGCTCTTAGCTTTGACTTTTTCTTTCTGAAAGGGACAGAGGCACTCCTGAATCTGTGTAGAAAAATGCCCGTGCCCGTGGTTAAGGCCTAACCTACAAGATTCGAAACTAGATCGCCATTTGGCACATAGTTTTGAGCATTTGTTCATGAAATGATTTTATTGACATGCATCATAAGGAAATTTAATTGCATTCTCTTATCGGTTCCGAGATTTAAGTTCGAAATGACCTCTGATATGATTTTAATATGATAAGAGATTGAGTATTATTGAATAATAAAATCTAATAAAAAAGGATAATTATTAATTACTAGGTGTCAATTAATAATTAGATTATTATTCAAGGAGACTCAATCTCTTAGCAGTGCCCCAGCGAGGTGCATGTACTAAGACCATGCTGTTTATATGTATGTGTAAGCAAAATAAATAACTATTTTTTTTATTTCTTTTGTGTGCAATAAATATTTTTATCTTATCTTAACTTATCTCCGGTTATACTCATTATTATTTACACAATTACAAATTACACCAATACGCATACCTACTTATACTTACTAATATTATAAAGCTGACTAGGTTGTTTATTTGAACGCGCTAATCTCAGGAACTACTCGTCCGATTTGAATAATTCTTACACTCTTAGATAGCCTATTTATCAGTGAAATTAAAAAAACCCCGATTCCAGATCCTTAGATCCCTTAACAGTAAAAAGTCATACTATCTGGGTGTTTTATGTATGTATTTACAAAAAAATATTTCTACTTTATATGTAGTATATCAGTCACCCCACACCCAGTACAAGCTCTGCTTAATTTGGGGTTGGGTGATGCTGTGTGAGTAGTCCGGAATTATTTATTTTTTTATTTCGCTTTCATTTACCCCCCTCGAGTACTTATATTTGAAGATTTTCCGTTAAACGGTTCAACCGATTTTCATCAAACATGTATAAGAACACTCGTGCGAAACTCACCTTTCACAAAATAAACGAAATTGAAATCGCTTCATCCGTTTGGGAAATATGATGTCTCAGACAGAGAAAGACAAACACGTCAAACTTATAACACCCTTCTTTTTTGTAGGGGGTTACAAAATAGAACAGAATAATGCAGTGAACTATGCATCAACTAAAACGGTACGTACAGGCTACTCACAATCTCTTTTTCTTGTTTTTCAATACTTTTCAAATGCCGTATGCACTGAGAGCAGAGTATGACATCTTCCATGTGATTTACTGTTTTCTTGCGATGATGGTGCTTCAATCTAAAGAAAATTATAAGTATGAGTTGGTCTCATACCTAGGGTTACTTGCGCTTTGCCAGAGCAGAGTCACCCATCCAAGTATTGCCTCACTTAACTTTAAAGGTGAAAATAAAAATCTGCGTTATGACAAATTAAAACAAACCTGCTTACTAGATCTTGTTCAATATTCGTGCGCAAACTATTCAGTTAAGAATAAAATATGTTAGAAACCACAAGGTCATTTTGAAGACCTATCCATAGATACTACCCACACAAACGCGTTTCATGATTAACATTTTTTGAGTATCAGTTTTTATATGGGATTTTGTTTTTTTGCCATTTGGCTATGGAACCCTTAATAAAATAATAAACGGTAGGTATGTATGTATGCAGTATGTAATTAGATACCGATATTGTATTTTATTAATTTGTACGTTATTGTAGTCTAGGAAATAAACGCACAGTCGTAGGGTGCTTAATAATTTGTGCTTAAAGTAATAAAATAACGTTCAAGTAGGTACCTACTTGAACGTTATTTTATTTTCATGAATTTTAAGAAAAACATTATCTACCTATAGGTACCGCAAGTTAGTCATTCAGATAATGCCAGGTTTCTTTAAGGACGAATCATTGTGTTTATTGTATGACCCTTTTGAATTACTGTGTTTTTGTGTACAAAAAAGATTTTATTATTATTTTATCACAGATTATTATTTTTGAGAGAGTTTAGTGAATATTAAAAACCGGGCATAAGTAAATTTCTGTGCGGCTTCCCAGTTGCCCCCTCTGAGTGACCGTTAAAGGGGACAACTGGGATATCGCTTATACTATGTCCCAGTTATCCCCTCTACACGTTCCTAGAGGGGACAACTGGGACATACCCATATTTATCATCGGCTTTTTGATTTTACTTTTAGAAACTACAGAAGGTTCTTACGGTTTTCCACAGTAGTCACACTGGGATTTATCTGACCGATGGGTGATTATATGCGAGCCCAACTCTTGGTACGTAGGGAATTTCTCCGAACATCGGGGGCATACAATCTTGCCCTCTGACCGACCTCCGTTACTCTGGTGCTCGTATAGTTCTTGTGAGGTTTGAAAGTTTTGATGGCAGCTTGTGCACCTACAAAAATATACAAAAGATGCTTAAGTCATAAACATACTAGCTGCCCTCCCGCGGCTTTGACCGTGTAATAATATTTTTTTCCGAGAAAAAAATGCCTGTTCCAAAATTGACTCAAAACTTTTTTTTTTTATGTTCGTTAAGCCATTTGACCACAATCTCACCTGATGTAAAGTGACGATGTGGTCTAAGATGGGACATGAAGACCTAGAAGGCAGATAGATGGCTTCTCCGGTCCACATTACGAAACACGAAAAAATCGCTTTACGCACTGGCACCCTCCGGGCTGGGCCAGTGCGTAAAGCGATTTTTGGTGACAAGCCGCGGCCGAAGCCTCCCACCAGAGACTGTTCTTAGCACCACCCGGAGGTCACGTGTAAGGATTCAGAGGGTTACCACTTATGGACGTGAATAGACAAAACCTCCAAATCACAATAATTCCATTTTCCCGCGAAAAGCGGTAATTTAACGTAGTTATGAGTTATTAACGTTTAATCACGACGTCACGAAGACCTCTGTGGCTCGGTGGGCGACCGTCCGCCTGAGGCGCAGGAGGTTGCGGGTTAGATTCCCGCCGGGGGACCAGATTTTGTACGATCTACAATTCCTGGTTTCGGGTCTGGGTGTTTTCAATGTATCATATGCATGTATTTACATAAAAAATATATCTATGTAGTATATCAGTCACCTAACACCCATAGTACAAGCTCTGCTTAGTTTGGGGTTAGGTGATGCTGTGTTAGTAGTCCGGAAATATTTAGTATTAGTAGGATTCTCCACTACATTTTAATTGGATAAATTATGCTATATCGAAAATGAAATATTAACAATAGAATTACACTGTTATAATATGTAGAGTAGCTAGAAAATCAAAGACGTAATATTGCTGATGCCTTACATGAATATATTGGGCTGCAAGTGGTATGCCATATGCTCAATAATTTTCTTAGGATAGAAGTAGTGAAATTTCTTGCCACAGCACGTGACGTAACCTGGTACGCCGTGTCTGTCTTTGTAATGACACATCAGCGATCTGAAGTGGAATCCTTTCTCATGACAGATGCAACACTCCATCTTGTAGAACAGAGTTATCTGTCTGTCTAAAGCGGCTCCTTGCCGCGCCGGGCGCCCGTCTACAAGTACCACAGAATCTAAGGTGTCGTGAGTGGTGTCTGCGTCAGGCTTCTGTTGATCTTTTTTCCTGCACACGACCTTCGCATCTGGTGACGCTAAATTCCTTCGGGGAGAGTGTGTTGCGGCCAACAATGTCTTGTCGACTTTCTCCGAATTCGCAAACTCCTCCAACGTCATCGCTTCCAGAAATTTCATGTCTGATGGCGATTTCTTTTTATAAGAGATAGATTTGGATTTATCAGTTTTCACCTGGTCGCCTTGTTGGAACTCTGGTGTGATTGTCTTGTCTTGTTTGTGCTTCGAATCTTTTTTGATGTTTTGAACAGATAACGCAGCTATTATTGGATGTAGCTTGTGTTCCAATGCTACTTCTTTGGCTTGTCTCTCGTCTGCCGATTTCATTCTGTGAAATTCTAGGAATTTTTGCGTCTTTTCCACTTTCACGGAGTATAGATGAAGTAATGTGACCTGGTGCAAGCAGTCGTGGCATATCGCTTTTGGAAGGTTATCATCTGTGCGAATCTGAAAATCAGGAAAGAGGAATATTCATTTTGAAATAATATATGCAAATAAATATAGCCTATTAATAACACAAGTAAGTAGCTACTAATTCACTACTGTTATATACTACCATACCTATTTAGGTTTTTTGTTAAAAATAATGTTGGACAATCCACAGTAACATTTATAATAAACATAAAATTATGTTGGTACATAATAATAAGTAATTGATTTAGTAATATGGTTTATGGACTAAAACTCACAACAATATCGAAGAGCCTTTTGATCTTTCTCTTGATTTCGGAACTAAGTGGTTTCAGTTTGACCACGTCCGTGCAAAGGCACAAACGACACGAGAGCTCTCGAACTATTGTTTTTTCCAGAGTGCCAAAGTCATTCATACTGCTGATTTGAACGTGATGGATAGAAAATAAATTAAATTTTATGTGATAATAGCTTATTTTACCTAAAACACTTATCTGTTCATAATAAATAACATTTTTAACCAAATCCCATAATTTTGGTCTTACGTGACAGATCCATGACTGCTGTTAATTTTTGTTCATGTCAAATCACTGAGTATTCGAAAAAAGAGGGATATAATTCGATGAAGCATGTAGGTTAGGAATTAGTAGGTACTAAATATTTGGATCCATTTAAGTATTTAGAATGGATTTCCGCAAAGTAACGCCTGAAACTATAGATAAATAGATAACAACTTTATTGCAAACCATTTCTTACGTTCTAAATAACAAAAAAAATTGTAAAACGTTACAAGAGGTACAATCGGCGGCCTTATCGCTAAAAGCGACTTCTTCCAGGCAACTTTTGAATGGAACTATCAATTATATAAGCATGTAGGTGTTGTTTCGTGTTGGGTGAACAGTCGTCTTTTGTTTTGAAGTTTGTGGTATTAAAACGTAGTGATTATATACTCTCTCTCGTATTATGCCTCGTTAGTTGGCAGATTTTCAACATTGATTATTTTACAAATAGTTTTATTTCATTCATTTAAAACCAAAGAAAGTACCTACCTGTTACATAGATTTGATTAAATAAATAATTCACGCGAATGAGTGCTTAGAACAATTTGTTCATCTTTGCATATGTTTCTTTGTCTCAGGATGGCTGACATTAGCTGATGTGATTGTATTTCGGCCTGTAGCTCCACATGCTACAACACGGAGTACTTAATTTGGATAAGGTACGTTTAATATGGAAATATTTAATATTATTTGTTTGGTTTTTTTACTTCTAGAAAATACCATGATTTTTAAGAGAGTATAACATAAGTTGCATACATTATTTAAGGAATATATGGTTCTTACATAATTAAATTACTTCTTGTATCTCCTCCAATTTTAGTAGATACAATCGAACATTTTGCACAGCCTGGAATATTTTAGAAATCTTTACATACATTCGGGGCAGATTATCCTCAAGGCAAATTAGGCATGTGCTTAGGGGCGCGAGCCTGCTTAGGGCGCAAATGAGAAATAATCTAAATTTAAAATAAATAAAAACACGACTAAGCTAAGGTTTTAACTTAGTTGATTAAAAGTAAATTTGTAATGAGCACGTGATGCGCTTAAAATGTCCACCCCTTAAATAGTCCGACGACTTAGTATAGATGTGAGTTCACGGTGGATCCTACCGAAATAAAGAACTTTTTGAACGCGACCTAAGTCCAGCAGTGAACGTCCTATGACTAAAATGATGATGATGATGATTAGATTCATACTCCTACTTCTATTCTAATACCTGTAGGGGCGCTTGTGTGATTTCGCCTACAGCGCTCTCTATCGCGTGTGACAATGCAAACTAATCTCCTAGTCATTCGACCAAAAAATTTCGAAAGCATTCACCCAAAGAATAAATTTAATTTAGATCGTAGAAGTCATAGATAATAGGGTCTGCAACCTCAAATATAATCTTGGGGTCAATGCTGGCTGAGGTTTTCTGAATGCCGAGCTTTTGAGCCGTAGAGTTCATATCGTTCGAGTGCTAACCAATTCTTATTATAAGTAAAAGTATAAATAGGTATTTCTGTTATACTCGTAGAATCTGTTCATTCCGTGGCTTTGATCTTATCAAAATGGATAAAATGTTTTATTTAACTATAATATTTTGCCTATAATTATATGATTTGACTTATAGGACTCAAATCTATACCACTCATACGTGAATTAGTATTATAAATCTTGTCAAAAGAGATGAAAATATAATATGATTTTCTATGTATCATAAGTATGTATTTACAAAAAAAAATGTACCTATGTGTAGTATATCAATCACCTAGCACCCATAGTACAAGCTCTGCTTAGTTTGGGGTTAGGTAATGCTGTGGGATTAGTCCGGAATTATTTATTTATTTTCTATATGGCTTGTTATTTAATACATTTAAATTAAACGTCTATATAATATTTTAATAATCAAACTTTAGTGTTTTTTAAACAAATTAAGATTACCACACACATTATATGATGATCGTTCCGCTAAATTATTTGCTTTAAAAAATACTTTGATGTGTTGATGAGTGATTTAAATTAAGATACATACCATATCTATCATCCTTAAATTTTAAATGCGACTTTACTTTGATTCGCCCGTTCTGTGAGACGTAGTTTCAAGTTTCTTTATTTTATAATCAAAGGTTACAAATTGCATACATATATATCTTTTAAAATGTACATACAATAATATAATGGAACAAAATTCAACAATAAAAATTAAATAATACACATGTTTTGTTATAGCCATGTTTCATGAAAACCGGATGAGCCGTTTAAAAGGTTTGAAGGTGAGAGTGGGGAAGGAAAACCGAAAATCTGCAAATATACTCGAGTGGGGTATCAAATTGAAAGTGCATCACGTTCAAATTACTAAATATTATGGTATTTTACTTTTAAGGAAATGAAGACATTGGAATCGCATGACATTGGAAAAGGAAATTTAGATTTATTACTAAGTCTGTTTTTATGAAGAAACGATTGAATTTACGAGTTGTGTGTTGTGTTTAGCAGTTATAACTATCGAAATCACCAACTTTGTAAAATGGTAGTATTAAGTACTTATTTAAAAAAGAAACACCTTTTCTTACCAGAAAAGAAAATAAACATCTTATCTTATCAGTACCTAATACTTCGAAAATGTTATCCAAGAACTTTAGTTTTCTTTTCTTCTATAAGATCGAGATCGGCTTATCCACAGAAGCCGCAGGCATTTTACTAGTCTTTAGATAAAATCAACTTGCAGTTAATCTCCTATTCATGCAATCACGGGAGTGATTTACATTAGGATCAGTTACTAAGTTGGGATTGTCCGTGGAAGTTTGGCGGCAGCTTTGTAAACTAAAGGTGGAACGTGAACTTGGAATAGAGGATTCTGTCGAAAGTTCTCAGTTTCAACGGAATACTGTATTAAGTGTTCTAAAATATCGCTGGTCAGGTCAAAACTTAATATTAGGTCCTTACATATGAAATTGGCGTTTTGTATGGGAGGAACAAAAAGTCGAATATTTTTTAATATAATATATTTAATTAATCAAAGTATGAACCATTATTTTCTATGCACTTTTGCCATCTTATAGGTAGTTCATTGATCCCTTTACTAAAAAAACCAGTCGGACGGGAATCAATAAAATCTTTGAAGGCGATTTGGACTGCCCCATCGGAGTTGAATTTTTTCCCTTGCAAGAAGTTATCCAAATTTCGAAAAAAATGGTAATCTGTTGGAGCAAGGTCCGGGGAGTACGGAGGATGTCTTAGACTTTCCAATTGAAGCTCTTCTAATTTAGTAGCCGTCTGTTGCGCAGTGTGTGGTCTAGCGTTGTCGTGAAGCAGCAGTGGCGTGGAGCGATTGACCAGCCTAGGTTGTTTAGCCGCTAGCTTTTCCATCATGGTTTGCAATTGCTGACAATAGACATCAGCCGTAATAGTCTGGCCAGATTTGAGAAAACTGTAATGAACAATACCGGCACTAGTCCACCAAACGCTTACAAGTAACTTTTTTGGGGTTAATTTTCGCTTGGGGCAGGATTTGGCTGGCTGGCCAGGATCCAACCATTGCGCTGAGCGCTTCCGATTATCGTAAAGAACCCATTTTTCATCACAGGTAATGATTCGGTTTAAAATACCTTCATTATTGTGCCGGTTTAGTAATGTAACGCAGCAGTCGACGCGCGTTTGCCGGTTTGCTTCAGTCAATTCGTGAGGTACCCACCTTTCAAGCTTTTTAATCTTCCCAATTTGCTTCAAGTGAATTAAAACAGTTTTATCACTAACACCGCAGCCTGCAGCTAACTCGGACGTGGTTTGCGATGGATCCGCTTCCACAATAGCCTTCAACTCTTCATTATCAACTTGAGTCTCAGGCCGTCCACGGGGCTTGTTCTGCAAGTCGAAATTTCCAGAACGAAAACGTTGGAACCAAAAACGAACTGTGTTTTCTTTTGCAACACGACCGCCATACACATCATTCACCCTTCGAGTTGTTTCCGCAGCACTAGTGCCACGGCGGAACTCGTACTCGTAAATAATGCGATATTTTAAGTTTTCCATTTTGTAAAATGAGTGACGCAAACAGAAAAAAACAGAAGAAAAAAAACAAATGAATGACGATCATCGAAGCACAAATACATGAGTCTATAGCTGTACAAATTTGAATTTGGAATTCCTTACCAAAGAGGAGAAATTTGTGATTAAAGTGGCCAGTACGAAAAACGCCAATTTCATATGTAAGGACCTAATATTAGATTAGCGACCTAAATCACGGGTGCTAATTATGCATATGAACATTGAACTAAAATCAGTCATCAATTGATGATACTGAAATCTGCATTGTATTACGTTGAGTAATACTCGTTCGTCTATCTATAAGATCCAAGCGAAAAAACAGCGGAGTGACCTAGACATTCTACATCTACTATTTAAACATAAATATGCAATACTCTTCAGTAAGTATGATCGAATGAACATATAACTAAGGTACTTAAAGAATAATGTCAAAACATTGATGTCACTTATCGCTCAAAGGTATTATGACAATCGTACGAATTTTGCGTGTCAAAGTGGGAAATCAACAGACTTACAAACATTTCAATGAACTGCAAAATGGCGTTCAACTGAGTAACAAAAAGTAAAAACACTTTATAATTTTATTTAACTCTACACTGGAAAATTGTCGCTTCAAGCGCAAAGTCCAATTACAAGAAACTGAACTGAACATTTCAATAGCCAAACACTACTGCGGTTCCTTGAAGGAAAGAAATCAAGAATATGATCACCACAAGTATAAAGAATCTAGATATTTTCTATTATGACTATTAATGACAAGGCCCATAGGTACAATTTGGTAAGTACTATTTCTAGCACCTATTTACCTTCCCATTGTTGTTTTATGCCTATAATACTATTAAGCGAAAAGGCTTTTACTTTATCGACAGATAAAGCTTGCTGTCGTAATTGAATGTTCGCCATTTCACCATCAAGAGGATAAATCAGTTTCCGTTCCACCCCCAGTGATGGATTGTTCAGATCTGGAGTAATTTGTCGTCTGAAAAAGAATAGCATCGCTTTATATCTTATTTGACATATATTTTACGATTAAATTACTGCAAAATACATCTGAAATTTGCGAGATAAACAGTGAATAATTACCGGGTTGTCTTATTTACGTCTAGCCTGTCTTCGTGAAATGAAACTTTACCTTGACTTGAATAAACTTGCATTTAAATCCGTTGTAGTTTGAAAGCATAAAGTTTATTCTATGACAGGGAAGATTTTAACAGTTATCTAGTTTAAGATTTTTATAACACTACTGTGATCGATTTAATTATGAGCAGTTCACCTTTCGGCCTATCCCGTTTTTTTTAACTTAACAAAACTTTTACTTACTGCACTTTGACGGCAGCAATCACCTTGACGACTTGGTTAGGTGTGCGGGTAGGCCGGTTCCAACCG
Source organism: Gymnoscelis rufifasciata (assembly GCA_929108375.1). Taxonomy (NCBI): domain Eukaryota; kingdom Metazoa; phylum Arthropoda; class Insecta; order Lepidoptera; family Geometridae; genus Gymnoscelis; species Gymnoscelis rufifasciata. Next base: position 11,700,836 of record OV815303.1, read on the forward strand.
AAGCCTTTGGGAATCTAAGGGCGAGGTCTATTCCCAACAGTGAGCGTCCTACTACTGAAATGATGATGATTGGAGGTTTCTCTTAAAACACAGCCGCTATAGCTGCCTGACATATTTCGTCGAAAACAATTATCGGCACCTTCGGCAAATCCACGTAGGTACATTTTCTCATCAAACTTTGTAATTTGACGAAGAAGGCTTTCGTAGGTTTATCCCAGAAAGCCCGTGGAAAACAACAATGCAAATTGCAATTAAATAGCGATAACACAAACCAAGCTAGTTAACTATGTTGCTCAATTTAGTCGTAAGTATTAGATCGTAGATAGAAAGCATGATCTAAGTGATTACTCAATAAAGTACCCAGTAGTCAAGGCTTGCTTTTACGGTATTGGAGAACTTCAAAGCCTCTTAACCCCTTCGTTCTAATAGATTTGTCTGGTCGCCACAGTTTCACTGCTCCGATTGCGGCTTGGCTTGGAATTAAACCTCTCACTATCTGGCAACCTTGAACCTCGCTGTAAAAATAGAACATTTTAGCCTCCATTTTTCAACAACATGAAAACATATGGTACGAATGAATTTTCGTTGTTTTTATATTCAAACAGCTTTTTGCCCCGGCTTTTCCTGCCTAATCTTTCGTTAAAGATAAGCGCGTAAATTGAAATTAGCTCTGAGTCACATTAACGAATAATGTAGTTTAAACCTTCATTGATATATTAGCAGATTCCATTAATTACACAAACGTTAATTATTTACAGAAACTCAGAAGACTACATCTGCCCATAATTTGTCATGTCCCGTGATAATGATAACAATACATTTTTTTAATGTAGTTTTGAATTTATTGGAAACAAATAGATAGATTTTCAGGGTTAAAGCTTTTACAACTTAGGGCACTGAATAAGTAATACATATTGATATAAAATTGTAGATCAATAAGTTAAGTTATACATATATTGATTATTAGTATAAAAGGTTTGTAATCTTGTAATAATGGAATACATAATAATAAATAACATATACTTATATGATATATTCTCTTGAAAGTAGTTTATTAAGTGTGATAGTGTGTCAACACATGAATATTGATTTTGAAGACTGCTGACTAAATTTTATATCTGAAACATTTTTCATTTCACCGCTTCGTCATGAAAAAATGTAAACGAAATGTTAGCAATATTAGAAAATAGGCAGAGATTAGGCACAGCTTGCTGAGTTTTTTACGAACAAAATTGGGTATTTTATACTAAAATTTTACTTATGTGTTATTGCTTTGGCAATTTCGTTAGTCTAACGACTATTAAACTTACTCTTTTTCATCCGACGAAAATGGAGAAGAATCTGAATTCGATAAGTAGTAAGGGTGTTGTTCTCATAAAATATGCTTTGCCTATATAGTATTATAGACCTATAGCTTGGTTAATATGATGTAAAGAAAAACTGAATTATTTTCAAATGTTTAGTTAATCACCGATAATTTTATTGATAAATAATAGATAAATAAATAATCTTATTATGACTAAAAGTCTTTGACATTCTCTATAATTCGCATTTCCTTCTGTTCCTTATTATTAATTTTTTGACGACCTTAAATTCTCAAAGAAGACCTTGACCCAGTTACTAAATTTGCTAATGCCTACCCATAAAGAAAAGGGTATTTTAGGCACTTAATTATAATTTTAAATTAGAGATAAATAAACTCCTGTGCCTCCTTAATTTTTCAGTTATAAAAAGTTTCAAAAAGGCTTACAGTTTTTGATGGATTTTACCTGATTCTATTGACACAGGTTTTCGTTACATAATGTGCTGAGACATCCAATAAAATCGACGTCGGTAGAACTCTTCAATGTATTTCCGAACTTTTCCAGAGACCCTTAAAAGTTTATACCCTTCCTACATTCAAATAGTAAAACTTGGAACTTTTACGATAATCCACGAGTTTCATGTGACTATTTGTCACAATCTCTAAGTATTGGCTTTGTAAAAAAGTCAAAGTCAAAGTCAAAACGTTTATTTCCTTAGAAGCACATAGCCTACATGGACAGGTCAACTTAAAATTAATAAAACTAAATTGCTTAAATAACAAATATCAAGGAAATAACATTGTCTTGACAGTTCGCTTCAATGTTTTATACTGAGTTGAGAAGCGAATAGAACAACACAGCTATATCAGTTATTACAATTTTGGAGTTCTTATTTATCTTCTTCTTCGGTTGCACTCTTGACAGAGTGGTCGTGGTCATCATTTCAGGTGTTGGTGGCAAGCTTCACAACACGACGCCACTCTTCTCTGACGGCCGCCTTCCTGGTGCATTCATGCAGTGATGATGAGCCATTTATCGCCGCTTTTATCTGGTCGGTCCATCTCATAGGGGATCTTCCTCGTGGCCTGGTGCCCTCAACCTTCCCCTGGACCACAAGTCGCTCGATAGCCACCTCCCCTCGGCGGCATACGTGACCAAAGAAAGTGAGGATACGAGACTGTACCAAAGATGACAACCGCTGTTTGATGCTGAGTTCTCGAAGTATGGACTCATTGGTACGGAATTCAGTCCACGATACTCCGAGCATTCTTCTCCAGCACCACATCTCTAGGGCGTCTATCTTTTTCTTCTCTACTTCTCGCAGGGTCCACGTCTCTGCCGCGTACAAGAATATAGGGAATACCAATGCCCGAACTAGCCGGATTTTCGTGGCTTTGTATATGTTGCGGTTCTTCCATATTTTTCTTAACTTGTCCATTGCAGACCTAGAAATTGCCATTCGCCTCTTGACTTCATCGATACATCCACCGTTGTTCGTCAGCAAGGCACCCAGATAAATGTACGATTGCACCACATCACAATTAGCGATTCGAGTAATCGCTGACGAATTGTTATTCATGCGGTCGACAATCATCATTTTTGTTTTGCTCCGGTTGATCTTGAGTCCGAAGTCAAGGCTAACGCGTTCCATCTTGCCGAGAAGTTCTTCCATGTGCTGGGTACTAGTGGCGAACAGGGTGGTATCATCCGCGTATCGCAGGTTGGAAATCTTTAAGCCACCGATCGAGATGCCATCTGCCCAGTCTTCAAGTGTAATCCTCATTATGAGTTCTGTGTACACGTTGAACAGCAGTGGAGAAATAATACATCCCTGACGGACGCCAGCGCTGGGATGGAAGTGCTCGGATTGAACTTCATCTGCACGTACTGAGGCTGTGCCATCCTCATACAGTCTTCGCAGAAGGTGCACCAGGTGTTTTGGAACGCCCATCGCGGTAAGTGTTTCCCAGAGTTTGGGCCATTTGACAGAGTCGAACGCCTTAGAGAAGTCCACAAAGCATATGAAAGCAGGTTTGTTAAATTCTCTGGCCTTTTCTATAATCTGTCGAACTGTCAAAATTTGCTCCCTGGTTCCTTTCCCTTTAACAAATCCGGCCTGTTCAGGAGCAATTTCCTTGCTCAAGTATGATTTTAGACGCTCGTTCAATACGTGCAGTAGAATCTTGCTTGCGTGAGAGATAAGAGCTATAAGTCGGTAATTACTGCACGTCTTGGTGGAACCCTTTTTGTGCAAGGGGACTAAAACAGTGTGCGCCCATTCTTTTGGCCATTGCCCTGTGTGCCATATCTTATTGCACAGGGTGTGGAAGATTTGGACACCATGTCCACCCGATGCCTTGATCGTCTCGATCGGTATTGCGTCTGCCCCTGTGGCTTTGCCTTTCTTTAGATGTTTAATAGCGGCTCGTATTTCATCTTTAAGGATATCGGGTTCAAAGTCTTGTTCTCCGGGTTCTGTAGGGGCGTAGCAGTCCGATTGCGGGTCTTGAAATAGGGACTGGCAGTATTGTCTCCACGTTTCAGCTATTACCTCTATGCTCGTCACCGTCTCACCAGTAGAATTTTCGATGGCCCAGGTCTTGCATGTTAGAGTCTTGGTGATAGCGCGAATTTTCTGGTGCAGGTCTCTAGATTCATGCTTATTTGCGTGGACTTCCACTTCTGCACAAATATCCCGAAGTTGGTTATTCTTGTCCCGTCTACAGGCTTCCTGAATTCTAGCAGACTTTTCGTTGAGGGATCTTATATCTGCTCCAGATGCTTTCAATGTTCGCCTTTCCTCCACGAGACTAAGAGTTGCATCGCTCATCCAATGCTGCTTCTTCTGTTTCCGTACGTTTGCACCAGATGCTTTAACGGAGCCCACTAATACGTTTTTAGCGCAATCCCATAACTGATCTGGAGTCTGGGTGTTATAGTCCGCGCAAGTCCACGGTATCATCGCTTGCTCTAGTGCGACTAAAAACTTCGCATTGTTAGTCACATCAAACTTTCGTCGTGTCTCGAGTTTCCTAACTGCTTTCAACTTTAGTTGCACTTTTGATACCAGTAGTTGGTGATCTGACCCGCAGTCTGCTCCTGGTAGAGTATGAGCATTCTTGACAGATGTTTTCCATCTCGATCTGATGAGGATATAATCAATTTGATTGCGATGTTTACCGTCTGGTGATATCCAAGTATATAGGCGGCGACGGTGATTTTCAAAGAATGTATTGGATATCACCAAGCCGTTATCAGCTGCGAATTGAATGAGCCGGTCCCCTCGGTCGTTGCGTTGCCCTAAGCCAAATTTACCTGCACTGTGACTCAGCTGATGAGCATCTGATCCCACTTTTGCATTAAGATCACCCAATATGATTAGAACCTCTCTATTGGCGATCTTTTCTACGGTTCTTTCAAGTTCTGCGTAAAAACTCTCTATCTCACTATCACATGCAGCGCTGGTCGGCGCATAAACCTGTATGAGGTTGAAGTTCACAGGTGTCGCTTTAAGCTTCATCCTCACTATCCTGTCGCTTATAGGTTCATACTCCATTACACTATTCCTTAGATTTTTCGGAATAAGGAGGGCAACTCCATTCCTGCTGCTGTCCTCATTTCCAGAGAAATATATGGCATGAGACTCTGTAAGAAAATGTCCGTTGCTCTTCCAGTGAGTTTCAGAGATGCCACAGATGTTAATGTCACACCTCATTAGCTCTTTCTCCAGGATTGCCAGCTTGCCAGGTTGAAGCAGGCCGCGCACATTCCATGTCCCTATCTTTTGGATATGGCGCATCTTTAGGTTTCCAGTAGCATGGTTTCCATACGTTGCCTGGTCTCCTACAACTGTATGGCCGGTAGCCAATTTCCCACCGTCTGCCCCGGACGCAGCGCGGCGCCGGTTGCTAAGCGGATCGCATGGCCTCCTATAATTATTTGTTTGTACCTTCATGATGACTTTCTTGGGATTTTTTTTTTATGCAGTGGTTTCCCCTTGCCTTCTGCATTTAAGCCTTTTAGGGGTTATTTAGATCCCAAGGTTGTTTTAACCTCTACTGACTGATTGCCCAGCCAGGTGTATGGTTTTACCGCCATTTGCTCGGTCGCCAGAGCCTCTTCCGTTATCTAGCAGGGAGCACCACGGGGCAATAGTATGTCACCCCGTCGCCATCCAGCGCGTGCAGGTGAGGTTGACAGTAGGGTCGGATAAGATCTTAGTTCCGTTCTCCCCTTACTCCCCTTCTTCCTTACTCCCTTACTTTCTTTACTCCCCTTCTTATTTATAGGTAACTATTATAAGTTTAACATTTACAATTAAAAAAAAATGTTTGTCATATAAGGAAGCTATTATAACATGAGCATATCAGTCCTGGTCAACCAGAATTATTAGAGCCTGTTACTGTGGAACTAAGCAACATCTATCCAAGCTGCATCATCCTTTATATAATCATTTATAGAGTAATACGCTTTTTTCATTAGACTTCTCTTAATAAATGATTTAAATTTTCTAATAGGAAGCTCTGTTACATTATGAGGAAGCTTATTATAAAAACGTACAGAGTTACCCATAAATGATTTGCCTAGTTTTTTTAGTCTGTAAGTAGGAATTAGTAATTTTTCCTTACTTCTCGTGTTAATACTATGTACGTCACTTTTTCTTAAAAACAAGTGCTTATTCTTGTGGGTGAACATCAAGTTCTCAAAAATGTACTGTGAGATTACAGTTAGAATGTTAATCTCTTTGAATTTTTCTTTGAGGGAGTCACGTGGTTTCATTTTATATATTGCACGTACAGCCCTTTTTTGCAGCACGAATATAGTTTGAATATCGGCTGCAGCACCCCAGAGTAGGATACCATATGACATAATACTATGAAAGTAACTAAAATAAACCAGTCTAGCTGTACCCTCATCTGTGATATATCTCATTGTTCGCACTGCATAAGCGGCTAAACTAAGTCTACCTGCAAGGTTTGTAATTTGGGGTTTCCATTGTAGACGAGAATCAATATGTAAACCTAGGAACACTGTTGAGTCAACGAGCTCGAGAATTTCATCGTTTAATATAATATGATTTTTGTAGGAAATTCTTTAACATTAGGGAGTTTGAATTTAATACATTTAGTTTTTTTTGCGTTTAGCAGTAAGTTATTAACCGTAAACCAATTTAGTACTAGCGACAGTGAGTTATTTACATCGTCAAAATTATTTTTATTCCTATCAACTTTAAATAATAAAGAAGTATCATCAGCAAATAAGACTATGTCACAAAGGTCTTTAGCAAAATACGGGAGATCATTTACATATACTAAAAACAAAAAAGGCCCAAGTATTGATCCTTGTGGAACCCCTAATTCGATTTTTGATCCTGAGGATCTTTCATTACCTACTTGAACCATTTGAATTCTATCGGTCAAGTAGGAATGTAGTAGCTCAAGGGCTTTGTTGTGAATGCCGTAATGCTTTAATTTATTTATAAGTGTTGCATGGCAGACACAATCAAAAGCCTTGGAAAATGTGTTAGATACAAAGTAGCTTATCAGCATCTTCATCTTAACTTCGAGATCTCATCTGCTGGACATAGGCCTCCCTCTTACTATTTCTTTTTTAAGTGGTATCAAACATCTACTCGGTTGATGTCTTACAATGCGCTTGTAGATTCACTTTAAATTCTCTATTTGAAAACTGGTATATTCAATATTATTATCGCAAAACCACTCAAATCTAAGAAATAGTAGAAATAGTGTTTAATCTAAAAATAGTCTCTACGGCTTCGGCCACGGCTTGTCACCACCCTCCGGGCTGCGCCAGTAGGTACGTGAAATAATTTGAGTGTTTCATAATGTGGGTCCAGAGAAGCCATCTACCTTCTAGATCGTCATGCCCCATCTTAGACCTCATTGTCACTTTACATCAGGTGAAATTTTGGTCAAATGAAGGCTTATCTAGCATAAAAAAATATTTCCGTAAACGTAAAAACAATATATTTATCGTCTTAAAAGTGAGTAGTGACACAGGATCCAGTTGAGGTCCTTTTCTGAATAGGCCGTTACTAGAAGAGAAAACTTGACAATACGGCCGAGCTCAACTACGCCGCGGGTTAGCTGACACAGATAAAAAAAAATTGAGTTTGATTAATTTGCATAATCCTTTTATTATCACGATTAATTTCTCCACACCTGCAATTATTTTACTACCCAACTCTGTCAAACTTTAAGAATTCACAAATTATTCATTTAGATTAGTAAGTCCATAAGACTAACTTCTAGATTATATTGTAGTTTTTATAGCTTAGGGCAATCTCCTAGTAATATAGCCAGTGGTTAAAATATAGAGCAATCTCTGCCAATTGATAGCTCTATATTTTAAACATTGTTTAATTTTACTCGGAGATGTTGAAACAGGCCCTTATTATATTTGCATAGCCATTCGACTTTCGGTTATTGTACCTACATATACAGTAATTTTATAATTTAGGTGTGTACCTACACACCTTAGTGCGGCACACAAGCACCTTGTCTGCTCTCTGAAGAAACACCTTTTCATAACATGTTACATTTTATGCTTAAACGGATTAATTAAATAATTTCCACCTCGTGAAGCAGAAACTCCAGTAGTTTTCAAAGCCTCCCCGTTCAAAATAGCCCATTCTTATGAATCAATTTATCAAGTTTTTACAGACCCAAACGTGGTCAGCATAATTTAATATTAAGCTTTGCCAATGTAATATATTCAACTCAAGTTACGTTTCACGAATTTCACGGGTGGAAAATAATCTTTCACGCTAATGGATAAGGGTTGATAATAAATATGAAATGGCAAGTAAACATTGATTGCGTATTCGTAATAACAGAACAAGCTGAAATTAAGAAGAAATAGAATCCGTCCGCTATTTACCTTTTTTAGGATGATAGTATCAACCCAAAAAAGCTATCAACTTGATACCTACATAACTTTAAATCGACATAGATCCTCAGTCCGAACAGTAAGTCGGATCGAAAAATGCTGAACGTAAGCTAAAAATTATTTTAAAAAACCTATTCAACGATACTTCATGACATAGTTTGTTGACTTTTTTTTTATTTATACAAAATGGCGTCCAGTGGTCCCCATGCTGAATTTTCTAACGTCACGTCATGTCTTTAGTGACACTCGCCATACTATGAGGGATCGATTGATGTATGAATCATAGAAATCGGTCCAGGCGTTTGGTCTATATAGTGGGACAAAAGAACATACATTCATAGACTGTTAAACATATTACCATTCCTTTGCGTTGCTTGATTGCTGTTAGTTCTATATATACTCATTGTTTAGAAACAAACTAATTCTAGGTACAAAGAATGAATTCAGCACTACGAGTAAGTAGTTCTGCTCGTTGAATTTAATGTTACTTATTAAATTGTTTGCATTCAATTTCTATGAGCAGTTCCATAGATGGCCAATAATACTTACTGCAGTGGATCCTGGCCTCCGACACGAAAGCGAAAGCGAAAGCGCGGGTGACCCAGGTCTTAGGCCAATGCCTCGTTCACTCGAGATCGCTTTTAGCGATAAGGCCGCCGATTGTACAACAAATGTGGCTAGTGATTGTTATTTCATATAGTGTATAGTTAGTCTGTAAGCATTCGTGCGTGCAATAAAGATATTATCTATCTATCCAAAAATTCAAAATTTTGCTTCAAAAATGCCCGTTATTCTGTAAAATTATTTTGCTTATTGGTCGGCTAACTTTATCTGACTGAAATTCCACTGAATAACTCATTATAGTGAATGCTCTCGATGCTTTGCCAGTGCAAATTGATTGGTTTTCACATTTGGATGACTACTGGCATCCAATGCTCGGATTATATGTGGTCATTTATTTTTAATGCAATTGGTTACCGCGGAAATTGAATGGTTAATCCATAATCTTCCGTTATCCGTTATTGCTCCCTTGATAGGTTGTGTGAGTGTTACTTTCTGTTAAACGCATAATGTGCACAATGTATGGGTATAGTTTAGATATTTATAAATATATGAATACTAGCTGACCCCAGCAAACGTTGTTTTGCAAAATTTAATAGATAGTAGCCGATTCTCAGACCTACTGAATACGCATGGTAAAAATCGGTAAAGCCGTTTCGGAGGAGTACGGTTACTAACATTGTGACATGGAAATTTTATATTATTACTAGCTGACCCCCCAGCAAACGTTTTTTTGCAAACTGAAAAATAGATGTTGGCCGATTCTCAGACCTACTCAATATGCTCACAAAAATTAATCAAAATCGGTCATGCCGTTTCGGAGGAGTATGGCAACGAAAACTATGACACGAGAATTTTATATATTAGATTTCCGGATAATCCACCAACAATATCTATACTAGACATCTGAATATAGTAATATTTATATATAAAAATGAATCGCAAAATGTGTTGCGCATAAGCGCATAACTAAGCGCATAACTCAACAACGCCTAGACCAACTTGGCAATTTTTTTTAAATGTTCGTAGTAGTCTTGAGATGGTTTTTACGGCGAGAAAACAAATTATTGCTGGGAAAATAATTACCCGTGCGAAGCCGGGGCGTGCCGCTAGTACTTAATACATACATTTATAGATATTTTTAATCGTACATATTAAACACCCAGACCAAAGATACAATATAGAGAAGTTAACATATTTTCATACGGTAAAAAAGTTATAGCCTTCCTTGATAAACAGGCTATCTAACAGTGAAAGAATAATTCAAATCAGACCAGTAGTTTCTTCATTAGCGCATTCAAACAACCAACTTCTTGAGCTTAATAATATAATAAGGATTCTAGCCTTGCGGTTTTAGCCCTGTTCTGTTCTAGGTGGAACTACGTACTGGGCCCTACCGGCCGCTTGTTGTGGCCAACCTAAACAGACTTAATAGTTATATATTGTATTTCCATATCACAGGAAACAAGAACACTTTTGAATGAAGATCACGCGAACCACGAAAGCATTCACTTTACGCCTTCACGCCCCACTTTATCGGCAAAACTTGAATCTCTTGAGTAAAATATATAAATATTCTTCAACGTTCGAAAACTCGTCGAAACACGAAACTCGTCCGTGATTTGTTTAAGAATAACTTCATTAGAATGGCAGCTTTACTCACAGAGTATTTTAATAACCTTCAATTGCGGGGTTTACTTGAAATTTTTGATCAAAGCATTTTATATTTTTTATAATATATATATAGATTGTAATTAAAAATAATTAATATTATGTTATGGTCTACAAGGTGTTTCAAAATTTGCATATAAGACCGATTTTCGATTTGGAGGCCTTTTATTCGAAAAATAACTTCTTATTTTATTACACCTTCATATCATATCTGTTGATTAAATTTTTAAGCAAAAAAGTTAAATTAAATGTTAACTTCTCTTTTATTGATGACTATTATTTTAATATTCAATGCGAGAGTTCTTATTTAATTGATACCAACCTCTCAAGTTAAGATGGGCTGCCAATCGAAAAATCGTAGGACAAAAATACTCGCCTACCTTTTTGAAACACCTTTTATAAAAAAGGTGCATTGTATGCGAAGAAACAACTCAATAACTACAGAGTGAGATAAGGGTGAGAGGGGGAGAGGAGTTATCTGTCGCTGCTAAACATATCTGGTCCTAAAATCAAATCAAATAAAAGATGTCGGACAATACACGCCTCACCCACTCCTGGTGATTGTGTTACGGTTGATATACTACAGTATACCTACATAGATAAACACTCAGACAAGTATCAAGTATTTGAAAACATATCAACAATGGTATCGGGTTATTAATGTTAATACAACGTTGCCCCTTCTGTAACAAGTAGAACTTCGGCCACTGCGTCATTGAGGCAGTCCATCAACAACAACACAGATGTCATACTGCAAATCTGGTATAATCTGCCGGTTATTAATACTTTAAAGCTTAGCTTTACTAACTTACTAGCTTACAGTGGTAGTTTTCACGAAAAGGAAAACGATAAATAAGTATAATCGAATTATTTAAGGTACTAGAGGTTAAGTAATATTTTATGTAAAGCCTAGATTCATTTTATTATGTGTCTCATTTTAAGTGAACCAGTGATTGTATCATATAGTTCTTTAAACCTAAAACAGATCTCTCGACCAAAACAATGAAGACGATAAGCATTTAAATTTCGTGTAACTTCACGTTTAGGTACAATTTATATTTTTTACGGTGACGTTCACTCCAGAATTGTATGCTCTTTCAATCTTTCAATTAAATTGTTGTAAGAAAAAATGTTTGTCCATTGTTTTTAGGAGGTCTAACATAGGGACTAAGTAGAATACATATTTTTATATGTAGTCGTATTGCTTATTGTGTAAAGCATCATAATATAGTTCCTGAAAATGTAAATTGGAAGAAATCTTTATTTTACCATTCTAATGATGCTGTTGTTAATACGACAGTCAGACTGCGAGTATATGGGATTTATATACTAGTTGAAGGCGGATCTAAACTAGACATAGGCAATATTCATTTAAATCCTTTGCTCTGACATGTGTCCAATTGTTCACCCATCTATCGACCAGCATTCCCACCTGGAACCGGATAAAGTAGTTTCCATGTTTTGTTTGATTGAAACTGTTTCATCTATTATAAAACACCTTTATCTAGTAATACCTATACACACTACGGCTTTGCACGTATGTTTAGATTTTCCCGCATTTATAAGTGTAGTCACATGCTTTGGTATCACAATAATATTTTCAGACAATTCATGGGACTTTTATAAAAAAAATAACTTCGAAAAAATCCGATTTCAGCTAATGTTTACACTGGTAGTATAAAATTGTAACTATGGTTTTTACTTAAAAATAGGAATTTTATACAATCTTCAACCACCCGGATCACTTATTTATAAATTAATTTAAGTGAATTGAAAAAAAAAATATTTAATGAAAGTTTAAGAGAACGTTTAATTTTAATCAATAATAACCAAGACAACGAGAAAATTATATACCAACTTTATTAATTTTTATTGTAAGCTCCAGCTTCAAATAAAACATTATCATAGAAATCGATTCACAAACAAAGCTAAAATAAAAAAATTAAAACCTTTCTTGAATTATGTTAAAATATACGTTAGGTATATCATGTTCGCAAAAGTTAATGCGATTAGCGCACAGTATTTAATTATATATCGTTACACGCTTCTAGGTAATTTTTTTTTTTATGCTCGATAAGTCTTCATTTGTCCACAATCTCATCTGATCTAAGGTGACGATGTGGTCTAAGAAGGGACATTCTGACCTACACCAAAGTAATTTGTTCTATCTAAAGCGTTCACTAGACTCGCACATCCAAATCGCATTCCATCTACCACGAAATTAAATTCATGATAATAAGCCTATTTGTAACATAATCGCCCCCATACGCTCGTACCTCCCAGGGCTCTCATTAAACGTACTCACCGTTAGCATGGGCAAGAATTGTGTGCATCGGGAAATCGCTAAGTGGACTAGTTTCCCGGTTCGATAGAGCGACAGCCCTAATTGCTTTCCGGACGTGAGGTAGGGACAAAAGACGTTTTTTTGCACGTCACATGGCATGGTGTAAATGAGTCCGTACGTATTTATATATCGCGCTGAACAATTGTTTTGTTGGCTGGCTGTTTTTTGCTGCTGTAGGTATTCAAAAGCCTTAAATGCGGTGGCTTTATCATGGAACTGGCCACGTCATTAAATGCTTCTTTAAGTACATAATATACACATATACTTACATGTGCGAGCAGGCCTTAAAGCACAGTAGAACAAATGGTCCATGAAGCCGAAAAAACAAACGAATGGAAAACACTAACTAGATGGGCGGACGAATTTGTAAATGCCACAGTGCAGAACGCATCAACTAAAGTACGTTCTTACAGAAACCACAATGGAATATTGATATCTGAGTTTGTTGTTTTTTGCGATAATGCAACTTTAATTATATAAAGCCCTAATTTGATATGAATGGATCACCCTTTTACGATTACACAAAATACGATTTCGCTTTTATTTGATAACATTTGAATACCAAATATTATAACACCTTACATTAAATGATCCAAGTTTAAAATGCCGCAAATGCAAAATGAAATGAAATTGTCTAAGATAAAAAATCAAGTAAGACTAATTACCTAAAGTTTATAATTCGATTCTAATACTTTATTATTTTGAAAAATCATATCATTTTGTAATGTGCACGCGATACGCTTTCATTTGATACCACACTCGAGTATTTCCACACAATCAGTTCTTCTTGACTTCTTGACGACCTCTGTGGCTCGGTGGGCGAACGTCCGCCTGAGGCGCAGGAGGTTGCGGGTTCGATTCCCGCCGCGAGACCAGATTTTGTACGATCTACAATTTCTGGTTTCGGGTCTGGGTGTTTTCTATGTATCATATGTATGTATTTACAAAAAAAAAATGTATCTATGTAGTATATCAGTCACCTAACACCCATAGTACAAGCTCTGCTTAGTTTGGGGTTAGGTGATGCTGTGTGAGTAGTCCGGAAATATTTATTAGTCCGGAAATATTTATTTATTTTTCCCCACACAGGGAAAGTTATGGGGGGTGAAAAATGCTCATAACTTTTTAACGACTCAACTGATTTTAAAAAGCCTTTTTAAACATGTCTAAGAACTCCCGCGCGCAAGTCACCTTTAATACAAAAGCTTCGGGTGTTATGATGCCACAGTCAGACAGACAGACATCTCAAACTTATAACACCCCTATTTGTAGGTCGGGTGTTAGGTTAAAACACCTAAGTTTGATACGTTTACTACGGTCGCCGCTCCGCAGTTTTCTCGGTCAGAACGGTCCCAACGACCATTTGTTCTATGTAAATAATAAATAAATATTTCAAGACAATCGCCACAACAACATCTATCCCCATGGTAAGCTCTATGCTTGTGTTACGGGTCCTAGACATCTGATATAATTATTATTTAATGGACATGCATGTATAGACATTTTTATTATATATATTAAATAGTGCTTGCAGAACATACAAAACATTGACCCCCGAATCGTGCCCGAATGTGTTTTGTCACCTGCCCACTACCACTTCGAAAAGATCACAATATGTAGCAATAAAAAATTCAATTCTCTGCCGACTGAGTGGAAAAAAATTGATAGACCGACTATGTTTAAGTCTAAACTCCCAAATGTATAATATAAAGAATGTTTTTACTCTGTTGAGGATTTTTTAACGTATAAAATTATATCTATGAGTCTATGTTGTAACATTTTCTATTTGCTATTAATTTTTTTTTGGCATTATCTTTTTGTTATTGTTTGTCATTTACTTTAATAAATGTGAATTATTGTTTAGGATTATTATTTTATATATTTCGTAAACGATTGTTAAATTGTGATTGAATAAATGAATTGAATAGCTGATTAGCTTCTTATATGTCACAAGCCTGATTCGATCAAGTAAAGAAACCCATATCTATAACATAACTATTATGGCTTATAATTTAATTTAAATAACGCAATTAGTGAGTAATCAAATAATATAAGTTAGCTTTAACACGAAAAAACGGAGGAAAAGTATGAGATGGACTCTTACACCAAGTGTTACGTATTTCAACAGATTGTATTTCACTTATTTTAATAGAATAAAACATAATAATAATAATACTCGTAGAAAGTCGTCGTCGTAAAGGTTGTAGTCAGAGCTCCCATCCAAGTATTGACTTATACAAAATGAACTGAAAAAAATAAAGATACAGTTACGATTGATGACGTATTAATAAAAACTATTAACTGCATTAACCGCATTACCATGCAGGTAATGCACTTCATATATTTTTAGTTTAATAATTTTAGATTATCTATAAGAAACCTTAAAAACGTTCCCCGTGAGATTATAAACAAGCCATGGTGTCAAAAGTATCAGTGGTAGTTCTAACATGAATGTAATTAGTAAATTCAGCAGCCTATACGTAAGTTTAATCAGTGGATTACTAACGGCATTGCATTCATTCGATTTTGGACACACAGTTCAGTCAGATCACTCAAATTATGACATGATTTTCCTGATTTGACCTGATAGAACGCCCAAATAATTCAATAAAGCTACCCATATTTTATTTCTATACACGTTTGCGATAAAGGTTGTGTGTTTTATCTATTGTAGTTTAGATGTTGCTGCTACGAAAATTTATTTGCGCATAAAACACGTTCTCAAGGAAAACGTCGTACAAAAACCCGCGGCTTAATTGGCTTATGACGTATTGACTTCCCCATTATCACATATTATAGGCACTAATTATTTTTGACACGTTGAATTACAGGGTTCAAAGAAAGGGATTCTCTTTGACCACAAATTCGATTGTGTTAAGTCAGCATCATCACCCTATTAACGTTTGCACTGCTGGGGCACAGGGTCTCTCTTGACGAGAGAGTTAAGGTCTTAATTCGTCACGCTGGCCAAGGGCAGGTTAGTGAATGTCACATGTCCTTCAAACTCTTTTAAAGTTCTCAGAACATGCCGGTTTCCTCTTGATGTTTGCCTTCACCGTTAAAGCCTTTTCTAAATCAACTTAACATACCTCCAAGTACATATGTATGTTTTAAGATAAATAAATTAATATTATGAATATGATCTGAAACATATTATTAACCTTATCCCGAACTAAGCAGAGCTTGTTATGCGATATGTGAGACAGGTGAATTCCATTGTAATACATCAAATATAACAAGCCAACAAACCAAAGTTGTACACCCTACAAATCCTGGTATACATCTACAAATCTATTTTATACAATAATTTGGAATGTCGATTTACAATTCCATATATTTTTGTCTAGACTAGATGTCCATCACAGACAAATATTTTAATTTATGCTGAATACTCCAACAAATTGCCTCAAGACTGTGATGAAGTACTAATAACTTTATTATTCATTTAAAATTAGTCTTCTCAATCACCGATCTCGATTATTTTCCAGGGTAATTCCCATAACACGAAAATCACTTCTATAATAAGAAATACTTTTATTCGTTTCGTTATAAAATCAATTTAAAACACATAATTTTTTTCATATCGGATAACTTTGGGCGGTTTTCTAAATAAAAAAAAAAATTAAGATAAAAAATAAGCTATCTTAAATAACTATGTAACAATAAAAGTAATGGAATTCGGAATAAATTTTCCCGTTTCTATTTAAATGCTATCCAAATACATTTGGAATTCATTTCAACATCAATCGGTAATTTCAAATTCATCCAAAGAATTAATAATCATTCAATCTATGCTGACGGAGATTTCAATTTTATGCAAGGCATAGAAAATGGTAAAATGAAATCTTTCGTAGCAGTATAACGTCGTGGCGGGCCTACGGGCTACGGCGTAGCTCAGTGCTACGAGCGACACCGCGGCCAACGCGCGATGCGCCGCTACCCGCCGTTACCAACTTACACACGCGCCGTTAAACGCATTTTATGAACGCTATAAAAATATACTAAACCATTTCTTACTCGACAAAAATAAATCATAAAAATACGTATAAATTCAACAATAATTATACTAAAACAAAACTTTTCAAAAGCTTTCAAGCACTTTAA
Organism: Gymnoscelis rufifasciata; assembly: GCA_929108375.1. Taxonomy (NCBI): domain Eukaryota; kingdom Metazoa; phylum Arthropoda; class Insecta; order Lepidoptera; family Geometridae; genus Gymnoscelis; species Gymnoscelis rufifasciata. The sequence goes on from OV815303.1 coordinate 11,717,729, forward strand.
ATCTGGTGAAATGAAAGTGTTGGACCTTTGAGTGAAGTCTCCCCCGATTTCAATATGATCTTGTCATGTCTTGTCCGACAAGTGGTTTGGATGGCAGCGACCTTCCTTGTGCGCGGTAAGTTTTAGGGATCTTGAAATTTTTAATTTACTACAAGTTATTCTCATCTTTAAATAGTTTGGAAAAAAAGATTTGTAACTAGTTATGGTATAAACAACGTAGGCGTAGTTTTTGGTTGATTCCATTAATTAATTTATTAGTTTTATTTACAGCACCATTATACTTACAGATACAATAACAGATTTATTTTAAGTTTAGGAACATAAATATAAATAAATAAAATAAATATTGCTGGACAATCTACACAGCAACATCTAGCCCCGCGGTAAGCACTAAGCTTGTGTTACGGGATACTTAAATGAAACACCCAGACCAACATTCAAACATTCTGAATTTTAATACTATTGGCATAATTTTTGAAAATGGCGGTTGATCTGAGATTCAGCAACCGCATTTAATTGGACCTTGATAAAGTATTTTCGATGTGAATTTATTTCGTAACTAGCGGAATCCATTTTGCCTTAAGATTTGAAATGTGTATGGAGCTCTTAGCTTCTGAGATATTTATTTTAAGCTTGATGCTTGAATTATATAAGCGGCCATCCTCTTACACTAAAGTGTGAAACCACAAGTCAAAGTCTTTTATTTGCACCATTTTTTTACAAAGACTTTCATACCAACAATAAAATACCTGAAAAGAAATAAAGAAACCGGCTTTGAAAAATTTCATTCTATATAGTAATAGTGACTAGATTGACTTGTGATTGGACTTCTGGCCCTAGCTTTGCTTGCATTACAAAGGATTTTCCTGATAAAGAACCTATTCCAAGTTCCTTTTTAGGATTTTTGTGTTATTTAACGTTGCACTTAATCAATTAAAATAAAATAAGTGCAATTAGTGCAGATACAGAATTTAAGATTATATGCTTTTCCTTTTACAGCTTCAGTTCAGAAAAATCGTCCTGTGAATTTTAGTTATTTATTTCTGCGTGATAGCTGGGTGATGAATGTTAAGTCAATCTAGTCATCATCTTACTTCTATTCTCCCACAGTTCTCATTCAGTGAGGTGTCGGCTCACCATGCTTTATATATTTGCTTTATAGTTTTAGTTTCAAGTAAATCTTTAAATCAGTAAGCTTTATTTTTATAACTCTCCAACAAATAAACAAATTTACTTTCGCTTCAATAAAGTTTAGATTTATAAAACGTGATGGATCAACATCTGGCCTGGCTACTGGCAATGAGCAATGGATTGGTACTCACCAAATCCCTTCTATTGGGAACCCACATCACATCAAACCTTGTTTACCAATTTGTCATCTTGTTGACACATTTCACAAATGGGCCAAAACATTTCGTTACATTTAGTCCCACTTTCAACACCTACTTCAATTCTATCCTATAAATGCTTGGCCTCATTTAGAGAGACAAGGGGTGTCCCTTTCTGCTAACACTGAAGTAAAATACATTTGAAGTATGATATATGGTTGAATGAAACTGAGTTATAGAGTTTCTAGTTATAGCTTAACACTGCCGTACCTCCGCAATCGATCACTTAGTAATGGGCATGTTAAATCATTCTAAACTATCGTGTGGTTAGGGACATCACTTAATCTGCGGTCGAGCGTCGAATCGCCGAGACATGTCGTCATAGCTTGTAGTTGGCTTTGAATTGAATCGCATATCAGTACGAGTATTATATGTAACTTTTTGGAGTTTACTCCTTAAGAAACGATTTGAGTTATAAGGCCCGGTACGGAAATTTTATAAGGAGTAAAATCAAAGTGTAACACGAAAAGTTAAGGCGTTACGTAGAAAGAGACAAACATATATATCTGTAGGATTGAACGTGTAAAAGAATGAGATGGAATATATTACACAGCGTATCTCATTCTCGGGGTCTCCTCTTTGCGCGATACTTCGCAGTTGAGACTACGAAGTATCGCGCAAAGAGGTATTGCTGTATTTTATTTATATTATTTTGTAACATACTTTATGTAATACGCTTTATTGAAGTAATTTATATAATCCGAATAATTACAGATATATGTTTGTTTCTCTTATCATTTTAGCAGATGCGTTCATTTACCCTTTTTTTCTATTCGATATATATCATAATTATAGTTCGTAAGGAGTAAACTCCAATCGTGCCACTCCAATGTGTGTGTAAAATTAATTTTAGTTTGATGGCGTCAGGTTCTTTTACAAACCTATTAATGGATTTTGCTAAACTTTGAGGCGGAATGGCCAATGCTCAGTTTGGTAATAGTCATTAATAACAGATGGTACGTTGGTAAGGCAGACTAAAATTCATATTACATCAAGCTGTATTATTTTAAAATAATTATATTTTGCCTCACAAATAATTAAAGAATTTCCCTGTAAAAATACAGGCAGTGCCGGATTCAGGGATTTTATATATGTACATGACAACGTCCTTTTTATATACGGGCTAAGATCCGTCAGAATATACAACTCCGTCTAGGTACTTTCTTTAATCTGAATATTGGAAACGGTTCAAACGATTTCATGACATTTAGTATACATAGAGTTTCTGGGCGACTAATAGATCTAGCTCGGTTTCATTTAAAATTTATGAAGTTAATATCAGTACTACTTGTATTACGAATCACAATTACGATGATACAATTTCCGAATATTTAAGCCAATTAATGTGTTGGATATGTTGCATTAATTTAGCCAATGTTGTTCCTTATATTTTACAATAATAATATCCACACAACAACATCTAGCCCCGTGGTAAGCTCTAAGCTCGCGGGAACTAAATAATTTGTTTACTTATTTCACAACATTCGAGTAAACTATGCAATGGTTATTTATGTCAATAATATGTATCAATGGTTAGCAATTTCATGACCAATATAGCTTTGTCACAATTGACTGAGTGAAATAGTACAGCTGTTTTGCTTAGTCAAAAGTTTATTTAAACCATTGTCTAATTTTACTCGTAGATGGTGAAACAGGACCTTAATATTAATAGACATTATATCGAAACTTTTTGTATAGTTTTTTTGTAATAAAAATTGTTTGTTCAGCAGAAAGCCATGGTAAACTAACGTACATACATTCCACCACAATATTGTAGGTTATAATTTTTTTAAACACGGGTTTATCTCATTAAAATTACAACAGTAATCCTTAGAATTCTTTGATATATTTTTCTTAAAAGTCGCAGCTGGACTGAACGTAATTGAAGTAGCTTTAGGTACAATTAATTAAAATCTGTCTAATTTGGGTTTGAAGCGTTGAAAGGGAACGATCGATCACTTTTACGGTACAAACAGTATTGTTTATTCCATTACTTTTTTTCCAGAAGAAAAATTCTGAAATTCATTTTTAATTAGAATTGTAGATTGATTTCAAATTGCAAAAAAGTTAAAATATAAGTTATTTATTTTTTATGATATAATATGAGCCTTCTTTTGACCACAATCTCAGCTGATGTAAAGTGTCGATGTGGTCTAAGATGGAGCATGAAGACCAAGAAGGCTATTTCGGAGGCAAAGTATGAGTTTTGAAATATGAAATTTAATTTCATATTCATCGAACTTTCTTTGGTTAAACTTTAGAAAAATAAATACCAGTGTTTTATGATATTATCGCTCGCTCTCGTCTCGTCTTGGATAAGATAGCGCCTCTTACATGTTTTTTAGCCCTATTTTCACTATTTTATGCTACAACTCGAGTTTTAGTGAACCGAAGTAATTTGTCTATGATTGAACTAATCATAGACAAATTATTTTTAATGTCAATTTGATCAAAATAAGGCAATGAAATGAGTTTAGCCTGATCTAATAGCGTTTATAGCAAATGGTGAAATCGGGAATTAGTCGTCAAGCAGCGTAAAAGCTTTGCCTTCATTTCCTTAAATGTAAAACAACATAATATTAGGTCCTTACATATGAAATTGGCGTTTTGTATGGGAGGAACAAAAAGTCGAATATTTTTTAATATAATATATTTAATTAATCAAAGTATGAACCATTATTTTCTATGCACTTTTGCCATCTTATAGGTAGTTCATTGATCCCTTTACTAAAAAAACTAGTCGGACGGGAATCAATAAAATCTTTGAAGGCGATTTGGACTGCCCCATCGGAGTTGAATTTTTTCCCTTGCAAGAAGTTATCCAAATTTCGAAAAAAATGGTAATCTGTTGGAGCAAGGTCCGGGGAGTACGGAGGATGTCTTAGACTTTCCAATTGAAGCTCTTCTAATTTAGTAGCCGTCTGTTGCGCAGTGTGTGGTCTAGCGTTGTCGTGAAGCAGCAGTGGCGTGGAGCGATTGACCAGCCTAGGTTGTTTAGCCGCTAGCTTTTCCATCATGGTTTGCAATTGCTGACAATAGACATCAGCCGTAATAGTCTGGCCAGATTTGAGAAAACTGTAATGAACAATACCGGCACTAGTCCACCAAACGCTTACAAGTAACTTTTTTGGGGTTAATTTTCGCTTGGGGCAGGATTTGGCTGGCTGGCCAGGATCCAACCATTGCGCTGAGCGCTTCCGATTATCGTAAAGAACCCATTTTTCATCACAGGTAATGATTCGGTTTAAAATACCTTCATTATTGTGCCGGTTTAGTAATGTAACGCAGCAGTAGACGCGCGTTTGCCGGTTTGCTTCAGTCAATTCGTGAGGTACCCACCTTTCAAGCTTTTTAATCTTCCCAATTTGAATCAAAACAGTCTTCAAGTGAATTAAAACAGTTTTATCACTAACACCGCAGCCTGCAGCTAACTCGGACGTGGTTTGCGATGGATCCGCTTCCACAATAGCCTTCAACTCTTCATTATCAACTTGAGTCTCAGGCCGTCCACGGGGCTTGTTCTGCAAGTCGAAATTTCCAGAACGAAAACGTTGGAACCAAAAACGAACTGTGTTTTCTTTTGCAACACGACCGCCATACACATCATTCACCCTTCGAGTTGTTTCCGCAGCACTAGTGCCACGGCGGAACTCGTACTCGTAAATAATGCGATATTTTAAGTTTTCCATTTTGTAAAATGAGTGACGCAAACAGAAAAAAAACAGAAGAAAAAAAACAAATGAATGACGATCATCGAAGCACAAATACATGAGTCTATAGCTGTACAAATTTGAATTTGGAATTCCTTACCAAAGAGGAGAAATTTGTGATTAAAGTGGCCAGTACGAAAAACGCCAATTTCATATGTAAGGACCTAATATTATGTAATGTGGACGCGATGCTCTTTCATTTGATACCCCACACTAGTATTTTTGCAGATTTTCTGTTTTTCTTCCCCACTCGCACCCCCATAACTTTTAAATGGCTTAACCGATATTCATGAAACATGTCTAAGGACACCCGAGCCAAACTCACCTTTCATACAAAAAAAAACTAAATTGAAATCGCTCCATCCGTTCGGGAGCTATGATGTAACAGGCAGACACGACAAACTTATAACACCCCTCTTTTTTGGTCGGAGGTTAATAAATAAAAAAATAATTCTGGATTAATCACACAGCATTACAAAACCCCAAACTAAGCAGAGCTTATACTATGGGTGTATAAATATATATTTTATTGTAAATACATACTTATCATACATAGAAAACATCCAGACCCGAAACCAGAAATTGTAGATCGACCTTGAGTGAAACACAATTTTAATATAAGTGGCATTACAAGAAGTATATTTTTCTTCTTCCCTGTTTTTTAGTGTATACGCATGTAGCACCGTGTCAACGCTCACCATAAGGTTTTATCTGAAACCCAGCGTTGTTATGCATCGTGAATTGTAGCAACATGAATCTGAGGCAAAACCTCTATCAAATTAGCGTTTTGAAAACAAAAGCACACACAAGTACCGTACACAAGTATGGGCACTACCAGAACATATAAAAAAAGAAAAATTATTAAATTATACACCCTGTTAAAATCTTTTAAAGTTCTCAGAACATGCCGGTTTCCTCACAATGTTTGCCGTCACCGTTAAAGCACATACATTTCTCAAGAAGAAAAATCCAGAGGTGCATGGCGGGGTTTGAGCCCACGACCTTCGGAATGAAAGTCGAGTGTCCTTTCACTTAGCCAACACAACACGGCTTTAAAAATTATGGTAATTTACGCCATAGAAAATTAAGGTATTCTTCCGAGAAGTGTATGTCAATAAGTTGTTTGAAACCCATTCAAGAAAGTAAAGCCCTTTTCGTCCGTCCAATTTATTAATAATTCCTATGAAAGTCCTTAGTAAGGCGACTAAGACTGTATTAAATAATACGTAAGTACTATTAACGTAAGTATTTCAAAAGGAGGTAAGTACACTTAATACTCTCATTGTTAAAATGTTGCTCTCAATATGAATTTCGAAATACCTACCACGCTGTCGAATGAATAACTGGTTGATTTGATATTCAGGAACTTTTTCGTTTAGGGAAGGGTCCGAGTTGATAATTCCATGAATAGAGAAAGTGCTGCATTATTTTTGAATTAATTTAAACAAAATTGATTGTCAAGGGTTTTGTTGCGGGGGATGAATCGATAACTTATTCAGTGTCAATTTACGCGTTGTTAATTAATTCTAAATTTGTGTAGAAAAAATGAAGACGAAGTAACGTAGCTTACAAGCGAGATGCGGGTTACGAACCCACGTCTTCCATTATACGCATGGACGTTCTGACCAACTACGTCATCGCCACTACGTCACTACGTCTATCGCTTCAATTTCTCCTACAATTACAAACGTCATCGCCACTACGTCACTACGTCCATCGTTCATCGTCAATTTCTCCTACAATTACAACTACGAATTACGCTTCGTACTATTTCTTTAGAATGTAAGTATAGATTTAGAATATTAGTTTCTACCTGTAAGTACGGTTTATTACTTTGTAAAAAACATAAAAAGGCTTACGAGTATGTATTTAAATATAAACATGTTCTAACATATTGATGAACATTTTGCATTGAATTAATATAAAATAATAAATAAAAATAAATATTTCCGGACTACTCACACAGCATCACCTAAACCCAAACTAAGGAGAGCTTGTACTATGGGTGTTAGGAGCTTGTACTATGGGTGTTACATAGATTTTTTTTTGTAAATACATACATATGATACATAGAAAACACCCAGACTCGAAACCAGAAATTGTCGATCGTACAAAATCTGGTCCCCCGGCGGGAATCGAACCCGCAACCTCCTGCGCCTATTATGATTTCGTTTGAGTGATAAAAATATTATATGAATATTTTTATTCAAAGTACAGTCAGCTAGTAAAGTGTAAAGCAGCTTATAAAGTAATTCGAAGTCTTAGTATTTTAATATGAATCCTTATTAAAAATGTCTCCTGAGATTATAATCCGAAATGCAGTAACGTTTTTGCACCGAGACTATTTGAAATTACATTGTGCTAAGCCCTGCTAAGAACCTGGACCTGCCATTGTGAGCTGACATGACATACTAAACTTTCTTATCTAACTTCTCTTTCTTAAATAACTTAACTCCTGCGAGAAAAGGAGTAGAAATAGTGTCCACCGCTATTATTAGCATTGTCAATTAGTCCGTTAACCTGAACTCTATTTTATCAATTTTTTTCGCGAAAGATATAGCTAAGAAAGCGATCTGGTTTTTTTGGTCGCAAGGCTAGTTACTATATAATGCATTTAAAAAAAATAACTGTAACAACAACTTCAAAAGAATGTCTATTATTTGTTAGTTATAACACCTACATAATTTTACCTGAGACACATCATACCCATAATAATAATAAACATGAAATTTCACAGTGAAATTTAATTACTTATTTAGTTCTAAAACACTATTATATCGCCTGGTAGAAATTACTTTTATTCTGACGAAATCGGCTGTTACACACACACACCTACACACCGGGGGCCTAACCCACAAATCCAATTCTTTTTCCGGTGACTTATTTTAACTTAACTTATATTTCTACTTGCTTACGCCCGCGGTAAAAAATAGCTTTTGTCTTTTACCGGAAGCTATCTCAAACTTTCGCGTTTATCATATTAGTAGGATTACTTAACAAGGAATGATTTGTGGGAAGGATGTTCTATACTGGGTGCCTTGTGGGTGGATTTAATTCAATATAAACCCATAAAGTTGTCGAATATTCTGTCCCAAATAAAACTCGATTATGGCTCTATCACTTTGTCTGTACATTATCAGTGGCATGCGAAGCGCGCTCGGAAACGGACGTACTTTGCTCTTGCACTGAATATTATTATTCGTGATACGCGCGGTCCACACAGCTGCGCGCGAATGCAATGAGTGCGAAACCGCTCATTGTCAACGAGCTCCTGGCGTTTATTCAAAATGCCATTGACACCATGGATGAGGTCAGCATCTTGCAGATCTGCAAGTCCAACTTCAAGGAGGAGGAGATTTGCAGCGGCAAGGCGCTGCTCTACCGGACGCTCAAAAAGTTAGATCAGATGCCATCTCGTCGTAGGGATGGAGGAGAAAAGAGCTTGCAGGATATTATCACGCTTCTCAAGAGCACGGATCCCGATGACGTGCCCGACTTCGTCGCGAAGGAGCTCCACAAGCTGCCCCCTGTGACGTTCGACCACGTCGATGTAACCAGACTACTGAAGGATATAACAAATCTTAAGGCAAGTCTGGTCGAAGTACATAGAAAGATGGAAGAGTCACAGATTACCATCAGTGAACTACGCAATGAGGTTGCATCACTGCACGTGGCCTCGGAAATTAGATCACCCGCGGCCGTTTCCAATGTGAACACGAAACGTGGAGCTCATAATATGTCGGCGTCATCGTTTGAGTCAGCAGTTTTGGACGTGTCGCCGGCCGCCGCCGCGAGCCCCCGGCCGATCCCCGCACCGTCGAGTGAGAGACCGACAAATGCGCACGTGCCGTCCCTCTCCTCCCCCGCGCGCGCTTATGCGTCCGTCGCCGCTGCTGCCGCGCCTGCACCGCGCCCGCAACCATGGCGGAAGGGGACTAAGAAGCCTTGTGGGCCACCACGTGATGCTGCGCCTACGCCGGCTTCTGGGAAGGCGCCATGTGACGCGGAGGGCTATACCATGGTTTTTCGCTAGTGCCGTAAACCTAAAGGCCGCAATCAGTGCGGCACTGGGCCCTCGGACCAAAACTCTGTGTTCCGAGCGGAAGTACCTACCACGCAAATCTACATCTCGCGCGTCTCGCACACCGTGAACTCCGAGGCTGTGGTGGAGTACATCCGAACCAAGACTGCATTTTTGGTTCGCGTCGAAAGGTTGGAATCCCGCAGTAATGTGAGCTTCGGTTCATTTATGGTACGGGTTCCAACTAAACATCTGTCGACGTTCCTGAATAAGCAGTTTTGGCCGCAAGGGGTCAAGTTTCGACGGTTCATCGGTCGCCTACACTGCAAGGCGACACCGCCGTAACAGATGATCCACGTTGATGACACTTTAGTTTATAAGATTTATATTTTTTATGTATGTTAGTCTATAAGGTATATGTTTATATGGGCCTTAGATGCCTGAAATAAATGATTTATTTATTATTTTATTATTATTATTATTATACGTGATTGGAAAATTGAAAGACCGTCGAGAATATCAAATGTGTTGAGTAAGTTCGTTGTAGTTACACAAACTTCAGTCTTTGGAACTTTAAGTAGCTACTATTCTTGCTTCTTTAATGGTTAGATTACTTTTTGATTTTATTATGTAAACATAATCGAGTCGAGTTAGTTGAAGAAAGTTTGTTGTTTGCACCTCGGGGCTAATTTCGCAAATTGATTTAGAATGTGAAGGTAAACATAAAGTAGATATTTATAGGTTTACTTTATATTTTTGTGGGTTTGTTAATGAAGCATGTTCACTACATTTGAGTTTAAGCTTACTACAGAAAAGTACCTAGTTACTGAGTTATTGAAGAAAAAATTAATTTCGAACAAACTGTTAAAAAATGACGTCACGCTTAGTCAGGTTACTAAAAGCGGCACTAATTGAAAAATGATTGAAATAAAAATTAATGAAATCATATACATAGAACTTTGCTGTAACAGTTTTCGAGTCTTTATTTAAACATATGATAATTCCTCTTTATTATAACAATTATAGTTGAGCTTTTTACGGGTTTAACTGTATTATAATTGATGAGATTTTATTGATTTAAAGAAAAAAAATACATTAGGGATAACAGCGTAATTTTTTTTAATACAAAAATGTTTGCGAGAACTTTGGAAAATTCATATATAACAACACATAAATATATAGGAACAAGAGATATTGGAGATCATCACTTCGACTTCATAATACAGGCGAAAGTTGGCACGGTTGGTTTCAATACAAAACGTGATACTTGCGTTATCTAGGTAGATGTATGTATGTCTGTCATTGAAATAAATGGTTTGGATTTCACTGCCAGGATTAAATTTAAAGTTATGGTTGGAATAATAGGTAACCCTGTCTTTTCATAATTTATATTAACTTTTAATTAGGTATGTAATTTACTTCCTACACTAATTAATACTAATGAATGTGTCTTAGGTACACAAACATCTGGGATATTTGATTATTTTTGGAACATTGTGATATAGTTTCAATCTAAAGTGCATGAAACAGTCTACATTTTTAGTAATGTTTGCAGCTTTGCATTCTATAAGTATAACGATTTAAATTGCAAAACGAGTACAGTTTATGTTTTTTATAGGTACACATATTATAATACACTTTTACGCTATATACTTTTACTTTATATTTATACTCTATTTTTATTATCATACCAGCCTTAAACTATGAGTTATATTTTATTTATATATATATTTTTATAAAACAACTTTAATTTAAATGTTCCTTTGTATAGCACTACCCTTAAATGCGCGGTGTTGTTCAGAAACGACATACTGAAAACCACAGATTATGAGGAACTTCCTATGTTTTTTAAGTAACCATAACTACTTATTCTTGTTTCTGAACGTATTTAGACATATTTTATGCACTGGCATAAGAGAATGCTTTTTTTACTTTGACACAATGTAAATGTCAAATATCACTTTGAAGAAAACTTAGTTTTTGGCGCGAACCATGTTTTGAAACTGTATTTTGGACTACGGTCATATTGCGTAAGTTTATAAAATTATTTATTTTTGCTTGTTTTATGTTCAATTATACGTATGAAATATAAAATATTGAAAATAATTGATACCTTTGTACAAATAAGCATAAATCGGTTTGTTGTAGGAAAACTACAGTGCGCATTGCTGTGTAAATAATTGCAAAAATTGGTGAAGGGCTTTTCGCTTATTTTCCAGCATGCCGCGTATACAAAAACGCGATATTTTAGCTTATTTAGAAAATCTTGATGACTCTGAAGATGGATTTGATGAGTCAGACTCCGAGGTAGAAGATGAAGGTCAGTATTATCAAACCGTACAAGATGTTCTTCGAGACCTTGAAGATGAAGATACTCAGCCTGATTTGTTGGATACTGATCCTCCTCTTGTACCCCAACGATAATGACGATTTTCAAGACCCTTCCATCGCTATAGCACAATCCCATCCTGATTCCCCATCTCGCTGCCCACAACCATTACCTATTGCCAACATTTCATCGCAAGGGACGTCTAGACGACCGATAAATCGACCTGTGATTTGGCGAAAGAGAAATCTTGTTACTGATGAAGACAGGCTAATTTTTAGTGGAGAAACTCAAATACCGGAAGCTTTGATGATGTGTGACACACCATACGATTTTTTTTCATTTTCTTTCACATCAGATTTGAAAAATACAATTTTAGAACAAAGCAACTTGTACGCAGCCCAGAAACAGATCTCCAATCCTGAAAATATAAATGAAAATATACTGAATAAATTCATTGGCATATTGGTTTATTTTTCAATTATAAAGTTTCCGAATACCAGAGCTTACTGGAATGACAAATATGGTTCTAACCACATAAAAAATACAATACCACAAAAAAAAATTGAAAAAATAAGACCTATTATCCATTTTGCTGACGACACGAAGTGCTTCCCCAGAGATCATCTGGATTATGACAGGCTGTACAAAATAAGACCTCTTGAAACCACGCTCAACTTCTCTTCGATAAGGGGCAACAACAAAGTCCTCAATCTAGGTAAGTTCAGGCTAGAACTTGCTGACTGTGCCAAATTGGTCGACCAGCACATGGAGCTAAACGTGGTCGGCCCAATGGAGGCTCCTTACAAGGAGAATTCGAGCTGAAGAAGTTCCGAGGTCCAGCTCAAGCAGTTCCATCGAAAGATGTGAGATTGGACCAGACATCTCACTGGGCACTTTGGATGGATAAGCAGCAAAGGTGCAAGTTCCCAAAATGTTCAGGGTTTACCTTAAAAATGTGTCAAAAATGTCACGTTTCTTTATGTGACACCAAAAAAAATAATGGTTTTTTTAAATACCACAATGACCCATAAATAAATATACTTTCAAGAAAAAACATGTTTTTATTTTATCCATACTAGCACATTTCCTATGAATGCGTAATGTTGTTTTAAAACAACATTAACATTTTTGAAAAAAAAGTTCATTAAATTCAATCATAGATTTTTTTTACTATTTTTCCCGTAAAGTAAAACCTATCTACTAATAAATATATTTTTATCAAAAGAAATAAAAAACTCGCGCATTTAAGGGAGACCAAACGCCTGGGCCGATTTTTATGATTCATACGTCGATGGAATCCACTAACTCCAGCGATTGTCACTAAAAATGACTGTAAAAATTCAACATGGCGACTACTGGACGCCATTTTGTAAAACTAAAAAAAAGTCATTTTCATGTGGGATATTGTTGAATAAGTATTTCAAAAAATATTTTAGTTTTGTTCACTGTGTATTATAAACATTTAAATTTGGCAGCATTTGTTTGCCCTTGTCACTCACTATGAAATTTGTTTGTTAGAACAATACAAAATACAGCTTTGCTATCTATTTTGCATTAAGTAGGTTAATATTTGCTTGGTAGTTGTTATGGATCGTTTGGTAGAGGAGTTTCTGTTTTTGCGCTATCCTATCAAGCCTATTTACATAATACATACTTATCAGTGTTATTTATAAAATAATGTTAGTTCTTGTTTAGTTATCATAATGGGCATTGTTAAAAGCACAGAAAAACGATACCTATATAACTGTATTGTTTTTCTGTTCTTTTAACAATGCCCATTTACAGCAGCTCCTATTTATAATTGACAAAGCCCTTATACGGCAGCAACAATTATTATTATTAACACATTTTGCAATAATTAATCAATTTTATTTATATGATGAAAAGTTGGTACCTATTTTTTATATTGACCATGCCCCTATACAGAGTAAAATAAATGAATTGAATTATTATGATTTAAATTAGCTAGTAAAATAATTATTACATACTAGTGGCCCGCGCCGGCTTCGCACGGGTTTTTCTTCAATTTTTTTTCCCGGCAATTATTAGATTTTTTCCCGCCTTTTAAACCATCCCTAGACCTCCATGAACATTCCAAGACTTATGATAAGATAAATCCGTTCAGCCGTTCTCGAGTTTTAATCAGACTAACGAACAACAATTCATTTTTATTTATATAGATAGATTACATATTAATAACAATTTGAGTGTAAGAACAATTGTTTCTAAGTTAGAATTGTTGATTTATATGTTTCTCTATGGTGCGTCAGTAGACCAAAGACAGTTGTATCGTACATCCGCAACACAATGGTAAAGAAAACCAAAATGTAACGGTTTTTCTGTCGATGGCGTAACTCTCTGACTCAGGTGCTGGCGGGAAGATGTCGACCAGATACTACTAGATCTTTACAACACAGATTTATTATCTGTTCACAACTACGACTACTTATAGCCAAGTCTATCTATCACTAGTCGGTCTATCGCTTCGGGATATTTTCACTTGTCCACTTTCGTATCTAGATACTGAATTAATATCAAAAGTCTTTATATCAAAATTCTAGAAAGCTATAGTATATCTCGAAAGCTATAAAATGCAAAAAAACAATGGGCCTATTCCCGATCAATCGAAAGCGGTTACAAAGGTCAGTCCATGACAATCTACTGACTCATCTGTGGGACATCTTATTATTTGCACGATTTTCAACCTTAGATGTAGTAAACATAAAGTCTTTGTCGCTTACTACAGTATTACCGTGCCAACAATGAGCTTCAAATATTATTAATAACTAGCTGACCCCAGCAAAATCAAAAATAGATAGTGGCCGATTCTCAGACCTACTGAATATGCATATAAAATTTTATAATAATCGGTTAATCGCTGTTTCTGTGGAGTATGGTAACTAACACTGTGACAGGGTATATATAAGAAATTACTTTCTATAATTCAATTTTCAAAATTAAAATGTAACAACATTTGTATGCTAAAATAGTTAGAAATGTGAAACACTGATCGGATACGAAACCGAGCCCCGTGATTCGAATACGTCAAAATATAAATGTTTCTCTGAATTCTTGTATTTTTTAGGTTATTTTTAGGGTATTTTTATTTTTGTTCCTATTTTGAATATTTCACGTTTCCTGTACATGATTTTTTATTGTAGACTTGGTTATGGGAATCCTAACCAAACTTACACTAATTGTTGAGAAACAATTACACTGCTTACACTAAGTTTGCAATGTCGGAGGTTTCGTTGTAAAATCAATTTTAAACAGGAACGTGTTTATTGATAACGGTGAACAAGGGCTGTACATTAATTACAGACCGAATGCCCTGTTGGAATTATTGTTAGACCCATGTTTCTGACGTTTACCAAATTTCGAGTTTGTAACGGAATAAAATACCTAATTATGAGTCTGATGTTCGGTATTTGACTTTGATATTCCAAAGAAGGAAATCGAGTAATACTTTAATTGGTTTATCGTTTGATTCATTTTATAACGTGCTAGAATTTTATAGTTTCTCTATTCCTTGTGCCTCAGACAATGCTTTTCGTGTATCTATTTGTTATTGTGCTACGTTTAGTAGTGATTTTTATTATCTTAGTGTGCGGCTGCAACAGGGGGTGAAGTGTCTACGCGTGTCTCTGAAAGGGTATACGCGATGTTCTTGCCTACATTAAGAGGACAAAGATTTGTGTTGTGCACCGAGCAACAACATTCTGAAGAGACGTCATTGTAGCTACACGACCACACTTATCGCGTTGGCACGAATATTCGCCGTAAGCCGCGAAAAAAGTCGCACCTACGGAATGTAAAAATTAAGTTTACAGATACATTAAATTGTTTGGAGTCAATGCCATTTTTTTAAATTTATTTTTAATTATTATTTAGAACCAGATAATCCACCCAACAAATCTAGCCTACTAACAAAATAATTTAGTATTTACGTTATATTTTGCTTTTTGTAATGTCATGAAGCTTTTTCAAAGTTACACAGATATCGGGCGAGTCTAATAAAAAGCAAAATAAAATCTAAGAAACTTATAAATCAGGCCTTCTGAACCTTTCCCTTACAATGAATATTAAATCCGTTTCAGAAACTTCGCACCCAAATAATTTTCCTTGACGTGATAAAAGTTACACAATGTCAGTTGAATGTTTCATGGTCAAGAATGAAGTTGGCCCGTTTCACCTTGCGAGGCGGAGGGTGCAAACTTAATAATTATCAACTTCGTAGTAATATTCAACTACTTAACAGCTTACAAACGATTTACCTAAGGAATCTCAGAGTGTCCCGATAAATAACCCGGAGTCTAATTTATGTCTAGCGGCGCATTTGTGCGTTAAAACAGGTTGAGATTGTACGGATATTAGGTTCCAATAATGATCGTGCCTGAGAAACTTCAGGTACCTATCTGTCTTCTACAGTATCATCATCATCATATAAGCCAAGACACTGCTGGACAAAGCCTCTAATCATATATTTCCAGTGGGAAGCGGCCTCCATCCATCATGAAACCGCACCCTTTATCCACTACTCCGTACACCTTTTATTATTTTAGGTGGTTGACATAAGCTGTACTTGATTACTATTCTAAAGAATAGGCATGATGACTACATAAAAAAATATCTATGTATTCTGTTTAGTTCGTATGTTAGTCCGTTCAAAAATACTGGTCCCTATTTTTCCCTTTATATAAAATAAATGCTGTATGATGTTCTGTATCATCTCAATTTTTATGCAAGAAAAAATTGAGATGAGTTACCATTTTCGTATTTGGGACCAGAATTTATAGATCCCAATGATGGCGTGAATCGAACCCGCATTTTTCTGCAACTCAGATTGGTCCTAGTCTATCGAGTCAATTTTTGATATAAATATTAATTGTTTGCGAACCGATTACAGTAGGTACAACGCAAAGTATTATTAAATCAGTGGAACTCAATAAGGTCGTTTTTCAGGTATCATATGCTGTGACGATGAGTACCGATTGGTTCGGCATCTGATGCAGAAATATGATCCTTCTGTGCGCCCCGTCGAGAACTCCTCACACCCACTGCTGGTCACTTTTGGAGTGTCCTTGCATCACATCATCGATGTGGTAAGTGTTATGTTACTAAATATAAATATATTCCTAGTTTTAGTAATGTTTCATTCAGTCATTGAATAGTTTATATGTATGTATGCGGCAAGCGGCATATTTGTGGAAGTTACTTTTTTTAACAGCACATCAATCAAATTAACAATTTTTTTTCGACCCAGTGAAGACTGCACCATTTTTAGGTAATGTAACCCAATCATTACAGAAGTTATGGAGATACAAGAGTGATCCTGTGAGCCATTTTTTTTCGTTTATTTCAATTTCAGAAATATACAAAACCACAAATATACAATAATATTAATGGTAATTCAATGGGTGTGAAAGGCTCATGTCCTATTTCACCATCTTCGTGTAAAATTAGAAAGTGGTTAAAATGTAGAGCTATTTCGATCAATCACATGTGACAATGCGAGATAACTCATGTCATACCTAACCAATAACACGTTTTATTCTCATAACTAACCATTTTTTAGTGTACTTGATGTTGTGAACCAAGTTCTTATTTGAATAAAATAGATAGTAACATGAGGCTTACCATGATAATGGCAGGAGACGATTTCTAATCACTTTTCATAGAAAAAGTTATTCCAAATTAATGTAATATTAAGTCAAATAGTTGTGTGTGACTCGTTTCAAGTTTATGCTTAGTTGTGGTCATACTTCGAAGGTTTTTTAAAGTACCGAGTAAATAATATTTAAAACCAAGCAGTAAGTGTGTTATAATTACATATTTAATTATGTTAAAAACAAAAAAAAAAGTAAACAAAGCTTAAAAATGTACTTTAATCATTTTATGTCATTTAACTTTAGATTTGGTTAGAAACCTAAACAAATATTTATCCTATAATGTGAATTATTTGAAATAATGAAAAGGGTTAGCACATCGAAAATGAATTCCGTATTTACATAGGCAATCAACTTTTAAAATGATTAATGGATCGAACCTTTCAACATGAAAGAGCGCCGAGGGTCACGTGACCTAGGTATTAGATTAGTATTCACATAGAGCCTTAATTACTAAGAGCTGTATATCTATAGCTATATGAAGCCATGGTCAATATACCCATTATACAATTCATACTATAGGATTGGTATACATAATCACTACATAGTATAAAACAAAGTCGCTTTCTCTGTCCCTATGTCCCTTTGTATGCTTAAATCTTTGAAACTACGCAACGGATTTTGATGCGGTTTTTTTTAATAAATAGAGTGATTCAAGAGAAAGGTTTATATGTATAATAACATCCATTAAATAGTGGAGAAGTACTGTTATTTATGAGGTTTCTAATGTGATGTCGTAAATAATTTCATTTTTTCCGCTTACATTGCAAACGCAAGCTGAATGAACCCTACGAGTTTTATCAAAATAATGTACTAAGTATTGTACACATTGAAAAGGTCTACAGAAAAGCCCGTGATGGTATACGTCTATATCTTATGGATAACCCACAATAACTTTTTTTTGTCATTTACTTTATATTTATTTATTTATTTAGTATCAGCATTGCATCCGTGCGAAGCCGGGGCGGGTCGCTAGTTTTACTATAAATATAGATTAGGCTTAGCTCCTCGTGTATAAAATCGGTCAAAAATCTTTAAATCTGTTATATTTTTTTAAAGAAAAGGTTGTTTTTTTTCTATTTAACTAAGAAAAAGGCGTGAGGGGCCTAAATACATTGTTTTTTTTATCAAACTATTTTTTTTATATTTAAAACCAAATACTGTGTCAATTGTCATGTTGTCTAACGAGTATTAGCCAGCAAGTGACAAGTAGAAATTATTAATTTTACACTCCTCATAAAAAAAATTGCGAGCAGATTTTGAAGCAGAATTGGTTTTATAGTTTTCTTTTGAACATCCTTTAATCTGAAATGTATGTAGGTATATAAATCTATGCTAGGTTGTTATACATTTTAGAACGCTACCTATTACTTCTTTATTAGCCAATATCTATTCTCTTTTAGTTTAGTGGCAACACTAAAATCAGTATTGCTTTCGTGCGAAACAGCGAGGGGGAATTAAAACTGTCTTGCCAGCGACTAATGAAACTGCAAGAAGAATAGGCGCAAGTAATTTCTCAACTAACCCGGGAAATTTAACATTTCTGGCTTATTGCTAAATTGTTTCAGAATGTTTAACATTTCAGCGCTGTGGGTTCTCTAAATGTTCTTTATTCAGTATTCGCGTCAGGATAGGAGCTGCAAGGCGATTGCCCCAGGGTGCCAGACACAAAAAAAAAACAGACAAAGGCAAATAGAAATAAGTTCTCTATGCTAGGTTGTTCTATCAGTAAGACAGATAAAAGCTCTATAAATAACCTTACAAGCATTTATTAAGATTCTTTTTCCCGATGGTTATCGCAAAATGTGTTGGTAAGCGCATAACTTAACAGCACCTGAACCAATTTGGCCAATTATTATTTTTAAATGTTTGCTGGAGAAGTCCGAGAATCGTTTTTATAGCAAGAAAAACTCGAATAATTGCCGGGAAAGCAATTTTGAGTAAATGCGAAGTACGAAGCCGGAGCGGGCCGCAATTTTGTAATAAAATCTTGCGAGTTACAGAAATGCGACTAAAATGTAAGTATGTGTGTATATATCATTCCTGTTTAATGAATACACAGTCATATATCATCTAATTTGAGCTCGAATGATTCGTCTCGATGGTTAATTATAATAATTTATTAATAAATAAATATTTTAAAGACGATTATGACAATGAACAGTATTATCCAGTAAGATTGAAAAGTAAAAAAAAGACTATACTTATAAGACAAATGCCTGTTTTAACCGCTAAGTAACGTTACATACAGTTAAGGTTGTCCTAGGCTTGTTTATTAGATGTGTTCAAATTTAAATATTAATTCTTCATTATTATTTTGTTCAAGCATACCATATTTATCAAAAGAATATTATTTTATTATCCAGTTAGGCTTAATCCAGCCCTGCCTTTATTTTATGTGTAAGAGAGATGGATGGATTTGGTAGTCGGAAAGCGAATTCCATTTAATATTGTCCGAGACACTTCAGTGTCCCGTTTGTCAAGGGCTTAACGTTTGCTGACGCTATGTGTACAATAAATCATCTAAAATTGATGTAAAGGCCGTTGCCTAAAACGTATTCTAAATCAGCCAAGCCAATGAGTTCTTGCCTACTTTTGAGTTAAATTTTATGGTCTTTCGTCGAGGTAAAGATAAATGATGGGAAATAATGTACCAATAAGGCCAAATAAACAAGATTGATATCAATATATCTATATATTGATATTGATATATCTGATATAAAGTATACACTACATTCCGACACGACGAGTTTCGATGTATCCGAAAAAGGGACACAAAAAGTAATCTGTCTCTATCGCAGGCTGAGCGCGAGCTTTTGTTTTTACCCACACGGAAATGTTTTGTGAGTCGAAAACGTCTGTGTATAAGTGGATTTAGGAAATATGACGTGGAAATGCGACGCGGAAATTAAACAAAATTGTCGTAAATTCGGGCTGCCTTGAATTCGACAGTGTTCAAACTATGAGTGGGTTAATGGTATACGTATAGTAACTGAAATAAAATGTTTTATAAAGTTTACTCGTACTTATGAGTGTGTAAAGTACTTGTACAGTACCTAAGGTACAGATACAAGTGTTTGAACGTATTTGTAAAGGTAAAGGTTTGGTGGTAATTAATTCTAGAGGATGGAATTACCAAGTACATACTATTTCAAGTCACAAAGTTTAATGCATAGTTAGGTATAAGTTGGTAGGGACAAACCTAGGGACACCAGTCTAATAATTTTCTGCGTACGATAAAAAATAAAGTACTTTATTATAAAAGTATTAAACGGAGAATTGTTTAGTACTTGTAATACTTAGAGCTTACAATTATAATACATACAATTAGCCACGGGGCTTGATTTTGACTGTTTGGATTCTCCAGCATCAGTATTAATTTTTCTATTATACAAAAATAAGGATGACAAAAAGCACAAATTCATTATATAGGTACATAATTACCTGAGTGTTCTTTTATGAAACGTGTTATTATTTCGGTGTTCGATATTTGTTATTTTCCCTGTAATTGAAACGTCAATCAGGATTATTTTACGCGTAAAATGGCTCCAAAACTTGGGGTAATTCAGTTAGGGAATCATTACGTGTTCCTTAATATTTGCTGCCCAGAAATTCCTAGAGGGCGTTATTTCATTTTGTAAAAAGCTGTTTTTATGCAGGGGTGAATTTTATACTAGGTTTTCTCTGAGTTTCGTGGACTGTTTACTAACGATTTCATTTTTGCATTGTTGAACGGTTAGTACAGCGATTGTGTAGGTACAATCCAGATGTTTTCCGGGACTCCGTCTTATTTTTCATCTTCTTTATTCCTGCTTCCCTGATGAAAGTACCTTCTTGAGTGAATAAGAAAAAATAATACTTATCTGGTTTAAAATGAATGGTGTAACTCGCGTTAGTTTTGAAAGTGTAATTATAAAAGCCTTGGCTAAAAGTCTTTTTTTCAGTTTAGTTTACAAAAAATACGATACAATGAAGATAGTGTGTATTTAATTTTTGCTTAAATTTTAAATAAGAATTTGTTGCTGTTTTTAGTATTACAAAAACAATCATCTGTATCCACATAACTGACTAAATGGGAGGTGTTTAATAAAGAATCATTATTAAAAAAATTTAATAACTTATTGAAATATTAGTATTTTTTAAGTTTATCGATTGAATACACATTATGCTAGGACGCAAAAATTAAATTAAATTGTTAGGCACTAGTAACTGTCTGTTTGATCACTATGATCGAATAAGCATATAATTTTGCTAAGTTTAAAAAAAAATCATGGATATTATGATAACTCGGAATTCGTCTACACACACATTGGACATAGGTAATCTAGCCTGAATAGATGCGTAACGAGGTGACCCCCCCCTCACGGCTTTGCTTCGACCTTCCGGACACCCGTATAATCTGTGGTATTAGGCTAAAAAAAGACCTGTTATAACATTTATATTATATGAATATTACTTAATTCAATTCAAATCATTTATTTCAGACAACATTAATTGACTGGGAATACAAATGAATTGTCCATATTATCTATATATATATTATTATTATTGGTGACATTCGAAGAAAAAAAATATTTTAATCAGTTTATTGGAACAAGTTTCATATTACTTGAAATTGTTAAAATGTCTGCAAACAATTTAACTGTGTTTCCGACGTTTCTGTTTCGGGTTATGTATTTTTTTAACTTTCTACAAAGCCGTTGAATAACTTTGTTGGGAAACATTTGGCTTTTCAAGCTCGCTCTTGTATTTGAGCTCAAGTGGTCATGAATACGCGACGTGTTGAATAATCACACCTCAGAGAGTTTGAAAGTTCTGAATTCGCCCTTACATATTTTATGTTCATGAGCTCAGAATCCTTCATTGCGGTTTGACGATCGGTATTTCAAACCCAACCTTTGAATAGCTAGTAGTTTTTAAGCATGTAATTTCCATTAATCGACTTTAAGAGGGAGGTTCTGAATTTCTGGCGCATATATTTTCCTTTTCTCTGCGAACGGATTTTGATGTTTCTGCCAAAGGGTGTTTTTCTATTTGCATGTACTTTTGCCTTCGTCTGTTTACCTTACATAATAGAAAAATATACATTTATTTGTGTTTTTATAATTATATAAGATACGTATTTCAAATATGTAGTATACGTTGAACAAGCTACGGTTAGATGTCTTGGGTCGATTGCCCAGCAATATTTTTTTTTGCATTCTGTATCTTGTAAGTGGCTGTCGTGTAGTTGTGTTTGTCTTGTAAGGCAGTATCTGGCCGGCATTTATTACAGATCTATTCAAGTCATTGTTATGCCAATTTTATAAACTAAGAACTAATAATCAATTTATCTGCTGGCGTTTGACATTAGCCCGACACGCCAGCAGATAAATTGCTCCAACTTAATATTTCGTATATAATTTGTAATTCTGATCTCTTTGTGAACCGATTAGGTCATACAAATATGTCATTATTATTATAATACTTAAAGAGATACGTCTTACATTAGTTGATAGGTACCTCTAAAGGTAATCAATAAAAATAATAATTTCAGGCTCAGGTCACTTACGAAAATATTGAATTTATAGAATACACTTTAATAACTTTTTAAAAAGGAAAAATGTAGAATAAAAAATACTCGTTATGAGCACTTTTTGAACCTCTTCCGCTTAGTGGCGCGGTGGGCGAGAGTCCGCTTGCGGCGCAAGAGGTAGCGGGTTCGATTCCCGCCGAGGGGTCAAGTGTTTGTATGTTCTGCAAGCACTTTCTCCTTGGTCTGGGTGTTTATTATGTATAACAAAAAATATCTATGTATGTATGTATATTATATTAAGTATATCAGATGTCTAGTACCCGTAACACAAGCTAAGTGCTTACCACGGGGCTAGATGTTGTTGTGTGGATTGTCCGGAAATATTTATTTTATTTATTTATTTAAAGGCCAATTTTGAGACACGTTGTAGAGCATTGGCACGAGCATTTGTAAAATTACAGCTTAATCAAAAGCGGGGATTGTGTCAAAATCCTGCAAAATTTTATTACAAAAAACATGAGGACATGTGGAACTAAAAGAAAAATTGTTTATTATACATAAGAAAAGCTTTCAAGCAAAGCCAAAAAAAACGGCTCTAGGAAAAAATATTATTCATTAGAGCTCATTGACTAATGAATATGAACAGATGGGTCCTCATTATGAATTGAGACACAAAAGGTTTCTTTCAACAATAGATGCATTCACTCATGAGATGTC
The DNA here is from genome assembly GCA_929108375.1 of Gymnoscelis rufifasciata. Classification (NCBI taxonomy): domain Eukaryota; kingdom Metazoa; phylum Arthropoda; class Insecta; order Lepidoptera; family Geometridae; genus Gymnoscelis; species Gymnoscelis rufifasciata. The sequence goes on from OV815303.1 coordinate 11,741,075, forward strand.
ACCATTAAATTTATTTTTAACGTATCTCATTCGGCTCTTTCAGGCAGGGAATAAATGAATGTATTCTATATTTTAATTTTGAATTGACAAACTATCAGCAGTACCTACTAGTTAAATTTGTAACAAATTATACTTTTAGCCAAAAACAACCACTCGAGCATGTTTGTAGATATTTGGTTTTTCTTCCCCACTTGCACCCCCATATCTTTTAAACGGCTCGAACGGTTTTAATCATACATGCCTAAGAACAGTCGCGCAAAAGTCATGATTCATACAAAAACTAAATTGAAATCGCTTCATCCGTCCGAGAGCTATGACACCACCACAGACAGACAGACAGAAACGTCAGCCGGAGCTTGAATTGGACTGGGACATTGGATGTTATACGTTATATGTTAATATGTTAATAATATTCAAAAGCTCGTAATCTGAATAAAAACGTACAACTGTTTAAATATTTTCAAATAATGTTTATTAGCACTCAACGAAGGAGAATCTTTATTTACTTTCGAGTATACCTCAACGCAAGTGAAGCCACAGGCCAAAGCAATTAACTCAAGTAGATGTTAGACAACACCCATATCTTCTCTAGTACATACAAGCAAGTATTGGTTATTCTTATATCAACGACACGACTAGACGACCGATACGACAAAATTGTATGAAATCACAGCATATCAATAATTGAATAATTATTTCCTATTTATCTACAAGTACCTTTGTTCAATTTGTTTATGTTTAATGTATATTATTTTTGACGTTTCTAAGATTTGTAAAACAAACAATAGAAATAAATGATTTTGTATCTTGTATCTTGAATATCTTCTGGTTTAGTTAAGTGTGTCAAATGTGTCATTCCGTTACAATGAAGAAACCCCCTCCTGGGTATTTCATACCCCATAGGCCAATTCAGACGGATCAATTGAGGAGCGCACTGCATGTGTCATTTGGTTTTAATCAGTTTAAGAACACGTAACATTTACGCAAAAAATCCAGTTCCAAATGTCTTGCTTTTCACAGTTCAGAATATAGGCCAAGCAAAAGTGTGTCGGTGCGTTTCATTACTGTGTTATATGGATTATTTAACGGAAATAAAATTATATTCTTATGCTTTAAAATCCATATCCCTTTTAATATTCAAATTAGTGCATTCCGGCCTCCACAACAACAAATAAACATCAAAATACCTTTTAGCGTCATTATATTAGTATTACTATTTAGTTATAATATTTTATAATCTGTGGTGTTGCCAATAGATTCCTTCCGATATCGCAACCGATGCCGCATCGCCAGTTAAAAAGGTTTCCAATGATGAAACCAGCTTTTCATTAATTAATTCTGCAAAAAGCTTCAGACCGATAATCATATCGATTTTGGTGTTCCATTAAACATACAAGTTGCGTAGCTCTTTGAAGGCATTATGTTGAAGGATTGCCTATTAGTCTTAATTTGATAAGGGTTTACGATGTTGAGGTAATTAAATGTACATAAATGCATGCTTGTCAAACGTGTTTATCTTTGGTGGAATTGAATTAATTGGTTCACTTATGAATTCAAACCGCTTCCGACTGAAATACCAGGGAAGGAAAAATCTAAGAGGGAAGGCTATATATGTTTATTGCTAACATCTTTATTATAATCTGAATGAAAAAAGTTTACTAAAAGTATACTTAATGCACCTAAGTGAATAAACTCAGATGAATTAAGTATGACGCCCCGTTATTTATATTAACTGAAAGCTATTAAAAAAAAATTGAATAACTTAATTCGTATAACTACTAATGAGCTAAAAATTATAAATCACACCATTAATAAAATCTGAACAAAATGTATGTCCATTTTGTTTTACCGTTTTGTCGAATTGCATCTGATTATGTCGGATAATGTAAAACGGAGCGTTTTAAATGAAGGATGGTGATTGGGTAGGCAATCGTTTATTCCAGCTCTGCACACTGCACAGATCGTTGAGTATTATTGCATATTAACGTATTTTAATGTCGTAACCACAGTATAAAAAACCGTGTTTGCTAAAAGGAACGAGTGTGCTCCCTTTCATTCCGAAGGTCGTGGATTCAAATCCCGCCACGCACCTATAGATTTTTCTTCTCGAAAATGTATGTGCGCTTTAAAAAACACGTGCTTTAACGGTGAAGTCAAACGTCGTGAGGAAACCGGCATGTTCTGAGAACTTTAAAGAGTTTGAGTAGGACATGTGGCATTCAGCAACCCGCAATCGGTCAGCGTGGTGAATTACGGCCTTATCTCTCTCCCCAAGAGAGTCCAAATCTCTGTGTTCCAGTATCGGGAATGTTAATAGGGTGATGATGAACCACAGATATAGTATAATTATGTCAAATTATAACTTTTGAAACTATCATGGCTATCAATTTTATTTAGATTTATAACGAGATATTTACCATGATTGATTGTCTTTCGAGTTTCCCGATATTTCGGCACAGTTACATGCGCCATGATCACGGTTAAACTGAAGCTGCAGCGATTGGAGTAACAGTTTTATTGGCAGACAAATCGATCTACCCTCTTTCTCACTCTTTTATTACGAGTCGATGCTTCACTAGGGTTGGGACATGTTTCACACCACACCCCACTAACACACTATCGCGACACACAAAACTGACGGTGTCCGTTTGGACCTCCGTTGCAGGGTTTTTTCCACTATTACACATCTTCACAACAGGGTTCCAGGATCCAGATAATTGAAAACCATCTTCTCGGTTGAAGTTCCTGTGTTTGGTAATCTCAATAGCCTCCTGTACCAATCTAGGTATATAGTGTTTTTCTACTGAGATTACTTGTGGTTTGTGTAGCTCAATCCAATGGTTAGGGCCCGCCTCTAAAATGTGTTCCGCTATAGCCGATTTATGAATATCCACATTCTTTATGTCAAATTCATATTAGGTACCTATAATTAAGAACTCCAAAATTGTATAATCTACAAAATTATAAAACTTATTGTTTACATTTCTGTGTTCGTAATGAATTGTAACATTAAATGGAATAGTTTCAAAAGCGAAGATGTTAATATAATAGTGACCGACTTTACCTTAATTTGTACCTGAGATAGGACATAGGGTACTTATAACCGCGGGAAATCCATTAATAACGGGAGCTACATCGCGGGGCACTACTAGTAGTGAAATACAACTTACAACAAAGTCTTTGAGCTCACACACAAATTTGTTCTACGTGCTCTTTGACCTTGTTACGAGATAATCCGGAATCTTTATGTACTGGTTACATTACAAGAAGTATAATAAATAATAAATATTTCCGGACAATCCACAGAACAACGGGTGTTACGGGTACTAGACATCTGATAAAGTAGATACTTTTTATCATACATATTAAACACCCAGACCAAGGAGAAAGTGCTTGCAGAACATACATACAAACACTTGACCACTCGGCGGGAATCGAACCCTCTTGCGCCGCAAGCGGACCCTCCCCCGCCGCGCCACTGAGGCAGTTAATATAACAACTAAAAACCCAAAACTGTGTAGGTTCTGTCAAACTCAACGTGTTATACAGACTTGAATGTATGTTCTAAAATGTTCTAGAAAGTTAAAACATTTCATTATTAAATAAAATCTATGACAATGTGAGTGTTTTTTGAGCACAATACATGTGCTGCGGTTAATAGAAAGTTAGATAAAAAAGTCATTCATAACCCTTAATTAGTGCATATTAGTTTATAACCAGTTCAATAAATGCTCTTTACTCTTTTTTATCTCTTTAATAGTCGCAAACTAAGGTATAAATAAGCTTATTGTGTGTTTTAGCCAATTGAGTCATATTAGCTAGAAATAGCAGTTTTTTTGAATACGAGGGTCAGTCAGTGACGCGTATAAATTTCTTATAAAATATCTACAGTGCATTAAGAACATAAACGTTTCGGTGACTACCTTAGCCAGTAGCTATAAACGCGTTCGGATCATGCTAAACTCAGTGCCGGTACTTCACTTTAACCGGTACGCTAAACGGTAACTCACCAAACCGGCTAACGGTAACTCACCAACCCGGTTAACGGTAACTCACTAAGCCGGTTAACTAAAGTTGAGATCAAATTGTAATTTTTCAATGGTTTAACTTACTTCAATAAAACTGGATTCGTAGCATAAAATGGTGAAATTGGGCCTTAGTGCTCTATTACTAGTTACCACCCAATTTTCTGATTTGTGACGTTAGTTTAGCCTAACTATCCAAAATAGGTACAGTCTGCGTCATATTAATATAATCGTTCAGATTAGTTAAAATAATCTGAAAAACATATTACCAAAATTGTTTAAGCAGTTAAATCATCAAAATATTGTGTTCGCCCAAAGTAGTCGAAATATCGCAAAGTCTTCATGATCTGTGTAAACAACGCTATCAAAGCAACTCTTTGATGCGATAACTTTAAAAGCGATTTTTGATGATTCTGAACACTTTGCTTGGATAAATACGAAACAATCAGAGTGCGATATTTTGACCACTATAGGCACAAAATGATGATGATTTTAGCTGCATATATAATTTTGGTGTAATGTTTTCAGATTATTTTGACTTCTCAATATCAATCTGACACTGACTGTACCTATTAGTGGGTCGGGTTTGGTTCTAATGAGCCACTACCAATTTTCTTACATTTTACTAAGCATAGGTAAAGCAACATTAGCCACACTTTCGCAATTTTCATTTTATCCGGTTACCGTTACAGACAATAGCTGTCATTGCACAACTGGGAATGTCAAAGATGAATCATCGCACATAGTGTTTATACCACTGATATTTAAAAAAACTAATATTATTTCATAGTATATATTAACGTGTAGGTTTATAACATAATTTACTGGCGTACATACTTGATCAAAAATAGTCTGGCCGCTCAGAGATTGCGTGTCTGACTTTTTGTGATCGAATGGGCGTTGTAACTTGGAACTGGCGTATAATTCAAGGCAATTTTTAAATACGTTTTATTTTATTATTTTTATTAAATAAAAATTCAATAGTTATTGACTCAGCTCAATAAAACTTGATTTGTAGCATAAAATAGTGAAATTGCATTTACCACCCAATTTTCTAACTTGTGACCGTAGTTTAGCCTAATTATCCAAAATAGGTACTGTAGGTGGTGTCGGGTTTGTTCTAACGAGCCACTGCCACTTTCTTACTTTTCATTAGGCGTAGGAAGCGCACGATTAGCCACACTTTCGCCATTTTATTTCTTTCCGGTTTCCGGTAGGTACTACCTACACTTTTGGTCAACCCTTTACATATTTAATAACCTATTATGTGTTTTCTTTTGTGTATATTTGAAAAGACACGAGTGGCATGAGATTATGTTATGCGGTTTGGCTTTAAACTTTGAGGAACTTTTGTTGGGTACTTATTTAGTGTACAAGTATAGTGTCGCAAAAATTATGAAAGACAGAATTGTTATCACTAAAAATATCCAAAATATGTACGTCCGTGACGTGTATATCTACATAATATCTAGCTATCTTTTACGGTTGGCTCACCATATCCTTTCTTATGAAATCCAACTCCTAAAATATTGCACTAGGTACTTTAATTTTTATCGAAATAAATACAATAACGTACGTACAGTACAAGTACATATTTAAATTACAACACAATTGTCCTTTACATCATTTGAATTCAATTAATATTGAGATATCGCAGTTTTAAAATAAAGTCGTGTCGCAGCAGAATAAAATAAATATTTCCTGACAATCCACACAACATACATAGATATTTTTTATTATACATATTAAACACCCAGACCAAGGAGAAAGTGCTTGCAGAACATACAAACACTTGACCCCTCGGCGGGAATCGAACCCGCCAAACCGAACTCTTGCGCCACAAGCGGACTCTCTCCCACCGCGCCACTGAGGCATTCAACCAATAATGAATAATGATCAAGTATGGCGGTTGCATTCGTGATGTCAAGGCGCGGCGACGGCAGTGTGGCACGTAATGTACGTGGTCGGTGGTCACAGTTACTCCACGAGTGACCATGACGCGCTCAGACGCATGTCGGCTCCATAAGATTATCTCAGCAATCTACTTTTAAAATTATATTTTATACTCGTAATTAGTATAATCGTTAAATTATATACTCTTTTTAAATTATAAATAAAAGACCTCCGCCGCGTGTATATGTCCTTATGTTCGCGATAAGCTTTAAAACTACCTACTGAACTGTTCGTTATGCTCGTTACTTAACGAACATTTGTAAATAACAAAAATCTCAAGCCTGAAACAAGACCACAACAACTTAAATTAAAATTTGAATTTATTTCTTAATGTAAAACATTTTGATAATAAGATTTGAGACTAAGTTTAATTATTTAAAACGGTAAATGTGCTAAATATATAAAACTACGGTAATTAAAAGTACATTTCTATCTAATTCATTACAAAAATCATGATTTTTTAATTTTGAAATAATCTATAATTCTTCCATTTAGAGTATTAAAAAATTCTTCATAGATTTTTTATTAGCCGTAGTTTACAATACCTAAAGCTGCAAAAGGATGTACGATACTACTCTGCAGCATTAGAAAGTCCAACCAGCATCCAATTATCAAAAAAGAAGCCCGAAGCCATCGCAAGGCATAAAAGAATTTCATCTGCTATAAATGAACTAGTATGTGGTCAAATAAGTATCGGCCACTGTTTGGAGAAACTGAGATTTTAATAAATCATTTGATTTGCATGTTTTAAACTGATAACTATGTTGTTTTGTGTTTTAATATTTGTTGATTATAATTGTTTAAATAAAAGTGTTTTTGCTTAAAGCTAAGAACACTTATTATAACTAAGGTTAATTATATTACTGTGATTTTCCTATGATTGTTTAATGATTTTTATTTGTTTAAAGTGATGGTACTTTATTTATAGAGTATATTTGTATTTCTAACGTAGAAACTTAAGAGATACCTAAATCGATGCCAAGACTGATTTTTAAATTCCTATTATTAGGTTGTATTAGAACTCAAGGTTATTTATTATATTAGGTCCTTACATATGAAATTGGCGTTTTTCGTACTGGCCACTTTAATCACAAATTTCTCCTCTTTGGTAAGGAATTCCAAATTCAAATTTGTACAGCTATAGACTCATGTATTTGTGCTTCGATGATCGTCATTCATTTGTTTTTTTTCTTCTGTTTTTTTCTGTTTGCGTCACTCATTTTACAAAATGGAAAACTTAAAATATCGCATTATTTACGAGTACGAGTTCCGCCGTGGCACTAGTGCTGCGGAAACAACTCGAAGGGTGAATGATGTGTATGGCGGTCGTGTTGCAAAAGAAAACACAGTTCGTTTTTGGTTCCAACGTTTTCGTTCTGGAAATTTCGACTTGCAGAACAAGCCCCGTGGACGGCCTGAGACTCAAGTTGATAATGAAGAGTTGAAGGCTATTGTGGAAGCGGATCCATCGCAAACCACGTCCGAGTTAGCTGCAGGCTGCGGTGTTAGTGATAAAACTGTTTTAATTCACTTGAAGCAAATTGGGAAGATTAAAAAGCTTGAAAGGTGGGTACCTCACGAATTGACTGAAGCAAACCGGCAAACGCGCGTCGACTGCTGCGTTACATTACTAAACCGGCACAATAATGAAGGTATTTTAAACCGAATCATTACCTGTGATGAAAAATGGGTTCTTTACGATAATCGGAAGCGCTCAGCGCAATGGTTGGATCCTGGCCAGCCAGCCAAATCCTGCCCCAAGCGAAAATTAACCCCAAAAAAGTTACTTGTAAGCGTTTGGTGGACTAGTGCCGGTATTGTTCATTACAGTTTTCTCAAATCTGGCCAGACTATTACGGCTGATGTCTATTGTCAGCAATTGCAAACCATGATGGAAAAGCTAGCGGCTAAACAACCTAGGCTGGTCAATCGCTCCACGCCACTGCTGCTTCACGACAACGCTAGACCACACACTGCGCAACAGACGGCTACTAAATTAGAAGAGCTTCAATTGGAAAGTCTAAGACATCCTCCGTACTCCCCGGACCTTGCTCCAACAGATTACCATTTTTTTTCGAAATTTGGATAACTTCTTGCAAGGGAAAAAATTCAACTCCGATGGGGCAGTCCAAATCGCCTTCAAAGATTTTATTGATTCCCGTCCGACTGGTTTTTTTAGTAAAGGGATCAATGAACTACCTATAAGATGGCAAAAGTGCATAGAAAATAATGGTTCATACTTTGATTAATTAAATATATTATATTAAAAAATATTCGACTTTTTGTTCCTCCCATATAAAACGCCAATTTCATATGTAAGGACCTAATATTTTATGCACAATGAGACATAATGCCAACAGTACTTAAAACAATAGATTTGTGGTAAAAATTACGTGTGGTCCCACTCGCCCAAGGAAATAAACAAGAAAAAACTAATCAGGTAACTGGGACTGCGATCCCAGTTTTGTAGTCGCCTGTATCCTCGACTTTGTCTCTAGACGTTGATGTGTGTATACACGTGTCTATTATAACTTTGTCTTTTTTTATTGTTTTTAATTTGTCTTATCTGTTTCTAATGCAGTCTAATGCTATCGTGCATGTATATCAGAGATGTATGTGTCTTTGTCAAGCAATATCCTCAGTATTTTAAGCGGCATGCAGATGTTCTGACTAGACATACTTGGCACAAAAATAGGTTATACGTCCCACCATGTCGGCTTAAGCAATTTTTAAATACGTTTTATTTTATTATTTTTATAAAATAAAAATTCAATAGTTATTGACTCAGCTCAATAAAACTTGATTTGTAGCATAAAATAGTGAAATTGCATTTACCACCCAATTTTCTAACTTGTGACCGTAGTTTAGCCTAATTATCCAAAATAGGTACTGTAGGTGGTGTCGGGTTTGTTCTAACGAGCCACTGCCACTTTCTTACTTTTCATTAGGTAGGAAGCGCACGATTAGCCACACTTTCGCCATTTTATTTCTTTCCGGTTTCCGGTAGGTACTACCTACACTTTTGGTCAACCCTTTACATATTTAATAACCTATTATGTGTTTTCTTTTGTGTATATTTGAAAAGACACGAGTGGCATGAGATTATGTTATGCGGTTTGGCTTTAAACTTTGAGGAACTTTTGTTGGGTACTTATTTAGTGTACAAGTATAGTGTCGCAAAAATTATGAAAGACAGAATTGTTATCACTAAAAATATCCAAAATATGTACGTCCGTGACGTGTATATCTACATAATATCTAGCTATCTTTTACGGTTGGCTCACCATATCCTTTCTTATGAAATCCAACTCCTAAAATATTGCACTAGGTACTTTAATTTTTATCGAAATAAATACAATAACGTACGTACAGTACAAGTACATATTTAAATTACAACACAATTGTCCTTTACATCATTTGAATTCAATTAATATTGAGATATCGCAGTTTTAAAATAAAGTCGTGTCGCAGCAGAATAAAATAAATATTTCCTGACAATCCACACAACATACATAGATATTTTTTATTATACATATTAAACACCCAGACCAAGGAGAAAGTGCTTGCAGAACATACAAACACTTGACCCCTCGGCGGGAATCGAACCCGCCAAACCGAACTCTTGCGCCACAAGCGGACTCTCTCCCACCGCGCCACTGAGGCATTCAACCAATAATGAATAATGATCAAGTATGGCGGTTGCATTCGTGATGTCAAGGCGCGGCGACGGCAGTGTGGCACGTAATGTACGTGGTCGGTGGTCACAGTTACTCCACGAGTGACCATGACGCGCTCAGACGCATGTCGGCTCCATAAGATTATCTCAGCAATCTACTTTTAAAATTATATTTTATACTCGTAATTAGTATAATCGTTAAATTATATACTCTTTTTAAATTATAAATAAAAGACCTCCGCCGCGTGTATATGTCCTTATGTTCGCGATAAGCTTTAAAACTACCTACTGAACTGTTCGTTATGCTCGTTACTTAACGAACATTTGTAAATAACAAAAATCTCAAGCCTGAAACAAGACCACAACAACTTAAATTAAAATTTGAATTTATTTCTTAATGTAAAACATTTTGATAATAAGATTTGAGACTAAGTTTAATTATTTAAAACGGTAAATGTGCTAAATATATAAAACTACGGTAATTAAAAGTACATTTCTATCTAATTCATTACAAAAATCATGATTTTTTAATTTTGAAATAATCTATAATTCTTCCATTTAGAGTATTAAAAAATTCTTCATAGATTTTTTATTAGCCGTAGTTTACAATACCTAAAGCTGCAAAAGGATGTACGATACTACTCTGCAGCATTAGAAAGTCCAACCAGCATCCAATTATCAAAAAAGAAGCCCGAAGCCATCGCAAGGCATAAAAGAATTTCATCTGCTATAAATGAACTAGTATGTGGTCAAATAAGTATCGGCCACTGTTTGGAGAAACTGAGATTTTAATAAATCATTTGATTTGCATGTTTTAAACTGATAACTATGTTGTTTTGTGTTTTAATATTTGTTGATTATAATTGTTTAAATAAAAGTGTTTTTGCTTAAAGCTAAGAACACTTATTATAACTAAGGTTAATTATATTACTGTGATTTTCCTATGATTGTTTAATGATTTTTATTTGTTTAAAGTGATGGTACTTTATTTATAGAGTATATTTGTATTTCTAACGTAGAAACTTAAGAGATACCTAAATCGATGCCAAGACTGATTTTTAAATTCCTATTATTAGGTTGTATTAGAACTCAAGGTTATTTATTATATTTTATGCACAATGAGACATAATGCCAACAGTACTTTAAACAATAGATTTGTGGTAAAAATTACGTGTGGTCCCACTCGCCCAAGGAAATAAACAAGAAAAAACTAATCAGGTAACTGGGACTGCGATCCCAGTTTTGTAGTCGCCTGTATCCTCGACTTTGTCTCTAGACGTTGATGTGTGTATACACGTGTCTATTATAACTCTGTCTTTTTTTATTGTTTTTAATTTGTCTTATCTGTTTCTAATGCAGTCTAATGCTATCGTGCATGTATATCAGAGATGTATGTGTCTTTGTCAAGCAATATCCTCAGTATTTTAAGCGGCATGCAGATGTTCTGACTAGACATACTTGGCACAAAAATAGGTTATACGTCCCACCATGTCGGCTTAAGCTCGTTAAACGTAATTCTTTCTATCATGCCATTACTATCTACAATAAGCTACCTGACGCTTTAAAAGATAATTTAAATTTAAATCAATTTAAGATTAAATTAAGAGACTGGCTTTTAGAAAATTGTTTTTATGACATGCATGAATATATGAATTTCAAAAACTGACATATTACCTAATTACCAATTATGATTAAATTTTCAATTAATTAATGTGTATTCGTTATTCTTATTATTAAATTAGTTTTTTTTTATGTATATTTTAGTGTTATATTATAGATAATAACTTGTAATTATCATAGATTTGCACACCTAGATTTGCACCATTAATTTAGATTTAAGACCTATTGTACAAACATTCTCGCAAATAAATGAATTATGAATTAATGATAAGTAGCCATAATTAGATTTAGAGTTATTTACATCATAATAGGTTAGATTAGCGTTAGAGCATAAAGTAAGCGTATTTATTTTTCTGAATTGGATATCACTGGATATTTTATTGATCTTTGAAGATAACTTCAGAACCTTAATTGTAACTTTAGTAAATTTTACTAGAACCTACTCAATAAATATTAATTTTAAATATTAATACTAAAGTTACAATATACCTAGTTTATTGGCATTTTATAACAAAGTCAAAGTGGAGGCAAACTTTAATTAAAGTTGTAGAAATGAGTTGAATTCAAAATAAGCTTTGGTAATGAGTGTTATTTATCGTAGGCTCTGAAAAATATTTTAATTAACAAATATGGCTCAAATAGGCTGGCAAAGTCATACAACGGATTTTTTGATATCATCATTATAAAATTAATGAAATATAGGTATATATTAATTCGAGGGGCGGCTGATAAGTTCGCGGTTTTAGGTATTTAACAATAACTTATCATCTCGCTACTGATATCACTTATTGCGTGACTCTTTGTTAGTATAAAGAGCAGGTATTTTTTTTAATTGGGTTCGTAAACATATTAGGTTTGGAACAAGGAACAACACCATGTCATCGGAAAATGGAAATTCTCGTAATTTGGAGCATCGCGCTGTGGTTAAATTTCTTGTTAAGGCTTGGCATTCCCGCAGAGGCCGCGCTTTTATGATTTTTAAAACCATCTTAGACAAAGAAAATGGGGTTTACAAATTAAAAAAATATATATATTACTTAAAGATCTAATCTAGTCAAAATCAAAATAAATAAAAGGAAATACGCCCAAACAAAATACACTCGTACAGTCAATCGGGGTAACTTTGACATCTCAACATTTTTACGTTTTTCGTCGTAAATAAGACTGCACTTTATTAGTGTTCTCGGAGTAGTAACCAATTATTGATTTAGTTGTACAATTCATTGTTCATAAAAAGTAATTGAGATAATCATTCTTTGCTTCTGTGTCTGGAAACATCGACACAGGGTAAACCAGTCATTGAAATTTGGTTTGAATGATTTATTTCATCTTCTGGATAACATTAGGTTAATTATTCAAAGGTTATTAAAAAAAATATATTTTTTTTGACATTATCAGTGTTTTTTAAAAAAGTTAGCTAGTATCGCTAATTAAAAATATCCATACATAAAAATTGCTGGTTTCCACAGAACAAAAATAAAAATAATGTAAGGTCCTTATGCCAATGTTACCCTAATCAATCAAAATTACCCAAATTGACTGTAACTAACCTACTCGAATTATACATGCGGCAGAGAGTTGTGCTAACATTATTTATATTTCCTGCAAAGGCAAAAAGCGTATCTATTAGCTAATACATGGTAGAATAGAAAAAAACGCATTGTTAAGCTAGCTACAAACTTTAAGGATAGATGCTGCCGCCGTGCGAATAGTCCACTAATATTTAATTATATTCAGGGTTCCGTAACCAAAGGGTTAAACGGAAGCCTATTACTAATACTTTGTCGTCTGTTTGTCAGTCTGTCTGCTGTATCTCAAGAACCTTGGAGGTAATGTTTTTCTGTTTCCGCTATAACGACGATTGCTAAAAACACATAATACATAAATATATGTAAGTCCAGGTAAGGGGACTCCCATAAAACAAACGTGGTTTTTTTAAAGTGAACCAACGTTGCGCCATGTCAGTACTTGGATGGGTGATCGCTGTGACTGCATCTTTTTGCACTTTTAAAAAACATATTTTATACTTATTTTTGTGTTTTTTATTACACGGAACCCTAAGTGTTAGTATAAGTCCATCGCATACTCATAATTTTTTTTGTTGACAGGAAGAAAAAGACCAGCTTCTGACAACTAACTGCTGGATCACACAGATCTGGACAGACTACCACCTTCGGTGGAACATGAGCGACTTCGACGGCATTGGGGTGATTCGGATCCCATTCGAGAGGGTTTGGAGACCAGACATTATACTCTATAACAAGTAAGTAGGTACATACATTACATATTAGGTATAATAATAAATAAATATTTCCGGACTACTCACACAGCATCACCTAACCCCATACTAAGCAGAGCTTGTACTATGGGTGTTAAGTGACTGATATACTACATAGATACATTTTTTTTGTAAATACATACATATGATACATAGAAAACACCCAACTTTATAATATACTTTACTAGTGGGCGCCAGTGACTTCGTACGCGCTTTTAAGTCGTTCAAAAACAAAGGGGTTGGTCACCCCATTAGGGGTGGAGTTAAAATCCGTTCTTTGCCTCGTCTAGACCCCATAAGAAAGCTATCTGTCAAGTTCAAGAATCTAGATGTTATAGTATCTGAGATATCTTGATTAATCATCAAGTGGTTTCGCTGATGTTTATAAGATTTATTGACAACTTTAAATACTTGCCGTCGTAATTTTAGCCTTACTTTTGCCTGGGCATAGACGTCATTGGTTCTTATAAAAATAAAGGGGTTGTATAATATTCGCCACGCTTGGCAGGAGGGTAGTGGCAGTATTTGGTGTTTTTTTTAAGGATATCTGCTGTCCATCTTCTGGTGAATTACCCATGACCAATAAACGAATATATCCCGAATAATAAAATACATTAAAAACCTGCAACATCAAGGGTTAAGTGGAAAGTAAAAAAAATACATTGTTAAAATAGCATTATCCCATATAAATATGTCCGTAATTGAAACCAGAAATTAAAGGCATAATCGCCCGAGGACACTGAATGATCCTTTTTGTATGCTTTAGAAGGAAATTATATAATTTATACAAAAATTTGCTCTTTGCATTAGTGTGTAACATGGGTTATGATGATGTTAAGGATATGGAATACTTAAGTCTTGTAGTAGACATTCTACTGCTAATAAGAGAAGGGAATTTTAGTTGCCTTGATTTTTTTTAATATTTGAACATGTAATTTTGATAGGTATAATTTTATCGCCATTAACCTGCCTGGTAACTTTTAAATTTTATAATAAAAACAAAGACCTATATAAACAAAAGTCGTGGCTACTATTCACAACTCCCTTTTAATTAAAATCACAATTTGTTTATGGAATTCCTACAATATCAAAACAAGTACCTAAAAAATCTAAACGAGAGCTTTGGTATAATGAAGATGTAACTTTTGAAACTATCATAGTTATCAATACTATTTAGATTTCGAATTTCGAGGCAAACTCAAAAGACAATCAATCAAGGTAAATATCCCTTTATAAATCTAAATAGTAATGATGATGTATTTACTATGGTAGGAAAAGTAAAGACGTTGAGGTTAATTCAGACCATTCTGCTTCCTACGCTTCTCCAAAAGAGCCACAGACTTAATAATCACGATAGCCGATACTCTTATCGACTGGTAACCTAATCTAGAGAAGGCCCCAAATATTTTTCTTGTCCCTTCTCTCCTAACAAAACAGCGAGTGGGCTATTAAGGTATTCTCTTTATATTCTTCAGAGAAAGTCAAAACGTTTTTTCTGTTGCCATAGACGAGTGTCATGAACTATTTGTTTACCCGGCGTAAGGAGAAGGCAATATTGTTAAATCTTGAGTACCTATATATTTTAATATTGCATAATAACCCTGGTACCAAAAAAACGGATAGAACGCAACTGGCAGAGTTGATTAGAGGCCAACGAAATTCAGTAGGTACTTTAAGCTTTGAGCATTTTCAGAAGCATGTGTACAAATCTCCATTAAAGGACATAAAAAATATAATTATACCATCATTAAAAACGTTAAAGTTGCTTGAAACTAAGTAAAACAATTAAATATTTTTTTAAGAGAAGCCAGAAGACTTATTAAAGTAAAAAAATTGGATTAAACTACATATAAAAACACAATAAATATTGATGATATACGTCATGCTTTCATATTGTCAAATATAATTTTGATTCATATTTTATAATATAAAAATGTGCAAAATGTGTTGGTACGCGCATAACTCAACAATGCCTGGACAAATTCGGGCGTTTTTTTCTTCGTTACCGTTGAAGTCCATAGATGGTTTTTACGGCGAAAAAATTCGAATAATTGTCGGGAAAACCCTAAATATTCTCCATGCGAAGCTGGGGCGGGCCGCTAGTGTTAATAAAAAAAAAGTCTACATATATTTTCCATTTCTGAGTGTGCTAACGCTATTTCAAGTATACCCGACGCGTCGGGTATTATGGTCGGGGAAGCACGCACCGCGACGCTCTTATCTCGCTCGCACTATTGATGAAGCTCATCGTTCTATCCTTATTGTTTGGGGACAAATAGTTTCATTCGTATTTTATGTCGTTTGAGTTCGTGTGGTATTTGTGCATAGAAGCCCATTATTTTAGTTGACAATGTAAGATTTACTAACATACTACGTTTTCCTCTTTTTATTTTGATCAAAAATCATTGATAAAATAATAAAATAAACATAAATAACGTAAACATTAACCTTTCACCTACAAATACAATAACTAATTAACTAGTGAGACAAATATTTTTGTTTCCACTATACATGGCAGGCTTTGCCTAGTGTGGAGGCTAATAAGTTGTTAATTTTGGTAAATCAATATTATTATTATTATTTTTTTCATTTTTAATATTAAGACTACTTTTAACGGCGAAGGTCCGCCTGAGGCGCAGGAGAATGCGGGTTCGATTCCTGGCGGGGTACCAGATTTTGTACGATCTACAATTTCTGGTTTCGGGTCTGGGTGTTTTCTATGTATAATGTATTTACTAAAAAAAAAGTAATTTAATTATCAGTCACCTTACACCTATAGTACAAGCTCTGCTTAGTTTGCGTAGTAATTTATTATTCTATGGTTTGGGGTTAGGTGAGTAGTCCGGAAATATATATATTACATAGATACATTTTTTTGCAAATAAAAGTATATATATTTATTCTGGACCATTTCTCGGACCACCAGAGTTAAAATGTCAACTGTAAGTGAACTTAAGTGATGAAATGACTGAAGTGTCATTGCAAATTTATATTGCTATAATATTTATGAACAGGTAAAGTAAGTAAAGTAAAAATCATTTATTTGCGACTTCAACACACATACATTGATACACATTTACTCATTATATACACTACACTATTGAACAGGAACACTCAAACTTAACATTAACTTACAAGTAACTAACATAAGGTTAAAGCTGAAGACAATCTAGGTCCTTACATGTGTGTTGCAGTGCGGCAAAAAGGTAATTGCTCAGTGATTAATGTTGCACAGGGTGCAACCACTGATTTTCAGCAATTACCTAGAGATGCAAAAACTAAATTTAAAAAAGAGAGTCCTCGGTTGATGACATATTTATCACAATAAAAAAACAGGTACTCTTTCTTAAATAATTACTTACCCACGCTTTTCATTTTCTTTCTCCAAGCCGGATAAGTTGATGAACCTTGGGGAGTTTAAAAGTGTTCGGGCATAATTGGATTAAATTGCGGCAATTTATTAATTTCTTAAGATGTCTGAAAAAACCTTCGCCTTATAAAATCTTCTTTGTTTATTTGTGAACCTTTCTTTAGTCTTTGTCTCCATTTATCAATAGTTCCAGTATTGGGAAATGTCATTGTATTCTGGTATTAATATTCTCAGAAGCTTTTTGTCATTAATTATGAAACATTTTGAATACTATTTTTCGGGCTCTGTGAATAATTCTGCCCGGAAAGCCATTCAATGCAGCCAAATTTTCCTTAATTTGAAAATTGTTAATCTTGACTGCTTACCGTAGTGTTTTTTTTTACTAAGCCAATTGCTTCCCACTGCTGGGCAATATGGTCTCGACAGTGGTTAAAGAATACATTTTTGGTAATAAGTGTCGGTATGTTATGCCCTATTTCCTGGTCTGGATATTTCATAAAAATCCTCAAGCCAGTATGTCAATCACCAGGACAACCATAATATCAGTTATAAATAATTAGATACATAAATACGGACAATCCACTAAACTTGACTGCTTCAGTGGCGCGGTGGGCGAGGGTCCGCTTGCGGCGCAAGAGGTAGCGGGTTCGAATCCCGCTGAGGGTGAAAGGGTTTGTATGTTCTGCAAGCACTTTCTCCTTGGTCTGGGTGTATTATATGTATAATAAAAAAACATCTTTATATGTATGACTATTATATTAAAGATATCAGATATCTAGTACCCGAAACACAAGTTTAGAGCTTACCACGGGGCTAGATGTTGTTGTATGAATTGTCTGGAAAAAAAAACAAATTTAGTCATCTGACCCTAATATGGACCTGTTTCACAACGGTGAAATTAGTCAATGGTTATAATATAATATAGAGCTATCAAGCCAACTGACAACTGTCAGTGACTATCTGACCATGATTGCTCAATATATAACTATTGACTTATTTACTCAGAAATGGTAAAACAGGCTCTATATATATTTATACATTACATATGAAACACCAAGGAAAAAATGCTTGATTTAAACCAAAAGCTAAGTAAAATCTTTATAAATTGAACATGACCCTTCCGGAACCAACCCGGAAGCCTGCATAGTCACCTGGGGTTTCTATGGCTTTATCATTTATCAGACAGACACAATCTTGACATAACACTTAAGATCGTGTTCACAACAAAGGGATACAATGCGGTGAATCATAATAATGCCTATGGTACTAGATGCTGGTTTCAGGACTATACTAGGATGTAGACAGAACATTAATGTATGTGCAGTGACGTAGCGATAAATAAATAAAATAGTAAAATTAAACATTCGGACAATCCACACAACAACATCTAAGACTAAGACATCTGATAAACTTAATATAATAGGCGTACATATAAAGATATTTTTTCATTATACATAATATCTAAAAAGCATGATTGATATATATATAGTTCGAGAACTTAAGAAAAGCAAAAACACATTATTCAAGCAAGATTTAATAGAAGCCGAAGAAGATAGAACGGATGAAATTTAAGATTTCAATACATATTGTTCCATTTCTATCCTACACACTCAAAGGTTGCCTGGGAAAATCGCTTACAGCAATGATCGCCTTGTTACTGTTTACTGTTTGCATTGTTTTTGCGGTGTACAAGTGTACATACAATAAAGAGTTATTTATTTATCTTGCTTTTGTGATTGTAAGCTCTTACTACTGGCCTGGCGTATATAATGGTGGGTAATCCTGAACATTAATCGCACCTAATCGTGACGTTACGCGAAACTTCAAAATACTGTACTGTATTATTTTTTGTTTGCTAGAAAAATATTGCTCTCGTTAATGAGAGACTACCTACCAGGGAGTATATAATCACTACGCTACCTACTAAGGATGTTTTTTAAATAATCTAAACGACGAACGGTCTATTGAATTTGTTTATCAAATCGACTATTGATAGATAGATAAAACATTTATTTGTCACCACAACACAGAACATAGGTAAATAAAAATAGTACTATTATCCAAAGAAGATCTACAGAAAGCAGATTTTAGACCTTTATGGAAAGGATGATGATACATAATAATACTCTATGGTTCTTTTTCGGCATCATGGCGAGTTCTATTTTGGCGGGAATCATATTGCGATGAAAATCAATATTGAGATATCAAGAAGAGATAGAATAATAAATTATTGAATGGTAATAGATAATTTGAATATTTCTTATAAACGCAGTCATTGAGACAAGAACGATCAGGAGGCCGCTTTTAAATAGCACCTAATTTTGATAAGAAAAGGTAAGTTTCTAATAAGTGGTTTATTTGGTAAAAAAAATAAAAATGATAGTTAAATTGGTCTTCAAAGTGTTGGTAAAACGGTTTGTTTAAATTGAAAATTATAAATAAATATTTCGGGACAATCTACACAACAACATCTAGCCCCGTGGTAAGCTCTAAGCTTGTGTTACTGTCTGTATATCTGATATACCTACTTAATATAATATACATAAATATTTAGATTTTTTTTATTATACATATTAAACACCCAGACCAAGGAGAAAAGTGCTTGCAGAACATACAAACAATTTTACCCTCGGCGGGAATCGAACCCGCTACCTCTTGCCCTGCAAACGGACATTTGCCCACCGCGCCACCGAGGCAGTCAAAAGTTTAAAAGTAATAAAATACATCTGGACAATCCACGCAACAAAATTTTGCACTCAATTATTTTCAGATGTTATCGTTTCTAGTCATTACTTCCGAATAAAACGCATATTTTACATCTATGGCAAAATACTTCACGTCTATGGGAAAATATGCTATTTTTGGGAAAATCCGACTAGGAAACGTAAACGATACGACAGCTTTTTTTTAAAATGTACCAAAGTCTGATTGGTAACATCTCTCAAAGGAATGAAGCCCTTTGTTTTTTCCACTAGACAATGTTTTCCGTTTCGCTGCTAAACGGCAGTAAAGCAAAATGGAGCAATTGGACTTTTTATACCACTGGGTCTTTGTTTACAAGTTTGATTGAAATGTAGGTACAATTTAGCTCTGTGTAAATTCGTAATTTCTCTCTGGCACTAGACGCCAGGGCTCCCGCACACCCGTACCGTTCTAAAATAAGCAAGCAATTTCATTGTTTCTGTTTTATTTGTTTTAATGTGCTCGTGATACACTCAAAAACGACTACATATTTATATTCATGTGGATTTCAGGAATTAAAAAGTGATTTTTATACGTATATGTATTTTAAAACAGTCGAGGCCGCTAGTTAGGTTACTAAAATGGAGGTACATTTTTGTTACAGAGAGAGAGAGAGAGAGAGAGAGAGAGAGATAGAAACATTTATTGGCACATAAAAACAGAAAATACAAACAATCATCTTTATATTTATCATACATTATTAAATGGATACAACTAACAGAACATAGATACCTACTTAAAAAAAATATAGACTTGGTTGAAACAAACAAAAACAAAAAAAAACAGTAATTTTGACGTGCCCTTTTTACCATGGTTGTCCGTCCATCTAGCTGGTGGAATCTACTTAAATATAACTAAAATTTAAGTAAACTTAAAGCCAAATTTCAAACATTATAAAACATTTTTAAAATGTTGCGTTGATATTAATGTTACAGGAAAAAAATACTTTACATTTTCATAGTATTCATGGTTGTAATGGATTATGTGTGGTTGCCCTAAGACTCAGTGGTACATCCCCAGAGATGCATGGCCGGCTATGTTCGTTCAAGCTAATTCACTTCTGTTTGAACAAGTAGAGAACTTTGAGCTGTTAACTTATTACACGCCCGTTTTGAGATACTGCTCTATTTACAG
Organism: Gymnoscelis rufifasciata; assembly: GCA_929108375.1. NCBI lineage: Eukaryota > Metazoa > Arthropoda > Insecta > Lepidoptera > Geometridae > Gymnoscelis > Gymnoscelis rufifasciata. Next base: position 11,761,873 of record OV815303.1, read on the forward strand.
GAAAAATATGGTCGCGCAGACATTTTGAAATCTGACCGTGGAAATTAGATAGCTTCTATCCTAATTTTTAACTAAAACTATGGGGAGGGGGTTGTCTTTCTTGTCTACTTCTGACGCATGTAGAAATCATAGATAGACTGATAATAATTGATATATACAGGCGTTATTTTGCAAAAATCCATTCTACATACTTATATGGAACCTAGTATTCAAAACCAAAAACCGCACCCACTTTTCTGGATAAGACTGGATTAAACTAAAATTTTGTAGTTATAGTTAGTTTGTAGTGGCCTATGTTAGGTAAGAAAAACAATGTTATTTCCAATTCCAAATCAAAGAGAAAGAAGGTAGCTAATTGTATACTATTATTTCTGTAGTTCCTTATTGTAGCAGCGCGGCATGAAGATATATTTAGCTCATTTAGGAGAATAAGTGAGTCTGCCGGCCCTGGGTTCTTACCATACATCCATATTCAAAGCCATTTGTTTAAATCTGCTTAGCCTATATTATCCCGGATTTCCACCTCAGGGGCTTGTGTGAAGGTTTAGGCTTTTTACACGTAAATTACGTTGCGCGTTTGTTTTCTGTCATAATAGGCGAGCGCACGACGCCGGAATTGTGGTTGTTTGCGCTTTCATGGGTATTGAACCGGGTGAGAAACCGCAAAGGAAGTGCTGCTTTTGTCGTGTGTAAGTGCGAAAGGCCTAAGCCAAATTAAAAAAAAATATCATAAGACAAATAATATAAATCCGTTTTTGGCCTTATGACATAATTATAAGTTACTAGTTAAGATATATATTAAGGGCTGTGGATTTTGTTTGATAAATAAATAAATAAATAATCTAGAGGGCCGTTTGTATTCTGATAATAAAAAATAATATAGTTTTTTACTAAATGTTTATGTCACATGCTTTTTGTTAAAAGCTGATATACAATATTTTCTCGTAGCTTGTCCGTCTGTTTGTTGCGAATCAGAAAAGACTGGAACTGGGAGTTCTTAAAGCGGGAATAAGTATTATAGACTTTTCTCGGGTTAATCTATAATACGAGGGCAAAATGGCCTCGGGGTGTAAGCAAGTATAGTTTAATACATAGTTATTTTAGGATAGGATTCAAAGTATGAGGCACAGTTATAATAAAATGTTTTTTTTCAGTGCGGATCCAAACTACCGTTCAGCGGTGATCAACACCAACGTGATTGTGCGACACACCGGCGAGGTGACCTGGCTCAGCCACGGTATCTACGTGTCCGTGTGTGATATCAATGTCGAACAATTTCCCTTCGACATACAACTTTGCACCATGAAGTGGTCTTCTTGGACGTACGATGGATTTCAGGTTAGATTTTAATTTTTTTTTTATTATCGATAAGCCTTCATTTGACCACAATCTCACCTGATGTAAAGTGACGATGTGGTCTAAGATGGGACATGAAGACCTAGAAGGGGGCTTCTCCGGGCCACATTACGAAACACGAAAAAATCGCTTCACGCACTGGCCCAGCCCGGAAAAATTGTTAAAATTGTTAAATTGTTATATAATCTTAGACATCATAGATTAATATCATCTTAGACCAAATCAATACTTTACTTATGGTGAAATTGTGGTTAAATGACGACTTATCTCGCATAAAAAATCCACGGGCTACGTGATTCGAAGTTTTTCGAAGGTGCGGAAAACGCTCCCAGCTATATTTCTCGATAACTTAAAACTAAGCAGGTTCCTATGTTTCTTTATAAAATGTTTCAATTTGCGTTATGGTATTTAGCCATAGATATTATTGAATTCATTTAAATTAAACCTATACTCAAAGTAGGTCAACTTTGAGGGACTATTGCCAAACTAGGCAAAACCGGATTTTGGATATAAATCAATCAATAAGGTTATAATTGACAAATAATATAAAACAATCATTTTAAAAAAATATAAAGTGATCTACTATACTACCTACATTCTTTGCTACCTATGTATATTGAGTGAGTGAGCTACCTACCTATATTGAGTATTTCCGTAATATGATATTATAATTTCAAAGCTATGAATTACGGAAATTCTCATCTATGTATTTCAGTGATATTGGCCCCGCTAATTGGGGGGAATATAATATTTCTGTCAATTAAGATTTCGGACAATATGTAGTAAATCGAATGACATCATGTACAATGTTTATTTACATAAATATTGGTAATGAAAGTATTATAGTCGTCTGACCAACTGATTCCATAAAACAATAAACCCCAAAGATGCTCTATTTTCGCTCACCACTCAATCGAAATCAAAAGAAGGTGAGGTAACTCCAAAACTCCACAGCTCGTCTATTTCTGAGCAAAATAAAACCGCAGGTCTGTTAATTTTTTTTAAATAAGTTGTCCCGACTATGCGACTTTCAAGTAATAATTTCCAAGCAATACGTTGACGTCATAAAGAAAATCCGAGCTCATTGGGCAAACATCCAAAACTATTTCATATTACTTGCAGAAGGCAGAAATATTAAACTTCAGCCTTTAAAAACACAATGGCGAATGCCAGCCTTGATAATAAGACAAAAAAACTGAAAACAAAACCTTTGCCGGCGACAAAACTAAAATATTCTCTTTAAATGACCCCGGAATGGAAAACAAGAAATGAAAGGCAGGGCAGGAAGTTATATAGAAACAAAGGTAAGTTTCCGCGACACTTAGTTTTAACAAGAAGAACCGACTTGAGTACGTACTCGACGTTTTTCCGTAATTTCAGGTATTTTTGGCCTTAATTACTGACTCTGTAATACAATGTTCTCATTGTAACCACGGCGTACTGTCGCTAGGTACTTTGTTTTCAAACTCGCAACTTTGTTTTCTTTATTATGAGCCCACGATTAAATGTAACGATACTCCTGATAAAGATTAGCATGAAGTTTTTTTTTATCTAACTCGTTAATAAAAACCAAAAATATTTTTTTTGTAAATAAAGAATTATTTTTAAATTGTTTATGCCCAGACTAAAAGTATTTTTCTTATTCCACTGCAGGCTTTCGTATATCTTTTTCTTTGCGCCATATTTCAATGTACTAATTGGTAAAGTAACTTTGGTATAACATTTAGCTTAAAAATATAAAACAAAGTAATGTTGTCTGTTTATGCCAAGCCCAGTATTTAAGCAGACATATATTTAGCTAAATGCCCTATAAAATGTTTTAATACAAGGCGCTTAACGTCAAAAAATATGTAGGAATTTTATTATTAGCAATTTGTTAGCAAAGATTAAATGTTCAGACTGACAGTATAATTATTGTTGTGTAAAATATAAGTTTTCTTTCCAAGTAACCAAGGTTACTCAGATTCAATACCGACTTCAAGACAATCGAGACATCAATAAATACCAAAATAACATTTACAAAAAAAAAGTCTTCTTAAATTTATCTTAGCAAATTTGTAAGTAGTTTTCTATTTTCCATAAAGTAAAGGCCGTATTGTTTAACTGTTCATATTCCGGCCAAGGAGAAAATGTGAACAGAGGTGGCTGCGCCAGTGTCTATTTGACTTGGAAAAAGTCGGTAATACCACAGATGTAATACTGAGCTTCAAATAGTACTGATGAGTAGTGTTGATATTACTCTTCGTAAGGTATTAGTCGTAGGACGTTCACTGGACATAGATGTTCCTCATATATTTCCAGTTATTTCTTTTGGCAGCGGCTGCAACAATACGCCTGCACCCAAAGCGAAACTGGGCTTTTATTATACACACATAATGGGTGGACGCCCTACGCTGAATTTGCCGATATACGTTGTCTATTTAAGGCACGCACCCACTTAAACAAAAAGACCTTACAAAGTATTCTCAGTTTCTTACTTTACAAAGTCTCAACATATTAAAAGTTTTTACTAAGTTGAAATACCCTACAGCAGTACGTGTGTTAAATACAACACAGTTTACGCTCTTAAATAAAACACGTCTTTTAAAATTGCTAAGATGTGGAATTTTCTTAACAAATCGCGCTGTTATTGTTTTCAGATCGCGCTTTCATACGAAGAATGTTATAACATTTTACGTAAGGGCTTATTTCCGTGTGTATACAGCATTCAAAACATATTTGTCGTCTTTTTACGGCATGAATTGAGCATTTGCAAGAACTTTATTGTATATTTCGGTACATTAAAACGTGCCTACTCCCTTAAGTGTTGTATTAAACTATTTCGTATATAGCTGCTGCTATATACGAAACTACGCGGTGGCGGCGAATATTATTAAGGCATATAAGGCTTATTTTTTTAATCTAGGACGCAACGGTTGTTTATACATAGATTTCATTAAACTTTCATGGCATTGCAAAAATGTTCTACCTACGATTTTTCATTATGTCCCTTAATATGTCTGCGTAAGCTCCTCATATTTTTGCTTAATTATGACCTGTGAGTCTTCTGCTCTTCATTTACATTGGCAATTAAGTTTGAGTCTACCTAGTATTATTACAGCAATAGACAATTTTCGTATACACCTTTATAACGGTGTCCTTATGAAGATTAAAAAAAAATATCATTGATATATCTTGCCGACTAAAGAAGTAAAATCGGTAACGGAAATCTGCTTTTAGCAAAATCCTTGCAATATGTCGCTCGGAGGTTATAGAAGTCTGTATAAAACTTGTTATCAACCGAATTTTAGTATGAAAAATGTGGGTTATTGAATATAACTCGAGAATACAAGACCGATTATTCTAAAATGTGAAATGGGAAAAACTTGCAAGCAACCGCTTTAATGGAATAGTATAATTATTAAAATTCGTTCACGGGGAAAAAGTTAAATATATGTACATTTCCGGACAATCCACAAAACAATATTTATCCCTGTGGTATAAGCTTATGTTACGGGAACTAAACATCTGCTTTACTTAATACAATATAAAGATATTTTTTATAAAGCATATTAAAATAAATTATTCAAATAAAAAAAATTTTAGCCAGCTTTAAAAAAAATCCTTTTATTGAACGGTGTATACTCGGTAACCGACTTTAAAAATCTCCTTTTTTTAGAGTTGGTTACCGAGTATACACCATTTTAGAGTAAAAATTCTAATTTCTTTTCATAACGCTCTACTCCGAAATCCGTTTATTTAACAGAAAAGACCTCTATGACCTGCAAAGGACAGATCGCGAGATATTTGAGAATAACTAAACCTTTATAACTTTTTTAGCCGGCACGACATCTATGTCGATTTTTGACACTTTTATCACAACGCCGTTATACAAAAATTGAGCATAGTAGGAATTATTCCGCAGATAGAGCTTAAAATGTCTAAAAAAACAATGCAATACCTAGGAGTCTTCAGTAAATAGTTTTTTCCGATTGTGTTACAATTATGTTGATATGTTGATTTCCTATGAGAAACGGCGTAGCAACATGCCAAGTGGCAATTAATCAATCAAAAGAAATGCCTTGTAACAATGTATCAATCATTCAATACAAAAAGCAATTTCCTCAGCAATATATGCCTTTTGATGGTTCTGCTATATAAAATGCTTGACTCCGAAATTGAATTTTGAACGAATGAAAAGTTGAACTAAAAAGTTGTACGTTGAGAAGATATCGTAAAAAGAAGTGAGAAGGTAATCCTATTTATCTGATCCCTATTGATGAAAGGGAAACTTCGGAGTTTTTCATTCCAATCTTAAGTTTGCTTAGTTGAGTTAAATATGGGCCAACTTGGGTTGTACTTAAAGAAATTCTATTAACCGTTTAAATTATGACGTTTTATCAAATGATCATAAGGACAGTACAGCGGAACTAGCTTGTTCGTTGAAATTATATAGAAAGCTGATGGGATTATCGAATGGAAACTGTTGATAGACAAGCGATCATTGTCATAGTAAGCGATATTTAGTTGGGTATAACCCAAAGCTTTCGCATTTGAGTCAAATTTGTTAAGCTGTTTGAACGTAAAATCTAAAAAAGTAATTACCATACCATAAATCTACACATCCTGGCATTCATTCGGGCTTATAATAATCTGTATATAAAATAAATAATTTAATTATTTATTTATTTGTTGCATCATGTGGTTACAATAAAGGTGTTAACATACTAAATTCCCTGACATGAGCCCCGTAAAATAAAAAAAATAAATTAAATCACCCGTCACGGCTCTCTGTGTCTTTTTCTTCGCAATAATCTTTTAAACTACTGAACGGAGCGTTATGCTGTTTTTTTGCAATAGGTATAATATTTTCATCCTTGCAAAGCCATTATTATTAAATATTATTCACCTAATAATTAGTCATTCTCTAACCCACATCAATTTTTGACAGAGCCTGTTTTGCCCTCCGGGTTTTACATAAAGATGGAAAAGGCACACTTATACACGCGAAACACAAATAATATAATAATCCTTACGGTGGTAAAAACGTTTTGGTATGGGTTACGTGATTCACTTCAAAAATTCTGTTTGAATAGATTTCATTATTTTGTATCGAAAACCTTCGGGATTTGAACCTGCTGATCTGAGCACGGGAGAAAAGCCCCCGACTAAGCGGATTGCAAGCTCACGACATAATATTTTCCTTTAAAATCTTTATTTAATATCATCGGGGGCTTTAGAAAAGCTTTAGAACCGTTATGGATTCATCATATCTGTCTGTCTGTCCGTCCGTATGTCACAGCCACTTATTTCTTAAACTATAAGAACTTTATACTTTAGAAATTGTAAGTAGATGTATTTTGTGAACAGCATTAAGGTTTCAACGCAACATAGGAAAAAATAACAAAAAAATTTGGATTTCCCCATATTGATAACTGAAATACAAATTTCTAAAGTGTAAAAACACGAAAAATATAATTTGGCAATAAAAAACATAGAAATTAAAAATTATTGGTTTTTTATATTAATAAATGTATCTATGTAGTGAATAAATTGAATTTTAATAGTTTTTAGTTAGGCAGTACACCCCGGCTCCTCACGGGTTTTATCACCAGATGACCAGAGACAAGAGGATGTAAGGTACTAAGTTATTCTTCTTTTTTTCCCAAGGAATTACGACCGTGATTGAGAAGTTGTTAACTGCTCGAGGAATAAAACAATAATATATATTTTTTTTGTTATTGGACTCTGCCCTTGAAGCGCCAGTTAGACAATCTCCAAAAATTATGGGAAAATTGTTGCCAAACGGCCCCTGATAGAGACTGCTGGAGGGCATTGGCGGTTAAAAATAAACCAAAAACGATTGTATGTGACATTATTATTTAATTTATTTTTGACCATTTTACTGATACAGGATGTCAATGGTGTAAACACAGAATAAAACATTTGAAAATTAAATTAGATAATCTTTTTTGTCTGTTTTTCTAAAACTAAATATGTCGGAAAACTCAAAGCCGTCTATAAATCATGGCCAATAACGTATTAAAAATCTAAAAGCAAACATAATTGTGGTGTACGACGAACGACCGAAATACTCGTTTGATTTGTGGCTCTCATTTAGTCCCAAAACAACATTGGTTACTTACATAAGGACCCAAATGACCACCATTTTATTATTTTACAGAATTAACAGAATAGATTAACTTGCGGCAGGTATAAAAGCTTTTTAAGTTATTTATCAAAAGCATATTCCATTGAAATCCACTTAGAGGTAGCAACCATAGAATTTTCAACTTGTTCTTCGAGGCAATATTTGACTTTTAAATTGAGGTTCTCGCTTTAAAATTGGTTTCCCTACGGCCATGCCGCGATTCACAGGGATTCTGAATCTAGAAGTGTTTAGCTAGACTCTAGTTTGAATAAATTCATGATAGTGAACTATTTGTGAAAAGTGATTTTGATACTAATGGGTTTTTCAATATAAGAATATTGAAATACCCAGCGTATCTGAAAAGATTCGGGTATAGATAACAAGACGCCAAAATAAATATAGAACTTAAGCACTTGAATTAAGATAGATTTCAATTATTAGAATGAAATCTTCTTCTTCTTAAAGTGCCTCTCCATTACTAAAGGTCGGCGGTCATCTTTTTAAACTTTACCTTATCCAGGGCTAGCCTGAATAGGTCTTCTGCCTTCTTTATGCCCGTCCATTGCCTGATGTTACGCAGCCAGGAAGTTTTCCTTCTACCAACAGCCTTCTTGCCTGGTATTTTCCCCATTATAATTGTTTGCAGCAGTTGATAACGGTCATGTCGTAAGATATGACCAAGATATGCAACTTTTCTCTGTTTGATGGTTCTTACCAGACTAGGTCTTATGATACCCATTCGTTTTAAGACATTGATGTTGGTCACCTTTTGCGTCCAGCTTGTACGCAGCATGCGACGATACAACCACAAATAGAAATAGATAACTTACTTTGTCTAGAATAATTTCAAGTAAACGATAACTATTAATAACTAGCTGACCCCAGCAAACGTTGTTTTGCAAAATGAAAAATTGATAGTAGCTGATTCTCCAGACCTACTGTATACGCATATAAAATTTGGTAAAAATCGGTAAAGCAGTTTCGGAGGAGTACGGTAACTAACATTGTGACATGAAAATTTTATATACTTTTGATAGATATGATCTTTGACGTTAGGAACACACCTACATTGCTTAGACAACAATGAGTGCTTGTAATTTAATATGAACTTTATACCATAGCAATAAAGCTCAAATTGACTACGTTTTAGTTACAAATCATTTGTATGGGAAAAAGAAAAGGGCTATTTTTAGGGTTTTTCCAGCAATAATTCTAATTTTTCTCGCCGTAAAACCATCCTTGAACTTCAACGAACATTTAAAAAAAAGATTTGGCCAAATTGGTCCAGGCGTTGTTGAGTTATGCGCTTACCAACACATTTTGCGATTCATTTTTATATTATAGATTACATTTTCTTTCAAGCTGGACCTCAAGAAGCAATTCGATGAGGGCGACACGACAAACTACCAAACGAACGGCGAGTTCGACCTCGTCAGCTTCGACGCGATCCGACACGACCAGTACTACTCCTGCTGCGTGGAGCCGTACCCCGACATCACGTATTACATCAAACTGCGGCGACGGCCAATGTTCTACGTCTTCAATCTTATACTGCCGTGTTTGCTGATCAATGGGATAGGTAAGAAAAGAAAAATGTTCATGGGATTTCATATCAGATTTACGCTGTCTGATTCGATCAGTCGTACACTGACATCACGTTTTGCATGAAACTGTGGCGACCACTGAGGCGTCCACATCTTCCATCTAATATTACCATGTTTATTTTTTCCTATCAATGGGACAGCTTTGAGGTTTATTCAGTAGACCTTGTCAGTAGCAAGTAGCTTTGATGCATCATAACCGGTACTATCAGCTTACTATGTCAACTTTGACGCAGTCCGATATGATCAATCGTACATTGACATCGCGTATTGCATCAAAGTGCGGCGACGGCACTAGTTCTACGTCTTTAATCTAATACAGCCTTGTTTGATGATCAATAGGACAGGTAAGAGACTTGTTTACTAAGCTTTAACTCGATACGACCCGACTCTCCTACAGTGTCGCCACGATGTGTAAACTTATAAAAACAAATTACAAAAATACCTACCTGTACTAGAATACCTGCTTCGTCATACGAATATTACATTAAAAATTATATCATCATATTTTATCTCCAGATGAGTGAACAGAAGCATAGACTTACACGGAGTAACATAGCTTACCTAGATTGTTTTCAAGATAATCTCTCTTTTCACGTTTTACTTCATACAAAATTCTGTAGAAAACATTCTGTAGAGTACAAATCGCCTTAAATTTTCCTCAAATCTTTTGATATCGAGCGAGCCGTGAACAAGTCGGTAACATTCTTCATGACGACGTTTTCTACATTATCTTTATTAAATTTCACGAACTTGCTATTTCTATTGGATTGAATAGTTCCGTCTTTAAGGAAATGTCGTTCCAGTAATCGGTTTAAAAACGTCGTATGACATTTTTATTATAGTTAATATAGATTTTGTATGGGTAAAGGATTTTTTATTTTTGATCTTCAAGAAAACTCTCCGGGGCAGGGTCCCCAAAATATGGAATGAGGATATTATATAGGAAAAAGGGCTTAAAGGCGGAATGTCAGGCCTTCTTTATAAATGTGTTTGTTTCAAATTTATTATTTTTGGGTCTGTCGTATCTTTATTATAGTTAATTATTTTATATTTTTATCAGCTCTCTTGATGTTCGTCGTATCTTTATTATAATTAAATTATTTAAAATTTTTATCAGCTCTCTTGGTGTTCTACGTGCCATCTGAATCTGGTGAGAAGGTGACCCTCGGGATAAGCGCCCTGCTATCAATGACTGTGTTCCTGATGACCATACGAGACACTCTGCCTCCTACAGAGAAAACCCCATTAATAAGTAAGTAATAGACATTAAAAAAACATATTTTACGTCTAACCAGTTTAAGTCCTTTCAGTCTTTGCTTCTTTAAAAACTCGCTAAGATATTTGGTAGCAAACTTGAGTCTGTGCCAACCAAACTGAATATATTTTTTTATTATAATTATTTGAATTAATTATAATATTTTTTTTACAGAGCTTAATATCTTTTACAATAGCGTAATAGTGCTCGCGTTATCTCAAACTCACTATTAAGGACAGTACTGAGTTCTAAAAAAATCGTCCCTTCCGAATAATCCTACCTTTTGTAAACGGTAGGATAGGATTATATTAAAATATGCACTTTAAACTAAGTTTAAGTTGTATAGTAAAAATGTCTATTATAAGTTGAGTATGTCAGATGTCTAGCTTACCATGTGGCTAAATGTTGTGTGAATTTTCCGGGAATATATATATATTTTTTATTATTTCAATATTTATTTACCTCCAATCATTATATTAATCGATATATTTTCGCCCTGCATACCTACAAACATTACACAAGATTGTCCCATAGGTTACGTTAGAAAATAATCGAGAAATAACTACTTACTGGCCTCAGTGGCGCGATGGTAGCGGGTTCGAATCCCGCCGAGCGAGGGTCTAGTGTTTGTATGTTCCACAAACACTTTCCTCCTTGGTCTGGGTATTTAATATCTATTTAAATAAAAATGAATTGTTGTTCGTTTGTCTGATTAAAACTCGAGAACGGCTGAACGGATTTATCTTATCATAGTCTTGAAATGTTCGTGGAGGTCCAGGGAAGGTTTAAAAGGCGAGAAATAATCGAATAATTGCGGGGAACTTTTTTTACCCGTGCGACGCCGGGGCGGGCCGCTAGTTATAATTAAAAATATCGAAATATGTTTGACTATTATTTTAAATATATCAGATGTCTAGTACCCGTAACACAAGCTTAGAGCTCATCACGGGGTTAGATGTTGTTGTGTGGATGGTCCGGAAATATTTATTTTATGTTTAGTACAAAAATACGAAAAATCCAGAGGTGCGTGGCGGGGTATGAACCCACGACCTTCGGAATGAAAGTCGAGTGTCCTCCCTCTGGATTTTTCTTCTTGAGAAATTTATGTGCGCTTTAAACACGTGCTTTAACGGTGAAGGCAAACATCGTGAGGAAACCGGCATGTTCTGAGAACTTTAAAAGAGTTTGAAGGACATGTGACATTCACCAACCCGCACTTGGCCAGCGTGGCGAATTAAGGCCTAATCTCTCTCGTCAAGAGAGAAGTCCCTGTGTCCCAGCAGTGGGAACGTTAATAGGGTGATGATGATGATGATGACATAAATACGAATGTTCCAACTCGAACACAAATCGGTTAAAAAGTTCCCAAACTCAGCCAGCCAAAAGCTCAAGACTGATCCAGATTTAACATTATTTTATTGTTGTTTGATACACTATGAAATCCAGATAAATAATAGGTATTTTGTTTCTTAGTAATTTATAATTAAATGTGGATGGTTCTATGAATAAAGTGACACCGCATCATTTTACGTCGCAACGCTACGTTATCTTCATTGGGTCATTTAGCATAAAAAAACCTGCAACTCAAATGTCAGCTTTCTTGCTTCAGGTTTTATGATGGGTTAGTCAATCACGTTAACTTATTATATCAGTTTTTCTTATAACACTATATGAAAAGAAAATGTAACTAAGTGCTCATTTGTTCTGCCTCGATCCTTCAAGTCCCAACGCTACTCAGTAGATAGATCTCTACGTCTAGAACAAATGAGACAACTATTATGAAAGATAAAGAAAATTTAAGAGCACGCTTAGCTCGGCGGTAAAATATTTTACTTTAATCAGTCGCTGATAAAGTCTCATAGAGTTCCTAAAGAATTTGTTTCATAAAATTAATATATTAGGAAGCTCGTGTGAATTGAAGCTTTGTTAAATAAATTAGGTAATAACCATTTAAGGTTTTGTTTTATGAGGTGATTACATGGTAATAGCGTGAATTCGAGATTAATTTGCGGAATTCGCCTTTTATGTTCCATGTAGGTGATATATACTTTAAGAACATTTATTTTGATATGAGACTGATGCTGTGGCGCAGTGGACGAGGATTCGTTTGCCGCGCAAAGTGAATCTAGAGGTTGCAATTTCCTGCACTTTTTTCTTGGTTGGTTTAACAAAACACTCAGTTTTTAGTTAAAGATAAACATATTATGTGAAGTGGTTGGCGTATCTTTTTAATCTTATCTGTGTTAAAATCTTTGTTTGCGTATTATATAGTATATTGCATGGTATGGTTGGTTGGCAGTTTTTCACTTATGTCTGAAATTTCAAATTTGATTTAATTATCAGACCGGTGAAAAATGCTACTCAAAATACTGCTACCGATTTACCTGTTTATACCTGGCAACCCGAGAGTTGTGATTGGAAAAGAATAGGCAACCTAACTTTTGCATATTCTATGGGATTCATATATTCGAACCGGAGAATAACAAAAATGTTGTGTATTAATAATCGGAAATCGTAAATTCAAATCGCACCAGGTAGTAAACAAACTCTTCAGCTATATAATTTAAGTATAGAGTCATAATTTACCCTTGTCAGATTTGACGTATTTTTTTTGTTTGATTGTCCTTTATTTCACCATAATCTCACCTGATGTAAAGTGATGATGTGGTCTAAGATGGGGCATGATGACCTAGAAGGTATGGCTTCTCCGGGCCATAATGTGGCCATTTGAAACACGAAAAAATCGCTTCACGCACTGGCCCAGCCAGGAGGGTGGTGACGAGCCGCGGCCGAAGCCTACCACCAGAGACTGTTTTTAGCACCCCCGGGAGGTCACGTGTAAGGATTCTGATGGTTACCATTTACGGACGTGAACAGAAAAACCTCCAAAATCCATTGTGTTAATATACCACGTTTGTTGCAGGTTTGTATTACGGCGTAAGTACGTGCTTAGTGTCGTTCTCCGCTTCGCTCTCCGTCGTCACTCTCAACATATCTTACAGGCAAGTTTATTTTAAACGATAAATCTCAATAATCACATTAATTCAAAACTTTTTCTGTATTTTACAACAAAATAAACCTGTGTAAAAACGAACTATATTTTTTTTTATAACAATGCGAAAAAAGAAACAGGAAAAAAAATGTAACATGAACTAAAGACCGTAGATTTGCCTCAGGGAAAATTTCAACGCCTCGTCTGAAACAAATTTGATTATAGTAAAAGATTTTAGTTCACCTTTGATGTAAATTTAGTTATGTTGTGTTAACTCCAGTAATATTAATACTCATAAAAATAAAAATAAAAATTAAACAGTGATAGTACTTACACGCCAGACAGGACAAAATAAATTTAGTATGTCCTGATTGTTTAAATAGTCCATACATACAGGTAGCAAAAGTCTATAAACCCCTGAAGTCAGAAGAATCGTGGGAAAATTACGAAAAATCATGAGTTTTCTTACAAATGGGAATTGGTACGTCAATACTGAGTATTTGTGAATAAAATTACTTGGAACGATTCGGAATACGTAAGTCCACTTGTTGGGTCATAATAAATATCTCAAAGCCACGGTTCAACGTGAACACAAAACCTGAAAGAGGTTAAGCCTAAAAAAGGTTCGAAAGATTTCTGCCAATAAACATAAATAAAACTTAAGTATTGTTCATAACAAGTATTGTTCATAACCGACTTTATGATTTATTTTCTCAAGTAACATATCTTATTATATTATTTATTATTCAATATCTTCCCACCGATAAATGTAGCTAGCTCCTACTTTAACGTATAACCTAATAATGAATTTGATATATGTATCATCATACCAAATTTCAGGCTTATCTGTTCAGTCGTTTCAGTCACAAACAAACACACTTTCCCACTTGTAGTATTAGTATGGATTTAATATAGCACGGGCTGTGAGGCGCCCATCTCCTCCCGTTGGCGTGGGTGCAACCATTTCCCAACATTTTCGATACAAATTGACAAAAATAATAAGATAACTCGAGAACTAAAGATTTCATAGGGTCTACAGCGGTTTCTTACCTTTGATTTAATAACTGTGTTCTGGCTTATGTGACTAGTCAGACCAAATTGTATCTTATTCATAAAATACAACTATGTAAAACGATTGCTACTACCCTGAGTGCAATTGCTCGTTAGGTTCAACGCAGAGCGAGGGAGTAATCTCGTAGACTACATGGCATAGACTATTCCTTATCCAGAGTATACTAGGCACCTATGTAGCTACATATCCCATTAGGAGGCTGGGGTTGAAAATTGTACACTACATTATTACGAGCGTACGTGACCTTTGGCAGAAGAAATTGCTTTGTGTGTGGTTATCGAAGATAACTTAATTTTAACTTAGTAACTTACGCTAATGTAGTTTGAGCTTAAATAAATCAATATATTTCATCTATGAGCCCGTACAAAAATACTGGACACCTATTATTCGCTTTATCAACTTAATCTGAAAGTGCCAAGATATAGAGTATCAAAGTTCCGAAGTGGGGGTTTGCGACGTGTACTAATTGATAATAATACTACTTTAATATATAATATATATGATAACATTAAAACAAACAATTATAATTAGTACTTTCTTGTTTAAAAGGCAACTTTTCTGATTAATTTCTAATATACGTAAAAGCGAGGAGATAGGAGGTTGACAAGTTTAATAAACAATCCGACTTTATTTACGCCCAAATTCCAAATACACCTGTCAGCTCAAACTGCCAAACTGAACTTTAATTTGAGTTATGTCAGGCACTGCGTCGAATTAAGTTAACCGTGTCAGTAGTATATCAGAGAGATTTTAGAGCTCTAGAATTGAGCTGTGTCTCTCTTACTAGACTAATGGTTAAATTTAGAAATGGTGGCTAAATTATGGCTTCTCTCTGATTTAACTGATCTAAAGTCGGTTTAAATGTAGTATTCAGCATCATGTTACTTTAGTATTGTCTGAAATTCGCACTCTTTATTAACAAAAATATGTTAAAACACATTTAATATGCCGCTCAACTTTTAGTTCAGTTCTGTTTCAGGCTCTGCGCTTGAAATTTTGCCAGTGTCATGTTAATTCAAAACTACAAACTCATAAAGATTGTCAAACCGACACCATTTTTACATGACCCGCCAGTTACAATACAATACTCACAATACAATACAATAAAAAAATATAATACAACAGAACAATGCTTAAGAACTAATAAAATACGTGAAATAATAGTGTAACAATGGGCGGCCTTATCACTAAAAGTGTTCTCTCCCAGACAACCTTCAGATGGACTGAAGAAAAACAATGGTCAATAATCCAGACTTATGAAGCTCCGTACATTGTTCCAACTAGGCAGGCATTAATATAAGCTCAAGAAATCCCGGCTCTCGACAACTTCTGTAATATCAGGCATTAATAAATCAGCTAGAAACATTTACCTGACGAATTTAAATGAATTGGGGTCGTTCAATTAGCCAGGCAGATAACTTTAGGGGAGAACGTGGCGCTCAGCGCACTGTAAAATATCCCGCAAATTAGTTGTAATCTTATTGAAATAACGACTTTAGATATTTCTGTCCCAGTTCACCGGGAATTTTACGATTGAAAAGCTGAATCTTGATCGCGAAGTGATATAATTGAAGAGAAACTTTGTCTTTTGGCATGAACAAACGTCTGTTATTAGTCCTTTGACTTTATTAAATTCTTGCCTGTGTATTTTCATAAAATTTAGTAAATACATATTAATAATTTATAGTAGTGGTTTCCGCTGAGAACCATTTATGAAAATCAGTTCGTATAACATTATTTTTTTGCATAAGTAGAATTTTAAATTTCAAAGGATTTAAAACTTTTTTAAAATTGCTAGCTATCACATTCAAGTTTTTTTTCCGAATCAAATTATTTGCAGTTATATAAATTATTTCAAAAATAATTAATTAAGAGTATATCGTGTTGTTTTGAATAGATATCGTATTATAATTACCAATAATTCTTGTTATTGTCTAAGTTTCTATACAAGTTGTACAACTACAAACAAACCTCATAAATCTATGTATAGCTACGTATAGCCATATCATACATGCACGAATGGTAATGTAAGCACAATATGGTATATGTATACAAAATTCACAAATTGCTCAAATTAAATAGATTTAATAAATTATAATAATTGGTCCGAATTTTGCATTTTTCACTCATGGCTCTTTTTGACGTTGTTTCACACATTTCAGTCGGATGATCACAGAAAATTGAAAAATCGTCCCTAAATATGATTTTATCTCTGAAGCTGAGTTATTTTGTCTACGGGTAGTAAAATGTGTTGTTGCTCGTAGAGGAGTGAGAGGGCAGCCGGTGCCCCCTCTGCTGCGTGAGCTGATCCTGCAGCGACTGGCCAAGATGCTCTTCATCAACTTCGACACCGAACCTATGAAGGTAAGATCCTTTAAATATTAATTGAACGAAACAAACCCTCTGGCTGTTCACTTAAAACAGTTAGTGACACTTAAATAAGTAAATCATCATCGTTTCGTTGATAACTATGTTGTAGGACGAGACAGGTTGTTTCATGATACAGTCATCAGCAAGAGAAACTGATAAAATAGGGTCCCAAAATAATAAATAAAGTAAATTAAGTAAAATGTTATTTACTATTATAGTTCGTTGGAAGTAAAGGAACAGATACCACATCATCACATCAAGTGAGAGTTTGGTCAAGGAAAGGCTTATCTAGCATAAAATAACGTGGCATAAATAAGTGATCACATATCTTTTGAACGTTGGTGTTGTAGTGATTATTTTCTTGTGAATAATAAAAGCTTCATATGAAATTGACCCTGGTGTTTTGAAATTAGCAGATGTTTTGAAACGGTGAATTTGATCTTCTACTTTTGCTGTTGACTGTACAACAATATTAATTTATAAATTGTTTCAAGTTTATTTCTATTATTATATAATAAAGGTAAAATTATATACTAGACCTTGACTACAAACTTTAGTCGGGAGTTAATTTACTACACGTAACCTGAACGCTCCTCATTATCTCGAGAAAGCTAAATATCTTCATCAAAGAGACTTATTAACCTATCCTAGACATGTCAAAGCGATAAATTCTTGGGTATAGGGTTATAAGGGCAAACTCGATCCGAGATTGAACACAAGCCACAACTACAAAGGATCGAAAATACCGATGTGTATCCAAATACCGGTCCTGTACGCTTCATTATGAGGTTTCCCTGAATTTCGAAGTACCCATGCGTTGTAGAGGTATGATAAATGGAAAACTTGCAATGGACCGGATATTAATACGTCGTGACGGAAGGTTCTGGAAATTTTCACGTAGTTTCGTCTCATTTACGTGACATTTTCTAAGTTCACTTTACCTCTGATATTATTAACTAAATTCTCATATTCGGACAGCACTTTACTTGGGTTTTAATTGTGTAAACTTCTGCTGAGCGCAGCCTGTTCTGAACAAAGAGTTAATAATGTTAGAATTGTGTTTTCATAAATTATACACGGGGTTTGATTGAGATAATTGACTCCTTTGTTCGATGGGTTTCGAACTGTGGATAAAAGCAATAATAGATTATTCAGCGATTATAATTTATGGTTCCTTCCTATTAATATAACATTACAATTACTGTTTTATTCAGATGTTAGAGAATAAGTATTTAAAAGCTGTGAGGTTTTTCGTTGTTTATACATACGTTTTATGAACCCACACAGGAAACTCATTGCTATGACCCTTTTGGCCAATAGGATTTGAAATCAATGTTTTGTTAAGATTGTTTAGTTAAGATTTGTTTTTTTGGATTAGTTTGTTTCCTTAACTTCATTTAAGTAGACCTTTGGTTTCAATGTGGCAAAAACAATGTGTTTCGCGGTGGACGACATAGCTAAGTCCCAAATACATAGAAACGTCTATATACTCTAAGTAGGTATTAGGGTTCTCACTCTTAGGATGCTTTAAGATTTTTTTATTTGTAAAGACTTTTATATCAACATTTTTGGACAACATCAAGAAATTGCATGAAACCAGCAAAAACCAGCTTCGAGTTTTACTTCGAGTATATTATAGTAAAAAGCAATTATTGGGGGATCCATTTGATCGTGGATTTTCCCCATAGCAAGTCATCCTGTGCCCTACACCCGGTGTCACGTAATGACCTAGCATTTTCACACGTTTTTACGAGTTCTCACCCTTCTTTGACGGATCTGGAACGAATATGTGATTTGCTGGGAGTTTACGGAATGCTGTGGATATTGGTGTATAATAGAATGGGTAATACCATGGTTAATGTCTCATAGAAAATAGGCAAATAAAAATTGCGACAAGCTTTTATACAATTTTAATATTGTAATATGTAAATAATACGAAATTGGTTAGTTTTATTTAATTTAAATTATATTTTCTTCTATTTAGGTCACATTTAATGTAAGCACAATTTTTTTTACAGCTAATTTATTTATTTTTTAAAACTTTTCTCAACATTTTCAGCTTGGTATAAGAGACTGAGATTTGGATTTGAACTGAGATTGAGATTTTTTCCTAATAAGTAACTGAAATTATTATTCAAGTATAAAAAAAAACAATTGAAATACTATCTATTTATCGTCTCATGCACGGTTTGCAACTGTGAATACTAACGCTAAAGTTTAACTTTTACACAACGGAATCCTTTATAAATAATAATCCATAAATAATGTTGTTACACACCTGTTGCTAGGACATTTTATTTAGGAAATGTATGATTATAGACAGAATATTGGCTTGTTGAACGGGCGCCAATATACTTGCCTATAACATGATAGGTATATTTCCGACAATCTCTGCCGTGTCGCTTCAGGCTCGAATTCTTGCGCGGAATTTAACGTACGACTCCGAGTAAATATTGTCTGGGGACTCAACCCAAAAGAAATAAAATACTGCGTAGCAGATAAAATCTATTATAGTTCTCCTGAGCGACTATGTACGGCACCATTTATTTAGATTTTATGAAAATTGAAGCTAAATTATTCAAGGTAAAAAATATAAAAGGAAAGTCTATGTGATATATTTTTTCACTGGAATTGCGAAGCTCGCTGTTTTAAAATGATTTGTGTTGCGGTTCATTGCATGAGACTAAAGTGGAAAATTTACTGAAATAGAATAAAAAAGTATTTTTAGCGCAGATGGGATTTAAATTAAATAAATGTTCCTTTTGGTTATGTTTTATATAAAAATTTATTAATATTACTTGTCAATAATAGATGGAGCCACACATAAGTAGAATATAGTATTTGTTACCACAATATTTAATTGTTTTTTTTTTTATTATTTTGTTAAAATGTTATTGTCTTTCACAAAATATATCCACTTACAAAGTTTTAACAATATAGTTTCTATTAAGAGTAGCCGTGTCATACGGACGGACAGATATGACGAATCAATAAAGCTTTCATTTGTGTTCGCGAAGTCAAATTAACTTAAAAATATAAAGGAAGGTAATGTCGTAATTTGCCTAATAAACTAAAAAAACAAATAAAATTACTGAAACTTTTCATTATTAACCTAGAATAAAAATTGGGGTCAGAGCAAAAATTTATTCAAAGTTAATATGAAAAGTTTCAACAAAATATAAAAATACAAGATATGAATTATGGAAAGTAGACCCAAAACTCACGATGAAAAAATTTCGTGTCAACTTTCAGTTTGATTGGAAAATTTCATTCGCGATTCACCATTAAAAGTTGGTTTGAGAGCTGTTTTTATCCGCGTGCCAAGTGTAGAACGAAAGTTCTAACAAGCTCAAATACTGCATGCACTCGTAACTTTTTACGAACATTATTCAGTTTTTTTTTAAAGTTATAATTAACCACGAATGGACGGAACAAAAAAAAAGAAAAATTTAACATAACAGATATTAAATAAACTTGAAAAGTAGGAGATGGTCTCATATCTAGAGTTCCTTGCGCGTTGCCATAGCGGTTACCTATCCAAGTACTGACCTCACTAAGGTTAACATGTAAATTGGGGTTTATGACCCATTAAAACAAAAACTTACGAGATCTCGTTCATACCAATTTTCTTTGATAGTTTTTATGGTAATGTGCATTATATTTTTTTCAGCATATCATTTTCATATTTTAGAATTTAGACCAGTTAGGTAAGTTAGTGGGTGATACAAACATTTTACTACTTTGGAAGTGTCTCAGGCGCAAACTTTTCCGTTTAGCAAAATATATGTAAGTAACCTAAATATCAATTTTGAAGACCTATCTATAGATACACCGATAAACACGTACATATGTACTAGGGTTGGGTTTGATGAAAAATATTTTGGAGTTTCAGTTCTTAGTATGAGGAAACCCCAAATTATTTTTTATATTGTTCTAGTTTTTTTGTGTGAATTTCTCAATGCGTATTACAGAATACATCTACTTAGCATGTTTCAACAAAATATATACGTATGTAGTTTGGGAAAACCAGACAGACAAACATGACGAATCTATAAGGAACTCTTGCCATTTGGCTACGGAGATTTTGGAGAAGCCATCGGCTCCTGAAGTACAGTTTTGCTAATGACCATGTTTTTTGTGTCAATAAAAAAATGGTTACCTTACAAAAGTAAAAACCTGATTTTTTTATCAGGGTGAAAACAGCTCAGTAACGACGGGAGTGCAAGTGAACCCTCGGACGGGATCCCGGCTGAAGACGGAGACGCGGTGCGACGGAGCGCCCATCGCCCCGGCCTCGCCCCGCTTCGCTCGCCACAATCACAACCACCTCGGTAAGTTTTAGCACAACAGCGTAGGTGTCGCAAGAAGCAAGCACTTTTTTTAATTGAAAAAAATGTGGATTCTTCATTTTACTGTATTAAGAACTAAGATTATACCTCTACACTACACGACCGAGTAGACGGGTAGACGTAAATTTCATTCAGGCCTATTCGTATTCCTATAATATTACTCTACCCTTTTTAATTTTAGTTCAAATCCTCAAAATATACACATAAATCTCCAGCTGCGCTCACACTCTCTCGGCAAATAAATAAATATGTTTATACTGTTTACTTGACAGACAGGGGTAAGTACTTTTGCTTTGGCCTTGTCGCGCTTCGCTCGCCACAATCACCGCGATCTTAGTAAGTTTCAAAACAGACGATAAAGTTGTGTCCGAGACAGGTGGGTTCCATTTAAATGACGTTTAACTTGTCTTTATTTTACTCTAAACTAAACGAGTTGCTGCATCATTGAAAACTTTATTAATATAATTCTATTTTAAAGAAAAATTTTACCTAAACTTGTACTCTATGGTAGGATTCGCAATCAAAATATTACTTTTTATATTTATTTGAAGGAAAATCAACAGCCAAGATTATCACTATAACCAGCCTAGTAGCAACAGAAAGCTAATTACAGATCTTCACGAATGGTCACAGATTAAACATCAAAAAGTAAACACACCTCGATGACCACAATGAACAATACAATATAATAACATACAAAAAAAACAAAAACTTAAATAACTATCTATTTATTAACAATAAAATAACTATAAGCTAGTCGCTGCCTGACTGAGTTATATCCGTAAGACCACTAAAGTACACACGTAAGTTCTGTGAGAATTTCAATAATTTGATAACAGAGTAACTACTTTATGAGAGTGGTGTCGTAGCAAAACAAGTTAGAACAATGAAGTAATTGAAAATATTATAAAGGGTTGAATAATGGGTTGTTGTTTACAATCAATAGCTTATCAATCAAAATCCGTAATTAAAAAATGGTGGTATTCCTCAGAATTTCATACCAACAAGTTTACGATTTCAACACAGAAATAATATTAGAAATATCTATCATCTGTTCTGTGACGGAGGTTGATAATTATTCTGGTGAGTTCAGGTGAGACATAAATCAAAGCTTTCTGCCGCTTTCAACGCTTCACTCACCACTTCGGCTAACCATTACACCTACAAGCTTTGTTTGATGTCAGCATAACAATCCAGTACCGACAACAATTGTAATTAAATGAAACTGAAATCATTTTAGGTTTTTGGATAACGTCTTCGTTTTCAAAGCATAGTCTTTTTAATGATAATGTTGGTAGGTAGGTTGGTCTGGAATGGGTTTCTATTTTGCTGTTGATATATTTGGAACAGAGTTTTATGGAAACGTGGGTTAAACTAAAGAAAATTAATAAATTAAATGTATAAAATCGGCTTATTTCAGAAATCTCCTGCGAGAATCCCCTGTGAAGGGGATAGTTGGATTTTTTCACAAATATTGTTTTTTTAATTTATTTACAAAAATCCATGCACGTCCCTTTGGAGTGGCAGGGTACAACCGGTTCCGCGAGGCCGGTTATTTACAGGCCCAGTCTACTAAAGAGTTGATATGTAGTTTATATAATTATAAGTTCACCTCTCAGTACCCAATTATCAAATAGAGTTATTTGTTATTTAAAAGGCAGTTACCATTATTTTACCATCCATACATTTGAGACGAAAATAATTGTAATAATAATGGGCATACTAAAATTCCCCATTCCCCAAAAAGACTGAAAAGGGACTACATTTTAGGAGCCTGATCTATCTATTTTTAACCCCCGACCAAAAAAGAGGGGTGTTATAAGTTTGACGTGTCTGTCTGTCTGTCTGTCTGTGTCACCATAGCTTCCGAACGGCTGGAGCGATTTCAATTTAGTTTTTTTTGTATGAATGGTGAGTCTTGCGCGAGTGTTCTTAGCCATGTTTCATGAAAATCGGTTGGGCCGTTTAAAAGTTATGGGGATGAGAGTGGGGAAGCAAAACCGAAAATCTGCAAATATACTAGTGTGGGGTATCAAATGCAAACGCATCGCGTCCACATTACATAAATTATGTTGTTACAATTAAGGAAATTAAGGCAATGGAATCGGGGGTTTTTCTAAAATTTTAAATTTAGATTTATATAGAATCAGTGTTTTAATGGTTAGGGTAGTTCCCTTACTGGTTTCCATTAAAACCTATTAAAGGCAAACTAGTTCGTTGTTAATAGCTGTATTATTCCATAGAATACATTCTCCCCGTAAGTCACAATGTCATTACGATATTCATTGTTTGGCGAACCAATAATAATTCTAATTTGCTTTTAGCGCAGATATATTTGTTTGGGGCGAGTACAATCGCTGCGTGACGCTCCACGGCGTCACGTTAACATTGTTTCGAAATCAGATTGAGCTTGTGCACACAAAAGTCCATCAAAAATGTTGAGTGATATAATTTAATACCGAGGCCTTTGCAAATATTTTGTCACGAAGAATCCCGTGAATTTCAAGTAAGGTTTCCGCGGGTCCGAATTTTTTGTTGCTCGTAAATTTTTGTTCTTTTTATGATGTGGGGCTTAAAATCTAAGTTAAGTGGATGATATTGAGGTGACCTTTGTGACCGCAAATGTTGTTGTCCTCTTGAAGCAGTGGCTCGCCGGTGGATTGACTTTTTACTACTGTCCCCGATATTCATTTATACAGTTTAGGTACATCTTTACGACTACTTAAAATTATAATAAGAACGTTCGTTGATAAAACATTCGTACGGAATCGGCTTATGGAGACAGATAAGATTACCCAGGATTATTCCTAAATCATGAATAGAGATCAAGGATTTAGAGTGTACGTGACTTCGTCTGACAATTTTGATTTTGATTTAGGATAGCAGCGCAAATTCGCCTGCAGCCTTCATCGATTTCAACTTTTTAACTCTATACCGTACTTACTGTTGAATGAGCATTTTGAAATAAAAAATATCTTTAAAATAACTCTTATCAAGTATAAGGAATCTAAATATAAAAAAATGTGGAACTTTTAATATTTTGCATTATGTATTAAACAGTGCAAAAATAATAATTTTATCGTCAAATTAAGGGATAAAAGATGTATTGCTTAATCCACAATTAAATATAGAACACTAAAACTCAATTATATATTTCTGAGGTCTTAACAGAAATTTCGTCTGTGTGTAAATAGGGCACAAAAGAAAAGAAAAGCTCCTAAGTTTTCTTTTTCTGTACTATTTACAAAGTTTGTTAAAGCGGTGACTTACTAACTAGTTTCTAAGAGTTTTCTCGCAAAGCTTTGGCTTAACTAATCCAGGTACGAAAGTTAACCTGCAATCGACAGATTCTGATATCAAAGCATCGGATCTTAGATGAGGGCTCTCATTTCACAGATCGCCCACCTCTACCAAAACCTAGCGATACCATTAAAAACCCGTACTGATGAAAACATGTTCATCAATAAACAAGCTAAAATTTGTCATTTGTATGCTGTTCTTGCGCTAAGAGGAGAAAGAAGGCTCCATAAAATATAAATTAGGCTCAGAGAAGTGAAATGTTTTTATAAAATCCCCAAGTTGTAAAGTTGAAATATATTCGGATACATGCGTAGGTACACAAACGGAAAAATCGCTGTAAAAAGGTGCTCATGCGAATGAAATAATGTCAGATAAAAGCAGCTTCTGTGTCTGAAAGTAAAAAGTAACGCACTTACTTTTTAACTTTTATTTGTCGCCGTATTCATGTTGGGTCTTTGTGGTACACAAACGAGGCGCCGAGAATAATGTGTTGTATTTCAGACTTGCTCATTTTTCAAGGCGGATAAGACGAAGGGATTTGTTAAAGGATCCCTCCGTATATGATGATGATACACTTTTGTTTAGATGTACGAAATATAAAATTCTTCGAGAAGCTGAGTCGTAAATAAGTTAAGTTGTGGATAAATTTGGATTTTGGCGTATAATGAAAGGGATTGGGATTATGCGCCATATTTAGGTTTTATTTTGTAATAGGTTGTTGACAGTTTGAGCTTTATAGGATTTGAATTGTGGAGGGACAAAATATGACAAAGTCTATGATTTGGCATTTATTTGGGAATGGTGAAAAATTTCACAAAAAAATAAGGCAAGATCAAGTTTAAAGTTTAAGTCTATGAAAGATTCAACCAAAGTATTATTGGTATAGACCTAAGTTTGCCTAGGCCTCGTTCAAAATAGTCCTCCTTTTAATAATCTGTCTGAATCGTTGATAAGATTGAATTATCTAAAAGCACCGAATAAGTAAATTACCTTTCAGACAGCTAAGTTATTCGCGAGAGTGGGAGTTCCTGGTTTAATATATAATGAGGAAAACGAGGAGAATATTTTGAATATTTGGTCAGATCGGCCTTCTTAGGTCTATCGATTAAATAATATACCTCAATAAATATTATTTAGCCTACATCCCGTAAAAACTGGTCTAGGGACATAGTTTTAAAATTTTGTTAAAATTATTTTGTTTCTTTAATAACAATAATAATTATTTTGTTTGTTATGATTGATTGTCTTTTGAGTTTCCCGGTATTAATAATAGTGTTGATAACCATTACAATTTCTAACTTTTAACTTTAATCATAACACGAAAAACTGACGTCAGTCATTATTGTGTTATATTCTTTAATAGTAGTAGCATAACCTACATTTCATTTTTATTGTGAAAATTGGAGAGTCCTCAAGAGCTTCACTGGCGTGGTGGTGCACATGACAGTTAGGATGATTTATATTAGACCATTGCTGACCAAATACTATCAAACAGTGACTGTTCATAAAATTAATCTGGATTACGAGTTTATTAATAAATAATGTCTGAAATTATGAAGTACGTCGGTATGCAAATAAGTTTGTCAGGAGATCATTTTAAAAGCTATAGACTGACCGAGATAAGGTTTAGGATAAACAATTAGGTATATTATATTACATTAGGTAAGCAGGGGGGCGGAAACCTATAAGTATGAGTTAATAAAAAAAAATATCCGGAAAAAAAATCAAGAGGTTTCCTCCAATGCAGGAATGCATTGGAGGAAACCTTCGATCGATAAGAAAGATACGAATTAAGAAAATCTTCACGTAGCGGCGATAGTAAAAGGCCTTGCTTTTAAAATTAAGACAACAGTAAGATAATATAAAAACAATAAGGAAAACGTTCTATATATACAAAGTGTAACAGACCTCCATTAAACGGCGAAGCCTACGTTATTTTGTTTAAATGCTGTCTCATGACATGTGGTGCAACCCTACCTGCCTTAGCACGACTCATTTCAGTTAAATATTGCCAAATAAATCTTTGAGCTTTTTTGTAATGGATTTTAATTAACTTTTCCATTTGATTTCACGAATTAGTAATGTAATGCTCAAATTCCGTCATGCGTTATGTCTTACGCGCTAATAGATTGAATCACGTAATCGATTTTGTGTGGGCATTCAGGCAGACATGCGCTTATAACAGTAGGTAAGTACCCAATTAGTAATTTTGCTTTTAATAACTCATTCCCGAAGAAATATTGTTTTCTATAGTAAGTGTTTTCTTGTGCATAATTGTTTTATGTTTAAATTCGTGTACTTATACGTAGTTATATTAGTAGTTTAATGTAAGCAGAGGTCGTGCAAAGGCACTAGCTCAGCTTATTTTGATGAAATTTATAATATGAAATTTTGCCTAAATCGTCTCGTACAGGTTTGAGCCAAAGCGGGTCACATGTTAATAAACCAAAGCCACATTGGGTGTCGTGTAATGAATGGACCTTACATTAAAACATTAATTTTATATTTTCCATAGTTTTTTTGCTCTACTATTATTATTCGATAACCATGCTACATACAACAGATAGCCAGGAAAACCCCAACATGATCTATTGTAGGTACATTTTTTAAATCCTTTTTTTTTAACAGTTTTTGATCACCATGTGCATAAAAATATATGAAAACATGGGTGACCAACTAATTAAAAAAAATCCAGGTACAATTAGTTTTTACAAAGGTATTATTACTTAACGTGTTTAAAACAGTTAGTGAATTATTAATATTCATGTAAAAAAAAGGGCATCTTTTGTGTACACATGGATCGAGCGTCTGTTTCACAGGACCAAATTCCATATGTTTTTTTTTATTTAGTTTCAAAAAGGCTTTAATAAAGAGGTGTACAGAAATCATAATCGATGTTTAGAAGAATCACGTAAACGTGGCAGGGCAGGGAAGGCCTTCTTAGAACAGCATTTATCCGTAAATGATTTTGAGATTAAATATAAAATAAGTTAAAAACCTACTTCAAAAAGAATTCAATTAGAAATAAAGTTTATCTATTAATAATTATTTAATAATGGAGTTACAAAATTTTCGTTCTATTTGGAGCCGGTGTCAGCTAAAAAATAACCTACTTTAAAAAATAAATTGGTTTATTTAATGATTTTTAATAGATAGAATTTGTTTATTATATATATTTTTTTATAGTTGGTATCTCTGAGCTACTAATACGTTGTCAACTTTTTTTTTTTTTTATTATTGATAAGCCTTCATTTGATCACAATCTCACCTGATGTAAAGTGAAGATGTGGTCTAAGATGGAGCATGAAGGCCTAGAAGATGGCTTCTGGCACATTACGAAACACGAAAAAATCGCTTCACGCACTGGCCCAGCCCGGAGGGTGGTGACAAGCCTACGGTGGGATTTTGTGTTTTATATGTATAATTTATTTTATGTTACTATAATACGGAGCCACTATTAACTCCAGCAGTCAATAAAACATACTTTGGTCATTTTACCCATATTTTTATAATTTTTTATCCTTCATTTTTGTAAAAAAAATAAATTGCAATTTGTTTTTTAACTCGTTAATCCCCAAGCGGTAGCCGGTTACCGCTTACCTGACCTTATTACCTGTTTAAAATAAAGTACAATAGCTAGAAATGTTATTGACTGTCTATCTGATAGCATAGTTATCAAATAGTTACCTAATTGTACCTGTGCAATATCCTGAATTTTAAGTTTAAATCGTTTCACAAAGTCGTAAACGCCAATTATATCATAGGGAGGATGAGAAATACATAGATCTTCCCTAGGAATCACCTAATTAATATAGCAACTTTACCGATAATTTAATGGGATAACAAAAAAAACATTAAAAACATAGATACATTTGTTGTCATAGTGTACAAGAATAAACTATAAATGAAATTTTTAGGTAATTAAAAAAAAATCTATAACTTAGTGGTGTTTGGGTGATTTTTTCTTGAAATGAGTTGTTGTATAACTAATTTAAAGGTAATCCATTAATTACCAGAAACCATGTATAATGCCTTATTCGGATATTTGGCTCGGATGGTGTAGGTACCTGTGAAATATAGGAAGAGTCCCTAAGGCCCATACGTTATCAGTGTGGCATTGGCATTGGCAGATAGTCAAATAGATCCCTAAATTATTATGGGATTAGCGGTTACCCCTCATGCTGTCAAATGAGGCAGGTCTAATTAAGTATTATGTAATGGTAAAAGGTATTTTCCTAATGTATTTACGGACTACGCTATAATAAAAGTTAAAAATAATCGTAGGTAATCAGATGCCGGTAGCTTGAGATTTGAGTTTATGATACTTTTTGTTGTTAACAACCAACTTCCACAGAATAATTTAACTTAAAAGATAAGTAGATTCCCAATTCGAGAATGATGTGTAAACATTTGCACATATTAAGGTAAGTTGTACACACATGTACACAAGTACTTGACACATAGGTCGCCACCGGCAACTTTAGAACTGAATAAAGTGAATTTAATTGCATAATGCAAATTTTTGTAAACCCATTCCTAATTCTTTGTGCTATAAGAATTTTACTAACGTGAATATTTTTTTCATAATTTAATAAAATTTTCTTTAATTTTTAAATTCTTTTGCCGCCGTTGCACGAAGCCATTCCTTGGATGGGTGACTCCAACATTTTTTTACACTACTTATAAAAAAACGTTTTTTTTTAATTGTAAAATATGTACCTATATAATAATATTGTACTTTTTCATCTATCATTTTCTGGTCTCAGGCGGTATGTTACCAGCAAGCGGAGTGCTGCCAGCCGTGCCGCCAGCGCCGTCGTCCGAGGGATGCGCGTGCGCGTGCTCTCGATGTAGCTGCTGCGGCTGCACCATACGCGAGGCAGCCGCGAGGCACGAGCAGCGGGTCTCGGCGAACGAACGCTTGGAGCGGGCTAATTTGGAGTGGAAGCAGGTGAGATTACCGCATTCAGTACCTATATATCCTTTACCAGGAGTGAAACCATACAGTGTGTGCGTGTGTGCTTGTATCTCTATAATAAATAATAATAAATAAATATTTCCGGACTAATCACCCAGCATCACCTAACCCGAAACTAAGCTGAGCTTGTACTATGGGTAACTCATATACTACATGGTTACATTTTTTTTTGTAAATACATACTTATTATACATAGAAAACACCTAGACCCGAAAATAGATATTGTAGATTGTACAAAATCTGGTCCCCCGGCGGGAATCGAACCCTTGCGTCGCTTTTTGCCGTCTATGTATCAATTTTCATCTAAATGTGGGTTAATACACCCAATAAAACTTCTGACTTTTTTGTGATGTTGCAAGGGTCAAGTGTTTGTATATTCTACGAGTGCTATCTCCTTGGCCTGGGTGTTTCAATATGTATTATTATATAAAAATATATATCTGTGTATATTCAATTATATTAAGTATATCAGATGTAGTACCCGTAACACAAGCCTAGAGCTTAGCACGGGGCTAGATGTTGTTGTGTGGACTGCCCGGATATATTTATTTATCTATCGTATTATGCCACAACATTTCAGTTTAATGAAGAGCTACGAGGAATAAGATGCAGAGAGTTGGCTCCTTTTTCGCTACTTAGCTGTTTACAGGTCGTTAATTCATATATAGTGGCAGCATATTATTCATATTATGAACGCGTAAATCTTCAACTATCCGTATTATTTCTTGCTCAAATAAAACACTTACATGAAAACCATTCAAAAGATATAAAATTATTTATTGAATCTTTTCTGGGGTCTGGATTTGGTGAACAGATTCTCTTCATACCCATATTTTTTTATCTCTGTATTTGTTATTTTATAATTCAATCAATAAACCCTTTGATCGCCAAGTGAGTTCGAGTGACACCATTCGTCCCAGTGAAGAGTACCCTTAACTTGGGCTCAGTTGAGAGTACTCCGTGTAAAGATATTTTTATTCGAGTAGTAACTCGTATGTGCCTCTTAAACCTTTCGGTCAAGCTTTGAGCAAAAAAATTGTATTAGCACTTACCGTTTTCGAGTTTTCCGATAATTCGATGTTGTTGTTGTTTTTGCTATGATCATGGTGCATGCAACAGCAACAAAATATCGGAAAACTCAAAAACCGTCAAATCATGGTTATGTTACCGGATTTAGGTTTTAAAGTAATATTCAACTAGCTGATCCGTTTTGCCGTCGCTGACCTACTTTGTTTAACGTAACTCCTCATATATGATTAATTCGATCTCATAAAGAAACTCTTTAGCAAAACCTTTACATAGCGCGTTGAGTGATTCTGAGCCTATTCATTTTAAGTTGTATCTTATCTGTTCGGCACATAATGCATCCAATCATCTGATTGATTTGACTTTCACGTTACCGACCACAGAATTCAGTAGCGTACCAACATCAATACTACACCGTAGACAAATTGAGTTTATAAGGAAAAGTTGAGTTCAATATGTCTATAGTCTGAGGTAGCAATTTGCCGGTTAGCGAGCAGGAGCACGCATTCATCGCATTACCAGATCTGCTCAATTTCCTGCAAGCACCGTCTGCATCCTTTCGACGATTCTCATAAATCGAAATATAAGTTTATTTTGGATAAATCATATTTCGTTCTATCCTTCTCAGACGAGCTGAAGATATAAATATTTGGCCTCTTTCAATTTTATCAACACAATTGAGCTAGGATAGAAGCATTTAAAAGCCTGTTCGTCACGGTTGGTTGAAATGTGGTTTTTAAAAATGCTGCCAAAAAGATTAATTGGGGTAAGCAAAAATAATTTTGACTTAAATTGTATCAAGACCACAGCACCTGCTTTAAACCGATGACTATATATTTTCCCTTCCCAACTGACACGAACATATCTCTTAATTAAGCAAAGGCTACTATATAACTAAGTTTAACTAAATAAATATTTTTTACACAGCACCACCGAACCCTCAGCTCAGCAGAGCTTGTACCTAATGTAGATATTTTATACAACTTATAAATGTTATTTTGGAAATACTAAAATATTTTGATACATAGAATACCTACGACATTTAACCTGAAGCAAGGATGGTAGATCGAGCAAAGTCTAGTTCTACGGCGGGAATATAACCTGAACCCGCGTCCCAGGTGATGGGCCACCAGCTACTGAAGTCTTCAATTATGTCGAACATATATAACATTGATCATAAATTACCGCTCCTCTCTATAGATTAATCATTGGTCCGGACAAAAACGATTAATAATACCCGTTAACTGTGCTAATAAGAGCCGGTAAGCATTGAATAAAGTGTTGAAGATCGTATAATATCGAGGCATTAATTCATAATTTATGTACAGTAGAAGAAATAAGGTTGTTTTTGCGAATATACCAAGGAAATATCCAATAAACTCTAATGTAAAATATTACAGCCATTTCCTTAAGTACTGAAGCGTAGAAGCTAGGCATCAATTTCACATTTTCAGGAAACGGAGCGTTGCTACAGTTCGGTTCGATGTAACGAGAAATAGATCACAGATTAGAATCGAATTAGATCATGTCTGAATATGTATGGAATTTATCTGTAGATTAAGTCTTCATCCAGTGAGTTAGTAATGTAATGACATATGGGTTGAGACGTGGCTCACTTAGGTCTTTGGAATAGTCAGGGTCGTCGAGATAAGGGATATATGTAGATCAGCAGATCGAATTAGAAATGAGGTGATATGTTGAAGAACGGGGTTCACCCTCATAGACATTTTAGCTTATTAGGTCTTTGACGCAGTGGGCAGACAAATTACCCAGTGGTGTAGCGCAGGGCTTGTCCCGGAGGGCAACTTTAGAGGGCGGCAAATTTTCACATTAAATACTAATACTTAGTATTATTACGCCGCGAATGAAAGCATAAAAATGCCATCTTTTCACTTGCATGGTGCCTTATATGACTTGCGCGGATTCCCTGTATTTTATTTTATGTTGGGATTGTTTATGACTTATATTCAATGAGATTGACTTCTCTTTCATAAAAGCATAATGCAAGCATAAAACTTTATTGTATAATAGCCATAATAATATCTGCAAATGTCGGATAAGTTCTTTCAGGAAAGTCCGTGTGTGTTACTTTGAAACTTGTGTGATTGTTAAATTAAGTCGTGAAGAAAATTAATCGTGCGTTCGTAAATATTCCAGATAATTTGTATTGTTCGTGTGCATTCTACTAGTTAAGTGACCACTAAATATTTAATTTCTTAGTTTTTTACTTATGTTAATGTAGGTATGTTGGACTATCGGTTATGTTGTTCAAGCATTATTTATTGGAATATTAAAAAAAACTTATTTTTTATACTTGTTGTTCGCTTCAAACTTTTTTTACCTCTTTAGTAAATATTACCTAGCTTAATGACGCATGCTTATTTATCCGTGATTGTTTTGTGTCTATGTATTAAATGCGATTGGTCAGAGAGAGAAAAAAAATTCACAAAAGTGTAAATATTTCCCCTGAACCGATTAAGACTGGCTATGTATTACCCATGAACTTAAAATCATATTGAAAGTTTCAACATACTTTCTAAATTTCTTCAAGATAATTTATAATCAATGGTTCGAAAGCTATTGCATTACAAACATACAAAAAACTAAATATTAAATTATATAACTCTTTCACGTCGTCGTTTTAAAGTATTTAACTTAAGTTTTTAACGCTGATAATATTGTAATATCTGACTTCTCTTGGTTGGCCCGTCAATAAGAACAACTATGGGGTCAACTCTGAAATCGTGACAAAAATCATCTGTTCTGTAGTACCATTGCTGAACTACACAATAGTCATGACTGTCTATATTTGTGACTGTTTTTAAAAAGGTTTTTAAAATAACTGTTAAAAGTTCTATTGAAATGTATGTTAAAACCTGTATAAGAAGGCGGAAAATTTTTCTACAGCCCCGAGCGGCTGATAACCACGCCACTGTGATTACCATAAGTGTGTATTGAATTGCAACACAAGCGATTCCTTTTAGGGTTCCGTGTCCAAAGAGTAAAACGGGAAAACATACAATAAATACATATTTATGGGAGTTGCCATACAACAAACGTGATTTTTACCAGGTTGCGCGATGCCAGTACTTGGATGGGTGACCACTTCGAATGAATCTTTTTACAATTAAAAAAAGAATCTTACATTTTCTTTTTTTTTATTGCAAAAAGTTTTTTAATATACCTACACGGAACCCAAAGTTTAGTTTAAGTACTTTAAGTCCATTTCATGCTTTTCAAATTTATTTGAGATTCGCAATAAATACCGCTTCGGCTCATATACCTCTAGTCTATTGTTATTTTTTTTTTTTTTTTTTTTTTTTTTTTATTATTGATAAGCCTTCATTTGACCACAATCTCACCTGATGTAAAGTGACGATGTGGTCTAAGATGGAGCATGTAGGCCTAGAAGATGGCTCCTCCGTTATTACATAGTACTAGGACATTTGTACAAAATAGTTTTGTTAAAAATATTTTAACATAATTTGTACCTCCCATACAAAAAAAGGTGTTGATTTAACTTACATGTTATGTTAATACTTGTTTTAAATCCTAATAACGTTGCTGCATGCATGCAATTTGATATATTTCGACTAAAGGTTGAGTTAACTTGAGTTAAACTTAGACGGTTTTATTCTTTTTGAGGTAGAACCCTTAAAACAAAACTTACATCAGTGCCTTTGTGTGGGCGTGCTAGGTAGAGCGTTCTATGAAATACGATCCAGTTACTAGAAATTGAAAAGGATACTTGCTCAAAAGACTACCTACAATAGAGTTCGTTTACTCTTGATGACAAATGCGACGATAGCAGTTTTCACGCCCAAAAGCGCAATATACTGACTGCTCTTTTATGTAGGTTTTTGACTTTATTGATAAGAGAGATAAATTATTTTCTTATCATATTTTATCAGTGCTGGTACATTGCTTAGATAGTTATTTTGGACTCGATGGCAAATTCGTTTACTAATCTTTCCGATGGTGTTCTTGTAACAAAAGAAAGTAATGTATGAATTCAGACTGCTGGTGGTATATTTAGCCGACATTCAATAAAAAAGAAAATGCTAATTTGGACGCGTATATTGTTTCAAATGTTATTTTTTGCCTTTTTAATGTTTGTCGGAACAAAAACGGACCATCGGTCCATGAAAATAAAGTTCTGAGGTACAGAACTTTACTTTCATGGACTGATGGTTATTTTTCTTACATGAAAGCTGTTGTTTGCAAGTTGTTGTTGCCCATTGAAATTGTATGACAATTAAGAAGAAATTAGGTCAAGAAGTTTCCGAGTTATTGAAAACTTACCCTATTTTACAATAAGTTTGGTCGAATAGGGGTTTAGGTTTGAATTTCACGTGTTTTTTTAAGATGTTAATAAATTACTTTTTATTTTTGTTTTGTTTTTGTTCAGAGTTTTTGAGTATTTTCAATTTTACCGACAAATTAAAGGTTTTCAATTCAACGTGTTTTTTTAATTCTCGATGTATTTACATTGTTTTTGTTTAGTGTTCGAGCTGCTTTTTGAGCCGTTTTTATTTGAAACGACTTTTATCTTCAGTTAATTTACATCGAAAATGATCGGATGTGCTTGCACGTTGGTAGGAGATGGGGGCAACATTCTTAAGCGATGCCCGCTGCCCGAGTTATATTCAATAATTGTGTCGGCACAGCATCAGCAGCTCGGCCCCAATACGCTGCTCGCATTGAATGTGGTTTTAGAACTTAGCGTATTTTATTACTATTGAGACTTTAAGCTATAGTCTATGTCATAATAGCACGATGGACACTTGTCAAGAAACAAGACGATCCCTAACGTTCTAACCACGTTTCACTGAGTTTACCGCACGCCTTGTCGATATTCCGTTAGCAATATAAAGTCAGCAGGTAGCTAATTAAGACGTCTAGACTTGATAAGCTCCCGAGCGGTGGGTGCTTGATAAAATTGATCCCTAGAAAAAAGAAACTTGTTGTACTGTTGCGTTGAAGTAATATGCCCTTCCTTTTAACCAGGAGGTTCTCAATTCGACCCGTACGGTTTTTGTTTTATGTTTGTTACCTCAGAACTTTGAGCTCCGTGATCCGTGGGATTTTAATGATTATTCGAAAACTGTTTCTTGCAAGTTGGTCTCATTTAAATTTTATAACAATCGGTAAAGGTAGCTTTCAAGTTATATTGAAAAACGTCTTTATTTTATACGAATTCCAAACTATAAGTTGGTTGTTTCTTTGTTACAAATCTACTGGTTAGTCAGAAAATTTAAGATAAATAATAGTGTACATTTTTTGTGAATAAAAATATGAAACCAAAATTTTATAAAGCAGATAGTTAACATCTAGATTAAATTTGTATAACTGACGTTATCGTGGTAACTTATTATATATTTTAGTTTTAAGTAAGAAAAACCCGTTAAGAGAATTCTATAGAATTCCAAATACCCAATTTTTTTTTGAAATCCTTTCAACCAAATTATGTTTACTGCAATAAATTTAATATTTCGTCTTCTTATACATTTCTTACATTGGTTTGTAACGAAAACGAATACTCAAGATCAAAATACCTTGCAAATAATGTTCGTCACGCAAACCACCATAGCTATTTGACGTGATATTTAATATCCACAGAAAAGAGACGTTCTAACAAGATTCTATTTCCGTTTGAGTTATTACAAATATCTCATGCGAACTTATACGTGGAACATGATGTACCTTTACCTTTTTCCTGTCTATTTACAAAGGTTTTTAAGATTTCAGAGTCTAGTCTAATCTTTATGCAAATACCATTAAATGTACCTTTTCGGTACTGTGTCCCAAGGGGACTACTTACTTTTGTCTAATCAAGCAATTTATTGTTCAAGTCTAGTGACTTTTATTTGTATTAAAGTAGTCCTAATTGGGTATGTTTATATGCGATTTTTAAGAATAATATTGTTATGGGATATAGCCTTTTGTAACTGTTTACAACGGAGACCAAAGTTACTAGCACATTTAATTTGCAGTCTATCAATGGGTTGCATACAAACGAATCCTACAAATTTAAAAAACGCGAAAGTGTTTGTGGAGGTTGTAAGTTTGTAACTGTATAAAAGGGAGACCAAAGTTACTAGCACATTTAATTTACAGTCTATCAATGGGTTGCATACAAACGAATCCTACAAATTTACCAAACGCGAAAGTGTTTGTGGAGGTTGTAAGTGTGCAAATGTGTTGTTGCATTTTCTCGCAAAAACTAATGAAGGAATTTTGATGAAACTTAACAATATATAGCTCATTTATCAGAATATTAAATAGGTTACTTTTACCTTGTAAAATACCACAGTTCGCAGGAAAATCAATTATTGCGAGCAAAGCCCGCTTTGATTAAAATTGGTACGGTCACAGCTGTTTTCCCAGTTAAGGACAAAGGTTACTTTTTACATCGGGAAAATCTATGATTACGGGGGCCAAGTCGCTGGCAGACAGCCAGTTTAATGTATAAAATGTTAATTTATCAAACTAAAATTAGAACATTCGAGATTAGAGATCTAACATTTACATAAAATGTATGTTTTACGTATCGGTCTATTATGGAACTGCAGAATTAGGGTGCAAGCAATTTTCAAAATTCAAATTGCCCTAACACTCAAAACGAGCAGAGCTCACGTTTTCGTTTGACTTCTTTGAAATATTGCGTCGAAAACTGAAGTGAAATTTCAGTTTGCAGCAATTTACAGCTCAAAAAAGAACAAAGTTTCAAAATAAATGGTGAGCCCTCATCCAATATTTCCACTAGAAGTATAACTTAAAGTTTTCAGTTTAAAGCAATTACTGCCTTTATAATTTCGTAGTTAGTCAAATGCCCCCCCCCCATATTGGATGAGGGGGGCAAAATTAACATATATTGGATGAGGGGGGCAAAAATAACATCACTTGTTCCAAAACAACAAAGTACTATTGCGCGTCCGGTCGCGATACTAAAAAAATCATTGAACGAATTTTCTTGCAATTGTTATCTATGAAGTAAATCTAAATTATTCCATTTACTGAGGAAGACATCTTATTACCGCGGAAAATATATGAATATAAATGGGAAATGATAGAGTTCGAAGTAAAACAATGATATTGTTCAGTGAAGAGAGAAAGAGATTCTGATCTATTAAGAGTTTGATTCTTTGCAAATTCAAAATGTTTTCTCGTAATGTGATTTGTATACATACCTACAAGTTTGGATAGAGTATAGTGAAGAATTGATAAATTGCTATAATAACTACCGATAAATTGTATTTTATTCAATTTTTTATTAATTTTTTAATGACTGGTTAAGTAGGATAAAAATCTGTCGGTGGACGGGTTAAAAGTTATTTTTGCTCAAACTTCAAATTATCTCTAGTTATACCATAGGTCAATTTATTTATTACCTTCTGACTCGCAGAGTTGCGCTTGGAGCAACTGAGTAGGTGATATTATTATCTATTTATATTTTATTAGTAACATAATTTTGTTCGTGTTTATGTCAATACGATTAGAACGGTAACTTAAAGGTATAATGAAATTTTAATTTTATAAACAGATTAGACGATTAAGCTAAGATTAAAAGTGCCTAGTGTATCATGTATCTTGTATTTTCAAAAGTCAGCCGAGCAAATATGCAAACTCCTATACAAACATGTTCTAACCCCATATTATAAACTTCCAATACGTTCACCACTAAAACACGTTGTCTGTTACAGGTCGCAGTAGTAGCTGACCGGGCCCTCTTAGCCGTGTTCGTGATAATCACAGTCATCTCCACGGCCGCCATACTTCTGCCGCAGCTGACCAACCTGCACGTCGGAAACACGCCTCTGAAACCGCCTATCTAGTTAGTACATAACATGTACACTTTTTTACTGGCCAAATGCAGAATGTTCAAAGTTATGGTAAATGATAGAACGTGGGCTTGGATGTGAATATGAAATGTGAACTGAAATGTTGTTTTCAGAAAATCCAACGAACTGTTTGAACCTAGTAACCTAGTAGGTTTTATATGGCGTGGCACAATTTTATTTTTATGGATGCTTCATTCAAATGAAAGAATGGGTATGAAGAAAATTAACGTTATAATCTTTAGTGAATAGAACCATTAGAGCCGAGAAAATAGAAGACCTTGATAATTAACTTAATAATTAATCACATGGATTTATTTGAAAACATTTCTCCAGTAAATCTTCTTTCATTGCATAACTAATTACACATAACTTAACTCACACAATTCTCTTCATTATCTGTTTTATTAAAGTTACTAAGATTATGCTCACTGTGAAATTGTTATGTACTGGGAACGTCAAAGAAAACTTTGACTATCGCGAAAATACAACTTGAGATTTCATGGCCCTTACAATTCGCAGAGGAGATCTGAAATTTTCATGGTATATGACATTTTTTCCGATCGTAATTCTTAAAGATATGTGACAGCAACTGTGCGCAAACATATTCCTGAATATAAAACCCCCTCACGCGAAACCAAGTCGTGTTTCTTGAGTGATATTTACCACCAGAAGTATAATTTGATAATGAAGTCTGATTTCACTGTCTTTTTTATGTTTGTTTGTTCGCAGTATTCCGTATTCCGTTGGATAAAATGGTCATGTGTGCCAACGAGATGTGCCAAAGAAAAAGGGTTATTGTAAATCATGATACTGTTAAATAAATATTTATAGATTAGGCAGTAGTGTTATGAACTGTATATTAATTCAATTTGTTGAAAAGATTAGTAGAAAACCAACCATTTGTAAAAAGGTCTATCTACATTATTTACAATATACTCGTATATATTAAATTTTTGAGCTACAGAATCATATTCTTACATAAGAATCAAGCTTGTTTGGGCCGAGGGCCAATTTATAGGTTCGAGGGGTTAAAGGATAAAAATAGCTCTATAAATTGGCCAACAGCCCAAAACTGCAATCTATTTTTACCTTTCTGACCTAACAGTTCATAAATGCTCAGTTTCATAATCTTGCACGTTTTATGCAAACAATGAAATAACATTATTTCGAATCATCTAGTCGAAATAAAGTGACAACGAAACATGCAAAGTGACCGTAAACAGCATTTTTAACCCCCGACCAAAAAGAAGAGGGGTGTTATAAGTTTGAGGTGTCTGTCTCTCTGTCTGTGTGTCTGTCTGTCTGGGACATCATAGCTACCGAAGGGATGTAGTGATTTCAATTTAGTTTTTTTTTGCATGAAAGGTGAATTTTTCCAGGGTGTGTTTAGACATGTTTCATGAAAATCGGTTGAGCCGTTTAAAATTTATGAGGGTGAGAGTGGGGAAGGAAAACCGAAAACCTGCAAATATACTCGTGTGGGGTATCAAATGAAAGAGCATCGCGTGCACATTACTAAATATTATTGTTAGTCAGTTAGGGGGGGATTTTCCGCACTTAGACTCAAGGTGGACCATTGCGCGTGGAGTGGGGCGCTAGTGTAACCAGCTAGAAACCAAATATTATGGTGTTTTACTTTTAAGGAACCTAAGGCATTGGAAAAGGGGGTCTTTCTTAAATTTTCAACTCAGATTTATTTATTAATCTAACTTTTTAAAATTATATTCAAATAGCTAGCCAATATATTTTTTTAATCTTTCTTACTTCTCAAATTCCTCCTTTGAAGATATATAATCTCACCCTTAAAAGAAAAAAAAAATCATAAAATGTTTTTTTTTATTAATTCTTCTTAATTTGCTTTCTTTTTAACCAACTATTAGGTACTTAGTTAACACATTAATAAAGAATGCCTATAAAATGTGTCTTCCATAAGAAATTTACATAAATATGCATTTTCTATAACTGAACAACAAATAATGAGTTAATTTTTAGTTATTAATCTTACTTTTGACTTAAGAACTGTCATAGTAATTTAAAATCACATTAATTTATATTAAAAACCTTTATATGAAGTGTCATGATCGTATATTGATTCTACATCTTATAATTAATCAGCCTTTCAATTAGCCTATTTATTTAAGTTTAGTTTTTATGTTAGTAACATTTTCTACGAAAAAAATAATATCTTATGTGTTTTCCTCTTTTACACTATCATTCTAAAAACAGAAATATAAAAAAATATAAAATAAATATGGTCATATGAAATTTCTCCAACTTTTTCTCAAAATTTATCAACTTACTCCAAGATATTGTTACAACTAAACCCAGGGTATAGCTTTTATATTTAAAATAATAGCTATAAAACCAACTTAGTTATATGAAAATCTACCATACAACGATGTAAATAATTAAATTTAAACACCAAATAAAATACAGGAACCTCAAATTAGTCGATAATAGCTAAGAAAGCCAAAAATTTACGAAAGGTAAAATATACCGGCCGGCCCGAGAACGCTTGCACATACCTGCTCACTGCTCAATCTGGTGTGTCTCTGAGTGTTATAAATGAGGTGACGCACAGCATTATAAAGATAAGATAAAGACATAGAAACATGTAAATATATTGTAATTTCCTAGTGAAAAACACTGTTACTACTTACCCCTGTTACTATCTGTAACAGGGGTAAGTAGTAACATCTTGAAACCTATTTTAAGGTAAAAAAATACGAATTGTTTTGCCCGAGTTTATCACCTTGCCTTTTGTTTTAATAAAAAAATAAATGCATACGTTTTTTTGAACATCGGAACAGCAGCTTTTATATTTCTACCAAAATTGGTAGAAATATAAAAGTGATACTGTGCATAAAACATTTTTCGTTTTATTAAATAATTTTGTTTCTACGCTGAATTTTTTAATATAATCGTATGATCTGGATTTTAGATATCGATAAGATAACAAGTGTTTGGTGTAAAGTTTATTAAAAAACATTTTTCACTACAATATTTGTATAAATTGGCAAACCTAAAGCTAAAAGCTTCATTTCCGTGTACCTTTGTTTACATAAACCGTACAAGATTATGAAACGGAGTATAGAGACTATGCAATGTACATACATAATACCTACAATATCTCGCGTACCCGTATATTTGCTATGTTATTCAATAACGCACGACGTGGATGGCCGCATATTTTGATAAAAGCTCTATTATATATGTTGTTTCATTTGCAATATTTTTGTGTAGAATTCAAGATAATACAGATTTTTACTTTGTTATGGGGTATGGGCCTAGGGTATCCAGGTAAGAATATATATGTAAACTTTGCAGGTATTAATCGTCCGGAGAAAATACTATATTTTCTCCGGACGTCTGTTAAAATGTTATTTTGTAAGAATTGTACCCTAAAATTATAAAAAAAATAAGTTGTGTGCATGGTTTACGTTTCCCGTGTTTTTGACCCAAAAATTTGTTTTAAAGTTTTTTGATGCAAAAGAGCTGATTCGCGGGTATCATCCTATTTATCAGCGTTAACGTAGCTTAAAACGTAGTGATATAAATACTCTTTGGTAGCTTTCATAAAAATAACTTCCTATCACTTCAGAAGTGCTAGGAGGTTCTACGAAAGTGCTACGCACCGTTTATACTTTTTACACTTGTAAAATTATATACATAATTATAAATTATGTGTGTTGAGAAGCTGTATTTGTCTGTTCTGAATAGTTTTGTTAAAATTTTCTGCCAAAAGTTATACCGTTTATCCAAACTAGAGTAGCTGAATGGGAAATTATTTTATAATATTATTGTATAGATAAGTAAGTTACATGTTTGTTGCAAGTCGTTGGGTCATGAACATTAATATTTGTAAATATCATAGTATGACTTTAGTAGTGCCAAATGTAAGTCAATTAAGGTAAGTATAGGCACATAAGTATATTAATAATAGTTATTTATTGTGAAAGCCGTACTT
Organism: Gymnoscelis rufifasciata; assembly: GCA_929108375.1. Lineage (NCBI taxonomy): Eukaryota > Metazoa > Arthropoda > Insecta > Lepidoptera > Geometridae > Gymnoscelis > Gymnoscelis rufifasciata. Next base: position 11,804,113 of record OV815303.1, read on the forward strand.
ATAATTTTCTAGCTTTACATAGAAAAACAAAACATAACTAGATTACATAGAAGAAATACAGTGAACATACATTTTACTCTAGTTATGACTTTTTATTAACTATTGTAACTATAAAGCCGCGTTTAAGGACACGCGTAGCTTCAGGCGGGGCGTCAAGCGGCGCGATGCGCGGCACGTGAGATATCGAGCAAGGTGTCGCGTGCAGAGCTTTGTGACAATTTAAACATTAATGGTAACCGCCGCCGCGGCGCTCGCAGCTTCAGTGACCCAGTGCTACACGGCGCCGACTAACACTACAATTTAAACAAATGCTTGCTAACTCGCTTCCCCTTGAACGCCGTCAACATTGCCTTATGTTTGAGTTTCTATAAATAAGAACTCCAAAATTGTACTAACTGATAAAGCTGAGTTGTTCTATTCGCTTCTCAACTCAGTATAAAACATTGAAGCGAACTGTCAAGACAATGTTATTTCCTTGATATTTTTTGTTTAAACAATTTAGTTTTATTAATTTTAAGTTGACCTGTCCATGTAGGCCATGTGTTTCTAAGGAAATAAACGTTTTGACTTTGACTTTGAGGCGGCAAGCTTCGGCTCGTGCCGCTTGAAGCTACGCATGTCTTTAAACGCGGGCTTATACATATTTTAGAGATCATTGATGTACACTGTGCAGTATTTCAACATTTTAACGAAGAAACGACTATTGTATTTTACTCATTACATTAGAGTATTTATGCTCAAGATTGTTGCCAATTATTATAAAAAGTAGTTGGAATATGTAAATAACTACTTGTAAAGTAAGTTGTTAAGGTTAATATCAGTTATTGTGTTAAGTGTACAAAATAAAACGAAATACCCGTGACTTTTATTTTATTTGAACCTTTGATTAAATAACCTACCTATGATGAATTACTTATAGGACAAATACAACTAAGGGCTTATTTTACAAAATCCGATGGTTAGTTATGTCAAGAGCTGTCTTGCTTTGTCAAACGTAACTGAGCGAAATACCTCAATATTTTAACCACTTTCTAACATTACTGGTATATGGTGAAACAGTCCCCAATTATTATAAATGCGAAAGCAAGTTTGCTTGTTCGTTACGTTTTCACTTTTCTTGAAATTTTGCATACGTATAGTTGGAAGTAGGTACGATATATGTGATATTCCAATGTAAAAGTTTTATGTAACTCAATAGGTAAAACTCAGTATATTCCTTCGTCCTTTGTAATTTATTCACAAGCCGTGGGGGCTTGTGACTGCGTAATATAGTACGAATGGCCCGAAACTTCAATGAACTGTAACTAATTAATTTGTCGTCAAAAAAGAAGAAAATCGGGTATTGTGTACGGTATTTTTTTTAATAATCCTAATATCGCTAAATTTTAGTAATCAATCCTATTACCTGACAGTGCAAAAAATATGATATGATGATATGATAATGAGGAGCTGCTGGAAGGTGGTTAAGGAACTCCGTATAAACATAAACCCCATCAAGTTTGGGCTAGTATGATATTGATGAGTCGGTAAGTACATTAATATCGTATGGTAACTACCTAATTCAAGATGTTAAAAAAAACTTTTTTGTATTAAAGTTTTTAAATTGTATTTATAAACTAGCGGTCCGTCCCCGCTTCGCACCTAGTTGACCGTATTGTGAATCTAAACCATTCTCTAACCTTTTTAAACACACACAAAAAATTACATCAAAATCGGTCGAGCCATTTAGGAGGAGTTCAATGACAAACACACGTACAGAAGATTTTATATATATAAAGATAAAACACCTGTTCCGTAGTATACTTTGGTATTTCATTTATAATATTAGTTTAATTCAATCAAGGTTTTGGGTGACTGACAAGCAAATAAAATGGTCAGTCATCATCAGCACCCTATTAACGTTCCTAGGAACGTTAATAGCTGATAATTTTAAAGGTAAGCAACAATATCAAGAATACACAATTTTGAGGGTATATCATGATATTTGCTTATTGTTTTTTTTACTTAATATTGTGAAGCCTTTTTAATTTGTCTTTTAAAACCTAATAACTCGCACAGCTTCGACGAGCCAGTCACTAAAGTAAGTCGGGCCACAGAATCACATTCCGCTACACACTCAATGTTATAAGTAAAATAACAAAGATTCTACTTATTACATTTTTAGAATAACAAATAATCTCTATCCCACGTTGAACTTAAACCCTGCACTACACAAGTTGAAGAGCAGCCAAACGGAAGCGACCGATAAGATTTCATTGTCTCCAACGAAACGAGGGCAACACTTTTCAAGAGACTCTTACAAGTTGCCTTTAATCCAAAATTTGCGATAGCGATAAGGTATTATTTATATCTCCTATTTTGATACTTAATCTACCTTTCAAGGATCCATTACATAGGCCGTATATTAGTCGACCTGTCTCAGTTAATTTCCTTCCAAACTACTATGAGTGATTAAGTAACGTTAATGCTTTAAAGGGCAGAATATTATTTTAATAAATAAATTGGTATATACATATTTATTTATGTTTCACAGGCTTGTGATGTTGTAAAAATGTCTAGTTAGATACTAATTCGTTGAGATTTCGTTGATAGACCTCTATCATAGATTTTCAGCGGTTTCAAGGATGAATCACAATGGAATTTTGCATTCTTTAATTCTATCGGAGATTCTCCGAACATATATCAGAGAATACAGTACCGTTTGCTTTACAGAATAGTACCTCTATTCTACTTTCAAATACGTTACTGTTCCCCTCTACGACGTACTAGGACTGTATGCATATTCCTAAAACAAACATTACCTACATATTTTTGACTTTTGCATAACCGCACCACAGGATTCCATGCTCCTGACAACTGGAAGCCATCTTCACGATTGAAGTTCCTATATTTAGTAATTTCAATAGCCTCCCGAACCAATCTAGGTATATAGTGCCGCTCTGTTGAAATTACCCGTGGGTTATGCAACTCAATCCAGTGATTGGAACCAGACTCCAGTAAATGTTATGCAATAGCAGACTTATGGACATCTGCGTTCTTCACTGCCTTAATATGTTCACCTACACGACACGCGATAGTTCTCTTGGTCTGCCCTATATATGAGCTCCCGCAGCTACAATCCACTTTATAAACACCTGGTCTTCCTAATGGAAAGTTATCTTAAAATCTTAAATATCAAAAATATGTAACACCGGTTTTTCGCCAAGACACGGTCAGTGTAGTGTGTCGTGATCGAGTTGCGTTCGAGAATGAAACAAGTGGTAGTAGCACTAGTGAGTGTCAACCTCGCAGTAAAAGACTCAGAAAGAGGGTAGACCGGTTCGTTTGTGAATCACCGTCTGCCCAAATCGCAAAGACAATGACAGTTCAGTTGCTTCCGTGATCATGGCGCTTGCAACAGCGTCGAAATATCGAAAAACTCAAAAAACCGTCAAATCATGGTATGTTACCCGTTTTAAATCATAGTATTGTTAAAAACCATGATAATTTTAAAAGTTCAGTGTGTTTATTGGGTTTTGTTTAGATATTATAACACCTAAGAAATATGATCGCCATATTTAATCATATTAAGAGTTTTTCGCTGTTTACCTACGCTCCTTGTCTCAATCTAATTCCGAACTAGTGATTCGGAAACGGACGTTATGTGGATTGGATACAATGGATGCCCCAATAATCTTTATGGTATAGTGCTCAATGCCAACTGATTGGGCGTTTTGGACAATTTATGGGTTTGCGGCTACGATGGCTAGGGTTTCGCATTGTTATGATATAATATCATTTATTCATTGTGATATAAATGTTGATGAATTGAAAAGAGCGATGGATTATATTAATAAAATAGAGTTTCACTAATTGGAATGTTTTGGTTATATACATATGTATGTATCTAATTGTATTATTAAAACTATCTTTACACGTCTGTCTTGATAAATGGGATATCTAAGAATTTTGTTATACGAAGTTATATTATACCTATTGTATTATTATATTAGTATCGATATTCGCTTTGATAACAGATGATCGAATATATTTTTTCTGTAAATAGGTAATAATTTAAGAGTAAATAATTAAACATTAAACTCATTAAACATGTTGGCACCATTAGAGTAAACAAAACGCTTTAAATAGCCAAAAATGCAGGATAGCAATAATCCGAAAAGGTGCATCAAGTTTGAAAGGGAATGTCAGCGAAATGTTCCCGTCAGAGCCAACACAAAGCTTACGGCCTTGCAGTTGTTCTGTACTAGGGATGGGCTTTGCACGATTTGAGATTTTAAAATATTTTTTGTAACTAGTACCTAACGATATAAAACGCAAGAATTCTTCCCTCAAAAATTCTAGGCATGTTTAGGTACATTCTAAGCTAACTTGTGTCAATCAATCTCAAAAATAATAAAATATAAACTGAAAATACATAGAAGAAGAAAATGCAAATAGCAGAAACACTTATTTTGACTCGCATTATATTCTTAATATTAAAAATATTGTTTGTGTTGTGAGAAGGAAATAGGAATTGAATCTATAAAATTTTCTTTCATTTTGGGAAAGTCAATGTGATGTGGGAAAAGCCTGTCAGATATTTTAACACGCTGATAACACACTCTTAGTTTTATCGGAATCACTTAATAAAACCTTCTGACCACTAGTTATTGAGTCATCTAGACTTCGATAATTCATTTTGATCTATTTTAAAACGGCGATTATAATTTAAAAGCTGTTGTGTGTACAACAGCTTTTTCACCAAAAAATACACTAAACATGGTTAAATGGTTCTTTTGAGAAGATGAAAAACAAAGTAAAACCAAATGGGTAACATAATACTTTAGAAACAATATCTACTGATGCAGAAAATTAACAAAGCCACGGGCATATTATAATTCCTTTACAAGCGTTATCGAGAAAATGCAAAAATGTATTTCTTCCTTCTACTAATTGAAACGCCTTGCTATCAGATCGATGCCTCGCCTAGCCAAAGTTCAATTACCAGCTGATACGCCTTAATCTGAACTCGATACATCATAATACGACTATTGTATCGATATTCCATCGGGCGTCACTATCTTATGAACAAATGTGCGACATTGGGCGGCCTCCAGGGCTTCCGATTATTCCGTACAATCGTATCTTCAGTACAAGTATACATCAGACACTAGCCTATTCATCTCAGCTGAATCCAAAACACGCCTTCACACCTTCGAATTATGGCCTGGTTTCTGTTGAAAACAGTACGGTAGGGACTCCTGCTACATTTTGCTGCTACTATGTCTTGCGATAAAACTACTATAAGCGTTGTTGAGATACTACAAAAATGTATATCTTCCATCTTCTAATTAAAACGTTTTCCGTCGGATCGATGCCTCGCCTAGCCGAGCAAAAAGTTTATTAATCTGGCTACTCGATACATCATAATACGATTTTATCGATACTTTATATATATATTATGCATCACTATCATAAGAACAAATGTGCGACATTGGGCGGCCTCTAGGGCTCTGGATTATTCCGTACATTCTTACCTTCAGTACAAGTATACAAAAGAAACACGAGACACATCGTCTCAGCTGAATCCAAAACACGTCTTCGCACCTCCAAATGAAGGCCTAGCTTCTATTTAAAACAGAGCGGTTGGGACTTCTCGCTACCATATGCCGCCATATTTTGTCGTGTAGGGATTTTGGTAACCTCACCTTTTCAAGTTGTTTTTTTCATTTAGTTCATTAACCAGCAGAAAAATACTTTTTTTGTGTATTTAGAATCCAAATGTACAGTCTTTGTTCAACACTTGACGTCATGACTGTTATCTTTCGACACAAAAAGTGGGATTTAACATAGCTGAAAACGTAGTTATTATTTACTCTCTGATAGCTGATTTAAGTTATGTGACATGGTGGTCATGGTAACATTTTATTTATTTATTTACCTAATTCAGACCAGTAGCTTTAGACATGTCTCGAGTAATCTGTTCGGATACTTGTCCATTTACCTACTTAAATAATACAATAGAAACACGAGTTCACTACACATTTTCATTACCCGAGCCGAGTTCAAATTAGCTGGATCCAAAACACTCCTTCACACCTCCAAATTAAGTGCTGGTTTCAATTTAAAACAGTGCGGTTGGGACTCACCGCTACCTTTTGCCGCTATTTGTCAAGTGGGGATTTTGGGAGCCACTTGGAAATTCACCTATTCGAGTTGTTTCTTCATTTAGTTCGTTAACCAGCAGAGAAAGACTTTCCTGCTATATTTAGATTTCTTTTATGGTGCAGTATTTATTAGCGGGCGAAGATACGTGTTGGGTTGGCGCGCTAAAATAATTGTGAACATAGATGTTCGCGATGCTTGTCTACATTAGCCACAGTAATCTAAATTATAAGGTACATTATTTATATTTCTGTAACATTAACTGAAATGATTTGTATCGCGTTGCGCGTTAAAAGATTCCGGAGTGACGTCATTGTATCCACGCCCACGCTAAACATCGTCTCCACCCGCTATATACCGCGAATACTTCGCGTTGCAACGACGTACCCGGCCACACACATCGCGTTCACACGAATGTTTTTCAAACTAACCTATTCTGCTGTATCACATTTACTTTTAAATGCTATTGATTTGAAAAATGTAACACATTTATATTTATCCAATACTCGTTGAATTTGTTTATAATAATTAAATTAAGATTTGTCTATTACTACTAATGCCTAAGAGGAATTATATTATAAATTTAAAATGTAAAATATTTATGTGTCTCATTGTAAGTGAACTTTTATAAGTTTTTATGAGAAAATAAAGCTTCTTTAAACCTAATATTCGCCATAACCGCTAATGTAGCCGCACCATTAGAAGCTAAATGTATATCTCTTGACGTCATGACTTTTATCCCTTGACACAAAAAGTGGAGTGTTATCTAACAGTGCTACAATGTTGCACCGATAGTGTATGACGTCAAGTAAGTATAAAAGATTACTAAGTAGTCAAACTGTTCTCAAGCGGACCCTATACTGATTTAAATTACTTTAAGCGTTTAATAATGTGTGATTTAAATAAATCAGTAAGATTTTAATAATGTGTGATTTAAATAAATCAGTTACACGAACTACACATTTACAATTAACAAAACTGTTTCCATTGAGATTAATAACGATATGAATATATACTCGTAATAATAAATTCATACGACACATACCCTCACTCCGGAACTATGACTATACTTTGGCAATTTCTCTCTATTTTGGATGAGCTAACATGCGTAATAAACAAAATACCTGTTTGTACTACCGACGAAAAAATGAGTAGGTTTTTAATTCTCAATACATATTTATTTGTGTATAACCAGGCTTTTACTGAGTAGTCCGTTTTGATAATTATGTTTTTATTAAAAAATAAAACATTGAAATAAAATGAAGTGAAATTTGTTTATTGCTTAAATTTATGGTTTACATAGGTGTCAGGTTATTTATACAGTTCTACATACTTCGTCGATTCGGATTTGACATGCAATGTCAATTATAGAAAAAAATAAGAATATAAATAATAGAATGTCAAATATTTAGGAAATTAATTTAAATTACATTTTAATATGATTGGTTATAAGTATTGTTCACTCATTGATTTCAAGTGTACTTTATTATCACATTTTTTGGTAGTTTTTGGCGGTAATAATTTTTTTTTTAGTATAATGTAGTCATCATGCCTATTGCCCTATAAAACTTATTTTATTTAGGTAATTTAATAATTTTAAGGGTAAAGATTATTACTGGCTTTGAAACATAATCTTGTGGATATTAAATAATCGAAGGCAATACCTAAAAGTCATTATGATGTAATCAGCCTTACTTTTATCCTAAAAACAGAAATTTTCAGGTAAAGGGTGTATAATAAAATAATAATTTCATAATAAATAGTCTCCAGGGCTAGCACAGAAATTTATTTGTATGGTCTCATTCTTGTGGAAAAGCAAAACCATTGTCTTTATCTGGGTACATTACCCGGAAAGACATTTTTACTACCTACGCATGTTTGTGGCAAATACATTTGCAAGTGTAATGCCGTTTAAGCAACTAGGTACATTACATTCTACAGTCAAGTTAAAAATATATAACCAAAATATAGGACAGGATAACGTATTTTACAACTACTTGACTGATATTATAAACTTGTTAAAAGATATTGAGGTATTGAGGAGTACGGTAAAAGAGAGTGTACTGATTTTCATACACCATAAGAAGTATGTCAACAAGTACACTTTTAACAAAAAACAACCGGCTTTTAATTAAAAAATATGAATTAACTAACTGTGCCCCGCGTCATTATGGATATTTTTTCCGCGGAATGACAGCCTTCCTTGATAAATGGGCTATCGAACTGAAATAACTTTTTAAATCAGACTAAGATTAGCGCGTTTTGCGATTTGCAATTTTTGCGAGACTAACAGATTTCACAGCGGAAGCTATTGTGAAGAAAAAAAGAACCCGATTTTGAAACATTCGTCATGGTTCACTAGTCCGGTCAATTTAGACCAAAAAATGAGAGTGAAGTTACATAAAGTCCCAACAAGCTGAATTTCACTGGAATTGTTTAAAACATAATTATAAACAATGCCTAGAAGTTCCCCATCATTCCCATGTGAGGAAAAATTTTTATTCAAGGTCAAAGGTTACAATAATGAGTTTATCGCGATTTTCAGCAAAACGGTAAGTTTTATCATAAAAGTACCTGAGACAAAATTATAGATCATAAAATGATCTATAAAAAATGTATGTATACTTTTTTTCTTACGAGCCACTGTTTCTGAGATAATAACGATTCAATAAGTATAAATCTAAATTTAAAATTTTAGAAAATCCCCCGATTCCAATGTTTTATTTTCCTTAAAAGTAAAACACCATAATATTTAGTAATGTTCACGCAATGCTCTTTCATTTGATACCCCACTCGAGTATATTTGCAGATTTTTGGTTTTCCTTCCCCCACTCTTACCCCCATAACTTTTAAACGGCTCAACCGATTTTCATAAAACATGTCTTAGAAGCCCAGGCCAAACTCACCTTTCATACAAAAAAATTGAAATCGCTCCATCCGTTCGGGAGCTATGATGTCCCAGACAGACAGACAGACAAAAAATCCGAAAATCTGCAAATATACACGAGTGGGGTATCAAATGAAAGAGCATCGCGTGAACATTACTAAATATTATGGTGTTTTACTTTTAAGGAAAATAAAACATTGGAATCGGGGGATTTTCTAAAATTTTAAATTTAGATTTATACTTATTGAATCGTTATTATCTCAGAAACGGTGGCTCGTAAGAAAAAAAGTATGCATACATTTTTTATAGATCATTTTATGATCTATAATTTTGTCTCAGGTACTTTTATGATAAAACTTACCGTTTTGCTGAAAATCGCGATAAACTCATTATTGTAACCTTTGACCTTGAATAAAAATTTTTCCTCACATGGGAATGATGGGGAACTTCTAGGCATTGTTTATAATTATGTTTTAAACAATTCCAGTGAAATTCAGCTTGTTGGGACTTTATGTAACTTCGAATGTCTAAATTGACCGGACTACACGTAATAAAGCAAAAAAAAAAACATTTGCGTCGAATAAGAAATCTCCTTTTATTTTGCCAGTTGAAAATACATAATGTTTATTTCCATTAACAAAGTTTTCAATTTTGCACAACAGTATTGGACGGTCCCCAGACCGTCTATTAAGTATAGAAATACTTGTATTAGAAGGCACCCTCTTACGTAACTAACAATTATGTTTACTTAAATATAAAGTACTACGAAAAATGAAGTGTAAAATATAAAACAAAACTGTAACCTTAAAAGTTAAAAATAATTTATATCCTTTATATAAAACTTCCTCATAAATCACTTTATACGAAAATACTTATTGCTTGCAGTTTTCAGCAATAAGTTAAGTTCTATTACATAATATTATCGCGGAGATTCAGGCAGACAAACGCGGTGGTAAGTATATAAATTTATATTATTTGTAGTGATACATTATGTTTTGATCTTGACTGTCCTTATATTATGTGAAGTATAATTTATTTACCCGTATTATTAAAGTGTCTATTACAACCACTCTGTCAAGTACCCCACACCTAGATTACCTTAAAATTTAAATTTTTATGGATCTGTACATGAAATAGGATTGATTAGGATATAAGTTAGTTTTACTATTTTATCATTTTTTAGCTTTATTTCTATATAAACTATCAAGTCACTCTTTGAGGCAATGCTAATAATGAATTGTCTAAGCTTGAGATAATCCCGTAAAAATATGATATTGTTTGTCAATTTTGCAAGGTTATATTGAAATACTCCGGTGTAATCGATAGCCCTTCCATTGGCCTACGTCAACAACATTAGCTAGGCATATACACTTAAGAGGGACGAATTCACATTAAGCCAATTATTTATCACAACAATATTTTGCGGCTTCACTGAACTTTTTCAATTTTCCTACAACTTTGTCTTAAGGCTCAAAACTTTGTAACTTTGCAAACCTGTGATAATACTAAGCACCATTCTGTAAGTACATGCTATTGTTTATACCATATACAATACAATACAATACACTTTATTGAACACCAATTTACAAAACAAAAAATTAACAAAAAATTAAATATACATATAATAGTGTCACAATGGGCGGCCTTATATTAGGTCCTTACATATGAAATTGGCGTTTTGTATGGGAGGAACAAAAAGTCGAATATTTTTTAATATAATATATTTAATTAATCAAAGTATGAACCATTATTTTCTATGCACTTTTGCCATCTTATAGGTAGTTCATTGATCCCTTTACTAAAAAAACCAGTCGGACGGGAATCAATAAAATCTTTGAAGGCGATTTGGACTGCCCCATCGGAGTTGAATTTTTTCCCTTGCAAGAAGTTATCCAAATTTCGAAAAAAATGGTAATCTGTTGGAGCAAGGTCCGGGGAGTACGGAGGATGTCTTAGACTTTCCAATTGAAGCTCTTCTAATTTAGTAGCCGTCTGTTGCGCAGTGTGTGGTCTAGCGTTGTCGTGAAGCAGCAGTGGCGTGGAGCGATTGACCAGCCTAGGTTGTTTAGCCGCTAGCTTTTCCATCATGGTTTGCAATTGCTGACAATAGACATCAGCCGTAATAGTCTGGCCAGATTTGAGAAAACTGTAATGAACAATACCGGCACTAGTCCACCAAACGCTTACAAGTAACTTTTTTGGGGTTAATTTTCGCTTGGGGCAGGATTTGGCTGGCTGGCCAGGATCCAACCATTGCGCTGAGCGCTTCCGATTATCGTAAAGAACCCATTTTTCATCACAGGTAATGATTCGGTTTAAAATACCTTCATTATTGTGCCGGTTTAGTAATGTAACGCAGCAGTCGACGCGCGTTTGCCGGTTTGCTTCAGTCAATTCGTGAGGTACCCACCTTTCAAGCTTTTTAATCTTCCCAATTTGCTTCAAGTGAATTAAAACAGTTTTATCACTAACACCGCAGCCTGCAGCTAACTCGGACGTGGTTTGCGATGGATCCGCTTCCACAATAGCCTTCAACTCTTCATTATCAACTTGAGTCTCAGGCCGTCCACGGGGCTTGTTCTGCAAGTCGAAATTTCCAGAACGAAAACGTTGGAACCAAAAACGAACTGTGTTTTCTTTTGCAACACGACCGCCATACACATCATTCACCCTTCGAGTTGTTTCCGCAGCACTAGTGCCACGGCGGAACTCGTACTCGTAAATAATGCGATATTTTAAGTTTTCCATTTTGTAAAATGAGTGACGCAAACAGAAAAAAACAGAAGAAAAAAAACAAATGAATGACGATCATCGAAGCACAAATACATGAGTCTATAGCTGTACAAATTTGAATTTGGAATTCCTTACCAAAGAGGAGAAATTTGTGATTAATGTGGCCAGTACGAAAAACGCCAATTTCATATGTAAGGACCTAATATATACTACTTATTAAGACCATATAGTACTTATTAAGTATTTTATTGGCATCTCTGATAGTTGTGGTTATGTAAAAACATTGCTAGTCTTAAATTTTTTTGCTAGCGATATAAAAGATAATGGTAAAAATAAAGTTAACTATTGTCCAACTCGTACGTCTACTTTTTTGCGATATGCTGCAATTAAAACTGCGCTTAAAATATCTATGAAACAGCTGCAAGATTAGTTGCACAGGTATTTTATGGGCACATAGGGGAATATAAACTATCGGTCGGACACACACACACTCATGGACACGTTTCAATACTTTATCCGAATTATTACAGTTAATTTTGGTAGGCATCTTGAATGGGATTTTGCACTCAAACTTATGATCTTAATAATCATAGACTCTTATGAAAAAAATGTTGTTGTGTGGATTGTCCGGATATATTAGGTATGTCAAAAGTAGTTTTTGACGATTTTTTAATAGAATCCAGTAGTAAACTTACAAAGGGAGACGAACAAAGAAAAACATAGAATAATGTTCCTATTGCTAAGTCACGGGATTCGGATTAAAACGAACTCATGTGAAAACTATTGAAAGTGTGGCGTTTGTACCAAGATTGAGTCCATTTCAAAGGTGGAAGCGAATAGATTATTTCACAAAATGCCATATTTATGAATATTTTATTGTTCGCCCGATATGCAATAGTTATAGAATGGAAACTAAGGATTGGTAAGCGCAGCGTAGGACTTCCACCAACTAGATGGACGGACGACCTGGGTGATGGCTGTGGGTTCACGGTGGTTGCAAACTCCTACCAGCCGAATTTACTGGATATCTTTAAGAGAAGCCTATGTCCAGCAGTGGACGTCTTACGGCTGAAATCATAAAATTATGAAACAAGTGCATTTCCATCATACCACATGAAAAATCTGATAAAAAATGCCTAACTACTTACTACTCAAATTACTTATAAAGAAAATAAGTTGCATAAACATTCATTGATGTGGTCAATGAATTCTAGAACTTTTGTAAATCAGAGGAAATATTTTACCTAATCTACCTACCTATCCTATCCTACCTATTGAATTTTAAAATAATTATTATTTTGATAACGGTCAGACAGCGAATGTGGGAGTCCTCAGGGGATCTGACACCAGTAAAGGGCTACAGTTAGAACGACGCGACGGTTCGTAAATATCTGTTAAGGGTTCCGTAGCCTAAGTCCGTCTGCCACCAGGATCATGAAACGTCACAGCTAGATTGAATTTTTAGAAGATTTTGTAATAACCAAAATTATCTGCTAAAAATATGAAGGATTATAAATTTTAGGTTTATCTGAAACTTAATAATCCGGACACAAATGTCATTAATCTTTTTGTGCACTTTTAACTTATTTTTTTCTTATGACAAGCAAACTGTACGCTGATAGTGATGTGATGAGTGACCAAACCTTTTCGTGCATTTTGAAAAAAACATTTTTTTGATAAGAAGAAATCTTAGTCAGTTTTTTTTTATTTATATAATCATATTGATGTTAGTCTACAAAGTATTTATTTATAGCCTTTGTAAGTTTGAAGAATTGTACACGTTTGCGTGGTTTGCGGGGCATTGCTTCTAACTATTCTAAACAATACGTTTAATATGTATACTTTCTTTTGGACGAAATATGGATATATTATTGATTAATGAAACTTTTTTAAATGATTAATTGATTGTAAAAATGGTTGAGCTTCACGGAACCTTCTAATACTACTCAATTCATACTTAGCGGATCTATGTATATCAGATAAAATGTGACGGAAGGGTGTTGGGTACTCATTACGCGTATCAAGTATGTATATACATAAATATGTCACAGGAAAATAACAAGAACCGCAAATTTATAAATTTTCTAGGAAAATTATAAACTTTTGAAGGATTCTAAACGAGAGATAAATTGTACTACTTAACGTTCACAATTTCGTTAATTTATACATTTACTAAGTCACTCGGTTCAATAATGAGTGCACGCCGATTGGTATAAGAAATTATAGGTTTGCCAAATCACCGCCACCGAAGCGCCAGAAAGCCTGTACGAAGGTTTATTTCTTATTTAAAGTTAAACATTTATTAAAGTTGTTCTAAATCTTGGCACTTTCTTATGAATTTGATAAAGCAAACAATGTATCACTACTTTTGGATGGGCTAGCAGACAAAGTAAGCAGAATACCTATTTTTTATGAAGTCATCATGCCTATTTCCTAGGCAATTTGTAAATTTACGGATAGTGATCTTTCCCGGTGACTTATACATATTATATCTACATGTATGGGTATGCAAAAGCTCGCATGATCCAGCTTTATTGCTCAGGGAGTTTGCTTTGAGACTGCTCGGTGGCACGGTAAGCATTACGTAAAAACTGTTCACTTGCTCATTTTAAAAGCTTGTAAAGTTGAAAGCGTTGCCGCTCCAGGTTTTTAGTAAATTTGGTAACCTAAACTCCTATTTCCCAAAAGTATTATTGAAAAAAATATTATTTATTCTAAACTTACTCTATTTTATGTATATTATTACATTCTTTTAAAAATATTGTAGGGTGAATTGGCAATCTTTTGATATCAGTCGAAAATATTATTTATAAATCGTATTGAGATACAGATACAAATTTGCTGGGTATAATCACCTTATTCAAAAAATCGCTTATGGATGGAGTTTAAACATCTTCATAAGCTTAAGAATACTCAAGATGAGGTTAACTTAAGTTAATGCAAATTTAAGAAAACTAATATTCAGCCGTGTTAGCGTGGGAGCACATTTGACTTTTATTAAGAAGGTCGTAAATTCAAACCATCAGAATTTTTATTCTTGAAAAATATATGTGTACCTACTTTAAACACAAGCTTCAATAGTAAAGACAGACATCGTGAGGAAACCGGCATGTTCTTTAAAACTTTGAAGAATTTGAAGGACATGAGACATTCACCAATCCGTGGGTGAATAAAGGCCTTATCTCTCTCGTCAAGTAAGCAATCCCAGTGTCCTAGCTGGGAACGTAAATAAGGGTGCTTAGACAATGGCAATTTACGCATTTCTTCAAATGAACATGTTCTGTTCAAAATTTCATTCAACCATCAATTTTTTTTTAATTTTGTATTTTGCAACTCTAGGTAATTGCTAAAAATCAATGGTTGCTCTGTGCAACATTAATCACCTTCTTGCCGCACTTCAACACACATGTAAGTACCTTGATAATCTTTAGCATTAACCTTTATGTTAGATACTAGTAAATTAATATTAAGTAAATGTGAATTAACGTATGTGTGTTGAAGTCGCAAATAAATTATTTTTACTTAACTTTCTTACCTTCAACCAAATACACACACACACATGCATTTTCCTTTAACTAAGCACAATACTATCATATATGAGTCCACTCCTTTTTTGAAGATAAATGAATGTAAATATTTCAAAATCTTGGACCATACAACATAGCGTGGTAACAACAATGGCTTTGCAAATGAAATATCGATGCAATGCTAGCTGTAACTACAAACTAGGAGACCACATGCACTAAATATGGATTGCATTTGATGCATGCATTGCCTAGCAAGATAAATTGTTTAGTTATCAATTTCATTGCAGCTCATGGGAAGATTATTGCTATTTGTTTACGAGGAATAGTTGTATATTTTTACAAAGTAAAATGGTTAAATTCTTTCATACCTAGACTATACCTTTACTAGCCTGACCGTTTGAAACGTGATTTGCACAATCAGTGATGAAAAGCATGTATGGTAAAAAAACCTTAAGTCAGACTAAGCAGTCACAGAAATGAACTTGCAGATCAACTTCGGTTGCATGGAGTGTTATATTCTCCCAACTGAAAATACATAGTATACAAGGATACACAGAAAAAAAAACAAGATAGAATTAATTGGAAAATACTCTTAATATATGACATGGATTCAGAAACTCAGACAGGAAATTGGACTAGCGTTAAATAGAACAGATTACCAATTCGCAGAATTAACGTCGCACGGGCGACTCCGCATTCAAGGCACGATTAAAACGATTGCTCATAAAACAGACATTTTATACCTATGATGAGTTCATAGAGTGCTCTCTGACAAATCATAAGTAGCTGATATACCAATTAATTTGCTTGCATTGACATTCCGTTTGTATTGTAATTTATTTATTACTAGCGGCCCGGCCATTCTCGAGTTTTAATCAGACTAACGAACAACAATCCATTTTTATTTATAAAGAAGATTTAAAACTAGACATATGTGATATTAGTTTTGCAATTTGACACATTTATTAAGTAATTGAATTGGATGATTTATTTGTTTTGACATTATTAGTACTAAAAAACCAGTGTACCAAAATATAATTGTGACGTATAATAATATTATCAATAAATGACTATTAATGACTATTAAGAAAAATAATTAAAAACACATTTTAGATTTTATTATGTCAGACACCGAATACAATTGTGTTATGCAGGCGCTCGCCCACTTAAGCACTATTTTATAAAGTATATGAAACGCGCGGGGGCGCCCCGTTTTTCATTATTGTGAAAAGCAATACGGAAGACGATCATACCCATTAAAGTTGTTGGTGGACAAGCTACACAGCGCTCGGCGGTCCATTGTGTCCATTAGAGAAGATTACGTGCTATAGGAATAGTCTGACCACTGCCATTTAAAGAATTATTGCCACTTGCTATTAATTACAGTCCTTCAAAGCACGGAGGAATCAGGATACAGGATATTTAAACTATGAAATCTGAAACTATCGAGTAAAATTTAGCAAGATATTATAACTATTCCCCATGCATGAAAGTAGAAAGTACCTAATCAAAACTGCTTCATGAAAAAAACAGCGACTACGCCGCCCTTTGTATTCCCATGTATTGTCTTGTTACTGTTTACTGTTTGTATTATTTTTGTGGTGTACAATATAGAGTTATCTATCTAGCGGTTGGGTTACCTCATCGATCAATTTGGCATTTTCTTTCGTTAGAATAGAATCTAAGAAATCTATCAGTGTAAACTGAAATGAAAAAAGTATCAGGCATGAAGAATTTACTACCACAACTTTTAAGTTACTTTATCAATACAGTAGAAGTAGGCTGTTTTTCAAATAGTCATAAACTTAAAGTGAACAATGGAGGTAATCAATCAAGAGTTGTCATCTTGTTAATCAATCAAGAGTTGTCATTGAAAATTCATGCCTGATAGATAACGAGTTCATATTAACCCACAAAAGTGCCTGAAAAAGCTAGCAAAGTAGGGACAGTCGACCACACAATCATCTTCCAAATTCCCACAATGGCCACCATTTCGCATCATTATGGCAATGATTAACTCACACACATTTGTATCGGGCCGAAGGTGTGGAGAGATACTGCCTGTCAGTATTAGTGAAATATTAGCCCGTTTTGTGTTATGGCTGCAATCAATCCAATCACAGGCAGTGTAGAGCAATCCGTAAAACAGTTTTGTGGTACGATGAATGAGACCACAGTAGCTTCATCTGCTTTGTGGGCATCTAATTACGATACTATTTTTTATGATGCGTGAATTATAAATGAGATAGAGGGGACTGAATTCGGCCATCTGTATTTGCCTTGCCTGAATATGCCTAATGTTTACAAGTTCGATGTTAGCCTAGTTTCACAATTTCCAGTTGTAAACTAGACCTACAGATGGAATGAATAATATTTTATTTTACCAATGGATTGAATTCGCAAGGGACCGAAGGGATTGGCAATCTATGGAGGATGCCTATAGTCAGCAGTGGATGCAAACGGGATGATATGATTTACCTCAAGATTTTGTCCGTCACCATCACCTACCTTAATCCAAGTACCAAAAGTTCGAGTAAATTTTAAATGTTGCTGTCTATGCAGATTTATGTAACAAATTTCCTAATGAACTTATTAAACTGTCGATTAAGAGATTTAAGACAAGATTTTCTTTTTGAAAAGGGATATTATGATATCTTATTATCTGTATAATTGATTATAACGATAATCTTAAAAACTTTCTTGTTTTTAAGATTATCGTTATAATGTCTTCCCTAAAATCTCCCTTAAATCTTAAATTCAGGTCATTAACTGGAAAAAAGAGGGTTGGTGATTGATGTTGACGTGTCCAAGTAATCTTTGTAATTTATCTACAGACAAAGTCTGACTCGATCAATTAAAATAACTAAGGAATGCATTGGATGCGACAATATAAATTTGTTTATTATGAGACAGACTTATACTACACCTGAGGTTCAGTGTACAGTTTATACACATTTCACAATAAAATAAACAAAAATAAGTATAAGACCATTTTAAAAGTGTAAAAAGATGCAGTTTATCTGGCACCCATCCAAGTACTGGCCTCGCACAATGTCGCTTAACTTGATAAAAATCACGTTTGTTGTATGGGAGCACCATTCTATATTTATTGATTATTTTTGTTTATAGTATTTGTCCCTCAAAATAAATTTTATTTCTCTATCTTTCACGGTTCTTAAGATACAGCCTGATTTTAGGACGCAAAACGGCTTTCAAGTGAGTAACATATTTTTCACAGTATAATTTTATTTTACTTGACACTGGCAAACTGACGCTTCAAGCGCAGAGTCCAATTATAAAAAAATTAAGTGGTGACAGCCAGACAGACAGACAGACAAGACAGACGACGAAGTCTCAGTAATAAGGTCCTGTTTTATGCCCGCTTTCCACTGCGAGCGGAACGGACCCATTAAGGACTCCGCTATACTCGTAACGATGGTTTTCATACATGTGCATTCCACCAAAGCGGAGCGGAGTGAGCGAGTTGAAAGAGTCACATAAGAGGTTAGCGAGTTGAGCGAGTTCAGTTTACGTTTTCAGTGGAAAGCAAAATAAATTATTTTTAAAAACTCTTTCTTAATGGGAGGGACAAACTATTTATCATATCAAACTACGTTCCGGTTGACTATTTCTCGCTCATTTCACTTACGCAGTGGAAAGCGGGCATTACACTTTGGGTACGGAACCAACTCATAAACCTACAAATAATGTATCTACCTTTTCAGAGAGTTCGATTAATAATAAAAGATAATCTACAAACAGTTCAGTCGTCAGTTCAGTTCTACAGTTTTTAGCTCACAATAGGCCAGCAAGTTGCATCACGACTTCATTACCGGAACACACCGAGGCGCAGCTCGAAGTGATTTGTGTGGGATTAATCTTTTTGCTGAAACCCTGATCTCAGCGTACTTGATTGTGGCTCGATCGACCATTATGATGGGAGAATCGCCTTAAAGCTTTTTTTAATACACATGCAAACAACTAACTTTCCCCCCTTAATAGTCGGTTTAAATTAAACCATGGGCGTAGTAATTTATTATTCTATGCCATGGGTAAACTTCTTGTACCAAATTTTGAAATATAACAACTTATGTGTCTTATTATTTACATGGTAACAATTGTATTATGCATTAAGATTCTCGAAATACCAAGTGTAATAATAATGAATCATCATAATTAGGTATCTATGCTAATTATAAATGAAAGTCCCCGGCAACGTATGCCAGTCTTTCGGTTCGGGATTAACATGTGTGACGTATTTAATATATAAAATATAAATTACTATTATGACTATTATAAAATTAAAAAGTACTGAACGAACTTTTTGCGGTTTTAAACAGTAGTAAATCGAATCAAAAGAAAGCTTTTAATACACTAGAAAAGTCCTATTAATTCAAATTCTAGAAGTTGACTTACATATTATGGATAGGTATATCTAAAAATTACATAACCGTATGTTCTCGTAGTATAATCAGCCCAAGTCGTGTCACTGCTGAGCCTATGTACATACGTAAATATTGCACAGATACACTAAAATAAAAACATCAGCCATTTTAGTTTGTAGGAAAACAGTGCTACCAGCAAACATTGCCACTGCTCCGGTGCCTGGAGAATAAGGGATTCGATTGCGCAGCCCTCTTGCTCCGGGTATAGAGATAGGCTCCATTGTTGAAACCTCGACTTGGAACTCTTTGCAGCGCACTAAAATTTATTGTAATGTTGGCAATTCAATTCAATTCATTAAGTTTTGCTGTTCACATAATAAAATAAAATTCCTAATTTACTGTTGCGTAAAACAATTTCGTTTATTATTTCTTTGGAGTTTACTCCTTCAGAAAAGATTTGAGTCCCGGTACGGAAATTTTATGAGGAGTAAAATCAAGTGTAACACGAAAAGTTGAGGCGTTACGTAGAAAGAGACAAACATAATATATCTGTAGGATTGAACGTGTAAAAGAATGAGATGGAATACATTACAAAGCGTATCTCATTCTTGGGGTCTCCTCTTTGCGCGATACTTCGTAGTCTCACTCTATTTTACTCATATTATTTTGTAACATACTTTATGTAACTTTTACACTTACTTAACTTTTACTTTTTTAATTAATATTGGTTTTAGTTGTGAAAAATATTACATCAAATGGGATAAGCTCTTTGAAGCAGTAAAAAAAGTGTGTGTGTGTCAGCTACGACGCACGATCGGAGTTTACTCCTTACGAACGATAACTATGATATGTATATGTCGAATAGAAGGGTAAATGAACGCATCTGCTAAAATGATAAGAGAAACAAACATTATATGTATCTTTAATTATTCGGATTATTTATATTACTTCAATAAAGCGTATTACATAAAGTATGTTACAAAATAATATAAATAAAATACAGTGAGACTAGAGACCCCGAGAATGAGATACGCTGTGTAATGTATTCCATCTCATTCTTTTGCACGATCAATCCTACAGATATATTATATTTGACAAATGTGGCCTGTTAAATTGACCCAACTATAGTACATTTTGCTCGAAAGCATTACCTCACGCGGCACTTCAATACACTACACATTACACGTTAATACAGTGCATTTTATTTGCAAAAAAAAATATATGGGTACAATTTTAACTCTATCTTAATGACTGACATAATATTAATGTTTAGTCATATTTCCTATTCAAATAACGAATAAAGATATAGTTATATACACAATATTCGACCGGGCGGTCAGTTCCGTCGATACAAAGGGACAAAAGGCTCCTCACCCAAGAGGCTCGTGTCAGCTAACCACTTATTAGGAATTTCAAAGAACAATAGCCTCTTAGAGTCAATGTTAATCTTATCTTTGCACTTATATTTTACAAAGTAACTTTAATTTCTAACTACATTAAGTAAGTAGCACGTATAAATATTGGCATTTTGTTAGTTCCGCAAAATCTCGGGTAATTTGAATTTTTGTACAAAGTTAATTAAGCAGTGGTGGATATTATCTTTAAACACAATTTCACACCAATATAACTAGGTTTAAGTACTTATAAGTCAGTAGTGGAAAATTACGCCCTTATTAATGTTTCTTTTAGTATTTTAATTTTGCAGAGTTTGTTTGAACAGGTACAGGTTTGTTGGGAAGTCGAGCATGTTAAAATAAAAATGTTCTTTACTATCATACAGTTTTTACTGCCATAACATAAAAATACATGCAAATGAGAGCACCTCAAAAGCACCTTAAATTTCAATGATTACATTGAATTATGAATAGTTTTTTCCTTTATACGGTGGAAGAAATTCTATGAAAATAAGAAGTATGTAGAACCGGTAGAAAATCAAGTTTTGAGCAAATATTAAACTTCAAATACTGGAAAATCAATCAATCATTCTGACGCTTAATTAGGTAAGTGCCAATTACATAAGTAAAGTTCCAGTCGATTTTGTGTGTAAAATATCACTAAGGTTGACTTTAGGTGAGAAATAAATAAATATTTCCGGACAATCCACACAAAAACATCTAACTCCGTGGTATAACACAACACATGGCTTTTGTTACGGGTACTAGACATCTGATATAATAATAGATAATATAAAAGACATTTTATTACACATTTAAAAACCCACACCAAGAAGAAAGTGCCTGCAGAACATACAAACACTTTTCTCTTGCGACACCCAAAAAAATTACGTAACTATTTATTTGACAAGTATATCATGAAATCGGGAAATTAAACGACCGCTAAGACCTTGTCGAAGCCTTGGCTAAGTGGGAGCATACTCTTCTTTCATTCCGAAGGTCGTGGGTTCAAACCTCGCAGCGCACCGCTGGATTTTTCTTCTAAAAAAAATTATGTGCGCTTTATACACGAGCTTTAACGATGAAGGCAAACATCGTGAGGAAACCGGCATGTTCTAAGAACTTTGAAGAGTTTGAAAGACATGTGACATTCACCAAACCGCACTCGGCCAGCGTGGTGAATTAAGGCCTAATCTCGCTCATCAAGAGTCCCTGTGTCCCAGCAGTGGGAACATTAATAGGGTGATGATGATGACCTTGTAATCAATATTATAAACGTAGTTAATTATACAGAGATCAAACCTATTAACTCGTGTCTATTTATAAGCTAACGAGCTGGAAAATAAACACATTGGAAAATAAAATAATAAGACTACCATAACGAGTGTTCACAGTTTTTATCTTCCTTTAATTTAAACACATGATGCTTGGGGTTGTCAAAATATAAATATGAAATTAAAAAAAATATAAGTAGATTGTAAGGACAGTATTGTTTTTTACCAGTTTCTGTCTGGTTTTTGAGGGGTGATTTGGGGATCACAATGTTGGGACAAAGCTCACGGACAAACTAATTGAAATCAGTGAAATTTTTGTACCTGTTATGTACAGGTCTGATATGTAAGTAGTTTCGGATGACGTCCTTGCAAAGCATGCTGCCACGAAAAACAATTTAAGTTTATTAATCTGCTTTAACTGGCTACTATAATTGATAGATAAAACACACAATTAGCCTATTTATCCTTATTTAGCGACTATTATAGAGATAAACAAGGATGAAAAGCTTTTATTGAACTGTTATTAAAAAGATTTGGCATTAATTCAAATTTATAAATAATCTATATATCTATTATTCGTCAATCTTTCTTTGTTTAAGTCTCATATAAAAAGTGTATTTGTATAAACAGGGGGGCTAAATACGCCCTTGCGAAAGGACGTATTTAGCCCCCGGAAGGAGGTATAAAGAAATTTTGATACAACATTGCTGTTACAGTGTGGTTTAAACAAAACTTGTTTTTGGTACTTATCACAAAATAATCGTCGCATGTAGCTATTATACCAATAAAATATTATATGAAAATATACCAGAAATGTCATATCGTCTTTATTGAATCCATTTTCACAATTCAATCGTTTCACACTTCTGGGACACGTTCAGGGTAATGACCAGGTATATAATCTGGGTTGTTCGGATTATACTTCCAAATGAGATATTCCGGCTCGTTGAGATACAGAGGAGGTATATCGTCACTGGGCTCGCGTTCTTGACCAATCAGATTCTTGTTTCTCAGCAGCAACTCTTCAACCTTTGCTTTGGTTTCTTCAGAGATATCTAGAACAATGTTGCTGTTGCATATTAAGATAAGATAGTCGATTAACAGCTGTGTACACGAGTATCAGATAAGTCTCCAATAATGTTTGCTACAAATAAACAAGTGAAAGAGACATAATGATGAATCTCCCAGATAGGGTAAGGCCTTATAATAATAGAGTAGATAACTAGAATTAATATATAGCCCGTCGTTTAGATCTATAATATAAAAAATAATCGCAAATTGTGTTGGTAATCGTGTAACGCTTAATACAGATATATTATACATACAAACATATAAAAGGAGAATGTTATTATTAAGTTACTGAAATAAAACATTTTCATTTTCATAACTCAACAACGCTTGGACCAATTTGGCCAATTCTTTTTATAAATGTTCGTAGAATCCAAGGATGGTTTTACGAAGATAAAAAATAAAATTGTTTAACCGGCAAGGTTAAATAATTTTAAATAATTGCCCGTGCGAAGCCGGGGCCGGGCCGGTAGTTATAAATAAAAACTGTACAATATTTTATTCTTTTTCTTGCAAAAAAAAGAACAAGTCGATACAGTGTTTTCAAAAATTCTCGATCTATGTTTTTACCTTATTAGTTGCATCATAATAATAATGTAGCCTTAGAGTAATAAACTAACGAGTTCTCCGTAAATCCAACTTCAGTATATTCCTGTTCATCTCCAGAGCATTTATGAGGGTCTTCTCCGCATCACCAGATAAGTCGTTGGCAGCCATGTCCAGCCGTGTCAGCCCTCGGTTCAGACAAAGGAGACCAGCCATCTTATAAAAAACAAATAAAATTAAAGCGAGTGTGTCATGGCCTGAGTGTAATGTATGTATGATGGTCGTTCATTCGTGTTAATAAGAAATATGACGGACCCTCACTACTAATCCAACAAATACTATAACTACATAATGTTAATGGTACCCTAGCGTGCGCATCATGCGAATAAATAGATATTCGTACCTATAAGATACAAAATAATTTATTTCCATTGATTGATTTTGTAAATCTTAGAAACGTCAGACATAATTATAAGATATAGGAAAAGATACTCTACTAAATTTAAACTGGTATAGTTATATATGTATAATTTCACAGAATGTTACCCCTATTATCCCTTCTACATGATGTGATTACCTTTAAATATTAAGGGAGCATTTGTACAATGGCAACTTGTACGATGACTTTTGTTGTAATTTATGATATTATATTATAGAAATGTATCCTTTGTTGGTAATCCTAAATAAATAATAGTAAATAACATAGAACACTTATTTCGAGTTTCATTATTAATTGAAACAATAACAACAATTACCTTTTCCGCTGATGCACCGTAGAATCCACATGAATTGACAATCAGCGTCTGCGGTTTCTCCTTGCAGCGTACAAATGCAGCGGCGAACATAGTAGCACACTCTATCGACATGGGATTCAGGCTGAAATCTGGTAGAAAAACCACTGTAAACTACAACATAAGACCTATTGTATCCAGTGATTTAGTAGCGCCCTCTTTTAACGGACAGGTAAAGTGCCTTGCTGATAATTAGTACTTAAAGAGCATGCTGTCTATTTATATGCCATGTCGACTATTTATCTAATAAATAAAACAAATATATAAATACGTCCGGAAATCCATAAAACACCATCTAGCCCCGTGGTAAGCTTTAAGCTTGAGTTACGGATACAAGACATCTGATACACTTAATAGTCATACATATATAAGGTACTAGCGACCCGCCCCGGCTTCGCACGGGTGAAATGCTGATACTAAATAAATAAATAATAAATAAATCATAAATAAGGCCGGCCGGTACCGCCGCAAACGCTACGTCCCGCAATTTTTAAATCTGTAATATCTTCGAAAATATTCACTTAAATCATACGGTGTAAAGGGCCATATAGATCTATATTAAATGAACAATGTATTCAAGGTATTTAATTGGTTAAGGATTAATGCTGTATTGGTTAAAATCGCTTCAAAAGTTAGCCATTATTTGTCGTAAAGAGTAAATGACAAAAAAAAGTTATTGTGGGTTATCCATAAGAGATAGACATATACCATCACGGACTTTTCTGTAGACCTTTTCAATGTGTACAATACTTAGTACATTATTTTGATAAAACTCGTAGGGTTCAGCCTGCGTTTGCTATGTAAGCGGAAAAAATGAAATTATTTACGACATCACATTAGAAACCTCAAAAATAACAGTACTTCTCCACTATTTAATGAATGTTATCTATACTTCTATACTAATATTATAAAGAGGAAAGGTTTGATTTTTTGTTTGTTTGTCTCGAATAGGCTCTGAAACTACTGCACCGATTTAAAAAATTCTTTCACCATTCGAAAGCTACACTATCCCTGAGTGACATAGGCTATATTTAGTTTTCAAAAATAATATGATTCCTTACCAAACTCCGATAATGTAACCCAAGGTGAAAAAAAGAACCTAAAATCTTTCTTTAATCGCGAATGCTGCGAAAACTATTGAATATATAACAAAGTGATGTATTACAACTTTGTAGAACTTATCATTATCTACAAAAAACTTTGTTACATCATATCTCTAACTATTATAGTTTTGTGACAATAAGCGATTTTTTTGAAAAATTTAACCTTAAATCTTTCTTTAATCGCGAATGCTGCGAAAACTATTGAATATATAACAAAGTAATGTATTAAAACTTTGTAGAACTTATCATTATCTACAAAAAACGTCGTTACATCATATCTCTAACTATTATAGTTTTGTGACATTAAGAGATTTTTGTGAAAAAATAAACCTAAAATCTTTCTTTAATCGCGAATGCTGCGAAGACTTTTGAATATATAACAAAGTGATGTATTACAACTTTGTAGAACTTATCATTATCTACAAAAAACGTCGTTACATCATATCTCTAACTATTATAGTTTCGTGACAATAAGCGATTTTTTTGAAAAATTTAACCTTCAATCTTTCTTTAATCGCGAATGCTGCGAAAACTATTGAATAAATAACAAAGTGATGTATTACAACTTTGTAGAACTTATCAATATCTACAAAAAACGTCCGAACATCATATCTCTAACTATTATAGTTTTGTGACAATAAGCGGGGTTAAGATCACGAAATAATCTACCGCGCGGGGTCGGCTCCCTACTGAATGGTCGTGTGCGGAAATAAAAAAATTGTCGCTTAGTTAGTAGTTAATAATTCGTTAACAGGTAACTAATCCCATTCAAAAAGTTATTTTCAGAACTAAACCCTAGCATATAGCATAGATATTGTACATATCGTCGGTTGCAGGTTCAATTGGGTTAACCACCAAAACACGTAAAATACAGTTTTTATGTTTTTTTTTTGCTCTTTTGAATAGCATAATAATAGAAATCTAGCTTTAAAAAAATACAGTTACGCTACACATTTTAACTGTGAATTTTGCAGACTTCCGTCGAAATTATGTTGTAACTGAGTAGGTATGTGATCCATTTACATAAGTCGAATTGTTGTATTCCTATGACCGTAGAAGGTTAAGTTGGTGTATGTATCTTGGCAAACCAGCATTGCTCTTACACTAATTCTTAGCTTGAACGAAAAATTATAACAACACATACACCAATATAAAAAAAACTTTCTTCAAAAAACTAACGTTACACCAATTGACCCGAACCAAGTTTATGTTTGTTGTCGGTTACACCAATTTGAGCATTGCAATCAATAGTATGTTTTCTCTTACCTTAATCTTATTATAAATAATAAATCTAAATTTAAAATATAAGAAAAACCCCCGATTCGATTCCTTCAATTTCCTTAAAAGTAAAACACCATAATAATGTGTAATGTTCACGCAATGCGCTTTTATTTGATACCCCACTCGAGATTTTTGCAGATTTTCGGTTTTCCTTCCCCACTCTAACCCCCACAATTATTAAACGGCACAACCGATTTTCATGAAACATGTCTAAGAGCACTCACGCCAAACTCACCTTTTAAACAAAAAAAATAAGTTGAAATCGCTTCATCCGTTCGGGAGCTATGATGTCCCAGACAGATAGACACGTCAATGACAACCCTCTTTTTTTGTCGGGGGTTAAAAATGAATCGCAAAATGTGTTGCTAAGCGCATAACTCAACAACGCCTATACCAATTTAGCCAATTTATTTTTTTAAATGTTTGTTGTAGCTTAAGGATAGATTTTACGGCGAGAAAAATTCGAATAATTTTGAAACAATTATGAATAATTACCCGTGCAAAGCCGGGGCGTGCTGCTAGTTATACATATAAACCTTCCTCTTGAATCACTCTATCTATTAAAAAAAAACCGCATCAAAATCCGTTGCGTAGTTTCAAAGATTTAAGCATACAAAGGGACATAGGGACAGAGAAAGCGACTTTGTTTTATACTATGTAGTGATATAGATATTTTTTAGTTAACATATGACACACCCAGACCAAGGATAAAGTGCTGGCAGAACATACAAACACTTGACCCCTCGGCGATAGTCGAATCCGGCGACATACATATAACTAATAAGTAGCTTCTTAGGATGGTCAACCTTTATAATGCAAATACAAGTTATTTATAACTTACCCAGTAATTCAATAGGTGCAGCCGGTTTCATTTGCAACGCATAAGCAATACCCTGTACACCGCCCTCTTTAAATCGATTGTTGGCAATTCTCACTCTCTTAACATTATTATGAATGAAGATAAATCCACCCAAAGCTTTCATCCCATAATCTCCGATCTTGCAATGGTTAAAGTCGAGCTCTTCTATGCTCTGTTTCTTAACCAAATGTTGAAGAATCAACTTAACTTTTGAGCAATCTAAGTTACTCCTGTTGATTCTAAATATTCGAAGGTGTTGCAAGTCTTCCAAACCTCGGCATAGAGATTCACAGTCTGCCATAGAGAACTCAAAGAATCTTGTATGATAATTATCTTGAATACCATTTAGTCCAAATACGAGGGATATCTCTTGTAGGTTGTATAGTTTGACCAGGACTGCCTCTAAAGGGATGTGGTCGTATACTTTTGTGACGCTATATGGGCAGGTGTCTTCTAATGAGTTGGGGCTGGGCACAGGCGGCAGGGGTTGGTGGACTATTTGAAGCTGGCTGAGGGATAGCTCATAAATGTATGGGCATACCTGTACAACATAACATTCGATAAACTCTTTGCTTTCAAATTATTTAACAAATTATCGATAGGACAGTGTGTGGTTAAATAATCATATTTTTACGTTCTAGAAAATAATATTAATAAATATATCTAAATTAAAAATTTAAGAAAAACTCCCGATTCCAATTCTTTTATTTCCTTAAAAGTAAAACACCATAATATTTTGTAATGTGGACACGATGCGCTTTCATTTGATACCCCACATGAGTATATTTGGTTTTGATTTGATTTTCGGTTTTCCTTCCCTACTCTCACCCCCATAACTTCTAGACAGCACAACCGATTTTCATGAACCATGTCTAAGAACACTAGCGCCAAACTCACCATTCATACAAAAAAAAATTAATTGAAATCGCTACATCCGTTCGAGAGCTATGATGTCCCAGACAGACAGACACGTATAACTTATAACACCCCTCTTTTTTGTTCGGGGGTTAAAAATAATGAAGACATGGATCGATATAATTCGTTAGATCATAGATGTATTTAATTCAAATATTTACCAATACAGCGAGCTCAACCGCGTCTTTTTCTATATAAACATCAGGATTAATATTCTCAAGGTAATCCTGGAGATATGCAGACAGAAACTTCCCTTTCCAGAACTTTACACCCAAATCCACTTTTGACGGGAATTTTGCCGCAAACGATCTCTTCCAATATTGTTCATCCTAAAATACGTACTTATATAGATTATTACTAAATACATATTGAGTCAGACGTGCACCAATAACATGGACAGGCTGGCAATGGATTATTACATCCATCGTTCAAAACAATACTATTTCGTATCTTTAGAACCAGTTATGGTCATCCTTCAGCTGAACAGATTATTATCATGATATTTAACTAATAAAATAATATGATATTATAACAATACATATTTATAGATATATTTATATAAAAACACTAGCTTTTCTCGTCTCGGTGTTGCCCTTGTTTAATGGACGTTCCCGAGGGAACGACGTCTTTTCGTAGCCTTAAAAAGTTAAAGTAGCCTATAGCCTTCCTCGATAAATAGGCTATCTAACAGTGAAAGATTTATTCTAATCAGACCAGTAGTTCCTCAGATTGTATGATGATGAGAGTAGTTCAAACAAATTCTTCAGCTTTATAATACAAATACCGGGATCAAAGGAACACTGTTCCTCAAAGGTATAGTTTCGGAATACAAGTCCATAAGAATGTCAACGTCCTTTTGCAGCATTTTCCCTAACGGGTTGATCCTGTGGAATATCCTGGAAAGGGCCAGACAAGCGAAGTAGGTCAAAGGTGCTGGAGTAAAGTTATCGTCCCATTCGAAGTCTTCAGATATTATTTTGCGACTGGATTCTCCAGGTGAGTTGCTCATCACTGGCGAAGTTCGATATGCGTTTCGAGTGTTTGTCGACACTTGGTATGGTATCTTCATTTTTAACCGTTTATTCTCGCGTTAGAAAAACCTTTAAAGAATTTATAAAATATGTAAGATCGGCACTGTAGATTATTTCTAGTAAAATATTACGAAATTAATTAAATTTCTTATAATTGGCCTTTGCTCTTAAAGCGTCAATTTGCTAGTGTCAAGATAAATAATTGAAATGGTGATACTCAGCAGAGAGTATATAATCACTACGTTATAAGTTTATGTTACGAATTATCAGAGCATGCATGTAAATTTTGACCGGTTACAGTTTATACATTTGCGTATATGATTTACTCGAAGACAAAGAAGGTTGCATATTTTTACTACAAGGAGTTCTGAATTTTGGTGCCTAACTAATATTATAATGGCGCGGGTCCACCGGTAAGTACATTTACGGATTACGCTTGTTAATATTTTATCTACCTATTCCATCATCCTTAGATAATCGTTTATGATTAGTTTTACTATCATACGATCGTAACTACCTACTTATAATATATATTACTGTGTAGGTGGGCTCGTAACTTCAATGTTTCGTAAACAGTTATTTTATTTATACCTACCATAAACCGTCTGGTAAAACCATAATACCTATGCAATTTTTAGGAATATCACATTGAAATAGATTTACTCCGCAAAAACCATAATTAATTTTATTTTAACTTATTTAGTTTTAGCTCTGGCCTTCATTTATATTAGCCTTTGTTTTTATTTTTGTCCTCACGCAAACTCTATCGACGCCATTCTCCTGCCGAGGTCAATCAAGTAAACAGCTTATTGGTTTCTTTGTGTTTACTGTACAAAGTCCAACACCATAGTGCATACCGTAAATATGGCTTCGGGTGTTTCCGTCGACTTTCGTGAGTGTTCGCTTCAAAACAACGCCACTCGCCTCTCCCGCCACGACCACGTTTGTTTTGTGTTGTCATTCGAATTCACAGTATCAACATTGTGTCAGTTCTGCTATCATTAAACGTGCGCGTGAGTCTAATATTTAATTGAAATTTAAATATGGATTCTGCTGACAAGAATTCACCAAGTCGTAATAATACACAAAGCAGCTATAGTCCATGGAATTTGATATTTACAAGGAACCGTACGGACAGTGAGAGCAGTGTAAATAGCGTTAACTCAAACCCGCCGACTAACCAAACAGGTAATGTTTTCTATTTTAAAATTCATATTGCAGCCAGATGCACTTTAACAGATATAAATAGCGTTAGGTATAACAAAATATGAAAAATAAAATGTAACTATAACTAGGTTATATCATAGACTAATAAATTAGTCTATGGTTATATTATATTCCCAACATCTGGCTATAAATATTATGTTGCATATCTTAAACTTTTGTACATTAAGTTATTATTAAGTGTATCATCTACTTTGTTATCGTTTGGAGAGCCAAATCATAACATAGAGAACAAATATTAAATTTAGCTTAATATCTAACATAAGTTATATCAACAGTATCTGAGTAACGTCACGTAACAATATTTTTCTATACGATTTGTATGAATCATGTTTCGGACAGTAGTTCTACCTCTATATGTGTGTTGGTGATTATAAATAAATTAAAATGTCCTGTTTGTGAACGACTCTGGTCAAAGTACAAGTGGGTTAATGCATTATTCAATATTAAATGCTAGAGGCGCAATAGTATTCCGGTTCTTGGACGTATAGGCAAGTTGCTAAACTCGGTGCGTTAAATATATTTCCTTAATTATAACTAACTACGTTTGTCTAATATTTTATAATTTAATGAACCAAAGGTAATATATTTATATATCTGATTGATCAAAGAACACGAATTATTAATTACCTTTACTGGTATAGTAACAATATATTATAATATATCTATTCAGAGTTATTATACTATTTACTAATAAATAAATAATATTTCCAGACAATCCACACAACAACATCTAGCCCCTAGACTTTTGTTTTCTTGCGTTATTGTTATTTTGTAATATAAAAATTTCATTCTAGCATCAATGCTCCCCAGTTGAAAAACAATGAGTACAACTTATTACTCTTATAGGGTTAAGCTCGCCTTTGTACATAACCATTGTTACTAGACCTTAATGTATCCTTTTTGTGTACAATAAAGAATTTATGAATTTATGATTTATTACCTACCTCGTACTATTTGAATATAACATATAATATTTTACTATTTTCCACAGCTTCTCAATTTGGAAGACTAGCAAGGCAGACAAGCAAAAATGAGGAATATTTGTGGATGATGTAAGTTAAAACATATTTTTGTATCTAACAACATATGTGAAGGAACAACGAGATCTGGTACCTGCTAAACATAAGAATCCTCCCGTACTTACTATAGATTGAAAACCACAATAAAATCTCTATGGATCGGTGGCTAAAGGTCCATTTGATCTCGGATCAGATTCCCGCCTTGGGATTACTTTTTCTTTGATCTATAAATTTATTATCGTTTCGGGTCCGGATGTCTAGAGATGTCTAAACAAGTAGATTTATTACAAAAAAACAACCGACCTTTAGTTGAAAATATGAGTTAATCATTAAGTAACGGCATCAGCATAAGAAGGTTGCCCCATCTCCTCCCGTTGGAGAAAGCATTGCCGAACATCTTCGAGATAAATTAATTGAAGATAACTCGAGCACCACTACACGCCAAATACAGAACCTTCTCCAATAATGCCCGAGAATCATTTTAAATTACCAAATAAAAAAATTACATTAACTCGAGAACTAAATACACCTGTAAGAACCTTCTGCTTTTTTTATGTCGATTAAACTGAAAAATGCTCAAAAACGAGACAGGTTTAATTAAAAAAAGAATCATCAAATCAGTCCACGCGGTGATCAACGTTCTGAATAACAAACAAAAAATTAAAAACATAAAAAAACAAACGCGCTGAATTGAGAACCTCCTGTCTTTGTTGAAATTAAATTAAAAATATCTTTATTGGAATACATGAACATTTTACAACTTCATCACGAAAATATACGTATTTTTTAACTGTTGCGCGTATATTAACGCCCACTCCTTGTTTTTATATACATAACTAGCTGACACCAGCAATTAATGTTGTTTTGCTAAAAAAATTTTTTTTTTTTAAATGTAAAATAGAATTGTTGGCCGACTCTCAGACCCACTGAATATGCTCACAAAATTTCATGAGAATCGGTCAAGCCGTTTCGGAGGAGTTCGATTACGCACCCCGTGACAGAAGAATTTTATATATTACCTAGATTATCCAATTATGGTATAAAAGATTTAAACGTCAGTTACTAGGCTGTTGTGTCAAAAATATTGACAGGTGCTATAAATGGACTAGGTCAGGTGCGATTAGGCTGGGTGCTTTTACTGGATTACTTCGGTAAAATAAGTTTAGTGATGTGAAGTGACCTGATCTGTTCTGAGCATAAACAAATAATATATTATATTTACTGACAGATAACTAATAGCACATTTATACCCGTCTATTGATGGTGAAAAGATATTTGGGTGTCCGCCAATGTATAAATTTAATGCATTATGCAGCTAGAAATATATCTAGGTGTAGCTAATCATTTTGTTATAGATATATCTATGTTATTTGTAAGTAAGCATCTATTAATTGAAATGTCATGCATGACATGACGTGTAAGACGATTTGTAATCGTGATTTGCATTATTATGTATGTACAATAAATTACTTATTATAAATTAACCCTCTCCATCGTCTTTGAAAATGTTTAAAACTGTCTACATTCTAAGAATACATGAATATTATTTAGTAAATAATGTCAATAAAGACCTTTTCAGCGAGATATTTAAAAGAAGTTAGTTAAGTGGTGATTTCTCAATGTTCACTCAGTATAAAAAGGATCCCATCAAAAACAATACTTGTCAAAAAAAACAAGTCGCGCAACTCAATTGTTAATTGTTAAAATAATTGTTATGGACCACGTTCGTGGTCTTAGAGACTGGTCATATTAAGACAGAAAGTCGCTTAAGTAGAGACTGAATAAATTAATAACCGACTTGGTATTACATGGATCTCACAACTTTTTACCGCAGAACAACTGAGTTGCGCGACTTGTTTTTTTTGACAAGTATTGTTTTTGATGAGATCTCATTTCTTTTTGTATTTTGTAGACAGTTCTGCTTTTTTTCTTTCGGTACCTTCTACTTATTGTATATATGTCCATATAATTTTCTTTTTGCCGGTCCAGATTGGATTTATTTATATTTCGCATTGTTATTACTTCAGTACATATTTCGTATATACGTGGCGTTGCGACAGCGCCCTATATACCGGTATTTTCTAGATTTTTTAGTTTTTCCTTGATTCATACACCAAACACTACTTATATTCCAAATTTGAAGCTTCTAGGTCTGCTAGAAGTGCCTTAGAATTTTGATGATCGGTGAGTCAGTCAGTCAGTGAGTGACTAAATGCAGCGCCCTCTATACCGGTATTTTCTAGATTTTTTAGTTTTTCCTTGATTCATACACCAAACACTACTTATATTCCAAATTTTAAGCTTCTAGGTATGCTAGAAGTGCCTTAGAATTTTGATGATCGGTGAGTCAATCAGTCAGTGAGTGACAAAATTAAGAAATTTGACCCGTTATAATTCTTAAAATTCTTCAAATTGAATGAAATTTGAAATATACCGTCTTTACAATCCGGCATGTTTACTGAAAATTTCAGTCTTCTAGTTTTATCCACAACGAAGTTACAGGGGGTCGAAAATGGCCTGAATTGCTTCGAGAAAAGGATCGTACGGCCGTGACGCTTTTTTGCTCCACTACCGTGCCCCCAGATACCATTTTTTTTTAGTATTTTACAAGTTTATATAATTTATTTATAATATCGCAAAAGCGCCTTATATGAAGCAACATAAAATTCTCACGACCTTTCTAAGTTAATTTAAAATAGTTTTTTGGGATTTTTATGATAACTCTTTATGGCTAATAGATAAACATATAGGCTTGCTATATTATTTTTGTTAACAGAAAATAATGCATTTCAGAGACAAACATTAAAATTCATAGGCATTTTAGAAAATAAGAACAAACTCTTTGGTATTTATTATCCTGCAGCGAGTGTTCGTAAAAAAAACCTAGCGAGTATCGCCCTGGATTCAATCAAAAATGAACTGAGACAACTTTTGTATGACCTGATCATGACATAAAGATCCCTCAAGCTTGATACAATTGTATTGGACCTCAGTGTAAAACATGTGATGATTTTGTGATTTCAAATGTTTACAAATCTTAATCGTGAGCTAACGATAACTCCAACCCTCTGATAAAGATTTAACCTTTTATGAGTGCTTACCCGTTCAACCCATGATTTTTCTACCCAATAATATTTTTACCCCTTCAACCCAAAACATATGCCCCGTTCTACCCAAGGCAAAAATTTGAGTCACAGTGTATTCTAAATAGTACAGACACCGTAATTTGTATATCTTTATATATATAATTCTTCTGTGAGTGTGTATGTCACTGAACTTCTCTCAAACGACTGGACCGATTTTGATGAAATTTTTTGTGTGTGTTCATCAAGGGGATCTGGGAATGGTTTAGATTCACAATTTTGTCCGCTGGACAATTTTTTTTTTATTAATTTTCAATTTATTAGTAGTTGTTGATTTTGGATATATGATCCCGCGAGATAATCCAAAAACACGAGCAACGCCGTGGCGTGTATAGCTAGTTATTATATATAAATCTTGTACGTGTGCTAGTCATTGAAAACCTCCTAAACGGCTGGACCGATTTTGATTAAATTTTTTGTGTGTGTTTAACTGGGTTTGAGAATGGTTTTGATTTCGACGAGACTAGGTGCGAAGCGAAGGTGGACCGCTAGTATTTATAAAAAATCTTGATGGTATTATTACTCACAGTAACTTAAAATTTTGTAACTAAAATAAGGAGGTATTAATAGTTTATGATCTCTTTAAACGAGTGCACGTGCAACACCTAGAAAAATTAAGGAAGGAGAACTTGTTGTATGTACAATAGATAATCCAATCAACAACGGTAAGGATTACCATTGTTTTTCTTATCTATTGAGGTGGTGTATGGATTTGGCTACACGAAAAATTTCAGTGGGACATTGTTTAGAAAAACTGTCAACTTTTGTATCTTAAATGTGTTTGTTTTATCTATGTGTGTTGAATAATTTAGATGATTTTTATTTATGTTAATCAAAAACATATTTTTATATCTATTATACCATCGATAGGTTTCATATAATTTAATTGTACCTATTGTTGCGTATAATTATTATATATTTTATTGAATTAAAAATGTGATCCTGTCCGTATCCGAGTGTTTAAAATATGTCATCACGAAAAAAATTAGATTTTGCAAGACTGATATTATGTACCAAGATAACTTAGAAAAGTAACTTTATTTTTACCTACCAAACCTGAATCTGAAGAGTGATGAACTATTTTTTATAATATTATTATTTTATTTGTTTCTTTAAAGGTTGATTATTTTTATTATTAGACTAGTAGACAAATATTTAACTGACTATTAACTAAACAATAAAAAAATATTAATAATGAAATATTTTTAATGAATTTCTGCATTTTTTGTCTAATGTAATGAATTACCCTGCTTCTTTAGTATTTCACTATGACATTTATTTGAATTCAAACAATAGAAATTAGGAATAAGTAGGTGTGGGTAGAACGGGTAACTTGAATCTATTGTTTTGGGTTGAACGGAGCAAAATACCTATTGGGTAGAAAAATCTTGGGTTGAACGGGTAAGCACTCCCTTTTATGCTATCACTTAAGTATACAAACTAAGTTTATTAACCAATTTGCATTATTTACGATAAGAAAAGATTATTTTTATAATATTTTTTTTTATTTACATAAAACAATTAAATGCTTTGTCTCTGAGCGACCACATTGCCTTATCGGGAAAAGAAAAGGATAAAGTTAGTTTTTGTACTGCTGCTACGATTACTATAAGTAGGTACTTACCCGAATGACCCTTAGTTTGACCAAAGAACTGTCTTAAAAGTTGTAATATTTTTATTCGACTTTGTATTTTTCAATGGAACCTAACTATATCTGTTACTAGCCTCAGAAACTACCCAGATATTAATAAACAATAAATAAATATTTCCGGAAAATCCACACAGTCTAGCCCCGTGGTAAGCTCTAAGCTTGTGTTACGGGTACTTGACATCAGATGTCAAATTATGAATTAATATGCTCAAAGTTTAACACAAGAACTGATTGAAAAGTATGACATTGTTGAAAACCTAACACTTCAAACGACGAATGACTATTTAATGATAATTTATACTACTACTAAATACTATATCTATACTTATTATTATAAGTTGAAGAGTTTGTTTGTGTGCTTGATTATCTCAGGAACGATACGATTCGATCTCCAGTATGATTTAAAAATAAATATTTTACTGTTACGAGTACACTGCCCATTTATCGAGGAAGGCATTTATGCTTATTTTTAATAAAATTTTATACTTGAAAATTTCGAAAATTCATAAATTATTTCCACAGGAAAATCCAAAAAATGTATAAGCATATATGGATAGCATAATAATATGATAAATTCGAAAGTAACTCTGTCTGTCTATTCTAAGATTTGAAAAACCAAACAATGGCAATAAATTATTTTGTATCTTGTATTCCTCTTTCACGCAAAGACTACTAACCGAACAATTTAAATTTGGTACGTGTAATGATGGTAATAAAATTTAATTAGACACAAAAGTAACAATCTCCAGTTAAATTTGCTTACAGTTTCAAATTTCATATTTCAGCATTTAAAAAACTATGTCACAATGTACCTATGGCATGCAAAATCTGCATAATTCAAATACAATGCTGAATTTGCAACAATCATTACAAAAATTATGCAATAATTATTACGTTACGAAAACAACATTATTCAACATTAAAAAGAACCTGACAGCACCATTTAACATCTCCACAGGCGACAGTTTCAGGAAACCGACAGAAATGAGTTAATTTGTCACGAGATGCTCCCCCTGTAATCTAGCCGGGACAGCCTTTTTTGCAGCATTCCTTAGAAAATGTCCATCCATTATTACTTTGTAATCACATCAACTTTGTAAACACCT
Organism: Gymnoscelis rufifasciata; assembly: GCA_929108375.1. Taxonomy (NCBI): domain Eukaryota; kingdom Metazoa; phylum Arthropoda; class Insecta; order Lepidoptera; family Geometridae; genus Gymnoscelis; species Gymnoscelis rufifasciata. The sequence continues at coordinate 11,842,197 of OV815303.1, forward strand.
ATTTTGATATTATCCGACCTTAAATCGCCTAATAAGCTCATAAGTAGCACAAGGAATATGGCTATTGCAAATATTAGCAACTGGATCTCGAAGGCCACCAGCTCTGCAGCTGTAGGCGATCGCGCGAGTGTGAGGGAGACGAACCGTGAGTCGACTTCCCCTCTCAATGGTGTCGACATCGCAGGTTGCAACGGCGCGGGCGCCTCGGCCTCGTCGCCGCAGTCAGAACTCCACCACGAGGAAACCAGCCCGGGCTGAAGTGAACAAAAGTGACAGTGTTTATATTGAACCACGTGCCTATAGCACCCAGTAAAGCCGCTTTGTTAATTAGCTCGAAGATATTTGGACTTAGGTTCGTGTTCTGATGCTAATCAGCTTTTTGTTTATTATTTTTCTACGATAATTGATAACAAAGACACAAGTCATCATCCGAGTCAATGTCACTAGAACCGGTTATGTGAGCGTTTTGCGTAATCTGCTCAGATCATATAAAGGAAAATACATCATTGGCCTTGATTTGTTCGAGTGGAAACCACGTACCTTTTACAAGATTTAAGTAATCAGTCCAGCACAGTTTCTTTTTAATGGGCTTTGCGATATGTGTTGCCTAATTTGGATCTTAAACGATACGATTTGAAATGGTGTGTCGTTCTATAAACTGGACTATTTCGCAATGCCAACTACTGGTATTGGAAACATACAGTTTAAGGGCTGCCTACATTAGTGAGATATTTACATAAATACTTCACATATATACTAGAGGTTAAATCGCGTAAGATATAGCAATAAATTTAAGATTTAGGTATTCTTATTGTTCTTCAGGTTTAAGAAGACAAGCTCACAACCATTTCATTTCAAAATAAATTAATACAGTAGTACATACACAGTATAAACATATGTAGTTCAAACAGCATCTACATAAAATATGTGGATCATCAAAACCAGAACAAATAAATGATAGCATTTTGTCTTGGATGCCCGTGATTTGAGGCGAGTACAAAAATTTGCGAATCGTAAAATTTATTTTTTTGTAAACCTTTGTGAAATTATCTGCATGTAAATAAACTAATAAGACAATATAAGATTGCAAAAAATTATTCAAGTCAATAAAAATATAAAAAAAATCTCCCAACAAAACTCCAAGATCGCTCAAAGTCAGAATAGTTAATTATTGACGTCAGGCCCTAACCAGCAGCCGCAGGATGTCCGAACTGAATTGTAATTAATGATTAAACAAGCCAAAACATCACAATCTTAAGAATCTTACTCAGAAATCTTACTTAATAGTTAGCTACTTAATATTTGTTCTGCACAACACATTTAGCTCAGAGATAATTCAATGTTGATGATGAATAAATGCATCACGCGCAGATAATGTTTAGAAGATAAAAGAAGCTTTATGTAGACGAGTACATAGGTAAGTCATATATTATGTTTCACGCTCTGTAGGTATGTCTGATAAATAAATAAATATTTCTGGGCAATCCACACAACAACATCTAGCCCCGTGGTACGCTCTAAGCTTGTGTTTGAACAAAGTCCTATGTAAATAATGTGATTGCCAATAAATATCTTTGGACAATCTATATAGCACATTGGTGTGTAGGAACAACTGAACAAACACAACTCAACATTGTTTTAAAAAATAATTTATGTAGTTGCTGTTGAAAATTATACAAAATTCTCTAATGATTTCCTTAGACCTTCTCAACTAACTTGAGAGTTTTGATGTGTATTACGTGCTTCATAAAGAGTCTTATTCAATGTTATTTCCTTGTAGAATCGACAGATCCATCGATCTTCCGTCCATTAGTTTTATATATTTAAATCAAGAGTCAAAACACGAACTGTCTGACCTGAAAGAGGGTCAAACTCCCTGAGGTTAAATCGCATAAACTTCTTTTTGAGATAGACACAATATCGCACTGTGATGTTATGTAGATAGTATTTATTACAGGTTTATAATAATATTCCTAAGTCTTATTTCACAAAGTCCAAGTAAATTAAGTAATGGTTAGTTATTTCAATAATACGTGTCAATGGTTAGTCGTTTCAAGAGCTATCTCGCTTTGTCACAGGTGACTAAACGAAACAGCTCTATATTTTAACTATTGTGTAATTTTTCTCGAAGATACAGGCCTAAAAGTATTACCGTGCCTTTAATAGCTACATTTGGTTTCGCCCAACCTACACAGTTTTTTTGTTTTCAACTCAAGTTCATGTTTATTTTAATTTAAAACCGTTCGTTGTATTTTTATTATAAGGATATTGTACTTTCCAGGCTTGGATAATTTTCTACAATGTAGTTGTTCCATGTTTGTGTGTTGACTTATCCAATTTCGGCTACAACGTCATTTTTTGTAACGTTTTTGTCAATTTGAGTGTGTAATCTTCCCTTTGGTATGCTGAATGCTCTTAGATGGCTCAAGTATTTTAGTTTTCTAACAAAGCTACGTGATCACATCGTTTAAGGTGCCATTCTTAAACCATAGTTTTGGTGGATGGGATGACCAATGGTTGGTACATTAAAGTGTACGAGTTGTTTAAAAACTACTGGAATAATCCTAAACAAAATATAATGGGATGGAAAGCATTAGCTCTTTAATAAAAAAACCTCCGAATCCTCCAATCACGCAGAGAAAATTTTAAGTAACAAAAATAAAAATACTAGGTATTAATGCCACGGCGCCGGCGTTGTCCGTTTTTTTTTTAATTTCCCGCGGGAATAGAATATTCTTTCGCGGTAAGAAGTAGCCTATAGCCTTCCTCAATAAATGGCCTATCTAACACTGAAAGCATTTTTCAAATCGGACCAGTAATTCATGAGATTCGCTCTCTAACAAACAATCTCTTCTAGCTATGAAATATTAGAATAGATATGTTTATTTAAACATACCCCAGAGGTTATGGAGGTTTCCCCTGCTCATTATCACTAAGCTAGGTGTTTATTCATGTTGAGTACAAATATGTCTATGTTTGTATTTCTTAAACATAATTGCTTCTACACATCCATATATTTATCTACTCTTGTTATTGTTCATTGATAACATATCATTTAAAAATATAACTTAATGCATGGGAGTTGAATGCAAATGTTATCAGAAGATAAACTGAATTCACGTTTTGTTTCTGACTGGTTATTTTTTTAGCTAGCATATAAAGTGTTTTCAATAAAGTATAAAGAACTGTTTACTTTTGGTCGGCTAATTCAGTCATTTACTAAAGAAAGAAACTTTTCCATTCCCAAAATCGAATTAACTAATAATCTCAATGATGCCAAAATTCTTGTAATTACTTTTTGATTTAAGAGATATAAAATAGTTTAAAATAGGTTATCATTTCATGGTAATAGTCAAACTACTTCACAAATGTTGTCTTTTATACAATTTGTTACTAATTAATTTTATCTACATAACTTTGTTATATTCTGACAAAGAGGGACTATAATCAGTCGTCGAATTCTTTGTAGTTAAATTTTTGTAGATACCTATACAAACGTAATGCCTCAAGGATACATGATATTATTATGTATGTAGAAGTAATTAAATTCTCGTTAGTACCTATATTATGTAATATCATGGCCTTATCTTAGAAATCGTGCCCAACACAAAAGTAGGTAAATTATAAAGTAAGTAGTCGCGTTTTATGACATAATGTTTCCCTGTCAATAGGCGAGACGACTGAGAAACAAGTTTAGTCTAGTCCGTTATTTAGATTATAGGAAAAACGTATACACATTCTTTTTGTTTTTTTAGTGTATTGAAGTTTCGGGTTACGTCACGGTTTTTCTTGCCCAAATCCGTCACAAGCCCTTTCTTAGCTCTTTTTATCTATTTCCTTTTTATCAAATTAATAAAGCAAAAAATATGTGTCCATTGTGTGTATTTTTGGAAGGTCTAACAGACAGACTTAACAAAATACCTTTTTTTTTTGTAGTCGTCTCGACTATTAACGACATCATGATGACGTGTCCTGGCCAAAGTAATCAAACAAAAATTTTTTTAGACTAGATACATTCTTCTAAAAACCTGCCACGAAATGGTTTATGAAATGGTCAAGATTAAACCAGGTATAGGAGTTATCTGTAGAAAATGATTCGGAAAAATTATTACAATGGCAGATCTGAGAAATAAGATAATTATGCAAACTCGATGATAGCATTTCTACTAACAATCCTTGGCGTGGTCAAGATTACCTTAGCAAGCGCAGTAGGTAATTATGATCACCGGCGCGAAAAAGAAAGCAATATTATTATGATGCGAATGATCCCAATCACAACTCCTGCCTTGAAAAGTAGATGCCCAGATCACTAAAACATTTAATTATTGTTTCAGGTGGCGTTCATAAATGTCACCCGAAGTTCAGCCAAGCGCTGCATCAGCGAATCCACGGACTCTGCTCAACCAAACGAATCAAGGATCAAAGTGTGCAAGTGTTTGTGTAATTTCGAGTGAAACGATGCTCAATTGTCTATAATGTTCGACCAAGTGGCGTTGCTACCAGCCTGGCTGGTGATGGCTTGGGTTGGAGCATGTCTGTTATTCAGCCCTTTTGCCATTTTCTTCGTGATCTGCATACCACAGCTACCACTTCTGATGGTGCGCAGAGCTTGTCATATACCATTCGAGTATATTTGATTTGTGTTCATTAGAGGCTGTTCAATTCAAAAGTGCTGGGAACTATGTCTAGTAAACCGCATAATAATTTTATATGAATGTTTGTTATGAGTATTAACACGTATGATAATGTATGTTTGTGTATAGTTGTAAATATTAAGCATGTATAATAAAAAAAAAGATTTTCTTTGATTGTTTCTTTTCTACATAAAGTACAGATACGCGCAACTCCCTGAGAAAATTCTCATTGATAAATGGAATGTTCAGAAAAAGTGATTTGATTTAGTTCGCATTAGATTGTTGCTTAGTAGAGCATTCCGTGCTGTACCATTGTACGAGTACTGATATTGCTACATCAGAAGTGCAACTAAGTGACTGTTTCTCGGCTCTTGCCACACCAAATGAAGTAAAAGGACAGCCGAAAACCGCGAGCGTCGGACTTGAAAGTGTAATATGGCTCTGATAGTCAATGATGGTTGTCATCCATGGTTGTGACATGGAACATGGATAACAATGATGATGGACTTACATGGACCAGTATTTATAGTAAACATCGTAAACATTGTAAAAGTCGGCATTACGGGAATAGATATTTATGATTTTTTTAAAAAAGGTGGCATAGGAACCATGATTAGCATTGATAATTAGGTACCTACTCAAATATTTTTAAACAAATTACCTATTACACCTAATCATTGTGTCCATAAGACTCACGCCTTCGATAAGTTTTAAATGTCAGTTATAAAAAAAAATATTCACACACCACCACAGTACTAAATTTTTTTGCTATGAATCCAACTGAGATCTTCAGAATGACTTAAACATGTTGTTTACAAATTACAATGCTTAGCGCCATCTGTTATAATTTCATGAAACCAGCTTGCCACAAAGCCAGCTGATTGCTTGCTAGGAACTCTACTACTTTCAACTTGTATGCGAACGTAGTTCTACAGTAACGCGATAGAGTGCGCTCATTTAAATAATCAAACTAAGCGGATTCCATGATAGAATATTATTTCCCATTTAGCTGGCCTGTACCGGCTTTATACGGATACAAAAACCTTAATTTTGAATCACTATGTATTGCTCTAAACATCATAAAGATCCGTTCAGTTCATCACAGACGCGGCGCACGAATGTATTTGTAAAAAGTATAGATTAATTCAAAGTGTAACAAAGCCTCGCAGACCTTAATTCATTGGAATGCGTAATCGATATTTGGCGCTGAATACCCAAACTGAAATAATGTTAGGGTTAAGAAGCATATAACTGATTTCAGATCGCTGTAATTTCGAACTCCTAATGATAATTACACAAAAAGTACTACTTTTAGAGCTTTTGTTTGAATTTTACGGGTTTTTTTTTAACACCTTAAACAATGAGCTTTTAGGCTATTTTTCATAATTTGGAAATTTAGTTGAATATTTACTTATATTATAATTACAGATTCGTCATAACTTGATAATTTCAAAAATATATCTTTTCATATAGTGAAAGAAATAAAGCAAGATATACCTACGATTCCAAAATTCGGTCCATTAGACCGTGCACGAGTTTAGGTATTACGATATTTGGCGCGAGCCTAGGTTAAAAGTACTTTAAAAAAAAACACTCGATTTAAGAACTATCACTATCATAACAGCTGATAAAAGAGGAAAAAAAACTAATTAAACTACCATTTAATTACTATTTTCCAATGTTTCACTAAGAAAACAACAAATATATTTGAAATCAAAAGTTTTCTAACAAAGTATTTCTTAAAAAATGTTTTTTACGTGTGTGCTAATTTTCAGATCTGTCTTCCTAAGAGAAGAAGGTACTTAAGCGAATCATAATCTTCTAAAACAGAACAATAGCATGATCTTACGTAGTACTTAAAGCCTATTGCCCAAAACGGGTCTGCAGAGCTTATCAGCTAGCTTTACTAGGACAAAGCACGGCGCATGCATTCGCTAGCAAGGACGCGCCCGCAAAGACGTAGAGGTCTTTCTAGATGTGACTTAGACTCGATTATTCAATCGCCAACTGACAGTCAAATGTATGAAAATAACGACAGCGCCCTGACCGATAAAAAAATCAGCTCACAGTATGGAAACACACCGCAACTACGTGAACGTAGTTTGGCCTGCTAATGCTATTAAAATTCAGTAATTCAAACAGCAGCTCTACAGGATTTTAGTTGCCGTTCTGACGACACATAAATATGTAATTTCAGCGCAGTTTCAGCTGTGGAGCGCATACATATTATAAGCGACCGAAGCTCTAAATTACGCGGCTGATTTTCGGTTCCGCCGTATTCCGCTGATACGATACACAATATGCGCCGAACTTACGCGCCACAACCTTGCCCCTGTTTAATTATTTGTAAAAATCGAATAGAACCTTCCTCTAAAAAATAAATTGGGCTTTACAACGGTAATATAGTTTTATGTTTTTATTTTATTTTTATGAGTTCAGTTCATTCAATCAAACAATCTCTTTAATCTTTACATACTCGTATTAAAAATCAAAAATCAAATTCATACATACTTGATGACGAATCTGAAGGTTCTAACCAAAAAGGTTTAAATTTCAGCCTTACAGCACATTCTAATCAGTAAGATATATACGAGTAGGTATATATATATTCTTAATACTAAACAAAACTAGTGCTCACAAATCATACACTACTCTAATACATTTATTAACAAAAAAACATTTTATGGTTACAGCTTTAATCATAGACTTCCAATACCTTAAGAGCTATCACTTCCAGCCTCCAGGCGAGTTCTTTGTCCATGTGCCCAAGAGCAAGCCTCACTCGCACTCGACAGCCGTTCGCCGCTGAGCCAACATGGCCGACAAGCTCTCCTTGCGCGTGAGTGTTATTTACTAACCTTGTGACCCGTCTTGCGAAATAATCCCTAATTACTAAATTAATCTTCAAACTCGGTTATCTAACCCAAGGTCTTCGTGGTTAGACGCAATACCTCTATATAAATTTGATACGCGGTTTTGCTCGTGTGATTATTGATTAATATAGAAAAGTAGAATCGATGGATGCGTTAATTACTGTTTTAAATATTGGATTTGATACCTTGTGGTGATATTATGTTATTGTCCTCATGTCATATCAATACAGATAATCTTCTAAAGATTTGATTTAAAAAATAATTTATGTAATTGTTTTTAAGTCGTAAGTACGTAAATGGACAAAGACTTAAAAACAATTACATAAATTATTTTTTAAATCAAATCTTTAGAAGATTATCTGTATTGATATGACATGAGGAAAATAACATAATATCACCACAAGGTATCAAATCCAATATTTAAAACAGTAATTAACGCATCCATCGATTCTACTTTTCTACACACCTTAAAATACATACGTTTGCGTACAACGAAGCTTTAAAGGACATTCATTTTAATATTTTCGGAGTTTATTATTTTTGATATTGTGTTTATTCGTAACAAAATCTTGCAATTGGTATTTTCATCATATTCTATGGGTATATAACGTATTTAAGTGTTTTATACAACGATACACGCTGCATGTATTATATTAATATATCCATGTCAGTTTTACTTTAGAGGCCTATTTTATATTATCATAAAATTATTTTAAATTAAGGTCATCCGCCGTGTTTCTGTTCGTTCGCATGATCTCAAAATCCATTGTATTTTCATGCGGTTTTCAGTAACAGATAGCGTAGAATAAGATTCAATACCAAAAATACTGGTTGCATAGTTTTCGCTTTAACAATTTGATAAGAAAATGCCCAGATATAGAGCATCAAAGTGCCGAAGTGGGCTTAAGACGTATAAATTTAGTACAAAACAAAAGTGTTACGTTATACGAAACTTCAGTGCACTGCGTCGTCTTTTATTTCGTTTGCTAGAAAAATAAATCTAAAATGAAAAATTTAAGAAAAACCCCCGATTCCAATGCTATAATTTCCTTTAACGTAAAACAACATAATATTATGTAATGTGGACGCGATGCGATTTCATTTGATACCCCACACTAGTATATTTGCAGATTTTCGGGTTTCCTTACCCACTCTCACCCTCATAACTTTTAAACGGCACAACCGATTTTCATGAAACATGTCTAAGAACACTCGCGCCAGACTCACCTTTCATACAAAAAATATTTTCTAGTCTCCCTTTATCTACCCTTATTAGTCCGCTAGTTATCATGTGTATAAGTAGCCGTTGTTTAATTAAGATATTCTGTTTTTTTACAAAATTGTGTTTCATCAATACGTGCTTACTTCGACATCTATACAATAGCAACAATGTGCTATTATAGCGTACAGACAGGACTTTTTTCTCAACCAAACGCTGGTAGGTTGACAATCATAGAGAAATATCTTTGAATTTTTACTTTATGGATTAACTATTGGCGATGCAAAGATTCTAACTAGCGCCTCTAGTGTCAAAATTATAAAGCTGTCTATGAACGACACTTTGACAGTTTTCGTTACAATTAACGTCAGGGAAAAACATAAAAGTATAGATACAAATCAGTTATAAATAAACAAAGTGTCGTTCTTAGACAGTTTCTAAATTTCGCCGCTAGAGGCGTGCGGATAATCTTTGCATCGCCAATGATCAAGAAATTATTTTCTTCTGTTTACTTTCAGTAATATAAAATGTGTCAACTGTGCCAAAGTGATTCTTCTCTACCAGTAAATGCTTAAAAATTAATTACTTATAATTTAATTATGGCACACGCGGCACCCACTTATCCTTTAAACAGAAAATCGAAGTTAAAGTATGAAGTAACAAGATTACCTTTTTTAAACCCTATATAAATGGGTCTTATATGGCTACTTAACCGTCTTCGTGCTTTGCGAATTAATATATCAAAAGCCTCATTAAATAGGTAATTAAGATACTTAAAAAATATAGGCCTATCAACCTAGGCACGTTAAATTTAATTAATTTAATACCTATGAGATAGACTCATACAACAAGGGTTCCGTATGATTCAACAGTTCAAAAATAACAATAAAAAACATTGTTAGAATTAATTAAAATTTGTAGCCAGATCGGTCACCCTTCCAAGTACTGACCCCGCTCAAAGTTGCTTAACTTTATAAATGTTAGATAAATTTACGAATTAAGACTTATTAAAATAAACTAAGTACATACTAGATCTCGTTAAAGCCAAAACCGTTGACAAGGGGTCTGTATTAGGGCAGGTATAAAGAGTCTGTATAAAGTTATTTTTATAAACTGCTGTAAGGTGCTTTAACTTTATAAGGATTAAAATCCACTTAACTTACGCATTTCAGATACTAATAATAATAAATAAATATTTCCAGACAATTCACACAACAACATCTAGCCCCGTGGTAAGCTCTAAGCTTGTGTTACGGGTACTAGACATCCGATATACTTAATATAATAGTCATACATATATAGATATTTTTTATTATAAATATTTAAACACCCAGACCAAGGAGAAAGTGCTTGCAGAACATACAAACACTTTCACCCTCGGCGGGAATCGAACCCTTGCGCCGAAAGCGGACCCTCGCCCACTGCGCCACCGAAGCAGTAAAATATAAGTACTATGCTTTACTTATATTTTATTACGTAATAAAGTATCTTATTTATCATAAAGTGTGACGCGATATAATTTATCTAGATTAAATAAATCAAATGTATATAAATAGTATAAATTATTTTAATATAAATTAGAAGAACGACAATGGCAATTAGTAGGCATAATTAAAGGAAGAATTAGAATTTGCAAGTTACAATATTATTTCCTCAACGTCAATTATCTATTATTATCTGTGCCATGCAATAATTTTCAATAATTTATGCATAGGTTATTTAAATAATGACAAGTTAATACACAGTATATTTCCGCTTCAGTTCTAATAAATAAAATATATATCATTGCAGTTAGTTTAATCTTCTCGGACATAACAAAGGCAACGATCTAATATTTAAATAAATATGAGAAAACGAAAATAACCCTGTCTAGGATCAATTTGGTCTTAAAATAATGGAATTAAGATGCAAGATAAAAAATGTAAAAAATAATACTTAATACTTCTAAACTAAAGCGACGATTAAATCTCGCAATGTATTTTCCTAAAAAAGTCTTTGTTTTTCTTAAGAAATGTGGTTCTTAGACTGATTCTAGGTATAAAAATTCACTTAAAAACGCAAATAAAGACTTAATAAGATAGGACTGAATGTGATAAGATCTTATACACACATAAATGTATCGTGATATACTTAATTTAGTCTGACAAGTTCAAACTTAAATACATAAACGATGAATTTTCTGATTCTTTGCTATAAAATCATTCTTTATTCCGAATAGCCATTGGTTCTTATAGCGTTCATCGACCTCAGGCTGCATGCTGATGCATAGTCTATGAGACTGCACTTGGTGCAAATGTCAGCTGTTTCTGCTACTGGCCTGCAATACAAATTAACACTGCACGAGAACTTCTGCGAATAACGTATCGTACCTCTTTTGTTAATAAGACACACTTTACACGGAATGTAAATAAAAAGAAAATGGAAGCATAGGAACTTTTTCTTTTCATTTAAATCATAGACAAAATATCGGTAAAACTCAAATAATAATTAAAAGAACAAAAACATGTTCAGTGGTTACATTTCCATTCATGTTTTGCTTATCTAGAGCATGCAAATATTTTATGTATACAATTCAAGGAAAACAATCCAAGAAAACAGACAACATTAATTTACGGTTAAATTAAGTAAAATCATTGTAAATGTCAGATTCAATTAAATTCAATTTCTATTAAAATTTTAATTATCAGTCAAAAATTAATTTACGTGATAATAACATTTAGTGGTCGTTCTGAAACATTTTCATTTGTAACTCTTTTATATTATTGGGTATTTTATTATAAATTTTAGGTGCCATTACGAAAAAACTTTTGCGTACTAGTGCTGTGTTTGCTCTAACGGAGCACAGGCGATGTTCATCCCGTCTGCTGTGTGACGGTTTTTCAAATAAATCTAGGCTACATTTAACGAAGACGGAAATCTCAAATATGTAGTTCCCCGGCAACGTTATGTTTAATAATGTTTAATGACTGAAAATACTGACTGTCTTTCAGCTTTCTGTGGGCTTCAGACTGAGAACAATTCTTCCAAAAAATAATAGCGTATTGTAGTTTAAGTCGTACAGGTTTAAAATACACTTCAACCTGTAACCAGAACATGATCGACTTAACACCACCTTTTTAGGGTTCCATACCCATTTTATAGATCCCTCATTAATCAAAAGTAATCAGTAGAAATTTTCACCTACTTGACCTAAAGCAAAGGCTACACCGGGGTCAAGAGCATGAAATTCTTCTTAAACGATACTCGCGTCCGGTTATACAGGAAGTGACTCAATGTCGTCGTCCAAGGTCTAAGAAATGGAACGTATGCCGGACAAAGGCGAATTCATTGTACCTGTACCTACAACAAAAAATGACTCAGGTACTACCTGACAATAAAATTGAATCACGATAGAACCTACACATAACATTATTCATGATCCATATGACTTTTATACAAAGAATAATTAATATAACATATTTTTTAAGTTTTTTTTCTCGAAAAATTTTATGTTATTTTAGCCTTATCTAATCTCTAGGTCATGTGGAACATTGAGCCCTGGTAGAAGTTAAAAGAGTTAAATAAAATCATATTAGTGATTTTTTATAATACTAAATGCAATAGGTTTTACTTTAATTGATACTTCTTAAGGTTACTAAAAAAAAAAGCTCACTCACGAAAAAAAGGAATTACAGATTTACACTCGACAAAATGGTCTTCCAAATCCTAAAATCGTAGAACAAAAATACCAATACTTTAACATATGCAATAATTCAATATACCAATTATGAAACACCTTGTATATAAATATCAGTTATTATTTATTTATTATCTATACTAAATAGCCTCTCAACTCAACTGTGTCGCGGCGAGCCGGTTGTCAGAACTACCTTCACGAAATCTAATAAGGGCAAAGTATCAAATAAACACTGTACAGGTGTGTTCTAAATTTTTTCTAAATACACTGGTAATTGTAATAAATGACATGACTTATTTGGGATTCAATGTTGGTACAAGCTGTCTTTAATTTGCTGTGCGAATACAGCAGCAATATTTATTTTATTACTTAGATATAAAAACTTGATTAAGTTTGCGACAAAATAATTTAGAAAGGGTCCACGATGGTGCGTTCTTCTTAGCATTTTTTTAGTTTAGAAATGACCACATAATTTAAACCTATCTCAAGAAAAAGAGGAGGTAAAAAGTACCTATTTCGGGACAATCAAAATGCCACGGACAGACCGCGCTATAAAGAGCTAGATTTACAGTGGTATACTGCAGATTTAAATTTTAGATTTAGACGTCAGTATTAAACAAGTGTTATTAGTAGATAAATAATTACCTGCATAATTACAGTTTAGACGTAAATGATTCATACAATCAATACCTTGATTAAGTAAGTTGTATCATTTTGCGTCTAACCTACTCATAAAGAAATAGTGAAACCACATCGACTCTATATACATACAAAGAAATAAATCTTAACCCTCTATCATCAATTGATTATTGTTGTAAATTTTTATATTATTTAATTGAATTTGTTAGTTTGAATAATATAAAGGTTTTATATATGAGTATGAAGTACTATTATATGATACATATTTTTTTAAAGTTTTTCTTTAATTGTTTTACACCACTGTCTTTTCATTCCTTTAATTTTCTGTCCATCCCAAAATTTAGGTTTTTGTTAAGTTTATTTTAACCCTCGACCCAAAAACCCTCTTTTTTGGGGGTTATAAGTTTGACGTGTCTGTCTGTCTGTCTGGGTCATCATAGCCTCCGAACGGATGGAGCGACATTTATTTAGTTTTTATGTTGTATGAACGGTGGTTTTGGCGCGAGTGTTCTTAGACATGTTTTATGAAAATCGGTTGCGCCTTTTAAAAGTTATGGGGGTGAGAGTGGGGAAGAAAAATCTGCACAAAGCGCATCGCGTGCACATTGCAAAATATTATGGTGTTTTACTTTTAAGGAAATCAAAGCATTGGAAATGGAGAAAATTTAGATTTTATTTATCTTGTGGTGTACAATAGAATGTTTTCTAATCTAATCTAAAATTTGTCAGTTGTAAACCATAGTTCAAATGATGGTACGAAGTAGACCATGTTTTTAAGACAAGTTTAAACCTAGTTTTTAAGATAAACCATGTTTTGTAATAAGGCTGCTTGGGTTTATTTCTCTGTTGGTACAATAGTGTGATATCTTGTGTTTGTGTGACGTAGCATTGTCGCGTAGAGTTGAGTTTAAGTTTATGGGCAATTAAGGGTTAATAAAACAAGTGTAAGTTTATTTATAAACGACTTATTCATATATTTTTTATTTAAATAATTGGGTAGTATGAGTCCAATATTGCAAAGGTCACGAAATAGGCAAGTTAAATTTAAATCTAAAGGCCGTGCCGTAGGCGAGGAATTTATGAGACAGATAATTGTCATTTCCGGCGATATTCTAATTCTTTTCTTAAATTAATGTAGGTAAATTAATGTAGTAGTATAATAGGTATAATATACCTGTTATACTAATAATAGGTATTTTTATACTTTATTGTGTTGTTTTTTTGAATTCCCTGGAATTTTTCTATTTTACGTATCTATTTGGTTTTCGAACCATATTTAAGTATAATTAACACATAGATGACAAAAAATATTTTTCCATTATCACCTGCGTCAGTAACACATTTTTTATAGATATTTATAAAAGAGATCCAATTAAATACATTTGATAACTTCAGCACGTCATTTTGTACAACTTTTCTAGAGATTGGTAATGTTAAAAAATTAACAAATGCTCCAGAGCATCAATGGATTTGATTCAATGTTTGTAAATTGGATACTTTAGGTATTCTTTTTTCGTAAATATGAGATATTCTTATTTAGAAATACCCACACTAATAAAAATACCCATAATATACGTTCCGTTGTATATGATTTCTCCACACAAATTATTTCAGTCGAAATAAATATCGAAAAACTTGAAACCGTCTAAGGTTAGCTACTTCGTTTGTCTTTTAAATATTTAAAGTTTTGCCATTAGTAGTGTTTAAACGTATAAGTATTTATACATCTACCTTCTAGGTCTTCATGTCCCATCTTAGACCACATCGTCACTTTACATCAGGTGAGATTGTGGTCAAAAGAAGGCTTATAGAGCAAAAAAAAAACAAAAAAATTAAAGATGGAAACAAGTTGAACGAAACAAGTAACATAATGGAAACAAACAACATTCAAGGCAAATCCTAATTGCTATGTTGTAGTCGCAGTCAATACATAATGCAGCTCAGAAAACAGGTTTTTATGCATAAAGGAAAATTATAGACCCTTGAATTCTAATCATAATACACTTTAGAACAATTTGCTATGAACTATATAAAATGTGAAAAATAATAATATGTGCTGGACCAAACATCATACCATAACTCGTCGCACGGTTCTTAACTTTATACAAAGTACAAGTTAGGTCCTGTATGGAGTATTGCCAGTCACCTTTGGGAAAACTCAGTCAAAGACCAACTTCCCGTTCTAAGCTTCAACCCTAAGCCCATCGGAGATAAGTTGCAAGACTGTCGGTCTTCTACAGATTATACTTCGGAGAGTGTGCCAATGCGATACATGATCCCACCGTCTCCATTCTATCATTGGTTGCTCAGAAGTACGGCTGGTTTACATGGTCACTTAGTGGATCTACCATCAACGCGCACGAAACGCTTCTTGAATTAATTTTAGTGCGCACCGCTGAGGAATGGAATTCTCCGAATCCGAATACATACAACCCGACCACTTTTATGACCCAAATAAAAAGGCTTTTTCTGGGCTAACTCATTCCTTCGTTAACCTCGTCTCTGCCTTCCGACTTAAATCAAAAGTAAACGCATTAAAATAAAAAAATAAAATAGAAAATACACAAATACTTCTGCTTTTTAATGAGAGTATGGATTAGACTTGTGCAGGTTGCTTATTCCTTTAAAAAATATAATCAATTATTACTTTTTTCCAGTTGCTGAGCGCAGTCATACTAGCTGTGAGTGTTACACCAGCGCCTAGCCCGGGCCGTGTCCCCAAAGTGTATAATGCACTGATCACCTCAAACCAGAACCTGGAGCCAAGCAAGTCCTACCCCGTGTACAACCCCGTGCTGCACGACCCTTTTGGGTTCTCCGTACACCCCTCGGTACTTTATGGCGGAGTTCCTTTTGATAACGTAAGGATTAAAGTTACTTATGTTAATAAAGGTTTGATGCACTTTATCGTAATTGGTCTCAATTTATGTATGACAACTGATTTTACTGGGGAGGAGTTTAAATAACTATTATTTTTAGCTTAGTACTGCTTCTGTGCAGTTTGTTTGTTTATTTATAAAGCACAAATAAAAACTTATTCTAACAATCAAACAGTTCAGGTTTGAAGAGTTATAAAATAACGCAGAAACGCCAGCAGTAGTAGAACATTTTAAGCTTCAGTTTAGTCTAGAACTAAAAGTGTTAATACTTTGACCATAAACATTTCAGGCCCCACCACAAGCACCATTGCCGAAACAACCCGAGGCTTCCGAAGCACCACCAACTTCCGAAGCCGCTCCAGAGCCGTCTCCAGCTCCTGAAGAGCCCCCCAAAGATGCACCAGACGCCCCCACTCCACCTCCCGACGACGGCAGCCTCCCGCCTCCCCCCAGCACACAATCTCCCATACCTCTAAACGAGTTCGGTCTCCCCTCCCAAGTTCTACCTCTGGGCCGATTCAACCCCGCCTACAACGGATTCACACAAGTAGGGTTCCCGTATCCCTACCCAGGAGTCCGTTACTATAACCCTTACGATCCATTCCCATTGGGCTATGGGTTCCCTCTATACCGTCCGCTGCCGAATGTTCTGGAACTAGGAGGGGGTTATAGGCCGCCGGTTAGTCTGGTGCCCCCTCAAGCGCCTGAGCCAGTTCCTACAGCCTCAAATCCACCGGGAGAGACGCCACCCCCTGAACCTAGTGATTTGAACCTGCTGAACTACTCCTCTAAAGACCCCGCTATTCCTAATGTACCTCCGCCCCCCTTGCCCCAGGGAGGACTCAAGTCGGATTCTGAATAGTTTAGTCTACATATTATGCTGAATAAATATTTTGTTTAAAATATGTTATTGTACTTTTTTCGAAAGAAAAGCAACACACGCTTTGCCTGTAGGAATAATTAATATTACCATGTTTTTGCCGGCATTCATATTTCTGCGCCAATACGGTATATAGTATCTATCTATACTTATTATATATAAGCTACTAATTTCAAGAAAATGTCAATCCACCCTTAAATATATTCAATTTATGTGCATGGACAATTTGAAAAATATAATTTTCTATAGGTTTACTATTATATCATTGGTATCCATTCTGTTTACTAGTTTTATTTTATTAAAGATAAGCTACTAGGAAAGCTTTTTGCAAAAAAAAACAATGATGTTTTACCACAGATAAAATGTTATCAAATAGAAAAACTGTTAAAGAGACAGATAACGATAAAATGCACTTTATAAAAGTAAGTGCCTACTTATTTGAAATAATAATAATACTTACATGTTTCTACTAAAACGTGTAAGTTCTAAAAATATGATCAATTTAAAGTTTCTTTCATAATTAAAACACAAGCTTTTTCGCATAAAATGATTTCTTATATATCTACATTGCAGCTTACTTGCCATAAACATCAGAGGGTCTAATCATTCAGTACTTATATTCGCTACGGTTTGACTCATTCTGCCACAGCCTTGCCACAGCTTAGTGCCATAATACACGTTCCACAACCACACGACAACGAAGCGACAAAATGTGGTTAAGATGAGGTTGCGTTATGGTCGGGACACACGGCGACACTTTACAATAGACACTCAGTGTATACATCGAATGTCTGTGTGTGTCCACTGCCGCGACACTTAGTTGCAGTTGTTGTGGCAATGCAATCTACACTAGTGTCGACATTTGTGATGAGTGTCAGTGTCGTCGTGTGTCTAGAGCATTATGGTTGCGTCGTCGTTGCGATGTAGTAACGTTGTTGTTGTGATGTGGTGGTCGTATGGTTGTGGTACGTGCCTTTTGGCCCTTATGCTGAATGGTTTAATTATTGTCACATTCCTATATAAAATAAAAAATATTTGCCTCTTAGTTGAGCCAAACAATTTTTTATTTTATATGCTTTTTGTATCTCTAACAAAATAAATACTTCGTATCCATATCCCTTATAAACTTACTACCAATACAATGATTCTGGTCCATAAAAATTGATGTGCCAATCCATACCACCAACGTAATTGTACGGTAAGAACCACTCATAGTAGTAATACTTGAACCGCTCATGCTGATGGCAGTAGGTGATGCGGGGCACGCAGAACTGGAACTCGTATGCTGTACTCTGCACATGGTCCTCGTACCAGGACATGGCTCGAAGTATCGTACATGTTGGAATCCTGTTTATATTTAGCCAACCCTGCGAAAGAACATAATATCATGCAAGGTGTTTTAAAATTGGTATATAAAGCGGAGAGGGTGTGAATGGCACACATCACATACATATTTTGTTCTACGATTGTTCGATTTGGAAGCCCATTTGTCGAAAAATATATCTTTTATGTGTAAATCAGACACACTAAAAATATGTTTTTTAATTAATTGGATATACTTACATTCAAGTGTAACCTCAACTCACTCAGTACCATAATAATAATCACTAATCATACATTTATTTTTTCAGCCTTCGCTAATCTCTAAGTAATGTTAAGCTTCATATCAGTAGATTTTTTAGACGTTTTCTACTTTATATACCAATTTTGAAACACCTTGTATAAGATCACTGCTAAATTTATTACTAACTGATGCGCTTTAATGTAACTTTATTAAACGCATTATGGGGTTATTTTTAATTGTACATCAATCTTTGTAACGTTTTTTTTTACATACAGCTAAATTAAAAACTAAATGTCAGATGATTGAAAAATAATTTTATTGAATAAGTTACCTATAATGTACATTTATTATACTTAACTTACCCTTATAACTAACTTCCCAAGAACATCCAAGTGCTCGAGAAACGTATGCGCATAAAGTACCAGTCCCAATTCTTCCGAGCAGTTGCCAAAGCGATACTCGCTGTGGGCACTCACTGAAAATCAAACGTGATTCGCTTTAGATTCTTTATAGTATGTGATCCGCAGGATCAATGCGCGAACAGCGGACAGGCTACAAGTGATTTTTGTATAGAATATAGTTTCTTATATAGAATACTAGCGGCCCACTCCGGCGTCGCACAGGTATAAAATTTTCCCGGAAATTATTCGATTTTTTATAAGATTAATGTTTAAAATGAAAAAAGTTGTTGTAGTGACATAACTACAATTGTTGGACATTATGCTACCGCGGAGTTTTTTGTAGACATTATGATGTTCTTCAATATTGTTGTACATTATTTTGTTCTATCGCTAATAGTTTCGGCAGCGCATTCGACGAAAGACATTTTAAGACTCATTTTTCTACAACTTCGATTACATTGTTCAAATTTTAGTAAGGAACCCTAATTTTCATTCAAAATGAAATGTAGCCTATGTCAAATTGGAAGAATGTAGCATTCTATTGGTGAAAGAATTTTTTAAATCGGCCCAGTACTATTTGAGCCTATTCATTACAAACATACAAACATATGTACAAATCTTTCCTCTTTATAATATTATTAGTGTAGATTACCGTTCATTGGGTGCAATATTAATATTATATTATTGAAAGTGAAAATATATGCGGCCTCATTTTGATTCCAACCTAGGAGTTGTATAGTCACCAGCCGTATCTTAAGCTATTAGTTTCCTTGAGCACTTTTTTTGGATGGGGCAATAATATTGATTTCGCATCAAATAGTCAGTTTGTGTGTAATAAATAGAAGAGCGTGATGCGTGTGTAATAAAAGTGTAGGCACTAATTGAATAATATGACTAACTGCATAGCATACACAAAACTAAGCCAATCTAATGTTGAATTTTTCATTTCTGCCTACACTCTCGTAGTGCACAAACGTTGTTTTTTAAAGATATTGAAGGGAAATATTGAATAATTATGCTTTGAAGTTGTCTTCATTATAAATGTTGTGCTGACCCCACGTAATGTGGGATAAGGTCAGGAAGATGATGATGATGTTTGTCGGTATGTGTTATTATATTTAGGTAGGTAGATAATTTTATCAACTTACTGTCTTTTTTTTCCTCATCCGGTAAATTAGTAAGTGTTAAATCTTTCATTGCAGCGAAATATTCCCAGCCTCCAATTTTTACCACTGAAAATGTTTATTTATAAACATAATTATTAATTATTGTTGGGATCAATCGGTTCTTAGTGACTAAAGAAAAAGCAGGTAATTTGTTCTTGATAGAACATAATTATTATAAGTAGGTATTCTCAATCATAATCTTAAAACAAAATGTATAGCATATGTATATGTCTGTTTACCTCATTTAAGTAAATGTAGATACTCACCAGTGTTTAATAGAATAAAACTGAATATAAGAAACATTCTTCGAGTAATTGAACTGGACTTTAAATCGAAATCTAGAAGATAATGTAAGGTAAAGCACGAAGCAGAAGCTGGTAAACACTTTTTACTTTTCCTACTGAAAAGGAATATTTTAACACATTTTTTTTAATTTGAAACGCTTCTGTTTTAAGTGGAGAAAAACAGAGTTGCCATTTTAAATGTTGTAATCCCATACATTTGATAGATATAGATTAAATTTTAGTGGTGAAAAATCTTATTACAACGTTTTGTATATAGCAAATATATTAGCAACTAGCGGCACGCCCCGGCGTCGCACGAATATAAAATTTTCCCAGAAATTATTCGAATTTTTCTCGCCTTTTAAACCTTCCCTAGACCTCCACGAACCTTTCAAGACTATGATAAGATAAATCCGTTCAGCCGTTCTCGAGTTTTAATCAGACTAACGAACAACAATTCATTTTTCTTTATATAGATTCATGGTTCGGCGGCTTATGTATTACAAACAGTAAAGGTTTGTTTCACAATCTCCGAATAGTCAATGGATAAAATGTAGAGCAATCTCGGTCAGTCAGTCACGGGCAGTTGTCAGTTGACTTGATAGCTCTATATTTTAACCATTGCTAATGTACCGTACATGTGATATAGTACTAATTCTAAGGCAAAACAAAAGATTACAGTTTGTTATACATACAACTCTGATGTTTGCTCCTAATTTTTTTGTGAGGATGAGTTAAGTAATTTAACACAACTAAATATTTTGAAATTAAAAAAGAAAAATAGCTAGGATTTTTACTTGAAAAAATATGAACTAACACTGTTTATCAACTAATAAGATGTAGGGATTTATATAAAAAGTATTTTAAAAACTTTATATAAAACCTATTTGCATATAAGGTTTTCTCAACCGAGAACTCGTTAAAATGAGCAAGTGAAGATTGTTTGCATTATTTTATATGGATATTACTCTATTCAAAGATCACTAACTATAAATAAACAAAAATACTAAACAAGCATTTCTAACAAAGCTGTTTATGTTGCACTATTTACATTTTTGTATCAAATCATCTGAGCATTGTGCAAAGTGGGGTCGCTTCCGCTGTGTGTACTCATAAACCACTCAACAGGTGCAGCCATATACATAAAGCACTTCAAGTAGAAGGTTTTGATGACTGCACCCGTGCAAAGCTTGGGCAAATCGCTAGTTAACCATTCATTTTTTTTTTAATAATTGAAAGCTATGCCTTTGAAGCGTCAGTGTCAAGTAAAATAAAATTATAAAGTGGAAAAAATGTTGCACAGTTGAACACCATTTTTTGTAACCAGGCAAACCCATACCCGTACCTCGTACGGTACAATTTTCTACATGTTGTGCCGAGTGTCAATCATTGATCAGTTTAGAACTCGTTTATCATGTCACGAATCATTTGAATGAAACCAAATATAGCTTACATTCGGTAATAATTTCCATGTCTTAGTTTTTAACCGACTTTTACGAAAAAAGGTAGTTCGCCAGGAGTTAAAAATCAATTAAAAAACACTTAATAATCGAGATAAATATGGCAATTAACCCAATAATAAATCAAATTGAGAATACTGCTCGTTGGACAAAAAATGCTTCTAATCCAACCTTTGCACTTGCACTTTGTGTATTCCGTACCAGAATCGTTGTCATAATCCCTTAAAGGTCTTTAAGTTATTCTTTGTATTAAATTCAGTAGACATGCAGACATTACACTTATAGACAAAATAGTCTACATATATTATTAATATTCTATTAAGTTCAGGTGGTTCGGTCAGGTGGACTGATGGTGATGAGCTATGTCCTTTATCGCATTTTCACTGCGGTAATAAAACACAAAAAGGATAAAATGCCACATGGGTATATTTGTCACAGCCAATCCGCCGTATTACATTAACGTTTTAAAATAGGGCCGTTTTCTAATGCGAGTAATGCGACGGTTCAATGTATATTTTAATTTCTGAAAAGTTATGTATGTTGTAAATAAATAAATAACAGAATACCTATCACATAGTTTCGGCTGACGCTGCGCGAGCGTCGCCAGTCGCCTCTACTCTCCCTAACAGTAAAAAGATGTATTAATTACATACAATAAACATATATATATATTTAAAAGATTTTGTAGACAATAAATTGGAACTTAAATTATTATTGAAAACCCAGAAACGCATATCAACAAACGATTAGCCGGAATGTCTATTATGTCCTTCAAAAACGTCGGTTTTACAATTTGACTTCCACATATTTAGCTCTATAAATAGAAATAAAGTTCCCATTGTTGACTCGGATGCATTTCAACCGGCACGAACCATTCGTAATATCTATGAGAAAACTCCTGTCCGCCATATGTATAAAATAGACGACAAATACATATATTAAACTTGAAAGCTTGGTATTTCAAGTGCTCGCTCCAGCTTGACACATCTTTTATATAAACGCATACCGGGTCATCTGGGATATATAAATTAGCCTGAAAATCAAGGAATATTCAATATAATATCTATCATTATATATATTATAGTAATAAAACTCTATACACCCGCCCGTGACAGTTAATTAAAAAAGTAATCATTAGAAAATATCACTCATCACTTCAATTGGTTAAACACTTGCAACATGTAATTTGATGAGTATAGGTAATTTGACATTATAGCAAACAATCGCGGCGGGGGAATGCGGTGTACAATACAATATTTTATTTTATTAAGTCAAATCAATATATGTTGTGTATAATGAAATGAACTATGAATTAAACTTCTTTGCGTAAATTGATATAATTAATGTTTCAATAAACTACAAATAAATTAGTTAAAATAGATACGTACTCTTATAACTAATTTATTTTTGATCAACGTGTAATTGTGGTATCTATGCCGAGCGACCAATTTTTTCTTTCCTGATGCACATTTGCCAAAATAATATTCACTATGTGTAGTATCTGAAATAATTAAAAAAAAAGCTTTGTCTCCGAAGAACATCACGATAGCCCGTACAGTGCGTTTTTAGCGTGCCAATGCTTACAACATGATTGGCTTGTATGTACATATATACGGAATTTTCATACTGCACTAAAAGGTTTGCTATCACTTCTTCTCGATAACTTACTCGTCGTACATCGTTTCTAGTTGCTCGAGTAAAATTATCCAAATACCTCTGACTGCTTCTGAGTCAAGGGAATATGAAATGAACGAAATAAACGAAATGAACGAAATACACAATAACAAATCATCATCATCATCATCATCCTGCCCTTGTCCCACACTATGTGGGGTCGGCACAACATGTGTTTTTCTTCCATTTCCCTCTATCACCCGTCATCTCAGCACTCACTCCTTTCTTAAACATATCTTCTTTCACACAGTCCATCCATCTTTTCTTCGGTCTCCCTCTTCCCACATATCCATTCACTTTCATATCTAACGCTCTTCTTGTAACATGACTTTCGTTCCTTCTCATAACATGCCCAAACCACGCTAACCTATTACCTCTCAACTTATCCGTAACTGGTGCCACTTTCAAACTTCCTCTTATATACTCGTTCCTTATTTTATCCATCCGGGTCACTCCACACATCCATCTTAGCATTCTCATTTCATTCGCATGAAGTCAAATACATACTCATTTAATATCACATAATTATTACATCAAGTTGACCATAAATTTTTGGCATAAAAAATGTATGAAAACGCCCTAAAAGGAGATGTCAAATTAATTGCTGGAAATACCTTGTGGGACAGCATTAACAGTAAATATGACGCTATCCAACGCGTTGTACGATTTTAGACTGTTTACTATGGGACCTGTAAATAAAAAGTTAAATATTAACATTACCTTTAAAACAGATTTTCAGGTGCATGAAATATGGATTTATTGAAGAAGATAACTCATGAACTACCTACTAGAAGTCACTTAAAAATTAGAAAATGTTGTACAAGATACTGTAGATTTTATTTTATATATTTTTTTAATTTTATAACAGTCTAACCGGCTAAAAAATTAAATTAACCATTAAAAAAGTTGATTAGTTTTGTAAAATAATAAAACACGTAGTTAATCGTAAAAATAGTTCGATGTTTTATAGTCCGATGTTCATAATTCAGAAAAAAAAAAAAAAATAGCCTAGCATCTTTGAGGGATATTTCAACTAATTGTACTTATAATCCAAATAAAAAAACCATTCAGCAACATAATACTATTTAAACCTTGTTTTTTTTCATTACAATTTCTAGTATGATAGTTAGGGGTAGTCCCACAATTATATGGGCTACTTAAAAACAACAAGATAATGATTCTTATAAAAAAAAATATGGAGGAAACTTCTTATGCATAGTCATTTAGAGTTCCACTAAGTATTTGCTACAATATCATCATTATAATTCATTAAGTTACCGACAAATTATTTAACATCTGAGGCATTTATTTTATTTTTAATACTTAATCAACATATTTATATTTTAATATAAAAAAAAAATAAGTGAAAGAAACTAAAAGTTAGGATACTCTAATTGAAAATGTACACTCACTCATGGTTATGA
This sequence comes from Gymnoscelis rufifasciata, assembly GCA_929108375.1. Lineage (NCBI taxonomy): Eukaryota > Metazoa > Arthropoda > Insecta > Lepidoptera > Geometridae > Gymnoscelis > Gymnoscelis rufifasciata. The sequence continues at coordinate 11,866,970 of OV815303.1, forward strand.
AGATAATTAATAATGTTAAATTACACATTGTATTAATATAACACTTTTCTCGTTTTAAACCATTTAGCCTAATGGATGTGAGTATGTACACTAACAAAATAATGAGTGAAGAAATCTTGATTTCTCAAACATGTATTTTGCAAAACGTAGGTATGACAAACACACAAACATCCTGCCATTTACAAATCGAAGCGACACATTTTTGAAATAAAGGTTCAGCTGAGTACATAAATACGTATAAAAGTAATCTTAATCTATAAAATCTCTTCAATTGATGCCTAGGTTATCAAATGTTTATAAACAGTCAAATATTGTCTATTGTTAGTTTTGCTTTGTTAATCACGATTTAAAGTATAAAGGAAATTTGTGATTTGGATTAGGAAGAAATAACTGGTTAAAAGATTGAAAACCAAATTGAAAAAACCTCCGCCTACTCGCATTTAGCTGATGAAAACTACTCTATTGACACGTGATAGAAAAGATTAGATGGATTATCCACGAATGACATTATTATATCAAACATTGCATATATCCTATACGAACACAGATAGGCTCCAAATATCGATATCGCCAGGCAGGCACTCGAAATCACAGTACTCGGTGGAGCGTTGAAAGAGGAACTTTTGGTTGATAAAATAGATTTTGATAACTTTGTGTTAAGGTGCTGATTTATGGCACGGTTTGGGTTATGGGGTCTCTTGGTTTTCGTTGTTCAGTTTCAAAGAAGTCTACAGGTAAATCAAACCATAATTTTATATTTAATTAGTTATTGTCTTGTAGGTAAGTTCTATATTTCGATTCATCAACATCATTTTAGGTGTATGACGTCCATTGCTGAAAAGAAACTGAATAAGGAGCATGCATAATCCTAAAACACATTTAATAGAAAATTAAAGTTGATTTTACATTTGTCGATTTTTGTGACGTGACTTGATTAATAAAGCCATCCCAAGATGCTTTAGATTTTAAAGAAACTAAGATTTTTAAGACACCTTTACTGACATCTCTAAAAATAACCTCTGCCTAAACTCCGTATTCGGTGGTCGTTTTTACCAGTTTTTGGGACTTGCACAGACAAACTTTCAGCGTTTATAAAATAACAAAGGTCTGGCTATTCTCGGTTCTTAGGCTATACTTAAATTACTCTGGATTTTTAACTACCTGGCAAATTAATTTGGTCTTTTTGGTCCTAGGGGATTTCCGTTCCGTCATTAGAGGTATATATCCTGAGGTGGTACCTTTATGTAAATCTAATCACACCGACTTTTGGTAAATAAATAACTTCATTATTAAACTGTCATGCATGGTTTATAAGATTCATCGTTTAAAGTTATTATTTACAGGAATGCCCTGAAGAATACACTGACAATGGGTTGAACGTCAAATGGAGTAAGACCCCCACTGCATTCAAAGTCGAATCTTACCCGCTGTGCTACCGAAAAAATGACTTAGTTACCAGAAACTGCACCAACGGAGAATGGAATCCTCCTGCAAGCGAATTAGAATCATGTGTAAAGGTTTTAAAAGTCTTTGAAGAAGACTCTTGTCCACTTAGTTTTCACAAGATTTCAGAAAATAAGTCCGACTTCTGCTATCAAATTTCACCAGCATCCAAATGGGACTTTCCGTGTTTCACCAATGGAGGAGCATCTATTATTAATGAACTAAAAAAATCTGATATTGATTTGTTGATTGAGTCACTTATTGCGAGCAACTTATCACGCTACTTTTGGCTTCCAGCACAGAGGTCAGGACTCTTTCATCCAATTGTATGGTACATTCCTGGTCCCCATTGGGGTCAATCTGTAAAATCATTCGACTATCTGGAATACAAACCTTCTTTCTGGAAGAACTGTTTAGCCTTAGACGTTGAACAGCGAACGATGATAACAGATGCGTGTGCGGAAAAATATCCGAGCTTATGTTTTTATCAAAACAATATTCACTATCGCGCCGTTTGCCCAGAGGGCTATCATCCATTCCGTTACAAGCCTGATAATGGAACATGTTACGGTATTGAGAAATCTGATACAGAAACTGGACTAACATTTAATAACTTTATAAATACAAAATGCCAAAGACCCATGAAAGACGATGATAATTCTATTAACAGATTTATATTCACAGAAATTGCTAAAAGAAGTCAGCTGCCAGATACTGCATGGTGCTGGTTCAGAGCATTAAATTTAGAACAAAGCAACAACAGCATTTGGTCAGATAATTTTGAGGGCATTATCAATAACTTTGGAGTCTTAGGCTTTGTTAATTCTTCAACAAAAATGTCCTGTATGGCGTGTGAAACAGATATTATTTATGGAGACACTGAACTTATATTTGAATTCAATCCAGAAATTAACAAAATCTATTTGACGGTTTATTTTCCGTCAGGGTTGTGGAAATATGATTATGATGATAAAGGAATCCAATGCTTTTCTGATGCCAAGGGTTTTATGAGAGTAATAGACATTAGTGCTCTACCTGAAATGACTGTATATCAAGAGATAGAGGAGCACGAAAAAATTGTGTACTCAATAGATCTTATAGCCAACCGATCAGCACAATATTGGTGTGAAGCTCATACATTTAACTTTACGTTAATAAGCACAGACAAAATAATTATTAATCCAAAAGGACAGGAAGTTCATGTATTTTCTTTGACTTTATATTGCTACAATATAACAAGTACAATGGAAAATCTTCCTGATTTATCACAGGTATTAAGCATCATTACAAAAACTTTAGACGCAAAAGACACATTTTTGAGAGATGTTTTAGAACTCACTGATAGATACGTTCTAGCTTTGCTTCATGTTCACGCCTCTATTGATGATATTTACAAAGATGAAGCTAAAAATATTCAAAGGAGATATGACATGTTAATGAAAGATGCCATTAATAATTTACCTTCTGTAAATTGTTCATTTGTGAACTTAACTAGTGCAGTCTATTGTTTACCTACAACGTCTTACGATAAAGCCTCTAAGCTTACGCTTGATTGGATTTTGACACCCATTAGTCACATTTCCGCCCCTGAGCAATTTTGTTTACAGTCAAATGGTTTGCCGGTTAAGAGACAGTGCTTAGGTTCGTATCATTTTGGCGGCACTTGGAGTAACGTTGAAGGAGAATGTGATGGTAATTATGTACCAACTGAAACAACAACCTTTCTTTATAATGTTGTAATTGGTCAAGTATCAGAAAACGACACAGCCAGCTTTCTTACAGAGGGTTTAGAATTTGTTTTAAATGATGTTGATTCAATAATTCCTGCAGACATCTATTATCTGTCGGTTTCACTCCAACAAATAACATTTCAAGCTCAATTTAACGAAACATTTATAAATCTAGGGGACATTTTTAATATAGCTTGGGTAATGGATAGAGTTACGAGCCTACAAGCTAATTACATGCATCTTGCTCAAACTCTGAATTCAACCAATGTGATATTGAGTTCTGTAAATGATATAATTGAAATGATAGCAAACGAAAATAAAAAGCAACTAAAGTTTAATTTAGAAGAACAAAATTCATTACTAACAACCCATGAGGATATTGGAAACTATTATCAATTGGCTATAGAACCCCAATTCATTGTTCAGATTTCCTACCCAGAGTTCAATAACGTAACAGGTGTTGCAATTCAAAAACTGACGGAAACAAGTAATTTTACTAATACGAGTATAAAACCTTTATATGCTAATACAACGATTGAAGAAGTTTTAGGCATTGATAATTTAGAAGTTGCAGTCTGGCTACCTACAAGATTACTAAAATCTTTAAAACCTAACGGTAAAGATAAGGAACCAAGCAATATGCTACATATTGTAATCACTGTATTTAATAATGACGTGGTTTTCCAAGAGGTTCATAAACGGAACCATACCACAAACAGCCGCATAGTTGGGGTCACTATACCAGGATATCTACCAAATTTAGTATACCCCATACCCATTATATTTAAACGAATAAATGCGGAGACAGCGAACGATTGGTGTAGTTATTGGGACTTTCAAACATATAACTCAACATTGTCACTAGGTTTATGGAAAAAAAAAGGTTGCTACCCATCAAAGTTTACAGGCAATAATGGAAAACTATCTATTTGTAAATGCTATCACCTCACTCATTTCAGTCAATTAATGCCAATTGTATCCATTGCTGATTCATATGAAAATGAATTTGAAGGCCAGAGGCATACCAAGGCTTTAAATATAATAACTTTAGTAGGGTGCATCCTTTCTCTACTTGGTGTATTTGGGATTTGGATAACAGCAATGGTATTTTCAAATTGGAGAAGAAAAGCTGGCACAAAAGTTCTGCTACAGTTATCCACCGCAATAGCATTACCACTCGTTTTCATATTAGTGTCAAACCTAGATAACAAAATGTTTACAAGGAGTGATAATCTTTATGTGATAAGAGACAGGTATAAAATTGTGTGTATAGTTTTGGGGGCTCTACTGCATTATTCAATTTTGGCAAGTTTTGCGTGGATGCTTATTGCCGCTATTCTTCAATTCGTTAGATATGTCCGTGTTTTAGGTGTTAGCCGACCATCTCGTTTCATGATTAAATTTGGACTAGTGGGATGGGGTATTCCTATAATACCGGTAATTTCAATATTGATAATTGAATACGAGAGCTATATTCCAAATCCTTCGTTATGTAAGCCAATGTGCTATCCAAAAGGAGTGTTCTTTATGCTGGGTGTAATGCTCCCAGTTTCCATTATACTAACCGTGAATATTATTTTGTTTATTCTAGTTTTGATATCTATTGCTCGGGGGTCAAATGACAAAATGAAATCTGTCGACATGGATCTTGTGTGTGCTCAGTTGAGATTGTCTATTTTTTTATTCTTCCTATTGGGCTTAACATGGATATTTGGTATTTTTTCTGTTACTAAGAATCCTCTTTGGTCGTATCTTTTTTGTTTAACTGCTACTTTGCAAGGGTTTGTTTTATTTATTTATTTCATTATATGCGACCCAGCCGCAAGAAATATGTGGGTAACACTAGTTAAGCCACCTTTCAGTGCAAATTCTTCTAGAAATAGTATAACGAGCATATCTTCTTAAATATCCGTTTAATTATAAGTCAAGTAGTCGTAAACAATTATTACATATTATTTTGTTCAATTAATATTTCATTATAAACTACAGTATTACGACATAGACTTCACAACATCGAATACCTGTTTAAACTGTTTTCAGCTGAAATACGGTCAGGAAAATAGATTACACACATATTTGTTTTTAATGTAGGTAAAAAAGTCTTCAAAAGTTGTAAATTTTTTTAAATTTTTAATAAATCTTTAATATTGTGTAAAGTTAATTATTATTATATAATACATGGTTATAGAATAAATATATTATAAAAAACAATGTTTTCTTTTATTTCTGTTTGTCAATATATAAATGTAGTTGAGTAGGTGAGTCATAAGCAAAACGGATGTGCATTTTTGCTTTTGCTTAGACATTACAGTTTTAGAACTGTTTTGGTAGAACACAATTTGGAATTCATCAACAACATTGGTCAAATCATATAAAATAAGTGATACCTATCCAAACTGAGTTGAGTTTTCTTGGTGAAATCGTGAAGATGGCATACAAAGTTTGCTACAGTTTATTTCTTTTACTTGTGCTTTTAGAAGGTAAGAATTAAATTTTATTATTTTATGTACGTATTACATGTATATTTTCTGAAGTGCAGTCTTTTTTAAAGAAACGGCAAGCGGCCCGCCCTAGCTTTGCTCGGCTACTTATACAAATATCCTATTCCATTTTTTCTCGTAAAAACCACTATGAAACATTAAAACATTACAGACAACGGAATCCCTGCCCTTTTTTGCTTACATAATTAATTAAATTATTAATTCATAGCTCATATTCATAACTCCAATAGGGTTAAGCTCGCCCTTGCTCATTAAGTACTGTACTGACCTATGTTATAACTAATTTTGTATTTTTTTCTGTGTGCAATAAAGAATTTATATTTATATATATAACGTAGCATACGTCACTATGGATGCGCTTGAAATCCACCAAAACATATTATGTAGCCATGGGATTCTTAATGATTTTGAAGTGAAACTTCTTTAGAATCGTTGTGATTTCAAACCGGATACAACGGAAAAAACGACAGGTAAGCCAAGCTTAAAAGCTAACAAGGTTTACCAACTTTGCGCGACGCCATTACTTGGATGGGTGACCGCCCGAACAAAATCTTTTTGCATAGTATTTTTTTTTTGTTTTTTTTTTATTCTTTTGTCGATTTACTGAAGTTTCACTTCTATCGTGTGTGAATTGCACACAAACCTTTTTTTATTTTTTTTTTATTTTAAAAACGTACATAGTTGCTTTGCACTTTGGTGGAACAGCACGAGGTAGGTCATCTGTCTTGCTTGTTTGAAGGTTTTTCTAATGGCTGGAGGGCAGTGCCGGCCAACGAAGCAATGTATGCAGAAAGAAGTGCCGATGCGGGACGAAGGAATGATGCGGGTGGTGTCTTCCACTCTGACAATTTTTTACCAAGAAGTAAGTTTTGGAGATTAAACTGTAATAGCTTTTCAAGCCGTTCCCCGTTGATGTACAATACAATACAAAAACACTTTATTACACACACACACGGAAATAAAATACAACAGCACGTAAAACAAATGTACAATGGGCGGCCTTATCGCTAAAAAGCGATCTCTTCCAGGCAATCTTTGGATGGAAAATAACTTTGATAAAATAATTAGTAGGCAGGGGTGTACAATATTAAATAAAACAATTTAGATTATAATGATAAAAATAAAATGCATACAAAATATATAATAACAAATAAATACATATTAATTTTAAAGGATTCATTATAATTAGCACTTATTAGTGAGACAGATAAAATTCTTATATATGTATAAGATAATTTTTAATATATAAAATAAGTAAATATTCAAAACTAGCAGCTGAGACCGCGGGGTACTGAACCTTTGCATTACGCGCGTTTAATGGTTTCTTCCGAGACCTAATATTGTAAAAACCAGAGCCAATTGAGTCACTAAAAAATTCTGGAAGAACTTCATTATGTTAGCTTTTACTGCCCGCTCCTCGTTCTACTTTCATTGGTGGTGTTGTCACAATATCAATTCGAAATATCAGAAAACCCAAAAACCGTCAAATGGTATGTTACCCCTTAGTGAGTTTTAATAAGTGATAACTCACTTTTAAGAGGTTAAATTCCTAATTCCCTGGGGTTCTGTTTTAAAATACGTTACGTAAAAGTTACGGAAGCGTGTTAATCTTTTTAAGTATCTCATGTGTTTCTCAATATGTTTTTTCCTATATTGGTCTTATTATGGTTTCAGATTCTCTGCACAGCGTCTACAAGTTTGGATATTGTGTTTCTGAGGCAATAAATCCTGTGTGGTTGAAAGCCAGCCTTAACATAACTCTTGATGTTGAAGACGTCCAAGCTGAATCCATTTACGTAAGAAAGCGATAGTTAAAAAACTTCTAACAATAGATTAAACAAAGTTTAAAAATTACATTCTCAATTGATCTACAAACATTATAAAGCAATAAGCTGAGTTATTTCTTATAAAAGGAAATTGAAAACAATTAGAACAAATGTCTCTCTGTATATACATAGTTTTATAGCGACCCGACGATAATATCTACAATAAAATCTAAATAAATAATGTAATCTATTTCTGAAAACTTCATTAAAATTGGATGCGACTTCCTTCTCTAGATTTGGGATTGGGACTTTAATATCAAATATCTCAAACTCAAGCAGAGGCCTTGGGACTGGCAGAGGTCCCGAGTATGGGACATCTCTTTTAAGATGTACCAGTGTCTCCTTCAGGGAGTCCAAAGAGGGTGTTTCAAGGGACATATCGACAAGTTAAATTGACTACCTTTGTAAAATTACCTCGGTTGCTTTCAGCTCGTGGGGGCGCTTATTAGTTCTGAACCTTGATCATAAAATATTTTATTTAGATTTTATGATCTGGATGGTTTAATTTTAATTGCAGGCCCTGACAGATGTGACGGTACAAAGATGGCGGCTGCAGTGTGTAGTTATGAGAATATGGACCCCTGCCAAATACTTGTTCTACAGAGGTCGCATACCCATGTACTACTGTCAAGGACAAATTATCACACTTATGATGATGACTTGCCAACGTGTCACCGTCCACGAGTTTTATATTGGCAAACGGTTTTATTTGCCTTCGTTTATACATTTAATGTTTTATCATCCACCCCATCTGTAATCACAAAAATGTAAATAGTTATAATAATACCAGTGATTGCGCGACAAGTGTAAATAAGATGTTAAAAAAAACTTTTCATGTTATCCTGGCCCCGGCTGAAGTAATTTTTTTAAAGAGTTCCTTGATCCTTAGAATATTCCTGTTATCAAACTCTGTCTGATCCTGTTGTTAAATTTCAAGTTTGATAATCAATGTCATGATTTTTTTTACAGTCTACTCGAACCTTTTTATACATATTTTTGAAAACGTCTCATTGCAAATAACGCAAATTATTCCGACATTATTCATTTAAAATTATGGTAGTAATAATATTTCTGGCTGTTTGCTGTTTGTTTTCTTACATTAAGAAATAATAAAAATTTTCAACATTTAATTCTATAAGTAGCTTATCAAATAAATTATGACTTATAATCATCAGTATGCTTATAATTAGATGTATTCATTTTTTACACGTGTATTTTGACACATTTATTTTTCATCATTCTAAACTTATTTGTGGCCTGGGGTACTTGTTATTTGTTATGTATTTATTTTCTTATATATATATGTTGTGTACAATAAAGTATTATTAGATTGAGTGATTTGATTGATTTTTTATTTCTGCTAAACTGGTATACATTTTAGACAAAAATAAATACCAAATAATTTTATACACAACTACTCATACTGAATAATAATAATTATTAAACAAATGAGCGAAGCAATGAGTTCTACATCTCAAGCATGAATCTTTTTTTCTTTGTAATGGAATAACTTTCGAACCGTAAATGAAAATTCAGAAAGTATGCAGAAATCTTATATATAAATAAAAATGAATTGTCGTTCGTTAGTCTGATTAAAACGCGAGAACGGCTGGGCCGATTGAGCTGATTTTGGTTTTCGAAATATTTACACATTCCTTATAATAATATGTTTACCTTTTAAATTCTCAGATAAATTTATAGATGTAATAGACACCCACGCGTCATAGACATTAAAGACTCTTTTTGTTTTTTTTTTTATTTTGCTATTTTGGCAAAGAATCCTCATCTTTTAGGACTTTGCATGATCGAATATGTTGTTAATACCGTTATTTTAACACAATTTTTAAGTAGGTATCGTACGAGTGTTCCAATAAATCTAATGTAAGTGAACACTTGGCTTGAAGCACAGAACATTTATCTGATTGATTGAGTGAGGCGCCCACAAGAAGAATCTTTGATTCAAGGGTTTGTCGGAAGTCGAACTCCTGTCGTCATTCATTGTGAAGGTTGAGTTCAAATTGAATGTCAGATGAACTATAACAGGCTCGTTTCGTTAAGATGACCGTTTTGACTAAGTGGCAGCACACTTGACTTTTATTCCGAAGGTTGTGGGCTTAAACCACGCCATGCAGCTCAGGAGTTTTAATCTTGAAAACTGTATGTGCGCTTTAAACGTGCTTTAACGGTATAGGCGAACCTCAGATAAACCAATAGTGGGGACATAAATAAGGGGATTATGTGTGTTACATTATTTCACATTCAAAACTTTTCAAATTTATCACGAGCATTAAACAAAACGTAATTTTTCACACCATTTGTTTACGAGAGTATACTCTATTTACAAAATTAAAACAAAAGCAATCACAATTTGCTATAGAAGGGCTTTATTCTACCTATTGATAGAATAAATGCAACTCACTTCTATGCCCACGCTCATCCCACGCCCGTCATAGTGGCGCGCGAAGGACCGCAATTTACTAGCTGCATATAAAGAGCTGTATACGCTCAGATTATGCATTTTATTGTGATCTCTTTTCCTGTATACTCGTAAATTCAACATACACACTCGCCCTACGAGTAGGCCTAGTGAGGCAAATTCATAAATTCTTTATTGTACACAAAAAGGATACGTTAAGGTTAAGTTACAATGGTCATGTACAAAGGAGAGCTTAACCCTATAAGAGTTTTGTTACAGAAAACCTGTGGTGATGAAGAAATTTAAAACAAAATAAGAGTAGATAGAAATATAGACAAAATAGGAAAAAAAACTTACTCCTGCGCCTTAAAATCTCGCCACTTTCAACGGTTTGGTCTCCTGTTACCCTCGTATTCAAAGAAACTCCTATTTTCGGTTTATTTAACTAAACCAGCCTCAACAAACAATAAGCCTAATTATGCCTTATTTTGCGACTTATGTTAAACAACGCCACTCAGTGACGGATATACTCCACCTATCATGATTTAGTGTTGACAGATATTTTGCCCGACTTCATACTAATTACCTATGTGAAGGCAAAATATCTTTCACCGTTGTTCCTCTTTGATCTTGATATCTATTCAAAATATGGACTAAGCCAACCATAGAAATCTCAGAATTCAATACAAAAACAGCATAGGTAAAATATTATCAGCGTTGTAAGTAATGTTCACTCTACATTCAGACATTTGTCATATGTTTACGAAATTCCATTTACTATTGTGGATGTTTGAAAAAATCTCAAAGGAATGACAATACTAAGAGACCTAAGAATAAGGTCTTCGTATGAGGCGTATTAGTTCATTGGCTCTGATCAGATGAATACCATCACTCTTCTTCAGCCGTTAATATTATGTAAGTTTTTTTTCGACTGTGTTGTAATTTCGATAGATATATCAATTTATATTAAACAGTTAAATAAAGTACTCTTTCATTAAAAATTCATAGTTCTTATAAGTTCTTAAAGTAGCTACTACATACGGACAAGTGACTGTGATGGGTCAATAAGCCCGTGGGACATATTTTCTGTGGGTTGAGTGGCTTCACGGAATGATCAATTTATAGGGTACAATTTGATATCTTTACAAATCAAGTTGACGGTTTCACTGTTGTCAAGTCTTAAAAAATGCATCTGCTCGTTGAGGCGTAAAGCTAGCCATGATAAAAATAAAATATAAGCTTTTCGTTAAAGTATCAGGATGGAACGTGGGTGCTCTAGAAGATTTTACGCTCTGTCAATACGATTTCACTTTGAGGCCGAAAGATGGAATACTGAAAAAGAACACATTTAAATGGCTTGCATTCGTCCAGTATATTCATGGTTCGTATTACTCTAAATGTTGATATAAACAGCTTTACTACCCAATTTCCGGAGAAAAACAGAATGTTTTACTTAGATTCACTTCTCTCTCTCTCTCTCTCTCCCCCCCCCCCCCCCCCCCATCCTCTCTCTCTTTTGACTGAAGCAAAAAACATACAGACTACTCAAAAATGTTTGTGTAAGCACTCGAAATATTCCTGCTCCTCTCAATGTATTCGTGAAAAACACATCTACTGCGTTATGTTCTCTTACTGCTAATAGAAACAAACCTTAAGCATAAAACACAAAACAAACACACATACACAAAACAAGCATCCAATAACTCCTCTTTCTCTTAAAAATGGCTACTACACCCCGATATAAATCATAAATTGTATATATAAAATATCTCAAAAATGTATTATATTAAAACAAACATAGATAGTAAACATTTTTCGGTGATACTTGCAGTGACCACCGGGCTACCCCACGCTACCAAAGCCCCAAGAGCTGTTCTCATTCAAAAGCATTTTATGCTGGGAACAGCTCTGGATTTTCTACGTCTACCAAAACATTATAAACTGTAAGTTTTAATAATCTCTGAATATTGATTCTGTTAAGTTTATTATTTCATTATTTCCAACAAGAGGCAAGTTTAGGTCTGGTCTAATTTTGTTTGAAATTCATCCTGTTTATCTTTTTGGCGTAAAAAAGCGATTAATTTGATATTTTGTGACAGAGGTAACGTGGTTTTCGGAGAATATGAACGGGATGAGACAGAATGTGGTATGACTTTGCCCCAGTTAAAAATGGGTGGACAGTGCCCTTTTTCTTACCTAGAGACACAAGTGGGAGATATCATTCAACATCCTGAGTATTCCAGGTAAAATTATATATATAAAATTTAGCTGTCACAGTGTTAGTTACTTTACTCCTCCGAAACGGCTTAACGGATTATAATGAAATTTTATAAGGATTCAGTAGGTCTGAGAATCGGTTACTATCTATTTTCATTTTTCAAAACAACGTTTGCTGGAATCAGCTAATTATTTATAATATTCTTCATTGATTCCCTGTTCCTGTATATATTTGTTTTTCCTGAATGTATTTATTTTAAAATTTTATTTTCTATACAAATATTTTAAATCACCGCCCTTTATCGTTTTCAGATTCGGCGTAGGAAACAGTTTGGTGTTAGTAAAACTTATGAGACCTATTAAATCTCGTAAGTAAATGTTTAATACCAAACACTGAAAACACATTTTAACATAATTATTAAAGTTTTCATACCTTTTATCATGCATAATTTTACGGTGCTGTTGGAGCCTCCACATTATATTGTCGTCCCATTTGGTAGGTGATCCTCAACCAAAGAACGTACGCTATGCTTCTACTGGCCACCATTTTGTCGCCCTGGTCCATCGATCGACATTCAGCTTTCTAAAATATACAATACAATAATTATTTATTGCAACAACACAAGGAATATACAAAGGATATTACGTACAGTGACACTATGCTTAACAAATACAGTTTATTTATTTCTAGCATACATGGTACCGATCTGTCTTCCCACTCTACTAGAAAGAACTAAGAAAAAAAGGAAGAAATTCGTTTTCATGGTGGATTACGTAAGCAGTAAGTTTTTGCATCATATATTTAGGTATATCTCCAAAATTTCATTTACTAGAACATATTATTGATCGACACTCAATAACAATAAATATTTGTATATTAAAATAATTGGCTCATTGACCCCATCAGTTTTTTGAATAGGAAAGAAGAGACTAATTTATTTTGGATATTCAGCTTAATGTTTTTCCATAGTTATGTCCAAGTACTAGGGGCAAAATGTACATAAAATTAAAATCACAGATGTGAAACGATAACCAATAACTAACCAATAGACCATATTCAGTGGAAAGTAACTTTATACGATTATCTCGATGCTCGTTAACGTCAACAAACATAATTATCTTTTCAATCCATAATAAATTGATATCTGTCTTCAAATTATTGGGCTAACCTTTTATACGTAAGCAAAAAAGCACTAGGTGTCTACGTTTAGTTCATATATTAAATTCAGTTCAATTATTTATAGTCCAGAATTATTTATTTATTTATATCATTAATAAAACTTATCATTTTCAGTTGTACCCAAAGACTTTCTTTTAGAGAGAATGGGCAAAAGAACAGTTAAACTCTACACGCACAAAGAGTGTAGAAGGCATCGTATGAAAGCGGTAATGTGTTTAAATAGTTAAATATATTTAAAAAAATAATTATTTTAGTCAAGAAAATAATCATAATTTATCCGGTAACCGACTAAATGTGGTGCAATTAAGCCAAAGGGTAAAGCCTGCGTTATTTAGCTGTCCGTTTGTTAAGCTGTATCTGAAGATTAATATTTATTTATTTATTTAAATACTTTATTTGAACAAAAACTTTGTACAAAAAGGTGGGCTTAATGCCTAGGCATTTTCTACCTGCCAACCTATATTGGATAGTTGAAACTTTTACGGATAGTGTATTTCTGTGGCCGCTACAACAATAACAAATAAAGTAATAACAAATATTTAAAGGCTTCCATACAAAGTGATATTTACATTAAACAACCCAGAATACAGAATTTTTCTGTGCATTTATTATAATTTTTTGTTGTCGACTTGCGCGAAATCCATTCCGTCTCAAACTTATCGGTTTTATTTTAGAAACTGGGCAGTGAAGGCGTGACTCACGTCCTGTGCAGCTCGGGCTGCGGAGTCCGAACGGGGGCTCCCATAGTCAGCCAAAATGCATACGGCGCCTTCGAAGTCATAGGCAAGTGTGAAGTAAACAGGACTATTTTTCTGAAGTTCTGAAATAAATCATTAGCACGTAACTTAGACAGTCTAAAGAAGCTTAATTTCTGCAACGGTACCAACATGAACTTGAGTGATCGACTGATTAACCAAATAATAAATAAATATATCTGGAAAATCCACACAACAACATCTAGCGCCGCGGTAAGCTCTAAGCTTATGTTACGGGGTAGGTACTAGAAATCTGATTTACTTAATATAATAGATATACATAGATAGATATATTTACATTATACATATTAAACACCCAGACCAAGGATTAAGTGCTTGCAGAACATACAAACACTTGTCGCTCTTGATTTTACCTACGCAATTACGTATTCTAAGCCACGTAGGCTTTATACTTCATTCATATTACAAGTGTTATGACGGACTTCCACAATGCGAGTTTATAAATGATACATACTTCAGAATTTTCTTCGATTCACTTGATCCCCTGAAAAATCAAGTGTTATGTGCAGGGATAGCAGCAGGTGGCTCCCCCTGCACTTCGAAAGGCAACCGCCGACGCCTCGTTCAGGAACCGCCCCTTTACATAGATGTGTATCCATACAAGACCTGGATCATCAACGTCATCACCGCCAATGAGCTTCCAGCACCATACCCGACCACTTTTAGGCGATATCTCGGTGGAGCAAGTATGTATGCTATTAATGACCTGTGTTTCAAAAACTGGGCCCTATATTTTAGACCCCCTTATAAATCCATCGTCAGTTGTAATATTCACAGAACATTTAGTTGTATTGTGGTCGTATAAACATTTAGTTGTATGGTTGTTGTGGTTTATGTTGACTTTAAAATTATTTGTGATTTTAATTGTCCTTATTTTATATTAATAACACAGTAAAACTAATATATTTATAATAATAGTGTGGAACCCTTCGTTTGCTACAATAACGCTCACTTTGTAAGTTTTTTATCCATATATATAATTAATAGACACATAAATGTATATATATGTATGCAGTATTTACAAATTAATTAACCCCCGGCCGAGGAAAGTGGGGTTAAAAGATGACACATTATGTCTGTCAGCATAGCTCCCAAACGGATCAATCAATTTTAATTTAGTTGTATGAAAGGTGAATTTTAACGCTAGTGTTTATGTCTATGCATATTTGATGAAAATCGGTTGAGCTGTTTACAAGCTATGGATGGGGTGTGACAGTGGGGAAGAAGAAAGTGGGATCACAAATGAAAGCGCATCACGTGCACATGATGCAATTTTTTACTTTTAAAGAAACTAAGGTTTTGTAATCGGGGTGCTTGTATATTTTAAATTAAGATTCTGATAACTGTAGCTGTATTGTTATCTATTTCAGCCATGGGAATTCACAAAACAGATCTAAGGCAATGGAACGATCGTTCTTTGAAGGAAGGCTGGCGTGCTCGCACCTTCGTTTCCGGTGAAATGTGTTATAGTCAAACGAAAATGAGAGACCGGAAATACAGTATGTTTTATTATGAAACATTCGAAGTCAATGCTGACCCACCCGGTAAATTGCAGTTGTTTCTGAAGGTTAGTAGTTGTTTCTTTATTAATTATTTTGAAAAATGTTCCCTTATTTTGGCTATACGGCATTAAGCTGCCTAGCGCCGGCACTATTATAAAGTTGAACCATTTGGCTCTATAAAACCATGCGAGATAATTATTATTTAATGAAAATAACTGAGGAAATAAAGTAAAGAAAAATATTCGTAAAAAGAGGTATCATATCTAACAAGAGAGGTACGAGGCTACATAGGCTCCCGAACTAGTTAAAAACTGTATTTCAGGAGCCAGATAACAGTTTTATTTAATTGTTATATGTAAATCCAAAATAGGAAAGCTAAAAACGTTAAAACAACTATAGCTTAATATATATATTATATATTAAGCTATAGTTATTATAGTTTAATTATTTCTAATTTCAAAAAATGTTTGTTTCAGGTTTCGACCGGCATATATTTTACGATAACTTGTGTCCATATTGTCATGCCGAATAGACTTAGTAATCCCGAAATCCGGGGCGTGCCGGGGTTCAACATGAGTCTCAAGTTCTCTACCGAATGGTTTCCTTACACTTATCAATACACACTAATGCTCATCGGGAGGAAAGCTAAATACTCAGAGTATAAGATATCGAAATATGATTACGAACACGGCAATTTCCCAATGCAGCCTAAGAGGGTTGAAAAAACAACACCCCCTCCTACGAATACAACCGGACCTCAAAAGAAACCTATGACACCTCCTGGTTGATCAATAAAATTTTATTGGTATTATTTCTAATTATAATTTCGAGTTATCTAATAAATAATTGTGGAATTTTATTTTACTTTATTAAGTTGTGACAAAAAAACAAATTGTGTCATTTAATTGTATCATCTCTAAATTACAGTATGTATATAATACATGACTATCATCTAAGATCGTTGAACGTTTTTTCTTGAACTAAAACTGTTTAATAATCAACTTATCTATACTTATTATAAAGTCCTCCGCCGCGTATGTCTGAATGTTCGGGATAAACTCAAAACCTACTAAAGGGATCATACAGTTTTATTAAATATATGTAATTGATTCAGGGGCAATCTTTTCGTACCGAGCAAAGCCGGAACGGGCCAGTTAGTCAAATATTTATACAAATTTTAGCGAATGTACCTTGAATATTACGAATATTACGAGAACACATCGCATTTAATCCTTTTAGTCATGTTTATTTTATGTCTGTATTTTGTTAACTTGTGTTGGGTGTCCTTTCTTAATAAACAAATATTTTTTTTTACTACCACATCATGATACAAATTCATAATTTCAATTATAGCAAGCCTTTAATTTAAAAAGACATTTCACGTAATGAACTAGAATTTGATAAACTTGTCGTTTTTTTTTATTAATACATGATATATTTTTTTACTATTGCGAATGTGATGTCAATGTAACAATATTCAATGAAATAAGGTTGTATATATTTATTGGGGCACAATTGTTATGAATGGGGTAATTTAATTAGAATTCTGATGAGTGTTAATTTAATTAAAATAAAATGTGGAGCACTGTGATTGGTTTTTGCAGAAGAGAACTAATTTTATGTGTGAAGATTGTAATCGTGAACATAACGCTGGCCTAGAAAAAATATGTTTTACCTATATAATGGATGTAAAATATGTATAATGAGTAGAGCTTACCACGCGGGTAGGTAAAATGTTGTGTAGAGTATTTTTTTTTTCAAACCAATAAAAAAAAACGCTTACTCATAAATGAAAATAGTTTGTTTAAACCATATTAGCAAAGTAGTTACACTGTGAATTACATAGTGGGTAGTTATTTTAAGAGTTTCAGCTGAAACGTTAAACGTAACTTGTAACTATTAGTTACATGCTACGTTCAATGTTCGTTATTATAAGATTATATTATTATATTACTAACCCAATCATAGACTTTTCATAATCAATCGTGGAACGAAGGTTTCCTTATTTTAGTTATTCCTTGCATATGTTATAAATAAAAAAAATATTAACCTAGCCGATTTCAGCCATAGCGACTGCGTCACTGGACAGGCATTTTTAATCTTTGGGTGTAGGTCATCTACCCTTTGGTGTGCTCTAAGATGGCCTTAGTATCCGAGTTTATTAATAAAGGTACTTGAAGAGAAGGAACGAAAGTCATGTTACAAGAAGAGCGTTAGATAAGAAAGTGGATGGATGTGTAGGAAGAGGGAGACCGAAGAAAAGATGGATGGACTGTGTGAAAGAAGATATGTGTAAGAAAGGAGTGAGTGCTGAGATGACGGGTGATAGAGGGAAATGGAAGAAAAACACATGTTGTGCCGACCCCACATAGTGTGGGACAAGGGCAGGATGATGATGATGATGATGACTTGAGCACCTCGGACAGCCAGGATAATGTTGTAGTGGAAAGTCAATGGTTAGTCGGTCTTTAGCTCATCGCGTTTTCTGTCGAACTCTTCTCCACTCAGGACGCTGTGCCGCTTTTGCCTCCCACTCAGAGGGTTCTATCTTTCGTCTTATCAAGTGTCGTTTCAGAACATCTGAAACGAAGATGCGTTTTGCCATTCAAGTAAATGGCATGTGAGACACAAACATGTCCGCATCACCTAAGCTGCCGCTTTCTTAGGTATACCCACATAGAATAAATACTCTAAGGGTACATCTCAATCCCTCCAAAGTTGGCCCGCAGCAGAATAATAGTATTCTTGACTGACTTGGTCTTTTCAGGTGGAACCTGTTAAGTGTACCGAAATAACCCAAGTCCCTTAGGAATATAGCAGGTTTGATAGTACTGTTAATATGTACATACATACACCCTTTATAAATACTGTTAGCACTCCAACTGATTCGAATGCAACTCGATTCGTATTGCTATTAAGAAATAAGTAATTGATATTTCTATTCATATGAGAGTTTGTTTAATTTAAAAAAAACAAACATCCGATGCGATTATTAATTTACTATATGTTGTGTAGCAGTCTTACGTTTAGTATTTGCAATGAACGCACTTCGCTTAATTGAATTGTTATTGAGATGTGAGTTTATTTGTTTGTATAGTGCTTTAATATATACTTATTATAAATTTTTTTAAGCGTTTGTCTGTTTTTATGTATTATATAAACTCGAAAACTAATTAACGGATCTTTACGCAGTTTTTAGTAATGGTTTTTACATACATGCGAACCCTAAACGGGCAAGTTTGTCTTTCATAAATATTTATTGCGGTGTTGGTATCTTCTAAAGGCTCTATGTTCTAACTTGAATCTGTGTGTTATATAACTACTCGTAGATCTAAGTAAGGAGACGTACCTGTTTTACAATGTCAGAGCTTACAACGGAGATAAATTTCTGCGTAACGCGGGATGGCCGCGTTTTCATACAAACGGTGCTATGGCTCGGGGCTACGATGGAAGTGTTTTACATAAAACCGCGCCCGCGCCTCGCCTGCTTCGTAGCGTCAGTGAACCAGCTGTGATATTTATTTTTTTCCGTTTTATATACTTTTTATAATCTCTATCTATTACAGTGGTTGTTAAATAATATTTATCGGCATGTTTTCACACACCTAAATCTGACCTCGTTTATCACGTCTGCTCATAATTGAGCTCTAATTTATTTTGGCAGTGACTGTAGGCATATTACATATGTAGTTATTCTGTTGTCTAGAATATAATTATTATCTTTGATATGGTTCATTACATTTGGAAGTATATACAGTTACGCTGGCAAAGGGAGCTCTTCGGGACTTTGACAGCTGCCAGGATGATTTTACTTTGAAACCCCCAGATGGAATATTGCACAAAAACTCCTTCAGCTGGCTTGCAATCGTTCAGTACAAACATGGTTTGTAATTTTTGAAGTGAAACTTCTATAGAATCTTAGTGATTTCAAACCGGATGCAAAAAGATGAAACGGAAATGGTAAGAGACACAAATACAATGCTTTATTTAAATTTAGTCTCAACTACGAAGTATCGCACAAAGAGGTATTGCTGTATTTTATTTATATTATTTTGTTACATACTTTATGTAATACGCTTTATTGAAGTAATATAAATAATCCGAATAATTACAGATATATGTTTGTTTCTCTTATCATTTTAGTAGATGCGTTCATTTACCCTTTTTTTCTATTCGATATATATCATAATTATAGTTCGTAAGTTATAGACTCCAATCGTGCGTCGTAGCTGACACACACACACTTTTTTTTTATTCTTCTTATTCTTTCGTCGATTTACTGAAGTTTCACTTCTATCGTGTGTGAATCGCACACACACCTTTTTTTTTTAAATAATATATATTACTAGCTGACTCCAGCAAACGTTGTTTTGCAAAATGAAAAATAGATAGTAGCCAATTCCCAGACCTACATGCATACGCATATAAAATTTGGTAAAAATCTGTAAAGCTGTTTCGGAGGAGTACGGTAACTAACATTATGACATGTAAATTTGAGTAACGACCCCTTTACCGATTTTTACCAAATTTTATATGCGTATTAAATACAATATGTGATAAACGAATTCTCCGTTTTTTGCAATCAGACTGTGTTAAGAGTGAGCCATTGGGCAAATGTTGATTATGTCTTGCTTTATAAATATTTGATTTTTTTAGTTTTGACGGGAAGCTTGCATGCCACTATAGCCCCGCGAGTAGTTTTAATTCAGAAGCAATTTGCCGTGGGCCCAGCAAAGGAGTTAATTCATGTGCCAACCCACTACAGATTGTAAGTTATTTAAATAAAGCTTTAACGGAATGAGTGAAGTTGCTTTTGAATGAATGTTCTACTTTATTAAAACATTTTAATTTCATATATTAAAATCACTTTAGCGATTTAACGAAAGGGTTTGACATAGGCTAAATATGTTGTACCGCGGGAGAATTCATTATAACGCGGGTAAGTAGTACTTATAAGTTAATTAAAAAGGTTGTACAATTTAAATGTTCTTAATTATTTTAAGTCATTTTTCATTCCTTTGGAGTACAATAAGGAATATGTTATAATATATAATTGTATGTATAAGTTACGTCATCTTTCCTTGATAGAGGGAACGTGATCTTTGGTGAATACGAGAGAGAGGAGGAGGACTGTGGTTTGACGATAGATGCACTGAAGAAAGGGGAGAGATGCCCGCCCGCTTATCTGGAGATACCACTGCTCTCTGTAACTCCACATCCGGAATTTTTAAGGTACCTTAGTCATATATATCGAGTAAAGGTAAGATAATTGATAGTTTCAGGCGCTACTTTGCGAAAATTTATTATAAATACTTATATGGAACCAAAAATTTAGTGTAGTGGTAGTTTAGTGTGTGCGGCATTAGTACTGAATATTTGGTTCCATATATACATTGAGTATAGGTAATGCGAAAGTACACGTTTTATTACGTGAAGGTAACGAACAAACTTAACTTACTGTATAATTTATGGTTTAATTATATTGAAAAAAATATAACCTCTATTTATGACCTCTATGATCTTGAAACTCTTATCTCTTTATGAAGGACTCGCCATAGATAAACTGCTAGAATAAAGCTTTTTTCTTCTCTGTTTACTGCTTACGGTAGAGTCTGGCGCGAACACATTGCAGTAATATCCCATTCAAGTACTTGTGATTTAAGAACTTAATAACTACTTTTTAAATTATCATGGTTTTTAACAATATTATGACTTAAAACGGGTACCATGCCATGATTTAACGGTTTCTGAGTTTTCCGATATTTCGACGCTGTTGCAAGCGCCACGATCAGGGAAACAACTGAATTGTCTATGTCTTTCCGATTTGGGCAGACGGTTATTCACAAACGAAACGGTCTACCCTCTTTCTGAGTCTTTTATTGCGAGGTTGACACACACTAGTGCCACCACCACTTGTTTCATTCTCGAACGCAACTCGTTTACGACACACTACACTGTCTTGGCGAATAACCGATGTTACATATTTTTTTTTAGTTTTCCATAACCGCACTACATAATCCCATGCTCCTGACAATTGAAAGAAATCTTACGATTAAATCGTCAAATCATGGTATGTAACCCGTTTTATGTTCTCTGTTCTCAAATCCAATCAATCTAAAAAAGTTTTTGTTCCAGATTCGGAGTACTAAACAGCATAGCTCTAGTAAAACTACTACGTCCGATGAAATCGAGTAAGTTCTGATGTTTCACTTTTAAAACTAACCTGACTTTCACTACTTTTTTTAATAACGAAGCGCAAAAGTCTTTCATCTTCAAGTCAAGAGTGAATAAGTGCCTATATCTCTAAACGAACGAAGATCTTTCGTCCGAAAAAAAACTGGAGTTTACTGGCGTAAATTGTAAAGATATCAAGATAAATCCGTGAGATAAGACGGAGAGCCTCTCCAGAAAGACCGCGCGCGAGTCTTTTACGTCGAATCGTCGGATTATCATAATATCACATTACAATTATTCATGTGCGTAAATCCCGTTCATCCGATAAAATTAATAGTTCGTCAAGAAAACGAGCACATTGACGGTGCTGCTGGCTAGCCATCAATAAAAAAGTTTTACATGTTTTGCTCTCACAGTTTAATAATCATTCCTTACGACGGTGCTGCCAACTGGTGCCATCAATTTAAATGTTTTACAATTAACGGCCTACCATTTGACATTCTGAATGTCGCATTAGTGCTGCCACCTATAGTTCCTGCATGTTCCCTATTTTTGCTAAAATATAACGATACAACTTTTAGCTGGCTATTGGTTTTGCTTAAGTTATGGTAAACCTCAGTGACTAAATGCACTATAAAATTAAACCTTATGTCAATTTTTTAACAGGATATATGATGCCAGTCTGTTTACCGACGTTAGGAGAGCGTTCAAAGAAAAAAAGGAATTACTTTGTTTACTTGATAGACTACATAAGTGGTTGGTACTTTTTAAATCATTTTCTATTTATACAGTTAAAAAGGTTACTTAATGCAAGGGTTGAAGAGTGGCTTAGCAACGATGACATAAATAAATAATAATTATTATATTAATAAAATTGTACCACACGTTCTCAACAGAATAAATTATTAATAGCTTAAAATATTATTCTGAGTTAGCGTAGCTTATGGATTTAAAATACACTAATGTTATTTCTAGTTGCCCCAAATGACTTTGCCTACGAAAGAATGGGAAAGAAAACTGTAAAAATGTACTCGGATGAGTCCTGTAGATCAAAACACATAAAAAAGGTAACTTTACGACAATCTCTAACGCCTGTTTAATTTAATTAAAATTTTTAATCTTATTATTTCATTTTTATTATATAATTTTTATTCAATTTTAAATTTAATTTGACATTTTTGTGATATTCTTATTGTGATTTATATTGTAGAGGTATAATTTTAATAACCTATATTTAATCGATGAATGTTTAATTTTTATGTTTATTTTTAAGTTTTGTGTATTTTTAATTTGTATATGGATTGAATGTAAACTGAAATAAACGCATAAAAATAAGAATGGATATACGGCGTAGCGCCGGGGCAGAGGGTTCTAGAATTCCTAGCCGATTCTTGAGGCACAGGAGCTTCGAGAATCCGGTTTACGCCAGGGACCCGACGTTACTCCACCCGACCGCTACCGAAGCGGAAGGAACGAGGGAGGCATTTGTCCAGTCACTAGAAACTATGATTTGTTATATAGGTTTCCCGATATTTTTTTAAATGCGTTTTTTTACTGTAGCTATTTATGTAGAAAAACATCATAATTTAGTATGAAAAGTGTTATATAACTATTGAAACTATCATGGTTATTCATATTATTTAGATTTATAACGGGATATTTACCATGATTTATTGTCTTTCGAGTTTCCCGATATTTCGGGAAACTCGAAAGGGGTTCAGTTCAACCGTGATCATGGCGCATGTAACTGTGCCGAAATATCGGGAAACTCGAAAGACAATCAATCATGGTAAATATCCCGTTATAAATCTAAATAATATGAAAAGTGTTATTTCAGGGGTTGATGGGAATAAGTAACTTCCTCTGCACAACCGGATGTGGTGTCAGGCCTGGCGCACCCATCATCATACAGGCCACTGAAGGTGCCTTTGAACTTATAGGCAAGATCCCTTCTCTTGTTCAATCCTCTGCATAACATACTTATAACAAACACAGATCAAGTCATAAAATATTTTCCAGAATAAGTAAAGCTAAAACTATTAACTGACTTAAAAAGTGATTGGATTATATTTGTTAATCTTTCAATTTTGTTTGGTTCCGAATGCATTTCGTTCGCTTTGTTAAAAAAAAATATAAATATTTCCGGACTAATCACACACCATCACCTAACCTCAAACTAAGCAGAGTTTGTACTAGGGGTGTGATATGCTACTAAATACATAAATATGTTTAAACTTTTTTTTTTTGTAAAAACATAATAAACACCTAGACCGACCTACCCGAAACTAGAAATTGTAGATCGTACAAAATCTGGTCCCGCGGTGGGAATCGAACCCACAACATCCTACACCTCAGGTGAACTTTCGCCCACCGAGCCACAGAGGTTGTCGGTTGTTTTTTTTAATGAGCTTATGTTTATGTGCCTACTTGTACCTACCCTGTAATTGCTAGTAGCAATTATTATTTTTCCATCTTGATTACTTTTAGACCTAAATATCTCAGAAACCGTATTGTCTTTGATATTTTATAGGTTTTTTTTTAATGTTAAGACTAGTTACTAGTTAACATGACAAAATCTTATTTCAGGGTTAGCGGTCGGCGGCGACGTTTGCAGAACCAAATCCAGTCGAGATCGTTTCAACGACGATCCACCGCTCTACATCGACGTATACCCTTACTCAACGTGGATAATCAACGTCATCACTGCTAATGAGTTGCCTCAGGCGTATCAGAACAACTTTCGGCGGTTCGACTCTCATGGCACTAGTAAGTTTATTACTACAACGATTTGTAAAATCTGAAGCTGTTTAAATCAGAAAAAGTAACAAATATAAACTCTCGCGTTTAAAATAGGGTCAAAAAATAACTTAAAATACCTATTAATTTATCTTTTTTAGGCATGGCACTTCATTCAAACTATCTCAGACAAAAGAAAAAGAAACAGTATGAAGGATGGCGTGCGCGCACATATTTAGTGGGCAACTTCTGTAGAAAGAGTTTAGTTAAGCAAAAGCGTGCCAAAGCTGCCTTCTTCTACTTTGAGAGATTCGAGGTGATTGCTGGAGAACACCCTACGACACTTACTTTGAAAATGAAGGTAATCATTATGAAGTAATCTTTCAGAAGGTATAATGAATTTTAGAAGCTATCTTTATAGGTACTCACTAGTGCACTTCAAACTTAAAGGAAAAAAAACAGCTGCCTAAGAAGTGAAGAGACATTAGTCCCAAAACATGTTACCCTACTTGGATAATCGTAGAAACTAGCTTCCATAAATAAAACAGCATAGTACATAAAACGATATTTAATCCTTTGTTTGTTATAGATATCAGCGGGCATAGACTGTTCAATTATCTGTGCTCGCCTTATGCTGCCCAGTAGATTCACCAGACCAAAAATAATAGGCGTAGGAGGCTTCAACATATCAGTGGACTTCAAAACTGACCAATTCCCAAACAGATTTTACTACACACTTGGGCTCACTGGGAAAAATTCATCACGAAGGAAAATTAATAAATGGGTCGAGTATGTGCCGGTTGATATGAGACATAGTGGTTAGAATGTTGCATTGAATGACAAATTTGTTTAAAATAAATAAGAAAGAGATGTTGTTACTTGCGTGTTTATTTTTGTACCATATTTTTGTGCAAGTTTTCTCTACTCATCAGATTATAATATTGTAAAAATTAGGCGGATTCAACCGAAATCGTGTCTTCGTCATTAAGTCCTTTGTCCTCATTGGAGTCTCCGGGATACGATGAGGATGGGGGTTGGGTTGGGTTGCTCGGCGGGGAAGGCGTGGATGGATAAGACGGGAACTGAGGAAACTGCGGCAGCTGGGGAACTTGAGGCAAAGAGCCTTCAGGGTACTGGGGGAAAACTGGCTCCTGAGGAAATTGGGGGAACTGAGGAAACGATGGGAAAGATGGCGGCTGACCTTGAGGTGCTTGAGGCAAGGATGGGAAGGGATAGTTGCCGATGGGTGGGTACTGAGGCGCAGAAGGTTTTTCTGGTTGAGGTGCTGGAGTTGTGCTCGGTCCTTGAGGCTGTTCTTGCGCTTTGTCTTGTTCTGAGGAAGGGAAATCTGCTGAGTCTACTACAGTTGTGTCTGCGTCGCCTGCTTGTGAGGGCGTGTCTTGTGGAGGTAAAGAAGGCTGCTGCGGAAAACTAGGTTGCTGAGGGAATCCGGGGTATTGTGGAAAGGTTGGGAGTTCCGGAGCTGGGGCAAACGCAGGATAACTTGGCACTTGCGAGATGGCGAAGGGTGGGTAGATGACGCTGCCGGGGTAGTAAGAACCTCCAGGGTATAGAGCAGGCTGCTCCACTTGTACGTAATGACTCAATTGGGGCACCTGATAGTGCACTTGAGGTTGAAATGCCACTGTGGTCGGTACCTGGAAATTATTATTAATTTGATACAAAGAAATTCCCAACAACCTTACTAACGAATTATATGATTGTAGAACATTATTTTATTTATATTATGTAGCCTTAAATAAAATATACTGAATCCTTGTATTTTTATTTCATACTTGACATAATTCGAATTTCTTATGAAATTTAGTGTGCAGATTTTGATAAGCAAGATATTGATATTTTTTCCTAAACAGTTGTTTGAACAATTTTAAAAAGAAATTAAAATTTTGTGTTTTATTTATTTAGTATTATTACCAACAAAGAATACACATCTCTAATAATATAATAAATTACGACAAAAGTATTGTTATTGGACAAGTGCTACCTCAATTATATTTAATCCATAGGGTTCCGTCGTTTCCTTTTGATACGGAACCCTACAATCATCCTCTTAAATTACTGACTTACCGTATTGATAAACTGTGTAGAAGAGAAGCCGAAATGCTTAGTTTGTGGGAAAACAGCGGGGCTAAGACGCGCATGAGGGTGCACGGTCGGTGAGACAGCCACTACCTTCGCCCCCGGCCAAGCCACGGCGGACCCGGCCGTGGCTCCCGACACCACCGCCAATAATACTGAAACTGCTAACACCTGCAACAAAACGCAATTTTGAAACCGCAAATTGAAGAATAATGTAGCTTAGGACTCAAAAACCTTTTAAAACCGCGCGGATTTACTCCTAATGCAAAACAATGACGATATGCAGTAAGTGGTCATAACTAAATGTACGTTTCATAAATTGCTTACGCACCGTGTTGTTAAAGTCCGGTTTTCGTAACTTATTTAACTAATGCCTAACACCTTATTTTTTTATAGATAAATTATGTCAAAAAAAAATATATAAAAAGTTATTTTATAGGATAGAAAATTTACTATAGGACATTCAAGAAATTAGTCTAGTATTTTCTTCTACTCGTAGACTATTAAATACATTAGTTCGACGACGAAGTGCTTGTCACTATTTCATGGATAAGAAATATGGCTTAATCCAGAAATGCCATTCGAGTATCCCTTCCAGATGGGGATAGAATGGAATATTTTCCCCAAAATGCTCTGCCACCGCTCGAAGGCATTTTTGGAATATATACCTACTTTTCTGTTTCATTTGATAAGGTTAACTAAAATTAATTTTATATTTAAATAGCTGACTCGTTCCAGCCCAGCTTTGCTCGGATACGAAAACTTTCTTCGTGAATCACTCTACCTAAAGCAGAATACCGCAAAAACTATCCGTTTTGGATATAATATGTGGGCGGACTATAATTTATAATATACATATTATAAATGAAAACAAAAGTTTTGGGTAAGGTATCTTTACTTATCTTTCTTGACATAATTACAATGTCGAGAAAATTGTTATATTAAATTTTCTATCGTTATGTCGTGTACTTTTTAAAACAAATTTATATTTATACACTATGAATATTAATTCAAAACATACGATAATAAATTTATCATTTTTTAGTGTTTAGTCTTGGGGATTTTTGTAATAGTATTTAATAGTAACTGTGTAGAACAAAAGATCAATATCGATGATTCAACATTAAAATTTATAGAGCAATAGCTGACCCACACACACGTTGTTTTGCAAAATGAAAAATAGATGTTGGCCGATTCTCAGACCTACTCATTATGCTCACAAATTTTCATGAGAATCGGTCAAGCCGTTTCGGAGGAGTATGGCAACGAAAAGTGTGACAACAGAATTTTATATATTAGAAGTAATGCGATTAATGTAGAAGAATATCTGGGATTAAAAAAAATTATTTCGTAACAATCATTAACGATATAATATTGTTTTAGTGGTGATTTAATGTATTTCCAGTCGAACACTCAGACTCAGACTTCTAAACACGATTCTCATAAAATAATCACAACAGTTGTCTCTATCATATCATATATTATAACATTAGATCCAACATCCGGAGAAAACCACGATTAAATCTAGTCCAGCACTTCGTCATACTGTTTTACGAGTATCGACTAATTTTTACGATCACCGAACTCGTTCCAAAACAACAACTTTTGAATATAAATTATATTAGGATCACAGATATCTTAATCACGGAATCACTGTCACATATAAGTCCAAGGTTGTACGGTACCTTCATAGCTCGTAGCCGCTAGAGAGCTTATACGCGTGTTGATCCTGCGACTACTCTTTTATATACTAAATAAGACCTCGATCACGGTCGCAAGGAAAGTATGTAAGCTACTAGATTTGTCTCAAACTTTGTATGCATTGCTACCGGCGTCTCTGCCTACGTCACAAACTAGAACTCAATAATGGTAAGCCGATTCTCTTCGATTTTGTTTGAAGTGTTAGTCAGCTTTTTAAAGATAAAATTCGCCATAGCGCGTCACATTATATTATTTGCCTGTTTTTGAGATCGATTCCCGCCGGGCGACCAGATTTTGTACGATCTACAATTTCTGGTTTCGGGTCTCATAGGTGTGTATTTACAAAAAAATACCTATGTATCTATGTACATAGTATATCAGTCACCTAATACCCATAGTTTTCTGCTTAGTTTGGGGTTAGGCGATGCTGTGTTATTAGTCCGGAAATATTTATTATTTTTATTTATTTTATTACTTTACATACAAAGGAAAACTAATATGAAATACTTAAGATTTTAAAAGAACTATAGAATTGCTATCTTCCTTTATAAATGGGCATATATTTATTTATATATTTTATAACAGTGAAATGTTATTTCATATCGAACCAGTAGTTAATGAGATTAGCGCATACAAACAAACAAATTCTTAAGCCTATAATATTGGTAGATTAATATATAGATAACATTGGTTTTCAAACTAATAAAGTAAGTATCAATAAATTTGCCTGATAAAAAGCGCTGCATAAGAATTTGTTGAAATATGGCATATCTACCAATACGTTTACCACAGAAAAAAGTATTGAAAAGTGAATCTTCTTTTCAATACGTTTTTTATCCATTATTAACTTCAACGACTTAATTATGAAATAATAGATTTATACCATAATCTATATTAATAAAAATGAATTGTTGTTCGTTAGTCTGATTAAAACTCGAGAATGGCTGGTCCGATTGAGCTGATTTTGGTTTTAAAATGTTTGTCGTAGTCCTGGGTAGGTCTAAACAGTGAGCAAATAAGGAAAAATTGCCGGGAACTTTTTTTACCCGTGCGACGCTGGGACGGGCCGCTAGTTATAAATATTTATGTAGGGGATGGCGGCTGTGTTTACCCATCAATAGGAATATAATAGGCTTACTAAAATAAAATACTCAACTTTACTTTTCTGTATTATGACTAAATCGGGTATCATGTTATGGCATGTTTTCCGATATTCGTTGCTTTATTTTAAATTATAACTTATTCTTCTAGTTAGGCAATTTGCATTTGGAGTTTTACAAAAATAAATCTATGTACTTCGCCGTGTACTTCGTTTAGGTGCCTTTTGCCGGCGCATAGTATCATAAACGAGTACAAACAAGTATTAAAATTTTTAATAAACATTTTTTAGAAATACGCAAAATGCGCATTAAGTTAACTTATATTAATTTTCGTAACAGGAAAATTTTACTATATTCGCTCCATTAGCATTTGTATCTTACAAAGATTCAACACCCAGTCAATCATTCCATTTTCAAACATTATTTATTTATTGGTAGGTAGAATATCTGGATTTTTGTTAGTTTTGTTGGCCAGCGTTGTGTCTTAGGTGTACCTACCTAATAGACAAAATATCAATACTTTCATTCTTAAAACCTTCTTTGGAATATTATTTTAGTAGCAAGAGAAGTGAAAAAAATCTGTGTGACTTTGACGTTATTAATGGAAAGACAGTTGTCAAAAATGATTTGTGACACTGCGACAAAATAAAAATATTATATTTATCGAAATGGATTTTATTCTTTAAACACATTTAATTATTATGACCTAGTGTTTTTATATTAATTTTTGTTGTGAATGTGTTAATATGTCAGGTAACAATCAATAATTTTAAAACTATTTTCTTGATCTTGGTGTTTATTCAATGTCAAGTAGACGAACAAAAAATAAGCTACTTGTGTTAGGTAACATTTATTGCTTACAAATATTAGCTTACTTTTATTTTACGTGCCTTCGTTATGAGATTGACTCTACCAGACTATATTATTTTGTCAAATCTGAGTTTCATAAACATAGCAATGTAAAGAAATTTAAAAAAATTTAAACCTATTTCAATACCAAATTTTATTGAATAAGTACCTCTAGATCTCCATACCAGGAGAGCGTTTTATATGTGACAATGATATGGGTTTTGGTTGTTATAGTTCCACTAGTAGGTATATTATAGCTCCCAAACAATTGAATAATAAATCGTTCCATTTCAGATCCCATTTCAGCAGACCCATCTAATCAAACCACTGATTCAAACAAAAAAATAAAGAGAAAACGTAAGATTTTCCAGGGCTAGTGCGATATGTTAAACAATATTGTTATTTATAAATCAGCTTCATTATTTATTTATATATATTTTTGCCTTTCACCGTAGTAAAGTATTGTATGTATAGTTTGAGAGTTCTGTAAACAAACATGCATGTCCAAAGAGCCGCTGACAGTACATGCGCGCAGTGGAAGAAAATATTTTTCCGGCACTGCGCGGTGTTGCTCGCTTTTCCGACGGGAGCTCAGTCGGCCGGCGGACTCCGACCGGCGCTCAGTCCCGGCCCGCACACACGCACACGCCGGCGCCGTTTAACAACCACACATTCTCCAGAAGACAACCTCTTCAAGCCTACACGTACGTCCAACAATTTTATACATCAACACATCCCATAATAATATTCACATATTTCATAAAAACATGGAACTTCTATTGCCACGGCCAAATCATGTTTTGTTTACGCGTCGCCTGACATTTTCGTATGTTTTGAAACCAATTTGCATGCAGATGCACTATTTTAGATTCAAACGATCGATGCATTTGTTTAATCTATATCGCTATTGCAACAACAGAAAAACAAAAATACTTTCAAGAACAAATGCCGGGATCAACACAAAACAGCTGTTCCGTGACTTTGTATTATTCAATCGGTGCAGCGAAGTGGCGTACGATTCATTGACCTAGTCTTGTTAACGCGACGCGACACGAATTTTATAGTTTTTACAACTTGATGCACACTTTCTGTTGAATACCTAATAATAAATGCTGATAGAAAATTCTGAAATTGCTTTTGCTAATGAGTGCCAAAATGTAAACCCTGATTACAGTTTAGAATACCACCAACAGTGAATTCCATCATCGCTAGACGAGTTTTCTTATGTCGTAATACGTCTACAACGATTTTCGTACTTTTACTTTTTTCATTTAGTTTTATCGACAGTAAAACATCTCTGCATCATTTTTATTACCTTACAATAGTCAGTTTGAAGCCGTCTTTTTGGTCGGATCTTAATATCTAATTATTTACCTAGATACTTTACAATACTAAAACACTTAATTGCACACAAAATACAACAACACGTAGGAAACCAAATGTACAATGGGCGGACTTAAGAACTTAGTTTTAAAAGTTACGTAGGTACCTGCCAATAAGAATATTTTAGACTTATTCAAGTAGACATGAATCAGAACAGCTTCGACCTAGTAGCATAGTCAATGAACCTGCATCGTTCTTGCTCTATGAAGGTGACTTTATGATGTCGAAATATTTATTTATCTATTTCATCATGTCCTAAAAGCAAATGCAAACGCAAAAATTGCATTGTATAAATAATTAATTTCTAAGCTTGCAGCATGAGTGTGCGTTTTATCTAAGATATATTACCCTAATTTAACATCCTAGATAATACAGCTCACTAGTTTTCTATACAATGTACAAAAAAAGTTCCTTTCGCTGATTGCTCGCTTAGATCTTGTACTCAACGGATATTAATGCAATTTTACGATGGATAGATTATATCAAGAGAAACGTTAACAATGTATAATTTGCACCCGGGCGCAGTTGGGGTGGCTGTTAAATATACAAAGTGGTTAAAATACATAATTCACGGCAAAGCACTTGTTATTTTGGCCAAATAATTAAATATAATATCTGTGGTAGAAATTTCTCAAAATATGCATTTTATAATTTTATTTATCTAATACAAAAATAAATGTTTAATGTTTTGGCCAATTTACAACACGTAAAAATATACGCACATAAGCCAAATTTGAATTATTCTGGAAATCGTCTACCAAAAAATTATACACAGATACGTATGTTAACACGTTATGTACCTTCAAATAACATGTTAAAACTCAAAAACCTCATAAGATGAACAGCCAAAAATATTAATTTTAAATTTTGGTTCTTTCGACTTTTTGAACATCAATGCGCATTTATTTTTCTTATTCTTAAAATATTTCAAATTAGCGAAAGAGCAAAATAAAGATATGACAAATTATTGCAAGAGTTTTGAAATATTTAGATACATTCAACAAACTAAGCACAGAGTTACATGAAATTATCCTATATAAATTACTGTATAGATGCGAAAGTACTCATGTAATATGTTTTCTGTTTAGCTTTCCGTATGGCGGACGAATCAGCAGCTGAATGCTTGTTCGAGCGCCTCCGAGTGCACCAGCAACGGGCACCCGACGCTACAGAAGTAGCTCGGGCCATCACAGCGCGCATCAACTCGCGTCTTACTTCGCACGGTAAGACCTGGACCCTATGTCACACAATTACACACCGGCAATAATCTACATATTTCCATATTGCCGAAAACTGTCGAAGCGTCTGGAAACCACGTTTTGATGCCGCGTGGTCTACGAATTCTGGAGAAGTTTGCCAGCGTTTGTTCCTACGTGAGCACGCAAGTAACTTCTGGTTCACGGCAGGCATGCGAATTGCGATCTGACTCCGAAAGGTTCCATCGCCATCGTAAAATAGCGGCCTTGTTGAGCACATACACAAAGAAACCCATCTAAAGAATATTGTTCACGCTAGCAAGCTAAGACTTCAAACGCGGAATTTAGTTATCACAAACTTAACTGAATACTATCCACTAGGCAAGGCTTATTAGTCCGATAATAAGAAACATTTACATATCAAGGACAAATAGTAAGCCAACTTCTTTCGTGAGTGCCTTATGAACAATGGGACCCATAATACGATTCGGACATAACGGTATTTTTGGCCATCACGTTGGAAACAAATTTCACACGGAATTTTTAAGATGGCAGGCCTTTCTGTATGGAGAATAAATCAGTCAGATCACTTGTTCAAGCAACTAGAAATTAATTTTTGCACGCAAAAAGTAGTTACAAGATTCCCGCACATCGCAAGTCAGGAGTGAAAATAACTGTTACCATAGCCAATTCATAGTTAAATGGACGCCGTTTTCACCAAACAAAAGTCATTGTCCTCATACTAATGTCCTTTAAAATGTAAACTGAATTGACATCTTTATCGCACATTAAAATTCAAAATCAATTCAAACAGCCATTTTCAACAATAAGCGGAATATTTATAGCCCAAGACATCAAATATGGTAATAGTCGTACAACATGTTGACAATAAAGTACTTGAATTTCCAGATAGTGGTGAATTTTATGTGTTGCCGGTATTTGCATACTAAAATTGTCGCAAGCTAGATATCTTAGATTGCTGGTAGTATAGCAATCGTACAAGGTTCTTAGTCATAGGGTACAATTTCCAAGGTTTTTGGGTAGAATTTACAATGCGAAATTTTGTGAGGGATTATCGAACTGACTTCCTACTTGTTTATATTGTTCGTTTGTTTTGCACCCTAGTTTAGTCTAAAGTCTAAAGCAGCCTTATCTTATAATTAGGGTTCCGTAGCCAAATGGCGAAAATTGGAACCCTTATGGATACGTCACGTCTGTCTGTCTGGCTGTCTGTGCGTCCGTATGTCATAGCTACTTGTTTCCTAAACTATAAATTATTTACCTTCTGCTACGTATATTGTTTAAATGATGTAATAATTTATTAAACTATGGTTCGCTCACGATCTCCTTAAAAACATTAAGTATTTAAGTTTTATCATGACAGCAAGGTTACCTACATTAAAATAGAAATAATTATGATAAAAGTACACTCGATTTGAGATACCAGTTTTATTTTTACCTTCTCCTAAAGACTTTCGTGCCACCCTCCGCGATCTAAAAAGACTCAAAATTGTTATAAAAACACATTTAAAAGGTTAAACAATAAGTCTTATCCAATTGCGTCTGTGAATTTAAATAAATAACTTTCCTATGTCATTGTAGCCTATAGTAGATTTATAGGTTATTTCATTAATTCGTATTGCTAAAATGAGATAAAAGTTTTGGCATTTTGCCAGGACACATTTCACTAATTCACAGATTACGAAAAGCAAGTGTTGGTGGAAGTGTCTTTGTAAAGAACTTTGAATTATGTTTTTAAAAGCGTCAAATTAATGTTAAATAATATGACGTCAATGGTGGAGAATATTCAGAAAAAATCTACTGAATTGATTATAAAATAACGGAGGTTAGGTACGGATTTGTGTTATGTATGTCCTTGAACTAAAAACAATATGAAAAAATTATAAAAGCGCCAAAGAGTCTTGATACGTACAAAAATGAGTTATTGCTATAACTTTTTTTTAAATCTGTGAATGTAGTTCAGAATATATTTAGAATGTTGAGAATGGTGAACTACTTTGAATGTTTGTCAGTTACTATAACTGTTTTTCTGCCCTAAAGGTCCCGTCTTATGAATCCAACCCGTACATGTACAATCGAACCAACTGAATCATGACCCACTTGCCTGATAATTCGCTTGAAACTTTCAAACTTGTAAGATCTATCACGTATAATGCACTTACGACGTTTTAGGTACTAATAAAATATAATTACGTCAATACAGGTCGCAGAGCTATGCAATTTTAACCTTTGTTATCATTGTACACCCATAGTACAAGCTCTGCTTAGTTTGGGGTTAGGTGATGCTGTGTGAGTAGTCCGGAAATATTATTATTATTGCCATAAAACCACATTTCACACTTACACAGACATTTTTTGAATCTCGAGCTAGTTCTCGCTTATTTAATCTAAACTTTTTGATGATGGAAAAAATATATTTAAAAAATGGGGTGTTCTACAAGTGTGTCATATTATGTCAAGTTGTCAGTCAATGTGAAAAAATAGAAACTAAATAGGAAAATGCTTGATATTTTTTTATAATGGCTAATTTAGAAGAACAAAGTTCTCGGATTGTAGTCTTAAGTGAGGAAGGCTATGGCATACGGGAAATATCACGCGAATTGAATATTTCTCGGAATACGGTGAGGACCTGGATCAGACGGCACGCCGGAGAGGGCATCCTCGAGGACAGACGTCATAACCACGGCGTTAGCCAACTCACGAACGAACAAAGAGTGGACATGCAACACCATTAGGAAGAACATCCTTTTACTCCCACCCGATATTTTGCGGCGGATGACGTCTGTCTACAAACTATTAGAAATTATTTGCACGGCACTGGACTGCATTACAGAATCTTATAATTTAAATTAGTTCTATTAAAGATTAAATAAAGTTTTTTTTTCATTTCACAAATTTTATTACTCTTTTTACTTATATAGCTTGAAAGACCAACAATGGCATGTTTCTGTCCTTAAAATACTTATAGGAATGACGTGATTGAAACCTGTTAATGAATTAATATAAAGTTTATGCTGGTTCTTCACTTGGCCGTATTTTCCCATCATCATCATCATCCGCAGCCCGACTTCACCCACTGCTGGGTATAGGCCTCCTCTTGCTCTCGCCACCCATTACGGTCTTGTGCCAATTTCATCCAGGTGCGTCCTGCGACTTTAGCGATTAGTATTTTCCCAAACATTACTGTATTATTTTTGATTTTATATTTTAGAGAAACAAATGCGACTAATAGTTGAGCAAATTTAATACGGCCAAGTGAAGTGGCACCATTACGTTCGTAGAAATCTTCCTATAATTACCTACGTAAATACCGATAAAGACAGTAACATCAACTCTTCTGTTTCATATACGAGCTTAGTCGATACTGTCCGATTTATTTAACAGTACACTCAGTAAATGTCAGTGTCTAATCAAATGATAACAAGTTCGTTACCAAGGCAATATCATTTTCAAGCGAATTTCGACCTACTTGTATTTAAAGTGATAAGCAAAAATAATCATAATAGTTAAAGAGCCAGCTTAAATCTGACAACACATTCTTTACGGTATCTGAAATTTCGTCCAGTGAGACTTCTATACCCAGTTAACAAGCGATGGGTACTAGCTAACCCCGGCCGCGGTAGGTTTGGGGTCCCTCAGGTGAGTCAGGTATGAAAAAAAGTACATTTTTAAAGTATTTTACGGCGTCTGCCGTTTTAATATGTTTTAATATATCTCTGGAAAAATTGAAAAAAAATTATGGCTGCTGATTTTAAAGGTTGCAACATCCTGGCAGCCACTTTTCAAAATTCGAAAAAAAATAAAAAATAAAGTATTTTACGGCGTCTGCCGTTTTAATATGTTATCTATTGAACTATTTTAAGTTAATATTGAAAATGGCTGACATTTTTTCCGGTTGTAACTATCCGTTTTACAGCGAAACATTACCCGCAGTCCGTGCATACGTATGTCCACAGTTGTAATTTTTACATTCGTAAAATTTATGTAACATTAAAATTATATCATCATCTCAGCCGTAAGACGTCCACTGCTGGGCATAGGCCTCCCTCAAAGACCTCCAGTGGTTTCAGCTGGCAGCGGCCTGCATCCACCGTGAGCCCGCAGCCTTCATCAGATCGTCCGTCCATCTAGTTGGTGGACGTCCTACGCTGCGCTTGCCGATCCGAAAAAAAAAACACATACGGAACACATGCGTACTTTAAATGTGCATAATAAAATAAGGAAAAAAAGTTCCATTATAAGTGTAAGGATAACTATTAATTAAGTGCAGAATTTATAATGAATCCATTGTACTAAGTTAAATAACTTAGTATTCCGATAATGAATCATTTTAAATAGTTGGAAAACGATATCATTTAAAAATAAATTAGGTTGGAAAGATTTTGTTGCAATAAAATGTATATAATGTAACCATAAATATTCAGTATTTATGTTATTATTTATACAATAGTTAATTAATTTTAAATGTATCGCTTAATTTATTAAAACTAAGTGAATGGTTAGCTGTAGTACTGAGTCGTTTCCGGTTGTCAAACCTAACCTAATATAACGACTCGCGACTTCAGCACGACATTCTGTTTTCTGCGCGACGTAGCGACTAGACCTCTAAAAGTGAAAAGTGTTGTAGTGGTGTGCTGATGGAGACTGTTTTAAGGTTAGACACTAATTTGTAATAAACTGTGTAAAAGTGATTCATATATTTTTTGAGTGGTCTTACGTAATTTTAATTTTACTTAGTAACCTATAAATACCCCTCTAACATAAGGCTGTAACAAATATAAAAATATTTTAAAGATGTAAAAAAATCAAACATTAATTAGATATATTTATAATTCATATCAGAATATATTTATTTTTGGAAATAATCTATAATGATAAAATATTTTATCATTAATTTTCATCTTCGGAATCACCTTTAGAAGGTGACAAGTAACTATAAAAATAAAATATATGGAAGGATCAAGCTTGCATCAAAGCTCCGGACTTTTTAATTAAAATTTTCGTTCATATCTACAAGGCTGTCCTTGTAGGAATTAATGAACAGTTGAAATCTCCCATCATCAACATCGATGGATTTTTTAGCATTGTACATACTGCAAGTGTACTTCTGGAACTTTCTTCTAACATCAAACAGTTCACGTAAGGTATTCTCAGTCAGGCCAATGTCACCGAAAGCAGCAAATGCTTTTTGAAATTCAACGTTATTTTTTAGTAACATGAAAGGTTTTTTTTTCTCAGATTATAAAAAGCTGGATTTGAATCACAACAAGTGAAAGCGTGGAAGCCAATTAAGCTTTCAGCTTTCAGCTAGAAGTGGTCCAAGTTGTGTATATATTTTGCTGACATCAATAAACCTTTCGATGTTTCCTGTCCAGGTTAGCATACAAATGTGAGAAGATTTTTCAAGTTAACCATATTGCCCAGCATGATTATTAAAATAATCTGAACCTCTAATAACAATATTAGACTGATCAATAATGCTACAAGCATGGAAAATAATTTTACTGTAAGCCGTACGGGCCAGGTGTGCCTTTGTTTTCGTAAAAGGAACTAAATCCCCACCACTCAGCCCTAACACAAAAGAAGAAAATATTTGACTAAAGAGATAGACAGAGAGAGAGCATAAACTACCACATGTTTTCTACGCATAAACTGCAAGTAATGTTTCGCTGTAAAACGGATAGTTACAACCGGAAAAAATGTCAGCCATTTTCAATATTAACTTAAAATAGTTCAATAGATAACATATTAAAACGGCAGACGCCGTAAAATACTTTATTTTTTTATTTTTTTTCGAATTTTGAAAAGTGGCTGCCAGGATGTTGCAACCTTTAAAATCAGCAGCCATAATTTTTTTTCAATTTTTCCAGAGATATATTAAAACATATTAAAACGGCAGACGCCGTAAAATACTTTAAAAATTTACTTTTTTTCATACCTGACTCACCTGAGGGACCCCAAACCTACCGCGGCCGGGGTTAGCTAGTACCCATTGCTTGTTAACTGGGTATAGAAGTCTCACTGGACGAAATTTCAGATACCGTAAAGAATGTGTTGTCAGATTTAAGCTGGCTCTTTAACTATAAGGTGGGTCATGATTCAGTTGGTTCGATTGTACATACAAAAATATAATTAAAAAATAAAAATTGCTAAACCAAAAATACCTACTTTACACTTTTTGTTTTTTATACGAATAATGACACATCTGTTCAGGTAATTTGATATCAATAATTTAATACGACTTCAAAATCTCGATTTAATTAAAATATGTCACACGTGTCAACTATATCTTAGAAAAAAATCTGGTCTATTTTGTGTGTTGCTCTAACAATAAATTGTATACAGTGTGCAATCATTGAGTGGAAGCATAAAATGTATGACACTTGCTTTATGGATTTTTGTCAATGAAAATGAAATAAGATTTTTAATTATGAATTAATGAATAGGATATCAACAATTCTTAAACTATAAACGCCTAATAATGGACGAAACCATCTCTGAAAATATAAGGAGGTTAGAGCCACATTCGTTGTTGGGCTGGGATCGCTAGGAAGATGTTTGAAATTATTATACTCCCGTCCACAAGGTCTTTGTATATCTACAGAACACAAGCGTGAATACAGGTAAAATTTAGTTGTAACTAGCTGGCCTATTACGGCATCACATTGATGCAAAACCTTTCCCTAGAATCACTTTACGCACTGCTACAAACCGCATAATGATTCGTTCAGTAGTTTTTGATTTTATGGCAAACATAAAGACAAACAGAGCGAAAGACGCGGAAACTTTAATTTATAAAATGTAGAGATATGACTGTCAGTATCCGCGGGCTCGTATTACAATACACAAAAAGACGTCAATTAAAATGTGTAGGATAATTTTACCTGTAACTTCACGCTCAGTAGAGCCACCCATCATCCGATTCACGCCGCCACGCATCGTGCAGTTTTCCACTCGTTGATAACTTGCTGCTCCTATGCTCGACTTACTGTACATTGACAACGCATACCGTCACCTTAGATTACCGTAACGCATATAACCGTGAGAGTAAACTTTGTGCTGCTATCATGTGGACCACGTACTGTCCACAAGATAATCCTCAATAAACAACCAAGAAACCCGCGATTTCTACTCGCTGACAATGTGAGATTCGACGGCCATTTGTTGTTGAGATTTCCAACACCGGACGTTTCTGAAGAAAACACGGGTGGCCGTGGAGCTGCTGACAACAAGTGGGAACCAGGCCCATGAGGCAGAACGCGCCGGGTGTGGCTCCAATGTGCTGTGACCTTTCAACTTTGCAATATTACCCGACCACATTTCTATTAGCTCTAATTCCAACGGTACAAATTGGTGAAATAGCTTCCATCACGCAAGTAACACACTTTGCCTCCATAAAATAATTTCGGAACCAATAAATCCTTTATAACAACGTAATTAAATAAAACTTTGACTTAAAGCAAAGCTATTCGTGCAATCGGAAACCGTCGTTTATGATGTTATATCCAAGAAGCATGCATGCCCTTAGAAGTTTCAGTTGTTTTCATTATTGCCTCAGGTATTTGGTTGTGGTTAAACTTTGAAATTGGATATTGCATAGAACGACAGATTACATAACTTCATCGAATTTATTAGGTAGAAATAGAAAGGTTCTTTATAGTTCCAGTTGATCCACCTATTTTTTTCGTGAAATGTAGCTTTACCATGAGTTGCTATTTTATCTGCTGTAAATTTACATCACGTTATAATCCCATACATTTGACAGATTTTTCAAAAATAAATTTTATCGTTATCTGTCAATGTTTTGGGTTACAACATGTAAATTTACAGCAGATGAAAAGCTTATCCGTATGGGTCTGGTGAATTTCCATATCTCAGTCATTGCAGTCCTTCAATCAATAATCTTTATAGAAATTTAAAACAAAAAACTTATAACAAACAGTTATAACAAAAAAATTATAAATGAAATAACTGGATAACCTAAC
The DNA here is from genome assembly GCA_929108375.1 of Gymnoscelis rufifasciata. Classification (NCBI taxonomy): domain Eukaryota; kingdom Metazoa; phylum Arthropoda; class Insecta; order Lepidoptera; family Geometridae; genus Gymnoscelis; species Gymnoscelis rufifasciata. The sequence continues at coordinate 11,907,806 of OV815303.1, forward strand.
GAAGGTAATTGTAATATTTTTTTAATAACTTCTAAAACATTTTTTACTTTATATTTTAATTAAACCAATCAATGGCTTGTTTCGTTACATCAGACTTAATATTAGGTCCTTACATATGAAATTGGCGTTTTTCGTACTGGCCACTTTAATCACAAATTTCTCCTCTTTGGTAAGGAATTCCAAATTCAAATTTGTACAGCTATAGACTCATGTATTTGTGCTTCGATGATCGTCATTCATTTGTTTTTTTTTCTTCTGTTTTTTTCTGTTTGCGTCACTCATTTTACAAAATGGAAAACTTAAAATATCGCATTATTTACGAGTACGAGTTCCGCCGTGGCACTAGTGCTGCGGAAACAACTCGAAGGGTGAATGATGTGTATGGCGGTCGTGTTGCAAAAGAAAACACAGTTCGTTTTTGGTTCCAACGTTTTCGTTCTGGAAATTTCGACTTGCAGAACAAGCCCCGTGGACGGCCTGAGACTCAAGTTGATAATGAAGAGTTGAAGGCTATTGTGGAAGCGGATCCATCGCAAACCACGTCAGAGTTAGCTGCAGGCTGCGGTGTTAGTGATAAAACTGTTTTAATTCACTTGAAGCAAATTGGGAAGATTAAAAGCTGGAAAGGTGGGTACCTCACGAATTGACTGAAGCAAACCGGCAAACGCGCGAACAAACTAAATTAGAAGAGCTTCAATTGGAAAGTCTAAGACATCCTCCGTACTCCCCGGACCTTGCTCCAACAGATTACCATTTTTTTCGAAATTTGGATAACTTCTTGCAAGGGAAAAAATTCAACTCCGATGGGGCAGTCCAAATCGCCTTCAAAGATTTTATTGATTCCCGTCCGACTGGTTTTTTTAGTAAAGGGATCAATGAACTACCTATAAGATGGCAAAAGTGCATAGAAAATAATGGTTCATACTTTGATTAATTAAATATATTATATTAAAAAATATTCGACTTTTTGTTCCTCCCATACAAAACGCCAATTTCATATGTAAGGACCTAATATATTTATATATATTCAATCTGTCTCTACCGTTATTAAGTCGTAAAAAGTAGTTTTTATAAGATTTATGACTAATATAATCCTGTTATACCTACTCTGATCATATTAATTATTTAAAGCCTATCTAGCGCTATTCGTCATCGTTTTTAATTTTAAATTAAAAAATATATAATCATTACGAGAATTTGACACGAAGAAGATGAAGAATGAATGAATTTTAAATCAGATGAAGCCTTCATCTGATTTAAAATGGATTTTCGTGCAGGAATTTTTAATATCCTTAGTTAAAGTTAACTATATTATATCCTAAAAGTACTAAGTACTTAATTTAACACTATATTTTAATTACAATGGGTTTAAAAGTTTAATTTATGGTTTAGGCATGACGAGGTTACAGACGGACTAGGTGACATTTGAATGTATTTTATATGTAGGTACTTATATATTATTAAAAAGGAACTTATATTTATATTTTTCTCAACTTATCATAATTTATATGATTAAGGCAGCTTACAGTCACATAAAATAAAATTTTGACAATGTTTGTCATTTTTGGTCGTAAATTACTTTAAGTTATAACTTGTAAATTGTCATGGTTTTTAACGATATTACAACTTATAACCAATATGGCTATACCAAACTATTTACAATTATTACTATCTTATCTAACTAAAAATATGTATCTTATTTTAATAATATAAATACAGAAGAAAGAAAGGATTCAACTTCATATCTCTTGCAGCTGAATTTTACAAAAAAAAAAGATAAGTTGAAATCACTGTTTATACTGTTTATTTGTCTGTGATACAGATTAAATACCATTCACGGCAAAAAAAAGATACTATAATAGACATTAAATGAGTTATGATATAAATATGAGATGGATAAACGTGTTTTACAAGGAACCGTTCAATTTCATGGTAGGATAGTGGTTGAAATTTTTCATATAATATTTGGTAACAAATGTATTTACTTTTAACTCTTAAAGAAATATTTAGACCTTTACAAACTCTATTATAAATAAATGACCCTACGATACGAGCAAAACGTCGAGCAAAACGAGTTCTACACGATGGTATTTTATAGGGATCACTAGTATCTTGTTAACTTGTCAAAATTTGCCGCCTTATTGAATGTCATTGGTCAATGACATTAAACTCCTTACTCTCTTTGTCTGTGCTCCACGGTCGGTGTATTGTGTCTGTAATTTATCTTTAAAAATATTAGTTACAAACCAGCTTATACTCTCGAAGTTTTATTCATCACTAGTGGCCCGCCCCGGCTTCGCATGGGTTTTTATTCAATTTTTTTCCAGGCAATTATTTGATTTTTTCTCGCCTTTTAAACCTTCCCTGGACCTCCACGAACATTTCAGGACTATGATAAGATAAATCCGTTCAGCCGTTCTCGAGTTTAAATCAGACTAACGAACAACAATTCATTTTTATTTATATAGATATCTCCCAGAACTTCCAACCACAGTTTGGTGAGGATGGTGAGGATAAAAATGCTGTCTTTTTATAATACATTTAAAGAACAGTCCTCTACCGTCTAGGTCTTCACGTCCCATCTTAGACCACATCGTCACTTTACATCAGGTGAGATTGTGGTCAAATGAAGGCTTATCGAGCATGAAAAAAAAACAGTTGCCTCACTGTTAACATCCCTGTATCCCTTTTATTTATTTATTTATAAGGCTTTTTTACAAGCCGATTCCCAAACTGTAAAACCGTAAGTTAATACAGACTGCCATCAAATCTGAAACACCAGTTTATTTGTGATTATTATTTCTCTATTTAGGAATACCCATAATGTTGTCTTTTTTTCTTTTATATGTCACATTAATACCTTTTTTATTGTCTGTATTTTATAAAATAAATTGGATATTTGATGCCGCAGTGAAATCGAACCATTACACTTGCAGTACGGGCATCTTGCCAATTGATAGCTACACCTATATCTACCTATAAGTACTAGCTGAAGTTGTTATCGGCCTTGACAGGTTGTTTGTTTGAGGCGCGACCATAAAGGTTATATTAATCGTTATAGTTACAAGCCCCCACTTCGGAACATTGATGCTCTATACTTTTGCTCTTTCTTATTAAATTGATAAAACAAAAAAATGGTGTCCAGTATTTTTTTACTGACTAACAAACGGGCTAAACAAAATAAATAGCTTTTTATGTAGTTATCATGCCTATCTATATATATAAAAATGAATCCCTATTTCCCTTGGTCACGGCATCACGCCTGAACGGCTGGACCGATATCGCTAATTCTTTTTGTTCTGTTCGTTATTATCAGAAGGTTCTTATGAAAAAAAAATATGAAGGAAATTGCACGGAAAATTAGAAAATTTAAAATTACTTAACCACCATATAAAATTATTAAACTTTTTTAATGTAACCTTAAGACATTTGACATAGAATTGACAGTACCAATTCGAATTCAATATTCATAGTCATAACTATCGGGTCAGCTAGATCAACCTGACAACTTTATATAATAAAACAATTAACTTAATAAAATAAAAAATCTGCTAATTTATGGCGTCTAAGGCGGAACAAAGTTCGCCGGGTTAGCTAGTCTATAATATTAATGGATGGTCTTTTAAGAACGTTTCCTTTAAACTATAACGGTTAATGTACACTGTACCTGTACTGGTACCTGCGGTTATAGTCCCGTCTGAAAAATCCACCGTGTCTAGCCACACCTACATTGCTAACGTTAGCCGTCATTTAACTTAATATCAGCCTGTATAACTACACATATATGAAAACCTTTAACCTACCGTGCCGCCCCACTAAGTGTTACCACTAATTTAAACCAAAGATCCCATTTCCTCGATACCGCTACTGGTACTGACAGTACGAAGGGTCGTGGGTAGTTTGCTAAGTTGTTTTATTGCGACACTGTTATTAGCTTGGGGTTGGGTAAACATGAACACGTTATATGCAATACAAACACTTAGGGTGCTGATATTCTAAATTTGTGTAGAAAAATTAAGAAGAAATAACGTGGATTACTAGCGAAATGCGGGGCTCGAACCCATGTCTTACATACGCATGGACGTCCTAAACGCTACACCAACCTCGTCACTACGTCATCGCTTCAATTTCTTCTACACTTGTAACTACGAGTTACAGCCTCATACTTAATCGTTGTGTTAGTTTCAACCTATAAGTGGGACTTATCATTTGGTAATATGCACGGCAATGCAATCATTTCTGTTGTCGAGCTTCCCGCAGTACCGACGCCTTTGTATGAAACAATTGAACGTCAGTACGACGTACGTCAAACGCACCGCTTCGGTACCGCAGCCATACGTCTCATACGCGTCAATTTAAATCACTGTTCGTCAACATTTGACGTAGGGTTACATTTACGTAGGTTAAGTTCTTACTTGCAAGCTGCTCCGATTTAGATATCCTGGCATATTGTCGATTCTTTTTTTTACACTCAATGTCAGATTTTTAACCCCTGACGCAAAAATATGGATGCTATAAGTTTGACGTGTCTGTATGTCTGTCTATGGCATCATAGCTCCCAAACAGATGAAGCGATTTCAATGCGATTTTTTTTGTATGTAAGGTGATTTTTGCGCGAGTTTTCTTAGATCAGTTGACCCGTGTACCTTTAAAGGGGTGAAAGTTGAAGACAAACCGAATATCTGCAAATATATACGAGTGGGGTCTCAAATGAAGCGCATCCTGTGCACATTACAAAATAGTATGATTTATAATTTATTTGTTGTTTTACAACCGAACCAACCAACCGACAAAAAAGCCTTATTTTATTTATCGTATCTGGTAATTTTTTTTATACTGCAGCAAAGAAGCGATTAGGAGCTATAGCTTATTTTTGTTCTGAAACTTTACAATAATTATTGTTAGTCTTGTTTTTAATTTGTTATTGGAGCAGATTCGTAGTCGTCAAGGTAATTCGATATTTTATAATAAGCTTTCTTACGTAGATCGTTTTTTACAATATTTTGAAATTTAGTGATTGATAACTGTTGCAATTCGTTAGGAATCTTGTTGTTTCATGATGCACACAAGCGTAGTTAAAAATGGCTCGCCGTGTGAGTGGTAGTTGACACGAGTTGTAGCAGCGGTGATCTTGACCCTTCGAGTATAGAAGAAGCAATGTGACATGTCGCACCTGTCCCGTAATTATACCGCTCTTATTATGAGCAAAACTTGAGAAAGGGATACTTTATTCCAGCTAATTTCTAATAAAATTTGAATGTGTTGCATTTTCATTTCAATGTTATAGATCTACAGTCAATAGTATACGTAGTAAGAAATTCCTGAATGCTAACTGACGACCGGAACTTCACGACAGCATTGAAATTCATATGAAGGTTTCTTATTAGGAAATCGTCGCGCTGCCAAAACTCGTGTAATCTACTATGAACTTGCATCAAAATATTAACTGAGGATTCTTTATTACAGTATAAAATACTATGAAGGTATGGTGGTATCGATGGGTTATACTCGTAGGCTTCAATTTTTAAGACAGGTTAACCAGCTTCTAATTTTATTTAGGTAGGTACTTTATTTTAATTTTTTTTGGAAAACTTCATGTTAAATGTTAAAAAAACAATAACAATAAGGCTTCGGCCAAGCGGCTCGGGTCATTTTTGCCTGAATACGTCCCGCTCTGTGGTCGCGGTGTGTAGGTGTGCAAAGAGCCATAGTAATGTATGAGTGTATGAAAAGCCGTGTTGGCTAAGTGGACACTCGACTTTCATTCCGAAGGTCGTGGGTTCAAACCCCGCCACGCACCTCTGGATTTTTCTTCTTGAGACATTTATGTGCGCTTAGCAAAGCAAGTGTTTAACTTGCTTTAACGGTGAAGGTAAACATCGTGATGAAACCGGCATGTTCTGAAAACTTTAAAGAGTTTGAAGGACATGTGACATTCACCAACCCGCACTTGGCCAGCGCGGTGAATTAAGGCCTAATCTCTCTCGCCTAGAGAGAAGTCCCTGTGTCCCAGCAGTGGGAATGTTAATAGGGTGATGATGATGATGATCATGATGAATGTATGAGTAGCGTCCACCACGGAAGACGCTTCGCAGTCGCTTTGGTCGCGCAAGTTTGGCCGAAGCTTTAGAATTAACATGCCATAGTAGCTAAATCGTAAAGAAAAGAAATGCTATATGTATATTATCCACTTAAAAATAAATGTGATGAAAATTTTAATGGAATATGATGTTTTTTAAGTCGAAATGTCGAATGAAATAGACGTGAGGAAAATTGAAGGAAAAAATACATGTGGCACCAACCTCACATAATCTGGGGTAGTGAAGAACAAGGCTATGACGATGATAATGTTTTTAGTGTAACATAATTTAATATCATTGGTATATTTATGCACAAAGTTAAAAAACTTAGTCGCGGGTGTTCATGAGATGACAAAACTTATGACAGAAGAAGGTTATGGCATTATTTTCTAAACTCTTGAGCTATAAGAGTGCAAAAAGTTTCTAATGTTTAGTAGTTTAAACTTAACTAGGATGTTGTATTGAAACTTAAGCTTAATTATATTTATTGATAAAGGTTTACAAAATATCGCGGCGGCGCTAGCAAATAATTGGCCAAGTCATACATTTGATTTCTTTTTTAGATTATTAATTTCATTTGATTTGACATTGACATTTAAAATATGACTACGTGAGGATTGATTTTCGTAGGAATTTTTTTTCTTGAATAATGACTTAAAAAAATTTAGCTCTTTAGAAACTGTATTTTGTTAACCTTAAGAAAAATATGATTTTTAACGAGATTTTATACCACGCGAATTTAATTATAACTATATATGTTTTTGGGACTGTTGGTTAGGGCGGGGCGGATTTTCAGCATTTAGACTCGAGGTGGTCCATTGTGTGTAATTGGGACTGTAGATAGATAGCGAATTATAAAAATTTACTAGATATAATAATATTTACTTTCCAGTGCTGGGACACAGAGACTTCTCGTCTTGACGAGAGAGATTAAGCGTTTCACCACGTTGCCTAACTAGTTAAATTTGAAAAATCCTGATTCCAAATGATAATGAGCTTGTGATGAGCTTCCATTTAATATCCCACTCGGGTACATTTGCACACATTCGGTTATGCTACCCCACTTTCAATACCCACAAGTTAAAAACGGCTCGACCGATTTTATCAAACATGTCTAAGAACAGTCGCGCGAAACTCACCTTTCATACAAAAAAAGGTAAATTGAAATTGCTTTATCCATTCGAGAGCTATGGTGCCACAGACAGACAGACAGGCACGTCAAACTTAATATATCACCCCTCTTTTTCGGTTGGGAGTTAAAAATACCGTAGTGACTTTTAGGACGTCCCATGTATTCTATTTCTGGGCCATGGGTAAGTTCGCTTTAGAGTCATTAGTTCGTCTATGTTAGCACGCACGCTGAAGTAGGTTAACTACCAACAGTCAACATTTTCTATATCCACACATTTTGTATCTACTATCTACAATTTCTGTTTCCGGTCTGGTGATTATAATTATGATTATATCAGTCAACTAAAACTGTAGAAAGTACTAACTTAGCTTTGTTTAATGATATTCATTTATTTATTTATTATGCTAAGTCACTCGCATTAATATATTTTTTAGAGTTCCGTACCCAAAGGGTAAAACGGGACCCTATTACTGCGAGAGCTCGTCGTCTCTCTGTCACCAGGCTGTATATTAAGAACCATGTTAGAAAGAAATATAAAAATTTTGAGGGATGACTTATTTCTCTTGCGGCTTTAATAACAAATCCTAAAAACACATAAAAAATAACTAGATAAGGGAGCTTCCGTAAAATAAACGTAATTTTTCAAGTTAAATGACGTTTTTTAAACTTTTAAATTAAATAACTGTACCTACTCGGAACCCTCGTTCGGTGTAGTATGAGTTCATTTTATACTTATTAAATTTATTGTTTATGTAGATAGAGATAATAATCGATAAATGGAATCAAAAATATTTTACTTCTTTTATAATAGTTTTTTATGCAAATCGTACATCAACCTTTTCGGAAAAAGTTGCATTTGTACAAGAATGTCAACCCCGGATTAATGTCGCATGCCTCTTTTATATACACCGTGTATTGAAAGCGATATGACATTTGAACATCCGCCAACACCGGGGGTGTCACACCGTCTATCGTCACGCTATAGAACTTTCAAACAATGCATGCAATGCGAAACATTTCAAGGGTTAACTCACTTCCGGATGCGGTACCAACTATGCCGAAAACGCTATCGGTTTGAAGAATCCCCATTTATAATCAAACAGCAAAAGATAGATTGCTTATGCTTTTGGCTGACAAGAATAATTACTATACTTATTCTTTATGCCAATCCAGATATCAAACGGTAATTATTTATTTGGCAACAACTGACCGGAACATAAGAAGTTTTCCGTTGGCATCGTGTAGGCTATGTGCCACTCGTGTTTACATCCAGTAATCTTGATTCTTTTATAAATCATGTCCCCTGCTATTTATAGCATTTTGTTTGTAAACAGTGTTATGGTAATGAAAGGTTGTTGAGTTATTGACGAGCGTATTATTGTGCCTTTTATATGTACAAGGACAATAACATCAGAATGCACGGATTCTTTTATTTTATTTTTATCTGTCACATAAATAAAAAGTTCCTTGTTCCCTTTCTCAAATTTATAATTATAATAAACAAGCAGTCACGGATTTATAATGACTGAGACTATTAATTACGGTAAAAATATTTGTCCGGAAATATTTATTATTTAACCTATTTCCTTTTTTTGGATCTAAAACCCCTGCTCGGCTTTGCACGGGTAATTATTATTAAAATATCATTTTGGAATCATTCGATACCGCATCAACGGTGCTTGCGTATACTGAATGAATGGGTATATAGTCGAAACCGGACACTGTCCGGACCGATAATACTAAGCATGCGAGTAACAAAATGGATTCCTCAGTAAAGATTCGTTACTCGGTACTGGATGGAGTACCCGTTACCCAGTAAGTACCTAGTAAACGAAGTCGTTTATAGATAATACACCCAACCCGTGGTAAGCTCTAAGCTTGTGTTACGGGTACGTGACATCTGATACACTTAATATAATAGACATAGTACATGTATTTTTAATTGATGAAGAAACAGTAATACTTGTTATAACTTTTTAAATTATCATGGTTTTTAACAATATTATGATTTAAAACGGGTAACATACCATGATTTGACGGTTTTTGAGTTTTCCGATATTTTGACGCTGTTGCAAGCGCCATGATCACGGAAACAACTGAATTGTCATTGTCTTTGCGATTTGGGCAGACGGTTATTCACAAACGAACCGGTCTACCCTCTTTCTGAGTCTTTTATTGCGAGGTTGACACTCACTAGTGCTACTACCACTTGTTTCATTCTCGAACGCAACTCGATCACGACACACTACACTGACCGTGTCTTGGCGAATAACCGGTGTTACATATCGGAAAACTCAAAAACCGTCAAATCATGGTATGTTACCCGTTTTAAATCATAATAGTAATACTCGTATATGAGTTTGTTACTTGGAAACCAATGGCTATTAATAAATAAGACAAATTGCTTTGTTTTCTGATTGTATGCGTCATCTTTGCCATAGAAATGTAGTCATAGTTTTTTTCGAGCTAGGATGAAGATATTCCGTAGGCTATGTTTACCTAGGTGCAAGGTTTAAATGTTAACTTACTTTTATTATTTTTTTTATTTAAATTTGTGTTTTATAAATAATGTTTCTATCTATTCTATTCAACCTAAGTACACAAAGATTTTAGTATACTTAGGTATAATAATACTCTGGACTCTATAGCCAATACACAAGGTGGATGATTAAAAAAAAATAGAGTATAATTCATTCGGACGGCAACTGTTAGACATAATTGAATGATATGGGTCGGAAAATACTCTATCAATCGATAGTCTTGTAAGTGGACTGTCTAGGTTTCACTGTGCGCTTGCCAAACCGTATGCTTTATTAAAGAATGTTGTCATTTGTCATCCCCAACTAATCATTTTCAAGAACTTGTTTAACAATTACGGGTATCATACCATAATTTTACGGTTTTGGGGTTTTCCTATATTTTGACGATTGTTGTAAGCGCCACGGTCTTTACTAAATATCATGTTTTAAAAAGCAGTTCCATGTGATATGCAACTCGTTTGTAACTCGCTTTTATATCGCATTCTTTTTACAGGTTAATATATTCTCATTTTCTTCTAAAAATGCATCAAACATGAAAGTTCATGTTTTTTTTATAGTTTCAACCGAAGTCGTTATTTTGAGTCGTTAGTCAACTCACACCATGAATCTTGTCCCAACTGGTGTGATTTGACGAATAGTAAAAACAATATTATTTTCATTCTGCAACTCACACCACCCTTTGTTCCCATTGAATTTATGCGTAGGGTTCTATCACAAACTGTTACTAACATTTAACGCTAATGTTATATTATAATAAATCCTTTGCGTGAAAGGATGTACTGTAACGACGACCTTTTTCATACGCGAAACGAAAAATAAATTATCATATTGGCTCACGCAACTAACGATCTACAATTTTTTGCCCAACATTAAGCAGTTGCTCAGAAATAGAGGAAGACTGGAGAGTTATAACTGTTGCCATGGCGTCAGCGTTTTGGAGTCGCTCGCGCAGGGAAGCACGCCCGTGACGTGTGCGCTTGGCAAAACGCCAGGACGGTCGCAGAGACGGCCTGTCATTGTCACTACACGCTACATTTACTGCAATTTTTGACGGAACTTTCTAGTTAGTTTGTTTTGATACTTTCTGTATAAGTATCCAGATTTGTGTATGTATATATTTTGCAGGTTATTCAAACAACTTTTGTTTTTTTTTTCATAAACCGTAAACCATGTTCTGATATCTAGTCTATGAAACACAAACATAGACACTGGCAGAGTTGTGACAACACAAACATAACGAGCCATTCAACCAAGAAGAAGAACATATAGACTTTCGATATACGATTCACTCTTTATCAAGAATTCGTTTTTCTGACAATTGAGTATGGAATCTGTCTTACTTACTAGTCCGCCATACTTATAAAAATTGTAAAGAATCAAATTTTTAAGTCATACGTTTGCTGAGATATTTGGGTCTAATAATGTTTTTATACTTTTTTAACCTTAATATCTCAGATACCGGACAATCCAACCAAGTGTTCAATTGAACTTTATTAATCCTATGTAATTTATTTTGCATTTAGTCTGTCGGTTGACATGAGTTTCATCACTGGCGAATCACCTAAACGCAAAAGAGCAGAAGATTTTTGATAGTTTTTTTAATCCAAAAATCACGGAAACTCGCGATTGTAACTCTCTTATAATGAAGTCTGAGATCAGTTTTGTTTTAGAATATCCGTAAACATAATAAATTGCCTGCTTCCTGCGCTGCGCTGTGGCTAATAGTTAATTAATATCGAATGGAGTGGTAATGCCAAAAATCATTTAATTGTGTTGTTTTTTTTTATTTTAATCACAGAAGGTTTATTACATTTGCTATAGGTTAACCTAGGAAGTGTGTATCCTACTATCCTACTTCCTACTATACTATTATTATAAAGGCGAAAGTTTGTAAGTATGAATGTATGGATGTTTGTTACTCTTTCACGTAAAAACTACTGAACCGATTTAAATGAAATTTGGTACAAAGAATCTCTAGAGCCTGAAAAATAACATAGGCTACTTTTTACCGCGGGAAAACGTCATTCCGCGGGAAAATCCATTATAACGCGGGTAACACCGCGGGGCACAGCTAGTTAACTAATAAAGCTAGTCATATTATACTAGTCCTATACGCCTCGCCGTTGCCCTTGTTTTTGAATATTCCCGCAGAAATAACCTAATTTCCCTCGATTAAAATTAACATAACTAGCACTGAAATATTTTATCAAATCGAAAAAGAAGCTTCAGAGATAAACGCGATCAAAAAAACTCTTCGTCTTCTCTTCTCTATAATATAATATTATCTCTTCTCTTCTTTATAATATTTTCAAAGAATAGGAACCACCAGGCATCTTCTGTTCAACTTAAATTAAAACCTACCAACTCCCTTCATATATAAACGTAATCGTAAATGTTGTTTGGTATTTAATGTACGAATTAAAAAGCGGCTAGGTAAGTGAGGGTAAATGCCAGTAGATGGCCTCCGGATTACAATGTAGGCTTAAATTAACAATGAACTTGTGAAAACATAGCGGAGACTAGATGGTGAACTATTTATGATAAAACATGCAGAATCTATGAAAAAATGTAGTGTGACTGCGGTGCTTTGTGTGTACTTCTTTCAACTAAAATAATATCAGTCAATAATATGTATTAGGTACTAGCTTTTACCCGCGGCTTCGCTCGCATTGACGCCATTAAATAAGTATTAGAGATCATTATCATATAAATAAATAAAAATTTTGTTTTTTAAATAAAAAGTATCCTTTGTTACTTTTAATACCTCCGAGAATATGTGTACAAAGTTTCATGATGATCGGTTGAGTAGTTTTCGCGTGAAAGCGTAACAAACAAACTTACATTCACATTTATATATTAATAGGGATAGGGATAGAGAAGGGATAGAGAAGGGATAGAGATAGGGATAGGGACATTTATATATAAGTAGGGATAGGGATGTACTGCCCACACTACTACTTTGATATCTTACAACTTATGCCTACCTACTCATTTTATGTGTATATCGGCTCTTGTTAGTAAATTTCATATTCATCCAAAGGTTGCCTGGAAGTGATCGATATTAGTGATAAGGCCGCCCGTTGCGTCACTGTAATATGTAATATGTGTCTCCTATGTATGTTCCTACATCGTGGTTTTGCAATAAAGAATTTTTGTATTGTCGTTCATAATTGAAAAAAAAAATATATACCTACTCACAATCTTTATCTAGATAAATGTTAATGACGTAGGTAACTTTTATATAAATGACATTATTATTATTTGAGGACAGATTATATTATAATTATTAAGGTATTGCTGGATGAAATATGTCAAAACGAAAACACAAGGTTACAAGAAAAGAGTTCCTTGATCATAAAGGTTACGTTAGCTGTTTTCTTCGATTAAATAAATCAATTAATTAATTATTTAAATGGTATCTTAACAAAATACTTTATTTGAACAAAAACTGTGTACAAAAAGGTGGGCTTAAGGCATTTTCTACGTGCCAACCTGTATTGGTTGCCTATTAAAACATATAAAATTAATTATTAAATTAATTGTAAATTGTAAATAAAATAAAAATTAGTACATTATAATGAAGCACAAGCAATGACCGCAGAATAGCTACACCAAAATATTTATAAACATTATTAGGGTGTGGCTATTCCGCGGATAATTTTCCCTATTGAACGATGTTTAGGTATAGACCAAAAATTTATATACAGTTATAGTAGTAGAAAAGACTATTCAACATTTTTTTAAACTTGTTTCAGATAAACATGTCAGACAAAGTACTTTGGACAAATTATGGAACAAACACTCGGGAGCAGTGCAAATGCTTCTAACCATATTAGAGGTTAGTAATAACTTTATTTATTTATATTTCATTATAAATAATAAATATTAAAAGTGATGTTTTGTTGATAGAGTTCAAGAGACTCAGCTACGAGCACATACATAACTTCCATACTTAGAGAAGCGCTATGTTTGAAGCAGGGAAAAGGCAAAAAAAGCACAGGTATGTAACCCTAATCATGTATCACATGCGACTATTTTAAAGGATCATTTAAATCAAATAAACTTAATATTTTAGATATAAGATAAGAAACAAATATTATATAATAGAGATTAGGCTATCAAAAATAGGTAAATAACTGGAATATTTTGGTAAATTAGTTCCTACTGTCGAATCGACGGTCAAGAAGAAAGAGGTGAAAAAAGCAGGCAAAGAAAACAAAATATCGCCACCGGGGAAAGAAAATGTGGCGCCACATATCAAAAAGGGTGGGTGACTTTTGAATATCGCTCAGCAAAATAACTTTTCGCTTAAAATCTAACAACTTAACTTATTGCAACTCACAAAAGTACACGCTTACTTATTACATTTTGACAAATATAAACGGTTGCCTACTTATCGACCCCCTAATTGTCTCCTTGCGTGATAGAAATGCGACAAAACCCGAGCACTCTAATTTACATTATAATTCAAATAGTTGATTGCATGTCACTATTGGGACATATTGACATTTAAAATGTGCAGATAGCCTTTCTACTACTGACTGGGGCTGCCTACTGACATTTAAGACGAGCTCAACACAACTTGCATTCAATCACTCAACGATGACCTTGTATATCAAATTGCCTATCCATATATGCTGCACTGCTGTAATCGATATAAACGTACATTTGGCGCAATTAAAATTTAACAGCTATATAATAAAATTGTGGAGTTATTGCCATCGCATAATTTAGCACAAGATATTGACGAGCTCAGGCTGGGTGCTGTCACTTCACATTCCCTATCCACAGCTGTAGCAGCATTAACTGAACCATGAGCTAAAAATCGAGTCATAATTGGTAGGTGTGAATAAAATGTTCGACTTTCAGCGAACAACGCCGCGAGACAGCAGTGCTCCCAACACTTCATTTTAATAAACGGCACCCAGGTGGTGATCCGTACGTTGCTCGCTACTCACAGCAAACGGGACGGCAACGTTGGCACCGAGCTCATGCTCCACGACCTCGTGTGGATCATCGCCACGCTTGCACCTCGAGGTACACCTACCCACCTCCTCCTTCCTCCTTCCACAGCCAATAACGTCGCGCCGATGCAGGCAGCACAAGATTTCGTCGAAATCAAAGGCACCCAAGCCATCATCAGAAAGCTCCTCTACACCATGCATGAGTGCAGAGACCGCCACAGTGCAACATATACGATTCTGCAAGACCTCGTCTGGATTCTAGCATCGCTCGCCACGCGAGGTTATAAATGCTAAATATACTTTTATGCCCCGCTGTATGTCGCTCTGGTTATTTGTTTATAAATCATTGTCTTCCGATTTCTATGAGCGTCTTGATTGTACTTGACCGTTTTCCGTATTTCAATATGTTTGGTTGTATGAACACAAACAAGAACACTCATTGTTTTCATTAGGAAAGCAAACCAAAAAAATATTTTTTCTATAATTACTACAGAATAGGCAACAAAATCACATCGGTGAATGTTATTATTACATAATTCTGTAAATGTATATATAAAAGAATATAATAACCTATAGGTCAGTAGTTTGTAGCATTTAACATAGCTAATTCTTATGAATACGATTTCAGATCCAAAATTCGCACTAAAAGTTCGAATGATCGGCTGTGTGAGAACGATGCACTTGATACTAAAAGGACACTACACGGACAACAAGTTGATATTTCCACTACTTGTAATCATGAAGCAATTATCAAAAAACGGTATGCAAATCACAGTGATTAAATTCGTGATCCAATTGCTTATAATGATTGTAATTAACTATGATTAACTGTTTTATAGCTGTAACGACATCGATATTAATTCGGGATGGAGTGATTGCTACCTACGAGCGGGTGTTGTCGAGTCTCGGCTTCATACCCACCGCGAGGCTTCGCCTTTGTCTCGACGCAATTGACTACTTCAGCAAAAACAGTTAAGTAAACAAACAAAGACATTTATTACCTATGTTGTATGATGGAACCTCGATCCTTTGTTTAGATGATCAATATCATCAGCTTAAAATGTCTATCCCACACACGATCCAAACCAAGGTTGGCTAACGACCTATTACAAAATAGGCCTAGTTGTCACAGCATAAAAGTAATTCAGAGTAATGGTTACAGCATGTGATGGATATGACAATCTAATTCTTATTGTTCGTGCTACATTTAAATGTTAAGGAGAGTAACAAAAACCAAATCAGCAAACCGCCTTACTGACGCGTTGCCATCTATGAAATTTACATACTTTATGTGTTTATTATTATATGTATGTTTTTGTTGTGTATAAAACTGTGTTATCATGTCCCTACGGCTAATGGACTGGGGCAATTTATATGAATGGCTGTATAAGCATAAAGTGAATACAATATCTACAATAAAATAAACTGCCTGCCTGTTCTAAGGTTTGCCAGAATGCAAATGACCTGTTAAACATGCGCCTTACTGATTTCATTCATATAATTGATTAAAAAGCCAATTTTAGAAGCTTTTTAACTTTGTGTCTTTTTTCTGTTGATTGTTTGTTATCTAATCTTGCAAGCTAGGTTATACATGCTACCCGTTTAACTAGTAGGCTTTTATTTTGCAAGCATGTACCTATCAGTCACGTGATAATGGAATATTATCATAACATAGAGCTGACTTGATGAAACAGTTGGAAGGTAGCCATAAGAACTCCGTTATTATAGTAAAATCAATCGACTTGTACTTATAACACTGATAAACTATTTAAAAAAACCGACTTCAACATCTTATAAAATCCCAGTGTTACTCTCGATTTCTCTGGGATCCCATCATCAGATTTTGACCTGGTGACATTGAGCATATCCTTTTAAATATAATCTAAAGTTCAAATAAAAAAACCGAGATTACAAATCATTTGTTCCCTTAAAAGAAATAACGCATAATATTTTGTAATGTGCACGTGATCCGCTTACATTTGAGACCCCACTTGAGAATATTATGTAGGTATTTCTTCCCCACTTTCTCCCATCACTACTTTTAAAAAAACACTTTTTAAGCTTCAAAAAACAAATACTCATACAAGTAAAAATTCTATAAGACTTATTGTATATATTATATTGCTTATTTAAAAAAAATGGCAAAGACATGTAGTGCAGACTATGTTGAAACCTATCGTTGAGGTACAGCACCACCCCAGTCCGCAGCCATGCGACAGTCAGTTTACACGTGCATAACTCACAGCAGAGGTGTGCTGCATGCAGATTGTGAAGACGGGGCTCTGTAACGTACTCCTAAGGGTGTTCGACCGTTGGGACCGCTACGAGGGCCGCATGCGACTGAAGATATGCGCTCACATACTGCAGACTTTGCAACACTTGTGCAATATCAGTACGTATTTTTAGAACAGCTTCTTTTCTAACTAATTAGCTCCACAAGTGTGCTGCATGCAGGCTTTGAAGGCGGGCTCCGTAACGTACTCTAAAGGTGTTTTCGACGCTTCGAGGGTCGCATGTGACTGAAGATATGCTCTCACATACTGCAGACTTTGCAACACTTGTGCAATATTATTTTTTTACATTTCGTACTTTTGTAGAACAGCTACTTTTCTAACTACAATTATTTTGAATTGACTCCAACAACAAGGTTCTATGTTAAAAACCTTTTTTTTGGTTGTCATTTATTCTGTAGTTCTTTAGTTATCTACAGTAAATAAGTTGATTTTTATTTATATTTTACTTTTTATCTTAAAATCAAGTCTAATGTACTAATGTTACTTTGCATCTTTAACCCTGTTAAAGTTTTGTTTATTTATTTTGTAGTTTAGCATGTTAAGGTTGTTTCTCATAAGAATCAACACCGGATATAATTATGTTTGCTTTTTACACTCAAGCTTCACTAATTTAAAACTAGCGTGCATCTTATTTAGACTAATGGTTCCTCTATTAGCGTTGTTTTATTACTACTATAACTACAATTCGTTTTTCAGAGTCCGGTCGTAGAGCCTTGTGCACCAAGAAACACGTGCAGTGCTTACACCGTTTCTGCTCTCAATGTCCTGATGAGCCTGAATTCGATGGGCTACTTGCTAGAGTCTGCTCTGTTATCACTCTGTGCTTGAAGCACCAAGCATTGCCTGTCCCTAGCTCCAGTCCTGCTATGTTCAACTTGAACCCTATCTTGAAAGGTAATTATGACATTATTTATATAGAATTTAAGAGGAGTTTATAAAGGTCACCCTTATATTTCAGGAACAAATACAACATGGCCTTGCCACGAAGATGATGAAGAGGCAGCCAATTCAGATTCCAAAACAGTCAACTCAGATCTGGAAGACGATGGGCCTGAGATTGATATAGATAGTATCGATGAGTTTCCAGACATTGACTTCATGGAACACGAGATCAAGAATGATGATGATGATCCTAATAAAATCACGAGCGGTGACACCTTGCAATCCGCCCTTTGGATTAAACCTAATGAGAGAGATATAGAAGACTTGAAAAAGTATGTCTTTCTTCAATCATTACTTCATAATGTACCAAAATGTATGTTTGACTTGCGGTGCGCCACCAATTTTTAAATTAAACGGTGTTTATTTCTTTTGCAGATATTTTATTTATTTTAAGGAGTTTGGTTCGTACAATAAGCAAGTGAGACTAGTAAAGAGCAGATCAAACTCACGTGGGTCCATATTAGAAGATTTCTTGTCAGCATCGGGGCCAGGAAACAGGATGATGAATTCTTCTTTGAGCCTCTCGCTCACAGCAGTCCTCGGGAATACTGATTATGATAATATCCATTCTTCCATTACATCTCAACTTACGTCAAATACTTTGGGATATCACAGAGTACATGAAAGCGCTTGTAAGTTATACGAGTACTGGTATATCTTTATTATCTGATTTCGTGTTTGATTTTATTATGTTCTATTTTAGCAACGACTTCATGTTCCTCGCTGAAAATACACCGAGAAATCTCAAAATATAGTACGTTTTCTGCTGTTTACTGCACGATCTCTTCACGGGTCAAAAGTGTAATTCCATTTGTGAAAGTAGCATACCCAGACATGATGGGTGGGCATGGCTTGAACCATCCTGAACCTCTTAACAAGATGGAGAGATCTGCCTGCAGGTACTTACTTCTTTAAAAATTTCATTTACAATCAATCTAAATTTAAAATTTTAGAAAAACCCCCGATTTCAATGTCTTAATTTCCTTAAAAGTAAAACACCATAATATTTTGTAATGTGCACGCGATGCGCTTTCATTTGAAACCCCACTCGAGTATATTTGCAGATTTTCGGTTTTCCTTCCCCACACAAACCCATTGATTTTCATGAAACATGTCTAAGAACACCAGCGCCAGACTCACCTTTCATACAAAAAAAAACTAAATTGAAATCGCTCCACACGTTCGGTAGCTAGGATGTAACAGACAGACAGACAGACACGTGAAACATATAACATCCCTCTTTTTTGGTCGGGGGTTAAAAAAGAGGTTCGAACATTTTTGTATGGGTAGTATATAGCTGGTTATCCAAATATCTATATCATATATGCGCGAACGTTTTGATGTATGCTACAAGATGGCGGCGGCGAGGTACCTTTGCCGTAAAGATTTGAACTACTTTAATTGATTTTTTTGTACACATAAATTACTATTATCATCTATGACGCTCTTGCTTTTCAGGGTTAAACTTTTGTCATGCGTAGATCGAGCTATAAATCCTGAATCGTATATGAATGAAGTTGTTTACGATTTAGACAGTTTGACAAGCAATGCCAGTACATCAACTGATCAATCTTCACAAAAGAGGTACAAAACACTCCGTTTAACTATAATAAGTCTCCTACTTAACGATTGTAGCTGTAAATTTAATTTAAAGTTTCAGTTCAGATAGTTTATTCCTTACAAACAACGATGAGAATGAGATAATAAAGATGTCCACCTTTCCGACGCGATTATCTTTCGAGTCAAGATTTGAGTCCGGTAACCTACGGAAAGCCATTCAGGTATGTTTATTTACAATAGTTTAACCGTTTCTACGAGGTATCTGTGAAAATATAATTGTATGACAAAAAATAATAAACTTTCATCTTTATATTATCAGTTATTCTGGCTTTATGAGGGTTAAAACAGAACCCTATAGTTGGAGTCTTAGCTCCGTTGTTCCTTTGACAACAGACTGTCTTTTATAATTCGTCATAGCTAGACAGTTGAAAATTAAAAAAAACAAAACAAAATATAATTGATGTTTAAAGGGATCTGCCCTACTAACATCCTTATTAGCTTAAGCTACCCGCTAAAGATCTAAAATTACATGAGCAACCGAATATCTTAATGTATTTTTTATACATTATCGTTTACATTTTATTACACAACTGTTGACACCTACACAAAATAGTATAATTGCAACTATTCCAACTTATATTCCAGGTAGGCCCTCGTGAATACGAGCTCATCCTCATGCCAGACGTGAACTCCACAAAACGTCACCAGTGGTTCTACTTCGAGGTCCGCAACATGACGCAAGGCCGGCCGTACATCTTCAACATCGTCAACTGCGAGAAATCTGATAGCCAGTTCAATTTCGGCATGAAGCCCGTTCTGTACTCCGTAATGGAGGCGGCGGCGGGAAGACCGGGTTAGAAGCCTTATACTTGTTCTGTTGACATTTGTTTAATGCGCAGTGAAACGTTACACTAATCGCTTTAGTTATTGGGGACTAGGTTTTTGGCTGCGGCTTTAGATACAAGATACAAAATCACGAACGATAGGACGACATTAATCGAGCTAATTAAAGTTATAAGTGGAAACTTATAATTGGCCGTTACTGTGTTTTGCATAGCTGTTAGTTTTCCTCAAATTTGGTAATTATAAGTGAACAAAATGAAGATTATGATTGAACTGCATATAAACAAAGTCCTCTTCCGCATCAATCTGTACGAGTATGTTTCCAATAATCTCAATACCTATTAAACGGATTTTGATGTGGTTTTCAGCAATATAAATGTTTATAGTGATTCAAGAGGGAGGTTTTTATGTATACCTTATTGACACGGGTATAGACGCGCTCCTGACGGAGGTATGAGACTGATTATAATGCTAATTCTTTTGCAGGATGGGTGAGAACGGGCTCCGATATCTGCTACTACCGCAACAGCTACCACTGCTCGCAGCAGAAGAACAACAGCAAGTGCTACCTCACTGTCACGTTCAACATCGAGTTCCCGCACAACAGCGACGTCTGCTACCTGGCCTACCACTTCCCCTTCACGTATTCTATGATGATGGTAAAATTTAGATTTGATATTTTTAAATAACCTCAGCACTCTTTACAGGGCAACATACGTACGCCGGTGCCGGCGATCTTAACTTCTATTATTTGTCGGAAATAATACTCTCCAT
This sequence comes from Gymnoscelis rufifasciata, assembly GCA_929108375.1. Lineage (NCBI taxonomy): Eukaryota > Metazoa > Arthropoda > Insecta > Lepidoptera > Geometridae > Gymnoscelis > Gymnoscelis rufifasciata. Next base: position 11,928,935 of record OV815303.1, read on the forward strand.
CAGTGTAAATTTTTCCTACAACGTTTTAAGGTTCCATACCCAAAGGTAAAACTGGACACTAGTACTAAGACTTCCTCGTATGTCGGTCTGTCCATAGTCACCAGTCACCACGAAGATGTATTTCTGTTGCCAACAACACATGTGTGTTTTTATGTATCAACAGAAATACATAAAAAAATCCTAGATTCCCCGTATTCATAAAAATTAAACTTTTTTTATTAATACAAAATTCCCTTTACATTTCTTTTATACATATTTTTATTTGTAGAAGGTTAATTAAAAAATTTGATAAAAAAAGATTCATAAACCTACATTTGTGCAAAATCTGTTTATGACCGGTTGAATAAAAGCGCTTCACCCTTGTTTAACTCTCTATAATAGTTGCAAAATAATGCATAAAAAGGCGTACTGTGTATTTTAGCCAATTTAGTTATTGGCTAAATTGGCTAAAGAAATTGGCAAGAGAAGGCGTTTTTTATGAATGCGAGCCCAAATACTCCAATAATATTAATCACAGTTGCGAGTGGCCTGTACTTGTTTGGGCGACCGCTGACTGCTTTGCTTTCTTTCAACTCTTTCATTTTGGACTTTATTTTTATTCTGTTCATGTGTTTCATAGACAAAAAGTGTAAACATTGTTAAATTACACGGAGCCCTCGGTGTATGAGTTCAAATCATACTTTTCAAATTTATTTAAATAATATTACACTCAGTACTTTCTTTGCATCCAATGTATTCTCGTACATATAAAACGGCGTCAAAGAAAAGGGAACTCTTCTCATAATAGTTTATCATAAGCATAATTTCCCAGAACAGCACCTTAGCCACATGGTATAATCTGCATTTTGTAGGATTGTCAATAAATGTTTCTGTGTTTTGTATCTGTTCCAGACTAGAATATGGCAGTGGAGTCTGCAGATGCCGCCCGGCTCCTACTTGCGCGCCGAGCCTCTCTGCTACTCCCTGAACAGCAACGAAGTGCCTCTACTAACGGTCACTGCTGAAGACACGCCGTCTAATCCTATGGTGGTAAGCAGTCTTTCATTTTATCAAATGATTTAAGGTTTGCTATGCAAATTTGATCAGGATAATATGTTTCAACTATTTATAACTTATTATGCATTCTCTGTAAACCGAAAACGCCCGTTTGGATGGTAAACTGCTCTTGCTAATCAGCATGTAGGTATAATTAAACCACCTCAGCTATCTGCTCGCAAATTCCTAAACGGATTTAAGTGCCCCCATACTCCACGGTTGGCTTTAGTTGATACTTTAGTGTTTATTCTTCGCCAGGACCGTGAGATAATATTCCTAACGGCCCGCGTGCACCCCGGCGAGAGCAACGCCAGCTGGGTCATGGACGGTACACTGCGCTGCGTGCTCGGGGACTCAGCGGCTGCAGCGGCCCTCAGGGCCAAGTACGTCTTCAAGATCGTCCCCATGCTCAACGTGGAAGGAGTTATCAATGGCTGGTAAGTCATACTTTAATGAGTTGGATGGCACACCAGTAGGGTTAGAAAATACAAACTAGTTGGTGACAATTGGCACATCAGTTGAGTGGCAAATGACAGTTGGGCATTCCGCGCTGCTTGTAACTCTGCGATCATTAGCAAACCTATTATGAATTTAGAGAAAATACTTTTTTAGGGCCGGAATCGAAATAACACATACAAGTTGTGCATTAATTGTCAATATGAATATACCAAATAAATATTCCAAAGCAAAACAATAGGTAGGCAGGTAGGAGCAGTAAGTCCAACACAGAAATTTTAATATATTATTTGTTTTGTATAATATCATCAGGTACTGTGCCACAACAGGGCAAAGGCCTCATTTTTTTTTATCTTCCGTTTCTGTCTATAATCGGAGTTTACATAAAACTTCAACATTATATGGTATTCCTTATTATTAAATGAAACTGCACACACATAAAGTTAAAACTTTATTTACCTCTCTACATCACTACTCTTTAAATTCACGAGTTCCTTAACATAACTTATCTAGGTACGTCACGTATATAAACATTATCTTATTCTATTACGTTTACTCGGATTGATATGTCACGAAAGTTCGCACAATTTTCTTAAATTACATTAAACAATTTACGGTATTATCAAAAACACTGGAGATCTGATAGACGCGTACTAAATAATCTTAAAGTCGTAAGTCTTAAATAACGTGGAATACATCTACCTATATTTGTGATATTCAACATGGACGAAGACGGAGACAAGTCGCGAAAGCGAGTCGCCAGCACCTTCGAGGTTATACTATAAACATATTGCCCCATAGAACCTTTTAAGCTCCCATTAAACGCTTATCGGAAAGCAAGTCCCTATTCGATTTCAGAAATCGCACTATTATCGCACCGAAGAGCAGCGGTTACACGAGCACGCAAGAATCATAAGCCTAACATTAAAGGAAATAATACTTTTGGTAGATTCAATAGACAATTAGGGGAGATTGTGGCGGATGAGTGCACCGGGTGCCGGAGGCCTTAGTAGCTGGGAGGGGCCAGCATGCCGCTGGCGTGGACGGAGTGCTCAGTGGCGTCCGGCTCGGCGGTGGAGGGCGCGTCGTCGGCGGGAGGCGCCAGGTCGCGTGCCTCGTGGCTCAGGTACGCGGCCGGGTCGTCGCCGGCCATGCCGTCCTCCTCGTACGGGCCCTGCGTCGCCTCCTCCGCCTCCTTCTCCAGCGAGTGGGCGTCGGCCGCGCGCGAGTAGTGCCCGTCGATCTGCGGCGGCGCCTTGCCCGCCCCGCTGCTCTTCAGGTGAGGGGACTGCAGGCCGTCCAGGGACGAGGGGCGCAGCTTGATCAGGTCGTTGAGGGTGAAATGCGTGGGCAGGTGCTCGGAGCGCGGCGGCAGCGGCGAGGACGACGTCAACGGGTGCGCGGTCGTCGTGGTCGTCAGCGAGAGCGGCTTCCTGCGACACACACGCGACCCTCGTTAGAGAGCCGAACTGACAAAGGACATCGAAAAGCGATCTCTTCATTACTCTGTCACAGCTTATTGTGGAGTGATCAGGGAAACGATCGCTCTTGAATGTCCCCGAAACCCAATCGTAGTACTGTGAGACACAAAATGTTAAAATCGAAATCAATTTCGAACATAAAATGCAATGAAATGTTATCGACCGTTAATTGTTAACATATAACTTAATTAAACTACTGAGATACCAAGCAAAGCCCCCTTCACCCACCCACCAAATAATTAAATTTTGAAAAACATTGGACGCCTTTATTATAAAAATGTGAATTTAAAAGCCAAACATGTGTAATCTGGGTGTAGGGCTTTTGTTTGGTGGTTGGGTTTGCGCAGAGGCCATATCCCGCGGGCCCGCACGCTTCCAAGGTTGATACTTGGATTAGAGTACTATCTACTTGACACATACCGAAAACAACCCATGGACATGAAAACAAGCAAGAGTGTGCGCGGCTTTGGGAGCTGGCCTCCGGAGACGCTGGCATCTCACCTGCATTACCCCTGCGCGGAGGAGACGGGGATGGAGCCGTAGTTGTAGTAGTAGCAGCGCGTCTGCTCGCAGATGAAGTCCTTGATCTCCCCGCAGTGCTGGGGCTCCCAGTGGAAGGTCGGCGCCTTCAGCGCCACGCAGCCGTTCGTCATCACGTGCTCCGTTCTGGAATCAAAACTGCATACTTTATGCAACAAACCAACAACCAAGCCACAATATTAAGGTACCACTTAATGGTACAACTCTAATGATGGCCATACTCATAAAACAAACTCAGAAAGAAAATGAAGTCAATAATTGTCTGCCTACGCGCATGGACCATCAATTTCAGCCGTGATCATAGCTTTTGCAACAGCATCGAAGTATCCGAAACCTTAAAAATCCGTCAAATCATCGTATGTTATCTATTTTAAGTCTTAACATTGTTTAAAACCAACAAATAAAACCGTTACTTAATGATCGATGATTACCTAACACAATTGCTATTTCTATCTCACCCTGTCGCCAACACTAAAGCCTGAGCCATTAAGCTGATAACCTATGAAGCCTCAATATACTGAAATCAATACGAAATTAATGACTCGTGTAATCTGATACATTTAAACCCCGTCGATTGAGCCCGTAATAACGTAATTAGAGGAGGACATATCGCAGAACCGGTGCAAGTAAAATGAACCGATATTATCCCTGATGGGAGTCTGAAACGGGTTAACTCAGCCAACGATGCGTATCGTGGGAAAAACTAACCCGTAATTTCATAAGCCTGTATGATTAAAACTAGGATGTGGAATCTTCCGTAACTATCTTAAGGCGGAAATTATATTTTGTTGCAAGGCAAAAACGCGTAGATAAAGATCCGTTAACAGTAAAAGAGCAATAAGTGTGTACATGCAGAACAGTTAGACAACTAGATATTAACTGCGTGTGCCTAGTGCCCTACGGCGGACCTAACGGGCCCTGCATCTGTTGCGATGCTACTCAATACCGATTGCTACTTGTTGTAGTGGTAAAAGCTCGTAGAAAAGTATTTTTTTAACATGCCGAGCCGACACGACATACCGTTTCACGCCCTATTTTCAAACTTTCTATGTCGAATATGGCAGATTATATCATACGTAGGAGCTTGATCACTGGGAGTCTTCATAAGGTACAAACAATAATAGAATGATGTCGCTTTTGCTGTCTATTGGCTTAGATTTTTAAGATTACTAAACAGATTGCAGTATTTTTTGGATGAAAGTTATACAAGAAGGTGTAAATGTATAATTGTGACCCCTTTAGAACCGGGACAAGTCGCTATTTATCAGGCTTCGCTATAAAATTGAATCTTGTTTGAATTAAGTAAATTCCTTGGTAGAAAGCCTTATTAACGATATATAGTGGTGAGGTGTACAGTTATCGAACGGCTTCGAAGTGTTCGAGGTATTTTAGCCCTAAGTGCCTATTATGAGTTCACTGTTATGAGTGCTATACCGTTTAGGATGCACGAAACGCTCTCGAGAAACATAAAATATTGATTGATACCTGGGGCATCGTAAATTTCCATTATATTTATTGGTTTATTAGCATTAGGGATAAGTGTACATATACATTTGTGATTCATAAACCTGCCAGTTTATTGATTTTACGTCTAATTAAACTAAGTATTGTGTCTATAACTTGTTAAAATTTTTAATGTGATCATAATCTTAACAAATTTTAACAGTTATAGTATATTATTCAGACATAATAATGTCTCGGACAAACCAGCATAATCTTAATAATTAAAGATGTAGTGTTTGGTCATATGGGAACACACAGACCTACATATTGTCTTAAAAACTGAAAATATAACACACTGATTTTCCACCTGAACAAAGCTTCATAATATGTTAATATGATTGGTAGATATCAAACCCATCCTAACTAACTAACCTTACTTTCTTATTATTATTTACTTAAAATAAATAATAATAAAGTATCGTGACGCGAGGTACCTTCTAGGTCTTCATGTCCCATCTTAGACCACATCGTCACTATACATCAGGTGAGATTGTGGTCAAATAAAGGCTTATCCAGAATAAAAAAAATAAAAAAATACTTTTAGGCACGGTGCTGCCCTGAGGCACATCATTCAATGGATCCATGCTATCATCAACGCATCCATCGGCAGTCGCCGCATATAGTTGAACGTGGCGTTGAACGGCAGCCCATGGCTCATCCACAGGCACTAGCTAAGGTTGTCAATCTTGTCAAAACGATTGTGTGGTAGGAAACCCTACGCCTTTGCATAGTGGAAAAAAATAAGCTTAAAATAAATAATAAGAATGTATCAGCTACCCGTGGCGAGCGGTACGTTGAGGCGCGGTGCTGCCCTGAGGGACGTCCAATGGGTCCATGCTGTCTTCAGCGCGCTGGCTCGGCGCGTCCATCGGCAGTCGCCGCATGTAGTTGAACGTGGCGTTGAACGGCAGCCCGGTACTCATCCACAGGTACATGTCCGTGCCGAGGTTGTTGCCCGACGTCCAGAAGTCGTACTTGTTGTAGCCTGGAATTCGTGGTCTATAGTAAAATTTTGCAGTAACAATATCTCAGTTGAATTCATAGATACAGGAAAATTTCTTTTCAATCAAAATGGATTAAGGAAAATTTTATTTTCTGCCTATTTTTGGCATTCTAAACCATTTTGAAAATCGTTGAAACGTCAAACTTCATAAAAATCATAACAATATTTTTGGCTAGGCAACTGTAAAATTCTACCAGATAGAATATAAAAATAACCTGACTCTCGTATGTATGAAATAAAATAGCGTCGGATAAAGCCAATCGGATAGTTAAAAAAGCGGCCCTTATGAACTATCAATTATAATCGAAACCTTTCGGGTTGTAACTAGTACAAAAACTAATTGGACAATAAGACAGTTAACTCAAAACAAAAAAAAAGTCATCTCCATTTATCATTTAACAGCAATACTTTTTTGTAACTAGTTGACGTGTTGAAATGTAGTTATTTAAAGTAATGAACCGTAGGCTAGCTTGTTATCCTTTCTGGTAAACGAGTGTGTTTAGTCCTGACAGGACGTTAGCATTCATCTCCATACAGACAATGATGCTCACCCGCATTGGTCAGATACGTCGTTATGGAATCCGCCTTCTCCTTCGTCTCGAACGAAGCGAGCTGCAGACCTAACGATCTGAAAAACGAGAATTATTTATTACACATTTGAATAATTGGTCTTCCATTCGAATCTTGTTATTTTGAAATGTTAACAAGCCCAAGAGCGCGATTTATCTAAATAGCGAGCTGGCTAATCGTATACGGCTATTAGCTGGCGCTGCTATCTACGCGCTACGGAGCCAGTTTGTCGGGACTATCGGGAGGCAATTTATTCGCTAAAGACTGCCCATGGCCTTGCTCGACACGGCCCGACTGCATTCCAACTCCAAAGTTCAGAAAACTCTAAGGGATTAAAAACCTCGTTGACAACGCGCTAAGCCAGCCTCGCCCTATCCAGAAGCCGTCCCATTATATAAACGTTTGTTATGTTATGATAATCGCTAGGAAAGATTTCTCAATTGCGAAAATTCTTTGAAAACGACGCGACGCGACGTCCCCATAAGACAGCATAACCGTCAGAGTAATTGAGCGTGGGACGTAAGTTGAGAGTGAAGTAATTGTTCCTGAAGAATGTCTTTCGAGTCCCCACGCTCGACGGCCAATGTATTCCGTGTGCACATCATGCCCGGTAATTTGTTGAATTTTAATCAGTGCACCTTTTTTATTCGACCTCACGAATGCAATGCACTTCATTAAAATTTAGGACGCGCCTCGTACACCTAATTGTCATTTTTACGGTGAATTAAAACATCATAAATTATTGAGTACATATCTTGAGTTATATTTAATTAAGGTTTTTGTGTGAGGTATGAGTGTATTTATGACGGCAATGGAATTCGACGGGTATTTAAAACCAGACTGCTTTAAGTGACTGGAAACAGTTAAAAGATTTCAATAATTCGAGAGTATTATTGAATGGTAGAGCACCCATTCACAAGCTAATGAAGCTTACCTTTCATTAAAATCTATTAAATAAAATCTTAAACGACTAACTGTAAACCCAAACATAAACCGCTGATCATTAGAAATGAACTAAAGTCTTTCGCAGCACAGGTCAACTATAAAACAGACTGTTGTACTTGATTTTAAAACCCTAATTACTTTACAATCAAGATACCAATGTGCCGTGACCTACCAAAATCAGATAATGATCGCTTTTAGCCATTCCTTCGCAATGCGGTTATCAAAATTTTCATCGCTACTAAACTTTTTTTTAAAACTATTTCACTTTTAAAATTTGACTTATATAACGGTTAATAGAAAGTTTGAATAAAAAATTTATTCATAAACTTAAATAAGTAGTACTTAAATAGTTCAATAAAAGCTTTTCCCCCTTGTTGTTGTTCAGGCCAATTTAGTTATATTAGTCAGTAATAGCAGTTTTTATGAATATGAGCGATAAACTTAACCCGGTGATAGCCCATAAGCCGGTAAAACTCCACGCATCATCCATAAATGCAATGGAAATACGATCATGACGCCGAGGCTGACATGTCTCCGTCACATCATCTTGATTCCCGTCACGCTTGTCGCATCCGATGACGATCCGGCGCGTCATATTTTACGACAAATTTAATACGGCCCTAATCGGTTCTTGACGACGTACAATAGAAAACAGTGCTCCTAACAATTGAAACTGTAAACTTGATCGTGACGGAGATGCAGCAATTCTAAGGACTTGATGACCGAGCGGGGCTAGTGACCTCCAGCGATGAGCGTGCACGTGGTGAGATCTAGATCGCGCAAAACGGAGTATTGCACTCTCCATGGAAATGCAACCATTATTGTCATGATAACAATCATGATATAACCTTAACTGCACTCTTGAAATTGTCGCTGACCTGATATCCTGACACCATCAGCTCCATAGTTCGAATGAATTGGTGCTATAGCATATTGTGTTTTATAAGTTTCGTGAACTACCATAACATCGACGTAAGAGACAACAAATCATTGGGAAACTCTAATATTAATATAACCAGTTACCACGTTTTAGTTTCTCCCTTGCATTGGTGGTTTATAAGTATAGGAGTTATTTATTAATGACGCGTCTGCTCATCGTGGAAATCGGAATTATCGGAATTGCTAAGAATACTGATTCCTACCTAATTAATAAATCCCCATACTCTAGATTTTTAATAATACTCTTGTTTATGTGCCTAATTTATTCAATTGTTTCTGTCCTAAGTACATTCGTAAATAGGATCTGATAAAGTATAATAGCTATGCTCTCAATAATGGCAATGCATTTATGGTATCGGCGTGCATTAACAGAGGGAATTGCCAGCGGTCGCGGAAGTGGCTCACCCATATCTACTATTGAATAACCTGGGTTCGAGGCGGCGATAATGTCGAGCCGTTTTCCAGAAATCCTAACGGTAATGCAAATGACCTAACACTTCCCGGTCGCGAGGCGTTGAATCCAGTTCACATAAGTATTGTTAATACCGAGTTGGATGTAGTTATGCCTGGACTCGTACAGGGACGCCGACACGCCGCAGATAAGGGTGCTCGCAGTCACGATACGATGCTGGATCGCTATCTCGTGGGACCGTGCTACATTCAGCGCTACATGACAGGCCAACTCTCTCACCTGCAGTACTGGTAGGCCAGGAAATAGTTCAGCTCCGGGCTGTATGGGTTCATCCGAGAGATGAAATATTGTACGCCATCTAGCTGTATGGTCGTTATCCTTTGAGCTGTAACAAAGGAAATTATATCAGAATACAATAGTTCTAATAGAAAGCAGGTAATGAAATGGGATTGACAAGCGACAATGGCTCTCGACAGAATGAATATGACCCCGAGATATGACGCGCCCCTCAATCATTCATCTTGCTTAATGTGACTTGTTACGAGATCGGCGACGCCTCCGCGCCACTCAGCGCATATCCACGCGGTGAGGGGTTAAATGTAGGAGTTAGAAATAAAGAGATTAACACACGGTCATATCAATAAGGATAAAATACCTATAAATAAGGTCTGTAAAGTGGGTCGGATATAAACAAAATACTTTTAATACAATTTCAATTACACTTTGCCCGATGGTATGATATCTGTATTATAATACCTCTATATGTATTAAATTCCTAAATTAAGAATCATGTGGTCAGACCACCGAAGCAGCTAATTTCTAATTAAATACAATTTCCATTTGTTGTTGTGGTTACCCGCAAATTTATGACTTCCCAATTTGGAGACATTTTTAAAACAGTCTTTTAATGATTTTAAATTTACCATTAAGTTACGATGCATGCATTTTATAAGCTCATTATGCAGCAAACATGAACAATACATGGCAAAGTATTTATGGAGCTACACACTAGGATTATTCCTTAAATGTTAATGAATATTTACTTGAATATTAAATAGGTTCATTTATGGTGTGGCGCCACACGTAATTTATTTTTTAAACCATGGAATGCTTATAGGACACTCTAAGGCGCTTCACAGAAATACTCGTAAAAACCACAATATGGCATTATGCTTGTGAATAAACCTTTTCACGCCTTTGTTTTTAAATGGTATGATATTTTCAGATTTCCACTAGCTGACGTTCTTATGTCTATGGTATACATATACGAATATAATCATTTCACCGTTGATCTGAATTAAGTAATTAAAACTTATAACAGACTTGATAATAATTTAATTGATTTAACAAATATTATAAATTTATAATCCCACAATACATCATTGTTGAACAAAGAAGAAACTAATCTCATGCACACTTTTCTAAGACATTTATTTTTTCTGATGGTGGTGGCATGACAAAATCCTATATCGTTCAGTTTCCAATATCTTTACCATACTTAGAGATCATGATAGACCTAGCAAAAAGAGGACCGCATACCTTCAATGTTGAAAGACATTCGACTCTTTATTTATTTTAAACTCGATGCCGTGAACAAATTGTTGTCTTATTGTAAACGTGCGGAACCGAAATGATTGAAAGGAAATAAGACGGAGGAAATTAGCATGTTATTTGAGGCCAGTTTATTTCATCGCGGCCATTGTCACACATCTCATTCAAGATTTGTTTTTTCCGGTGTTTTATTATGATTCGGCATATCATGCTATATCGAACTATTCGTAGACAGACAGACAGTTAGATAACTCTTTATTCTACACCACAAAAATAATACAAACAGTAAACAGTAACAAGACAATTATCCGAATAAAAAGATAAAAATAAAGATTAAAAAAAAAATTACAAAGCTCGGCTTTATCCCTGTGAGCGATCTCTACCAGGCAATCTTTGGATGGACTGGAAAGAAATAGAACGACTTACACATTGGCGTAACGTAATCATTAAGAATAAGGATCATTTATTTGTATAAAACATGATTGTAAAAATGGTGGTAAATGAAAGAAAAGTGTTCTACATGTTTTACCAATACTTGCGTTCGAATAATTTGAGACAATTGAGACAATTTGATTTGCACAATGCATTTTTATCACAAATGTGATATGTCTTTTTACTAAAGAAATATCACCTGATAAGTTTATTATTATTATAGATACATAAATTAATTATTTTATTTTTGTTTACATTTTCACTGTACAATACGTACAATGACATTCTCAAAGTCTTGCTCATTCTATCTTGTTGTAGGAAATCGTTACGGTTACATCAAAATATTATGATCTCGTAACTTTATTTTATTAATATCATGTAATTGTTATGAATAATTTAAACCTAATACATCAATTGTGATGAGATATTTATTTTAATGTTCTGTAACATTTATAATTTACATTTCATAGCTTGTGACTATTAGAAGAACATACTATATTCTAATCTTAAACATGCATAGTTTTCTCAGGTTTATTAAAGGCTGGAGAGCTTGAGGAATCCATGCATAATGTTCTCTCATGCATAAGTTATACCGCGCGTTACTCCGTTTGACTTCATATAAACCTTACATTATGTAGTTTGACTAGTAGCCAACGCTATTTATCAGCCCTGTCATTTAATCACCTCAGAATCAGAAAAAGATTTTTATACAAGTTTATAATTCGTTTCTTATTTCAATTGCAATTCTCAACTCAAAGCTAGGACTAAAACAACATTAGAGTCATACATCTCCTGTAATTTTTGGTGATATGACCTCGTCTTAGTTAGGTTTACGTTAGTTGTGAATTGCCATATAAACATGAATCTTATATGTCATAATATCTTTATCCTTTCGTCTGCAAAGCCGTGGGCGCGAAAATACGAAACATCTACCTGAGAAGTCCTGACTCTTTATTATTTTAACTTCCTTGCATCTACTTTTTGTTTTAAGATTATCTTGATTTTACGAGTCGAGAGTTAGAAAGATAGTGATGCAGGTAAGTTGGCACTTATTGCGTCTAGTGAGGCGAGTCACGTACGCGGCGCGCTCCTCGCATACAGATGAGGCGAGTGCAGTGTACGTCTCGGACCCTGACATATGTGTGCAGTCACCACAGCTTGACAGCTGGATAGCTGTGGTGACTGCACACATATGGCAGGGTCGAGTGGGGCATCGAGGTGGTTAAAAGCTCGTTCCTAGAAAGCTGTTCTTGGGATGGGTATTTGGAGATTTTAATTTAAGGATGTATTATTATTAGTTCTTGAATTTATATTGCCGGACTATGCGCATAATGTTGCTCCATAGCAGTAGGGCACACCTTGTGTTACTCGTAACTATCTGGCATCAGTCAAACTACATACAAAACACTTACCAATACAATGTTATTAAATATAGTTTATACAAAAATAGGTAACTCAGCAACAGAAACAAACTCAGGGAATAAAGTCAGGGCCGTAAGTCAGCCGTCAGTATCTTAGTAAATTACTCTTAAACGAAAGCTTAGTGAAACACATTATATATTCAATTTCGTCAAAATCTAGTCGAACATTATGAAAGCCAATATCGATACGTAGCAATGAATCGAAGGGCTAAAAATTTGTCAAATATATACCTATGGCCGCCGTAAATAATAGTCAACGAGTGTAAGGGTGTGTGAACCGATGGATATCCGGCGGGCTCATCTACCGGATGCCGGTAACGGACCGACGACCAAAACCCCGCGAATGTCAACCACACCGTGACGAATACAAACGACAGGCTGTTGACTCATCTTGACAAATTGCGACACCTTAGACGACAAATTTGTTCTACTTTATGCAATTCTCAGTCAATGATTAAGCAGTTTTGTTTGAATGTAGTGTTCCTAAAAAGTGTAGCGACCAGAATCATCGAAAAATGTTAATGTCATTAGAACAATAATTCCATTTAAACCCTATTCTATTAGAGCCCATAGTATTATTATTAGTTTCATAATATTACTATAAAGCAAAGCTGAGTTATGGATGTCCTAAGTTTATTACCAAAGCATAAATTCAATAGTAAATTATTCATGATGCGTAAGTGAGGATATCGTTAGTCAATCGACGGAAGTGACCAGATGTAACTCGTACGATTACTTACACCGATCACGTTGTACCAACTCGGAGATTGTTCCGACTTATTACTATACGCTTTACGAGACTCCTCGCCAAGGTCTTGCGACCTCATAAAGAACTTCCTTTATTAACTTCGTCTGGTCACATAATTGGCACTAAATCAAAATGTCTTTATTTCGAACATAATGTATTGTGATTCCATACCTTTGTTACCGGTTTGTCTACCTCGCTCACGCTATATCCTTATTAAATGCTATCCTAATCATATGTTGTTAAGTGGATTATTCTATGGATAAACTCGGCAAAAACTTGATATTTTATAGATGCGTGCCTAGATATTAGCAACAAAGATCGCGTGTTCCCTAGAACCTCCACATGTGGGTACTATAATTATTGTTAAATGTATTCGTCGTGGCATAGCAAAAACTGACCCACGCCCCATCAAGCTCTATAAAGGGAGTTGCTGGAGCACTGATAATTTTTGCACCCTTGAATGACAGCGTAATTGCCGCAGTTACTCAAGTACCGATGCCAGCCCAGGGTCAATATCTGCCTTAATTAGTGCTTCGGTGCATGTTGAGGCGTTCTTACTATTATTAAGTCAACGGGGATGCAGTGTGTATAAATCTTTATAAGCACTTATTTATAGATCTGACGCTGTATAATATGTGTTTAGCATGCAGCGTTTTTATGTACTTTATGTCTTGACGGAAAATACAGAATCAAATTTCTAAGTAACATCTTATCAAAAGCAAAAAAACGTTGAAATATAATCCGTGACTACGAACAGGTAGCTCACGACTTATCTGTTATAAAATATCATCTTACAATTTGGTTTCCGGCTAAAGTGAGATTTGAAGTTTTGGATTACTCAAGATTCATAATGCTTAGTTATTTAACATTTTACCAATAATATGTGACGAGGAAATACTTTGTTTAAAGTCAAAGGGGATTAATTCGTAATTATCTGATGTGTAAACCGCGTGTAATGCTGTAACCGCAAACCGTTTGGCGTCGTTGGCGCCGTCTGCAGCGCAGCCTGCGCCTGCGCCTCAGTGGCATTACATAACGTAAACCAGTCGCCAGCCGACCGAGCCTAGCTTACACAACACTATTTCACGGTCAAACCACAAGTTCAATTCCACAAAGACCTTGTTTCAGAATAAAGCTATTGAACCCCAATATGCGGCTATTATCGGCTCACTTCAAAGCATAAATGGAGATTCCATTTCAGAACCAATACAAAATTATGACTCAAAATATTGCCTCTAAATCGTCCCAACTAAATTAAAGTAGAGTAAAAAGCGCAATTTTATTGTCTATCAAGAGTTTTTGATGGCTGACGAGCGTGGGAACTATTCTTGATGTTCGCGGTCGGATAATGATCGGAACGCAAAAAAGGGTTCGAGAAATTATCTCTAACTTATAAATCTTTAATAATCTGTTACTGGGCGTCGAGCGAGCGTCTGCGAGTGAGCAAAGACGAGTCAAGGGCGTCCTACCAGCCCGGGACGCAGCCTGTTTTAGCCTATTTTTAGCAATCAACAGGTCATGGGATGCCGACCCGACGCACCATCCCTGAATAAAGCCTGAATGCCAACGTTTAACGCAAAATATATATTATGCCGTCTTACGAACGAGTCAGTAATTTCTCGTTATTGCCGTTGTAAACATAAACAAACCTATTTATAAGGCTTGGCACGACGACGACGTTATTTTCATTCATAATACCGTAATAATAATTATTGCTTATATCTGCAGGCATTTAACATGCCAGCAGGATTGTAATAAAAGCCAATATTAGGCACAGAAACTGCATTTGTGTAGTTATTTTTTATGTGTAAGAAAACATATTTTTAATGCGCTATCGCTTAACAACTGTAATTTGATAATGATCTAGACGCCTGGCGCTCTAGCTCAATTACTTTTAAAATAAACCTAGTAATTATACTTGCTTTATACATTTTCGTAAATAAATAAGTTGCTGTTGAAGATTCAATTCAATTTTAAAAATTATAGGATAAGCTTGAAACTGTTTTCGTTGGTAATAAAATTCTAGGTTCGTCTTTAGCCCTTTTAAGTCAGTTATTTTACTTAACAGCAGTATATTGACACTTATGTAGGTGTGACTTCAATATTTGTTGTATGAATACTTATAACTTTACTTTATGTGGATACGAACAGTAATAAAAAATAATATTAAATCTCCAAACGAAAGGGTCGAAACACGCCGATAGCTATAAATTTCTTTCTGCAGTCGGGCATTCTGTTCTATGAGACGATTAAACGATATTTATGATGGCATAAACTTATACATTCTAAGATTTTATTCGATGCAACTGTAAAAAATTATAAGTTATAGATTACATTCAAATACCTGGAAAAGGGTAGGTACTTAGGTACCTGATATCCTATGGAATCGAACGCAACTATGTTTTATTATAATATTTACTTTAAATAGTTTTGTCACGACGACGGTTAGATTTAAAATTTTAAGAGCTTGCTAAGCTTAACATGTTTTATATAAACATCAACATTATGAGATAACGAACTCCTATAGAACATACATTTTATCTTTACTTATTGTAAATTAAAGTTCCCCGCCGTGTTTGTCAATAAACTGATAATAAACTCCAAAACTACTAACCGATTTTTGAACTATGCGGTTTTTAGATATAGGTGGATTG
Organism: Gymnoscelis rufifasciata; assembly: GCA_929108375.1. Taxonomy (NCBI): domain Eukaryota; kingdom Metazoa; phylum Arthropoda; class Insecta; order Lepidoptera; family Geometridae; genus Gymnoscelis; species Gymnoscelis rufifasciata. Next base: position 11,944,625 of record OV815303.1, read on the forward strand.
ATTCCAGAGGAAGGTTCTAGTATCCGTGCAGAGCTAGAACGGGCCAGCTAGTTAACAAACATAATAAATTACCGATAAAAAACAAGCGCCCATCTAGTTCGCGTTGATGAAACTATTACCGCGAGCTCAATGCAGGGAGGAATGTAAAAAACAGCATTTTACTCGCCTCTTACTTCATGATTGCAAGAATCTTGTCATTTACGGTACCTACTGGTACTGCGGCTTGCGGACAATCCATAATATTATTCCTTGGAACTTGGCTAGATCCCGGGCCGATGACCGAGCACCTGCCCGCCCCCACCCCCGCTCTATTTTTTCACCGCTCACTTCCGTTGCGCGGTTTTTGCCACGACCTGTCGATAACCGCGGATAGTGCGGACACGCCTCATTAGAAGAATTGATCCTTAGAAATTTTAACCTAACCGCGGATAAACCGGACACGCCTTATTAGATGAATTACTCCCTAGAATTTTTAACTCAATGTCGGGTAACTCATAGGTAAACGCTGTATTTCATAAGCAATTTGAAATGCTTCGTGGTATTGATGCAAAAAGTGCCGGCATTATGACTCTAAGTTTGAGAGATAGTATTTCATTTTTATCTTTATAATATGTATATAAAAAATATTAGTTAGGCCGCATTTCGATTATTAAATAAAATAACATACCTAATATTCCTTTTTCTTATAAACGAAAAATCGACACGATTCAGTGCATTTAAGTTTCGCGTGACGTGATGCTTTCGTGCTATTTGTACGAAATTTATACGTCTCAATCCCCACTCCGGAACTCTGGTGGTCTACATCTTGGCACATGCTTACTTATTTGAAAAACAGACGGATTAAACAGAATACCTATTTTTTTATATATATAGTCAGCATACCTATAAATCAAATTAAATAAAAATAAAAAAGCCATTTATTCCGTAACTAATAAAGATTTTTACATGTCAGTCTGTGTTTTTGATAGATAAAATTTTAGTTTGTTTCAAGTTAAATTAGTTGGATATGTCTAGTTTAATAATCAAATGAATTATTATAATTGGCATGCATTCAAATTGTAATTTGAAATATAATACGAGTATGATTGAAACTTAATATGATGCCGCAGCATGCCTCATAATAATAAGAATGAAAACCATGGCTTGGGTAGGTACTACTTTGCATACTTTAAAATGTTTACTGCATTTTATTTTATTGTTACTCAAATAAGTAAAAATATTTTTTATTTTTACAAGTTTTTGTACCTACTGTAATCTTCAACTTGTTTTCTATTACTCACTAAACGAACTTAACCGATTCCCGAGTACCGCTCCGGTAAATGCCGTAGCCGTCGACTTTCCAAGAATGGGGATAATCATGCAAATGTGGCGACATTATGTGCTGGCGAGAAATCTCAAATGCTCTAATTGCAAGTTGAGAAAAAGAGAATTAAAATTGCTTGTGTTCTGATGAGCTTTGCATGCAAATTTTTATAAAAAGCTTCCCGATAAATGTATAAACTATCCTGGTTTTTAGGATTCTGTACCCAAAGGGTAAAACGAAACCCTATTGCTGAGACTTCGCTGTCTATCTGTCTGTTACCAGACTGTATCTCAAGGACCGTGATAGAATAGAATTTGAGGGATGATGTATTTCTCTTGCCGCTATAACAGCAAATACTAAAACACATATATTTAATACATATTTATGGTGGCTCCTATGCATCAAACGTGATTTTAAGAGGTTAAGCAACGTTACTTTAATGTGTAAACGATCTGATTGCATCTTTTTCAGAAGAAAACAAAAAACAAATCATATGTTTTTATTACAAAATGTGTATAAAATGTACAGGGAACCATAGGTGTAGTATGGACTCTATGCTTATCAAATCTATAAACGATATTTAACAAAACGTTCAAGTATAAAATAACTATTATGAGGAGGATTGTATAAGTGTTTTCCGATATTGTTAGGTTGTTGCAAGATCTCGAATAGATTTTTGATTGACTCTGAAAGAGAGACTAGATCGTTTCTATTGTCAATCAATGTCTGCGAGCTCGCACATAATGGTGCTTCCAACAACGTCGAAATATCGGAAATCTCAAATACCATCATGAATATAATGCTGAATTACTATTTCATTATAATGAGAAAAGGTCAAAATTATTGTTTTAGATATAAGTAGGTATGTAAATGTTTAATGATCTTAAATACTAGATCAGAGCTAGACTGTCAAAGGGTTGGTGTGGTTGTATGTGGTTTACATAATCTTACCCTATTATTACAATAGAATCCTATTACAATAAGAAATAATAACTAAATTGTTATTTAATGTCAATTTTCAATAAAAAAGGAATACTTAAATAGCATGTGTTACATATCTTTGTGCTGGATATCATGAAAAAATACTCTGAAGATAAAAAGTCAATCGTCATAAAATAAACTATGTATACAATAATATTCCCACAAATCATTTATGATGGGAATTTCCGTCTCTATATGCTAGTAGTCTAGTCTAACAAGTTTTATTTCTATTGCCTATGAAAGGTGTTTCCATGGTGTGTTGCGCGTCTTGTTCTGTTTTTATCAGGTCCCATGCGAGGATTCTATTCGACGCATTGTTCTACCCCTTGTTCCCATGACGTCCCCAGCCGTCGCCACTTGAGTCAACACGCAAAACTATACCATTATCGTATGTATGTATGTTCTTCGTTTACATTGTAGGAATAATGCTCCCTTTTGCTTCCCAGTAATCGAGTATTAAGAAGAGGTATCAAAATTATACGTTACCGTAGTTGGTTAGGTAGATTCGTTTACGGTTTATTGCGTTATGTTTTATTTTTTAACTAGTAGTGCCAGGGTGCTACCCGCGTTATAATGGATTCTCCCGCGGAAATACATTTTTCCTCGGTATAAAGGCTATAGGGAATATGTGTACCAAATTTCATTTAAATTGGTTGAGTAGTTACTGCAGATGTTGTTGAAAGAGGAACAGAGAGACAGGGTAACTTTCGCATTTATAATATTAATATTATCATGGAATGGATTTGTAAAATGTTAAAAAAGGATTTGAAAATAAATGTTTTAATTGATTATCTGTACTTATCTCTTTAAAACAAACTTAATTGAAATTGCTTCGTCCCTATGATGCCACAGACAGACAGACACGTCAAAAACATGTCACGTTAAATTGGTAGAAAGAGCAACAACAATTCTTCGATCTCTCTAATTTCTGGTTTCGGGTTTAGGTGTTTTCTATGTATTATATGTACGTATTTACAAAAAAAAATGTATATATGTATCAGTTACCTAGCACCCAAAGTACAAGTTCCACTCAGCTTGGATGATGCTGAGTCCGGAATTATTTATTTATCTTGTTATTACAGAACGAACCTAACTTTTTATTTATTCTGCAGCAATTTACATTAAATAGCTCTTCTAAGTCTAATGGAATTAAAAAGTTATCATATTTGCAGTAAGTTTTTCATCTTCATCAACTTTGTCCATTGTCCACATCATGTGGGGTCGGCACAACATTTATGCAGCTTGCATTTTCCTCTACCAGTTGTCATCTCGACATTTACTCCTATTACCATCACTGCTTTTGTCTACAAATAGTAAAAACTCCATAATAATATTATAAATGCGAAAATAACTGTCTGTTCATTTTTCACGCAAAAGGTACTAAACTGATTTAAATGAAATTTGATACACCGATTTTCTGGAGCCTGAGAAAGGACAGGCTACTTTTACCGCAGGAAAATGTCATTTCGCGGAAAAATCCATTATAACGAAGATAACACCGCGCGGGGCACGACTAGAAACTCCATAATTACCAAATGGAGTTGTCATATGATATACTAGTTAATTAAATCCATAACAACGTATACATACCTCTATAAACCATAGATATATAAACCATCAATTGTTAACAAAGGATGAAAACTAAAGTCTAAAATACCAACAATAAAAGTTTGTCATTGTTTGACATTTGTCATAACTAAAATAATTAAAGCTTTCACCCTTGTTTATCTCGATAATAGTCGCAAAATAAGGCATAAATAGGCTCATTGTTTGTTTTAGCCAATTAGGTTACAAAAAGTTTTTATGATTATGAGCGTAAGAATATAACCAGACCTTACAACGGATATATAATAAAAACTGATATATTATCGATAGATAATTTTAAATATAATGATAAATTCATCTAATCAATCATTATTATCATGATTTTATCATGATTTTTTAAAAACTGAAAATATTTTTAAATGCCTGTAAATGGTATGTTTCATTTTCTCATTCGTTTCATTTCACAGTTGTCTGGAAGAAATTGCTTTGAGCAATAAGACCGCCCATTACGCATTCTAGGTTTAGTTTATTTTCTTATTGTAATATTTTTTTGATGGTGTGTGTAGTAAAGAAGTATCTATCTATATATCTAAGATTCTAATTCTAAAACTCTTAAAGTTAAACCTATTGAAGAGGGTAAAGTGCCCTTTAACTTAATTAATACTGCTTCCTTTTATTTATTTTAATCAGATGCTAATCACAAACTTTTCTTAGTTTTTTTTTCTTTCTTATCTAACTGTACTATTAACAACAAAAGGTCTTAGCATTCTTATTTATTTATAATGGAAATAAGGAAATTCAATAAAAGCTGGCGAAATAAATTTAACCGCATTTGATGTAATAATCATTAGCATATTCCTCAGACGAATGTGAAAATTAATAAAAATAGTGGTACTTATAGAGAAGTTATTATCTTCAAAATTATTATAAGCTGAATTCTATAGGCACGGGTTCACTGGAATTTTACCTTTGTTGATACAAGCTTAACATAAACGGAATAATACGACATTTACTGCATATGTTCTTGGCTTGTAACATTGTTTAGCATAGGTTTCCTTTTTTAGTGCTAGTATTGTGCTACCACTTACGCGTGTGTTTTGAATCGCACGACTGTTTGAGGCCTAAGCTTAATTCTAGTCATAATACAATTTCTTTGTAGTTGTTTAGTCTGTGATTTTGATTTGAGTTTTGTTATAGCATAGTTAGGTAATTTATGGTTTTCGTGGTCTATATATACCTACCTAATATTGTTAATTATTTTTCTTATGAGATGGAGAAGGAATAGGAGTCTCTTAGATTGTATTTGTTAGAATTGCTAAAAATATATTACTTTTACTCGATATTATGGGCTTATTGCACCGGGAAAGAAATACAAACAATTTATTAAAATATTGACCCCTTTTAAAAAATAATGTTTAATACAAATTATTTTTAATTTAATTTACTCGTCTGTTTGTAGAATAAGTTTATTAATAATGAATTTTACATAGTGTACGTAGTAGATGTGTGTTATACAAAAGAAGGTATTTTTTGTATTTAATGAAAATTCTGATACAAGTTTTATTTTATATAATATACCTTAAGAAATATATTTGTAGAAATAGGTATATTAAATTGTATGTAAATAGAGTCGTAAAATTATTAGTTAAAATATTATTCTATCTAAGGATATTTAGTAAGATTCTGTACTAAAAGCTTTATACTTTAATGAAAGCTGAACAATGAAGGTCGTAGACCCTTAGGTCACAGCAGCCACCACACTACGTGCGCCACTATCATAGCTAAAATAGCCCATATTACAACTGAGGAAGAACCAATTCCAGTTTGTGTGGAATGGCATGCAGCCCATGTCTCCTGCTTTCTTTGCATTAAAACTATTTTTGTTCAGTCTGTTCTCTGCCGGTAATTATAAATGGCTGAATCTTTTTCGTAAGAAATGTAAAGATTTTTTTACTTATTTCTGTATTCGTCATTAATTCAACAGCAGTTTTCATTGCAATAATTTTAAATATTTGTTAAACAATTTTTTCGCTAATATGTATTTATAGATTTACATATAATTTTAACATTGAATGTTACGTAAAATCCGAAATGCATAAAATTTGAATTTACGTTAAATACTTGCCTAAATTAATTTCAGTCAAATGCAGTAATATACGACATGTTTACGTTCACGTTTTTTGGGTCATGTAATTTGCTGCCCTCATTTCCAGAAATATAAAATGGGAAGTTAAAAATCTAAGAATAAATATCACTGAAATAATACCTGTAATGGTGGAGAGGGTGGCTGCGAGCAGGCAGGTGGCTAGGATGAGCTGCATGGTGGGAGCGAGACAACGACAGGAGTGCGCACTAACACGGGACACTCTGGCACTGAGCGCGCGCACGCCGGGACCCCCCCTTATAAAAGACGTGTCCCGCGCGCACCACTAGCAGGAACCGCTATAGCGACTCGCAATCCTGTAGCACGCACATCGCCAGCCCGAAACCCAACCACATCAATAAGTTCTAACGTACCCAGCAATGCGCGCCGCGGTGGAAGATGCGCTTGAAGCGGTTAGTGTCGTCGCGGACGTCCGGCGACCGGCGCCCGCGCGCCCGCCGCAGGAGTTATCTCTGCAAATCGTACCGCACAATAGTTCGCTCTCAATTTGTTCTTGTTGCGGTCGGACGTGAATTCTTGGCTTGTCCAAAGGGTTGTCGAGGTTGTAGCCTTTTTTTTTGGCTGACAGTATCTTGGCGGGCTCGGAGGGATCGGGCTAGGTCCTGGTGAGTTCGTAGACTGTGCAATTTGTAAAATAAACTGGCTCAATTAATGTTAACGATTTTTCGTTGGAACTTGTGTTTAAGAGCAAATTGAGTCATTTCAGAGAACCCAAACTCGTCGCCTCGTTTATGGTTTTGTATATTTTATACAGGTTTAGCTTTGTATATTGTTATACAGTTAAATTAAACTTGACCGACTTTTCAATCTTACTTAAATATACTGTATGTGCTCTGAATTCCGACATTACCATTTTATTTAAATACTTCTCAATGACATTTATCGCTTTTTTCGCCACACCACATTAAATCACTTAACAAGTGGCCTAAAATTGTCTTTATCGGTTAAAGCTACCAGTATTAAATAACAAGTTCATTATACGTTAACAACCGATAAATGTCTAAAAGATAAATAACTTTATTGTTTTTAAAAAATGGCGACTAAATAAAAGCAAGATTAAATAGCTATAAACCTTAAAAGCGGGGTTGTTAAGATTCCCAGAGCAGAAGATTTCAACGCGCCCGAATCGAATAGTTTCCCTCCGTAGCTTTTTACTAAAACTTTGATAACAATTTAATAAAAGCTTTTCCCCTTTGTTTATCTTTATAATAGTCGCAAAATAAGACATAAAAAGGCTTATAGTGTGTTTTAGTCAATTCAGTTATATTAGACACTAAATTTAAAATTTAAGAAAAACCCCCGATTCCAATCCCTTAATTTCCTTAAACGTAAAACAACATAATATTATGTAATGTGGACGCGATGCGATTTCATTTGATACCCCACACTAGTATATTTGCAGATTTTCGGTTTTCCTTACCCACTCTCACCCCCATAACTTTTAAACGGCACAACCGATTTTCATAAAACATGTCTAAGAACACTCGCGCAAGACTCACCTTTCATACAAAAAAAACTAAATTGAAATCGCTCCATCCGTTCGGGAGCTATGGTGACACAGACAGACAGACAGACAGACAGACAGACAGACAGACAGACAGACAGACAGACAGACAGACAGACAGACACGTCAAACTTATAACACCCCTCTTTTTTGGTCGGGGGTTAAGAAATAGCAGATTTTATGAGTACGATCGTAAAAGGCTCCTATGTGGTGTATAAAGAAAGAAATCTCAATCCTTTATAACCACTAACATTAATACCTACACCTTTTCTAATAACAATAAAATGTACAATATTAGTAAATCAATTAACTTATGATAATATAGATATACAGCTTCAATTTTTTTTAAATATACCCTATCTGAACCGGGAATCGAACCCGCCGAATTGTAGAAATTATAGCTAACAAATCATAGTTAGCCACTACTGTCAGAATTTTTGAGCATTACTAGATTATAAAATAATATATAAATATTTGTAAAACATTTAACAATCATGGACTTCCCACTTACTAAGAAACTATGGCTACTTAGAAAAAAAATCGTTTCAGTTGAGCCTTTTGATCTTTATCGTAAAATAAGATTTTTCCGGTTCAGACAAAAATCTTTTCTGAAAGACTTTGCGTTCAGTTTCAACTATTTTTAAAATCCAAATGAAGTATTCTTTCCGTGATATATTCTATCATCAATATTTAAGGTACTTTCCTTCCATGTGGTACGGCCGTGGGACACCCTGTGTAGCATTACAAAATTATTTGCAGGTACTAAAATAATGTACCTATGAGTGATTAAAGAAAGCTAGGCCGTAAATTAAAAAATGTATAAATTATTACGATATTTTAAGACTAAGAATGTACCCCTAATATTTGTTATGTTATCTCGTTACCAGGATAGCATCCTTACATTTTTAACGGGCGCATAAAAACAATCAGCCTGCAAGTCTGGAAATACAAATTACTTTAGTCATAAAACATTAGATTGACGCTGAAAATAAAGCGTGTGTGATTAGTCCCTTGAGATTGCCGCTTGGCGGGAGCGCCTCAAGTGTGTTGCTCTCAAAGTCACGTTAATTAGAGAAACCGAAGAGACGTTATTTCCTTCGTACGTCCTTTGACCTTATCCAGGATTGTAGAAAGGAGAAAAATCGAGTCCGGTAGGTAACGTACGTACATCAATTGCCTATTTAAGGCACCGGCATGTTTCAGCTCCCTATTCGGAATCGCAATTCGATTTTACCTAATTGGACGTGAAGCTGTGAAGTGTTAGTATAGTAATGCACCATTTTAAATGCCTATTCAATCATCGTTATCCGAAGTATTTGTAAAACTTTTATATTATATATATTCGAATACACGCGGAGGTCCAGTTAAATAAATTAAAAGCCTCAAAACCACCAGCAGGTCCGTACTCGCCTCTTTTTACAAAATCAATCGCATCATAATATTAAATTTAACACATTGCACGCATTACGGACAATAAATAGAGCCCTCACATCGACCGTTCGCTTTCATAAACATTTTTATTAGGCACCGCATCGGAATTCGCAATACAAGATACGGCACTTAAAATGAACCAACTCTAGACCCCGCAGTATCGTTTTTAAGTTTCTTTTTAATCGCATTCAACCGATACCTATCAGTATTGTTGTACATCCGATGAGTTACGTCCGAGGGAGATGCGGCTCGATAAAATGAAATTCACGGTTTTTTTAAAGGCAAAGTATTACTTTAATAGCTGCAAAAGGATAAAAAGCGTAGTTCCGAACGATACAAACATTTTGTTTTTATCTTGTGATGTTAGTGTGCGGGGAGGTTTAATTGAACGGGTGCATGACTGTGATGTTTTGAATAATAGCTATATAATAGGACCGCACATGCGCACCTCGGCGCGCCGCATGCTCTAACAAAACTATGAATGCGCCAATCACTGCTAGCCGCTACCCAATCATATTTTATTGAAATACCTTTGTCTGTACTGGTGTCTGTTGCTTTTCAATCTTCGTAAAATTATAAACTTAATAACCATTATGATCAGGAATAGATTGATCGGTGCTACGTGTCCAAGTATTTATTATTAATGGCGACAATAACACATTACATAAGCCGTAAAAGTGAAATTGTTTAATAAAAATAGACAGCCCATTTGCATCTGAAAATAGCTCTATGCAAGCTTGTTGGTGTTCAGCATTAATGATTTTATTCCTTTTCACATACGTCCATTTTGTATATAGGGAGACAGGGATGTTCGCTGCCATGGCAAGCCATGTTGTAGTGACGTTAAAATTCACGTTTACCAAACATCGCCTCGACACGGGAAGAAAATGTAGTGTTCTAGAACCACCTACTATTAAGAGGTTGCGGTTCAATTTCACTAGGAACCAGATTTTGTACAATCTACAATTTCTGGTTTTGGGTCTGGGTGTTTTCTATGTATCATAAGTATGTATTTACAATAAAAAAAATATCTATTTAGTATATCAGTAAACTCACGCCCATAGCTCTGCTTAGTTCGGGGTTAGGTTATGTTGTATGATTAGTCGGTAATTATTTATTTATTAACCTATTAAATTTTCTAAGAAAGGGTCCAGAGGTAGTTATGAAATTTAGTTTGTTGAGTGGAGAATTGCACAATGACCTCTGTATTACCGTATACTGTTCTGCGGATAAGTTGCAGTACTTGTCATGCATTTTCACCGGTAACCGGTGATGGAGTCTTTACGCTGACATGTTATTTGAGGAAAAAATATTTAATGCACGCCGTCTTACTTTCTACAGCTGCTAAAACAGATTTTTATCTGAAGCATGCTTTATTTAGTCCATTCTATGACTAATACAGGATAATCGGCAGGGCTACAAGTCAAAATCTACAACAGGATTTCACTTAAAATCACCCAAATTATTATTTATTCCAAAATCAAGTTTCCTGATTATTCATACAACGTCGTCCTTACCAATAATTTGAGGCAAAACTAACATTGAATTTCTCTATCAGGACAGTACCGTACTATACTGTGGAAGATTCTACACAATGTTTGTAAAAAGCACCTGTCGTCAAAGGTCTGTAACGGTGTAGCGGGATCCGTGGATGAAACCGATTAGGAACGCCTGATGCCTGCGCACTGTGCAGTCTTGCAACTATGTACGCAAAATTTTTATTAAATATTGCGTAGTTTGTTTTATATCTTCTAGCTAAAAATGTTTAATAACACCCGTATTTACAAACATTAGGTCCCATAGCGTGAAAACGAATAGACTTCTTGACTGGCGCTTGCCATATGAAACACATTGAGAAGTGAATTACTTCTTAAGTGGTGCTGTATCATTTGTGAATTCGGGTGCCATCGTTCATTGATTGAGGTTGAGGTTAATCACTTTGAAAGTTTAAAAAAAAAAGTACATTTTAAGCATATAATTTTGTTTCGGGGCCGGGCTCTGTTGGGTTGGCCCTGTAAGACAGTAGTATTGATAGTTATAAAGCCTAGAAAAGTCTAGAATAGAAGCTATTTTTTATTTTATTTGACTCTGCAAAAGAAACACTAACGGGCTACTTCTTCCTTCCTTCCGTCACTGAATAAATTGCCTAAGGTTACATCAGCATCAAACTTATCAAAATTGCATTTATATTAAGATAACCATGTTTTGTGTTCTATAGTAAAAATAAAAATAAATGTTTACTGCTAGGACTATAATAATTAAAACACGACAGCTTGGCATTTTTTAAACCTATGTCTTGTCTAGACTTGTTATGATGAATTTCACGTCGTTAGTGATTTTAAATAGTAAAACTTTTTATGAGTTCTTGGAGCAACAATTAATAGATTCTATGTCGGTAAAAACTACAAGGCTATGCTTGGAATTCATAATTATTTTGTCTAACAGCCATTGATAAATGGCTAAGCTACAGTTCTGATTTATTTTAATATTCTTCAAAGAAAGCATGTGTATACTGCTGATGTTGATCGGAAGCGCAATTTTTCAATCCTTTTAGCGGAAACTTCATCATAATATTCCTGCCCCTTTTCCACATCTATCTTTCTTGTAATTAAGCTTTGTCACGTGTCATCTCAACAATTATTCATAACTGACTCATGTCACCACTGACACTGTTCATTATATCTATACATTTTTGTCGTTCCTCCTATCGTTCATTTTTCTGCATCTTTCCACATATCTATCAACACCCAACTCTAACGCTCTTCTTTCATCGCGTGAAAAGTAGTAAGTAACGTTTCAAAGTAGATTTGAAAGATTTTGATTTAAATTTTGATAATCTGTGCAAAAGGTAAATCAGTTATTTTCGCTCGGTAAAATAGTCTGTCTACCGATTGGTACCTACTCGTGATCCTTACAACAGTTACCTATTTAAACATTGTTAAAAGTGATAATATGAAAATTTCTTCTCCGTATATTTTATCCCATCCGTAAAACCATCCTTAGACTTCTACGAATATTTTAAAAAAGGATTGGCCAAATTGGTCCAGGCGTTGTTAAGTTATGCCCCTACTAACACATAAAGTGATTCATTTTTATATGATAGATCCTACACGTTCTCAAAACATTAAGCTTGCATCCCCGCTAAGCAAGCGAGTATCGCGAGAGACCCAAGTTTAAACAACACTTCACTGGATCCTGGAGATCCTCAAACAATGCGCATAAATGAATAAAATTAACATAAAGCTACCACCGTAAACAATACGTATTGCATATTCCTCATTTCTAATGATTATTACGAAACCGTGCTGGCAATCGTCCACTTCGCCCATAGCCATGGGAAGCAAGAGGCAAGAAGCTAATGTAATTATTCTACGCTCGCAAAGTGCGTATAATACGTGCAGTCGGCCGGTGGTCGCTTGATTACGATAACGGCCGCCTTGTCGCTATATTGTCGCTTTTAAAAATAACCGCGTAATAGTCAACCGTAGCAATGGGCAAAATAAAACGGAAAAGTATGAGATGGACTTGTACACCGAGGGTTCCGTGTTATTTGACGTACGAGAACCTTTAAGTACGTGTAATAAATGAAAAACAATAATAATATAAAAAGTGCTAAAAGAAAGATGCCGATAACGAATTCAGAGGGTTAGGATCACTAGTACCCCAGTTTAATTTTTAATCTAATAATTATTAAAAGCTGTAGTGGCGATAATACGAGGGGTACTAATAACGAGAAAAGTTTTATTTATTTATAAATAAATCAGTCTTTATTTATATATTACTGCCGCGTTCAAAGCAAAATGTTCCGTTAAAAATGAAACCGCGGAATAATTATACTAACCCCGGTGGTGACCGGTGTGCATCTAAGTTCTTAATAACCGCGCGCAACGTCGCTTAACTTATGTCTAATACGTTTGTTGTATGGGAGCCACCTATATTTAATAATTATATGTTTTTATTTTTATTGCGGCATAAGAAGTACATCATTGCTCAAAATTACAACTCTCTATTTATCAACGGTGCTTGAGTTACAACCAGATGATAGACAAACAGACAAATAAGTCTCAGTAATACTGCCTCGTATTACAGAGAAGTACCTGTGACACAAAGGGAACTTAAATAGGGGTGCGGTAGCTAACATATTTACCTTAACACATTTGGGTAGGGGGAACCCTAATAACATACATAATTACCTGCACAGAGCTCGTACTGAATAACATTTAGAATACCGGGTAGCCATTACTGGGGCTGGAAAACGCAAGACGTGTCTCAGCATTTACATAGGACATGCTATTAAAATAGTCTCTGGCTCGTGCTGTTGTAAATTTTACTGCCCCAATGACTTTCCCAATAATAGGCTGCTGCAGTTGGACCACTTAGACAAAATAGCTTTTACTATTTTTCTGTGTTGATAATAGGGGTAGTTCTTTGTATAATTGATGTTGGCTTGGAGATTATATAGATAGCTTGGAGATTAGAGAGATACTCGTTTTTGTCATTTGCTGTAAGTGGTTCTTGCAGCTTTATCGTTAACTTTTATTTATTGAAATCTAGAGGGAATAGAAAAAACTCTCATACACACACCAATAACCAAAAATACAAAATTATCAACAGTAAGGTATCATTAAACCTAGCATGCGTAATCTAGTCGTTTTATTTGACATAAACCATATTGTAAACCATTTTCGATCTTAGACACCACTCCAGACAATTCCACATATTAAATTAAGTTTAAAATTAGCCATCATTATTAAACAACATCCATGAGTGGTTTTATGGTCAAATTAAAGAATGAAAAAATATATTAATACGCTCTACGATAGAGCAATTCCACTTTAGTCTCATACAAGCTTTGGTTGGTGGCTTATGATAAGAACGCATCATATTTTATATTTATGTAAATTTTGTTCAATACTAGATAATCTAAACCTTGGCGATGCCTATATTTTAGGGTTCCGTACCCAAAGGGTAAAACGGGACGTTATTACTAAGTTCGTCATCTGTCCGTCTGTCACCAGGCTGCAATTCAAGAACCGTTGATAGATAGAGGGTTGAAATTTGGAGTAATGATATACTTATTTTGCCACTATAGCAATCAATACATTTAAATATTTAAGGGGGCTCCCATACAGCAAACGTGATTTTATAGAGTTAACCAGCGTTGGGCAAAGTCAGTGCTTGGATGGGTGACCGCTGACTGCTTTCTTTCGAATCTTTCTTTTTGCACTTCATTTTTTTTTTAATTTTTGTTAACGACAAAAACTCGAAAAATTGTTAAAATACACGAAAACCTCGTATTAGTCAATTTCTTATTAAAGTTAAGTGGCGTTGATCGTGGTGAGTGCTTTAATGGGTGCCCGCTATGACTGCATCTTTATGCAAATTTTTTTTTTATCCTCGTGCAAAAAAGAGAGTTGTTATTATTGTTATTTAAGGGTTTAACGTGTCTGTCTGTCTGGGACATCATAGCTCCCGAACGGATGAAGAGATTTCAATTTAGTTTTTTTTGTATGGCAGGTGAGCGTGGCGCAAGTGATCTTAAACATAAATGTAAATCGGTTTGCCGTTTAAAAGTTATGGGGGTGATAGTGGGGAAGGAAAACCGAAAATCTGCAAATATACTCGAGTGAGGTATCAAATGAAAGCGCATCGCGTGCACATTACAAAATATTATGGTGTTTTACTTGTAAGGAAATTAAGGCATTGTAAATGGGGGGTTTTCGTAAATTTAGATTTAATATGTTTTATATTATATTTAGAAATAATAATATAATACACGGAACCCTTTTTGTTTGTGTTCATCTCGTACTTATCAAATTTATTTAATTTTCGCCTGAAAAAGTAAAATAATCGCCATGACATCAAAATTCTTGTCAAAACCTAAAAAAATCTCGAATCTTGAAATATAAAAATTAGCTGACATTGACTGGATGATATTAAAAGCAATGATTGATTATATCGTTACATTTTAAGAATCTGTTTCGACACGAGGAGTGTTTGTAATTTTGCGTCTGAGGACAAATAATCATTTTGCATTAATTTAAGAAACTATATTTTCAGAAACGCTGGCATATAGAATGGCCAGCGTTTCTGAAAATTATTACAATTGTATTGACTTAAACACTTAACTTTAGTCAACTTAGTAATTTATTCAGTGCTTTAGTGTTTAATCGGAAAGAGAAACACAGATCTTCCTGGTACAACTGTGGAATAAAAAAAGACGTTGAAATGAATTGGATTTGTGTTAGAATCGAACTGATTTTATTAGTTATTAGCAATTGGTATCACAATTGCCTCTTACTAATACGTTTTAAGACTACAGACGCCATGTTGCGTGTAGCTTGACGTTTCTATTATTTATTTTTTAACTGGTTCAATGAATGTATTAATGATCATCATGATCAGCTTAAATTCATATTATCGTATATAAAAATAAAAATAAATCAACCTAAAAAGCATATCAAAATCCAGCTAGGGTTACAAACTAGTTTCTACATTGTTTTTAAATACGAATACTGTTTTGAAACACTATAATTGCCCCCTAAAGTTTTGTATGTAATAGAATAAGATAGCAGGTGATAAAATATTCTTGAAGCCGGAGAATATCATGTTTCAGCTATCCCGAGGAATACAATTCCTAGCAAAAAAAAAACAAAAGCATGTCGCGTGTCTAGGGATAGTTCAAATTGAATTAACGCACGGAGATATCAGGCCTTGGAACTGGACTAGAGACCCATTGATTCAAATAACTTTATTTTTATTTTGCTATATAGATATCTGAGAATAGGCATGATGACTATATATGAAATGGTATTCTGTTTAGTCCGTCTATCTGTTAACTTGTCCAATAATGCTAGACACCTATTTTTTGCTTAAATTTTTTTATTAATGCGAAATTTCGTACAAATCGTTCTGTTCAAATCTGCACGAAAAGTTACGTCACGTGAAGCGACAGTGTTTTGAAAACTGTCGTTTGTCTTTCGTTTGCAAAAAAAAGAAAAAATACATAACTAATAACGGACTAATTATTTTTCTAGTCATTTACCCTATTATGTACAGGTACAGGTACCTCCTGAGATTTTATTGTGAGTGCACCAAAATTTTTCTTACTTAAATTATTTTAGAAAATATGTTGTTATATGTAACTCTTAAAATCATCAAAGGCATTTAATTAAATAATTATTCTCATTTATCTTCACACCATCATCTAAGCCTAGATAAATTTGTTTTTTTTTTCGTCTAATTTTTATCAACAGCTTAAAAGATAAATTTATTAAAGCGAACAATTTATTACACAGAACATTTTTTTCGTTTAAATTTTACAAAAGATCCTCCGAGTACTCTTGACTACCTACTGACTAACTTTGAGTATATTACAGCGAGCTGCCACCAAGCAGGCCCTAGATTTAGATACACACTTAGCTCCCCTAACAATGCACTTCAGCTTATCTTTTATATCGTGTCTGCTGGTATATGTGCTCCTTTAAGTTATTGTCAAAGTAGTCTACCTTAATTAAACCCGATGTCGTATACAATTACAAGTTATTTCTCCTTTTAATCACTTATCTTTTGCAACTTAACCCACCATCTCTGCTGGTATTTCGCTTAATATTATATCTCACACGACGCGCACGTGTTTAAAAATGAATTCAATAGAAAACATTTATGAAATATTCTCCCGAGGCCGAGAATAAATAAAACAAACTGATTTGTATGGTATATTGTATGGAGCCATCCGCCCAGAGAAACCACCGTTCAATACAACATTAAACAGAGTGGTCACGTTTTAGCAAATCGACTAGTTAATGCCTACATGTAGCGTTTAATTTATACATTGCCAGCATGCCTTGTGGTGGTGAGCATTTGTATAAACAAATTACGAGCGGCTTCGTTGCTTATGCCATGAAGCTTGGCGCAAGCTGAGAAGAGATGTTGATGAAATGCGAATCACGGTGTAGGCCCTACAAATCGATTACACTACCCATAGTACGAGTATATGGCAGTTTACCGTTTATTTAGAGCACGTGACGACTACACAGACGTAAAGGTAATTTACACCGGGATCGATCGGATCGTTTCGTTTCCCACTCGGTAACGTTCGTGACTGTATCCTCATAATGCCTCTCCTTATTCAATGGTATTCCTCTTAAATTGATATAATCACCCATCGAGTTTTGGATAAAATGAAACCTTCGTGATATTGCATGTGCCATAACACATCCGTAGTCGTGAGTGGGAAGGGATTTTAATAGGCTAACTGAGATAAACCCGGGGAATAGCAACAAACAACCCTGAGATAAAGAGCTTGCGAGCTAGCTTTTAATCAGGAATGTTTTATTATTTTTTACCTAATAAAAAAAAATCCGCGACCTTATTTAGTTTAACTATTGAGATACAAAAATACTTGTCGATTAAACTTTTAGAATCTTTACTCTCGGCAAATGGACTTTTTATTTGTAAAGTGGAGTTTTCGAAATGGTCCCATTCAAATTTGATAACTGTCTGTCGAGAGATTAATCGTCTGATATAAAAAGAACTAGTTTTAATTATTTCAAGCCGCAGTCATTAATTAAGCTTAAAACAATCTTGCCAAATGTAGACATTACATTTGGTGAATTCCGTTATATTAATGTGTTCGATTACTCTGCGATCTCAATACCGAATCGCGATCTGATATTCGATAAAATCGCTTTACGACCGCATTGATTGATACGACAACACGACCGACACTGGCGGCTTCTCTTGCTTTTGATGGTGTTCGGCAGACAGAAGGGGCTTTCGTTGTACTCTTTTATTTATTTACATACCTTGTATACTTTTTTTTTGTGTTTTATTGGGAAACATTTTTAAACGACTTCAGTAAATAAATCTAAATTCAAAATTTAAGGAAAAACCCCCGATTCCAATGCCTTTATTTCCTTAAAAGTAAAACACCATAATATTTTGTAATGTGCACGCGATGCGCTTTCATTTGATACCCCACTCGAGTATATTTGCAGATTTTCGGTTTCCCCACTCTCACTCCCATAACTTTTAAACGGCTCAACCGATTTTCGCGCCAGACTCACCTTTCATACAAAAAAATTAAAATCGCTTCATCCGTTCGGGAGCTATGATGTCTTTCTCTTTGTGTGTTACTTCAAAACGTTTGTTGCGTGAACGGATTCTCATGATACATATTTATTTGAAAGCTGCTACTTCAAAGTTCAGCCCATTTAAATTTCATGTGGAATAATTAAATAGTCAATAAATATTTTACAATTGCATTTCCTTTTAATCATCTTTAAGCTTTCTTCTATAATCCTTCTGCTCACATTTTCCTTTACAGAAAGTCTAGTAGGTATTATCGTTTTCCTACCTATTAGTACCTTAACTTATAGTTCCACTATACGTTTGCAAGAATTTTTGAAATATGTACAGTTTTTTTTAAATGTCCGGGAATATTTTGTAATTTGTAGCGTATCATTATGTGGTACCCATACCGGTCCCAGGTTCAATTTCAGATTTTTTTGGTTTAACGGCGTTACAGTTGTTACTCATCATGTCGACGGCATATTTGCATATTACAGCAGGACATCATGCCACGGCAGTGTTATTATAACATCGTTATAAGCATGTCCAAACAATTCAGTCTTAAAGAAAAGACTTTGATATCTTACGCTGATTGTAACAGGTCCGTCATATGGATGAAACAAGCATTAACGAGTATTTATTTGTATGTCAAAATAAGGGGTAATTAATATATTGAGGAATACGATAAAAAACAGATTTAAATAGTTAGGGAAGATGGAATCTCAACTCTTAGAGTTATCCCAAAGGTGTTTCCATTTTCCTTGTAAAGGTATCGAATTATTCATAAAATATTGGATATTATTATCATTATTTTAACCGCATGGACTAACTGCTGGACTTAGGCTTTCCTCATAGATAACCCCCTAATAGATAAGCCCACGGCCCTTACCAAGTCATCTGTCCATCTAGCTGGCAGTTTGCTATGTGTCATGCCAACTTGTAGTTTTGTTTTTTCTAATTGTTTAGTATGCGCAGTTTCGCCTTTAAAATCACTTATACTTCCGAAGTGAGTTTTCAATTATGCAGACATCGCTGAGGCAGTTCATGTTGACTTCCCGTTACGGGTAATGGGCGCCCGCTCCGAGGTGTCAGGCAGGCCGTGCCCCGGCGCACTCTATAATTTACCACTACGCCACTACGATGCCCGGCAACGACAACCCCTCATCCAGAATATGTTAGCCAAATCACTGTTGTCAGACCGCACGAACTGTCAGAAATTGATTTCTGCCTGTGACAGCTTGCAAGCTGAACTGAACCTTAGTGGTGATAGTAGGTATGTGTTTACCGGAAGGTGTTAAATTTTAAAGAGGCTAATGTTTCGTGAAGGTTTTATGAAATTCGCTAATGCTATTTAATTTGGGCTCAGGGAGTTTCATTTGAGATTTCAATGTTTTAAATTGAAAATCTCATGAAAGGTGACACATCTGATGGCCATCATAACTCGGCTCTGTACATTGATGATATAAAGAATTTTACAGCTAAAAATTATATTAGGTACTTAATAAAATAGAAATAGCCGTTATTTCAGACGTTCACTCACACTTTACAAATTCTTATTTTACTATAATATTTTACACTGTCAACCCACAAGTTGTCTGCCATTGCTATAAAATCGTCGCTGGGCGGCCTTATAGCTATAAATTGATTCACAATTTTTGTACATTTTTATCCTTTTTGTGTTTTTTATTGTATGTAATAAAGAGTATTTGTATTGTATCGTCGGCCAAGCGTTGGTTTGAACAATACAGCACATTATTCTAATTTAAAAATATATGCATGACTTATAATCAGATTTACAAACAGCGTTTAGCTCATTCAGCGAACTGCATCTTCTAACTACTGAAGGGAATAAACCTATTATTAGATTGTGTAAAAAGTGTTACAAGTCAGAATAAGGGTTAGATCATTAGCATCATCGGCCATGACCGTGCATGCTCGAGCGCGCGCAAGTTCAATGATACAACGATGAAAAGTTCCCAAAGAAGAACTAGGTACTTCGTTAGGTAGGATTGAATACTTAAAAAATGTGAGAACTTTCAAAATCCGAGTTTATTCCTTCCGGGAACCTATATAACCTTTAATAATAGAGCATTAACAGTTCTTATTGTTCGCAGTCATTTGATGAAAAACAAAGCAACGGTTTTTGATTTATGAGCCTTCTCAATTTTCACTTGTACATTTTACAGTTTAGTAAAAAATTGTGGACAAATATTATATTATACGAGTAGAATATCCACCACCCCTGCGTATAAATTTACATCTCAGGTGATTATAAAGTATATTCTTAAGACGGATGCATCTATTATGTACAAATGGAAGAACACAAAATATTGCTTTCAACGAAAACCAACGAAAGGCGCTATATCCTCTCAGAGGTTCAAGACTGAACGTGATATAATAACCAATATCAATAGTTCGTTTACGGCCCCTATGGCGCTTTCTCACGGACCTCAATAACACCTCTTATCCTTAAAATAATAATGTTTTATTTGATCTCAATAGGGAATTGATAAAATTCTTTGGTTTATGTATTCAGCGTGGTGTTTGAGGTGTGTTTAGCAGCCTGTTGTTCGAGTTCTTTGTTATCTGTGTGGATTCTGTCAATATTGGATGTGCGCGCACGTTGTTTACCTACAGCATCAAGAGTTGGGTTATTCTCAATGATTTCAATCGCTGGAAATGTTGATAATGTTGTCTGAAGTGGTGCGACGTTTTGTGTGTGATATGTAATGGATATTATACCAACATACTCGTAGGTATTAAGATAAAAACATTTCAGCTTACTGATTATAACATGTAAATTAATGAACTATGCGAGTTTAGTTACATTGGTAGCTAAGCACCTCAATTAACGTTTCCACTTGCTGTGTCACAGGGACTTCTAAATATGAAGCCTTCATTGTATAATAAAGCCTTAATTTACCACGCTGGCCAAGTGCGAGTTTGTGAATGTCAGATGTCTTTCAAACTCTTTAAAGTTCCCAGAACATAATTGTTTCCTCACGATGTTTGCCTTCACCGTAAAGCTCGTGTTCAAAGCGCTCATAAGAAAAATCCAGAGGTACGCGTCGGGATTTGAATCCACGACTTTTTTGCACGGGTAAAGTTACATAAACAAATAAAAATACAAATACAAAATTATTTATTCGGCAACTTAATGTACAGTTTACAGTTACAAGGTTTGAGATTAGAGAGATGAGCTTGAGAGAGATAAACATTATTAATGAACGGAAATCAATATAAATTTGGCTATGGTTAAAAAACATGTTATTATAAATTATTGCCAACCTAAATAGAGCGCAAGTTAACAAACTTAACTAAAAGATCAGTAAGTTTATCGTAACCTCGACAACGGGCCATTACACGAGCATAGTTTATGGATAGAGCTCTCAGATAATAAAGAGAACATAAAAGTCAAAGGAGAATTGCAAGAGCATAGGCACCGCTATGCTACCAGCACAATTACACAATTATTGTTCGCCCGCTGCTTCCGGATTCCCTGCAAAATTGTTTTCACACAACTCTCCATCGGACATGTTCACATAGTAACTCTACAGATATGCAGCCATTAAGACCGCACTGCTGATTCACACGCACTAGCGATAAATTCCTGTCGTAAAATTTTACACCACGTGATTAATATTTGTTGCAAATCGATAGTCGTCATGTTTAAAACGTCTGTTTCCGCTAGTGATGCGCGAACACGCCTGTTGAAGCGCCGTATGAATGTGCAGATAACATCGTAAGTTAGGTATCTTATAAAGTTATGCAAATAAATAATCGTCGATACAATTAAAGTACACGAACCTTCCGGGAAGTGAAGAGCTCGCGCAACCCCGGCCTCGCTAATTCATTACTATAGATCCTATACATATACTATACCTGGATCCTACACTTTTAAAAACAGTCATATTCTAATACCTCCACCTCCAGACAGCTCAACTCAAAGCAATAAATCAAATACATATACCTACAGTATGTACAAGTGCTTTAAGGTTCTGAAAGATACATTGTAAAATACTTAGGGAACCTTGACCTCGGATTGTCCTATTGAGGCATTCTCGTTATTTAGCACTCTGCAAAAGCTTTTAAGAGAATATGCAACTTTGAAAGCATGCAAAGATTTACAAGTATTCACAAAAGTTAAGCGGTCATAAATAATGCGATGTGAACAGAGCTAATGAATTATGATGGCAGAGAGTGCAATTCTCAGCGGCGCTAAATGCAACGCAGCTTCGCCCGCGGGCAATGCACGCACCGGCGCTTCTGCGGCCGCTCCGCGCGAATAGTTCACGCTCTGCCTCTTGTTGCATCATTGTACCTAATAGAGCCGAGTCAACGACACCGCGGTGTCGCGCTATCGTCGCTCTTGAACTCTGCTGATTCATTAATTGCCGATGCGTCGTGTTCCGATACGATCCTCCGAATAGACGATAATATATGAAAGTGTGTAAATATGCGGCTGCGAGCCGGCGATGCGCCAAGGACGCCCGGTCCTCGCTATTATGTAAATAATGCACTCCTTTGCCCTCCGCGACTCGCCGCCCCCATTGCCGGCTCATCCCCGACCTCGTCCCGCCGCCGCATCCTCATACTATCTTCAATTTTGAATACTTTTATAAATCCTCGATCGAAGTTTAGAGGAATTATAAATTGTTGGTGCTCACGATAGTCGTGCGTCACGTCATAGGACCACAATGGGGGTACCGCTCTGTATATATATTTGTGTTACCTTCTAGCGGGGGCTTTGTTCTACTACTGATCAAAATATAAATAAAAGCTTTTCTCAGGTTTAGTTGAGCAAAGACCTCAAACAAGAAATGTTATT
The DNA here is from genome assembly GCA_929108375.1 of Gymnoscelis rufifasciata. Classification (NCBI taxonomy): domain Eukaryota; kingdom Metazoa; phylum Arthropoda; class Insecta; order Lepidoptera; family Geometridae; genus Gymnoscelis; species Gymnoscelis rufifasciata. Next base: position 11,967,453 of record OV815303.1, read on the forward strand.
TATAGAAAAATACTTACATATTGCAAAAAATAGGATTATAACAAGTGCCTTGGCTTATTCCACAGAACCGTCTAGACTAAAATCGTTAAATTTCCAATAATACATATTAACATTTGCATTAAACGAGAAGCTTCGCCTTATAACTATTTTAAATGCGGACCTATATTTAAATATAATTTATTATTTAGTAGATAAATATAGACACATATTAAAAACAGTGAAAATATAGTAGGATTTACATTCTGTAGGTACGAAACAATTTTTTTTCACTTGATTCAGAGGTTTTTCACATTTCTATTCAATACTAAAATATCATTTAAAAAATCTATGTCACAACAAAAAATACTTCCTCTTTTTATGCCGATAGTAGAAGTCCCTATATAATTTGTAGGATCCCTAAATAAATTGTAGTATAAATTAATTAAAGATAATATCTTACAAGGTTATAAAAACCGTAAATCTGTACATTGTATTTGTAGCATCATCCAATCATTGTTTACGCAGTTCAGGAAGGTTATTCTCACACCTATGATATTATAACGGATTTGATTCGATATATCGATAAACCTAAAATCGGTAGATTATTTCGTTATCTTTAATTCGTTTTAACCACAAGCGCGACAATAGCACCAGCTAAAGACAATTTGTTATATAATCACAGACATTATCATTTAAAATCGGAAAAAAACATCAAATATCTACTGACTTTTCGATATAATTCGAATTCGTAATAATATCATAAGCGCGTGAATTGCCCCCTAGAACTTTATCGCACGTTCATCAATGTCGGCGCCTGACACGATTGGACATGGTATTCGTGGATTTCTCTCCATTGTATGAAATTAGCTCTTCCTCAATAGCTTCAAATACCATCGTTTACGCACGAATTATTTGTTTGCTAAAAGCAAACATTTACTACAGTTATAAGTACTGTTAACGTCTATTGTAATGTCATAAATATTAGCTTAGAGATGAGTAGTTGGTTTCTTGATTGCTAACTGAATCGTACAGCAAGGTTTTCTACGTCGTATAAATCTGATGTATGAAATGGTTTAGTTCATAAAAAAACAATTGGAATATTTCTCGTTTTTGAGTGATTTTCTTACAATGGCAGTCACATTCATGAATGTATGAAATAACATGATGGTGAAATGTGGTTGATTATGGGGCTATATTTAAGATAATATTATAAGCGATACAGAATATTTACCTTCAACCTAACAATAACAATAACTTATTTTTTTATTATTATTATTATTTTTTATTTACAAACAATAACTTATTTAAACGGAGAGCTTTTTCAATCATTGCTTCTCTGTTCTCAGGCTAAGACCAGTAGTGGTTGAAAATTGAATTGAATAATTGTATTATGAATAAAATTTAAAAACCGAGGACACCTAGAAGATTGCCGGGGTTCATTGAGCGGGTCGTTAGCGGAATCTATCATTAACCTCGGATAGAATCCACAACAGGATTTCTTTATAGCCATGAAATCGTTACTATACTTCCTCCTGCGACACGAACGACTCGGGTTACGCTTGAGTAGTTTAATTCATTTAATTACCAAATCTTGCGGATATCTTCTGCGTTTTTATTGGTTACTAGCGGCCCGCCCCGGCGCCGCACGGGTAAAAAAAGTTCCCGGCAATTTTTCCTTATTTGCTCACCGTTGAGACCTACCCTGGACTACGACAAATATTTTAAAACCAAAATCAGCTCAATCAGCCCAGCCGTTCTCGAGTTTTATTCAGACTAACGAACAACAATTCATTTTTATTTATATAGATTATATAAAATTCCTTGTGATTCTCAGTACTGATATAACAGGGTGGTTATATCGAACCAGAATTCGAATTTTGATTCAGAATTGGACCAAAGTCGGAGAACAAATGTTCAACGTTGAGGCCTAACCTTAATAGTGTCAAAAACTTGTTATAAAAATAACAAGATAGTGTTTAAAAATTGAATACCCAGTTAATTATTGTCAATTTTAATTGAAAGAAGTCAAATAATCTTTATAGTTTATAAAAAAAGCAAAATTTTTAAAGTGATATTTATTTAAATCAAAAAAAAGTAATTTCAAACCTCGCTTAAAGTTTATTTTTGAACTCTGGCCTAAATCTAACTCCGGCTTTAAATACCGAAATTTAAAAAACCTAACATCTCACCAAAATGTATTATTTTCATAATATCTTTCATAAATGTATATAAAATTTTTACTTTTAGGATACCTATTTAAAGAGGCTTCATTATTACAATAATATATTTTACTTCATTCATAAGTTCAATATCAATTAATAACGGTAAAAGTCCAAATAGGTACGCAACTAGTTAAACTAGTTCGTGCTGATGATTGAAAACAGTCGGAACCGAATCTTATTCGGCTTTTCTAATACAAAGGGATGCTTTAGTTTTTCAATTTAGTTTAGTTTTTTTTTGTATGTCAAGTTTACATTTATGTCCATGTAATACAATTAAACATGGTGGATTTTATGTATGCTGAGGAAATAGAATGTTACCAGATTCAATGTAAAAAACGTATGTAAGGAAAGACCATTTCTCGCCCGACACTTCAAAAGCAGAAATTTAAATCAAGAAATGCGGTGGTACTGTACAATAGTACAAACAATCCAGGCTAAAAGAACTGTGAAAATAATAAATACTCTTGCAAGAAAGTGCTCTTGTAGCTAATGGTGGCTGCATTCCGATTGTCAGGAGTGTCGCCAGAGAGCCGTGGTGTCATTGAACCGTCTTGTGGCGAATTGCTCCGCTTCCGCAGCACCCGGCAAATAAAATCAATTAGCGAACGCACCGTTACTCCAACCTGACCGGTAGCCGCTATCCGTGCCATCGCCGATACCATTCAAAGGTCAGCTCCATATGTAGGCAGCAAAGCCACGAACAACCTAACTACCTAGGCTTGCGCCGACCCCGCTTCATCTATGTAGACGACGACAGCGCAACGAGACGATAAATTAGAACCTAGTACCTACACAGGCACTGCGACTACGACTCCCACATTCTCAAACTAATGTTCCCTGCCATTCCTCGCGGATGATTCAACAGATTTATAAATACACCCAGGCGCAGGCTCGCACGTGCGTTAATTTACAGAGACTATTTAATAAAGATAGACACGTCAAGTTATTGTCACGGTGCACCGGATAAGCGGCGACCGGACGATTGTCTCGCGACTATCGTAAATAACTCGCATCGTGTCCGGTGCGGGCCCGGAATACAGAGTTAGGGGCGAGGCGGGCGGTTAGCGAATCCCGCGCAGCTCGCGATCTAACATTTCCTAACGCTGGCTGTCGGATCGCTCGCGCAGACCATCCAGAGGCAGGAAGCTGTCCCCGCGCACTCTGCATACGGATGAGCCGCGCGTGTGCCAGCGCCTCGAGCCCGTCCATTGTTGATTATTATCTGAGTCGATCCACGATAACAATCTAAACTAGTATAAAGAAAACCCCATTCTGAACTTATCCCTTCATATTCCACCGGCTAAATTATAAAGTCCCTACAGCATTATTCTTTCGAAATGCAATTTGATTAAAATTAACGACGTTCCCTGGCACAGGACTGGAATTGCCCTTCGGCTATGAATTCCAGCTGAGGCAGAAACAATGGACATATGATATAAATAGGTGGAATAAATATAAAATGGGTTGGTTTATTTGGACTATTTTGCTGTTGAGCGTTATGCGAAGGGTGCCGGCGGTGGGGTGCTGGTCGCGGCGCGGAGATAGCATCGGCTTAGGCTATAAATAGATCCGCAGACCCTTGAACCAGCCGCGCAAGGCGCTGCGCCTCTTAGAGCCCCTCATTAATGAAAAATGTTGATGTCTCTTTTGAATACATTTTATCTGATTTTGCATCAACCATTCTCCGGCTTTGCGCAAAGTTAACTTCTGTCTGTTTGAATTATTTGATCGGATGTGTAGATATTCCTGCAACTAATAATTTAAGTAAGGTTTTGTGTCATGCATTGTTTTGTGTCAGATTAGAAGCTGATTTGCCGCCAGACAGATATTAACATTGAAGTGCAGTCTTCAATGTTTATATCTGTCTTCATGCTCCATCTTAGACCACATCGTCATTTTACATCAGGTGAGATTGTGGTCAAATCAAGACAGCATTGAAAAAAATTGGTAGAATAAAAAAAATTAATGTAGAAGAGTTTTGCTTCCCAAAACAACTGTGTCAGCCGTAGACACCTTAGTAGTATATTAAACAAGATTTACAGATAAATTGTAATTTACCTAGACGCATACCGAGATTAGCTCAAGCTTAGCGAGATTTTTTCCCTGCGATTAGAGTTAAAGATGGCCGGCTCGCGAAGGCCGCACAGGGTCGCTCCCGCGCGAGTCGTGGGCTTGCGCCTGCGCACCCGACGCTAATGATCCGCCTCTACCGGACCACTAATTGGACGAATCCCGCACAAGGAAAAAATTGTACACTGCACTCCACGATCCGCAGAACCGCAAATAGACCCCAGATCCGAGACTTTAAATCATACAAATTATCAAATTCCGATAAAATTGACCCCATCATTAAACTCAAAACGCAAACCCTTATCTCGGAAATAATTTGTCGACGTTTCCCCTTATCTTGATCACTGAGGTGTGAATTTTAAATTTGCCGTCGGGGACTTTTGAAACTGAGCTTTTTTGTGCTCTGTTTTGTTGCTTTTAAAGAACCGCGGTTTGTAAACAAATCGTAAGATACGGTTAGTCGTGATTAGTCCTTGCTTTACTTGAACAGGGAACCTTGCTGAATGCGATTATGTCGGAAGCACGTACATAAGAATTGCCCTTTAATAACGGTAGAGTTGTGTAGTCAATTGTCGTAGATTGCAGACGCACTAAAGTTTACCTGAGGTGTGAATTTTAAATTTGCCGTCGGGGACTTTTGAAACTGAGCTTTTTTGTGCTCTGTTTTGTTGCTTTTAAAGAACCGCGGTTTGTAAACAAATCGTAAGATACGGTTAGTCGTGATTAGTCCTTGCTTTACTTGAACAGGGAACCTTGCTGAATGCGATTATGTCGGAAGCACGTACATAAGAATTGCCCTTTAATAACGGTAGAGTTGTGTAGTCAATTGTCGTAGATTGCAGACGCACTAAAGTTTACCTAGCTGTAAATAATGACAAAATTGAACATAATCGGTGTACCGACATCTTTAAAAATGTGCTTTGTCAGATTCTTCAACATATTCTGAGCTTTGTACTATGCACATACTAAACTACTTATCGCTAATAAGGTTAGGTGATGTTTGTAAACATTGGGCATCGTAAAATCATAAGTTGAATAATAGTGGGATTGATTCTGAAAATGATGATAACAATTTAAATTATGATAATAGAATCTTGCAGCGAATTCTCATAACAAGATTGTCATCTCAAAGTGCTTTGTATTTCTTACATTCTTAGGTATTTCTCACAATGCGCATGGTTACGGTAAAGTAAAACAGGTCCTTTATCAAACTGGGTTTTTGATAAAAATGTTTTACTCATTGCCACTCTGTACAAAGTAATTCCATATGTTTTTGCACTAAGGACGCGGGTACGGCGACTCGAGCAGATAGCAATAGCCAGTGAGGTCTGGAGAATTGCCACTAATTTATGCATCGTGTTCCTACATGCCATTAAATAACCTAATCCATGCTGAACACGACATGATACACCGGAGAGGCTGTGCTTACACGGTCAGATACATTGAAAGAGGCTTTACAAGCCATATGAAGGCACCCTAGGCTCGTATTAAGTCGCAAATACCTGATAGAACATAACTGTGAAGTAACCCGCGGCATGCGTTCATGACGATGATATGATGACAGGTGCGTCGTATCGTTTCGATTCAATGTACATGTCCAGTTTTCCCTTAACGGCGCGAACTTGTACCTTGCTTCCTGCTTATCTGCTTAAATTTTATTTTTTCTTCCAGCCACCGATGCGGGTTGACTAATGAAGATTTAAATCGGCGGTGGTGCAAGCCCAGTCCCGTTTTGCATCCTTCTATTTACCATACCAAGGTGAAGTAACGTTACATGTACCTACATGATATCCGCGTTAATGTTTAGATTTAGAAGTGCTGCTAAGCTTATGTTGCAAGGCAACTCTACATCCGCCACGAAAGCACTTATCGCACAGGCATATATTAACTTTAGTGCTGTGCAATCTCACTAATTGTGCCACGCTATATAATAAAACTCACTGTATTTAAAGGGTGTGGTGAAATAAACCTTCATCTATACTGTTGCTTGTAAATTTGTAGGATGCTGTAAATATACCCCCGTTAACCTATTTCAATGGATTTTCGTAATAGCTTACCTAAGATTCTAATGTTATTGTTTACTTGAGGTATGGTATGTGCTTTGATGTTTGGCCCATCATATCAACAGATTGGATGGCATTTTGATAACTAAGAAAATAACGCCTTTTAATGTAATTCATAGTGCTTCTAATCAAATATTTTTCATCATTATTACAATTACAGTTATTAAACTGGGTTTAATTTATACTTTTTGTGACAGGGTTTAATAGAGTACTTGGTTCGTGTTTGGAAGAAGCCTCCACTGGTGTACTGCGACTACCATGGCCATTCGCGAAAGAAGAACGTGTTCTTCTATGGGTGCGCAGGCGCCGAGAGCTGGTGTAGCAATGATCGCCTTGTGCAAGACGAACCTGTCAAATATCTTGTGAGTATATATTAAGAATTCAAGCCTAATCTCTCACGTCAAGAGAGACCCAGCAATGTGAATGTTAATAGGGTGTTGATGAAATTGATAATAATGTATGGAAGATCCCACAATATAATTGTGAAAAATGCTATGTATTTGTTCAATATTATTTATCTCAGGGTTGATATTTCCAATCCTTTCATATCGTCTTAGTTATTGTTAAATGTATCATGGAGCCTGACAATAGAAAAATCTACCTTAAGCTCGTTTGCTTACGAAAGTAGATAAAACCATCACCAAACATCTAATACATTATTATTCAGGTACAAATATAGTAGGCAGTTAATTATTAAAAAAAAAATATGCCGACTGCCTACCTACCCACACGTATAACCTAAATTATTGCATAAAGATAGTTAACATGTCGATTTTTAAAATGGTAGAGATTAAATTCAACTGCAGAAATAAGCGTAGGAAATTTATATGCAGGTTTTATTTTCCATCGAGCTATTATCGTCCGCTTCATTAGGCATTACGTTTAAGATGAGTCATCGGCGAAACTTCTCACGCCAGCCACAATCAATCATTCATTTTGTTCCACCGAAAGTTTGCGATCCTTTTGTTCCGCTGGTTTAATTCAAGTAAAGGCGTGAGCACAGACAAAGGACTGTCTGTCTTTAATAACGGCCATGTTTTATGCTTTATCATAGGCTTCAAGTATAATTTGAATGATATAATTATAATCAGATGTTTAAATTGTGAAGGAGTAGACTCAGTTCAGAACTACATTCCCGATTGGTTGGTTTCATTTTGGTATAGCGTCAAATATCTGAACAAAATGAGTAAGTTTATGTAGTTTATTGATTTGCCTTTTTGATATAAAGTCAAAGTTCCCAATTTAAATAACTCGTCTTATTTATTTTTCTACATGATATGGGCAATTAATTGATATGACTATAACATAGGTACCCTATCAAGTACATAAAATGATGGAAGCATATGCCCAGGGAACAGCCTGAAAAATGATATAATTCTCAGATGCTGCCAGCCCTCATGCATCGGATATCGCCGGCCTTCGCGCTGGGCTCCTGTTCGTTTCGCGTGGAGCGTGAGCGCGAGAGCACGGCGCGCGTCACTGTCTGGAGGCACCTAGGAGTCACTCGCTCCTACACCATGGAGGCCTCTTTCTGCGGCTTCGATAGGGGACCCTTCAAGGTAAGACTAACTTCTTTATTACGTGGAACGTGAACGCGAGAGCTCTGCTCGCGTCACGGTCTGAAGGCACCTGGGTGTCACTCGATCCTTTACCATGGAGGCCTCTTTCTGCGGCTTCGATAGGGGACCCTTCAAGGTAAGACTAACTTCTTTATTACGTGGAACGTGAACGCGAGAGCTCGGCTCGCGTCACGGTCTGAAGGCACCTAGGCGTCACTCGATCCTTTATTAGAAGGCCTCCTTCTGCGGCTTCGATAGCGGACCCCCATTTTTTTATGCTAGGTAAGCCTTCGTTTGACCACAATCTCACCTGATGTAAAGTGACGATGTGGTCTCAGATAAGGGATCTGCATATTTTATTTAAAACATAAACAAACTTACTAAGTTATTAAAACCATATATTATTAAATGTACACGCTACGGCGCTGGTTGTGTTTTGTGGATTTTATCGCGTGGACAAGCCACGGTAGACTAAAGCTGGGTCCACACTTGTATCATTTCGGCGTATCGTATCCCCGTCGCGTATCCTCGGCGCGTATCATGATCGCTAGTTTGGACGCAAACTGATACACGTTAATGATACATGCCGTATCCGATACGGCCCGATCCGCACCCGATCTCCAATGATCGCGTATCAAGATACACCTCGTATCCGATACGCGTATCACGGTAGTATGGACGTATTTTGATACTGTATCATGATACTGTATCGTGATACACCCCGAACCATCCTGTGTCGGTTTTTCCGCGATCATCAAAGGGGATACGCGTTGCATTGAACAAGTTTGGACGTGAATGCTTGATGCAGTGCTGCCAAACGACGACCTCTGTGGCTCGGTGGGCGAACGTCCGCCTGAGGCGCAGGAGGTTGCGGGTTCGATTCCCGCCGGGGGACCAGATTTTGTACGATCTATAATTTCTGGTTTCGGGTATGGGTGTATTCTATGTATAATATATGTATGTATTTACAAAAAAAAATGTATCTATGTAGTATATCCGTCACCTAACACCCATAGTACAAGCTCTGCTTAGTTTGGGGTTAGGTGATGATGTGTGAGTAGTCCGGAAATATTTATTTTATTTATATTTAATGCTGCGGCAATTACCGTGTTCTACGGCTTTCAGGCCAAAATATTACACAATGCACTGCCTACGGCTGCAACCCTGTAGCCGTAGCAGTTTCTACGACTATTCGCAAATTCTACGGTAATTTATTATATCCGATGCGCGAAATTACTCACTTCTCACTGACCCAAATATGATTTGACAGGAGATCGAGAGGAACAGCACTTTGGGATTGTCGATTTTAAACATCGGAGTAGCTAACTGTATTCGATTAATAATCCAAATATACCGAAAGCCAACATTGCAAAGTTGTCTATGGTTGTATGGACTTTGTTACTCTTGAAGTTACTTGTTACATTTTCTTTTTGAAGCGTCCATATTTGTAAAGTTAAATTTGATACGCTGAAATGATACAGTATCACATAAAAGTATAAAATGAGCGTCCATACTTATGATACGGATACTCGATACGCCACGCCTGATCGTGATACACCCAAATGATACAAGTGTGGACCCAGCTTTAGTCTACCGTGGCTTGTCCACGCGATAAAATCCACAAAACACAACCAGCGCCGTAGCGTGTACATTTAATAATATATGGTTTTAATAACTTAGTAAGTTTGTTTATGTTTTAAATAAAATATGCAGATCCCTTATCTGAGACCACATCGTCACTTTACATCAGGTGAGATTGTGGTCAAACGAAGGCTTACCTAGCATAAAAAAATGGGGGTCCGCTATCGAAGCCGCAGAAGGAGGAAAAAAAAATGTATCTATGTAGTATATCCGTCACCTAACACCCATAGTACAAGCTCTGCTTAGTTTGGGGTTAGGTGATGATGTGTGAGTAGTCCGGAAATATTTATTTTATTTATATTTAATGCTGCGGCAATTACCGTGTTCTACGGCTTTCAGGCCAAAATATTACACAATGCACTGCCTACGGCTGCAACCCTGTAGCCGTAGCAGTTTCTACGACTATTCGCAAATTCTACGGTAATTTATTATATCCGATGCGCGAAATTACTCACTTCTCACTGACCCAAATATGATTTGACAGGAGATCGAGAGGAACAGCACTTTGGGATTGTCGATTTTAAACATCGGAGTAGCTAACTGTATTCGATTAATAATCCAAATATACCGAAAGCCAACATTGCAAAGTTGTCTATGGTTGTATGGACTTTGTTACTCTTGAAGTTACTTGTTACATTTTCTTTTTGAAGCGTCCATATTTGTAAAGTTAAATTTGATACGCTGAAATGATACAGTATCACATAAAAGTATAAAATGAGCGTCCATACTTATGATACGGATACTCGATACGCCACGCCTGATCGTGATACACCCAAATGATACAAGTGTGGACCCAGCCTTAGGCTTTTCTCTGTAAGACCGCCCATTCACCGAAGTAGAGCAATATTTTTTGCAGAAATACTTCGCTCGTATATCAGATAATATTTCTACGTTTCTCCGGTCTGCAGCTTCGTTCCGAAATTTACACACCTAAAGTAGCTCGTAAATCCAGCTGCCTTGCTGCTAATTTAAATAAGTAAATAAAAGTTGCTCTGGTCTATAAATAAAAAGTTGAAACCAGTCAGTTCCGAGTCAATAATGTTTTAATTATTTATACCAATATAAATGAATTATTCTAATTTTGTAAGTAGAAACCGGAAGTTACCGTTTTTTTAACGAATCTCACACGAGAACTTCTTTCTAAGTCGATTTCAACAATAGTTGACTAGATGTGGTTCTTACGCTAAGTTGCGTGTGGAGCCCGACATATTTTCTATAACTTTTATTTCTTTCTAAAAATAACAATCTCAGCAGAATGAAATATTTGCAGGTGGTCGCCAGGAAATCATGTGTCATTTATCTAGATTTGTGTTCGTTGTATTCCCATGTCATATAATAAAAATTCTTAGTTTCCATCGTAAGGATATACGCGATAGAAGTACAACAGGTTCTTGTAATTGCTAGTAAAGTAAGCGGAACCAATTGAGGATGTGAAAATTCCTTTGAGAATTTATTATTTGGCTATTACAGTGTGCGTTGTTGCTGTGCACTTAGATTGTGAACAATGGTGTGCTGTCTAAAATATCTCGAAACCTTCATTAAAAATAATAGTGTTTTTCACACATACATCATAACAGAGAAAGGTCTGTCTTTCTGTAGAATAGTTAATTATTTGTCGTAAGCTGCGCGTAAAAAGCGTTTTAAATTTTTGGCCAACATGTTACTGACATTGAAGAATAAATTTTGTACCATTTTGGCTATTAATTTAATAATAAATAATAAAATTTATTTATTTATTGAAGTGAAACTTCTATAGAATCGTAGTGATTTCAAACCGGATGCAAAAAGATGAAACGGAAATGGTAAGAGACACAAATACAATGCTTTATTTAAATTTCTTTGCGCGATACTTCGTAGTTGAGACTACGAAGTATCGCGCAAAGAGGTATTGCTGTATTTTATTTATATTATTTTGTAACATACTTTATGTAATACGCTTTATTGAAGTAATATAAATAATCCGAATAATTACAGAATATGTATGTTTGTTTCTCTTATCATTGTAGCAGATGCGTTCATTTACCCTTTTTTTCTATTCGATATATATCATACTGAAGTTTCACTTCTATCGTGTGTGAATCGCACACACACCTTTTTTTTTATATATTAATCACCTGGACCCCATTTATAGTCAAGATTTGTATGAATAAAGTTTTACATAATCCATGTATAAAATCGATTACCTATTCCTATTATTCATTAATACTTAGCTTATCCTGGAAAACATTATAAAGTTATACGTACCGTGTCGGGAGCTTATCATTTTTCCTTGCATACCATTAATACTCCCCACGCAAACATTTATCATAACCTTAGATATTCAGCGTCATTTAATAATGATGTACGAGCCCGATCGTCTCACTTAAATCCCAATTAGAAATGACAGCTTATCTTAGATTCATGATAAGGATACTTAGACATGTAGGGTAGTATAGTATCTCCTCTGAGCCTAGGACCCACAGTCGAGCTCAGAGCCTGATTTGCCGATAAGCATCCGAGATGTAACAAATCTCAGATCATATGACTGTTCAGCACTAGATATTACATTGTAGCTACCCGTATATTTCTTACGTGTTATCGTTTTTGAGTTCTTAGTAAGGTAAATTTGTTTAAATTCATATCAAAATATAAAACCAAAAAAATATGAAACCACCTTTTAAAACTTATTAATTATTAACAATTAAAGACATTTTTTAGTCTCAATGTTTGTTTGGACTACCTACTTAATTGGATTGGCACTTTTGGCATGGGCATGCCGTATTTTGCAAGCTAGTCTGTAGCATAAATATATATTTTTTTATGTTAGATAAGCCTTCATTTGACTACAATATCACCTGATGTAAAGTGACGATGCTTTCTAAGATGTACATAATAATGAAGGGTTATGAATCAAATCAATGAATAAACAATTTAAAATTATGCCTATCTAATTAAGAATTTAGATAGGTACACAAAAAACAAGCCCCGTTTCCCACTATTTACTTTAAGCCATAAAACACGTAAGCAAAAGCTCTTAAAACTTCCTATCAGTTTCTCTATAAGTTATACACAAGTGGATATTACGCCTACTCTACCATTACATTGATATCTTCATATCCAGTTCCTGTATGGCTATCGTCAGTCTTCCAATGCGTCGGTCTACGAAGAGAAGTGGATGTGCGTGTTGTACACATAATTAATGCCGCTATTAAATCTTTGCGTGAATGTCCTTGCTTATTACCCATCAAAGTAATTGAATTAAATATCTACTTAAATATTCAGGAAGTGAAGAACAGTAAAATGTTATGGTGTGGTTAATGCAACCGGCATTGTGCTCGTTGAATAAAGCAATCTTATCCATGTCTGATGGATAACGATTAATGACTTTACTTTATAATTTAAACTGTTTTCTTTTTTTATTGCAACTATATTCATTAGGCATTCAGTGTATTTATTATCGCTGACACAAACTTCTAACGACTTTTCAAAACAATCATTAGTAGTTCCCACTGATATCAGTCCAATATAATAAATAGGTAAATAGAGGTATATTAAAAAAAAAAAAAAAACATCTCTGTCTTTCTGCTATGCTTTGGCGCGTAATTTTTACTATAAGTGTATCATGTAAGGCGGGCGACGAGGAGTAAAGTAGGGTGTTAAATAAATTAAATTAAATTTTATAAACAATGTTTAGAGAAGGCACGGCATCATAATTTTTTCCCATGACTCAGGTTATCTATAATAATTCAACGTCTAAGTGCGAAGAGGTAACCAATGGACGGAGGAATAGACAAAGTACTCTAACATAGTTACTTTCACAGTCATACATACCGTTGATTTTATATATTTTAAATGCGAATGAACGTTGTTTAAACATTCTACCAAAAATTTATAAATGCAGATAATTGCAGTCTGTTATCCCCATGGAAATAGTTTCCTTAGTTACTTGCCCATAAATAAATTGCAAACATTACTTTTACTGGAAGTCATATTTCCAGGCGTCTATAGCATGAGATCCAATAAATGAAGATCGAGTTTCCAAGCTAATAATCATCATCCTTATCATTTTGGCCACAGGACGTCCACTACTGGGGATAGGGCTCTCTTTATATTTTATTTTATTTTATTTACCTGTATACTGGTTATGTGTGTGTTGTGTCAATAAATATTCTCTCTCTCTCTCTCTCTTTCCTAATAGTCATAGTAGTCTTTTATTGGACATATAAATTATAAGTCACAATATGGTTTTTAACGTGGTTCCCCAATGCCACAATTTCTCATTATCTCTTAATGATTATCAGGTCGAAAGTGGCATGCAACTACCAAGAACCAGCAGCTAATGATCAAATTATCCAAATATAAAATTATTGTAACTATATTATTATAACTATTGTAAAATGTTCCAAATTCAGAATCATTGTAACACAAAAGTAAAAGCTTTTTGGGTATTCCCTGATTATCTGTGGAATGAACAAGGCTATGTACAATAAATTACTATGTACAACATAATTAAACTTTTGATAAGTCGTTACAAAGCCTTAATTACCTTTTTTGTACTAAGTTAGCGAAAGAGAGCTATCTGCTAGCTAGTACAAAACAAGCTTCCAGATCCAGACTCATTGGTTTATTTCCAATATTCAAATAGACTCTTTAGCATAACAAGTCTACAATGATACTGCAATGTTCTCAGGGTTTCCACCTGAACACTCAACACTTGCAGAACGTGGGGAGCGATTTCTGCGAGGCGCTGAATGGCTTGAATGATACCAGCAACACTGTCGATATACAGCTTACGAAGGATCTCAATGGGTAAGTTATACGAAATACATGTTATATTTAAAGTCTGAATCTTATAGAAAAACCCGCCAGTTTCTATGGGCTTATTGCAAAATTTGCCCCTCTACTTTTATAATTAAACTGGCTTTACGCTAACCACGGCATTGCCCGTGAGTTTGGATTTTCCCGCTGGAACATCTTATTTTTCCTTTCTCGATAAATGGGCTACCAAACACTGAAAGAAATTCAAATCGGACCCATATTTCCTGAGATTAACGCGATCAAACAAAGGAACAAACTCTTCAGCTTAATAATTAGACGACTACGTCACTAGGTAGTTATCCTAATCTTAACACCTAATATTAGTATACCTAAGTATTTATATTCATACCCGCACCTTACGTAGCGAAACCAGACTAGCACTTAGCACATCGACAATTAAATTAATTACACTATCTCTTTAACAGAAATATCGTTGAGATTAAACTGTATGACACACGAACGGACAGGCAAGTGTAAACATGGGGTGTTTATGTATAACCTGAAGTAATTCGTGGTGTTGGTGTTTTTCATTCTAAATACTCATTACTAACAATACAGCTAAAACTTTATTATTGCGACATTTTTCAGAAATGAGGCCCACCGCGAGTGATTTTGCAGCGTGAGGTCTGAAATGTCAAACAAAACGTTAATACGCTAAGCTTACGCTATTTTTTTTTCTAAATTAAAAATTAATATGTCTGACTATTCTGTGGCATACTCTGGTGAGCACAAAAACGGTGAATCTCATTGAGTTATCTCTATGACTGATTTAGCTGGTCAAAAGAAAATTTTGTCAGATAAACTATTTGGATCATTATCATCATCATTATCACCCGCTGCCCGACTTTACCTAAAGAATAGGCGGCTTCTTGCTTGAGGTCTATTACATGCCATTTTTTATTCATAAACAGGACTAACTGAAGACTGATGTTGTTTCAAATCGTATAATGTTTCTCTATGTTTTGCAGCGAGTTAGTGATAGACAGCGAAGCAGGATCGGGGTCCGACAGTGTTCTGAAGACGGATTCCGACGAGGATTTCGATTAGCCCCAGTGCGTTGTAGAATAAGTGCTCTATGCTGAAACGGCTCTTCGACTTACGCAGCATCGCCAACAAACCTCCCTGGTATCTTCATACGGGACTGGTATACTGTATACGAAAAACTGGGTGATCATTCATACTTAAGTTTTATCAAGACAAAATGCCTTAGAGTATTTGTTCCAATTAAGCCTTGAGACTTTGTTTTACGCGATGGTAATTGCTGCGTTGTTCCAACGGCCGTTTTAAAGCCACAAACTTGTTTATTAGTATACAACTGACCGATGTTAGTTTGACTGTGTAAATTAAATTACATAGTCAATCGCGTGCTTTAAATAGATGACTCGTTGACGTAACGTAGGTACGACTATTTATTTATATAAATCAAAGAGTAAAATGTATTCAGTTTTGATTTGTAGTATACATTATATTATTTTGTAAAAAGTTTACAAACCGTTAAGTTATTCAAATACTCCCAATGGAACGTATAGAAGTGTACTAAATGATGTGCCCCTAAATAGTGTGGTCTTGTGTAGTTTGATTTGGCTTAAATTAATTAAGTTGGCTTGTGATCTCAGTAACTAATATAATATATGAAATCTCAGCTTGTTTTAATGAATACCTGTAAATAAAAAACAGTGAATTTATGAAAATGTATATATTATCTCAAAACTTTCATTATTAACAATAATCACATTTAAGAATAACTTAATACGACCTTTAGAAAAATGACCGAGAGATCTCTGTTTTCAACTAAAGATCATATTAAAGGTGTTCTATTAAATATTGATAACAGAAATAATTGCACTACTGCACCTTCCACTAAATAATTACTACTATCTATTAGTTTGTCATCTCAACTTACATCTAGGAGGATAAGAAATCACATGTCAGGAGTTAGATTATTATGTAATTGTATTACAATGTGATGGAAAAACAACTTGCTTATGATCAACAAAAGCAAAATGGTGAAAACCTACTACATGATTGACTATAATTGAAAATCGCAGATTTTCACGTAGTAAATTTTCAACGCACAAAACATGATTATATAAAATTAACTGGTAAAAAAATCCACTAAATACAATTAATAAATACAGAATGACTAACAATATTATCGGCAACTACCGATGACGTTGCAAATTGATTTCACGCTTGTGGCCACGTATTGTCTATGAAATAATTATATCGTTTGAAAAGATGTTTTATATAGTTTTAAAACGAAACATTTATCAGAAAACGTACAACTTTAGGTTTGGTTCCTTAACATTTTTTGTTCCTCTGTCAATTGACATGCGTTTCATCACTAGCCGTAACTTCACGTTAATTTTCAAAATGGAGGACCAGGCTCGATTTAAAAATGTCGAAACCCTTTTTTTACATCGTTTATTTTGACCATTTCTGTTATAGCTACCCAATGCTACCTATAAAGTAATTTTAACGAGAAACAGAAGCATCTGTACCATATGTATTAACCTGAATCAATTTGCAACGACTTCGGTAAATATCTGGTTAACATTTAAACTATTACAAAAATATCGTTTATCATAGAATATTTATGATTTCTGATCGATTATAAAATATACAGTTAGAAATATAATTTTCTTTTATTATTTAAGACACTGGATGGAGTATAGAGATATTTACAGGCGTCTAGTGTACATTACATTTCTAGAGTAGACTGCTGTCAATTCTGAAATTAAATTAATGTTTTATTTGCCTAGGATATATTTTTTCCGATAGGACAAATTCGATGATGTTCATTGTTATTTTCAGCGGAAATGCTTGAATTATTTTCACCGCGGTAATAAGTTTTCTATGTGAGATAAACAAGCTTTCTAATATATCTTATTATTTAAAGCGTGGAGAGGTAAAATATGGAGCTTATTTTCAATTTATGATACCAGTATAGATACCAGTAGATAAAGAGAACAACTAATTTGTGTAGAATATGTTTATGTTTCGGTCGTAACTTGATGATACTTGATGTAAACCATTCTAATGATTTGAATGTAATGCTTACTTTAATTGCCTAACATTCATCATATAAATATATTTACGTTCCCTCTGCACTCAGACACAGGGACTTCTCTCTTGACAAAGAAGTTTTTAATTGCCTAAAATTGGCATCATTTAAAACTGTTTTCGGTGGTAAACAAATACGATTACCTCACGGAAATGCGGTTGCCTTACAAAAAGGTCCATTTTACGCTAAAATTGCACTAAACCAAATTAGATTTTAAATACGGCGTAAAGTTGGAACGCACAAAAACAAAATAGATGGTACAGAAAGCTCACTCCGGCTGGATTATTTTGCTGATTTTGGGTTAAAAGTGAGAAGCAGTTTGCCGTTTTTATATTTTGTGAGTTATTTAAATATGTACATTTCAACAAGGTTCAAGTATATTTATGGTGACTAATGTATGTTATCTATTAACATCAAAACATTACATATTTTTATTAAACCATACAATCAAATCCAACGACAGTTGAAAATTTATAATATTACGCGGTGCTATATGAATATATGACAATAATCTAAACAGAATTTTGAAATAATCGGTAAATATTTCTGAGTGTCCCTTCTGTTAGGTCTACAGAATCTGTGATGTTTAGTTTTCAAGCAGTCGATAGCTTACGGTAGTAAACAGACCATAGATAGAACTTTAACGATTTCAAATTAATGAAGTATTTATGCATAAATATCTTTAAGTAATCGACCACTCGACCACCCGTGGACCAGGATAATAGGGCTGCTGGAAGTTGAATAATTAGGTACTAAAAATATTCGTTCGGAGAAATGTAGGTGCAAATCGGTTGTAAAACGAACTGTTTAGTTAGTTACGTATTTTCAACAAAACCTTTTTTGACGAAGTTTCACAATGAGAAGTTATAGTGGCTTTGACATTACTAAGTTATGTAAACGTCAAAGTCATACATTTGTTTCACTGGGAGAATTATAATTTTTTTTTTTTTTGGTAGTTAGACCTAGATTGGACCACGATTTTACCTGTTAAGTGGGTCACAACGTCTACAAGTAACCTAATAATTTACTTTTGCCTACAAGTTTAGTAAGGATGGTAGAAAATTAAGGTGATAGTAGAAAAAACAATTCTTAACTATTAAAACCATCCATTGAGGTTAAAGAAATTATTACGTAAGATTTGTATTACGTTAATATGTGGTACAGTAAGGAATTATTCATAGTTAAATTTACGTTGGGTTATTTTTTGCCTCAAATGTAAATGCGACTGTCTTTTTTTTAGCTTTAATCCAGTAATATTACTTGCGATGTACAGATTGAGCCATAATGACCTATAAACAAGAATTAATTTAGAACTTAAACATTTCTTAACTTCAAAATATATTTTTTATATTAGTAATGTATTTTTGTGTTACGCGTCAATTTGATAGAATATTATTAGAAACCGAAACAATTTTTAGCGCAATAAATAATATTAATACCAATTTTAATTAAAAAAAAATTATTCACTTTACCAATTTCAATCAATAATTTTGGTGCAATTTCAACTGCTGTAACTATAATAATCGACAGTTACAAATTATATTTAATTACATAATTATAACTAAGTGCTTTTATAAACACAATACAATAGAAATTTCAATGAAACATAGTAACTAATAAAAATGCTCAACATTATTTTATAAATCAACGCAGATTCGGAATTTCCTGACGTCGTCGCTTTTGCGACCGAATCTTATGCCGAATATTATAATAATAATTGTATCTTATTCACTAGTAAAAAGTTACATACATGTACTGCTGAAACACACAACTACTGGTGGTTACGACGGATAAAACTACCTAAGCTTTATCAGGTAGTTATGAGATAATAGGAGTTACAGGATAAGGGTTAGGGGTTTTATTGTTCATAACTAGTTAAGAAAACAGAGATTTTTTTGTTACAAACTTGTTATCTTCTGTTTAGTATTATTTGAATCTTATAGTTCGGATTATTACCTGTAGTCAAAACTGCTGTCTATGGATTGCTTTGTGACCGTGATATTCAAACCATATGCTAATTAAGCAGAGTTCGTAACACGATCGAATCGAGGATATCCTGGCAGGCAAGTGACAGATATATCCTATCTTCAAATCATAATCCATTCAGTGCGTACAAATACGCATAAATATGCCGGCCGATTGAAAAGGCGTAGCTCTTAATCGCGGCGCGCAGCATGACCCAAGCACAGCTCGAATGCCGCGTTCTGTTTGGCCGCACAATAAGTTTGAAATATCGTACATCATCATCAATGTAGGTAGAGTTAATTTGTGATGGTGTTTTAAACCTTGCACGACGAAAAATGCGCGACGTTTTATTGTAGACATAACCCTATCCATGTAGGCATAATCCAATCACTGTTTGGGTGCACGATAATAAGTTTGTAATATCTTACATCAATGTAGGTAGAGTTCAGTCGCGCTGGTATTTGGTCGTATATCGATTACAAATGCGTGGCTTTTGATCGCGGCAAATCAAGCACAGCTCGAATGCCGCGCTATGTTTGGCCGCGGTAAGTTTTAAATATATTACATCAATGTAGGTAAAGCTCAGTTGCGCTGGTGTTTTGGTTGGTTGGGGTGGATGTGTTGGCGGTGGGCCTCGGCCGCGGCGGGTGTAGCCTCTGCCGCGCTAGGAAGGAGTGTCCGGCTGACAGTAGCCTGAGACGCGAGTCAGCTGATTCCCTGTGGTACCGCGCGCCGAGGGTGTACCAGGCGGATGCGACTAGGCGTATCTCTGCTGTCGTTCGCCCGGCTTCGCCGCTCGCTGTGCTTGCGCCGCTCCATCTGGCGGGGAATTATTGTTACTCCACATTTAGGTTTAATTAGGATGATTCATCTTTGGTGTAAAGATCGTCTTGAATAGTGAGATGTAGATTCCATTTTCAACAGTGTAAGATACAATTGTCATTATTTTCGTTGATTTGATGTATGTTTGTTAATAAACCTTTTATGAGTTGTCAATTTCATAATGCTGATAATTCTAAGAATCCTTTAAATATTAAGAATCATAGATATTATATTTTTAGTGTTTTATAATTATCATATGTAAATATTTACAAAAACATATCTATGTAGTGTATCAGACAAATAACACCCATACATAGTACAAGCTCTGCTTAGTTGGGGTAAGGTGATGCTGTGTGATTAGGGCGAAAATATTTTATTGAATTACGAATTTAATATGGAAAAAACATATCTTCAATGATAAATGCATCAAAACTATCTGTCTTTCTCAACATCTCACATCTTTATATATCACAAAGTGAAGTCCCTGCTGCTGTCTGTTCACTTAAATCTTAATCTTACCTACTCAAGATATTTTAATTAAGTTTTCAGCCACAGATACACATAGTTATACAAGATAAAGGTATTAATGTGTGATTTATACTTGTGCGATTGGCTCAGGTGTGTCGCTTATGACATATAATCAATTCACTATCTTATATATAAAATTCTCGTGTCACAGTTTTCGTTGCCATACTCCTCCGAAACGGCTTGACCGATTTTGATGAAATTTTGTGAGCATATTGAGTAAGTCTGAGAATCGGCCAACATCTATTTTTCATTTTTCAAAAAAAAAAGGTTTGCCGGGGTCAGCTAGTTATTATATGTATACTCAATTCACTATACTCACTCTTTGTTGTTATTCGTTGTAGTGGCAGTCGCACTGGTGCTGGCGGCTGCGCGCGAGTAGCCCAGTGTGATGTCTGAGAGAGACTGCTGACCTGTCACGATATAATAATACTGTTAGTCAATAATAAATAGTTGATCAGGAGTTGGATGGAGATGAGATTGCAAAATATAAGGACCGCATTCTGTTCATAATTTTGAACTCAGAAAAGTTGGCAGATAATTCTGGATGTTGCCACGTTTGTTTTTTTTTATGTTGGTCCATTTATTTTATGATCCATCCCCTTAGTTAGATTTCAAGTTTACAGTCCAAACAAATGTTCATATCTCTCAAATGGCTAAACCGATTTCCATGAAACTTGGTGGATTGTGATGTATATGTTAAGTATGACCTTTCATTTGATACCCATTATTTGTACACATTCGATTTTTCATTGATCTCGATACATTTCACTTATTGTTTCTTTCCAATGGTTAACCAATTTTTATGAAACTTAGCTAAGACCACTTTAGACTAACCTGCAGACATCTTTCAAACTAAAGAAACTGAATCGAAATCGGTTCATCCAATCGCGAGAAAAAGGGTGGGGAAGGGAAAGGACCAGAAGTGCTGCCGGCAACATGGTTTTTTTTATTTTCTCTGGTGTTCTCTCTCAGTTAAAATAATCTGTGCATATTTGCCGGTACTCACATTTTGCATACTCAACGTCTGATAGCGCCTGACCTGACATGGATAATTTATTTATTTATTTATCAAACATAATCCACAGCCCTTAGTATATATCTTGAAAAGGATCTTATAATAAATGTCTTTAAGCCAAAAACGGATTAACATTTTATAAATAAATGTTGATAAGCTCCGGTCTTAAAGAAATTGATTAAAAAAACAACTGGCCTCTTAACAAAATGTATTACTGAGAACCTCCTCTTTTGAATGTCATCACTCGAAACAATTAAATAAATAAATATATAATATTTCCAGACATTTCACACAACAACATCTAGCCCCGTAGTAGGCTCTAAGCTTGTGTTACGGGTACTAGATATCTGATATACTTAATATAATAGTCATACATATATAGATATTTTTTATTATGCATATTAAACACCCAAATAAATGTGTGTAATAAAAAATCTGTTTATCCCACGATTACAAAACTAAAGCTCTCGAGCCACACCTTATTAAAAGATACTCACTTTAATTGAAGATATTATCTACACTTAAGAACTAAATTACAAAAAAAAAGATAGCAATAAATTACCAGTGGTAACGAACTAACAGACTACTTTCGCAGTAATAATATTCACTAGGATGATAAAGCCAACTCCTTGGTCTACTACCAATAATATCAAGGAAGGAAGGAAAATTTATTAAAATTAGGCATAAAATTTAAATAAAAATAAACATTAAAACATTTTAAATTCTTAATTTAAACACAAAATATTAATTAAAAACAAAACATATTAATTAGATTAAATTTTGTCAAACAAATCTACAAATAACATGAAATTAATGTCACAACCTTAACAAGTTCGCTCAAGGGACCATGAAATATGTCAACCCTCTCGACTACCAGATTTAGTGTGTGAATGGCACGCGTCACAGGTGAATTATTCACGAGACTGGTCCTTCCTCTGGGTTCGACCAACAAGGTAGGTAGCCTAACTTATAATAACTCAACTAGCGGCCCGCCCCGGCGTCGCACGGGTATAAAATTTTCCCGGAAATTATTCGATTTTTTCTCTATCTCTCAAGTTGGATCGAACTGCACATGGTGTGCGAATTTTACTATAATCGTTTAAGTGGTTTAGGAGGACCATCCATTGAGGACAAACATTGTGACACGAGATTTATATATTTTTATTTTATTTTATTTTAAGGTTTTAGGAAAACTTACAGCTAGATACAATAATAATACAATACAAAATAAATACATGGAAAATTACATGCATACTGAAGGCCAATTATAAAGTTTTAACATATAACAAAACATATAGTAAAACAAAACTTAGAGAATGGACAGCAGAAAATGCGCATAAAACTATTATATTCATCATCATCATCATCCTATTAACGTTCCCACTGCTGGGACACAGGGACTTCTCCCTTGATGAGAGAGATTAGGCCTTAATTCACCACGCTGGCCAAGTGCGGGTTGGTGAATATCACATTTCCTTCAAACTCTTTTAAAGTTATCAGAACATGCCGGTTTCCTCACGATGTTTGCCTTCACCGTTAAGGCACGTGTTTAAAGCGCACATAAATTTCTCAAGAAGAAAAATCCAGAGGTGCGTGGCGGGGGGTTTGAACCCACGACCTTCGGAATGAAAGTCGAGTGCCCTCCCACTTAGCCAACACGGCTTTTTATATATATTAAGATTAACTAAACATACCTGTGGTAGCCCTAGGGTCCAGCGACTTGACGACCTGCTTCGCTTTCTCCACGGTCTTCTTAAAGCGGTCTTCCGTCGCGAGGATCTCTTCCTGCAGCTTGGCGATCCGCCGCCTCTCCTCCGCCAGCGCGGCCTGCAGCTCTTCCACTTGGAGTGCTGGATAAGTAAAGGAATATTTGAATACATAAGTATTCCAATCCACACAACAACATCTAGCCCCGTGGTAAGCTCTAAGCTTGTGTTACGGGTGCTAGACATCTGATATATTTAATATAATAGACATACATATCTTTATATATATAATTCTTCTGTGAGTGTGTATGTCACTGAACTTTTCTCAAACGACTGGACCGATTTTGATGAAATTTTTTGTGTGTGTTTAAGTGGGTTAGAGAATGGTATAGATTCACAATGCGGTCAACTAGATATTGTTTTTTGAGACGTGGGACAGGACAACGTCTGTCGGGTCGACTAGTATAGATATACAAATATTTAATCCATACAAATATTATAAATGCGAAAGTAACTATATCTGTATATTCCTCTATCACGCAAAAATTACTGAACCGATTTAAATGAAATCTATTGAACAGATTCTCTAGAGCCTAAGAAAGGACATAGGCTACTTTTTAATGCGGTAAAATCCATAATAACGCGGGGCACAACTAGCTTATAATAATGCGTTTTTTTCCACACAAATATAGTCACTTTAATAATTTAACACATGCAGAGAAAGTCAGTTTTTCTAGCAAATAATATTTTAAACTTTGTGTTTATTTACAACTATTTCTGTTTAAATTATTGTTTGATAGATAAATAAAAATATTTTATCGATTTGTTTTAAATAATATGTACATCCGTGGAAGCCGTGTTGGCTAAGTGGGAGGACACTCGACTTTCATTCCGAAGGTCGTGGGTTCAAACCCCGCCACGTACCTCTGGATTATTCTTCTTGAGAAATGTATGTGCGCTTTAAACACGTGCTTTAACTGTGAATTCAAACATCGTGAGGAAACCGGCATTTTCTGAGAACTTTAATAAAAGAGTTTGAAGGACATGTGACATTTACCAAACCACACTTGGCCAGCGTGGTGAGTAAAGGCCTAATCTCTCTTGCCAAGAGAGAAGTCCCTGAGTCCCAGCAGTGGGAACGTTAATAGGGTGATGGCCGAATACGTACATTTCCTCTGGTTCTCCTCGATGGCGGAGGCCAGGCGCTGGTGCGGCGCGTCCTGCATCGCCTCCAGCTGCATTATCTTCTGGTTGGCTTCTCGGTTCATCGTGCGCAGCTTCTCGCATCTCGCCGCGTATTCCTCCAGCTCCTGGCAATACTTTTTATCAAAATTAAAATAAAATAAATAAATATTTCCGGACTACTCACACAGCATCACCTAACCCCAAACTAAGCGGAGCTTGTACTATGGGTGTTAGGTGACTGATAAACTACATATATAGATATTTTTTTTTGTAAATACATACATAATGATACATAGAAAATACCTAGACCCGATACAGGAAATTGTAGATAGTACAAAATCTGGTCCCCCGGCGGGAAACAAACGCAACCTGGCGGACGTTCGCCCACCGAGCCACAGAGGTCGTCAATTTATTTTTAATACAGTAATTATACTAAGGTTGTCTGGAAGAAATTGCTCTAAGCAATAAGGCCGCCCATTACGCATTTTTGTATTTAGCTTTAAGTTCCTTTTTGTATTGTGATATCCTGGTGTGTAATAAAGCGTTTTTATTATACTTTTACCATGTCAGTTGTGAAATATTCGGACTGGAGGGAGGCGGCGCATGACAGGGACCGCTGGCGTTCTATTGTGTTGGAGACCAAGACTCATTTCGGGGTCGATGCGCCAGGATAGTAAGTTGTAAGTAAGTATGTCAGTTGTGAACAAGGATTGGGGTAAACAAAATGTTTCTGTCTCTCTTCAGCCGTACATTATTCACTAAGGAGGTAAGATTTATAGAATGTCTCAATATTTATTTCAAAATTGACGGTGGACGGCTCGAACTTTGGGAGATTTATGTTCAGCAGTGGACAAAAACCGGCTATGGATGATGATAATGACGGTTTCAGAAAAGACAAACAGATATGTTCTACAATTTTAAGATTAAGGAAATTAATTCAAGCGCTAACGCACAGCGCCCTAATCTTACCAATTAATTATATTATTAAGTATTGAATAGCATAGGTACTAATCATAATTATTGACTGCCTCAGTGGCGCGGAGGGCGAAGGTACGCCTCCGGGAAAGAGGTAGCGGGTTCGATACTATCGAGTCTAAGTGTTTGTACGTTTTGCAAGCACTTTCTCTTTGGTCTGGGTGTTTAATATGTATAGTATAAAATATATATAACTAGCTTTTTACCCGTGGCTTCGCCCGCAGTTGTTTTTTTTTTTTTAATAAAAAGTGTCCTATGTTACTTCTAATACCTTCAAGAGTATATGTGCAAAGTTTCATGATGATCGGTTAAGTAGTTTTTGCGGGAAAGCGTAACAAACAAACTTACATTCGCATTTATAATATTAGTATGAAGTATGATGTACGTCTTTTGTATTAAGTGTATCCAATATCTAGTACCCGTAACAAAAGCTTAAAGCTTACCACCGGGCTGGATGTTGTGTGGATTTTCCGGAAATATTTATTAATTTATTTATTTAGTTCTCACCTGAACAGAAGCCTGATCGGCCTGCGAGCCCTGGTTCTCTCGTAGCAGTTTGTTCTCGTGCTCAAGTCGAATCAGTCGTTCCTTCATGTCATTTGGTATTAGTTCCCTAGATACGTTATCTTCCACGGCACCTGTAATAGTATATTATGCAATTATATATTATTAGTATAACGAGTCCGTTAACGGGCTTTGTACGCTTCTTGAAGGTTATAGTAGATGGAAATAATATTATTGTAATGCTTTAATGCGTCGGCTCCATGTTTATAAGGTAAATAGGTATTCAGTTTTAACTAACTAACAATGTACCATTTGTGTTTACGAGATGTTTGCTCCATAGAAGATCTTTCTTAAAGATTAAAGTATTTTTATGCATGCTTCAGTGAACTTCTCGAGTTATCAATTCAATGTTTTTTATTTATTAGACTAGGAGAAGGCTCCATTAATAATTTATAGAAATTATATTAATTTTGCCTCTTCCGTCTTTTATCATTTATTCCAGTCCATCCAAGAGTGTCTGGTAGAGATCACTTTTAATGATAAGGCCGCCCATTGTGACACTATTATAAATATGTTATATTTCATTTTTTGTTAATTTTTTGTTTTGTAAATTGGTGTTCAATAAAGTGTATTGTATTGTATACCTGTAGTGATCGTGGAGCATTTCAACTCATCGACGGCATCCTTCAGTGTGTCTCTTTCTTGCAGCAACGTGTCTCTTTCCCTCTGAAGTAACGTTGTTCTGCTACTCAGTTTCTTGTTTTCAATCTCCAGTTTATCTGCCCTTGTTATCTCTGCGTCTAACTTCTCGTTTAGATCAGTTACCTAAAAAATTTTTGTTAAATAATTAAATAATGATTTACCACGATTTCAGGCCTTACTTAATAGTAAGGGCCCTCAAATCAGCCCCAATCGGCTACATCTTTCGTTATTATTATACATTTATGGTCAGTTAGATAATATTAAAAACCATATCTATATGTGTATGTCTATTATATTAAACGTTGTTGTGTGTAATGTCCGAAAAATATTTATTTATATACACTCAGTATATTATTCAAATTACAATTCTATAGCACACATACCTGTTTCTTATATATATCTAGTTGAACCCGCACTGCGTTCGCCCTGGAGGCGGCTTGCTCGAACTCTATTGCTCTTTGTACGTGCTCTGTGTTCGCGTGCTCCAGAAGTTTCACCTGAAGATAACCACAAACGTTTTATTTAACTTTTCACGGAGACAAAAATATTAAATTTTATATTGTCACCACCGTGTTTGAAAACCCTTTCTCTCACGAAGGCGTTAGGCAAGCTTCTCCTCTCTCACTCTAACCCTTAAACCTTACCACGGGGCAAGATGTTGTAGTGTAAATCCCCTAAAATGAATTTTATAACTTTTTATTTTATGTAAATAAATATTATTACAGTCAGTCAGTTATATGACAGTTAAATATTACAATACTTAACTATCATATTC
Source organism: Gymnoscelis rufifasciata (assembly GCA_929108375.1). Lineage (NCBI taxonomy): Eukaryota > Metazoa > Arthropoda > Insecta > Lepidoptera > Geometridae > Gymnoscelis > Gymnoscelis rufifasciata. The sequence goes on from OV815303.1 coordinate 11,995,025, forward strand.
TTTCTCGTTGTTTCATAATTTCGCTTGCTGTGGCTAAATTTAATTAAGAAATCACTACAAAATACATATTCTGTACTTAATTTTAAGCTATTTAAGTTTATTTTCTTGTTAGTGGTCCTAATAAACAAATAAAATAAAATATAAAGTAAAGCATATAACGTAATTAAAATTTATATAGCCATTTATAAACCCCATTTTAATTACGTTATATACGTACGTTACGTTATAGGTTTATTAGGACCACAAACAAGAAAATAAACTTAAATAGCTTTAAATTAAGTACACTACATGAGTACTCGGCAGGCTTGCCGAGTCCCAGTAATGGAAAAAATTGTTAGAAGATCTTTTCCTGAGTTTCTTTTTATGTTGATATTGAAAAGCATACCTGTCTTCTTAAATCAACGTGTTCTTCCATCCTCTTCTTGTATGACGCCACGGTGGACTCCAGAGTGGCCGCCTTCGCAGCTGTTTCTCTCAACGCGTCGACCTCGTCTTTTAGTACCACATTTTCTGCTGCTGCTGTCTGAAAATATAATTGAAAGGGTGAATACTTAAAAATAATTAAATTCTAATGTCAGTTGCAAGGATTTACCAAATAAGTACGACTTTACAGCAAGTCATTTGATACCTGCAAGAGTTATAATGTTGGGTAACTTTTCAGCTAGTTAACAGTGTGTTACCTCAACAACTTAAAATGATTTCTTCAATTTTGAACTAAACTATAGCCAATTGCCTACTCGGCACATAAGCGCGTGCTTAGGAATGTATTGCTAAAGGACGTCACATCCACTGCATATGTGCACCTCTTTGGAGATTTACAGAAACGGTGGGTCATATAGACCCTATGAGAGTTACACGTAAGTCACTTTCCTGATATACTAAGTCACCATCCGATAATATAACCTACTTGTTGCGCACTGCACAACTGTGCCAGTCATAACCCTTACCAGTGCGGATTATTCAGCAATATTCTTTCAATATTATGACATAAAACGGTTAACATACCAATACCATGACAAAAACCGAAAACTCAAAAAACAGTCAAATCGATGTATGTTATATAGTTCGGCCGTTCAGAGAATGCGTTCCTGACAGATGTCAGAAAAATCACGCCTATGAAGTCCTGAATTTCTTATTAGTACGGACAATAGCTGTCATTGTAATACTTAATGGGCATGCCGAACTACCTAGTGATGGGAGATGAATCATCGTGCATAGTTTATAATATAAGTTACTGATATTAAAAAAAGTCTTTTATTTCATAGTACAAATGAACATTTAGGTTTATTTACGTACTCCTGTAATTGAACTTGATAAAATAAAATATTAGTAAGTACCTATATAAAATCTAATCTAGTCTGGCTGCTTAGAGATTGCGTTTCTGACGTGGTCGTGATCGAATAGGCGATGTACTTTGAACTTTTACTTAATTTAATAAATTATACTTAATTCAATAGAAATACAGATTGTAACTTTGTAACAAAGAATAAATAAAACAATTTTATTATATTTATTAATATATAAAGGTAATATTTGACCTTTTTTTGGTTTCCACTTAAATAGTAAAATATAAATTTTAAATGATTCTGCCAATTTAAAACGAAAATAATCTTAAAAATAACGCGGCTACATTTTGGAGGAACGTTAATGAACTCAGTGTTATGTTGCCCATCAATAGTCGTGACTAACTAACTGATAGTGTCAAACGCATTCTCTGAACGGTAGAACTATATCAGTTTTAAGTCTTAATATTGTTAAAGGCCATGATAATGTTATAAGTTATAAAAAAATATAAATAATTCAAAGAAGCAACAGCCCTTACCTGTAACTCTTCATTCTTCAGCCTGACCATCGCCAATTCCCTCTCTAGCACATCGGCGCGCGCTCTCTGGTCATCTCTTTGCAGTTCCACCTTATCCAGCTCATCTTTGAGTGTGTCTAGTTGCGCGCGCATGTTGCTATAGCGCAGGGTGCCGGCGTGGGCGGGGCCTAGGGATGCGCCTGCGTCGTCTAGCTCGGTGTCAGTCTGCTCGGCGGTGGCGCTCCGCTCGGAAGTCAAACGAGTAACTTCGCTGAGTAATGTCATTTTTTCTTCTTTCAGTACTTTCACCTAAAATATACTTAAAATAAATCATTTTTATCAACAATAGTCTGTTTCAATTTTAGCGGCTAATTACTTGTTACAGGGCGTCAAGGTAAGATGTCAGATTTTGAATATCTGTCATCATAATAATACCTTGACGCCCTGTAAATAATGTCCTCCATATATGTATTGTGCCTGCGAAAATGACAATTTGACTGTAATTAGATCGACTCTCGGCAGTCAAGGCGAAAAATTTATTATTATTCTTCAGGAATTCGCTCATTAAATAAAATGTGGTGATGATATAAAGTTATTTGTAGTTATTTATTTTTGTTAGTTGTTATTTTGCAACATTCTTTACTTGGACAAGTAAACACGCAATCCTACACTCTGATATGATTAATTATGTATCTGGTTACAAGTACTTATAATTAATAACATACTGGCTGACCCATTCCGGCTTTGCTCGGTTGCGAAAAAATTCCTCTTGAATCACGGTATAAATTGCAGAAAACCGCATAATAACTGTTCAGTAAGTTTTAGAGTACCTATAAGCCGAAAGACAGGAAAACTAGCATGGCGGCGGTACTTTAATTTTTAATATGTATAAAAACAAAGAATAATTTTACTGCGATTACGGCGTTACCTAATCTAAATTGCATCAAACATTACTCACACATTTATAGTGAAAGAGCCAAGGGCAGCCAGGCCTTCGTTATTTTATAAAAGCTGGAAGTTAATCTGTGCATGTCCCCAACTCGGGTAAATACAACCAGAGAATATGGACATTGGGTGACTTTGATAAACTATCTATATAAATAAAAATGAATTGTTGTTCGTTAGTCTGATTAAAACTCGAGAACGGCTGGCCGATTGAGCTGATTTTGGTTTTAAAATGTTTGTCGTAGTCCAGGGTAGGTCTAAACGTTGAGCAAATAAGGAAAAATTGCCGGGAACTTTTTTTACCAGTGCGACGCCGCGCCGGGGCGGGCCGCTAGTTAGTTAAAAAAGGTGTCTGGAATACTTCGGTTAAAATATAAATATATTTTATTTGTGATAACATGAATAAAATCGTCACCTCTTCGTGGGCCCTAAAGGTACTACTAAAAAATTTATAAGATTGTTTGCACAGATAACTCGCGATTAGGTAACAAATAAACAAACTTAATTCCGCATTTATAATATTAGTTGAAAACACTAAATTAACTTAAGAATACATTTATTGCTGATAAACATGAAGTCTTATACAACAGATCTCCAACCAAGGCTTCACCTAATTATTGCTACGTTAAATAATCCAAACCCGTTAACTACTTTTAATATTCACCCGAGCACTACATTATAATTAATGCAGGTACGAGATAATTAGCGTTATCATAACTCTATCGCAAACTAAGAAAACTATACTATAATGAATAATTACGAAATTGCGTGAAGTTTGTGCGTGACGAATCCAGAATTACCTACCTATATTTTAAGTCATCTGTCAGAATCTGAAGATCGTAGGTTCAGGTGCGAACATTAATAGGGGTGGTTATGCGTTTAAGTCAATATTTATGCCGAATAGTCTGAAGAGTTTTTATGCCTGATCTGGGCAAGTTGTGAATACAATGTAGTATGTAGTAATCACTATTGGTCTCATCAACAGGCTCAGAGTCGCTCAAAGAGCTATGGAGAGGGCTGTGCTCGGGGTTTCTCTACGAGATCGAATTAGGAATGAGGAGATTCGTAGAAGAACGCGGGTCACCGACATATTAGCCAAACGGATTAGCTCTTTGAAGTGGCAGTGGGCAGGCCATATCGCACGCAGAACAGATGGCCGTTGGGGCCGAAAAGTTCTCGAATGGAGACCACGGATCGGCAAGCGCAGCGTAGGACGTCGACCAACTAGATGGACGGACGATCTGGTGAAGGCTGCGGGCTCACGGTGGATGCAGGCTGCTACCAGCCGAAACTACTGGAAATCTTTGAGGGAGGCCTTTGTCCAGCAGTGGACGTCTTACGGCTGAGATGATGATGATGAGGATTTAGTAATCATCTCACATAACATAAGACATTCCTTCAAAACTTATTAAATTCGGTACTTAGCCAGTTAATGTTTCTATTAGGTCGTTAACTTGCATCTGAAGTGATCGTAAAAGGCAGGACTGATTGTGGCCACGTCGAATGGAATTGCATTTCAAATAAACTAAACGCTGTAAGACTTCCGGTTTCGCAAATTTTATAGGTTGTTATGAAATGGGCCTAATGTATAGTAAAAATAATGTATGATGCAACTTAATATTTTGCCTTATATTTATTTAGGATCATATAATAAATAAGGATTTTTACTTGTAACTAATAGTTTTTTTCTATTGTTTTCAGATGTTTACATTTATCCATTAATATTATAATAGCCCAATAACGCTGTTTACTACTATTTATTAGAAAACTTTAACAACTTTTGAACAGGTTTTAGTTTACTCGAAATTAGGTCTTATTTTACGAATGCCTTAACAAATACCTTAAATAAATTTTATAAATATATTTACGGGCTCCTACTGCCGAATTTGAATAAAATACGCTTTTAAGAAGGGTTGAGTCCTGTGGGAGTACATGACTTTACCTGGGTAATTATTCATCATATATTTTTATCAAAGTATGCCAAATTATATAATGACATCGAGTTTAAGGATTGATAAAAATAATTCATAATCAAAACGTGCTTATATTTGAGATTGTACAGAAATGCTCTAGTAAGCATTTAAAAAAAAAATACCGACTGCATAAAATTACTAAAACCGGGTTGTAAAATGAGTTATAGATAATAATTTCAAAAGTCTGATCTGATTTGATTGTAAGATCTGTTGCATTAGTTTAAAGATAGTCAATATTTTACTTTGTGTTTATTTATAAAGTCGGATACACCAATTAGACGTTATCGTTAGTACGATAATAGATGTTTTAATATTTTATGGAAATAATTTTCTCACTCTTAATAAAATAAAAGCTTAACTTGATAAGCACCTACAAAACATCATCATCATCTTCCTGACCTTATCCCACATTACGTGGGGCCGGCACAACATTTTCTCCTTCCATTTCCCTCTATCACCCGTCATCTCAACACTCACCTCTTTATTACACATATCATCTTTCACACAGTCCATCCATCTTTATCATAAGCACCTACAAAACAAATGAAGTAAACAAACCTGGGCGTCAAGTTCGTGACATCGCTGCGCAAGAGCTTCTCTCATGTCTTCCTCCGACGCCGGGAGCGCCGGGTCCGCTCCAACACCGCCCCTTGGTCCAAGTGTCAATGTTTCCAGCTCCTACAACACATTAACGATTTTTAGCCACTTTTTCCGAACAGGTTTTAATACTGAGAACTAATTTTCAAGAACAATATAAATTTCAAGAATACAGTATACAATATTATTAAAGTGTCAAGTGGTAACCTACATGGGAATAATAGCTGGAAAATATTAAATTGTTTTCATATTTGCAAGTGTTATTAACAATGTGCAGCCAATGAGAGTTACCATCTGATATTAACTAATCCTAAAAAAAGTAGCTTTTTGCAAGCCTAAGTGATCAAAATGTAAATTTTTCATCGTATAAATATTCATTATCACTTAATCGTTTCAACACAACAATTCAATAATATATCCATCAAATACCGCCTTAAAACATACCTATCCAGCTTTACCACACATTCTTAACTTTTTGAATAAATTTATTTAAGTTTATTCAAAAATAGATAGGTTTAAAACTTTCGTCCTATTTTCGAAACACTTTTTAAACTTTCGTACTATTTTCACACTTCAGCTTCAAACTTTTCATACACATACACATAATTTATTAATTTAATGCACGCCCCGCACGTATCAACAGTTCACCGTCACCGCGACGGTCGGACATCAACTGCTCTTGCATCTTAGATGACGCAAGGACGTAATATATCAAGCTATATACACCACACAATTTCTTCGCAAGCACGCAATAATGAAAGCGAGGTTGAGCAATACGCTTTGCTTAATTCTGCAACTTGCATCTAATATGATATTAACATTGCGTGTCCGGTTGGCTATCAATCAACGCCAATCTTATATCAACATATCGCAGTGGCTTGTGTATTAAACGCGTATTTAACTCGGTAAAATAGCCTATAGCCTTTCTCCATAAACAGGCTATCCTACCGAACCTTCAATTTTCATTCCGAAGGTCGTGCGGTCAAACCCCGCCACGCACCTCCGGATTATTCTTCTTGAAAAATGTATGTGTGTTTTAATTTAAGAATTGAAGCTAAAAATAATGATAAATCTAAATTTAAAATTTAAGAATAACCCCCGATTCCCATGCCTTGATTTCCTTAAACGTAAAACAACATAATATTTTGTAATGTGGACGCGATGCGATTTCATTTGATACCCCACACTAGTATATTTGCAGATTTTTGGTTTTCCTTACCCACTCTCACCCCCATAACTTTTAAACGGCACAACCGATTTACATGAAACATGTCTAAGAACACTCGCGCCAGACTCACCTTTCATACAAAAAAAACTAAATTGAAATCGCTCCATCCGTTCGGGAGCTATGGTGACACAGACAGACAGACAGACACACAGGCAGACAGACAGACAGACAGACAGACAGACAGACACGTCAAACTTATAACACCCCTCTTTTTTGGTCGGGGGTTAAAAATAATATATGCCTTTGAAACAATAAAAGTCTAAGACAAGAAGGGAACCTAATAGTTTATCATCATTGGACACTTTGTTATTTGGCTTTGACAGAATGAGATAAAATTGATTTTATATGCATACAAAATAATATGCTGGTACGTAATTATTAAACATTTTCATAAAGTCGGGAGAATAGTACTAGTATAATATAATAATTGCTATACGCCGTTTATGGGTTATCTGCATAATGGAATTATAGCTGGATATCGTGATGGAATGCGAGGACAGAAATACATTTTTTTTTATTTATTAGTCTATATAGAGTATGAATTGAGTATTGAGTATAGAGAGTAAATACATGAACATGATGAAGTTCGACTCAGGTAAAAAACATTGAAACCTTTAATTAACTTCTAGACAGTAGCACAAATTACCTTTAAGGCTTCGGCCAAACCTACGCGTCAGCAACGCGGGAAGCGGGACACGACGCGGGAGCATATACAGAACCATAGTAAAGTAAGGGTAGCGTTCGCCGCGCTTCCCAGTCGCTTGGCCGAAGGTTAAAAACTTAAATATTTACGTCGTTTTACGCTAACGAGCTGTCCATTTACTGTTAATAACAGTCGAAATAGCAGCAGATAAGCAGATGTTAAAATTAAAATAACATTTGTCCATTTATGATTTAAGGAAAACTTATAGGCACTAATCATTCAAGAGTCAAAACAAGGCCACGCGCCAGTATTCTGCTATGCGGTATTCTGATGCGGTCAAATGATATAATCCAGCGCAATTCGAAATATGATTCTCAATAGTCACAGATCTCGAACTTGACGAGATGAACTAGATACATAACAGCTACGTTAATAATACAAGTCAGTTTAGAAAAACCCTACAGTATTTAGACTCGCAAGAAATTTATGCAAAGTTATTCTAATTTACAATCAAATTTGAATAAATAATGGGCAGAAAGGTTTTAATAAATAATGGAAGACAAACAATTTGGTATGCAATACAAAATACAAAAACTTTTAAGTGTACACAAAGGAACTTAAACAATAAAAAAAACAAGTGGTACAATGGGCGGCCTTATAGCTAAAAAGCGGTCTCTTCCTGGCATTGTACTAGTACAATTTGTTTTTTGAAAATTACTCAATCGTTTGACATGCTTTTCATCACTGGCCGCAACATCTCTTATTTTTCAAAATGGCGGACTAGTAGGTATGTCAAGCTCCATACTAAAATGTCCGAACCCTTTTCAAGTTGAAGTTCGAAATAGTTAAGGTCTTTATAAAATAAAGATGTTTATCAAGTATGATTGAGTTTGAACGACAAGAACGCGATTAAACTCAAAATTTTAATGTATTCTAGAAGATTACGTCATTTATTTTAATAAGTGGCTACTTTGAAGGAATTAAAAAAATGCTTTCTATACACACATAAAATGTATGTATTCCAAAGTTGCTTCACTTCCTTTCAATACCCATGGGTAAGGACTACAGACAGATGCTGTTATGCATATTAAAAGGTTAAGGAATACTAAAATAAATGTTACATATTAATCACAAAACCAATGTAAAAATATTTTTAAATCACTTTATGTACAGTATGCATATAAACCACCACTGCAAGGGGGGTTACCAGTTAGCGATGCAAACACATTATAAATATATTTTGCTAGCCTTACATGCCGTGGTATTGCCAGTGTTTTTTAATATTCCCGCAATAAAAAGTAAAAGGGCTATCTAAAACTGAAGTAATTTTTCAAATCAGATTAGTATTCCCATAGATTAGCACATTCAAAAAAACAGTGAAACATACAAACCCTAAAACTTTATAATATTAGTAAGTATAGATGAAAGTCATTCATTCATACCTGTATTGCCTGCATTATAGCCCTCTGACAAGACAGTTCCATTTCCATAATCATTGTTATGTATTCTTCCTTTTTGTTGCAGTTTACTGCACAGCCTAAAAAAACAAAGTTATAAACTTTTTATAGCAAATGTTAATCAATGCAAATAATATAATTAAGGACAGATGTTTTCTCTAACAAATCTGATAGAATTTTGGCACCTGATCAAAATTTTAATGGAAAAAACAGCCCTAAGTAATAGTTTAAACCAACCTTAGGTGAATGTGGCATCTAATATCAAAATAGATTTGTTATTCTGAAATATTTATATTACTTATATCTGCAATCATTGTTACAAGTGTCTTCAGTCAGTCAGTCTTTATTACAAACCAAGATAAAACAATGCAAAAAGGGACTCATTTTTTATTTTCATAAAATAAAATTACTTACTCAAAACAAGTTGCAATAACCTGCCCAAGTCATTGGGGTCCGCAGTTTCAGCTATATTTACAACATCTGGCCTTGAGAACTCTTGCAAGCTCAGGTTTAAAATGTCTTGATGGTAATCTAAAAGGTATGTTGATCATTAGTATGCTAATGATGTTTATTTGAATGAGTGTAAAGCCAAGTTAACAGTACGTACACATAGTACATTGACTTACCAACAACTCCTTCTAAGATCTTCTTTAAATTGCTTACTTTAAGTCTCCAATTTTGACCAACATCTGTCTTTATTTTAGAATTCCACAGTACTGTAAAAAACTCGGGTGCTATTTGTGTCAGTGCTTCAGCAATAGCTACTCCATCGGATAGTTCTAAAAAAATTGTTCGGTTGCTATACTTGATAATAATCTAAAGTAATAATAATAAGAATGTTGACATTTCTATGTACTTCATAATTTTACTAAGATTCTAACAAGACAATTTCAACCACTTAATCTACAGCTAAATCAAAAGACCTTTACAAAATCAGAAACTAAGGATTGGGTAAACTTAATCTGGAGATCTAGAATGGCATAATTCGGTGAAACGAGAACGAAAGTGACGAAACCATAGTGGGCGAGAGAGAGTTCCAAGCAGTTTCATTTTGAGCAGAAAACGTATCTAAAAGTAGAAGAAGTAGAACAGTATAGGTTACTGATTGGACAGAGAGTTAGTAATACGATTTAGATTGGTCAATTACTACAATACCTGCAGGATTTCCGTGCTTGGCTTTGAGATCAAGGGTTTGCAGCCACTTTATTAAATTGTTGCACAAAAGTACACCATTTGCTTCCATTTTGAAGAACTTCTATCGCTTTACTCAATGGCGATATAAACTAGCTCCACTATCTAACAGTAGGCATTTTATTTCAACAAAAACAATATAAAATAGAGACTCAAAATAGAAAAACAATTTTTTCACTACCATACCATTGAATCAAAGTAGCCAAGCCAGCCAATCAGTCAAATAGAGCTGTCATCAGCTGTCAATCAAAACTCTGTCATGTCAGTCCCTACAGTCTTGTCAAAAGTGTCAAAAGCCATTTAAAAGTGTTACCATTGTCAACTTTAAAGTTATTATTAGCGGTACCGAAATTTAAATTAATAATTTTTCAGTATGGGTGTTTCACAAAATCTGAGTTCCGAGTCACCTAAAGAGGGGAGGGGAGGGCTCCTCACGCTTGCCAGACAGCGACAACCAACGACATGTGAACACGTGAACAATCCCAACACGTAAAAACAGGCTGTTTGCGTGTTTTTATTTGTTGGAAAGTGTTGGTCGGTTTTCACGTTTGTTTCGCGTTGCGTTGAATTGCGCGCGAGCTTGCCAGTGGAGTTCCGTTGGTCGCAATAATGCTTCGCGAATATCGAATGTATTACATGTCTGATGATTTGAGAATATAACTTTTTTGGTAACATACCAAAATGAGAAATAAATTAACGGGTATTGGTGTACATTATGTCGTGTCCGTCAGGATGGCGTGTCTCATGTCTGAATAGTCACAGGTTATGCACCAAATAACTGTACCTAAACTGTACCTATATTAAAAAAAACTGTACCTCAAGCAATTAGATATAAAATAAATTGTGATATGGACACGCCATTCTGACGTCAGGTTGGCGCGCATAATCGTGTATCTCCACAACGTGTGGGAACTATGCTCTGGAACATATATCAATAAACTGTACCTAAACTGTACCTAATAAAACTGCAAACAAAAAAATTTTATTCACACGCGATATCTGTCAAATCAAGAAAGAATTTTTTACTGCTCATTTTTTTGATTTAATGGCATGACGCAATCATGTTTGCCGATCAATTTGCAGCAGGCGCTTGATGTCTCGTAATAATTACATATAATATTATTAGAATATAACATTAAATTCACATATACCTACATAAGAAGGAAAACTATAACTTATTTTTAATTAATAGAAGGATATATACTTATTTTTTTTTAATTTCAAATCAAACTCATTTTAGGGTTCCGTACCTCAGTTGGAAAAAATGGAACCCTTATAAGATCACTCAGTTGTCTGTCTGTCTGTCGTCTGTCTGTATTAGGAAATTTGGTGATAAGCAAGGTTTTATAGTACAAGAATTTTATAGTAAAGGGATAATTATCAAAATAAAAAAAAATAAAAATTAAGTGGGGTTTTCATGCATCATATTATAAAACCAGTATAAGTAGGCGAAGTTGATTTGGTTTCAGTTGATCTAGAATTGTGAAATTTAGTGAAAAGAGAGAAAGAAAAGAAAAGTTCTATGGGTACGGAACCCTCTAGGCGCGAGTATAACTCGCACTTGACCGGTTTTCTTTTATAATAATGTATTTATTATTATTATAATAGCGCCTGCTGCAAATTGATCGGCAAACATGATTGCGTCATGCCATTAAATCAAATAAATGAGCAGTAAAAAATTCTTTTTTGATTTGACAGAAATCGCGTGTGAATACAATTTTTTTGTTGGCAGTTTTATTAGGTACAGTTTATTGATATATGTTCCAGAGCATAGTTCCCACACGTTGGGGAGATACAAGATTATGCGCGCCAACCTGACGTCAGAATGGCGTGTCCATATCACAATTTATTTTATATCTAATTGCTTGAGGTACAGTTTTTTTTAATATAGGTACAGTTTAGTACAGTTTAGGTACAGTTATTTGGTGCATAACCTGTGACTATTCAGACATGAGACACGCCATCCTGACGGACACCATTATGTCCTTACTTATATTATAAATGCAAAGTAACCCTACCCGTCTTTCTTTCTCGCAATAACTACTTAACTATAAAACTGGGTAAACCGATTCTGTAGCTAGTTTCCTTTTTACCTACGGAAAATATGAGGCGAAAAAAAAATACATTATCACGCTGATGATGATGATGAAAATTAAGGTAGTATACTGTTTTAGGACCCACATTATTGCAATCTATGCTTATACTATTATTTATATAAATTAGACAAAAATTACCTAAACCTGCAATAAAAAGTACATTTAGGATTCATTTCGAAGACATTAAAAGACCTCCGCCTCCGCCATGTAATCATGTAAGCCGCTCCAACACATACTGTACCGACTGGTACGATCGCCATCAAAGTGTACAATTAGATCTTTAACCATTCTTCCATTGTTTAACTCTACTCGAGGATAGTGAAAGAGAGGCAGGGAGGCCTAAATCCACCAGTTCCGTAGGACTGTCTTATCAATATCTGTGATATTATGTATTCTGTGTCTATACTAATATTGTAAAGCTAAAGTGTTTGTTTGTTTTAACGCGCTACTCTCAGGAACTCACTGTTCCGATTTTAATATCTTATTTTTTAATAGCCTGTTCATCGAGAAATACTACTTTTTACCGCGAGAACCAAAAACACGGGCAATGCGTCTAGTATTGAATCCTAACTTAACTAACGCCACGGCGCCGGCGCCGGCGCCGGAGTTACCAGTGTAAGGACGTATTTTCTTGCTGTGAAAACTGGACTCTAGGTACTCGACAGATTTTTTTGTCCTTTTCGGCAATATATGTACCTAGTAGTGATTAACATTTTTTGTTAGCCTATTGCGTACTTCGTCTGTCTGGGCAGAGGCCTTCCCCAATTCCCTCCAGCAGTCCCTATCGAGGGCAGTTTGCGACCAGCTTTCCCAGAAGTTTTGAAGATCGTCTCGCCAATGTCTTCTTGTACGATCTCGTTTGCGACTAAAACATAGTTATATACTCTGTTTGCGAATTCCTTCTGGGTTCCAAGCTGATGCAGCATGTGTGTGTGTACTAGAATAAATAACTGAATTCCATGGAAATAAAACAAAAGTACTCTTACATTAAATGTCTTTATTAACGTTTTTAAACAAACACACAAGGCAAATCACATCCCATGTATTTATCTTCATTCACAGCTTGGTTTATTATTCTAAACCACAAAGGATCTTTACACAATAAATGAGGATCGCATACCAACAATACGGCCACCCTCGCCCTAGTTACAGCTACATTCAACCTTTTCGGATTTTTAATAAAACCTAGCTGATGTTTTATATCTTCGTCCAGAGCTGCAGTTGAAGTCCTTACAGTCGATATTATAATAATAGGTCTTTCTTGGCCTTGAAACTCTTCCACTGTACCTATCTTTGGCTCTGGTAATCCCAATGATTGGAATACAAGTTGTAAGTATTTTATCTGAAAAAAAATGTGTTTGTTAATTTAAAATTTCCATGCCGACTTATTATTGGATAGCCGTTTTTCCGTTAAAATGAGTACTGCTACTACAATACATTAAATATCATTTAACATTTTTTTAAGGATTTTTATATAACTATGGTTTTATTCTTTATTTGTTATATTGTCATAAGTTTAGGTCAGTATGGGATGGTCTGACATTATAAGGAAATTAGAAATTAAAAGGCATACGAAGATGTGTTCTCATGAAACATGTCATCAATTTTAGCAAAGTAAAAAAATTGCATACCAATACCATATAAAAATTGCATGCATACTCAAATTAAAAAAAAACTTATATTTTGCCTGGTTAACGAACCCAGACTTTTGTAAAATAAAAATGTGTAAATTAAAGATTTAATTTTGCTAAAATCGATGATATGGTTCCTAAGAACAAATATCATACTTGTATGTATACTTAATATATTTACCTGTGCAACATATGGGGTTATAATACCAATATCATCCACCGAAATCTTCCCTTTATAAAGTTCGCAAGTTGTCATGGCTACCATAGATGCTTCATGACGATTGAACCATGAAGGACTATCCAGCGCTCTTGTATTCTGTCCCCTTATTCCATTAACATAAATGCCCCCAGTCTCAGAATTCTGCAAATGGAAGATTTTGTTCATAACTTGAACAATGTTACTGATCCACTTTTGTTTCGGATCTACTTTCGGTATAAGAGATCCGTCATAGAACATCTGACTAGGCAGAGTAATAACTCCTTCCAGTGATCTATAATTTTCATGTAATTTTGTGACCAGTTTGTCATTGAACCCATTCTTAAAAGCAGCGAAATCTTTCTGATAGGGAAAAGTTTCCAACAGTCTACAAAAATAAGATTCACTCAGGCCTAACTCTTGAGCGTATCGTGAAAAAATAACTGGTCCCAGCTGCATTGGATCCCCAGCAAGAATAATTTGGCCATTCTCTTTATCAGTGAAAGTTAATACATTCATTATATCTGGTTCTGTACATTGACCAGCTTCGTCAACCATGATATGGGTGAAGTGGCCCTTCGGGAATGCCATTATGCTCAGAGTAGCGAGATTACAGCATGTCCCTATTGTGACACGCTGACGGCCAATGTACGATGCTTGACATGCAATCCGTATGCCGTTCTGGAATCCTTGGGTAGGTTTAGATGTTCCTTCCCTGGCAATGCCTAAAGTAGCACAGTATGGCTTTATGTGAGGCGGTATCTTATCACTTTCTACCAAATGGTGTGCGACAACTCTCATAAATGAATTTGATATGAGTTTCTTGTACTCAATGAGTCTCTCTGTTATCAGGTTGGCTGCGCTGTTAGACGGCGTTGCTACCAGGATTCTGCTATCGGGGAAGTGTTTCAAAATCTGAAGTATTGTTTCAATAACAGTGACTGTTTTGCCCGTTCCTGGGGGTCCATAGATCAGATAAGGTTTAGGGCGACACTGCCCTAACAAGATGTTTGAGACTGCAGCTTTTTGGTAGTCATTCAGTTGTTTATCATACCATTCAATCGATTCTAATTTCTCAGGAGGTAATTGACAGTCTCGACTCAAAAGTTTTGAGGGAAATAATATCTCGGGGCCTAGATTAGTAATGGCTCGATTAATAGCTTGATGTGATTTTCTATAACTAGTTCTTGAGAAATGAAATTCTATGGAAACATCGGATCCTGAGTATGACTCTTGAAATTGCCGATGAAACTTCATGAGAACTAAATTCCCTCTAACTGCGTGAATATATCCTTCATAGCTTGACGGTCGGTTGTCCCAGATATCTTTAACAATAGCTTTATCACCAGTTACTAGTGAAGGTCTTTTTTCTGACAAACCACTTACTTCTATCGCCAGGAACTCTTCCAATTTGATAAGAAATGTTTTAGGTTTATCGAATATACGAATATCTATGTTTTCCTGGATCTCTTCCATAAATAGTAAGCTATGCCATCTATCCGCATAGTTATATATATTAAGATCTTGTGCAAGACATGGTATTTTGTCTACAATCTGCGAAAGGACCCTATTTAAATCTGTACCGTACCGTACCCCTTGTGAAGAGTCCCCAAGGATGGCAGCCCATACTATATCAGGAATAGGGAAAATACCAATTCTTCCCGCAACAAAGTGTGGTGTTCTTGTAATCTTGGGGCCAGGTACAATGTCATTGTCATTTTGTCTGATTTTGCTCAGTATAACATCGTGATTTCTTGGTTGATAATAATCACTAGTACCATTTTTGTTATCATCCAACCAATCATGGTTCACTACATGTATTTCTATCGTTCTCTCAACTTTTAATCCTTTAAATAATAAAATGAGATTCTCTTTGGTTGAGCCCAAAAACTTGGGTTTGCATGTTATGTTAAGAGAGTAAGTTTGGTCAGGATACAATTTATAAGGCCTAGCGAGGATGGGATGCACATTGATTTGTGAATCTCTCATTCTACTTGGTATCAACCACTTGTTGAATATATGGACTTGATTGCTTCTGTTTGTAATACGTACAGTTAGTGCAGCAGTTTTTTTGAAGTCAACTTTGTCGAATTTTATTGGATAAGTGATTTCCAGGCCTTTTTCTCTTTCTAGATCTAAATTGAAAGTCGGAGTTTTGGCTTCTACAATATTTGTGGCTACTCTTTTATCAGTTGGAACCAATTTTAGGGCTCTCCATGTGCATTGCCCTTGATCACTCTCTATGGCTTCAACTAAAACCTAAAATCAAGTTAATTTTATTAAAATAATAGATCATAGAACGCGTAAATAAAAAAAAACCGACTGTTGGTTTAAAATATATGTATGTAAAATATATGCCCCGCGCAGTTACCCGCGTTAAAGCTAATATATTTTAACGCGGAACGACAAATCTTCCTGCGGATATAAGAATTCTTTTTCTAGTGTAATGTATATCATTATATAAAATTAGCCTATCATTATTTAAAAAAAATCCATAAAAGATGGATAAACAAACACACATTCCAATTTATAATATTAGTATGGATTGAGACATCGCCCTATTTTACGGTCCCACTGCTGGGATACAGGGACTTTCCAGGCTCAGGAGCATTGGATCCCCATCAAGAAAAATTTGGCCATTCTCTTGGCAATTTGGTTTACAGTGAGATTAGGTCTTAATTCACCACTCTGGCCAAGAGTGGGTTGGCGAATGACACATGTCATGTCCTTCAAACTCTTCAATACGGTTTCCTCGCGATATTTACTTTCACCGTGAAAGCACGTGTTTAAAGCGCACATACATTTTTCTAGGAGAAAAATCCTGTGGTGCGCGGCGAGGTTTGCACCCATGACCTTCGGAATTTAAGTCAAGTGTGCTCCCACTTAGCCAACACGGCTAGAACGGCCTCCCGTTGACGTAGGTGCAACCATTACCCAACATTTGATAAATAATTGAAGATAACTTTAGAACCAAAAATATTCGCCAACTTCAAACCAACATTTTTGAAGTCGGTTACAATGAGAAACGTAATAGTAAACAAAATTATCATAATAGCTTGATAACTAAAAATACACGCCCAATTTGAGAACCTTCTCCATTTTTGCAATCGGTTGTTGCAAACTGAAAAGTATAAACAAATATAGAACCAATCACAAGAGACAAAACTCAAAAACACGTCAGATTTGAACGTAGGATCGACTGAAATCGGTTTGAAATGAGGAAATCTTTACTAATATTATAAAGCTGAAGAGTTTGTTTGCTTGAACGCGCTAATCTCAGATACTAATCAAGAAAGGCTATAAACTGCTTTTTACCGCGGGCAAATACGATGTTTCCGCGGAAAATCCAAATAACAGGACAACGCCGTGACGTGAAAAGATATATTATTTCAATGTTACCGATTGTTATAAAATTTATAAGGGACAAACTTGCACGCGACAGCTTTGATTTAAAACAATAATCATCGGAATTGTTGCACGGCGAGGAAAGTTTTGAGAAAAAAAAAATATATAAAAAAAGCAATTTAAAAAAAATATACCCGACGAATTGAGAACATTATACTAATAAACGCGAAAGTTTGTGAGGTTTTGTGTGTTTGTTGCTTCTTCACGCAAAAACTTCTGGATGGATTTTAAAGTTACTACACAATAATATAGCTTGCATATCAGAATAACACATAGGCTACTATTTACCGCGTTTAGTCGCTGGCGGGCAGCTAGTCATTTTAAAAAGTTTAAATAAGATAATTAATTTACACATACCGTCTGACCAACCTGCAATGCAATGCAGGACAGGCTTTCCTTGTTAAAATAGATCTGATGATCACAGGTTCCTTCTGTTCCATTCCATTGCGTTATAACAACACTTTTTATTTTTGTCCTCAATGGTTTGTAGGAAGTAACTTTCAAAACCTGTAAAATAAGTGGTTTAATATCATGCAACTAGTGTAAGAATGACGATTGCCGTAAAGCCCATTTAAATACATTTGTATAGCTGCATACAATACTTAATATACTTCAATATAAAACAATGATTTAAAATCTAGGCGATTGTCCTAAATTTGTATGCTTTTTCTTATTTTCCTTTTAACAACGGCGGAGCAATAAAAATTTGAATTTTTATGTACTCCATTTCGAACACATTTTCATGAAACTTCAATTTTTATTGAGTTAGTCTTGCCTACAATTTTACTTCATTGTTTGTTGGGTAAGCTCAGGCCTTAGGGCAAGTTGAGAAAGTAAAACAATTACCTGAGAGCCGGAAATATTGTAAGGCTTTTCTTCATCCAATTGTACAGAGCATTTCAACTCCAACCAATCTCCAACTATTGGCACCATTGTGCCCTCAACATCATCAAGGTTGAACTTCAAGTCATTATCCTTCAAGAACACAAGTCGTTTTTGCCTTGACTCCACCTCAGCCACAATCACATGATCAATGACCTCATACCTTAATTCTTCAACTCTATTTTCATCCCAAGTCTCCCAAATCATTCCATGGTTTTCCAGAATTCTGGTAATGACTATATTATCAACTTCATTCTTGTATCCCAAATATGTGACTTTGTCATTAATGTTAAGTGTGAGTGTACAAGACGACATGTCATAGAAGAGGTGACCATCTATTATGAGAGTTGGATACTCTAATAAAGTAATCACACCTGGAATTCATAAAGTACAGAATTGGGCAAGATTCAGTCACATATTGAATTACTGATTTGACAGTACATACTTATTTATTCATCTAAACTCGGCATAAAATTTATTGAAATTATTGTGTCAGAATAAACAAATTTTATTTGTTTATTCGGACACAATAGAATTACAGAAACTACAATTGAATATGAGGGTGCCTGACTAGCCGCTTTATTAAGAAGTTAGTAAGAAGTTCTCTTCTTCAATAAGTTTTCTCAGTTTTTACATTAAAATAGTAATATCAAACCTGTGCGATGAAAGCAAGTAGAATTCCTTGAAATTATTGGTGTATCAGGTGCATTATACAGGGGTTCTTTTCGAAGCTCCTCAAATTCAAACTCTATGAGTTTTTCAGCAACCCATTCCTCCTTATCAAAATCATCCTTTTTTTCAACATCTTTCTTGAATAAGTGGTATATAAACCCTAATAAATTGTATACAAAAGTTATTTTTTCTATCATGTTGAAATATTACTGCATAAAACCTTTATCATGCTCAAACTCCCATTCAGTTGATTTTAAATAGTCAAGTTCTTTTCTTAGAGTCTGTATTCTTTTTTGATGCATTTCTTTTTGAGCATTTTTCAGACTTTGTTCAATGCTAAGCCCCAGTTCGGCATGGTTAAGACTCTGATCGAAATTCTGTATTTTGATAGGATTTGTGCTCTGAAAACAATGCAAAACTTATACATCAAATATATTGGACCGGACCCTTTGTTTGACTAAAGAAGTTATCACTATCATGAAACCACAAAAGCATCAGCTGTTTGGCCCACACAAATTACTTTTACCAAAATGTAAAAACTTACACAAAAATCTTTATGATAAACATCACTTTGTGTAAGGGCCTCAATGTAATGTCATATGTGTTTATAGGTACATGCTTTTTTCAGGATTTAACTGAATAGCTTAGGCTGCAGGTCGAACTGTAGGCCTCTGGTCTACTACAAGCTACAATCATGGCACATACCTGTGGTGTTTCTGGTTCGGACGGGGAATAGGTTGACTGCGAAATGTTACTGGAAGTAGACATTACCAAAGTACATTTGCTTCTTCAGAAATTCTAAACATCTAAAGGTTTACACAGTAACGATAGCAGATTCGTATTCACACACCGCGAAAAAAAATAGTGTAGTCTGATATCCTTTATTACTCGATGAAGAGTGTATAGTTATTTAAAAAGTCCTGAAATTATTGAAATAAATTTAGTTACGTTAGATCGAGAGAGATACGAAACAAACAAATCAAATCTGTCACCGACCGAAGTGATTAATATACCTACTCTCTGCTGTCACCGGCAAGTCCGGAAACCGGCAACGCGCGCACGCACCACGGATAGAAAATCTAAATTTAATATTTAAGAAAACCCCCGATTTCAATGCCAATAATTTCCTTAGATGTAAAACAACATAATATTTTATGTATTTGAATGTGGACTTTGTGGACGCGATGCGCTTTCATTTGATACCCCACATTAATATATTTTCAGATTTTCGGTTTTGCTTCAAAGTCAAAGTCATAACGTTTATTTCCCTCTAAGCATTTGGCCCACATGGACACTATGGTATGGACAGGTCAACTTAAAATTAAAAAAACCAAATTGTTTAAACAAAAAAAATCCAGGAAATAACATTGTCTCGACAGTTCGCTTCAATTTTTTATACTGAGTTGAGTTGAGAAGCGAATATAACAACACTAAATAATTGAATTTACACGTGTTTTCAGGCGATTGAATTAACACGTTTTTTCAGGCGATGGCCAAGTCTTAATATATTTATATAAAACATTAAAGAATTTTGAGACGAAATTTGAAGACTTGGATTTACTTGGATCTCACAACTTTTTACCGCAGAACAACTGAGTTGCGCGACTTGGTTTTTTTGACAAGTATTGTTTTTGATGGGATAACATTTACAGTAAAAAAATGCTTGTCATTAAGGTAGCTATTATAACATGAGCCTAAAAGCATATCAGTCCAGAGAGTATATATTCACTACGTTTTAAGAGACGGGACTAGGAAGGAAATTTTTGATCTAGGCAAAATGTCAAATCGAAGTTTACTATAAATGAAACACCAACATAATAAATAATCTGTTAGAAGTTTAAAAGCAATGATACCAACATAAAGATAATTTTAAACCTTAAAGAAGAAGAAGGTTAATAGGGTTGCACTCGTACAGAATCGAGTTTTATCGATATCGATGATTTAGGTTTCTCTCAATAATAGGTTGGACCTACATACTGAAATTGGGAACAGGGAGGAGGATACCTTAGTACAAAAACAAAGTGCAAAACAAAATATTTATTTATACAATATATTATGTTCATAGTGCGTACCCATTATTTATGGCGAGATGTAAAACATCATCACATGATCATGATGATAATATGATCTATTGAATTGAAATTAATAATACATAGTATATTATAATGTATTTTGAGTTACTCTATTGCATTAGGAAACATGATGTAAAGAATGAGAAAGTAATTTTGTTGTTGAATAAATAAATAATTAACTTTTGGTATTATGATCAGATAAATCAAACAAAATGTTCCGCTATTGCAAAGTGTGTTAAAACCGCAAATTATTTTTCAACACATCGAGATGAATCTAAGAATATGATACTCCTCCTATAATGTGTCATTTAAATGAGGTTGACCAAGCATCATCTGAAAAAAAAGTTTAATTATATTCGGAAAAACAGCACAACAACAAATTAATTAATATATAGTATTTAAACTCCTGATCATATTGATGGTTAATGGTTTTAGATGTCGAGTGTTGAACTGAGGATGTGGGAGACAAATTCGTTATATTTATGTTCAAATAAAGAAAAAAATAACAGGCCATAGCATATTATCGTGTTATAGATACCATTTTGTAATGAGGCTTATGTCCTATATTAAAAATGATGATGAATAATTCATATTTAATTTGTAGCATAGAACCATTTAGGTCTGGTGGACTTGCAATTTTGTGGTATGAAAATATATCGATGATAGGCGAGCAAACAAAACGCCTATTGTTTACAGAAGCAATAAATAACATATTGGTAAATGTAGGTACTCACCGATCTTCATCCAGGGCAAATATTTGGTATAAGCTTTTTGTCTTCACTTGTCTGCTGTATGAGTTTCTTGCAAATTTCGCATCGAATAGAATTTTTATGAATTGTTTTGTTCTTCATAATTTTCACAAATTTGCGGTCAAATAAATAAATTAATGACAATTAAAGGTCAAGTACTAGACTGATAGGTGACAAATTGACAATGATCCATGAAGAATAAAACCTATTTAACAAGAAGAAGAAGAATAATAATACCACTTATCTCAGAAGTAGCAGTTACAAAAAGATTTGCGAACCACTAAAGCGTATTTAATATTTGGAAGTATTATAGTCGCGATTAGTTTTAGTAAGTTAGCATTATTTTGTTATTAAGGTGGCAATTTTGTCTAAGCAATGCCTTAGCAAAGTTATAAGTCAGATTCTATCATAGACACTTGCACCAGCCTGTATCAGTCCTGGTCAACCAGAATTATTAGAGCATGTCAAATTGGAACTAAGCAACATCTATCCAAGCAGCATCACCTCTAATAGAATCATTTAAAGAGTAATACGCTTTTTTCATAGATGATTTAAATTTTCTAGTAGGAAGCTCTGTAACATTATGAGGAAAGGAAGCTTGTTATAAAAACGTACAGAGTTACCCATAAATGATTTGCCTAGTTATTTTAGTCTGTAGGTAGGAATTAGTAATTTTTCCTTACTTGTCGTGTTAATACTATGTAGGTACGTCACTTTTTCTTAAAAACATTCTTGTTCTTGTGGGTCATCACATCATCATGTTCTCAAAAATGTACGGTGAGATTACAGTTAGATTGTTTATTTCTTTGAATTTTTCTCTGAGGGAGCCACGTGGTTTCATTTTATATATTGAACGTACAGCCCTTTTTTGCAACACGAATATAGTTTGAAAAGCGGCTGCAGCACCCCAGAGTAGGATACCATATGACATTAATACTATGAAAGTAACTAAAATAAACCAGTCTAGCTGTACCCTCATCTGTAATATATCTCATTGTTCGCATCGCACTGCATAAGCTGCTGAACTATGTTTACCTGCAAGGTTTGTAATTTGGGGTTTCCATTGTAGACGAGAATCAATATGTAAACCTAGGAACACTGTTGAGTCAACGAGCTCGAGAATTTCATCATTTAATATGATTATTGTATTCAAAAATTCAAAATCGTTTTTTGCATTCATGTGTACAATTTTGGTCTTAAAATTAATTAGCGCTTACAACATGAGCCCTGACAGGGCATAGCAAAGTATTGTAGGAAATTCATTAACATTAGGGAGTTTGAATTTAATATATTTCGTTTTTTTTTGTGTTTAGCAGTAAGTTATTAACAGTGAACCAATTTAGTACTAGTGACAGTGAGTTATTTACTTCGTCGAAATTATATTTTTCAATTTTTTTTTCAAATTCAAAATCGTTTATTGCATTCATGTGTACTATTTTGGTCTTAAAATTAATTAGCGCTTACAACATGAGCCCTGACAGGGCATAGCAATATATAAGTTCTGTAAGTATGTACAGTCAAGTGCACTAACTGGTAACTATTTATTTTAATACCATTCAAACGCATGCGGGTTCAAACCTACTAAGTTACATTCACATTTCTTCGTCAATGTATTTTGACACTTTTGTGTTATTATAACGCTTAATCTTAAATTTTATAACCAAGACAGTATTTATTAACAAAATATTCTCAACAAAATCTAATTTATATTGTATTATTAACATAATTCCCCCTTCCCTCCGGACCTCGGTTACGAGCACACGTGTCTACTAGCCCCTTATTTAGTTTATTTTCAAAATTTATATTCATTTAATTCTCAAAAATCAAGTACAAAAAATAGGATCGCATAAGTGACAAAGAAGTTTCAAACGCGCGACGAGTGACGCATGCACGAAGACCCCAAACAAGACAGGCTACGCCCATTTACGCTTAGACCCATTGACCGCTACTACGAGCAGCTACGAGACCGCACCCCTGCGCCTACGTGACCACACCCCTGCGCCTACGCCGCCGCCTACCCTGACGCATCCGCACTGAGTGAGTAAATCTCCTTTGAGCTTCTGTGCGCCTAGTACCTTGTGCATTGTTTTTGCTATGCCGCTCAAACGCACACCGCCTCCGTCGCCGACTATGTCTACACCTGCGCCGACGCAACTTACAGCGCTTACTGATAGGCTTAAAGTTCCCGGTTCTCAGCAACTACATGCTTGCTCTTCCGAGCCTAATTTAGCCATAAATGTGAATAGCTCCGGAACCCGTAAAAGGAAGCATAATGATGAGTTCGTCGAATTTATGGCTGAAATGCGATCTATGTTTGCTGGCTTCAAGGAGGGTCATGAGAAAACGTGCGAGAGGCTGTGTTCCGCAGTGGAGGACATGCGTGCTACTGTCGATTTTATGACGCAGAAAATCGAAACTCTTCAGGTTAGGCTTGATCAGCTGGAAGTAAGTCGAAAGGAGGACCAAATTTATTCAAAGTCTCTGGAAGATAAATTGGAAACTTACGAAAAAAATTCGAGAGCTACTTGTCTCGAAATACGGAATATTCCAGTATCTCACCCCGAAACAAAGGATAAACTCTTGGATACCGTTTTAACTATGAGCAAGGTAATAAAAGCACCAATCCTGGAGAGTCATGTCCGTGACATATTTAGGATTAAAACTAAAAACCCGGCTAACAGAACCATAATTGTGGAGTTAAATAGCGTCTTAACCAAGGAAAAGGTTATTGATATGTTTAGAAAATTTAACAGACTGTCAAGGTTAACCACTGAGCATTTGAAAATAGCAGGTACTGCAGTTCCCATATTTGTAGCAGAAAACCTGACGTCTAAAATGAAAAGATTATTTTACCTTGCTAGAGAATCGGCCAAAACTGCAGATTTCAAATTTTGCTGGGTTTCACATGGCAAAATATATGCTCGTCGCAGAGAAAATGCACCTCTTATAAAAATTGCAAGCGAAGCTGACTTAGAACAATTTAAAACAATTTCGTGACTAATTCAATCTAAGTTATTTGTAACACTAGTACTTGTTTTCGAGTACCTAACGTGTAACTTCAAAGCGCTCCATTTCTTGAGCTATTGTAATCTTTTTATAACCGTTTTTCATACTATAACGACACAGATACACAATCGTTTATTTGCTATATTTACACATTTACAAAAACATCAAATATACAACAATATATTCAGTCTATTTTTTACACAACATAATTATTTACATTTTATTATACAATATTTTAAATTATACAGGCACACTATAAAAAAATCTTTTTTCTATATTTTCCGTACTCAATTATTTTATTTTCTTATAGATTTCCTTTTTATATTGCTATGTTTATACTTGAAGATTGCATATTTCAACTGTCACCCACTTTATTCAACTGTTTCGCGCCTATTTGTTGATCAGCTTTCTAATTATGGATAGTTTAAACCAAATTAACTCTGAAATAGAGCAGATCGAAGTATCGGATTCACACATTTGTTTACCAGAGAATATCAACGAACACATATCGGAAAGAGCTCTAAAAATATTTCACGTGAACATCCGCAGTATAAACTGTAACTTTGACCAGCTTTGTGTTTTATTGAAGAGATCAACCAGGGAAGCAAACATAATAGTCCTGTCCGAATGCTGGCTAAGTAAATGCCCTAACATTCCGAGCTTACCTGGGTATGAAGAGTATAGATCGGAATTCTCCAACCAAAACGATGGCATCGTAGTCTATGTAAGTGGTAATTTACAGCACAATGTTGACATCCCGAAATTCATGGGAGCCAACTGTATAACAGTTACTCTTGGTAATGAAAGTGCAATTATAGCATTATACCGCTCCCCCTCTTACACTAATCTAGAACCCTTTTTATTTGATTTGGATATTACCCTAAATAGATTCAAACAATTTAAATCAGTCCTAATTGTGGGCGATATCAACATCAACATAGCTCCAGCTAACTTTGACTCCAAATCAGATGATTACCTAAACCTAGTTGCTTCTCATGCAATGCTGCCCGCCCACCTTTATCCTACAAGAGGTATGAATTGTCTGGATCACGCAATTATTCGAACAACTGCTAATGCTTGCACTCTTCTTCTTGACTCTCCTTTTACTGATCACTACCCTCTTTTCATAGGTATCAACAGTAAAATTAGCAACTTTATACGTTCTAAGGGCTTCTCACTTCGACCAAACGTTCAAGCTACTGTAGAAGCACTAAATGATACAAATTTTGACAATATCTATCAATCCGCTGATCCTGAGTACGCTGCTGAAAGTTTGGTTGAAATCGTAGCCTCTGCTGTAAAAAACAATAGTCACGTGGCACCTATTCCCAGTCGTAAACGCATCTTAAAACCCTGGATAACACCAGGGCTCCTTAGGTGCATCAGACACCGAGACAAACTTTTCCGTAAGCATAAATATAATACAACAGATGAAGCAATCAAAACTATTTATTTTCGGTATCGTAAATTTTGTAATAAATTATTGAAGAAACTTAAACATGAATACAATACGAATGAACTCAAGAAAGCAAAAAATAATCCAAAAGACACTTGGTCCTTTATTAAGAACACTGCTAATTTAAATAAAAAAGTGTCCCATTCCACTAACCTACTAAACATTTCTGAGACTTCACAACAGTCAGTAGAGCTAGTCAATGGATACTTCGTCAGTATAGGTAAAAATTTAGCTCTTAAAATTCAGTCTGGTACCTACGGCTTTTCTTCTGGTGAATTTTCTAATCTGGATTCTTCCTCATCTGATTGCAGTGATTACTCTGGCTCTATGGTTCTTCAATGTACAGATCATGCTGAAATAGAGACTATTATTTCTGGCTTAAGGGACAACTGTGCAGTTGGTTGGGATAACATATCTACCAAAGTAGTTAAACGCGCGAAGTTTGTACTAATACCTCTATTAAACCACATCTTTAACTTATGCATCAATAAAGGAGTCTTCCCAAAAGTATTTAAGAGGGCAATAGTTCATCCGATTTTCAAAGGTGGGGATAAAAATAGTGTTTCGAACTACAGGCCAATTTCGGTACTGACTATTTTTTCAAAAATGTTTGAAAAAATTATTAACCGTAGACTTGTAAGTTTCCTAACAGCAAAGTCTGTACTCTCTGACAACCAATTTGGATTCAGACGTGGTAGATCCACTGAAGATGCCGTTCTAGAACTCACTAATACAATTGCTCAAAATCTCAACCATAAGAACAAAAGTTTGGCTATCTTTCTAGACCTTTCCAAAGCTTTCGATACAGTCTCAATCCCCATACTCTGTCATAAATTGGAAAAATTGGTATCAGAGGTTCTGTACTTAGCTTATTCAAAAGCTACCTAACAGATCGATCCCAAAAGGTAGTCATAGACGGGTTTCACAGCAAAGATGAGTCAATTGGATTCGGGGTACCTCAAGGCAGTGTTTTGGGACCGACTCTTTTCTTAGTGTATGTAAACCAATTGTGTAATCTATGTATCCCTTTCTGCAGTATACTTACCTATGCCGACGACACTGTTCTGCTTATTACAGGCAAGACATGGGGAGAGACTCAAAAGAATGCAGAGAACGCTATAACAATAGTTATGCAATGGCTGCACTCAAATCTTCTCACCCTTAATATCTCTAAAACCAAATTTATCACTTTTTCTGCAAATACTTCCTCGCAACCTTTGAGTCTAGAATTACGTGCCCACACATGTGACCGTACGCTTTGTCACTCCTGTTCCTGTCTAACGCTTGAACGTTGTTCTTCTATAAAGTATTTAGGGGTAATAGTAGATTGCACACTTAGCTGGAAGGAACAAATTGACAATATAACTTCGAGAGTCAGAAAACTAATGTTTGTTTTTAAAAAAATCGCTCCTATTGTTAAGAACAAAAACCTACTTCAAACTATCTACTATGCTCTTGGTCAATCAATCATAATGTACTGCATCACGTCATGGGGTGGTTGTTCTAAAAGTAAAATGCTCATATTGGAGAGGGCGCAGAGGGCTGTGCTTAAAGTTCTAGCTAAAAAACCTGTTCTATATCCTACTTCTGAATTATACAACATGTGGCATGTTCTAACAGTGCGTCAGATTTTTATCTTGCAAACTATACTTCGTAAACATTCTTCTATTGAGTATAACCCCAACCAAACTAAAACCAAACGTCGCTCGGATATAGTTTGCAGGACTGAAGATTGTCGCTTAGTGCTAGCTAGACGTCATTTTATCTACATGGGGTCGATTCTTTACAATAGGGTAAACAGGGAGTTAAATATTTATCCACTTACACGGTATAAATGCAAGGTGGCCTGTCTAAACTGGCTATTTTTGCTTTCGTACGACGAAACAGAAAATCTTTTAGAAAAAACTAAATGAATTAAAATAGTATATCTAAATACATCATAATATTTTTTTTGTGTCTATCAAATAAATATCATATTATTTTGTTATTATATTATTACATATGTAAATGTTTGAGAGTAACAATACCATATTTATATATATACTTTATCTTTATGTTTATGTACCTGTGTATTTTATATATTTATATATATATATATCAAATTTTGATTATACACACACACACACACACACACACACACACACACACACATTGCTATTAGTCATTAATTATTATATCGATTAAACCTTAAATACCATTATTGGATAATTATGTATAAAAAAAACCAAGGAGTGGGCGTTAATATACGCGACACAGTTTCCGAACTAATGCGTATATTATCGTGCTATAGTTATAAGAATCCTGATGTTAATGTTTTCCAATAAAGATATTTTGAATTTTTGAATTTTGAATATAGAAACCGGCTTCTAAATTTAACACTGTCAAGCATGTGATGGTGGCGCAGTGGCATTATTGACATGATGTTCACGATATGCAATATGACACCCGTGTTCGAATCCTCGCAAGGATGTCTGTCTTTTTGTTCTATTAATTATTTTTAATTCTGTTTTATCTATTTATAAAGGATTAGCGAGAAGCGTTATTTTAGATGATAGATATGTTATATAATAACCTAACCTAACGAATAATAAAACAAAATCATTTATAACTTAAATTTTATTTTGTCTTTTGAATACTCACATAAAGTTTACACAACGATATCACTATTTAATGATAAAACATTTTATAATCTACATAACGATACACAAATTAGTCACAGAACCTATTTATATCATTTTCATATTACATTTATTACTTGAGAATACACATGTTACCATTAGTTTTTGTCGCGAAAACTAAACTAATGAATAAAACAATTTGGATCTCCAGTAACGTATGAAATATTATTATTTAATTAGTTGTATAGTAAATACGTAAGGCCAAATGGTATTATACTGATGGTTATCTCATATTTTATAATTCTGGCAATAAATGGTAGATATGTGTAGTAAGCGCTTAATAGTGTAAAGGATAACCATAATTAATTATAATGTCTTCTAATCTATTTTTCATTTGAGTTACCATTTTCCACCCCATATTGTTACCTCTCATTAGCTCCCAGGTCCTCATGACCTCTTGTTGTAAATTGTGTTTGGACCGCAATTCACTTGAATCCCAATTTAAAACCATTTGACCCCACATATTTTCTATAGGGTTTAGGTCCGGACTTTTAGCTGGCCAAGGTATGACAGTAATGCCTTCTTGAGCAGAAATCCATTGTGTCACCATTCGCGTACGATGCACTGCACAATTATCATGGACAAAATAAATTTGTCCCTCTGGATAGGCGACTCGGACAGAAGGTAACATAACTTCCTGTAGGATTTTCAAATATTGTTCACCATTCATCCGTCCACTTATTTCAGTTATTTCTCCAGGCCCCATAGAGGACATCCATCCCCAATAACCTAAAAATGAACGTTTATTTAATTTAATATACTTAAATAATAATAATGAATTTTTTTATATTTTTTTATTTATTTAGTGTAATATTAATTCACTTTATTACTGGATACGAGTGTGAATGTGAATCTAAATATATATTATAAAAAAATTTGTTTAATCACATTATGAAATTAGATTTGTTTGACATAATTATGACTTACCTAACGTTATTCTGCCACTTGCCCTTACTGGTATTATATTTTGTGGATTATAACGATCATTATGTTTTCTCCACAATATTTTTCGTCCGTCGGTGTCCGATCTAAATGTTTTTTCATCAGAAAAAATAACTATGTTATTATGCCAGTCAAAATCTAAATACTCTTGGGCAAATCTCACTCTTGCCCTGCGGTGGAGTTCGGTTAATTCAATTTTTTTAGCTGCTCGGTAATTATGAATGCCAGCCGCATGAAGGTGTCTTCTAACAGTTGAAGGGGAAATAGATAATTGCTGAGCAGTTGAACGAGTTGGCGTAAAAGGTGACCGTGAGTGAATATCGACTATAGCATTATGCCGGTTACACTGATTTGTATAGACTCCTGTAAATTTTCTTCCAGTCTTTCTGGCATTTACTTCCCCTTCTTCAAGAAATCTATGCACCCACAGGCGCACGGTTTTGATCTACAAAAAAAACATACAAAATAAAAAAAGTTGTTAACTAATTATGGGAAATTTAAAACTTACATAAATATAAAATAGATGTATTACTGTAACACCAAGCTGATGAGCAATCTCCATTAAACTCATTTGTTGTTCATATAGAACTGCAATTTTGGTTCTTTCGAAATTACTAATATGCGCCATTTTCTTCGTTACACTTCACCAAGTCTCAAGGGCTTTGTTGTGAATGTCGTAATGCTTTAATTTATTTTTCAGTAATGCATGGCAGGCACAATCAAAAGCCTTGGAGAGATCACAGAACACGGCGATAGTATTTTGTGCTCTATCCCAAGCCGCCAAAATGTGCTTTATCAATAATGTTCCAGCATCAGTAGTTGATCTACCTTTGGTGAAGACAAACTGGTTGCTATGCAGAAGGCTGTTGCGATCAAAGTGATTTATTAATTGTGTTATAATATTTTTTTCAAAGATTTGACTCATTACGGGAAGAACTGAGATAGGCCGATAATTAGCAGGATCAAATTGAGTACCAGATTTATGAAGAGGGCCAAGCTTGCCATACTTCATGTGATCCGGAAAGATACCAACATCGACACAGCTGTTAAAAATGAAGGCCAGAAGGGGGGCAATATCATTAATAATATTACCTAGCACTTTTGTTGAAATATTCAAAGATCTTCCTCACTCTCACCCCCATAACTTTAAAAAGGCTCAACCGATTTTCATGAAACATGTCTAAGAACACTCGGGCTTCACCTTTCATACAAAAAAAACCTAAATTGAAATCGCTCTATCCGTTCGGGAGCTATGATGTCCCAGACAGACCAGACAGACACGTCAAACTTATAACACCCCTCTTTTTTGGTCGGGGGTTAAAAATAAACGAATTAATTATAGAAGAGATCAGAGAGTATTTAAAAACTAGAAGAGATGGGCAAAAAATATTCGAAATAGAGATAATTAGAGAATATGATAAGAAAACGGACAAGATATTAAATCTCCTAGTTAATAAAATTCTAGAAAGAAATACTGTTTTAATTTGGATCGAGAAGGGAAACCAAAACTATCGTATCGTTACGTATTCATTTATTATTCTGTGTTAACACTTTATCAGACCCAAGGAACTTATACCCAACCTATAAGTATATAGGTTGGGTATAAGTTCCTTGAACAGACCAAATAAATAGACATAGACCACCGTCTGTGTTGTTGACGGAGAAATAGGAGTATTTTTGTACGATAGAGCATGAGCCATAATCAAGTAAAAGGAAACATCGAATGGACATACCTACCTACAAATTCTACAAAATATTTATAATTCTATTAACAAGTGTCTGGCTAGCTGGTGTGATTGTGCTATTCGAGTTACAGAAGGCTGAATACATGGATAGATATTCTAGCCTTGTACAAACGTATTATTTTCCAAGTTAAACAGAGAGTTATCTTCGAAGATTTTGTGAGCAGCCCAAACTTCCTTCCACACTTAAATTATAACACACATCTGAACTGGTTTTAAAACTTTGTTGTGCTTTTGGTAAGAGTGTGTGTGCATACAATATATTGAAAAAACGGCAACCAAACATTAGCGATTTATATACTCTCTGCCAAACATGTCAAAAATGAAATTATTCCAAAACAAAAAAGATGATGACGACGATTTTAGCTCAGGACCCTGCTTTCAAATAAGTCCTGATGTTGAATTGAAAGAAAATCCTACATCAGGAGAAGAATTTCTATTAAAAGTTATGGTAGAACGACGAAACATCCCTTCACTAGTTGAATTCAAAGAATACAGACAAGAGGATGGAAATAAAAATCAAACACCAAACATGGAAGAGGTTGGTATACTTTTTCTTTTTACTGTGTGCTTATCTTATGGATTTCATTTCACAAAGTAACTGTTTTTATGTTTTTTTTAATTGGCTTGAGTGGCGTAACAAGGGACTTTAATTATGTATTGTCTCCTAAACAGAGTTTTACAATAAAGAACTTTTTCCTCAGATTCCTGTTGCAACAGCACCTGATAAACTGAAACCAACTATAGAATGGCAAAATATTCAAGTGGCTGATTTCTCAGAGAGCCGTTTGTATGTTTCTAGAATGAGGTCACATCCAGATGCCAAAATCAAACCTTTTGAACACAACAACTGCCTCAAAGGCTGGTTAAGATTCTTCAAAGCAACAGAACCTTCGCTATCACATGTTATAGGACTTCAAAGCAAAATACTTGATGATGGATTGCAGGCATTGCTAATGTCTTTAACTGAGGTTAAACATGGTGCTACAATAGAACATGTGACAGGTAATAAATAACTGAACTAAATAAGATAACTAATATCTGGACTTTAGTTGACAGATATGGATGGATTCTTTTAAAAAACACCCAGACACATAACCTAGACCTGTAAAACATTCTTCCCCGTCAAGAATCTACCTATAACCTGGTCTTATGTATGGAAAAAAAAAACAAACCCAAGGTTGAAGAAAAAAAAAAAAAATAATTTACTAATTTGTCAGTCCCCAAATAATTACTATTTATTTCTAGGACAATGGCTTTACACATTTATGGCATGTATAAAGTTACCTGTATTGTCAGACACTCATGGAATATTGAGGGACATAGCAAGACAATGTGCGGAAATCAGGTAATTATAGTATTTATTATTATTAAAATTTATGAGTCAGTTATATCATATCCAATAAAACATAGATTTTTGTGCATTAATAGTGACTCATAGTCCTGACACTGCATTTAGAGCATCTCCCGCAGCATCAGGCCATAGATAATAATACCATCAATAGGTGGTATGCTGCATAATATTCAACCTGGAGTAACCAGGGTCATACTTAAACTATATTATGTTATAGCAATTAAATTATCAACAGTTTGTTCAATCACTTCGCTCCTATATTTCATTCAGTCTTGTCTTTGGCACCATTTATTCTCTATCTTTTGTATAGATTTCATTGCTTTGGTACAAGTTTATTTATTTATTTTCAGGTCAAATATTGACCCGGAACAAGAGGATGCAGTAAGATTAGCCACTCCATTAAATCTATTCATTTGTCTTGTAGGAAGGTATTTTAGGCAATTTGATCTAGCAGACTGATGTAGCTACCGGTAATGAATTTAATGTTGATAAATTAATGGGATTTTTAATGAATCTTTAATAAATGATATTTTTAACAAAAATGTTTTACAAATTTTTTTTTGTAACATTAAAATCAAGCAAACATACATTTTAGCTGCTTGAGTCATCTTATTAGTATTATCAATAGGTAGTTTTCCAACAAATATATATCTTCTGGCGCCTACTATCATACTTTTGAAAAATAAATAAAATTAATGAAATTGTCGACGAATTGTAGGATTCTCCCACGGGTAACGGGGATGTTTTCTAACATTGTTTTAAGTTACACTTAATATACAATAGGTCTGACGTGTCTGTCCCTTCACAATTTGAGAACGGGTAGACTGATTCTTAAGCTTACAGGTGGCAGGGTTGGAAATAGTTATCTAAATTATTAATTAGAGTATCTATAGATACTCTAATTAATTAACAATACCCAATCTAATCATGGGTACCAAAGTGCAAACCAACTTGTTTTAGGGCGGCTGGCGTGCTCTAGTTTGACTAGTGAGCACACAAGTAACCCTAAAGGTATTTACAATTTTTTAAATCTTGCATATAAAATTCACCTGTCACAGTGTTAGTTACCATACTCCTCCGAAACGGCTTTACCGATTATAAAATTTTATATGCATATTTAGTAGGTCTGAGAATCGGCTATAATCTATTTTTCATACCCCTAAGTGATCGTGAAATTATTTACATGGCACAACATTTGCTGAGGTCAGCTAGTATTTTTATATAAAAATATAATATATAGATATAATGTATGGGTAGGATATGCCCTTTGAGCTCAATAAGGAAATATACACACCTTAAGAAGAAACCAATGTAAACGGCAACCTGATAAAAAACCGTTTATTATAATATTTACAAAATTTTATTAAATTTCACTTAGTTTTTTACATACAAATGGCAGAAATACCTGCAGCAAATAAATAATTTAAAGATTTGACCTTAATATTGCTTAGGCTCGTTTAATTTTTTAAATTTAATCATCTGCATCAAAGTGAACCCCAACTTGTTTTCGGACGGCATCTTCTAGTTTGGCTAGTATCAGACTCTCATTGAGAGTCATACGGGGGCACTCAAGTAATCCTGAAATCAAAATATTATTTGTCCACATTAATACATTCTTGTCAGAATTATAAATGATAGGCTGATATAGTTAAACATTCTAATTTGTGGTAACAGTTGGCAACACCCTCAATGTGCATGTCCTATGGCCCTATGACTGTTACCTAAGGCAAAACATGTAAAGCATTCAAATTGATGACACCAGATGGCAGCACCGTCGATGTTCACGTTCGATAATAGCGTTAGTTGATTTAGAAAGAGAAAATTAACCTATAATCTTGATAGGTCTCCTTGCCCAGCGGCTAATCTACTCATAACATATATTTAATGTGACCTATTTTTAATCTAAATACAGTTAAAATAAAAACAAATCAACCAAGCAAACTACTTTATTTCGTTAGTATCGTTGTACGACGATTTCCTAGCGCCATCTTGTGTTACATGGTGTAAACAAAAAATAATAATAATTAAAAACTGTTTTACCACGTTTAACGTTTTACCCACCTTCTTTGATGCACTTGGTAGCCTCCAAAGCCTCGAAGACCAACCCAGCGCTGTTGAAGAAGTTGAAAGGGACAGAAGACGTGTGCAACGGGAAGTCCTGCTTCGTACCATCTTCGTACACCAACTCCGTGGGGAAGTGGAAGGGGTCAGATAGCTGAAAGGTAGAAACTAAGTTTTAAGTCTGAATAACTCACGTCAACCCCTAAAGCTACGGTACGATAGTAAGTTTGCTAACTCCATACATGTTGATCGTCATCTTCATATAATTAACTTTCTTCGTACTCCATACTTTTAAATGCGCAAGTAACTCAGTATGTTTGTCTGTTATTATTGTAAGTATGAAATTGTTAAATATGACCCTTTAAAGCATACAAATAAAATAAATATTTTCGAGGACATTAAAGATTTTAAATGCAAGGTAGATAATCATCTCAGTCATAAATTAAGCTTACACGATGCGCAGTTCGGCTTTAGGGCCGGACTCTCTACTGAATCGGCAATACTGAGTCTCAAACACACCGTCCGGTACTATACGAGCAGAAACACGCCTGTCTACGCCTGTTTCTTAGATTTGTCGAAAGCTTTTGATCTGGTGGCGTATGACAGGCTGTGGCCGAAGCTGTCCGGTGATACAGAGCTGCCGCCTGAGCTAATAATGCTCCTAAAGTATTGGTATGGCAATCAACGTAATGTCGTCAAGTGGTCAGGATCGTTATCGTCCGAGTACTGGAATGTGGTGTGAGACAGGGCGGGATATCTTCTCCACGAATTTTTAACCTGTACATGGATCGTCTGATCCATGAGCTCAGCGGCACCGGTATAGGCTGTTCAATAGATGGCAAGACAGTAAACAATATAAGCTACGCCGATGACATGGTGCTGCTGAGCCCATCGATCAGTGCCCTCCGGAAAGTTAAAAATCTGCGAGAGTTATGCGGAGGCTCATGGGCTCAGATATAACGCCAGCAAAAGCGAGCTGATGGTTTTTAAAGCTGCATCAAAGACGTATTCCGCAGTCCCATCAGTTTTGCTTGCAGGCACTGAACTAAAGAAGGTAGCCAAGTTCAAGTATCTGGGCCACTGGGTCTTCGAGACTCTCTCAGATGACCTAGACATAGAAAGGGAGCGCAGGGCATTATCGGTAAGGGCAAATATGTTGACCCGCAGATTTGCGCGATGCAGCAAGTTAAGTTTGTTTCGAGCGTACTGCCAATCCTTCTATACATGCAGTCTGTGGGTTAACTACACGCAGAAATGCTGGAATGCCCTGCGCGTCCAGTATAATAATGCGTTCAGAGTGCTACTGGGACTGCCCCGCTTCTGTAGCGCGTCCGGGATGTTTGCAGAGTCCCGCGTTGATGACTTTTACGCAATCATCCGCAACAGAACATAATCCCTGATGCGCCGGGTAAGGGCCGGCACCAGTAGCTATCTGAACGTTATAGCTGGCAGGCTGGACACGGACTGCGCTTTTATGCACCACTGGACGCACATTCATAATGTCATGCGTCTGTAAACGCAGGATGTGTTCTACTTTCTCAATAACGTATTTTTATGTATAAATTATGTACCTACTCTAACTATTAACTCCCTATGGCTGTAATATTTAATATGTAAAGCTGAAATAAATAAATTGAATTGAATAGCGGTTGGGGCAGTGTCGTACGGGGTGCGGGGGCCGGGCGTATCATAATATTTTAAAATAATTTATGATAATGCCTAAGCCTATAATAGCATTACTGGCCTTTATGCCTACCAATGAAATGTTAACTTAATTCCATACAATTAATTACTTATACAATTTACGTTTATGACTAAATTTCTGGCAACACTTTAAGAAATAAATGGATTCTGAGTTTACAAATAATACTAAAACTCATAAGTGTTTAAACTTAAATATGGCGCCATTTTCAAAATCAAGCCTCTAAACTATGTTATGTTGAATAACGTTGATTTAAAACTAATTAGGCATTTAAATCATTTTTAGTTTTCTTTCAACATTTTTCGATCCGATGGACCGTTTAGGATATAAATGTTGATGTAAAGTTTTATAACAACCTAACAATTATAAGTTTTAAGACGGTAAAAATTCCCGAAATGTTAAGTCTTAGTCGGGTTATATTTTTTCTTAATTTCAGCTTCTTTTGTAAATTTTGGCCTCCGGGCTGGGCCAGTGCGTGAAGCAATGTTTTCGTGTTTCGTAATGTGGTCCGGAGAAGCCATCTTCTAGGCCTTCATGCTCCATCTTAGACCACATCGTCACTTTACATCAAGTGAGAATAACAAGTATTTATAAGCTTTCATTTGACCACAACAAATGAAAGCTTATAAATACTTGTTATTTCCTTGATATTTGTTATTTAAGCAATTTAGTTTTATTAATTTTAAGTTGACCTGTCCATGTAGGCTATGTGCTTCTAAGGAAATAAACGTTTTGACTTTGACTTAAAAAAAATAAAGGGAAATAAAAAAAACTTACAGTAGCGCGACCCTTAGTTCCAACGACAGTAGCATTATTCCACAGTTTTATCTTGGAGTGAACGTTAAGCACCGCCCTGCGACCTTCGCTGTACTCCAAGACTATCGTGTCCACAACATCCACGCCTTCCGA
Source organism: Gymnoscelis rufifasciata (assembly GCA_929108375.1). NCBI lineage: Eukaryota > Metazoa > Arthropoda > Insecta > Lepidoptera > Geometridae > Gymnoscelis > Gymnoscelis rufifasciata. The sequence goes on from OV815303.1 coordinate 12,032,413, forward strand.
ATTCATTTCACCCACGGCTGTGACCTTCTTAGGTTCGTCTTTGAAGATGTATTGTGCGAATTGGAGCGCGTAGATGCCAATGTCTAGAACTGCGCTTCCACCGAGAGCTTTTGTGCTGAAATTCAATTAGGCTATGTCAACAACAGCGGCCAACGATTCCCAACCCTTTTGGAAAATATGGATCAATGACAGATTCTGTTTTGCATACATTAGGATCAATGACAAATTCTGTTTTGCATACATTAGTGCTTTCATAAAGTGGGATCGTAAACACACTTGTACATTTTTATCAACACTTAAGTATATAGGTACATCGTACCTACTTCAGTGTAGTGTAGGTATTAGATATTCATTTTATTTAAAGTATTTGCCGTTAATTATATCTTTTGAGTTTATGACAGAAGCAAATAATTAGATGCAATGCTTGTTTTCTCGTATTAAAGTACCTACCTACCTTACATTTAAAAAAAATGAGCTTTACTTGCTCTACAAGTACCTAGAGCAAGGAAAGCTAATTTATAGAAACAAGTTTCTAAGGGATGAACTATACCTACATTCAGTTTACTCCTACTTATATCTTTAATATACTAACTATTAACATAGCATCATCAGATCATCACCATCATCACAAATAAGCAGGGGTACGATTTACAAAGTCAAGGCGTGTTATTGCATTCGTGAAACGTCATTGGAATTTAATTGATAGATTCAGGAATACTCAGCCTTCAATTTGCGGAAATCGATTCCAAATACTAATATTTAAGTGTTTTGTCTTTGTCAAATGATACACTAGAGTCGTAGAAGTACGAATAATTATGTCCTTACCTTACTCTATCAACACCTTCAATAGGAACTCCAAAGTCGACTGCAACGTATTTGACATCTCCCAGTTTCCCATTGTTGATATCCTTCTCCAAGGCTTTGTAAGCCGGCGAGAACCGAGACCAGACGGCTTCCATCAGGAAGAGTTTCTTCATCCTAGCCAGGTCTACTACAGCTTGGGCTTGTTTCGAGTTCAGGCATAGTGGCTTCTCGCATAGAACGTGCTTGCCGTTTTCAAGGAATAGTTTAATATGCTCGTAGTGTGAGGGATTCAGAGAACCGATGTACACGACATCTGAAAACGCAAGGATGTTAATAAATATACGAACAACTTGCATAGATCTCAACAAAAATGTATCTCTTATAAGTTCGTCATCGTTCTAATAGACAACTTTGATATTTGTTTTAAAGTGATGATATTTTAAACAACCTATAATTTGGCGTTAAGTGATTAAGTTAAAATATAATATGTAATTATTAATTAATGTTGTAGCAATTAACAGTAATTATATCTTTAATAAAAAAAAAACTAAAATTTGCACACTTAGCATTATTAATACTGTGATAGGCTTAGATGTGATTTGCATTGTGCAGAATCATCAATCGTTACAGACACGAATTATTCCGCGTGACGTTTTCACACTAGTCATCATCCTACCTACAATGTCATTAATACACACCTACGTACCTAATCATCTGCTGTAATTATCGTTACAATAATGCAATCTTACTAAGATTGCATTATTATTAGTAGGAATTTTACCAGATTATGTAGGCCTAAACTTTTGTTATAGGAGAATATAATGCGTGTCATTTTAGCTTATCGACTGGTGAATCTCGCCGATTGCTTTAGTTAGACCTACCTACCATCTTTTTGAAGATTTTGAGCGCATATACCTACACCCACATACATTTTGAGCGCATATACCTACACCCACATATATTTTGAGCGCATATACCTACACCCACATATATTTTGAGCGCATATACCTACACCCACATATATTTTGAGCGCATATACCTACACCCACATATATTTTTTCTACGACAAATGGCGCTATTTTACATGGAATGGAATACAAAAGACATTAAGAATGAATCCAAAATAGGTTTTCTGTTTAGTCCGTCTGTTAGCCCGTCCAAAAATACTGGACAACTATTTTTGGTTTTATCAATTGAATAAGAAAGTGCCAAGATATAGAGCATCAAATTCCGGAGTGGGGGCTTGTGACTTATACATTTAGTACATTTTGCTCGCAAGCATTACCTACGTCACGCGAAACTTCAATGCACTGCACTTGCAGTAAATCACTAAATCGTCTTGATTTTACGTTTGCAAAAAAAGAAAAAAATATAAGTACCTACATTTTTTAAGTGTTCTATCAGATAAATCTTTTAACAAATGGGAATATCTGTAACATGCTACAAGTGTCCCAGCCAAGACACTTTACTAACCAATAGCGTCACTGGTAGCCAAAGCTTCGTAGGAGTCAAAAACCTTCGGTAAACCGTGGGATTTCGCAAATTCAGTGGCTTTGGTCTTATCCCTCGCCGCTACCCCCACGATGACCATGTCCCCTTTATCGGGGTACGAGTTGTAGGCGTTCACGAAGTCATGGCTGATTTTACCAGCAGCTGCGATTCCCCAACGGATAGGCATCTGAGGACAAAATAGTATTGCTATATTTACGTTTGTTAAAAATATTCCTTGATATTCATTGTAAAAATGGTTTGGATTTACTCACGTAATGTACATCACTTGTACGTTACGTAAGTAAATCCCGCTTTTTACAATGAATAGTGTAATTCCTTGATAATTATATTAAAAGTACTTCGCAGGGCATTACTAAATAAGAATAAGACTTACATAGGGAGATTGTCAAATGAGCCCCTTTCAATTATGATTTATGACAGTAGATATACCTACTAAGACTGTTAAGTATTAAGTATATATTTCTTTATTTTATAATTAACAACTTAGATCAAAATGTTGACTTCCTCGTATACGAGTTTGACGGCCTATAATCTTAATGTTAGAAAATAAGATTAGGGAAGAGGTGTAAGATCTGCGAGAAAACCTGATTCGAAACGAAAGTACCATTTCTACGTCGTAAAGAATGTTATGAGGAAAATCAAGCAAACAAATGATGAATGCCAGGAAAATGCAGTCAAGTAGGTAAACCCATTATTTTGGCTAATGATTTTTAACCCCCGACCAAAAAAGAGGGGTGTTATAAGTTTGACGTGTCTGTCTGTCTGTCTGTCTGTCTGTGGCACCATAGCTCCCGAACGGATGGAGCGATTTCAATTTAGTTTTTTTTGTATGAAAGGTGAGTCTGGCGCGAGTGTTCTTAGACATGTTTCATGAAAATCGGTTGTGCCGTTTAAAAGTTATGGGGGTGAGAGTGGGTAAGGAAAACCGAGAGAAATCAAACAAAAACATTAAATTCTTAACACGTTAGAGAGAGGCTATAAATATGAATATAAAATAAATATTTGTCTGTTCACGTCCGTAAGTGGTAACCCTCTGAATCCTTACACGAGACCTCCGGGTGGTGCTAAGAACAGTCTCTGGTGGTAGGCCTCGGCCGCGGCTTGTCACCACCCTCCGGGTTGGACCCAGTACGTGAAGCGATTTTTTCGCGTTTCGTAATGTGGCCCGGAGAAGCCATCTACCTTCTAGGTCTTTAATTTATTTGCTTACATGCTAAATGATTACTAAAACTATAGTGAGTTTTACAATTCAGGTATGTCCATGTAAACTTAACACTTCGAAATGGTCCCTGACTTAGCATTGTGTTGACTACCAGCAGGCTAGTAACCAACGTGCATCTTCCGTCAGGTCCATTTTTTAACCCCCGACAAAAAAGAGGGGTGTTATAAGTTTGACGTGTCTGTCTGTCTGCCATAGCTCCCAAACTAGTCCCAATTTAGTTTTTTTTTTGTATGAAATGTGAGTAACCATGTTTGATGAAAATCGGTTGAACCGTGTAAAAGTAATGAGGGTAAAAATGGGGAAGGAAAACCATAAATCTGCAAATATACTCGAGTGGGGGTCTCAAATGAAAGTGCATCACGTGCACATTACAAAATAGTATAACTTTTACTTTTAAGGGAACTAACGTTCTGGTTACGAGGGTTTTTTTAATTCTAAATTTAAATTATCTGACGAAACGTTTCATTTCGTACCAGATATAAGTAACTGTCGAGTCACTATCGATCTAAAGCACTGCTAGTGGACCGGCTTTTTTTTTGTTGTAGCAATACAAATTTAATAGACATTGTATTAGCAATACAATGTCTATTAATTTATTTTTACGCAGTAATTTATTATTCTATGACCTAGGTATCTAATTAATTAAATCCAAATGAAACCGATGAAATCCACATGCAAATGAATAGAGAATAAATAGTCGAACTTAAGACAACACATTACCGACTAGAATGCTTTAGGACTTTTAATCATTTAAATAGACATAGATCTTACCTTTAAATGTTAATTTGGTGGGCAGTAATGAGACAACTATCGTGGTGGAATGACAACACGTAATTGAGGGGAATCACTGGAGAATATGCTATATGCGATAATGCAAAACACCTAATCTGCTTTTTATATGATAAGATTGGAGTGTCTACGGAGGTTAGCACTTGTATCAATATTGTTGTAGGTATTCATCATCATCATCATTTCAGCCGTAGGACGTGCACTGCTGGACATAGGCCTCCCATAAGGATTTCCAGCTATTTCGGCTGTGAACGTGCATCTGCATCCACCGTGAGCCGTCGGCCTTCATTACAGTACATATATACATATATATACATATTAAATCTTAAAGATCCACGCATGTTTTTGGGCCGAAATGTAAAATAATAGTACCTACCCCAACGCGAACGCGCGATGTCTTCGCTACTGCATCGCTGTAAAAATTCGCCGCGTTGGGCGAGAGACCTACAACTTAACGCAGGCAAAGCTACGGGCTATAGTAATAAAATTGTTGGTTTATCGCAATACAGATTGATATTATATTGACTGCTTCAGTGGCGCGGTGGGCAAGGGTCCGCTTGCGGCGCAAGAGGTAGCGGGTTCGATTCCCGCCGAGGGTGAAAGTGTTTGTATGTTCTGCAAGCACGATCTCCTTGGTCTGGGTGTTTGATATGTATAATAAAAAATATCTATATATGTATGACTATTATATTAAGTATATCAGATATCTAGTACCCGTAACACAAGCTTAGAGCTTACCACGGCTAGATGTTGTTGTGTGAAATGTCTGGAAATATTTATTTATATTTATTTATTTATATCGGCGGTTGTGAAAATATTTTTTATAAGTATGAGATGACTTATACACCAAGGGTTCCGTGTACTTCAACAGTTAAAACACTTAAAAAAAATATGGTGCAAAAAGTTGCAGGCAAAGTGGACACCAAATACACATACTGACCGCAACCAACGTTACACACATGTCACACGACATAAATTAAAAGTAAATTTACGATAGATGACGCATAAAGAAATAAACTACTTTAACTTACTTAATAATTATGTTTGTAAAAAAATTAACCAACAAAAATTAAACACTTTGCTAACGACCAATTAAGAAAGAAAGCCTCAAGAAAAATTTACCTTCAAGTTACACAATACCTTGTTATTAATAGCTTTAATAACAAGAATAAGGAAAAAAAATAGTAACTGTGTACACATAGTCGCGTGTATTTTTACGAATGCAATTTAAATAATAATAATATACCTACTATTTGGATTGAAACTGCAATATCATAATAAAAAATAACTTGCTATGTTAAAATCCTGATTAGTTATTTTGCTGCTGTAGCTAATATCACTTACTAAGGTACAAACCCACCATAACCCCTTTTTAGAATCTTTACAAACCAGGCATGTTAAAATTATGGGCATTATATGCCCAATAATAAGCACAATACATATTTTTTCACAATCTTTGGTTGAAAGTTATAAAATAATCTAAAGGCACCATCATTTTTACACTGTTGGATAAAATGACATATAAATTATAATAATAAAATTATAGCCTAACTGATTAAGCATTGTTAACGACAACCTCCTTGGACAGGGCTCCCATACAACAAACTAGATTTTTCAAAGTTCAGCAACTATGCTCGAGACCAATACCACTTGGATGTTAGGTGTCAACTCTGACTGCATCTTTTTGAAGATTAAAAAAAAATCGTTTATGTTGATTTTTATAAGTATAAAGAGCATTGTAATTATAAGGACAATTGTCAACTTCCTTTTGAAATAAATATATTTTATTCTTACTAAATATACTTTATTTAAATGAATGCTACGGCGTGATCGTGTTATCTCACACGTAAGCAAAACTGACGTGTCTCGCTTGACGTGGTGTCGATGTCGCTTGGTGTGTCGTGGTCAGTCAAGTCAATCAATTTAACTTCTTACAATTTGGACTCTGCGCTTGAAGCGTCAGTTTTCTAATGTCAAGTTAAATAAAATTATAAAGTGAAAAAGACGCTATTGGAGTTTATCTGCTTTTCTTCATTCGACGACTTCGTTGATTTTTTTCTATCAGTCCGTCCGTCTGCCACTAGACTGTATCTCAGGAAACGTGATAAATAGAGACTTGAAATTTAGAGGGATAATGTAGGTATTTCTGTTGCAGTTATAACAAAATATTAGTACTAACACATAATCTGTACTATCTATATTAATACTAGCGGCCCGCCCCGGCGTCGCACGGGTAAAAAAAGTTCCCGGCAATTTTTCCTTATTTTCTCACAGTTTAGACCTACCCTGGACTACGACAAACATTTTAAAACCAAAATCAGCTCAATCGTCCCAGCCGTTCTCGAGTTTTAATCAGACTAACGAACAACAATTCATTTTTATTTATATAGAATATAGATAATCTCCGCCATTTCACGGACGCTTTTAACAAAAAAATAAAAAAAAATAATTAAGTACTTCAAACTCATGTCAGAAAAAAATGATTGAAAACTATGTTGATTATTGAACTTTCGAGACATAGACAGCTCAAAGAGTATATAACCACCACGGATGAATAGCTTATCAAGAAAAATCATAGACAACCTATAAAAAGACATTTATTTTACACTTTTGTTAACCTGTAGATAATAACAGACAAATTTAGCAATAAATTAAAATTGCGACTATAATTTGAGATTAAAACTATCCTATCTCTCAAGTTGGATCGAACTGCACATGGTGTGCGAATTTTATTATAATCGGTTATGTGGTTTAGGAGTCCATTGAGGACAAACATTGTGACACGAGATTTATATATATTAAGATTATAATGCTGAAGGGTATGTTTGTGTGAACGCGCTAATCTCAGGAACTACTGGCCCGATTTAAATAATTATTTCTCTATTAGATATCCTATTTATCCTTTTTACCGCTTTGTGACCGAAATAGCTCTTTTTTTAACCATGGTATAATTAATTAGGGGATGGTGAAACAGACTCTTATACTAAAGCTAGTCCAAGCCAAATATCGGCTTTCAACGCCCTTGCCCCGCCTGTGACTACTGGGTTTCGAAGGCGAGAACAGGCACTGCGGCCACTTTATTTATATATTTTTGGAGTTTACTCCTTAAGAAACGATTTGAGATATAAGGCCCGGTACGGAAATTTTATGAGGAGTAAAATCAAAAAGTGTAACACGAAAAGTTGAGGCGTTACGTAGAAAGAGACAAACATATATACCTATCTGTAGGATTGAACGTGTAAAAGAATGAGATGGAATACATTACACAGCGTATCTCATTCTCGGGGTCTCCTCTATGCGCGATACTTCGTAGTTGAGACTACGAAGTATCGCGCAAAGAGGTATTTTATTTATATTATTTTGTAACATACTTTATGTAATACGCTTTATTGAAGTAATATAAATAATCCGAATAATTACAGATATATGTTTGTTTCTCTTATCATTTTAGCAGATGCGTTCATTTACCCTTTTTTTCTATTCGATATATATCATAATTATATATTAGTTCGTAAGGAGTAAACTCCAATCGTGCGTCGTAGCTGACACACACACGCTTTTTTTAACAATTTAACGAACGTTTTTATCAAAACTGATAGGTAATTAAAATTTCGGGACTAATCAAATCACACAGCAAATGGAGTAATTGGAGTAATTTTCCATTTATTTTGCTTGTAAGTTACAACTCCTTTGCTTTATTGACGATATTATTACACAGTATTTATTGTAGCTAAAACAACATCCTTCATGACATTAAATTATTAGAAGACACATTGTGACTTCTAATAATTTCGAAGCCAACAATATTAATGTAGCTAAAGCTCTTGAAACACATGAATGCACAAGCCGGGACTGGTCGCTAGTTTTTTTATAATATTCATATTCTAATACAGGGTTACCCAAAAATGTTGATGATTGCACGTGCCTGTGCGGGGAAGGGGGTGACCATAGTCCCAGTTATCCTCACATTTATGCTCACCACGTGCGCTTTAGGAGGCCTAGTTCGGATTTTTTCTGTTACCGTGTTATCTCATAATGGTAGCTACCATTAAAAGAACTTAACTACTTAGGTGGTAGTTAACTAGAAGCCCCGAAACATACATTTTTATTCTGACATTCATTCATTGTCCGGAAATATTGATTTATTTACTTTTACCCACATCCTATGGATTCTAAAACTTTAGAATAATATGTAATTTAGTTGAAAATTACTGAGTAATAGCGATTTATTAAGTAAGGTAAAAGTAAAGGTTTCATTACAAAATTGCAAACAAATAATGGCCAAAGATGTATCAAAATAAATAGAGTACCTAATACGAACGTTAAGATGGATTACTATTATATTCGTTAGAATATTTGAAGTACCTAAAACAATTCTCTAAAAAGTAATTTAATTTTCATTTTAACCAATTAATCTATATCAAAACTATCAAAGGTCATAGTTGAAAGACAAGTAACAAGTAGGTAGGCATTGTGTGTGCGTTAACTTAAGTAAGTAAATGGTTATAACAACAAGAGTTAAAAATAACTTACATTTTATACAGGATTCCTCTATGGATTGCGAGTACCCACTCCATAAAAATAATAAATGTATTTGTCATCGATATTTTTATAACCTGATAACCCTAGCGAAATCACAACAAATTGCATCATACATAAAATATTAATTCATATATTTCGGCTGATTTTCTCTGAAAACCGATTTCGAATTCGAGTAGGTAAATATAATTTTATAGGTATGCCTTAAATTATGGATAGCTAACCTAACCACAAGAATTATTTGACCTCTTAATCAGAGAAAGTGTCTTACCACAAACATTGAGGAAATCTCGTTTCGTAAGTCTGGAATAATCTATAGTCGCAGTTTCTAATAGACGTATGTTCGCATAGAAATGAACACATGGAATAGCAGTTGCTATTCCATTTATTTACGCCTAAATTACGGTTGGATCTATAGCTAAGTTTGACTTTTTAGGGCCATTTACAACATACTAAAAAAAAGGTGTGTGTGCGATTCACACACGATAGAAGTGAAACTTCAGTAAATCGACAAAAGAATAAGAAGATTTTGTTCGGGCGGTCACCCATCCAAGTACTGGCGTTGCGCAAAGTTGCTTAACCTTGTTAGCGTTTAAGATTGGCTTAACCGACAGGTAAGCCAATCTTATTTCCATTTCCGTTGCATCCGGTTTCAAATCACAACGATTAAAGAAGTTTCACTTCAAAAATAGAGGAGGATCTCAAAGCGACCGACCTGTGTATATTTTTTTATGTAGGTATGACAATTGACCAGGCATATTTTTTTACAGAGTAATCCGATTTTGATAATTATTTTTATATTGGAAAGTTGTTCCCAACCTAAAAGATTTAATTATTTTAATTATTTAAATGATCCAAAGTCAATAGTATTTTTTGTCATTATTGCAATAAACTTTTATTTTGAACTGAAATTAAATTACTTTTGTAGTTGCGGCTTTGAAATATATTGATAATATTTTGTACCAACGCTACAAGGTTATGTCGTTAAATTTTTATGAAATGTCAAATGGGCTTCAAATTGGACCTCTTTATATGGTTTATGTACCATAGCATTTTTTAAATACCTTTCAGTATTCTGTGTCCATAGCTACCACCTATTACTTACCTTTATAGGTTTGGTGGGTTGACAACCAGCGAAAGACTGCTATGTGCCATGAGGGGAGGCCTGTGACCAGCAGTGGACTAGCATAGGCTGATGCTGATAGGTTTGGTACCTACCTAGTCGAAATCTGTCCTTTGGCGATAGATCACTGTACAGTCAACTACACTTTTAAAAATCCGCTAGTTCCAGAGCAAGCCGAGTACCTATTCTATTTTATTATGATGATTTCGAAAATTAATATTTTTAAATTTTATTTCATGATATTTAAAAAGAATTATAATAGTTAATTAAATCTAGGTATTTTCTTTTGTTTTAACTAATTTATAATACTACTAATAACAAATTCAAAAGATAACTACAGTAAAAAGTCACTTATTTAGCCAATTTTTATTTAAATAAACTTGATAACATGTTTAGTATAGGCATACTTATCTTATTAAAGTAGCACAAGGTAGTAATTGAATTAAGAAACAAGGTATGTAACTAAAACGTTTTTCGCCATTTTTACCAAATTAACAATACTCCTGGGTGTGTTATTGAGGAATTCATGTAACTAAAAACAGTACAATATAGTCTTTTTGTCATATTAAAATTCAAAAAGCAACACTCAGCCCCTTCGTCACTGCGGCATACCGACTCGCAACTGTGTGTATCTCTCGCGTATCCTACGATCGAAACGCGTAGGTTTCGGTGTAGCTAGTGTTTCAAACGTTGTTTGTATGAAGTTGGAATACTGTATATACAGTTTATTATTATGTAGAGAATATTACCGTGCTCTGACTATCGGGCCATGAATACCGTGTGGTGCAAGTTTATTAAGCCTTTTAATAAAAATGTGTCCATAAATCATAATAACGGGCACAATAATACAGGGCTATGGACTGATTATTTATGTAAGTTACCTATCCATAACAATTATTTCAATCACATAATTATTTTAATTTCTTAGAATAATTGGACTCTGCGCTTGATAAAATTTTAAAGTGAAAAAGATGTTACTCATTTGAACGCCATTTTGCGTTTTTTTTTTTCAATACACATAATCAAATATGAAAAAAAACATGACATTCTACTCACCTTATTTATGTTTCCGTAATTATGTTTCCTTTTCGTATTGGTTTTTAAAGTTTTCACTTTTTATCACAGTGACATTAGAACTTCAACATCAACATGCTGTCAACTTTTTATGTTTTTTAACGTCCGTCGTCACGTACGTCTTCGTACCTATCATTCATTATTTACCTCTCGCTCCTTCATAAGGAATATTTCTATGTTTATCTCTCTCATTCATCTAGAGATGGGCCTCGGATAACCATTTGAGCCCCTCATAACGTTTCAAGTAACCGTTACTGTTCGTTGTCAACGCTTACGAAGCCGTTGTAGCCAGATTCCTCAATCCTCATTCTGAATTTGCTAAGCGCACATCGCGTTCACGACCCTGATGATGTCGAAATTAGATTACGTTAATGATTTTTAACAAGTGATAAAACTCACTTTGCAGGTTAAACTATTTTTAAATTTTATGCAGAAAAAAATTAAGACTCATCCGTTACCTTCGCACACAGGATCCTGTGTTTAATATAACAACTTAATCCATAATAATGCTTTTTGTTTATTACATTTTAGATCGATTTTTCGGTCCTAAGATATCTATAACCGTCTAATAAATAGGTACACAATTAAATGAATATAATCAGTCAGAATGAGCCTTTTTGACAGTTGAAAAAACTACCCGAAATTAAGTAAACTTACCTATTAGAGACTGACAAATAATTAAAATAATATAATATATTTTTAATTAATCAAATCAAATTAATATTACCTACTTATTTGGAACAGAATTACATTATAGCTTCAGTCACTCAAGACTATGGAGAAATCTTGGCAGAACGTATTAAATGTTTATCATAATCAGGAAAAATCCCAGGTTAACTCAATAAAAAGGAAAGTATAATTAAGTATTATAAGTTAAATTTATTAATAATGAAAGTGATGAATACTACTTGATAAAATGTGATTTCATAAGGATGATACAGATCACCGAATTCCTTTTACAAGCCTATTAACAAAATTAAATACATCATTGACAAAACCTTAATTTAGTAGGTACTTTATAATGAAATCATCGGAAAACTAAATAGTGAATTAAATAATTTAGAGTAAATCAGCAAAAATATAATACCTACTTTTATAAAAATAAAATGTCTATACAGAGATAAAATTACCTATTCATATAAAAACATGATAATAATCATATTAAATATATAATTTATGGGTTTAATTTATTGTTATCAAAGGTCATCTAAATAATAAGTACCTATTAATAAATCATTAGACGATCTTCTTTATAAAATTAATAATAATCACAGTTTTAAGGTATTTTGAATTCACAATATATGAATGCGCCACTTTGCCAAAATGTCAAAGTAATTAATAAAACTATAATTATTAAACTATTTAAGCATTTTTTTGAATTAGGAAAGTAAGTAGAGCTCCTAGTAGGTATAATTGTTATACATATTTGTATTAGTTTATTATTGTCTTGTTAACTGAGGTAGCATATTTATTGTTTAGTTAAATACTGTTTGAGGAACTGTAAAAATGCACATGCATTAAAAGGTTATAACCTTAGTCTACGACTTTCTATTGTATTGTATTGCGTAAAAACATTATCTAGTTAATATTCAAAAGAATTGATATACCTACGTCCAATGTACTGATACGTAAATCTTTAGCTTACTAAACTTTTTAAACATTTTTCATTTACAATTAATATTTAATTAGCAGAGAACAACACTCGGCCTTCTTTGTATTGATATATTAAAATAAGCGTCATATAAAAATGATTTGTCTACGGATAGTCTAACAAAAGTCGCTAGGTAAAAATTTTACATTTTCTTTTTAACACAATTTGTCGTCAATAATAAAAACACCTAGTAAGTAATTGCCTTTACAATATTTCATATTGAATGTTACTTTATAAATACCACTGCAAAAAACTTACGTTAAAGTGATGCTGACTGTAATTAACTAAGATTATATCAAATTAAAACCTAACACACTGTGATAGACAACATAAGCTCACACCCCTTTAAACGCTAAACTCAAAGCTTGATCTAGATCTTGCAGAAGATCGTCAGTGTCTTCTAAGCCCACAGAAAGCCTGATGAGAGAGTCTGTGATGCCCAGTTCCATACGCTGTTTTTCTGGCACTGAAGCATGTGTCATCACAGACCTGAAAACAAAAACGTTGTTTTCAAATAAACACATGACAACAAACCGTCATGAAATAAGGCTTAGCACAAACCTACGCGTCGGCAACGCGGGACAGTAAAGTGCACACCTGCGCGACTGCGGTGCGAACTTCTAATGTGCTAGTGAACAGTTACTCAAGCTGCGAGTCATTATTTGGTAAAACTATCTACATAATAGAGCAGGTGCTAGAGTAAGTTGAGTAGGTTTGCAAGATATGAGGATCGGAGAAATACGTAGGTACTCTGTCTGTTTTGAACTCAGAAAAACTTGCGGATTTTGACTATGGATGTTTCCAGGGGGTATGTCATTCCAATTTTTTTATACCCTCGGAGGTCGCTACTGGACATAGGCCACCCTCAAAGATTTCCAAGTTCTTCAGTTGATAGGTAAAAAATTACAACTAAAGGGCCATAGTAATGCAAGGGTAACGACCGCTGCGCGGCAGACGATCCCATTTCGCAGTCGCTTTGGTCGCGCATGTTTGGCCGAAGCTTTAAGATAGGTGAGTACCACTTGTTATAGTAACTTACGGTAGTTCTGCCAAACTCTCGTATCCTCCTAAGCTCTCGGCCAATGTGAAAATTTTAAGTGAGCTCAACATCTTCCTTGATTCAGCCAATCCGCCACTATGTTTAAAACTAAATACCCCGGAATGGCCACTCATTTGTTTTCTGGCGATAGCATATTGAGGGTGGGAAGGAAGGCCTGAAATTGATAACACAATGTAAGATACGGTATATTATTACGCTACTCAGGAGAAGAGGTTAATGAATAACGTTTTTATAAAACTTAAAACGGGTAAATTAACATGATTTGACAGTTTTTGTGTTTTCCGACATTATGGTTTGGTATGTCACCCGTTTTCAGCAGAGAGTATATAATCACTAGGTACGTGTTTTCAGTTTTTATATTGTAAAAAATAATAATTTAGAAATGTTTAAGTTTTTACCTGGATGAAGCACTTCAGTTATTTTTGGATGTTTCTGCAGCCATTTCGCGATAACCATGGATGATTTCTTATGCTGCTCCATACGCAACGCCAACGTTTTTAAGCTTCTCAAAACCATGTAGCAATCCATAGGTGATGGTACAGCTCCCATGGCTGCAAAAATGCATTAACTGTTAGTTAGATCACATACCTATACACCTACATACAAAAAGTTTGGTTGATAAGATACTTGTGCTTGCCATAATCAAATCTATGCCAGGGCTGTACCATTGTCAATTTACATTGCCAATAAATTATGCTCTTGAATATTAATAATCTTGATTGTACCTGCCCACGTATCAAACAATAATTTCTCTTTATTATTCTATTATCTTGTTGCATTAGTCAATAGCTTTGTGTCTATTTAGTATACTGCTATTGATAAGACTTTAATCTAAAGCCAACTATAAACATTTATTACGAAAACACCTCTACAGTTACCCACCTTTTGTTCTGATATTCTTACAGGATGGTATAAAAACAAACATGATAGAAATCGAATAAATAGAACTATGTTATAGAAATCGCTTATTTGACGATATATTTGTAAGTTAAATTTGGAAATACGCATATTAGATACATCCATGAATATTGGAGGTACCTAGCTAGACCTACCTAGCTACGATGACTTGCGGAAAAAAAAGTGATTTATTAGGTAGGCATAAATTATCCAATAAACGTATGCTTAACAATCTGACAATGACCTTGCAAGCCTTTTTATCAAGATTCTTGCCCTATTACGTAGTATGTTGATGGAGTTGACTTACCATTTTGTAAAAATCTAAGCCTCTTTTCCAACTCATTATCATTCACAATAGCAGCACCCATAATAACATCAGAATGGCCATTCATATATTTTGTCAAGGAATATACAGCGATATCGGAGCCAAAATCTAAAGGTTTTTGAAGATACGATGATAGGAATGTGTTGTCTGTTACCACGATGATATCTGAGCGGAGACTTTTGGCGATTTTCGCTACTTCAGCAATATCGATAACTTTCAATAGTGGATTTGTTGGTGTTTCGATCCAAATCATCTGAAATATAGGTATTGAGTTTGCTATTAAATTTTTTAAATTGTTGTGGTTATAATATTTTTGAAGTGAAACTTCTATAGAATCGTAGTGATTTCAAACCGGATGCAAAAAGATGAAACGGAAATGGTAAGAGACACAAATACAATGCTTTATTTAAATTTCTTTGCGCGATACTTCGTAGTTGAGACTACGAAGTATAGCGCAGAGATATTGCTGTATTTTATTTATATTATTTTGTAACATACTGTATTATGTAATACGCTTTATTGAAGTAATATAAATAATCCGAATAATTTTACAGATATATGTTTGTTTCTCTTATCATTTTAGCAGATGCGTTCATTTACCCTTTTTTTCTATTCGATATATATCATAATTATAGTTCGTAAGTAGTAGACTCCAATCGTGCGTCGTAGCTGACACACACAAACTTTTTTTTTATTCTTCTTATTCTTTCGTAGATTTACTGAAGTTTCACTTCTATCGTGTGTGAATCGCACACACACCTTTTTTTTTTCTTTCTCATTTTGTTGCTTTTCCTTAATTAATCTAATCTAAATGAGCCTTTGTTCTTAAAATGAAGGTAATCTTGGCTATAAAGGTTTTTAAAATTATCCAGTATAATCCAAATTGCATTTTAATTTACGTCAGTATTATCAGACATTCTTATCGTCATGTTTAGTTAACTGTTAACTATAACTAATATATTAATAGTTCAATGTATGGTGACGCAATTTTCTTACAATCAAAAATTATTACTCTTGTTTAAAAATGATTACGTATGGTTTGTAGATAATCAAACGTAACTGCTAATTTAATTATGGTTCTGTTAGAATGTAAGTGCAATAAGCAGACTTTATTTTCATCACACATGAAAACGGTTGGTTCGTGCCGTATCAGTATTTAATCTAAGCTATTTCTATTTCATCATATAGAAATTAAAAGATAAGAAAAATCGTAGCACTCACCTTAGTGTTAGGTTTTATTTCTTTTTTTAAATTGTCTAGTTTGGTAAAATCTGTGAATGTCGTTTCAATTCCCATTCTGGATACCACCTGCCTAGAATAAGTAGAAATACTTACAATACGTATTACGATCTTTTATATAATGCCCTTCCTAAACGTGCCTACTAATAATTAGTGAGTTAATCGCAAACGCAGAAATGAACGAACATTAAACTTTATTTTACATTCATACTAGCGGCCCGCCCCGGCGTCGCACGGGTAAAAAAAGTTCCCGGCAATTTTTCCTTATTTGCTCACCGTTTAGACCTACCCTGGACTACGACAAACATTTTAAAACCAAAATCAGCTCAATCGTCACAGCCGTTCTCGAGTTTTAATCAGACTTACGAACTACAATTCATTTTTATATAGATAGAATATAGATAATCTCCGCAATTTCACGGACGATTTTAACAAAAAAATAAAAAAATAATAATTAAGTACTTCAAACTCATGTCAGAAAAAAATGATTGAAAACTATGTTGAATATTGAACTTTCGAGACATAGACCATAGCTCAAAGAGTATTTTACCACCACGTATACGAATAGCTTATCAAGAAAAATCATAGACAACCTATAAAAAGACATTTATTTTATACTTTTGTTAACCTGTAGATAATAACAGAAAAATAATTAGCAATAAATTAAAATTGCGAGTATAATTTGAGATTTAAACTATCCTATCTCTCAAGTTGGATCGAACTGCACATGGTGAGCGAATTTTATTATAATCGGTTAAGTGGTTTAGGAGTCTATTGAGGACAAACATTGTGACATGAGATTTATATATATTAAGATATAAAAGTCGTCGTTACCTACATATATCGTTAATTAATCGTTAATAGCACTTAGATTGAGATTTAGTGATACCTTCATTAACTGATAGGTACCTACTCATAATATATCATTATGTTGTTCTACATAGAATCACATAGCATAAACTGATTAATACTCAGTGGACACGAGCAAAAACACCCAATGACATAATTGAGGGAAACCAGCTTCGCCTTTCAGTTTTTTTTCCCTATACTAACCTTAGCAGCCGGTTTGTTCCCCCGTACACATCATCGCAGCAGATAATGTGGTCTCCGTTGCTTAGCAGTGCTACTATGGTGTTAGTGGTGGCAAGACCAGAGGCAAATGTTAAGCCATGCTTTCCATTATCTAAAGCAGCGAGGCATTCTTCTAAAGTATTTCTTGTAGGATTTCCTGATCTGCCGTACTCGAATTCCTAAAATGAAGTAATAAACGTATAATTTTCTTGAAATTAAAAATATATCTCATAAAATATTTATCATCATCGTCAGAAAAACAGTTAATTTTTTTTTGTTTTTATATTATTAAATAATAGCTTTGCCTGGCCTTAATACAAGGATTAAAACTCGGCAAAGGTCTAGTTAAATTAATAAACAATTGTAATTTAAAATTTCTAATAGATCTCGTTGTTCTTGAGATGAACGTGTTGACCAAAACAAACAAACGATTCCGATTTATTGCATTAGTATAAATTATATTTCATCACATTATATTAAATAAAACAACTGGGTAATAATTATGAGGAAATACTATAGGCTAAAAAAATCGATGTCTGAAGTTTAGCATTAGTCATATATAATACACATAAGTAACTATCTACCTTATATTATTACATGAAACCGTATTTACTATCTACTTTATATTATTACATGAAACCGTACCATTATTTTGGAATTGATTAAAGTTTATTATTATTTTAACAAAAACTAAATAATTAATTACATTACCGTCGGCTCAGCTGGTGCTGGCTGTTTAAATGTTGTTGACGTAACGATAGGTGTAACTACCGCAGCCGATTTCCACTTTTCCGGTTCTTGTCCCACATGGATAGCCATGGTTGCGAAGCCGGGTTTTTGTTCTAAGAATCCGTTTTCCATCTGTGCAGTAATAAATTTCATGTCACTGATCGATCACTTTAATGAACACTTTAATAATAGTTAACCTAGGTACCTACTGCCAAAATATCACTGTAGTATTATAACTTCTAACGAAATACTAAACTTGTTTTTCTATTTCAATAATTAAAATTCACAAAACCGTACTAAACTATTGTCATTTAAAATTGGTACGTCAGTGGCATGTGTCTAGCTAAAAATATTTTATCCCGTAATATCCTAAAAAACGCGCATTAAAGTCAAGGTTATATTAGCAAAACGTGTATTGAATTTTATTTAGCCGCCATAAAATTGAATTTATTTAACAAGTTATTATGTTTTAGATGCCACTAAAATTAATTGAAAATAACTTACTTTACTGTGATAAAGTTTCGTAAATAATTTTAATAAACTACCACACCACCACCGCCTGACGAAATGTTTCGCTACTGAGTGAAATTAGCGAGAGCGAGCGACTGGCAACCGCAACGAAATGTCGGTCGATATTTATGTTGGTGATGAAATACCCGTTGTTGTTATCGTTATCGTTAGTGTTGTGAAGATGCAGAGTAACGGGTAAACATGTTATTTTTCAAAATAAATATACGTACCTACCTGGTCCTGTATTGATCTGTGATTGAACCTACTTAATCTTTGCAAACAAGATTTTACATGAAAAAAAAACGATGCAAAGTAACTTGACAGTTAGAAGATGCTACAATAAATTACATGGCGACGACTAGGTTCACAACCTAAGTTATTGACTAGGTACACAACCGAAACGGCTTAACCGATTATTATGAAATTTTATATGCTTATTCAGTAGGTCTGAGAATCGGCTGCTATTTATTTTTCATTTGGTAAACAACGTTTGCTGGGGTCAGCTAGTAATAAATAAAATACCTACATATATTATGTCCGGTATGTATCCGATTTCAGTTTTTTTTAATTCATGCACAAAATAAAGGTTCTTTCCAACTTCTCAAAAATGGTTTGTTTAATTTAAATAGGTTTGAAAAAGTTGTAGATCATTTAATTTTCTAACACTTTAACTTATTACGACTCACCGTGAGATCGTGAGACACTAATTCGTGAGATATCGCGCATTAAATAGTCGTACGAACCAAAGTGTTACATCAATAATTTATGTAGATATTTAAAATATCTACAATTATGTTAAAATCTTTTTAGCGAAAAACTAACAGTTTTTTTTTTAATTTTTAAGTTTGGATAAAAATACCATAATTTGTATGCCGTGAAAATAAAAAGCAGAAATCGGATCGACGTGGACTTTCTACCCATTTTCAGGTCTTTGCAATTTTTTTGCTACGCACTTCCTTTTTCTAACTGAAGTACCTTAGAATCTTTTAAAAGAAATTATTCCGCCCAGGTTAAACTTTATTTTTGATCGTTTGCATTGACATAAACTTGATGGTGACATATGACGGTTTATGACGTTGACGTGTTTATTTTCCCGCGAAAATGGAACAACTTGCCTAACTCGATGCGAAAACAAAACAAATTTTTAAAATAGTGATTTAATTTTCCACTTGTGGTCCTAAAATCTGTAGAGTTATAGTATTTTGTATATTTAAAAAATTTATAAATGGAGAGCAAACCGTTAAGATATGCTCATGCTGAAGGCCATACAGATGTGTGTTTTACTGAAGACGGAAGGTTTGTTTTACTGTTTTTAGTTTTGTTTACATTTAAACAAGTTCTTTAAGCTACTATTCATAGTGTTAAATTAATTCTAGCCACATTATAACCTGCGGGCATGATGGTGATGTTAGAATATGGGTAGATATTGAAGACGATGACCCTAATTCCCACTGCGTTGGCGAAAGCGCCCTCGCGGTTTGTTTCAAAGACAAACGCCTCTATGTAGCTACTGATAGCCATGTTATCCAGGCATACACATATCCTGCATTTGATAAAGATGGGATAGTTACAAGATTTACAGCACCAGTTACTCACATTAAGTCAACTAAAGGGATTGAGGTAAGTTGTTTGAGAATTATTCCAAGACACTTATTCAGTGGTCTCTATAAAAATTGTGCTAGGATGTAGAGACAATTAAATCTTACAGGCCTTAGGATGCTCATCAGAAAATATGGAAGCAAAGATATGCAGTATCGAAGGTGGTGCACCATTGTTTGTGATGGCGGAACACAAAGGCCCAGTTTTGAGTGTAGCTATTTGTCCTCAAATGAAGTTTGCAAGCACTGCCTGTGGGGACGGCATACTTAGAATATGGGATATTGACTCCCAAAAAATGGTTAAAGAAATCTCTTGTATCCCGAAAATCAACACATTCTATGCTGCCAAAGTTTTATGTGAGTTTTTCCAAGATTCAGTTTGTTATGTGTCAAAGTAGTAAGACTAATAAAAATCTATGTGTACCTAACATAACACTATAACATAATATATTTGCAGAGAAGTAGGAATATAGATTATAATTTAAATTCCACAGGTCGAATGGATTTTGACCCATCAGCTGGAAAATATCTTGCTTATCCCAATAATAGAGAAATAATTCTTATGGATTGTGAAAATTGGGGCCAAAGATTGACATTTACACAAAGCGCAGTATGTAAAACAATATTTCTATATTTGTAGGTGTTGAAACAGCTAACTTAACCCAGAATGGTCTTATTTGCAACACCACAATGAGTATAACTTCCATTCTCATTTACTTAATAATATTGTTAATATGTGATATTTAAACATTTTAGATAAAATGTGCTATTTCGCAATGCCTATTCTCACCTTGTGGTCAGTACATAGCAGGAAGCACAGTCGCTGGTCAAATTGCTGTATGGGAAATAGGATCTGGCAATTGTATAGGGATAAAAGAACATCCTACAAGCCATAATGTTTCTGCCATGGCTTGGAATCCGAAAGGTAACAGAATTTATACTTACATACTCTAGGGATCTAGGTAGGTACCTACTATTATTTTTGCTTTGAATTATTTTAACATATCTAAGTATAGACAATATTCATTATGTTATTATTCTAAATTTGTGTAGAATAAATTTAAGACGAAGTAACATAGCTTACTAGAGAAAACCTATAAGTAAAGTTTAAAACATTGTAAAAAAAAAATTCATTGTGTTGTGTGAAAAAAGAGAAAATCCTTTACAATAACATTTTTACAGGCAATGGAGTACTGGTTTATTGTGATGTGGCCGGCCAATTGGGGACAATCATAAATTGCTATGGAAAAGATAGTGCAGTTAATGATGATGATTTGGAAATGGTTGACAGAGCTGAAGATGGTAAGTGTTAGGACAATAACCTTAGGTCTATAGATAACAAAATTTTACGAATCATTGAGCAAAATTAATTAATTTGGATAATTAAATGGTCAATATAATTTACCAAATAATTAAATGTAACCTTAAATGAAATTTTTATCAACAGATTGATCAACAGTTATTCAATAGAAAGGTTTTAATTGCACTTGGATGAAGTATGGTGGTGACTAATTTCCCATAAGAACCCCTAAACTATATCATCATCATCGTCATCATCCGCAGCGAGACTTCACCCACTGCTACCCAGCAGTGGGTGAAGTCAGGCTGGCCGCTGGCATAGGCCTCCTCTTGCTCTCGACACTTATTTCGGTCCTGTGCTAATTGCATCCACGTGCGTCCTGCAACTTTAGAGATGTCGTCAGCCCATCTTGCTGCTGGACGACCGAGGTTCCTATAGGCGTTCCTTGGACGCCACTCAGTGATTGCCTTACTCCACCTGTTATCATCCCTAAACTATAATTGAGAAATATTTAATCCTGAAGCCAGATTTAGAATACCTACGAATTTTTATTCGTGGGTATTCTAAATCTATCCTTAATCTTAGGCTAAGATCTGACACACTGAACCTATCATCAATCCTACTATATTGTGAGGATGTAAGAAAGGAATTGTATAAGTGTGTTTATTGCTCTTTCACACATCAACTACTGGATGGATTTTGATGAAACTTCACAATAATATAGCTTACATATCAGAATAACAAATGGGCCTCAATTTTTCCGCATAATACTATTATTGCGATTCAAATTTGGCATGGACAGCTGTTTTCGCAGTAAAGGACAAAAGCAATTTATTAGTGCCAAAAAAAAAAAATTAAAAAAAAATTCAAAGTCACGTCATTCAGGTTCAGCTTGTCACATAGTACTCGGAACTCGATGGCCTCAAGCCAATTGATTCAATAAAAATGTTCTATTTGCAAAACCTTTCGTACTCACTACATGCGTGACTTTACACTTTTAATTTCCTAGATTTAGAACATTAACGTGCTTATAAACACAAAGACTTTATTCGCACAATATTTCCACGTGTTATATTCATTCAAGCAGTAAAATCTGCGCACAAGCGTATATGCCAAAACGAGGGTAAAACGCGCAGAATATACGACAATATTTAACTTCTATTGATACCTATTATATATGTTATATATTTTTGCCTACAAGTGCCACCTTTTCCCGCGTCGAGTTAAAATTATTATTCCCGTAGAATCAATATCCAAGGTTTAAATAATCACCTGCTCAAACTCTCGCCTTTATAATATTAGTAAGATAGACACGGGCGGGTACCTCTATTACTCTATTTTATAAAATATATTAAATTTATTGATAGGTAAATAAGAGGCATAATGCATGCCATTTATGTATTTATATTATCGTCTAATCACATGTAATAGGTTTTACTACGTTTAAGTACCCACGGTCATAAAACTGAAGATGGGATATATCGATTTTATAAATGAATTTAATATTGGTTGGCCTTTTTACCGAATGAGGATAAGTCCATCCATAATCTAATAAAGGAAACATAACAATGTAAGCTGTCAAAGTGTAAAAAAATATCTAAGCTAGCTAGCAAGCTATCAATGACAGCGTGTAGCCTATTTTAACCCTAGAACCGTACCCATGTTGGACACACACAAACGTCATACTGGGGTACTGGGTACCCCAAATAAACACACAATTTTTTACGAGAACAATAAACATTTTATTGAAAAATCATTTTTATACGAGTATATAAATAAAAATTTAAAATAACCCCTATTACAATGCCTTAATTTCCTTAAAAGTTACAAAACACCACAATATTTTGTAATGTTCAAGCGATGCGTTTTCATTTGATACCCCACTCGAGTATATTTGCATATTTTCGGTTTTCCTTCCCCACTCTCACCCTCATAACTTTTAAACGGCACAACCGATTTTCATGAAACATCTAAATCGTTCGTTCATCGAAACGTTGAAACAACAACATTTGGCGCGAGTGTCAAAGAACACTCGCGCCAAACTCAACTTTCATACAAAAAAAAACTAAATTAAATTAGCTCCATCCGTTCGGGAGCTATGATGTCCCAGACAAACAGACAGACACGTCAAACTTATAACACCCCACTCATTTTTGGTCGACAGTTAAAAAATAATTGACGCTGACTGTACCTGCTTACATACATACATTAAAAAAATCTTTAATTTTAGAAAACGATCTGGACAATCTTATTGAAAACTACCAAAGTGACGATGAGAATGCTATATCATTAGAAAAGATTAAGAACGAGACCCTTGGGCTGACTGGGGCACAGGAAGATTCCAGGCCGGCTTCCAGGCAGACTGTCGTTCAAGCAAGCACAGTGCCTCCCCAAGGCCCCTTCCAGCCTTCAGCCACACCGGGACATCTTGAGCACAGGTAAACGTCGCTATAATAATTTATGTGCGTGTATTGTATTGATCTACCTGAACGGGGTTTGCCCCCTTTCGAAATTCGGAAACAAATTGATTATGCCAAAGCCGAATGGAAACTTTAATCTTATTATTATTCCGCAAAAAGTGTGTACAACCGTTCCTTATTGTAGAGATGTAGAGAATTTTAGAATAATTTGCAAACTTTCGTTATTGAATATGCATAAGTCATCTACAATTTCGGTTGGTTCTTCATGGCTCTGCGCTTGATGCGCGAAAGTTTGCCAATGTCCACGTTATGGAATCGCAATTATTGTATTAAAAAAATAATATTGTCGTTGTGTAAATTTGCTGTCGACAAATATATAATAATTTGCAGACAGTTCTTAAAATTGATAATCCATAAGTCAGCTACGATCTAATCTAAGTAAGAACGTTTATAGGAGTATTTAATAAAAGGTATTGTCGTTTATTTCTGTATAACAAAATGTGAAAATGTCAACCTTTAACACCTTCATATTGATAAAATATAGCCTTTTTTCGATCACTCTTGAGTAAATTTTTATTAATTGCTATGATAATCATGAAATAGTAGAAATACGCATAAGTCTCTCAATCCTATTTAAAGGTTTGATGTGCAGGTAATACACATCATATTAAGAAGTATTTATTTATTTCAATTGGTTAAGTATTCTTTGGTTTGAATCACCTTTCGAAACGCAATTAAAAGTGGGGAAAAAAAATACGAGTACTTCGACATGCCAATTGTGCTCAATAATAGAAACAAATACATACACATATAAAATCATTTATTTGACTTGTTGTATTCCTTTGGTTCCGTAGTATAGTACTAGTTAGAAAACTACATGACGGTGAGCAAATCTAAATTTGTTACTAGATCGTAATCTGTCCTTAATAAACAGGTACATGTGCTGGAACGACGTGGGAATAGTGCGATGCCACACGGTCGAGAACGGCGAATCAACTATCGATGTGGAGTTTCATGACACCAATGTGCACCACGGCATACATTTAAACAACTATTTGAATCACACTATGGCCAGTTTGTCTACTACAGTATTGGCTTTGGCTTGTGAAACGCCGAGGTAAGTCCATATGAGTTTTCAGCAGTTTATGCCCTACGTATTTTATTTTATGCCCGCCGCGCCGTGAAACTTATATCCACTGTTGGGCATAGACCTTCCTAAGTTCGTGCCATAACGGTTCTGTGCTAAACGCTGACGACCCGTTAGAGAGAAACATACCCAGCGTTAGCAAATCCGCGAAGGAATAAACGTGCTCATTTGATCTACATAATGTATTGCAACAAATTTAGAGCTATTTTTGTGTTAATTAGCCAAATATTTCTCAATCTCCCTGTATCTTTTGTCTACAACTTGCGATAAGTAATTTGTTTGTTTCATAAATAAGCATGGATGAAACTACCAGATATGATTAATCTGCCATTTACCTCGGGAATAAGGTATTTCCCACTTTTAACTTATCTAATTTAGCAAAATTTTACTTAGTTTTCATGTAAAACAGCGTTGCAGAAAGTTTGTACAATATACTATTTATATCGAATGCAACAAAAATAGTAAGGTATTCGTAATAGCATGACGCATGAACTGTGGAACAAATTCAATATGCCCTGTTATCAACACCATGTAATCGTAAGAATATACGTGGAAGGTGAAATGCGGTCTTAAATTCAGTATAAAGATAGAGATATCTATTGTTATTAGTACCTCTGGTAGGTTATAACAACTTGTACTCTATCAATACAATTATTTAACTTTTGGAACACTGTAGAACACTTACTTCATACTACAGCTAAAGAGAAAATAAAAGCTGGTAAAATATATCAAAAGTATTTTGCAAACCGCTGTTTTGAAATGCAGTCTCACCGTGACAAAAACGAGTCATCTTGAATTCGTTCCACAGATGATGTCACGTTGTATGAATACCTATTGTAATTTATTTCTGCCTTGTGGTTTTACTTCTAAAGGACTTTAGACGTAATTTTTAAAACGACTTTAGTTATTTACCTAAGGTATAAGAGGCTCCTAGTGATGATACAGCATACAGATACACCTAAACCTATACGTAAACTATTGACTTAGTTCTAAATAATATGCATTGTTTGTATAAGTGACCTCTTGAATTGGGTTGGCACTGAGTCACAATCGTCAACATCACAATGAGTTGCCCAGTTTCCAGTCACATTTTATTTATTAATATATTTCGCGCGAGTGTTCTTAGATAAAACATATCTAAGAACACTCTAATTATAAAAATTGGTTGACCCGTTTAAGTTATGAGGGGTGGAAGTGGGGAAGAAGAACCGAATATCTGCAAATATACTCGAGTAAAAAATGAATGAATGCGCATCTTGTGCACACTACAAACTAGTTTGACTTCTTAACTTTTAAGGGAACAAAGGTGTTAGAATCAAGTTTTTGTTTTTCTATTTTAATATTAGATTATCACTCATAAATATGTTACCAATAGTATGTATTCACCGACGTTCCATTCTCTAACAGAGTTTAGCCCTAATGGCTACTCATGACAGTTATTTCGGTCCAATTCGCAATGATTGTGTTTTTCTCAAAACCAACCTCCTGCGCGTCAACCTAACAAGCCACTGAAGTCGAAGATAGTTGAAAAAAAGCCATCCAAAAAGCTGTTTAACTTCAGAGAGTTTACCCTAATTATATTTATATTTCTTTCAGTAAACTAGTCTGCATATCCCTAGTGGGGAGCAGTAAGGAATGGAGCGCGTCTATGCCAGATACGGAGGAGATACTATGTGTCACTGCTGCGACGGGGATCGTGGCTTGTGCGACCAACGCTCGACTTTTGCGTCTCTTCACAGCTATGGGCACGCAGAGACAGGTGAGATTTAAAGACAAGTGATATATGTTGCCTATCAAAAGATATTAAGGCAATATTATGATTTAAAACGGGTAACATACCATGATTTGACGGTTTATGAGTTTTGCGATATTTCGACGCTGTTACAAGCGCCATGATCACGGAAACAACTGAATTGTCATTGTCTTTCCGATTTGGGCAGACGGTTATTCACAAACGAACCGGTCTACCCTCTTCTGAGTCTTTTATTGCGAGGTTAACACTCACTACTAGTTAGATTATAGAAATAAATAGGTTGGATTTTTTTTTACATTCACGGAGATTAAATTATTTAAAAACTTATAACTCGAACCAGATCGCCTTAAAGGAGAGTTCAAGAGGAGATTTTCAAATCGACGTGTTAGTTTTTTATGTTTTTTGTCTCAGATTTTCTGTGATTTTTTATTTACCAGGTTCAGTAAAGGACACGATTAATACAGACTTTATTGAAATGACTTTATTGACTTATGAAGTAACTCTCTCATACATTGCGTGTTGATTGTTTGTGTTTCTGCTGTTTTTCATCACTTTCTTCACTCCACGAGCTCTTCTGACAACTTCCGGGCGATTAAGCATACTGTACACCAAATTTCGGAGCCGATGCTTAGGTAGGAATACCTTCCCATCACTCCACCAACCTCCTTTACAACCAGTTTAAATAATACGTTAATAAGCGCTAGTAAAAAACTTGCTTATGTTAAAAATCCTATTATAATATGTATAAGGAGTTAGACACCGGCTACATTCTTGCTATCGGTATATCATACACATTTCAGACGTTTAAAAATCATCGTTTACAAAATTGTTAGTTTTCCGTGTAAGCTATGTAAATTTAACTGCAAATGAGTTTAAAAGTTATTTTACATTGTAAACTTTGTATTCTTACTTAACTTTGTATAGAAATCACAGTGTTTCAAATTACTTGCTATGCTATTGAAACAACAACGATGAACGTCAAGTGATAAAACGTGGAAACAATAATTCATAACATATTAATGTTTGTGTCTTATTGAACTTCCGTTTCAGACGGTCTTTGATTATGTATACAAACGCTTAGTCCATCCTTTCTTTGAAGACACTGTTTACTGTTTATTTGAAATTGTGACTACTGCTGTCGCCTTTCTTAGTGCTCATTCAGGCCGTAGCGTTGCCCTAGTTACACAGGGTGTCCCACGGCTATGCCACATGCAGGGAAAGAAATATTGAAGGCAGAACATTTTGCTGAAAGAAGCCTTCATTTTGAATTTATGAACAATTGAAACTGTTTTCAAAGATTTAAAAAAATTTGCCTGTTTAAACCGGAAATCGAACCCAAAAAATTATAAAATAAATGACCTAATTATTTTTCTCCAAGTAACATACTATCTATATAAATAAAAATGAATTGTTGTTCGTTAGTCTGATTAAAACTCGAGAACGGCTGAACGGATTTATGTTATCATAGTCTTGAAATGTTCGTGGAGGTCTAGGGGAGGTTTAAAAGGCGAGGAAAAATCGAATTATTGCCGGAAAAAAAAAAGAATAAAAACCCGTGCGAAGCCGGGGCGGTTTTCAATAAAAGCAAGTCCCTGAATTTTACATTTATAAATTCAGAACATTATAAGTAATAAAACTAAATTTAAAATTTAATAAAAACCCCCGATTCCAATATCTTCATTTCCTTAAAAGTAAAACAACATAATATTTTGTAATGTGCACGTGATGCGCTTTCATTTGATACCCCACTCGAGTATATTTGCAGATTTTCGGTTTTCCTTTCCCACTCTAACCCCCAAAGCTTATAAACGGCACAAACCATTTTCATGAAACATGTCTATGAACACTCGCGCCAGACGCACCTTTCATACAATAAAAAACTAAATCAAAATCGCTCCATCCGTTCGGGAGCTAAGATGTCCCAGACAGACAGACAGACACGTCAATCTTATAACACCCCTCTCTTTTGGTCGGGGGTTAAAAATAATTTGACGTATCCATAACAACTTTTCATTATCTTTTACCATATTCCGTTATGTAGTTATGGTTTTTCTATTAAATTTGTTTTTAAAAAATTATGTAATTAGTAAAAAAACTATATATTTTAGTGCTTTTGGGTAATACTAAGAATGTTTTAAACCGTTTCAAAACCAAAACGAACATTCATATTAATTAATTTAGTAATTTACACAGTAGGTACCTTATCCTTGAAGTGTTAACAAATTTGATGAATTACGTTATCAGACTTATTAAGATACTGGGTCACCCTGAACTGAGGTCTTTAAATCTTTGACTATGCAAGATAAGGCTCAAAACAGTCCCAAGTTATCATCAGGTTAAATACATGTTTCTAAGAAAACATTGAAAATTACTCAGCGAGTTTTTGTTATTTTAAGATTAACATCGAGCCATTATCAAGTTATGAACTCTGAACTAAGATCTCTTGTTAAACACCTTTGAGATAAGACACGATTCTATATCGATAAAATATTTGTGAAGTCGAAAAGATTACGTGATGTTTTCTTTCAGTTAGTTTTTAAAATAGAAACGCTTTAAATTTATTCACATACTTCCACGAATGTATAACATAATATTGTGCAATACTTTCTGTAATGGCGAATTGCCAATTTATTGTTGAAATTTAAAGAATCTCATTACATTAATTTACTTTGTGTTCATCCCTCGGTTTTCCGTTAGCCTATGTCCTATTCCAATTCATATTCATTATGCCTCAGGTAAATAAAAGACTTATTTATCTGAGGCAAACATTTAACAGTGTCAGTTTTCCCATAATTAAACTGGCGCGCTTCAGCAGCTAAATTTAAGACAAATAGACAATTTGAAATAAAAACATACGCATATTTGGTTTCTGCTTTTATTTCAAAATGTTTATAGCGGAAGATGTTAAATTTGACTTTATTTTAGCTGCCTAAGCGTGCCAGTTTCAACAAATTGTGTTTATGTTTTTATTTCCAAACAAGCTGCCCGCCCCGGCTTTGCACGGGTTATTATTCAAAATTGTTTTCCCGGCAATCGTTAGATTTTTCATCATCGTCGCCGTATTAATGTTCCCACTGCTGGGACACAGGGACTTCTCTCTTGGCGAGAGAGAGATTAGGCCTGAATTCACCACGCTGCTGGCCAAATGCCGGGTTGGTGAATGTCACATGTCCTTCAAACTATTTAAAGTTCTCAGAACATGCCGGTTTCCTCACGATGATTGCCTTCACCGTTAAAGCACGTGTTTTAAAGCGCACATACATTTATCAAGAAGAAAAATCCAGAGGTGCGTGGAGGGGCTTGAACACGACCTTCGGAATGAAAGTCGAGGTGCTCCCACGTAGCCAACACTTTCTATATTTATTTGCCCTAAAAAGCATTGTTGGCTTCTACTAACATTAAAAAATAATTTGCTAAATTTGTCCAGGCGCTTACCACATTTTGCGATTCATTTTTAACCCCCGACCAAAAAAGAGGGGTGTTATAAGTTTGACGTGTCTGTCTGTTCCATCATAGCTCCCGAACGGATGGAGCGATTTCAATTTAGTTTTTTTTTGTATGAACTTGAGTCTGGCGCGAGTGTTCTTAGACATGTTTCATGAAAATCAGTTGTGCCGTTTTAAAGTTATCGGGCTGAGAGTGGGGAAGGAAAACCGAAAATTTTCAAATATACTAGTGTGGGGTATCAAATGAAAGTGCATCGCGTCCACATTACATTATGGTGTTTTACATTTAAAGAAATTAAGGCATTGGAATCGGGGGTTTTTCTTAAATTTTAAATTTAGATTTATTATATTATAGGAAATGTTCAATGACAATGTCCATTGAACACTTCTCATTTAAATGGTCTATGAGGCATTTGCAATGATTAGGTATGTTTTTTAAGTGTGATGAGGTCATGTTTGAATTAGTATATACGACATACTGTTTCACGCCTGCTCGAGTGTATACACAACAACACCATGACTAGTAATATTGCAATATCAATCCTTGAATGTCTTTGACACGCAAGCGTCAATTATCTTGACCGAGAGTCGAGAATGTTCTATAGTTTCCTATATTCGAGAAAAAAAATGAATCTAAAATATTCGATAAAATACATTTATGTATGTGTACAGTACCTAAATTAACGGGTTTATATGATTGTCATGATCTTAGTCAATCTTTAAAAGCTACATAGGTACATATTAAGTCGTACCTACAGATCACGTATTTAGTCAGTTAATACAACCTCTGTGGCTCGGTGGGCGAAGGACTGCTCCAGGCGCAAGAGGTTGTGGGTTCGAATCCCGCCGGGGGACCAGATTTTGTTCGTTCTACAATTTCTACTTTCTCTGGTTGTTTCCTATATAACACATAGAAATGTATCTATGTAGTATTTTAGTTATCTAACACTCATATTTTTTCAAGAAGTAGATTGTGGAACAAAGAGTCGAAAATCTTTCTGCAAATTACAATACAATATCCTATTCATGCAAGTCCTTTATGACAGCGCTTCTTTCAGAATTCTAAGTTGGATAAACTGATCATATATCGCATTAATGCGTTGACACATTAGACATTTAAACGGTTTATTTCAATAGCATAAACTTGATGACAGTTATCTAGCTAGGCATTACATTGACTAGGTCAGGATGTCGCTGTCCGTAAATTGTTTGCGATTGTGATAATTACCCGATCTGACGTCAGCTCCCCGCCAACACGCTATTATGAAATGCATCTCAATATCACATTTTTTCATCAAGTAACCTACATTTATATTGATTTATCAATGAGAAACACACTTACAATCTTTTAAATCCTTAGGAAGTAAAAACTTAATTTATTTGCTTGAATGTGATAATCTCAGAGACTCTGACCACAGGTTAGTTTGAAAATATCATTAAAGCTGTTTCTTTTACCGTGGAATTATCTATTATGGCAAGGGCAAAGCCGCGGATGAAAAGTATGTATGTATATTACTGTACCATACTTTTGAGAAATAAATATGCTTATATTTAATACTTTAATAAACTATTCCTTGCTATGGATTACAACCACGTTTACGAGTTGATAAGCTATACGATAACCTTTAAACACGTATGTTCATGACCAAACATTTATTTTGAACGTTTTCTTGGTTTTCGTGGTTTCTACCCTGTCAAACAACCAGATACCGGATTTTATTCCATAGCACCTCTGCCATCCTTAATAAAATGTAAATGTACAGAACCATCACTGAATTGGTCTACCCAGTGGGGACAGCTGCAGTTCCGACAAAAACAATAAACAAGGATACTCCTACTTTTTTACCCGACTGCGCAACGCAAAGAAGTGGTAATGTGTTTAACAGTCTATGTTAGTTCCTTTGTCCCGCTATACAGACCAAACACCTGGGCCGATTTCTATGATTCACACGTCAATCGATTTATCATTTTTTTTTTCACTAAAGTCATGATGTTAGTAAAAATTCAACATGGCATATACGGGACGCCATTTTGTTAGTCAACAAACTATGGCATGTGGGATATAGTTGGATAGGTATTTAAAAATCATTCATAGTTTTTTTTGCAACATTTTTCGATCCGACTGACTGACCGACGTTTAGGATTTACAAATGTCGATTGAATGCTGCGTAACAAATATTCTCACTTAAAAGGTTTATACACAGTAAAAATTTCCAAAAAAGTTAAGTCCCAGTCCGGTTATATGTTTCTTAATTTCAGTTTGCTGTCGAAAACTATTACAAAATAACATCCAAAACAGTTCAAATAAAGCGTGGACCGTTTTAGGCAGAGTTAATTTCACATCTATAGTACTAGATTTTCTTATCAGCATTCTATCTATGTTACGGTTAAATGCAGGATGACGCAATGTTATTATTATTTGTTAGTATGGAAACCAGAGTACGCGGAATAGCTAATTCATATGCAAGCCTGGAAAATATTTATGACGTGTCAATACAGTCGTAAAATTATTTAAAAAAATAATAATTACCTATTATAAATTATATTTTGAAATATGTTTAAACGTAACGTTGCTGTCTTGTTACAATTCACAACAAGCCCTTACTTAAATATATACTATATGTTTAGCTAAAAAGATATATTCAACTGTAATTTATGTCATCTTCATTTAGGTTTACGCATGTTGTGAATTACCACAAGTAAGTATGTACTTAATATAAAATGTATTGCCCGATTGGCAGTAATGGAGACAGTACAATACAATACATTCAGTCACTAGGTATATGTATATGGGTTTATTGTATGCATATTTTTGACAACCTTAGCAATTGATTATCTCATTACGAGTACAC
This sequence comes from Gymnoscelis rufifasciata, assembly GCA_929108375.1. Lineage (NCBI taxonomy): Eukaryota > Metazoa > Arthropoda > Insecta > Lepidoptera > Geometridae > Gymnoscelis > Gymnoscelis rufifasciata. The sequence continues at coordinate 12,065,474 of OV815303.1, forward strand.
GTTGCGATAGGATTATTAACTAAACTGATTTAAAATGTAATAAGGTTTACCTATATTTTTACTACTTGTTTAAACTACTTTTATTATTATTTGTAAATATGTATAAAACAAATGTTTATGGATATTGTTTCTAACATGTAGCTGGTGCATTAAAATAGTGTTCAAAATAATGCACAGAAAAACCCGGGTTAAATAGACATGATGACTATGATGCTAGCGTTAGAACAATAATAATAATAATTCATTATCGGCTATTTCTCTCTCGTTTATATGTATTTAATTCTGAATAAATAAATTCAAAATTATTTCCTGCGCCTCAGGCGGACTTTCGCCCACCGAGCGACAGAAGTCGTCAAATGATTTTGTATTGTACATAAGAACTTGGCTAGCCATTATTCATTATAATAAACTATTTCAGGTGATATCTCTGGCCGGTCCCGTGGTATCCCTCGCTGGTTTCAACACGACGGTCATAGCGGTCTACCACGGTACGGATCCAGGCATCTCAGACCAACATCTGTCAATGGACATCATTGCTCTCAACGGTAGGTAGTTTTTATTTATTGAAGAAATAGCAATTAGATTCTCCCACGATAAGGTAAGCCTATGTTGTCCCACTGCTGGGCAAAGGGCTCTCCCAACTCCGTCAAACAATCCCTGTCCAGAGCTGTTTAACATCAAAGTCCTGAAGGTCTATATATAACCTTTTAAAACCAGCGTTGCTTCGATCCCTCTCTCGGGGAGCGGAGTGGCATTAAGCTGAGACTTCTCCTTTTTTGGTACATACATGGCAGCACAGCCTAGCAGCTAATTATCTGTTTGTGGTTTTTATGTTAATTTTCTTGTGTCTGTTTTTTATGCTGTCTACTGTGCTGTTGTTTGTTAATGTTCCAAAATAAATGTATTTCATATCATTTCATTTGAGCATAAATAAATGGACGATCCAACTCCTATATATATATACGTAAGACAACGAGGGTTACCGATATAGTCAACCGGATAATGCGGTGTAGTGGCAGTGGGCACTCTATATATCAGCAATAAGACCTCCCACTACGCATTCTAGGTTTAGTTTTAATTTCTTATTGTATTGTTTCTTTGCTTGGTGTGTAATAAAGTATTTTCTATTCTATTATATCACTCTGTTCTCGAATGGAGGTCATGGATCTGAAAACGCAGCGTTGGATGTCGACGAATGATTCAACACCGAAATACTTTTAAAATTTGAATAGTTGTTCCTGAGATTTAAAAATAACCTACATACAAAATTTGGGCTTCTATATAAAGATTTTGTAGATTTCTGTTCTGAAAAGAATTCATTTCAAATGTAATTAATCGCTAAATACATCTAGCAAGTCATCAATTGGTTTAATTAGACTTAATAATAAATTGGTTTAATCCTTCGAGACCACGTCATTCTCAATTGATCTGAATACAATACAATGACTTGTAATGAATACTAGCGATGCGTCGACGGTTCTCAAGTACTTCTTAAAGTTCTCAGGACTATTTAATCTATAGAAATATATTCTGTTGGTTGTATAAAACTGTTGTGGAAAATCCTTCTTTTTAAACCCCGACGCAAAAGTACTTGTGTTATAAGTTTGACGTGTCTGTCTGTCGGTCTGTGGAATTATCTTTATGTACTACAAGCAGCCCGTCCCGGCTTAGCACGTTATTATAGAATTTAAAATGAAAAAAGTTGTTGTAGTGACATAACTACAATAGTTGGACATATGCTACCGCGGAGTTTTTTGTAGACATTATGATGTTCTTCAATATTGTTGTACATTATTTTGTTCTATCGCTAATAGTTTCGGCAGCGCATTCGACGAAAGACATTTAATTTAATTTAAATTTTTTTCAAAATGAAATGTAGCCTATGTCAAATTGGAAGAATATGGGTGAAAGAATTTTTTAAATCGGCCCAGTACTTTTTGAGCCTATTCATTACAAACATACAAAAATAGGTACAAATCTTTCCTCTTTATAATATTATTATAGTGTAGATTTGTATAGTGATGAAGAAGTTACGGGGGAAATATCTCCCATGGGAAAATCCATATATATGTATGTATCCTTTATTCGGCGCATATCTATTTTAGTTCTAGTTAATACTTTGATTAGTTAATTTACTATTGTTAGGTGACTAATTAATATGTATTTTGGTCACTATTAATGCGCAGTTGACGCGAGTCGAATAGTGGTCATTTATTTTGTGTCATACCTTTAAAGTATCTTATCATTTGCCTGTAGGGAATAGAGAACAATCCGCGTCATCTCTTAGCTGGATGTATGTCGTGTCGACTTTATTGTAAATAATGAATAAATAAAAAATAATGATTTTCCGACAATCCACACAGTAACATCTAACCACCCCGTGGTAAGCTCTAAGCATGTGTTTCGGGTGCTACACATCTTACACATCTGATATACTTAATATAATAGAAATACATGTCATGTATAGATATTTTTATCATACCTACATATTATATACCCAGAGGAAGGAGAAAGTGCTTGTAGAACATACCCGCACTTGGCCAGCGTGGTGAATTTTGTCCCAGTAATGGGAACTTAAATAGGATTATGAGAAACGTTTACTACCTTCGAATTTCTATAATTACTTATACTTACTGTGACTCTATAGTTATTTATATAAAAAATGAAGTCGATTAAAACAAAAAAAAAGTTTTACAAATGAAACAATATTTTTTTTGCTATAACGGCATTTTTTTGAAAAACTTCTTTCTATCTTCACCTCCAAGAGCCAATTGTATTAGTTAAAACTAAAAACACAAAACTTTAACATATTACCAACTCAACCTTGTCTAATCTATGTTCTATTATGTTTCTGAATGAAAGAAACATTTATTTACGATTTGCGTCATTTCCTCCTTTAAAACTAATATCACATTGTAAATTCGTAATGCCTTTATTACAATATATTTACATTACAGGTCGTCAAGTGCGAAGTAAAACCGTCCCTGTGCCTCTAACCCCAAGCTCGAGACTAGCTTGGCTCGGCACCACGGACGTAGGCTCGCCTTGCGCGTACGATAACACCGGTGTATTGCGAATGTATGACGTCTCCAGTGGGATTTGGATGCCGATATGTGACATGAACAATCACTCGAGAGGCGCTTCCGACTCCTGGTATATTGTGTCGGTAAGTTGTTAGATTTGATCACCGTATCGACCGTACTGAAAATGTATAAATGAACTAGTTTTTCGTGGTTTTTCCTTAATCCAAGGGCTATAAGAGAGAGAGAGAGAACATTTATTGACACAACACACACATAACCAGTTAAATACAGTTAAATAAAATAAAATATTTTTATAATATTATATATGTACTATCTAAACATAATATATGATTGAATGTGTTGTGCAAAAAGGTCTCGACTCAGCATAATGCAGATCCACCTTTAGGTGGATTTGCGCTGGTTTTCAGACGAGACCTAATGACAAACAACCTTACGAGCGACAAACACAGAACAGAACGGCAAATAAAACAACCTTTGGTGCCTCCTTCAGTATAATGTGTTTAAAGTACATTAAATCCTTTTCTAAATAGCCTTTTCTAATGGGTTCAATTCCCATATCATTTATAACACAACCTATTTAGGCCTCAAAGGATAATAAATTTACGAAACCTATAGACAATATTTAAGACAAATTCCAAGGTGAGCCGTATTTCAAGTCATAAGCTATGCATAAAACTTGATAACTGGCAAACGAGGTTGCCAATTGCCTTTGTCGTAATATTAGTCAATTTATTAACGCCACATGGCGCCATAGTTTTAACATTTAAAATACTATTTTCACATTAAAGTATTAGGTTATTATTATTATTAGGTTGACAAACTGTTTTATTTATTTGACAACACAAGTACTATATTTAAGTGGTTAAAATAAATTTACTCATTACTTTAACTAGCGAGCCAACGCGTCTCAGTATGTATGTGATTAGATGTTTTAATACTACTGACCGCTCACCACAAACCCAACTAACAAAGCATCATTGAAATTGGGCCAACTGTATATAGATATTTCGTAAAGTTCATATACTGTAATCGCACAGATGTTATTACTAAAATATTATAATATTGAGCGAAAACAAAAATATATGATGTAATTTCTCATTGATTGCGGGATCGTGACTTTTATCCTCATGGCCTAGGTTCGGTTCGGTACAAACCGGTGGGTATAAAGTAGTAAGTAAAATATAAATCTAAATTTAAATTTCAGAAAAACCCCCGAATCCAATGCCTTAATTTCCTTAAAAGTAAAACACCATAATATTTTGTAATGTGCATGCGCTTTCATTTGATACCCCACTCGAGTATATTTGCAGATTTTCGGTTTTCTTTCCCCACTCTAACTCCATAACTTTTAAAAGGCACAACCGATTTTCATAAAACAAACGTCTAAGAACACTCGCGCCAAACTAACCTTTCATACAAAAAAAACTAAATTAAAATCGCTCCATCCGTTCGGGAGCTATGATGTCCCAGACAGACAGACAAACAGACACACAGACACGTCAAACTTATAACTCCCCTCTTTTTTGGTCGGGGGTTAAAAAAGAAGAAGTATGAAACGACAAGAATAGAAAACAAAATATTAAGATGTGTCACCGCAGGCCATGGCGACTTGGTCTTTTTTATTAACATTTCCGGCGAAACATTCATTTCATCGTGATTTTTTGGTACCTCAGTCGATGCACGACAAATGAAGCTTAACTCATCTGCACATATAATAATAATCATTAAGTTTTCATTGTTAGGTGAACAAGACACCACGAGTAGATAATGATTTATAATACCTAGGAGAATTTATTGCACTTCTTGATTAGATATAAATTAATGATAAACTTAATTACTATTATTCTTTGTACGTTTTATCGTTCAAAGTGATATCATTTTATTAATCCACGTTTTATTCAGAGGTAGGACATAGAAATGATAGAATTTGTCCGATAATAAATTTGATAGGGGGCTATGGGCATGATGACTACATAAAAATATAGTAGTATTCTGTTTAGTCTGTCCGTCCGTTCCATCCAAAAATTCTGGACACCTATTTTTCGCTTTACTAATTGAATAAGAAAGTGCCAACGTTAAATAATCAAAGGCGTCTTGTGACGCATGTGGTTCCGACATTTTAGTATTAGTAATGTTGTAGCCAGTGCTGAAACGCGAATCTCAATCGACATTATTATAACAAACAAAAAGTATTAAGGAACCAAAACTCTAACTTAACGATTTCTGAAATATTTGGGATTCCAGTCATTTTGTTTATGGGAAAGTTTATGTCAATTATTTTATTTTTTAAGTAAATTTCTTAATGTTTTTAATAGTTATTCTGCCAATCCGGATGGAGACAAATTGAACAAATCTTAAAGTATAAAAATATTACTTTGTTTTATTTATAAAGATTTAATATTTAGATATTAAAGTCAGGTGTACAATTTATGTTACCTTATTTCCATTTTGACGACCTGTGTGGCTCGGTGGGTGAAAGTCCGCCTGAGGCGCATGAGGTTGTGGGTTCGATTCCCGCCGCGTAACCGGGATTTTGTACTATCTACAATTTCTGGTTTCGGGTCTGGGTGTTTTTTATGTATTATTTGTATGTATTTACAAAAAAAAAGTATATATGTAGTATATCAGTCACCTAACACCAATAGTACAAGTTCTGCTTAGTTTGGGGTTAGGAGATGCAGTGTGATTAGTCCGGAAATCTATACTATAAAGCTACTACTAATATATAAAGCTGAAGAGTTTGTTTGTTTGTTTGTTTGTTTGTTTGTTTGAACGCGCTAATCTCCGAAACTACTGGTTCGAATTGAATAATTCTTTTTGTGTTGGATAGTCCAGTTATCGAGGAAGGCTATAGGCTATATAACATCACGCTATGACCAATAGGAGCAAAGATATAGTGATAAATGTGTAAAAAACGGGAGAAATTGTTTATCTTTGAAACCTTCCGTTGCGTGCGCCGTGAAAACGGTTCAAGATACACAAAAAATATGTATTAAAGAATAATAGCTCTTTTAATGATCTAAAAAACAGTCCGCGATAGTGTATGTCTATCTTTTAAGATTAACTCACAAAAACCGTTTTTATGGTACCTAATTTGGTCGAAATAATTTGTTTAAGTTGTATCAACATAATATTAATCTTTATTCAAATAAATATGTTGTTGGTTAAGAGTACTTCATCCATTATAACGCGGGTAGCACCGCAGGACACAGCTAGTGTTATTATAATTATTTCGTTACAGGTGTCCGAACCTACGCAAAAAATACGGTCGATCTTATGCAGAGGAGCTTCCTTCCCGGCAACTGTACCGAAGCCCATCGTGGTGGAGTTAGATGTTCAAGTAAGTTATTTTTATTTTAGACTAGTTTTTCAATAATGTATAAAACACGAGCTGCCCGAGTTTTATACATTATTCCGTTGTTCGTTTCGTTCGTTGTGGGAACAACGTATTTTTAAGCAGTAAAAATTAGCCTATTGCTCTTCGATAAATATCTAACAGTGAAATAATTATTCAGTCGTTTCTGAGATAAGCGCCTTCAAACAAACAAACAAACTCTTCAGCTAATCTTAGTCTATATATAATTTAAATCCGTGTCATTACGATTTTTTTAGTTTTATTAGATTATTATTCCAGTACCGTGTAAACTCCAATTTTAATGCTGTTTCGACATTTAAAAGAAAGAAATTAAAACTGTTAAAAACATATTTTTACATGCAAATGGCATAATATGACATTTTATATACACAACCCGCATCGGACGAGCGCCGTCATTTATTTTCGATAAGATTAATATGTATTTTAACCGACTTTAAAAAAAATAAAAATAAAATTTCGATACAAAAAAAAATTTATTTTTTTTTGTTTCGAAATACCAACAGAAAATGTTGTATCTTATTCTTGGCTATATGGCTCGTACCGTTCGCCGAAAGCTAAGCTGAATAGATTTTAGCTCATTCAATGAGTATTCAGACGCCGGCGCCGCGGCGCGTCCAAATAACATGGCACATGTCCAAAAACATGTAGAACACGTTTTTTTTAAACTTACCACCATGTTTATACTCATGTTTTATGCAAATATATGATTCTTATTCTTATGGCCATTGGCAGTCGGCCGCAGATGATGTCCATTTAGATGGGATGATTAGAATTCAATCCTAGACGACGCGACAAAGAACCAAATGGATGGAAAAATCCTTACGTTATTCACATTCACGAAACCATTTTCTATGACTCCATTTGGATTGATGAATGTATCGTGCATCTTAAGACCCAACATAAATGAGTAATTCATTCAAATTCAAATCTTTATTAACTTTCGGAACATGGTTTACACTTAGTTTCGTCAAATAATCATTAATAAATTAAATTAAACACAAAAAAAAAACAATAATTAATAAATATAGCAGCTGGTCAGGGGCTTTGTCAACTTACATAATAATAGCAGCTGTAAAGAGGCCTTGTCAAAGATGTCACAAAAGATGTCCAAACAATTTGAATACATTCATTACATTATACACTTATTTATTTTGATACAATTAATTTTCAGATACCACTATGTGATATGGACTCCGAGAAGAGTCAATATGAGGAGAAGCTGGTGCGATGGGCGCACACCACGGCCGATGTTGACGTCAAAGCGGCTAGGGAGACCGCCCTCAAACTGTTTGCTGTGAGTATCAATATGTATTTGGATAAATATAGGTAAAATTCACACATTATCTAACCCAAAACTAAAAATTGCTCTATGTATTTAGTGTAGAAAAGTGTATAGGTACTATATACAACTTTCTATTGTTTTCAAGGGGTTAGTTAGGGTCTACTTAGCTCGCGAGGTTGATAGATCACAGAGTCATAAGTAATATTAGTGTAGATGAGAATTAAATCTTAAGGTTTCATTTCAGGGGACCTTTTATATCTATTTACCTGACGTAAAAAGAGGGGTTTTATAAGTTTGACGTGTCTGTCTGTCTGTCTGTATGTCCGAACGGGTGAAGCGATTTCAATTTAGTTTTTTTTTCTTTGAAGGTGAGTTTCGCCCGAGTGTTCGTAGACATGTTTGTTGAAAATCGGTTAACCCGTTGAAAAGTTATGAGGGATGATAGTGGAGAAGAAAACTGAATAGCTACAAATATACTCGAGTCGTGTGTCAAATGAAAGCGCATCACGTGTACATTTTAAAATAGTATGACTTTTTACTTTTAAGGGAACTAATGTTTGAATCGGGGTTGTTTATTATTTTAAATTAAGATTATAGTCTGTATGTTTTGAGTATGTGTAGAGTTTTGAGTTTTACACATTATGTAATTCTTCTACTTTCCTCGAGTGTTAAATGAAAGCGTGTACATTTTAAAATAGTATGACTTTTTACTTTTAAGGGAACTAAAGTTTGAATCGGGGTTGTTTATTATTTTAAATTAAGATATTCCTGTTTTGAGCTAGAGTTTTGAGTTGTACACATATGTAATTCTTCTACTTTCCCTCAACAATACATTTCCGTTATTTCAGTTGGCCTGCCGCAGCGAGATAGAGCAGCGAGCTCTAGAACTGATGGAGATTCTCAAAGATGACCGCCTTCTCCCGCTCGCCGCTAAGTACGCCTCTCGGCTCGGCCGCATGCATTTAGCTGACAAACTTACTAACTTAGGTAATACATATTTCTTTATCATAACATAAAGAAATTTTTATTTGTGTTACATCAGTATTACAAAACTAAGCTAAAAATATTAAATAAATACACACATGAAAACATATATGATATACATGTTTTATTACCTGTTGAAAAATCGAGCCTTCCTCGATAAATGTTCTTTATAAAATTTTAATATTTTTCTAATCAGACCAGTAGTTCCTAAAATTTGAGCATTTGGGCAAACAAAGCAACTATTCAGCATCATTATATTAGTATAGATACATTTTATTTACTGTTGGAAAACACGCCCTGAAAAGCGAGAAAAAAAGAAGGCAGAGCCGTCTAAAGTTATACGCAAGCTCGCAAGTAGAAGCTGCTTTTTATATTTAATACAACACAACATGAAATTTTTTTCTCTCCATCCACGGTTGTCTGGAAAAATTGCTTTTTGCAATAAGACTGCCCATTACGCATTCTAGGTTTAGTTTTAATTTCTTATTGTATTGTTTATCTGGTGTGTAATAAAGTATTTTCTATTCTATTCCATTCACAATTTTTCGTTTTAGCGGAATCATGGGAGAAGGATAACAGACTGAACATAGCACAGAACTCGCATTTCCAAGAATTAGATACTCAAGAAACCTATGATGTGACGAGCACAGACGACCTAAACTCAAGTCTAATTATACCGCAGAAGACTAAGGAAAAGAAGGTTGAGAATGACACGCCAATCAAACCAGTGGTAAGTCACTTTTAATACAGGTCGTTCGAATCTAGGGCTCCATACCCAATGGTTTAGAAAAGGCAGTTTTTACCAGCGACATGCGACTACAAGTTCCTAGTTACACACACCAGAATACACACAGAGAACACTAATTTTAAATATTACTCGTACTTGTCGATTATCAGATTTTTACATTAAATCACAAAAATTATGACATGTAATCATAGTGTTATCTTGTGGTTGGTGTCTTAGTTAATATAAATAGATAAATGTAGATATGCCAAATTCAACTCGGTCCCACAATGATAATATATATTAGGTCCTTACATATGAAATTGGCGTTTTGTATGGGAGGAACAAAAAGTCGAATATTTTTTAATATAATATATTTAATTAATCAAAGTATGAACCATTATTTTCTATGCACTTTTGCCATCTTATAGGTAGTTCATTGATCCCTTTACTAAAAAAACCAGTCGGACGGGAATCAATAAAATCTTTGAAGGCGATTTGGACTGCCCCATCGGAGTTGAATTTTTTCCCTTGCAAGAAGTTATCCAAATTTCGAAAAAAATGGTAATCTGTTGGAGCAAGGTCCGGGGAGTACGGAGGATGTCTTAGACTTTCCAATTGAAGCTCTTCTAATTTAGTAGCCGTCTGTTGCGCAGTGTGTGGTCTAGCGTTGTCGTGAAGCAGCAGTGGCGTGGAGCGATTGACCAGCCTAGGTTGTTTAGCCGCTAGCTTTTCCATCATGGTTTGCAATTGCTGACAATAGACATCAGCCGTAATAGTCTGGCCAGATTTGAGAAAACTGTAATGAACAATACCGGCACTAGTCCACCAAACGCTTACAAGTAACTTTTTTGGGGTTAATTTTCGCTTGGGGCAGGATTTGGCTGGCTGGCCAGGATCCAACCATTGCGCTGAGCGCTTCCGATTATCGTAAAGAACCCATTTTTCATCACAGGTAATGATTCGGTTTAAAATACCTTCATTATTGTGCCGGTTTAGTAATGTAACGCAGCAGTCGACGCGCGTTTGCCGGTTTGCTTCAGTCAATTCGTGAGGTACCCACCTTTCAAGCTTTTTAATCTTCCCAATTTGCTTCAAGTGAATTAAAACAGTTTTATCACTAACACCGCAGCCTGCAGCTAACTCGGACGTGGTTTGCGATGGATCCGCTTCCACAATAGCCTTCAACTCTTCATTATCAACTTGAGTCTCAGGCCGTCCACGGGGCTTGTTCTGCAAGTCGAAATTTCCAGAACGAAAACGTTGGAACCAAAAACGAACTGTGTTTTCTTTTGCAACACGACCGCCATACACATCATTCACCCTTCGAGTTGTTTCCGCAGCACTAGTGCCACGGCGGAACTCGTACTCGTAAATAATGCGATATTTTAAGTTTTCCATTTTGTAAAATGAGTGACGCAAACAGAAAAAAACAGAAGAAAAAAAACAAATGAATGACGATCATCGAAGCACAAATACATGAGTCTATAGCTGTACAAATTTGAATTTGGAATTCCTTACCAAAGAGGAGAAATTTGTGATTAAAGTGGCCAGTACGAAAAACGCCAATTTCATATGTAAGGACCTAATATATATGTATATATTTCTGGACAATCCATACAACAACATTTAGCCCTGTGATAAGCTCTAAGCTTGTGTGATACAGGTACTAGATATCTGATATAACTAATATAATAGACACATATATTTTTACTATACATAATATATTAAATTAAATTAATTATCTATATTAAACACCCAAAAGCATAGTCAAGACTATATCCACCTATAGAAAGTCATAGTTACATTGACAGATCATCATGATTATAATTACATTTGTAATATAATTTTTATTTTTATTAAGAATACCTTACTCCCTGATCACCTATAGTTAACCTATAGAAAGTCATAGTTACGTTGACATACCATCATGATATAATACCAGTCGTGGGTTCAAAAGGTGGGCTTAATGGCAAGGCATTTTCTACCTGCCAACCTTAAGGTATTTAATTTTGATCTCATTCTTCTTACAGCCTATAAAATCATCGCCGGGCGGTGCTAGAAATCCCTTCAGAAAACAGCAGGAGTCAGCCAAAAACGCGCCCAGTCCTCTCAGCCTGACTGAAAGGACGTTAGTTGAAGTACACGCGACGGACACCACGGAGAACAGAGATGTAAGTGACCATAATGATTGTAAAGAGAATTCACTTCTTGAATATAGTTTCTTTCGTTTGTAGCAGTTTAAATGGGGTAGATGACTAATATAAACTATTAGTCGGTAATTTAGATTATTTAAAAAAAACATAGCAGTATATTTTGATTTCAAACGAATACAAGATGTTATATTGCATTGAAATGTCTCGTGACGTGACGCTTTTGTGCGATTTGTCTAAGGTCTACATCACCAGACCCCACTCAGGAAATTTAATGCTGCATATCTTGGCGTTTTCTTATTATTAAATTGAAAAAGCGAATAATATGTGTCCAGGATTTTTGGACGGACTAAACAGAAAACCAATATTTTTATTTTTATCATGCCTATTACTCACATATAAAAATATATTTCTGTCAGATTTAGATGTAACACTATTTCATATTATACTACCTGGCCGATTCTCAGACCTACTCAATCGGTCAAGCCGTCTCGGAGGAGTACGGGAACGAACATTGTGACACGATAATTTTATATATAAGATGAGTAAAACGTGTGTGCTTTGACGATCGATACTCCTACACTTTTTTATTCTATTTAGGTACATATTTAAATTAATTGTTTTTATATAGAAATAAAACATGTAAATTTATATACTTTAATTTTTTTACAGCCACTAAAGCCGCTAGAAGGCGAAACATTTATGGATTGGTTCAGCCGGAACAAATCATTCCTTGAAGATCAAAACCCCGAGCTGACACCATCCGAGCTAACTCGAGTAGGCGTTCGAATGTTCAAGTCTGTGCAAACCAACGGAACTCAGAATGGTACTGAGAGTCAGAAGAGAAAATTGGATGAAACTACGAATGGAGAAGCGCTTGCTTCAAACGCCCCAAAACAGTCCAAATTGAGCGCATTTGCTTTCCAGAAGAAACAGTAGAACATTTTTTTTAACCAAGAGTGACCTCTATGTTACCTTCAAAGATAACAATAGAAAGAAAATAGAACGAAGCCTCAGTGATTTGTAGGCCTGCAATGCCCATAGCCGACTACTATTAGATACTATTAGACGTCCAATACTATTAGACGACGGTTTATTCGTCTGCGAAAACAAGGCGTAGGTTTGCAGTAATTGATGACGGTCAGTTGAATATTGAAACCACACATTATGCAATGCTCAAACTACGCTAATTTTGTGTGCCAGTGACAAATAAGACACTTACAAAATTTGCATGCAGACCATAAAATGGAAATAATGTAAATATGTAACTTAAATTAAATAAAACTAAGTTGTTATATCTTGTGTTATTTATACATATTTTATGCGTTGACAAGTTCACTCTCATCGGGTTTAGGGAAGATTCCTTCTTTGATCATTCGTTTCCATTCGCTTCCATTTGGGTATTGGAACTTTTCTATTGTGCCTGGCAGGAACTGGGTACTGTAGCCGGGCACCTGTGAAAACGAGTTAATATTTTGAGCCTTATTTCACCAAAACAAGTGATTGAATGCATAGCGTATAAAGACAATCAATCAATCGTTTATTATAAAAAACATAGAAAGTATTAATTATTGCGGTCTTTAGGTATTTGAAGTAGTAAGTAGTAAAATTAACTTAGTGAGGCTGGATACTCAAACCGTTGTTATTAGATCTATTTACCTTCCCAGAGCTTAAATATCCAGTACTTCTCTGTAGGTCTACCTGCCTTATTTACGATGGTTACATACCCTTACCCTCATAATACTTCTAGTTTCAGATCAAATAACTGAATTTTCAAGCTTATGGTTCTTTTAAATTATTAAAAGGCCGCCCGTGGCATTGCCCAATAATAAATTTACCAGCGCTTAAAAATAGCCTATGAATTATTCTGATATGTTAGCTATATTATTGAGAAGTTTCATCAAAATTCATTCAGTAATTTTTGCGTGACAAAGCATCCTCACTAACTTTCGTGTTTACAAATTAGTTTAATGATGTAAAACAAAACAAGTAATTACATAGTGTATGCCTTACTTTAGGAGCCATATATCTAGCGTTCTTGACAACGCAAGGGTCCACAAAGTGCTCGTGCTGCTGATCCACGTACTCGACGAGTCTACCCTCCATAGTGGCGGAGAGGGACGCGTAGTCCCAGTACTGCAGGTGCTGGACCATTTCACAGAGACCAACGCCACCCGCGTGTGGACATACTTTCACTGAAATAAATAAAGGCATGATTTGCGGCCAGTTATGCCTTGCATGTCAATCGACAGAGAAAAAGCTTACTGACAGGTTTAGTTGACTATTTCGCAAGGGTTACTTGCGAAATAGTCAACCTGTGACTAAACTTATTAACCCATTACATAAAATGTCGTTAGCATTCTTTTGGCAAAAAGTACTTGATGTTAAAAAAAAAAACAAAATTCTTGCTCACTTAGCTGTGCTATCTATTTTGCTTATGAAGGAAAAACAAAGATTAAACATTGTATCTGCCACTTGTTTCTACCTGAGCTTTTTCCTCTACGCATAATACGGGTTGCAGACCAAGAGCTAAGCTAAGTTAGTTTAGCTTAGCTCGCATAGCTGACGCAGTTTTCCATACTTGTGTGCAGACCGCAAACTATGTGAACTAAGCTATGTGAGCTAACTAAAATATGCGAAGCTAAGTTAGTTGTGTATGCCGATGCGCAGCTACGCGAGCTAAGCTATCTCCCTCCCGCCTTCCCCGCACGCCCTTCGCACATCCTTCGCCAGTGCTGTCCAGTGTCCTTTGTCGGACGCACGGTCGTTTCGTAGCGAATATGGAGCAATTTATCGAAGTCGTTAAACAGTTTCCTGTGTTATAATAATAATAAATAAATCATTTATTTCAGGCATCTAAGGCCCATATAAACATATACCTTATAGACTATCATACATAAAAAATATAAATCTTATAAACTAAAGTGTCATCATCGTGAATCATTTGTTACGGCGGTGTCGCCTTGCAGTGTAGGCGACCGATGAACCGTCGAAACTTGACCCCTTGCGGCCAAAACTGCTTATTCAGGAACGTCGACAGATGTTTAGTTGGAACCCGTACCATAAATGAACCGAAGCTCACATTACTGCGGGATTCCAACCTTTAAACGCGAACCAAAAATGCAGTCTTGGTTCGGATGTATTCCACCACAGCCTCGGAGTTCACGGTGTGCGAGACGCGCGAGATGTAGATCGGCGTGGTAGGTACTTCCGCTCGGAACACAGAGTTTTGGTCCGAGGGCCCAGTGCCGCACTGATTGCGGCCTTTAGGTTTACGGCACTTGCGAACAACCATGGTATAGCCCTCCGCGTCACATGGCGCCTTCCCAGAAGCCGGCGTAGGCGCAGCATCACGTGGTGGCCCACAAGGCTTCTTAGTCCCCTTCCGCCTTGGTTGCGGGCGCGGTGCAGGCGCGGCAGCAGCGGCGACGCATGCATAAGCGCGCGCGGGGGAGGAGAGGGAGGGCACGTGCGCATTTGTCGGTCTCTCACTCGACGGTGCGGGGATCGGCCGGGGGCTCGCGGCGGCGGCCGGCGACACGTCCAAAACTGCTGACTCTTCTTGTTCAGCTGACTCCAAAACGATGACGCCGACATATTGTGAGCTCCACGTTTCGTGTTCACATTGAAAACGGCCGCGGGTGATCTAATTTCCGAGGCCACGTGCAGTGATGCAACCTCATTGCGTAGTTCACTGATGGTAATCTGTGACTCTTCCATCTTTCTATGTACTTCGACCAGACTTGCCTTAAGATTTGTTATATCCTTCAGTAGCCTGGTTACATCGACGTGGTCGAACGTCACAGGGGGCAGCTTGTGGAGCTCCTTCGCGACGAAGTCGGGCACGTCATCGGGATCCGTGCTCTTGAAAAGCGTGATAATATCCTGCAAGCTCTTCTCACCTCCATCCCTACGACGAGATGGCATCTGGTCTAACTTTTTGAGCGTCCGGTAGAGCAGCGCCTTGCCGCTGCAAATCTCCTCCTCCTTGAAGTTGGACTTGCAGATCTGCAAGATGCTGACCTCATCCATGGTGTCAATGGCATTTTGAATAAACGCCAGGAGCTCGTTGACAATGAGCGGTTTCGCACTCATTGCATTCGCGCGCAGCTGTGTGGAGCGCGCGTATCACGAATAATAATATTCAGTGCAAGAGCAAAGTACGTCCGTTTCCGAGCGCGCTTCGCACGCCTATGGAACACACAGTTAAAGGACTATCACAATTTAATTAAAAAGGATGTTGCATGGATTTTTCTTAAATATTGTCGTTTTCTTAAATAATAATAAGTCAGTATTAATCTTCTTTTTCTATGTGTAACGTATTCATCATCGGAACTTTCTTCATCGATTATATTCATAGCAATCGCCTGACGTCCGTCTAATTGAACTCCGCAACACTAACTAAGCTTTGGCTTAGCTCTTTGTGTGCACGCCATTTATTTCTATCTTAGCTTAGTTTGGCTTAGCCTAGCTTCCCTAGCTTAGCTTTGGAATAGCTTAGCTTTGGAATAGCTTAGTTTTCGGTCTGCAACCGGCTTAAAGCGCCCGTGTGGCGCTTTATGGGCCCAAAATGGATACACCTTACTGATGCCCAAGAACTGAATTTTACGTCGGTATTTGACGCTTTTTAGCGTTTGTAACTGTCACGACTCGTCGGCGACTAATCAACGCTCTTGCTAAGCTAGACAGTAGATACTGTAAATCTACAAATTTTATAAAAACCATTACCTAGTTGAGGATAGTTGAGAGTGGGACATAGAATAATAAATTACTATGAGACACGTTTTAACGCCATTACCTTTTAGTTTCTCAGCCATGAGATAAACGGACAGAATCTCGTTGATGCCGCCGATTCGCGCCGAGTCAATCTGACAGAACTGCATTCCGCCGCTCTGGAGGAACTGCTTGAACATCACCCGGTTCGCGCACATCTCCCCCGTAGCTACTCCGATGCCGTATGGCCTGATAATCAAAGAAAAATTTGTTTTTATGTACATGAAGGACCCAACGAACGACAAAATTTATTATCAGGTAGTTTGTTGAAAAAAGTGTGGGTAAAATATCGCTAACATATCTATTATTATCATCACCATTTAAGTTGATGCATAGACTTTATCCACAGGAGTTTGATTTTGTTTTAAACGCGAATGTGTGGCCAAAACTCCATGTGGACCGAGTTTTTTGCAGACAACCCTTTATCAACGTGTTTGGAATAAAATAGCGCATATTGTGTATACATATTTAAAATTACCTTGATGTTGCAAAATTGAATTGACAATTATTTTATAAAGATAATATAAAAATAGTAGATCCAGGATTTGCAAATGCTTTTATAATATTTTTTCTAAAACGTATAACTTCATTTGTTCAAGTTCGTTTCATTCTATTGACTGCCTCAGTGTATAATATGTATGTATTTACAAAAATGTATCTATGTAGTATATCAGTAACTGTATCGGACGTCCGCAACACAATGGTAAAGAAAACCAAAATGTAACGGCTTTTCTGTCGAAGGCGTAACTCTCCGACTCAGGTGCTGGCGGGAAGATGTCAATGATACTCCAGATCTTCTCAACACAGATGTAATATCTGTTCACAATCACGACTACTTATATTCAAGTCACTACTGCTATTTATTCTTCGCTCTTCGAGATATTTTCACTTGTTCACTTGTTCGTATCCAAATACTGAATGCCTTCTCGGAACACAGTACGCGTATTTATATCAAAACATAAGGTTCTAGAAATATCTATAAATAACTCGAAGTCCTTTAAAAACGTAAACAACAAAAAACTATTGCGTATTCTGTGCCTATTCCCGAATAAACGTAAACAAACAAAACTATTACTTATTCTATGCCTATTCCAGAATACGCGGGTACAAAGTTCGCTCCGCGACTACTATTAGCTAATCTGTGACACAAAGCGTATAGATAATACGCACGATTTTAAACCTTAACAGATTAACCATAAGGTCGTCGTCGCTAACAGTAACCTAACAGCAGCAGAGCTTGTACTATGGGTATAGTACAAGCTCTGCTTAGTTTGGGGTAAGGTGATGCTGTGTGATTAGTCCGGAAATATTTATTTATTTAATATAACAAGGTAAATATGTAAGTCGTTAAATATATATATAAGATAAACTTTCTTAATCTGTATGTGCATAATTACTTTCAATAGGAGAGAGCGGAAAACTCTAACACTGGTATCTCTATACTTAAATGGGGGTTTCCAAAATGTATAGATTAAGTTACTGAACTAAACTATGTTTTTTTATTTTATTTTATATTATTATTATTTATTTATTATATCTTACTTCAGAGCTTTTGATATGGCAGCATGTCCGAGAACATCATCAGGCGAGGTTGGCTCCTCGATCCAGATGGGCTTCAGAGGAGCAAGCTTCTTCATCCATTCGATAGCTTCATTCACGCTCCACGCTTGGTTCGCATCTACCATCTGAAGAGAAATTGATTGATTGTAGCTAATAATTACCTATACCTACTATAACTAGCTGACCCAACTAATGTTGTTTTGCTATGTTAATGAGTTCTAGAGCATTTGTTGTATAGAAAAATTGATCAGTTATCGAGCGGAAAGAAAAATAAAAAAAAATACTAAAACAACTATTAAAATAGGGGTTGGTGATAGAAGGGTAAAAATATAGGGTTTTATGTATTTTTTAATGCCACAAAAAATAAGTTAGGGGTTACCCTTAGCACTTAGGGGTACTTTCATAAAAATTAACACTGTAACAAGATAATTGCTTTATTACCTACATTACAACTACTATTGCAACTTGACATTACCACCTTTTGGGAGAAAATGCGTTCGTCTCATAACACTATATTGCGAGCAATAGAGGGCGGCTATACGTGCCCGATAGCTAGGAGCTATGCAATTAAGAAAACAAAAGTAGAACCTTTTTAACGGTAATTGTATTATTTTATACTCTACGTATGTATCATTGTACATTTTTATGGGACTTATGCACCTGAATAAAGAATGTAAGTATTATCATTTTTGCGGTAGTTACAATCCGGACTTACCAAAAACTTGTCATCCCCAATATTCTTCCTGACAGCGCTGCATCTCCTGTAGTCGTCTTCAAAACTACGACCCACCTTCACTTTGAAGTGGGTGAATCCTAGCTTCAAGTATTTGTCACATAACTCATTCAGTAACTCGTCGCTGTATCCCAGCCATCCTTTGGTAGAAGAAATAAGATAATTTATTAATTTACATCGTTTTTGGGTCACCATTGGGCACTACTCTGGATTGAGGTCCTCAGGCATAGAGTAAAATTATTTAATTTTTATTCAATAATCACATTAACCATGGAAACTATGTTACTATTTTACGCAAGGTTATTTTTTTATTAATTAGACATTTCGGACCTCGCACTACACAAGCGCCCCTGTCGGCGTTTACTCGCGGCGGCCCTCATTAATCTTATATAAATTTAAATATCACTTATAAATACATAATTGTAATTTTAGATCCACTATATGTTGTAGGTAACTGTCTAACACTCGTAAATAGATAATAACTAGGCAATGTTTTGATGGAGAGTTCAGGCAATGTGTTAAATATCATGTGTCAGTGAATCAGGACAAACGAAAGCTAGCTGCTATTTAACTAAATTTAGTTGAAATAATATTATACAATTATGGGGTTAAGCTACTAACCAACTTGTGTAGTATAGCATGGGTAGCCATTATCCATCAGAAACTGAATCCTCTTCTCTGCCCCAGCCTTCTTACTCTTCAGTATCTGCACCGCCTCTTCTTTAGTGATAACGTCGGTTATGTAACGAAAATCTATCGTTGACACCAACACCTGATAAGAAAATGTAAATATTTTTAAGTTATAAGCGCACGTAATTGACCTTTAAGTACAACAAAAGATAGTATAATATTTTAAGGTCAACTACAAGGTCTGCGGAATTACAATAATTACCAAATATTCAGAAGAGGTTGTATTTTTCTAGCTTTTACCGCTTCACTCACTTCAAAATAAATTACCTAATAGTATTTTTACATAAAAAGTACCTAATTATCCTATCTTATTTCTAGTAAGTACATAATATGTATTTTTGTGTGATAGCGTTTCAAACAAACATACATTAACATTTATTATGTTAATTAGGGCTTACAAGAGAAAGATTCCAAGACCGCAAAAGGATAACTACACACAAACATTCACATTTTTATAAGCGTTACTAGCTGACCCGGCGAACTTTGTTCCGTCTTAGACGCCATAAATGAACGTTTATGTTAGTCTATTCAAACTTACCAAAATTCCATATTAAATTAAACTTTTAATATTAGGCCTGATGGCTCTAAAATAACCGAACATGTGAACTAAGAAAATCAGGTTTCTTAAATCCTTTAAATTAATTATCTTAAGGTTACATTAAAAAAGTTTAATGATTATATATGGTGGTTAAGTAATTTAAAATTTTCTAATTTTTCGCGCTATTTTCTTAATTTTTCTTTCATAAGAACCTTCTCCTGATAATAACGAACAGAACAAAAAAAGAATTAGCGAAATCGGTCCCGCCGTTCAGGCGAGATGCCGTGACCAAGGGAAATAGGGATTCATTTTTATATATATAGATAAACTTTGAACTCTGGCTGATTGTTGTGTCTCGCTTATCATCGGAGTTCTGTGTACCTCTGGGTCCATATCAGCGAGGAGTCTCCATAGAGGTTTGTTCTCCAACCGCGCCCACAGGTCCCATAGTGCGTTCAATATGGCTGCCACGGCTAAATGAGCCACGCCTTTTTCAGGGCCGATCTGAAACATTGCGTTGTTGTAACGATTGCAGTGACTTCGGTATCTAGGGGCTATCTAACGTATTTTAGAGGATGCATCTCATCAAATCTAACTTAGTAGTTATTGAGTTTCTACAACTATCATCATGTAGATACAATTTCAAAAAAAAAAGTATTTTGAAAAATCTGCACACGTCGTTGGAATAAGCACCGCCGCCGCGCCGCGCCTTACATAAAGTTGTTTAGAAATATTTTCAAGTGTTACAAGTTTCAAGTGTGAAAAGAATTATTTAGTTTAGGGGGTTATGTCATGCTATGATGTGATTATAAGTCCTCTTGTTAAGATAAGGTAGGTAAAACTTGCCTATTTAGCACCTACAACTTGTAAGTAGAAACGAAAAATATTAACAAACTACCAAAAATGTTACCTACTCAAACTATTAGTTTTAGAAATCTTTTCAATATCCCATCTTTTCTAGCTGTAACAGACAAATATCACTTACCTACCCATCTCATCTGCGAGTCATTAGTGATCTCGCGCCAGAAGCCCGCGAAGTCTCCATAGATATCTGCCAGGTTCTTCCCCAGGAGGAACCTCTTCATGGACCTGATGCAGAGCACTATTACCTCCGTGCCGCGGCCGCAAGTGAACGTGAGCCCGTAACCCTTCTGTCCACCCGCAGTTGAAACGGTGACGTAAGCACAGGAGTAGTCAGGATCGGTGTGCTAGGAATCAGATGAGTTTACTCATTTTTATCTAACATACAAACCTAACCAATAATAAGTATATAGGTACACTTTAAAATTCGTACTAAGGGAAGAAAACAGACCTTTCGATTGGGTTAGAAGCTAGAACTTGCAAGGAGAATGAACTGGTAAATAATAATAGTATAAAGTACGTTGTCAGTCAGTCTAGATTGCACCTTCTAAACACAGCTGCTACTTTATTATAATTAATAGCTGCTTTTTATATTAAAATGATGTTTGTAACCTGAGAAGACCAAGATATGTTCTCCCCTCGCGTCTAAATACAAGCATAATGCTTAGTTAGAGCGAGAAGCCGTCTTGTACTCCCAAAGGTTTCCTAAACAAGTACTCACAAGTTTAATTATGTAGTTTCTAAGACTATATGTAGTACTTTGTAAACCTTATTCTTTGAATAAATAATTTTATTATTATATTATTATTATAAAGTGTAATGGAAAATATTGCTAGAAGTACAAAATCTGGATTTCGAAAATAACGTCAAAATGTGAGGACCGTCAAATACACTCAAATTCATTTAGCTGAGACATACTTGGTGGTCCTCACATTTTACAAACTTAACTTCCTATTATGGCCTGCTCTAATATTTTTTTTCAAAGTTGTGTATTGTTCAAAAGTGATCAAAAGTTTTTAAACAGTTTAAACATCTTTGTATTATTTTAGATTAACCTTATACACACTCACAAAGCAATACCTCTAATTACTGTCGTAGTTATATTTTTTTATAAAAAAGGTAGACGATTTTAGAAATTAACGAGATACACTTTACAAGACATATTATCTATAATACAAAAAAAAACAGCAAAATGTTTTGGTAAGGGTTTTGGTACTCAACAACATAAGCAATTTAGCCATATCGTTTTAAAAATATTCCCCGAGAAAATGATCACCCGTGCGAAGCTGGGGCGGGCCGCTAGTTACGAATGAAATAAACTTACCAAAGCGTCAGATCCATGGCCACCCAGAGAGGTTGGAAACCTTACGTCTCTCACATCAACATCTACAACCCTCAAACCGTCAGTCTTCTTCAGAGGCATGTCTGTACACTCGAGGCCACAGAGCACGACTCACAGGTCCGGTACTATCGCGGAGACAAAAGACAACTAAGTAAAATTATCTCCGCCTCAGAAAGCGCGGGTTATCTTTTGTATACATTAGTATACACTAATGTTTTATCGTACGAATACATTCATTGAAAATACATAAAACTGTTACACATATCATAAAATTATTGTCAATTTAAGAAAAGCGCCGATTCCATTGTTTTAATTTCCTTATAAGTAAAACACCATAATATTTTGTAATGTACACGCGATGGGCTTTCATTTGATAATTTAATAGTTTTTTTTTTGTACGAAAGGTGTGTTTGGTGCGAGTGTTCTTAGACATGTTTCATGAAAATCGGTTTTGACGTTTAAAAGTTATGGGGGTGAAAGTGGGAAGGAAAACAGAAAATCTGCAAATATACAGGAGTGGGGTCGATTTTCGGTTTGAAAGTAGCAAATGAAATCGCATCGCGTGTAAATTACAAAATATTATTGTGTTTTACTTTTAAGGAAATTAAGGCATTGGAATCGGGGGGTTTTCTTAAATTCTATATTTAGATTTATAAATATAATCATTTAAAATTATCAATTAATACGTACGCGTTTTATTGCAAGGAAAAAACGCCTTTATAAATGGTTCCTACTGTAACTGTTTTTAAGAGCCTAATTATATGAGACCAGTTTGTTATCGCCTGGTGGTGGTGAGTAGGTAGGTACACTGAATTTCGCCAATTTGTTTAAAAAAGAAATTTTATAAACATAAAAAAAAATCTACTTCACACATTATTATTAACTAGACTTCTGATTTGTATATCTTTCAAATTATTTAAGCAATGATTTCGCAATAATTCAATAATAGGTTCGCAAATACTTTGCGAGCGAAACGTCTGAAAGATAGTGAGTTGAGGCTAAATTGCATGTACACCAAAATCACATCTAATAAGGCATGTGATGCCTCAAAATTTGCAATGTTTTGTTTGATTATCCTGTTCAGATAATTCCAAAGTGTGTCATATTCGCTATGACACACTTTGGAATTATCTGATCAACTTATCATTGGTACAAAAAACATATTTTATATGTCGACTGAAACTGACTCGAAACCTCTTAGAAATATAATTTATTTGCTTTGATCAACAATTCAAAAAATTCGTCTAAATATGCTAGAAACTTGGGAGTACAGAATTTTTGCTGTAGCGAATGTCTTCGGTTCTGAGTTTATACCGGAAGATAAACCTTTAATTTCCCAAATTTATTTTCAAATGAAGCGTAGAAATCGCTGGTAGCTAGGTGGAACATAATATATACTGGTGTTCCAAAATTGGTATATGTTTAATGGGAAGAGGGTTCGAAAGGTGGGCTCATGACAAGTATTTTTCGAAAAACTTTCAAGTTAAAATATTTCTGTAAATCCATTTTTTTAATATTATTATTTTTATTTGATTCCTTGAGTGGTAACAATAAAAGTAAAACCTTCTCGTATCTGGTTTAGTATTAAAATAATAATTATAAGTGATTATTAAGCAGTGATTATTAGATATTTTATTTAACTTTAAAATTAAATAGTAGATATGAGATTTAACAAGGTAGTTCTAGGCTTTGAACAAGTTACAGTAGGTAGGTACTATCCATGTTAAGTTATACAGGTAGGTAGGTAATAAAATTTGCATACTACATATTTTTTGAGCAACGACTTTATTTTATAAATTTCGTATAAATTGTGATGTATACAAGTACATATATTACTATATTTTGCGTGAGCAACAATATTTATCAATAATCTCTTGACTAGACTTACAAACTAATACATTAATAAAAAAATATATAAATCGTATCACAAAATGTTGGCACTTTTAATAAAATTGTACTTACTTAAAATGTTGTTTAAATCACAGAATTTTATTATGCTTGATTTTGGCCATAGCATGCCATAGCTGTCTTTCAATGTTCAACTTATAGAGTTCATGTTATTTGAGGTCGCTATTAAATCCATCGCAACGTTATAATATGACCATTTCAACTAGATGACAGAAAAGCAAAATACACTGCTAGCAGATATTGCATTTCAAAAGGACGTCGTGAAAGCAGAATACTCAGTCAGCAGTCATTTCAGCTGGATGACTGAAAATCAGATAGTCAAACAGTCCGGAAATATAAATAGTCCGGGTGATTACAATACCTCATAAAGACGAAAGTCTGGAAAAAATATGGCCTCTTCAGAAAGCAGAATCGAAGTCGGTAGACTTAACAAATAGTCGTTCGTTGGATATGAGAATATTTTTAAAATATTTCTGGGAATCACCGCTTTTATAAATTTGCATAGACTCGCCGCGAACAGACAGCCTCGTATAAATAAATATGAATTAACCTTCAAGCGGTCGTGCGGAGACTATTCGACCGCGCTTATTACATTTTCATCCATTATAATCTTGTCGCATGGATTTTCCATCCCTAGTAACCTGTCATTAGTTAGAACTTATAAATTTATTTTTTTTCCTGAATAATTATATAATAACCTAATTAAAATTTGCATGTATATAAAAAATATATGGTATGTTTTTCCCTAGTTATTTTTATAATGTAACTTCGTATTAACTAGATACGAATCGTAGATTGTAGTGGGGTGAAAATTTAGGGTTGGATGTATGACCTTAACATTGAGACCCTGGTCGATATGTATGCTTCGGATGACGAAAATGGGTCCAGCCGTTTCAGAGGATTACAAGCACCGTGACACGAGAATTTTATATATAAGATTTAACTTGGAACTTCAAGTAATCGAAACAAACAAAAATGAACCCCTTTTCAAATTAAATAAGGAATGTATAAAATAAATTCTTAACATTATTTTATTTTAAAATTAAACACTATGGTATAAAAGTACTTAACAGAGTCAAATTCATTTTTAGAATTACTTGCTGGTTAAAAAATATGCCTAAATATTCATTGATTCAGGTTCTAGTCTTGGTAATATGTGTAAACACTATAAAAAACAAAGATAAATTAATTCTATTTAGCTTAAAATTTTCAAAAATAAGGTAAAATAGATATGAAATCTGTTCATCATCCGCCAATCAAATCATCTATTTATTTACAAGAATTGATTGAATGTCTAAGACTATAATTAAGTGAGAGAGTATGAAACATATTGATAAGACCTTAATGTTACAACATGGTTGCAAATAAACAATTTATGATATATGAAAACCTTATTAGAAGGTTGAGTAGGTCATCTTAATAGCAGATAACATTTGAGAAATTATATTGTAGTGTTATCTAGATGTTTTCTTTAAATAAACCATAATGCCAGTTCTCTGTATAGATGTTTTTTTTTTTTAATAAGTAAATTTATATATTGTGTTTGGTATGTCCTATGTGTTTAGGAATAACTTGGTCAATGAGCTATTTGTAAACTAAGACACAGTCTTAAGTTTTGAGTAAAGCAACATACATAAAATCCTACTACTTCTTGGTAGTATTTTTGTACAACAGTGACAATTCATGAACAAGCTCTCTCTCTCCTTCCTCCCACAGTATATTGGACAAACAACCCAGGGTTCTGCTGCCATCATTGTCATCATTCATCCAATCCAAAAGCAGTTTGTAGCGAGCCTGTAAAACAATACATTATATCATTGATTTGATATATACTATAACATAGTTAAGGAGTTTGGATAAGCAAGTACATTTATTGCAATAGTAGCGTCTTATTTCCGACAAACTTAACATTTTCGTGGCAAAACTGTAAATCCAAATTATTACAAAATAAATGTAGTATAGAACAACTTTTAAAGTTTAATAAGTTTAATTTAATTTAGAATTAAGTGAATAAGTATTATCCAAATGTTTTTAAGTAAAAAAATAGAAAGTATGTATATTAAGTCATTTGTAGTTACCTCAGATACACCATAACTAGCAGTGTCAATTTCTTTGGTTTCAATAGCACCCTTTGAGAAGCCGAGACTCCTAAAGAAGTTATGCCAATCCTTCCCCAAGTTCTTGGAAATATAAATCAGAAACATATGCTCAGGCTGAAAAAAGTAAGAATATAATTAAGTTAGATTATAATTTAATTTTTCTCAAAGCTTTAGATACCCATACAAAAACTGAAATAAGTCTAAGATACCAATTTTGGTCATGTTTTAAGAGTAGGATTCACTCAGAGATTCTAGATTTGCTATGGTATCAAATAATCATGCCAAAGAGAGTGATGAGAAATTAATTTAATAAGGTGTCTATGTTCTAAGATGCAAACAATATTATAATATATTTGTATCCTGCATGCATAGGTTATGGATGTGTTTTCAGCAAAAAAATTAAAATACAATAATATGTTTGTAATTTATTAATTAATTTCTTTTTTTAAGTGGGTGTAACCCATCATTTAACAAAGATAGTTTCCTAGTCACAATCAATTTAATATGAAAATGGTGGCCATATTGAAAAATTTAAAATCACAATCATGTAATAATAACATTAAAAATACAACAAATTACCTTAATTTTAGCTTCCAACAATAGCAAAATTAAATTATTTTTCTCAATTGTTTTCTCATCATGTTTGCTTTGTTTGGAATTATCATTTGATGTCTTCTTATTTGTAGGTCCCATATAATAGTCATTACCCCATCGGACATTCTTTGAGTTGACAATGTTAATGACATTTCCCGTAGCTGTAAAACAATATTTGTTTTAATCAAGTGATGCTTGTGACTCAGCACTTGTTGATATATTAAAATACTGGTGTTAAAAGGGTGTGGTTTGTACTCTAGTAATCTGGGTTTATTACCTACTTACAAATTGACAGCGGAACTTAAGCTAAAGAGTTTTGTTATTGTTTGTTTGACTGCACTAATCTATGCTGATCTCAAGAAAAATTGGTCCTTTTTCAAAATTTGTTCCAAAGTCAAAGTCAAAACATTTATTTCCTTAGACGCTTATGCATACATGGACAGTGTTAGATTTTTGTTATTAATTTGATTATTTATTGAGGAAGACTATAGGACTATATGTTCCTGCAAGAAAATCTATAAAACATGGGCAATGCCGTGGCGTGTAAATATATTGTATAATCTTGTTTTATAGTATAGAAGAGTGAGGGGCAAATTATACTTATTCATCAAATAGAAACAAGTCTGCAATTCTTATTGAAGAATAAGAATATGGTGAACGGAAATAAAATTATATTTCATGTTATTTTTACATTTAACATTTACTATACCTTGAGTGTTCACATGGCTGCTGCCTATTTTATCCTCTTTCCCAGGTTTCCCTTCCTTTTTATTTGGTTTAAAAAATGACTTCTTGAATTTCGGCTTATCTTTCTTTGGAGCATCGTCATCCGAATCTACAATTATCTCCTCTGGTTCATTGTTAGAGTCAATATTTTCATCGTTTTCATTTTCTTCGGCCTGACTATCCCGGGAGTCAGTTGGGGGAGGATTCTGGCTCTGACGGGGAGGCCTTGGCATAGCATCAGCCTTCAAATTCTTGAACATATCAAATAACTTGTGATGGATGCTAGTCATTGCAAATTATGTAGTTTGTCAATAAAATTTGGACAAAAACTGGGGTTTTCCCTGTTGCGTATTAAGGAAGACACAAAGAACTCTTGAAAGATCTTTCAAGACTTTTTACAGCAGGTTTGTCTTCACATATATAGGTAATTCCCGAATAAAACCTGGTACAAAACAACACAAATTTAATTAATTTGCAAAACAGAACAGAACAGAAGTACAAAATTTTGATAAAGTACCTATTCTAAGCAAGCTAGGCAAGCCAGTGTTGCCAGTCGGTCTTATCAGAAATTACCTGAAATACACTAAAATGTAACCTTTTTGTATAAAAAGTAACCTTTCATATTTTTTTACTGGAAAGGTATTAAAAGTTAGAATAGAATATTAGTTGTATTGACTTACTAGTCCGGTCAATTTAGACCAAAAAATGAGAGTGAAGTTACATAAAGTCCCAACAAGCTGAATTCCCATGTAAGGAATTTTTTTTTATTCAAGGTCAAAGGTTACAATAATGAGTTTATCGCGATTTTCAGCAAAACGGTAAGTTTTATCATAAAAGTACCTGAGACAAAATTATAGATCATAAAATGATCTATAAAGAATGTATGAATACTTTTTTTCATACGAGCCACCGTTTCTGAGATAATAACGATTCAATAAGTATAAATCTAAATTAAAAATTTTAGAAAATCCCCCGATTCCAATGTTTTATTTTCCTTAAATGTAAAACACCATAATATTTAGTAATGTTCACGCGATGCTCTTTCATTTGATACCCCACTCGAGTATATTTGCAGATTTTCGGTTATCCTTCCCCACTCTCACTCCCATTACTTTTAAACGGCTCAACCGATAGACTTTTCTATCCTGTAATTTGGTGTAAAAATGACGATTTTGACCGGAAGTGGACATATTGGTGTAAGTGTGAAAGAGTACAACGTGTTGTTCCCTATGTACTTGGAGGGAACTTCCCTCAGATGTTGTTCCAATAGAGACACAAAATACATAGACGGCTATGATTTTTCTTAGAGGTCTGTGGTTTTAGTTCTACTACTAACGAGGTCTATCAACATGAAACATTCTAAAACGAGCGTTCCGTTTCACGTTGCTTTTATGTAAAAAATAAAAAGTTAATTCTACATATTCCGAAAAATCACCTAAAAGTAACCTTTTCAATAGTGTAACCTAAAAGTAACCAAAGCAGTTCAAAAATCACCTAAAAGGTTACAAAAGTAACCTTCTGGCAACACTGAGGCAAGCAGATAAACAAACAGGAAAACCTACTTCAAAAATCAAAATGTTTTGACGTCATGGATTGGTTTTGATTTTGACATGACATTTGTTGACTTAGACTTCACAAGTAATTGACACTGACTGCAATGTAGCATTCCGTTTTCGATATTATGCAATTTTAAAAACCAAGAGGCAGCAGGCAGAATCAATTAACTCCTTTTTGCTGGATGTGTCGCCAAATAATTTGATCTTTGGTATATTATTTAGCTAACGAATAGCAAAAAATAATAATAAAACGTAGTGATTATATACTCTCTGACGAATAGCTTATAGCATACCTACGTTCAAGTTCAGTTCATTTTACAAAACGGGATTTACTAACGTACACCAACTAGAGATGTTTCATTAATACATAATACAAAACTAGTGTGACTAACAATATGTTGATATTTGATTTTTTAAGATAGATAGTTCGGTAGGTACATAAAAGATTTTTTAATAATAGTACAACACTTTTAGCAGAAGAAGTCGCCATAGTCATCCATCATACATTTTTACGTTTAGAGAAAGCACTTGTTCTAAGCGCATTAGACGTAATAAAAATTCCCACATCTTTGAAATAAAAGTCGAGTGTGCTCTCACTTAACCAACACGGCTCATCTCAGCTCAGCAGATCAAAATTACCAGTTGGGCTGTGATCTAGAAATTGGTGGTAGCTGTTAGAAGGTAAGATAGGGAAGTAGAAAATGATGCATGACGTTGTTTAAGTGAATAATACCTATGGACCAATATTTTTAAACATAATGCAAATAAATGAATAGGGGTC
Organism: Gymnoscelis rufifasciata; assembly: GCA_929108375.1. Lineage (NCBI taxonomy): Eukaryota > Metazoa > Arthropoda > Insecta > Lepidoptera > Geometridae > Gymnoscelis > Gymnoscelis rufifasciata. The sequence goes on from OV815303.1 coordinate 12,095,198, forward strand.
TCAGAAAAACATTCATCACCAGTTCCCCATCGAATTGATGAAACTGGTTGATTTTTGTATGCTACCTACCTATTTTTTATCAATTTTTCTATTTTGTACCTATATGTCTATATTGATTTCTTATTTTTTTGGTTATATCTTTTTGTATTGTTTTGTTGTTTGAGGCTTTATTAATGAGTGTTGTGTTCGCCTATTATAGGCCTATTATTCCATAGTTAATAGTATTTTAATTATTTTTTTGTAATACGTGCTTGTGCCATTATGGTGGTGTTTGTGGTAATAAATAAATAAAATAAATAATCTTTCTTGAAGTACAGGTTTTGTGTAGTTTGGTATATACATACCTATCATTTTTGTAGGGGTAGGTAGGTAGGTATTTTAAACCTTTGAACTTGTATATGAATATGAATTTCTTACATGTAAGTATATGAATTTCTAATGTAAAACTATAATACAAAAATAAATTTATCAGTAAAAGTTAGCTAAAAGGTAAAATGTTGAGAATTTCATGGACGGAGCACCGCACAAACGAGTCAATTCTTAAAGAACTTGGCATTGGAACGCGACTGTCTACAATCTGCATGCAGAGAGTACTAAAATTCTTCGGCCACACTGTCAGGCGTGACCCGAACAGCCTAGAGAGGCTGATAATTACTGGCAGTGTGGAAGGAAAGAGAAGTCGAGGCCGCTCACCTACACGGTGGACCCACACAACACAGGACGCTACAGTTGGCACTCTCCAAGCATCAATACAGTTGGCTCAGGACCGGAGTCGATGGAGAGAAGTGGTGACGAAGCTGATGAGACGCCATAGTCACGTCCCTTAGTCATGAGGTTACGACTAAGACTAAGAAGAAAAGGTAAAATAATCCACGGAATAAGAGAAAATAAATCAGAAGAATACCTGGAAGGCAATTCTCGCGCTTATGATATTGAAAATAATAGCCGCTAATCACTCAAATAATTATATAACGTGACATGATGGCAGTCACTTCGAACAAAACTAGTGCAAAAAGATGCAGTCAGATCGGTCACACATCCCAGTACCAGCCTTGCGCAACGTCGCTAACGTCATAAAAATCACGTTTGTTTTATGGGGGCCATTATGTCTGTCTACCTCTATATAACAATACTAGCTGTGCCCCGCGGTGTTACCCGCGTTATAATGTATTTTCCCGCGGAATGATGTTTTCCCGCGGTAAAAAGTAGCCTATGTTATTTTTCAGGCTCTAGAGATTCTGTGTACCAAATTTCATTTAAATCGGTTCAGTAGTTTTCGCGTGAAAGAGTAACAAACATCCATACATCCATACTTACAAACTTTCGCCTTTATAATAGTAGTAGGATGTCTCTATCTATGACGGTTCATCTATGAGACTCCCTGTCTATGAGATACAGCTTGGGGACAGACGACGAAGTCTTAGTAAAGGGTCCCGTTTTTTACTCAGGGGTCCAGTTTTAATAGAGCACCTTTTTTAAAATAATCATTAAACTTTATCAAAATAATATTTTTCTTGGCGTCAGTGATAAACATATTTTAAGTAACTATTTAAAAATAAAATCAAGAGCAAGGGCCAGTTGTGAACAATTTTCAACTCATATAAAATATATGGAAGTGAAGAAGACTTGTCTAAGCACTTATTTTACCTAATCCTAAAGAATTTTAATTTCGATTTTTAAATCGATTTTGTTTATAATTTTCAGTTAATTCTTAACTAATTTAATTTTAAATGCAATTCAATTTCTACAGTGTTTTTTTAAATAAGGTGACTTTTATGGTTTTCACACACATTTACCTATTACATCATAAAACAACTAGTTTCAATTGGCGCCGGGTCCATAAAGATACTATGCCAAAATGCACTGACGTTCCAAAGGAACAAACAACAAAATGTGCATCCGCCAAAACTTTCAGTTATACAACTATTGTCAAAACTTGAAAAAGCTCAAATCTTTTAGCGTCAAAATGCGCAATGACCAATGACTAAAATGTAACGGTAACAAAAAGTCTAAACGCGCCATAGAAAGAACTTGTCAATGACAAAATGTGCAATAGCAAATATAACAACACCTACTTGCATTGTTATTTATTTTATGAATTATTTAAATTGTATGGGAAAACAAACTTTTACTTCCTAGAAATGAATAAGTAGATATAGTTAAATATAATATTATAACCCATCTGTAACACGGATGAATAGCGAAGCAACATGGACTCCAGGTGGTGGCAAAATTATGATTGTTGTACACAAAGCGTACCTAGTAGGAAGACACTTCCAAAAATCATCCTAGGTAATTTATTTATAAAAATACTGTACTGTATTAAATTTTCTAGTTGCTTCAGGTCAAATATTTGTCCATTGCAGTTTCCGTCACATTACTTTTCAAACCTTGCACATCAAGTCCATGAAACAATTTTAGTATAATGATAATTCCAACATCTGCTCTTTATGCAAAATGCACATTCTGACGCTGGATCATTTCATCGCAGATACATTCATGGCATTTGCTCATTTTGTCGTTGAGAATTACACATTTTGTCGTTTGTTCCTTTGGACCGTCAGTACATTTTGGCATAGTATCTTTAAGGACCCGGCGCGGCGCCATAATATTGCGCACAGAACGATGGTAATGTATCGAAAGTCTGAACCAAAGATAGGAATAGGTAGATATAGATAATATACCTATCTAGAAATATTTAGAAAATATATTTATTTAAATATAAATATTTATACCTATCTAAATATAGGAACGTAATTAGAGACTACAGCATGACACTTCTAATAAACTGTTGTTTGTTAGTTATAATAATAAATCATTTATCTAAGGCCCATATAAACATATACCTTATAGACTAACATACATAAAACTATAAATCTTATAAACTAAACTAAAGTGTCAGCATCGTGGATCATCTGTTACGGCGGCGGTTTCGCCTTGCAGTGTAGGCGACCGATGAACCGTCGAAACTTGACCCATTGCGGCCAAAACTGCTCATTCAGGAACGTCGACAGATGTTGAGTTGGATGGAACCCATAAATGAACCGAAGCTCACATTTTTGCGAGATTCCAACCTTTCGACGCGAACCAAAAATGCAGTCTTGGTTCGGATGTGTATTCTGCCACAGCCTCGGAGTTATACTGGTTATACCAATGTTTATTGATCTGCGAATCTATCGTGGGAAGTTCAATAAATTATATAGGTAGTAATGAATATAATGAATTGAAAATGCGCTAACAAATCCTCCTTTCTAGACTTTCTCTTTTTAAAATAAAACCTTGACTCACGTCATTTATGCAATATTTACATAATTTTAACTGAGCTTATAAATTTTATTTTATTTAAACTATAAACTATAAAACTTTGTGTTTTATGATGGATTACAACAAGGCAAAAAAAACATCAATAAATCTAACAGATTGGCTGAAGTTAAATTTTGTTAATGTAATTTACGCTAAAAGTGAGCCGGAAGTAGTGAAAGCATGTAATTGTCCAGGGTCGGCCGCGGCTGCCGCAGCGCAGGATCAAGTTGACCCGTGTGCCCCGCTCAGCAAAGCCGGAGGGGGCGACGCCCGGGTGGAGGAACCACTCAAAAAAGGCGAATGTTCTATTCACACACAATCAGGTTCAAAGGCTTCCGCCGGCGACCGGGGAAAGACTGGCGCTGGTGTTACCGGCTCTCGATCCGCAAGATTCTGCTCCAAGGAGGAGCTGCCGCCAAGTGCTAAGATCCCGGGCCTTCTCCGCCACATCCACAACGCGGCACGGCTCAGATTGCCACAATGTTTTGAAGGTGCGACTTGTTCCATGAAGCAGAGCTCAAGTAACAACTGGGTCATTGGACATTCCCTGGCATTCAGTTCTGTTTCCCCGGGAGGATACAGATTTCTACTATCTTACTGCGATAGAAATAAGCCTTCTGGTGTACCGTATTTTGTGATGGAAGCGGCACCTGGTGGACAGATGAGCTGTGAGTTTCGGGTGGGCCCTACTAAATGGACAAGAGCTACGGTGGTTGCGCAAATAGCTGATGCAGAATTTTACAGCTTTGAAAGTATTTTTGATGCTTACTTCAGTAACTTCACCACATCTGTGATTGCTGTGAATAAGGAATTTATTGCAATGCACTTTCTACAGGTGACATTTATTTATTTATAAGTTTCAATCGAGTATTTAATTTTCGCTAATAAAACGTATTAGTTTTAATTATTTTTTAAATGAGAACAGATGATTAGAGCAGGCCAGGAATCGCACCTTTAAATTAATAATTTAATATGATATTTTTTAAAACCTAGGCGCCTACTTAAAAATGTGTCACTTGCTTTTGTATGAAACAAGCGAGTATGCCGTAAACAATAAAGTAAGCAAGCCGTGGCGCGAAAAAAAACACTCGGTGCAGGTTCTTCGCCAATTGTTGTATATCCTAGCTAGGCTAAATGTACCTATATTCGTATAATCACTTAAATAATGGTACTTTCAGGCAGTAACGAACAATCTATCCATGGGGGCGGAGGTGGTCGCGCGAGCTCAGATGTCGGAGCTTAGCTCGGCGTCCGCGGCGGCGCGTTACGCCACAGAGAACCAATCCCTGAGTGCGACCCTGGGCAACCGAGGCGTGGACCTGTGCTACGCTAGGGCTATAACGCCTTTTCTAACCACTGCTGCTCTGCTTGAGGTACGATGTAGTCGGTTAAATGAATCTGTAGAGGTACAGTCAACATCAAAAGAAACTCATGAAATAGGGTCCCAAATTATTCAGTAAATTAAGTCAAAAGTTACTGACTATTGTAGTTGGTTATAAATAAAAGAAAAAATAACGTGGCATAAGTGATCCCATTTATTTTGATCCTCGGAGTTATATTGATCATTTTCTTTTGAGCAGTTAAAAATTCATTTGAAATTGACACTTTCGTATGTCTTGTTACATCCGGCACGCCACACTAGATGTTGTTTTGACACGTTGATTTTGATCACTTACTTTTGATATTGACTATACTTGTCTTAAAATGGGGTTATGCTTCGCCAATATACCCATTGGTAGGTATTCTGTAACCAGATTAACGATATTTTTAATCACGGCATTTCTCAGAGAGACAGCTAAGCTTACAATAGTAATTCGATTTACTATTGTGTGTGGATTAGGTACTTACAGCAGCCAATTTATGTGCCTATCATATTAAAGGTCCACTTAAGATACCATAAAACAATACAGGTCTACGTACAAGGTTTTTTGAGACCCCAAAGCTAGCAGGTATATAGGTAGGTAGCGGCTAAGTAGAGTAGTTCTAAAAAAGAGTGAAATCCACAATGTTTATACTAGAAATAAGATTAAACTACAAATCCCTACATTTAGATTACGTAAGGTTAGGAAGTCTTTTAAGGGAAATTGTGTCCGTTTTTATAATAAGCTACCGCAGTTTATAACTGACGTACCCATTCGAAAGTTTAAGCTTTTAATTATTCTACAGAAGACTATATTCATCGGTCATTCATAGGTTCTTCGGTCGCCTACACTGCAGGGCGACACCGCCGTAACAGATGATCCACGATGCTGACACTTTAGTTTAGTTTATAAGATTTATATTTTTATGTATGTTAGTCTATAAGGTATATGTTTATATGGGCCTTAGATGCCTGAAATAAATGATTTATTATTATTATTATTATATTAAAGATGAGATAATGCTTGGACGGATGTAGCTCCGTTCCACTAGGATGGTCAAAATAGCTGAATTTTGTTTTTTCTTCCGTTATGTGCATGTTTGACTAGCATTTGTTGCTGAGTTGTGCTAATAGCTTCTCAACTCAGTGTAAAAAAATTGAAGCGAACTGTTATTTCCTTGATTATTATTCGTTTTTATTTAAATTAGCTTAAAGTTGACCTGTCCATGTATGCATAAGCGTCTAAGGAAATAAACGGTTCGACTTTGACTTTGACTTTGTAGCTACAGTATTTGGGATGACGCGTAGATTTTGTGCACGGGGTCGTCTCTCCCCGCTCGTTAGGTGCACTCATGTATTAATAATGTAATCAAGTGGAAATATAAATAATTTATTATGGAACCTGAACTTATTTTGATTCCTGATCTTAAGAAGATAGAAATACATGATCCTTACAAAGTTCCAAGTGCCTAGACAATAATGTAATCATTATTGTCTAGGCACTTGGAACTTTGCTCGCAAGGAGTTAGTAAATTATTTATTAAGAATCATTATAGACGCCAAATTAGAACTAGGACCTCAATCTATCCATAACACAAAAAGGATCTCTAGAATCAATTTTTTTTACAGGTGGGTTTTGCAGTAAAACGTTCAGTGGCCACACTAGCTTACGAGTGGCGCCACGACGACTGGGCAGTGCGGGGGTCCGCCGACTCAGATGGCCTGGTGGGCGCCACTTTAGAACGTAACCTGGGCGGCCAACGAGCCCACCTATCTTGTGCCATCTCAGCACTACTCAACCACCCCAACGATAAATTCCGTCTCGGCTTCAATATCACAGCTGCCATCATCTAGTAGTTAATCTCTTTCATACAAGGTGTACTATATTTCTCTATACGTACTATATAGGTATTAACAGACGTTCTTCAGCAATTTTACAGTAGTATATCAGAGTATAGCTAGGTAAAGGGTGATTAGTAAATTGTGCAATGTTGGGCGAATCGCGTCTAAAATAAAGCTATAAAAAGCTACATTTGAAAATAAAAAAATCCGTCTACTTAACTAAAATAACTTTTTTACTCTATAACGTATATAAAGTACTTAATTGATATAAGAAAATGCCTCGGGGCATTTATGGAAACATTACTTCAAGTCAAGGTTAGTTTGGTATTATTAACTTAACTCTTTTTTCTGGATTTGCCCTTCAATGCAGGTATTTAAATCTATTATCATGACGTTGAATCTACCAAATGTTTATTTAGGTGCTTAGTAGATTTTATACTAGTTTTTACTATATTTATAGATATAATATTATTGATATTTTAGAATAAACGTATTTTAATAGCTAAGTGTTTTACATTGCAATTTTTCCCTCACCGTTCTTTCTTTTTCTTTTCATCGGCTCCTAAACGTCAAAGAAACTAAACTGGTTTATTCTTCACACTTCCTGTCTTCACTGACTAGGTTTTAAAAATTCATCTGAATGTAACGATAATGTAGGCGTGTATTATCTCACTGCAGACTGAGAGCAAAGAGCCTGGGCAATAAAGAGGATCGCGATACGCCTGCGCGGGAAATAGTGGGCGGGTTGACAAGCCCCACCTTTTTCACCAGTTATGGGAATTAGAACTTTTTTGGGAGAGTATTAAATTCTCTTTGGTGTGAAGGAGGTTGGAGAAAAAAGGTTGGGCGTGCACAGCAAAGGTTGCTGCAGTTTGATCGCGCGCGCTACCGCGTTTGGTAGGTTAGGTTTTCAGTGATGCTGATGGAGCGCCTGGCTGACTTCGTGAGTAAGTCCTTGGAGGGTGGCGAGCTGCCTGCGCCGCCGTCGGAGCCCGACCCTGACGAGGCTGACGATGTGGAGGTGGATATCACGGAGCTGGACGAGAAGCAGCCCCCGGCGAAACGGCCAAGGAATTGGCTGCTATCACCAATTCCATTGCAGCATTGCAAGAGGGAGACGGATGATGATGATGATCAGAGACAAGGTGTGTAGTTTTGAATGATGCCTATGTCTATAGTCTTTTCTGAAAGGAATAATAAAAAAAAAACAAGAAGGTACATTAATGTAATGATGATATTATAATTTTACGTGATATCATCGTAGAATGTAAAACCTTCCTCTAGACTCACTATATTGCTGATATTTTTTTTTAATTTGGTGAGTTATTAACTAGGTGTGTTATACCTTGGTTAAGAGTGAACTCAAAACACTTATTGAAATCATAAGATACCGACCGTGTCTTTTGTAGTAAATTGAAAAAAGTTTACAGATAGGCAATTATGCTACATTATCGACATACCACACGAAAGTATTACTTAGTATTATGGTTACTTGTCATATCTTCGAAGCGATAAAAGTGCGGACACAGATGCCAGATAATAATAATAATAATAAATGTATTTATTACAAAAGGAAGTACAAGTAGTTCATAAAAAGCTTCTTAACTATTAACATAAAAAAATAAACCGTAAATCTTCCAAGGCCAGATTCGACAACTCCTCGCTCTAAGTTAAATAACTTGTACTAAGATGCGAGGCCCGAGGGCTCATACCTTTAGCCCTTACAAAATAAATTAAGATAAATGTTCTTATCCGTGTCATACGTGTATACCTACTTATAATAATAATAATAATCATTTATTTCAGGCATCTAAGGCCCATATAAACATATACCTTATAGACTAACATACATACTTAAAAAATATAAATCTTATAAACTAAAGTGTCAGCATCGTGGATCATCTGTTACGGCGGGTTAATATACTTATGAAATGAACTTGTTAAGAAGTTTTGAACTGTTTTCTGGCTTAAAATAGAAATATCTCCACGACACAGGCAGTGTGCCTAGTGTGGAGACTAACGACAAATATTAAGCACAAAATTGTATTAGTAAATAAATATATTTTTCATTTTTTCATTTTTTTTCATCCAAATTACAAGAAAGGCTAAACAACGCTGCACGTTGATCCTCCGTCGGTAATATATCGCCGCCCGGCGCGGCCCCACGGCATCGGCACGGAAAACCCGCTGTCGCTCGTCGTTTGAAGTAATATATACTACTTCCTTCTTAACCCCCGACAAAAAAGAGGGGGGCTATAAGTTTGACGTGTCTGTCTGTCTGTCTGGGACATCAAAGCTCCCGAACGGGTGGAGCGATTTCAATTTAATTATTTTGTATGTAAGGTGAGTTTCGCGCGAGTGTTCATAGATGTTTGATGAAAATCGGTTGACACGTTTAAAAGTTATGAGGGTAAAAGTGGGGAAGGAAAACCGAAAATCTGCAAATATACTCGAGTGGGGTATCAAATGAAAGCGCATCGCGTGCACATTATAAAATATTATGGTGTTTTACTTTTAAGGATATTAAAGCATTAAAATCAGGGGTTTTTCTTAAATTTTAAATTTAGATTTATTGTGCATGAATCTTTATGCGGTTCACTGAATACATCTACTTACAAAGTTTCAACAATAAGTATAGTTCTTATAGTTTCTAAAAGTGGCTGGGACGGACAGACAGACAAACATAATGAATCCATAAGGGTTCCGTTTTTTTATTTAATTATTAATAATTAATTTAATAATGTTAATTGTTATATTTTTGTACACAAATAAATATTTTCTTTCTTTCTTTCTAAATTTATAAGTGTAGTAGTGGTGTGTTGTACGAATATTAATGGATTTTTCCCGCGGTAAAAAGTACTAAATCTCATTTAAATCGGTTCAGTAGTATTTGCGTGAAAGAGACAGACAGAAACAGTCTTACGCAGATATAAAAAAAAAATGTATGTATTTAGTATATCCGTCACCTAACACCCATAGTACAAGCTCTGCTTAGTTTGGGGTTAGGTGATGCTGTATGAGTAGTCCGGAAATATTTTTATTTATTTTATTTATAATATTTGTATTAATTTCGTAATGTTAAAAATTAGTTATAAAATATGTTACAATATATTGTCAGCTCGGTGAAGGTCGATGTAGGTTCGGATCTTAGACTACTACAATAAAGACTATCAAAAGGTTTAATTAAGTTTAATTTATTAATTAACTTTCTTAATTATTATGCACGGGTTCACGGTAGCTAAATGCCGCTTCCAACCACAGTTTTGCAAGTCTGTCAATAGTAGCGGACCTCCTATGGATGAAATTATGATAATGATCCAAAGCGCACGGTAAATTAAACCACGATAATTAGTATTACCGTGATAAAACCATTTAAACTAAAAGCTATGCTAAGCTCTACTCGACAAGTTACAGCGCCGCCGTCCCTTGAGAGTGCGAGAGAAACTGGGGGACTGGGGCTAGAGACAGTCGGTCAATTGAATTAATAATACCTAAGTCTAAAAAAATAAAAGTTTTATTTTGATAACATTTGTTTAAGTTAAATATTTTATTTTGCGCAAAATATTCCGAAGGAAAAATAGGATTATTTTATTGTTAGTTGATGTTTGTCTGAAAAACTAAGACATAACAAACGCAGCTTATTTTGAGTATGCACGCAGGTTATATAATATTATTAATACTATTATTATCAACTATCCCTATAAAATTTGTGTACTTCCAATTCTTAAAAATTATATAAATACATTGCTTATTATGCGGCCAAATCTTATTTCCATTTCCGTTGCATCCGGTTTCAAATCACAACGATTCTAAAGAAGTTTCACTTCAAAAAATAGATAATTGTCAGAATAAGAAATGACTAACAATTAACAGAATTAAACCAGCGTTTTGTCAATAAGCTAGACTCTGCTGGATTTGGTATCAAACAAGTCGATTTTGGGTTTATCAGTTTTAACTGATAAACCCATTAAAATGAAGAAGAGGCTCTGCAAAAGTACGAGTTTTGTCTATAATTTGTATCGCAAAAAGGGGTTCCAATCCAATAGGATGTCTAACGGGTCTACTAGGGATCCTCAATCTAATTGTATTTAAAAGTTTCGAGTCATGGTATTGTGATGTCACTTTGACCAATCTTACACAAAAACGATAGGTCAGCTTTTTTCCGTCTTTCCACTAACTTAACACTAACTAGAAGATTTTTTTTTTGCAATTATAGCGTAGTGTTGGGCTTAGGCTTCCCCCATATCCCTCCAAGTATATACATTATATGTACATGTATAGTAATAAACTTAAGAATAGTACGCGAAAATACTATATTTGTATACAATTATTAGATGAATGTATACAATGTGTATTTTCGAACTTTAATCAAACGAAACGTGCGGATACACGACATAAATTTATCGATAAATATCGGATTAAAAAAAAATTATTTGTTGGCTATTTAAAAAAAAAGCCGATATAATATTTTTTTTAATGAAAACTACTTCACCTGGTTTTTTCTTCGTTTCTGTTTGAGTAAACAGTGTATTTTATTCAAAGTAGTCTAATTTGAAGCTAGATAGTTTACCTAGCTAAGAAAATCAAAGGAATTTCGTTACCAAACCTATTGAAAATATTGTTTTTTTGTAGAAATTAAAAAAAAACGATTTTTATTTTATTTTTGATCTGCAACTTTTAAATTGGATTATTGAGGTGTACTTTTTTGCATGTTGTATTAAATTTCATAATTTATTCTACCAATCTCTTCCAAAAAGTATGGGTCTACCTCTTATCGTTTTCATGTTATTAGCCATTTGTATTAGGTACTTTCTGCCTTGTACAAAGATCAGCAGACAACAAATTATGTAATAAAACAAGGCACGATAAGATGAAACAGAACGAAGCTTTTGCTTAACAGTGGTATATAAACGGTGGATAAAGATAAGATTAAGTAAAATAAAATTTTAATTGATAGTTATATATCAATTAATTTATTGATTGTTCAAAATGTCTACCATTTTTCTCATTGCATATCGTTGAACGTAAAGCCACACTGCGAGTTGTGCTTTTTAGTACATCACGATCGTTTCTTATTTACACATTGAATATTTTGAGTGCGCCTTTCGTATGTCAGCCGTAGTGTGCGAGTAACGGAACGCTGTTAGACCCTATAAATGACTGGAAGTACCTTAAAGGTTAGATTCTTTACTGAGTATCAAAAAATGCAGATTTTGCGGCATAAATGGCTGTATCTTTTGTTTGGGTTGGCTTAGAAGTTTTATTTCTATACAGCTACAAGGGATAGTAGACTTGAGTATTTCATATGAATTTAAGCTTGATACCTTTACGTGTTTCTGCGAAAAAATGGTCTTGACAGACAAACGGACAAGAAAGTGATTCTTTAGGTTCCTTACAATTTTTATGGTATTTTTATGGTTTCGTACCTTGAAACGTAAATATCATGGAACGAAACCGTAAAAATTGTAAATGCATGCACATAGTGCAAAAAAAATCTCTTATCTTGTATACCTACTATAAAAATGAATCGCAAAATGTGTTGGTAAGTGCTTTTCTTACAACACCTGGACCACTTCGACCAATGATTTTTTTAAATGCTTGTATAAGTCTAAGGATGGTATTATCTCTCTCGCCTAGAGAGAAGTCCCTGTGTCCCAGCAGTGGAAACGTTAATAGGGTGATGATGATGATAGAACTTGATCAGTCTAATATTCCACGATCCACGATTCCGGGATTGCCGATCCGAAACGGGTCGTCCGGTGTGGATCCGCCTATAGTCTATAGCATGTTGAAACGTCCTTACGTTTCAATATACCTACATAGGTGTTCCGTTTGTTGTTTTCTCCATTGGATAAGGTGTACGAACGACGAACATGGTGCTTAACTTGAGCTACCACTATACTTTGATAGCTGGATGTCTTTGTAGTCCTTATACCTAAGTATATCAAATAAAATAAAAAAGCCTTTATTCTAATGCAGTATAAAAAATAAAATACATTGACAAACTTGCATAACTAGTAACTATCTATTATTCTATTATTAATTTTCACCATGATCACTTTCCTCTGCAATAGTCGACTCAGCGGCGTAGGCCTCCCCTATTCTCTTCCAAACTTCTCTATTCCTCGCTTTTGTAATCCACGCTGGTCCTCCTATTTTTGATAAAATATCGCTCCACCTTGTTTTTGGTCATCCCTGCTTCCTTTTTCCTTCCAGGGGTACCCATTTTGTTACTCGTTTTGTCCATTTATCGTTAGCCATTCTACATACATGCCCATATATATCCCCATGTATATCAAATAAACTTGACAAATACCTTATAAATAATACAGGGTACAATGGGCGGCCTTATAGCTGTGAGCGATCTCTTCAAGATTTTGATTTTATTTTTATTATGTGAATATTTAACTATGGAAGGTTCTAAAACTGATAGGTTCACAAACAACGCCTTTTTAGGCGTTGAAATCATGAAATATGTGTGAGCACATTTTATTTTAGGACTACATTTATAAAGTTTTAAGCCGTTATGACTATTAATATACATTACATAGTATTTTCCCCACACAAACTTTCATAACAGTATTTCGCCTAAATAAATATTTCCGGACAATCCACACAACAACATCTAGCCCCGTGGTAAGCTCTACGCTTGTGTTACGGGTACTAAACATCTGATATTACTGAATATATACTTAAGTTCATAAGATTTATATTTTTATGTATGTTAGTATGTAAGGTATATGTTTTTATGATATATTAGATTTCTGAAATATTTTTTTATTATTATTATTTTATTATAAATAGACATACATTATTAAGATACTTTTTACTATACATATTTGTTAAACATGTGAATAAAATCCCAGACCAAGAGAGAGTGCTTGCTAGAACATACAAACACGTGATCCCCCGGCGGGAATCGAACCCGCTTCCTCTTGCGCCGTAAGCGGGCGCTGCCCATACGCATTCACTGATAAAGATCGAGTTTTGGTTTATTTTTAATATAATTTAATTCAAAGAGCAATTATCTCGAAATCCCAAGCATCTCTGACCACAAACAAAAATATTTCATACTAGTGGCCCGCCCCGGCTTCGCACGGGTTTTATCCAATTTTTTTTCTCGATTTTTTCTCGCCTTTTAAACCTTTCCTAGACCTCCACGAACATTTCAAGACTATGATAAGATAAATCCGTTCAACCATTCTCGACTTTTAATCAGACTAACGAACAACAATTCAAAAACAACTTCGCCACCCATTTTCACCACTTTCAGGGTTGAATTATAAAAGGTGGAAGTGAATCAGTTAGTGCATCCATTGTGTCGGGAGTGACGCGGCTTACGCTATAGATGAACGTGCCGCGTAGAGATTGCCATTTTTAAATTCGTAATATCTTAATGCATTTTCTCTGTCCAGTAGTTCCAATAACTTTTTTTACAATTGCCTGATTGTATCAAGCATTGGAACGAACTTTTCATCTTATAAATATCTGTATTGTGTCGATCGATTCTGAGAAATATTTAAGTTTTGCATGATTGTTAAAGCTTTTCTAATTTTATGGTTTTCTAATTAATAATTTGTTCTAAATTTATAATATGTATAAGCAGTCAATGTGTCCAACATGATTTTACCAATAACAGATTTAAATATAAATTATAACGCTTACTTTTTTTATTTTAAGTAGCTATCATCAAGAACATAATCTACATTTTAAGTAATTACTGTACATTTTTGAAGTGAAACTTCTTTAGAACCGTTGTGATTTCAAACCGGATGCAACGTAAAAAACGACAGGTAAGAGACACAAATACAATAGTCGCCTGTAATTAGTGAGCCAGAGCGAGAGAGCAGATGTCGGTGTGTGTATGTATATTCACACTGTTTATTACTTGCTTGTATTTGAGCATTTAACGTGTGTTAGTGTATGTGAAAACTACGTGAGCTAATACTACTGTACACTGTATGCGGCTGCGTATTACAGCTTTTTAGTAAGATGTCAGCGTGGTGTGTTATTATCAAACAGTGTGTTTGTGACTATCTTTATATCTTGTTGTGCTAAATAATAAATTTTATAAGATTCCGAAAACGAATGCCGAAATGTGTCGTCAATATCGAAGCAAAAAAAATGAAAATAAAATTAAAATGAAAAAAAATCCAGAAACTGAAAATATGGAACTTGAGTAATAGATTATGTAACATATTATGTTAAATAAAATATAATATATCTTTTAAAATTAATCAAAATACTTTCATTTTTAAACAATGAAACTTTGTAATTATCCTACCCTTTATATATTCATCTCATTCTTTTGTCGATTTACTGAAGTTTCACTTCTATCGTGTGTGAATCGCACACACACCTTTTTTTTGTTTTCTTTGTTTTACCTTCTAGAGACTTTTTTGACTTTACTTACCTACCTGTGACGAGACGAATGCTTCAGTCAACAGTCAAACCCATAAATGGGCACGTTCTTATATTTTCTATAAAAATGGACACAAACATTTATCTTTATTTTATGCTAAAAAAGAAACAGATCGTTAACGAATAGACGTTGACTGTCGCAGCAAAACAGATAGTCACAATCAGCTTTGCAGTACAAATCAATCAAGCTACATTTCGCGACGGCCAGTCGTTCGAGGCAATCTCCCAAATTGAAAGCTCGCTTTTTATACGGCAATTATGTAAATGGAGAGATTATCCGTGGGCGGCGCCAAGCCACACCCAACCCCTTCCTCCTCTCGTCTCCTAAGACCTTCTTGAGGTGATTAATTACCCCCCACTTCCCCTTTCGCGAAGTGTCGGTGATTTATTTGATTGAGAAGTCTTTACGGATACCATTAACGGCTTATTCATTTCGTTTTGTCTCGCGCAGAAAGGTCTTTAATTTAATTGATGGTGCTTTAAAACTGTTATTGATGGTTGGATCGTTTGTAGATTTGGATGGTAATTAATTTGGATGTTCTTGTTGTGGTTTGGATAAGTCGGTTTTTAATCTGATAGATATCTGTTGTATTTGGCAGAGTTTTCTCTTAATACATCTCTACTTAAGTTGTTGTCTTAAGTAAGTCCTGACTGAAAACTAGAAATCTACCTGTGCCTTATAAAAAAAAGCCTTATGTTTTTATCAGGCAGATTGGGAGAATGTTGAAAGTTTCTATGTTAATACACTCTCCAGAAAGTTGATGTTTTCGAGATAACACGGTTTACAATCGAGGCGATATGCTCAGATAACGAATTCTAAGAGCCATTCCGGTCGTATAAGGCCGTAAGTGAAGGTAAAGTCGAATTTAACATTTTGGATACAGAACCAAATGGGTTCTATATTTTAGTGGATGTTTGTATGATGTTATTTTATATATGGTTATTATATAATGATTTACGATAAGAGATAGTGAATCCAGAGGAAAATCTTAATTATGTGAAATTTGCACTCGTGTGAATTCATGACGGGTACCTTAATTAAGGAGGACAGCGGACTGACCTTACTAAGGGCCTGCTTCACCAACTCCGAGTTTAGTTAGACAATTGTTAAAACTTAGATCTATTTCGCTCAGTAACATATTAGAAGCGAGAGAACTCCTAGCATAACTATCCATTGACATTGACACGTATAATTGACGTAACATGTAATCTGTGATATAACATAACTAACCATTGCTTAGTTTACTCTAATTTTATGAAATATATGCCTTAAGACTAACTCTTGGGTCTCTTAATAACTAATAATATCTTACACAATGTAAACAGTATTATCTAAATTCAAACAAGTCCTTATTCCAGATTCCATAGATAAATCTCCGAGCTCTGGTAATGGCGGCGGCAAGCAGCGGCGGTCTCGCACGAACTTCACACTGGAGCAGCTGGGGGAGTTGGAGCGGCTGTTCGATGAGACGCACTATCCAGACGCCTTCATGAGAGAGGAGCTCAGCCAACGACTTGGACTTAGCGAAGCTAGAGTACAAGTATGTTTTATATATTTATATATTTTTCGGAAACGTGGTATTTTACCGCGGTAAAAAGTAGCCTATGTGTTATTCTGATATGAAATCTATATTATTGTGAAGTTTCAACAAAATCCATTCAATAGTTTTTGCATGAAAGAGCAATAAACAATCTTACATACTTACATCTCCACAAACTTTCGTGTTTATAATATTACTAGTAAGTAGGATTGACTGGCAATTTAATATACACTTTGACAGTGGAAAAACGGTGGTGGAGAAGTTCAGAAATGTGCTCAAACAATTGAGTTGTAAAACTACGAAAGAGGTAGAAATAAGTCCTGTTTTTGATAACAAAAAAATTAAGGATTGATCTATTTATTAAGATTAAAAGAAATAAGCAGAGGTTTTCTAAACTTCGTTTATTGCTTGACTTGACATTTTTTAAAAAAAACGTTATACTTCATTTCTAATGGGATAAAGTCGCCAATTAAAAAAATATCTATTAAAGTTTAATAATTCCAAAACTATCAAAAATTGTAGAAAATATGTGGGGGAGAAATCGAAGCACAATAACCTCCTACATTGCGCATTTCATTTTGTACTATATTAAATGAATAAACCTGTATAAATAAAACTAAAATTTAAGAAAAACCCGCGATTCCAATGCCTTAATTGCCTAGTAAAACACCATAATATTTTGTAATGTGGACGCGAAGCGCTTTCGCGCTTCGCATTTACACATTTGATACACGCGCTCGTGTGTATCAAATGAAAATTTGATACACACGAGTATATCTCTTCTGGTATAGGTCTTCGTTTCCGAACGAACTAGTAAACACTGATTAAATATTGTCTCACGTTTTTAATTATTTTAATTAAGTTTACTGTGTTTTGCAATCATAAAAAGTATTAAAGTCGGTGGCATAACCTTATAGGAGTGTTTTCTGGAAAAACAGTGCACCATTATCTGGAAAATAGCTGGAAAACTACACAAAACCTATAGTAAATTATCAGCATTAGAACTATAACGGCTAAAACACAAAAAATATGAAAATAAACTGTGAGTAGAAAAATTTAAATAATATGAAACAACTCAGTCACTGTAAAGACGAAAATAGCGTAAACAGCTGATTGTCTGACTGATGCATAGACTACTGACAGTGACAGATAAACGTTATTCGTTCAGAAACTATCTGAACTACGAAAATAATAGAAAGTGTTGCAAACTCACACCAGAAATATTACCACAATAAAAAAATGGCTAATAAAATAATGACTAGACATATGACTAATAAATTAAAAGATACGCTAAATTCAAATGATCTAAAATTAATACAGGATGACTTAAATAAATCGCTAAAGCTGAATCAGCAACTTTTAGAAGAACAAAATGAAAGCGAATATGAATTTAAAAATATATTAGACAAGAACAAGCAATTAAAAGATGAAATGGTTAAAATGGAAGAACAAATCAAAATATTAAAACAGGACAGTACGACGAAAGATAAACTAATTTCTGATCAACGAAAAGACATTCTGCATTATGAAAAAACAAAAACAGAATATAAGAAATTAACTAATATTGTTGAAAATCTTAATGATGAGGTTGATAAATACAAACTTGAAGCAATAAACTTAAAGGAAGAAAATGCTAAAATAATAGAGAAGTTAGAACAAAGAGCAAGCTTTTCTACAAAAGAACAACTATTGAAAAAGAATGAAGGACATGAAGAATTAGACACTATACATGACATAACAAAGGAACTGCTTCAAATAAGAAATGAATTAAAATTTAAAAATTCAGAATTAAAGATACTGCGCAAGAATCGTAAACAAGCTATAAACTCAGATAGAAAACTAAGTAGTGCTGACCAGTCATCGTGCAATCGAGTACAAAAAAAAATGACAGATCTACAGGAAAAATACGAAAACATATTAACAGAGAATACCAATACCATAAAATTACTAGAAGAAAACGAGATCAGACTTAAAGAACAAATAGAGACACTCGAAATGGCATGTTCCACACTAAGAGATTCATATGACAACCTTAGTATAAAAAATTATAATACAGAAAAAGAGAACCACGATCTACTGCAATCTCTACATCAAATGGAAGATGTGCTAAAAGAGTGCGAAGAAACTGTTACAAAGGATGACAAAGGGATAGCGATTCCGAAGGAAAGAAAGAATACAAAAGCAGTGATGAAAATAAAAAACCAAGAAACAGTACTGATTGTTGGGGATGAATGCGCCAGAGGACTAGGAAGTGAACTCAACTTTTACCACTCTGAAACAGCGACGTGTTGTCATGTTTTTCCAAACGTATCGCCAAGCTTCCTACTAAATATAGCTCGTGACATGGCTAAAACACAACAACCAGCAATACTCATGTTGATGACGAGAAGGCTTGACACCACTTACGAGATGAAGCAATATATTAATGGCCTCATCCACTTAAATGAGTTCCTGAAGACAATAAACGTTAAACTAATTTGTCCAAACATACAATATGTGAAACAAGGAACTTTACATTATAGACAACTGAATGAAACAGTCTGCAAATTGAACTTGAAGTTGCACAATTACAGGACATATGACTCGAATGTCGAAATAATGAACTTGAATAGCATCAGCCCTCAAATAACCCAAAAAGCATTCAAGACCATCGTCAAAAGTTTTGTATCCGTTCTAATACAAAATTTTTTTCAGAGTCACTTGACATAGTACGTACAGCGTGCCGTTTACTTCATAAAAATGATATAGATGACAACTACGTAACAATTTGCCACCAAAATGTACAAGGCCTGGAGAAGAAAACCCTGGACCTAAGTATCTTTCTGGAATGTAATAAAATAGATATTTTCTGTGCGTCTGAAACATGGTTGACAAAGCACAACATGGATATTTGTAATATAGATAATTATAAAATTGTGAGTATTAGTAATCGTAAGACTTTCGCACGTGGTAGCGCAATTATTTATATTAAAGACTCTATTAAAGCAAAGAACAGACAAGACATAGTAAAACTCTCAGTAGATAAGGAATTTGAAGTGAGCTGTGTGGAGCTGAATGACATTATTATACTAGTTATATATAGATCCCCATCAGCAAAGGAGAGTGTTTTCATCGATAAACTTGACGAATGCCTATCGAAAGTTAGTGCAAATAATAACAAAACAATAGTTCTATGTGGTGATTTTAATATTAAATTTTCAGTAACTGATGGGAATGAGAATGTTTTGAGTGACGTTATGAATAGTTACATGCTAAAACAATCAATTTTTGACTATACCAGAATAACAGCAACTACAAAATCCTGCATTGACAACATTTTTACAGATGGCACTATTAAGGAAGCAAAGGTTATATTTGGCATTAAATCAGACCACAAAGCACAAATCGTCAAGCTTAAAACCAAGGTTAGGAATACTTCCACAAGTAAAGTTACTAGATGTAGGAAACTAACAAATAGTAGAATATTAGACCTTAAGCAGACACTAGAGAAAGATCTGTCGTGTGATAATACAAATTTTAATACGTTTTTTTCTAAAATCATGCGACACATTAATACTTTTTTACCTATAGAACATAAAAACATCAGAACTCATACACATAAGAAACAAACTTGGATAACTACAGGTATAATGATCTCGAGAAATAAATTATTCATGTTATATGACCTTCTACAAACCTGTAATAATCAAAAACTAAAAGAATACGTAAGAACTTATAGCAAAATTCTTAAACATGTCACCGTAGAGGCAAAAGGAAATGCGCTCAGAGATCGTGTATTAAGCTCAAGTAATATAATTAAAACCACATGGGCCATAATTAAAGAAACATCTGGTAAACATACACAATATAACTCAGAATATATTAAACTGTACCTAAGTAACGGAGAAATAGTGGAAGACAACGTTGAAGTTGCAAATAAATTTAATAACTTTTTTGTAAACGTTGCTCACCAATCTACTAACAAACTACAGTCGAATATAACAGAGGCCTTAAACTATGTTACTAAATACATTGCGAATGAGAAGATGTACTTGCAATCTAAAAACATTATATTTTATGATGCGACGTACTCAGAGGTCAATAAAATTCTTAAGAATCTGAAACCAAAAACCTCAACAGATTACTGGCATTTATCATCAAAAATGATAAGGTCAATTGCCAATGAGATCACTATACCCCTTACTGATGTAATAAATAACTCACTTTTCTCTAGTACTTTCCCAGATATTCTAAAACTAGCAAAAGTCATTCCGCTCCACAAAAAGGGGGATAAACATGATACACAGAATTATAGACCCATATCCTTATTGCCGATATTTAGTAAAATTTTCGAAAGAATTATGTTTAACAGACTAGAACTATATTTGAATGAAAACAAGATCCTAAACAAACGGCAATATGGCTTTCGTAAAGCACATTCAACTACAGATGCTTTATCAGAAGTAGTCAAAAACATACTAGGGGCCTTGGATACTAAACTTAAGAGCTACGGAATTTTTTGTGATTTGTCGAAAGCTTTCGACTGTGTACATCATGATATCCTTCTCTCCAAGCTCGAACGGTATGGCATCGGTGGCACGGATCTACTTCTATGCAAATCCTATCTATCATCACGAAAACAATTAGTACAAGTAAATGGAACAACATCAAATGAACTAGATATAGGTATTGGTGTCCCACAAGGGTCTATTTTGGGGCCGCTATTGTTCCTAATTTATATAAATGACATAAATGCTTGCATAATTGATGAAAATATTGACATTTACATGTTTGCTGACGATATATCCTTATTAATTAACTGTAATAAAAATACGGACATCGAATCTAAATTAAGTAATGTAATCGCAAAAATCACAAACTGGTTTGAGTGCAATAACCTCCTACTCAACACCACAAAAACTAATATTACAAATTTTTCACTAGCTACAAATATAGTAGGTGATAAACAAATAAATATGAAAAGCAGCATTGGTAACAAAATCACAAATAAAATAAAATTCCTAGGCATTGAAGTAGATTCTAAGCTAACATGGAAGTGCCAGATAGATGCTCTAGCAGGGAGATTAAGTTCTGCCTGTTATGCTATTAAGAAGGTTAGGGAACTGTGTGGAATAAATGCTGCTAGGACGGTTTATTTTGCCTACTTTCATAGTCTTATGACATATGGATTATTGGTATGGGGAAACGCATCAGCGTCCACTCGAATTTTTCGACTGCAAAAAAGAGCTGTCAGATCTATTAAAGGCTATAAACCAAGAGATTCTTGTCGAGACCTCTTTTCAAATTTGGGAATTCTGACCTACACTAGTGAGTACATTTTGCAATGTCTCATCTATGTAAAAAAAAATAGACAAAATTTTCCAACTTTGTCGGCAACCCACAGTTACAATACGCGACATGGTAGCAACATTAGGCATATTACATGTAGACTGTCCAAAGTTTCGAAAAGTTATTTGTGTATTGGTGTAAAAATGTTTAATAAACTCAGTGACGAATTAAAAGACCTGAATGTGGATGTTTACAAACACAAACTTAAAGAAACGCTTTTAAAAAAGAGCTACTACACGCTTTCCGAGGCTTTGGAGGATAAACAGCTGATGTAAGAACCGGTATGTTTGTTTACTTAATTTTAGTTTTAGACTTCATTCCATTTATCTTCCAACTCTGACATTAAATTTAATAGATTATTATATAGTTAAATACCAAACAAAGCCACCCTACAACAGCTAAAATCTGATATATTTTATACAAATACAATTAAAATTACTTATTAATATTATTATTTTTTTGACATCCTGCCATTGTTTTTATTTTAAAGTTCTGACAATGCCCCTATACAGCAGCAACATAATGGTGTTTTGAATTAATTACTAGTTATCTTCACATGACATGTCAAAAATGAAATTATTTAATAAAATTTATTTGTATTTTAGCATAATTTGACAATGCCCCTGTACAGCAGCTCCATTTATTATGACATTCTTCATTTATTTTATGTTTTGTCAATGCTACTTTTAGCAAAATGTGCTCTTTATTTTTGGATTTTATAATATGACATTTATGTAATTGATGTCTTGTCTGTGACTTGCAGAGTGCTTATTATTATTTTGTAATATACTGTTTGAATTAAGATAATATAATATTAAGTTAAATAGAGTGAACGAAGTCAAGTGTACAGTGTTACCTACGACGAATAAAAATACAATACAATACAATACAATATATTCGCAGATTTTCGGTTTTCCTACCCCACTCTCATCCCCATAACTATTAAACGGCACAACCGATTTTCATGTAACATGCCTAAGAACGCGCCAAACTCGCCTTTCATACAAAAAAAACTAAATTGAAATAGCTCCATCCGTTCGGGAGCTATGATGTCCCAGACATACACACAGACAGATACGTCAAACTTATAACACCCCACTTTTTTTGTCGGGGGTTAAAAATAACATGTTGAAAAGTTTTAAGCAGATAACATTAACTTTAAAGCTCATCTCGTCCCTATTATAATCAAAAGCTCATTTCAAACTGTTCAGCGGTCGTCCCCAACATAAACAATCACACTCGTGTCATCGCCAATAACAATATTATCTAACAGCCTGTATCGCGTGCAATATTAATTAAACCGTGCGATATCCGAGTACCCTTGTAATTCTAAATTTATTGCGCTTCTATTTCGGTAGATTTCTTTTTCCTTGTGAATTTATTTTATTTATTCGGGAAATTAACATGAGACTACGGGGACATAGTCAATTTATTACAAAGAAAACTCAGTTTAGTGGTAGGTAAAAAAATTTAAATGCGCTTCTTAATGACCTAAAAATATTTTATTATGAAGTTATACCAATATTGTTATTTATGAAAATTATGTTGAATGTTCTTTTCTATATTGTACTAATAAACTGACTCAACATGCACTTTTCGCATTTTTTTATATATTTTATTTGATATGTCTAAAATTTACATACCTTTCTTTCTACTTATGTAGGTAATATTCATTATATTACCATAAGCTAGACCTATCTAACCTTAATAGCTGTTAATATGTTTCAATCTGAAGCAGCATACCCGATAACCCCGCTCCACCCTGTTAGTCCGCCCCTCATTACTAATGCACGTAATTATCTGCAAGAGGCCGACAAGTGCCGGCTCTATATTGTGATTACAGCTCTATGGCGCTAAGTGTCTTGTAACGGAAATTTATGGGCATTTTTTGTTTGGAAGTGTCAATGTCAAATGTATTGTTTATTGTTTAGTAAGTCATGGTGAATTAACTAACCTACTTAACTAACTTATTAATTGTGAAAAAACGAATGGTGGGCTGAAAATTAAAATGGCGTACTTAATACTTTTAAAACGACTCTGGACGATCTCTGTGGCTCGGTCGACGGTCGTCCGCCTGAGGCGCAACCCCTCACCCCCATAACTTTTAAACAGCTCAACCGATTTTCATGAAACATGTCTAAGAACACCCGCGCCAAACTCACCTATCATACAAAAAAAAACGAAATTGAATCGCTCCATCCCCAGACTGACAGAAAGGCACGTCAAACTTATAACACCCCTCTTTTTTGGTCGGGGGTTAATAAAATGCTGACCTGCGGTAGAAAGGTTTTATATAAAAATAATCATAAATATTGTTTTTTTGCGTATCTAATGACAAAAAATATAAAAGTTAAGATAAGACAAAAATACTTTATGTAACACTTATGAAAAGAAAACTGCTTAAAACTATCTATGTGACAATTAGCGGTCTTATCATACATAAATGAGATAAAGTTTTTTTTTCTTTTACTAAGGCGTACAAACATGTTATCCATGTGAATTTATCTGCAAGAGGCCAAGAAGTGCCGGCTCTATACATTGTGATTACAGCTCTATCGGCGTTAAGTGTCTTGTAAGGGAAATTTATGGGCATTTTTAGTTAAGACGTGTCAAATGTATAGTAATGGCGTAATAACTAAATTAACTAATGATTGAATAAATGGTTTGATGGGCTGAAAATTGTTGTAGTATTTATTTTTTTGTTTACTAAGAGAAACTTCAAAGAAGGTGACCACATAGTAATTTTTTTTTTTATAATTATTAACTCTAAATTTTTAAAATGTATAAAAATTACTTATAGTATGTTGGTCACGTTATAAATAAAATAAATTTTACTCGATAACATGTATGACAGGCAAGATGTCGTAATCTCAATATATTTATTTCTCCAAATACTTATGCTTGGTCCCAATAAGCTTCCTATTTCCCAGCGCGTCTGTGGAACATAACATTATTAGGTCCTCCAGTTTCAATATTAATCTGTAAAATTGTGTTAAGCAACTTTCGTTTTTATATTATATAAACATACATATGTATTTCGTATAGCATCAGCAATCAATGACAAAAGCATACACTTTATTACACAAGTTGTTATCCTAAGTAGGTTTAAGGTAGTTATAATTATTAGTTTTAGTAATCTGTCATAGTTGTTGTTTTGTGTTGTGTAATAATAAATATTTTTCTTTCTTTTTTCTACTCTCTCTCGTCAAAAGAAAAGTCCCTGTGTCCCAGCAGTGGAAACGTAAATAGGGGTGCTCATGAATTGATACCTAATGCGAATTATTTTTTATATAAAACTTAGTACTGTAAGCGCCTCACTAAACTTTATTTTCTGTGCCGTGTCTAAGGAACAAAGCACGTTTAGATCTATGGGCAACGTTGATCTTAACTAGTGTCAAACGAACGATCTCGTTTATTTTATTTGTACACAATTAGTAAGGATTTATTTTATTAACTTCCGTGGGATGTTATCTCGGTGAATTTAATTGATTTTTTTTTTTTTTTTTTTTTATGATCGATAAGCCTTCATTTGACCACAATCTCACCTGATGTAAAGTGACGATGTGGTCTAAGATGGGACATGAAGACCTAGAAGGTGGCTTCTCCGGGCCACATTACGAAACACGAAAAAATCGCTTCACGCACTGGCCCAGCCCGGAGGGTGGTGACAAGCCGCGGCCGAAGCCTACCACCAGAGACTCTTGTACACACTACATCACATTGTTTACATTTTGATTCTATATTTTCCTAATTACTGGAACGCAATTCTCGCGCCTATGATATTAAAACGAGTTCGATATAATGTATAGCCCATTTATCGAAGAATGCTATAAGCTGCTTTTTCCCGCAGATAAATACTTGGATCCCGCGGAAAAGCCATAACTTGAATAATTTTAAATTTGGAGTTTTTTCTGTTCACGTCCGTTTATTAACCTCTGAATCCTTACACGTGACCTCCGGGTGATGCTAAGAACCACAAACACTCAGTTTCCAATCAGTCAGTCGAACCAATCAGTGCCCTACTACAAATGTCCTATGTTGCTGTTTGATGACTTAAAGTAGCCCATATCAAGGTGGTTCACTCTCGAGCATTTTCCTGTAACAGAACGAGCCGCTCGATGATTTGTTACAGCCTAAATATACAGTCAGCGTCAAATTGATATTAAGGTTGGTGAATGTCACATGTAATTCATACTCCTCCAAGTTCCCAGATCATGTCGGTTTCCTCACGATGTTTGTCTTCGCCTTTGATTTAACGCACATGTTTAAAGCGCACACACATTTTTCATGAAGAAAAATCCAGAGGTGTAAATCCACAAACTTCAACACAAACAATCTGGTGGTAGGCTTCGGCCACGGCTTGTCACCACCCTCCGGGCTGGGCCAGTGCGTGAAGCGTTTTTTTGTGTTTCGTAATGTGGTCCGGAGAAGCTATATCTACCTTCTAGGTCTTCATTTTCCATCTTAGACCCCATCGTCACTTTACATCAGGAGATTGTGGTCAAATGAAGGCTTATCTAACATAAAAAAAATAAAAAAAACAAGTATTTATTTATATTATTTTATGTGTCGCGGTGCTTGTTGCCCAATGCAAATTTATTAATCTAATGCCTAATGGAAAAGTTTTTTCGGTTTTCATGCCCATCTTTTTAATCATAAGCTAGAGAATTGCTCTTTGAAGGCCAATTGTTGAACAATCACTGACAAAATTAATTAATATCGAAAAATCTTTAAAATCTACCGACATAATGTTAGGTATATATCGAGTTAGTTATAATATCATAGTTCATATATTGATAACAATAGGTTACATGTCAAAAATTATGAAAATGATAATAATAATAGGCACGAGATGCCTGCCTGAACCTTTTCAAATTTATCTAGAGATAATGTTTTACAATAAAAATAATATTAAGTATGTACCCTTATTCCTTAACTCAAATTGTAAGAATAAAGAAAGCTTTGCATTAAGACTAGACATTCCCTATCAAACCAAAATTGTGTAATTAACCATGCAATGTTTTTATAGAACAGTTGTTTGGCACTATTTGCTTTACTTAGATGAATTGTATATAATGCTTATGTAATCAATGCTAATGAATGCGTAGCTATACCAAACACGGCCAGCAGACCGTGAGGCGATTGTTACGTATACAAAATAATATGAAGCCCTAAAGCACAAACCTATACCCCTATACTATATTTGGCTTTAGCTAAGATATTTTTTTTTAGTATAATTTTTTTTTTTATTCAGTAAAAAATTATGCGTATAGATACACTTTTTTATTATTTTTTTTATGATAGTTACGCCTTTATTTGACCACAATCTCACCTGATGTAAATTGAAGATGTGGTCTAAGATGGAGCATGAAGTCCAAGAAGGTAGATGGCTTCTCCGGACCACATTACGAAACACAAAAAAACGCTTCACGCACTGGCCCAGCCCGGAGGGTGGAGACAAGCCGCGGCCGAAGCTACCAGACTGTTCTTAGCACCACTCGGAGGTCACGTGTAAGGATTCAGAAGGTTACTACTTACGAACGTGAACAGGCAAAACCTCCAAAAATAATATACGCGTCTAATTGAGAAACTTCTCCTTTTCTTTCAGGGTTGAATTAGCTAAATTAGGTGGGTAATGTGTTTCTAGATAACTTAATATATATATTTTCTGCCCCGGTAAATATACTTATCTAAAAGATAAAACTTCACATACAACATTAACTTTTTAACATTAGCGGTATTTAATTCCGTGCGGTAGTTTATAGAGGCATTTGTTTAAGGGAGGTATATCGTACCTAGTAAAGAAAACCCATATTATTTATAATAAACTAGCGACCCGCCCCGGCTTCGCACGGGTGCAATGCTGATACTAAATACACTACAGAAAAACTGTGAACGTTCGGCTTAGTGGGTTATCCATAAGAGATAGACATATACCATCACGGACTTTTCTGTAGACCTTTTCAATGTGTACAATACTTAGTACATTATTTTGATAAAACTCGTAGGGTTCAGCCTGCGTTTGCAATGTAAGCGGAAAAAATGAAATTATTTACGACATCACATTAGAAACCTCAAAAATAACAGTACTTCTCCACTATTTAATAGATGTTATTATACATAAAAACCTTCCTCTTGAATCACTCTATCTATTAAAAAAAACCACATCAAAATCCGTTGCGTAGTTTCAAAGATTTAAGCATACAAAGGGACATAGGGACAGAGAAAGCGACTTTGTTTTATACTATGTAGTGATTAGACTTATAACAAATTACTCCAAATAATGTTCAACCAAAAAAGGCAAACCTGGAAAGGAATTGGAATTGTAAGTGTAATTTCATTTTGGATTAGCATCTATTTTTAATGTGTTCTAATGAAAGTCTGATTTTCCGACACAATGTAAATTGTTTGAGAAATAAATGAAATAAACATGAAACGAAATGTTAATGTTACTTAAGTCGGTGCAAATTACGGAGTCCGAACTCTCCAATGGTATTTCATTATAGACTTTTATAAAAGAGTCGTAATGGAAGATATTTTTAATTTTTTATGCAGAAAAAGATTAAGACACATCCGTAACCTTGGCACACAGGATAAAAACCTAAAACCTTAAAAGTGAAGTTTATCATTTATCAAAAACTCATTAAGATGTAATAGAAGATAACTTGGAATTACACAATAACTGTACAGTTGTCTTTGAACTGGCAACATTGCGCAAACAATCTGTATTTACATGAGTGGGCAACACTGGCTGCACCGTAATCAGAACATACGTGACAGGGTGTAATCTGGTTAACTCCTGATTGTATTGTCGACATGTAGTGGTTTTTATAGAAACTCTAGGGCGTGCGGTCGAAAAGGAGCGAGTTCTTCAAAAATATTTTGAACTAGCCGCCCGCCTTCGGCTTAGCCCGCATAATAATAAATTTCCCGCGATAAAAAGAACACTGTCCTTTACTGGGAAAACAGCTGAATTTGAGTCAAATCTGGCTTTGATTGCAATAATCGTATTTTCCAACTAAAAGCGATATTTTACCGCGGTAAGAAGAAGCATATGTGTAATTCTGATATGTAAGCTATATTATTGTAAAGTTTCTTTAAAATCCATAAGTTTTTGCACAAACAAACACACTTACACGTTTTTGGAAGTACCTACTTCTTTTGCGTTTATAATATTAATAGGATTATCATCACCATTTTAGTAATTCGACGTCCACTAACAAGATAGACGGATGGTTAAGTTAAAGCTGCTGGTTCGCAAAGTGCTTGCAAATCGCATCCAACCAAAATATTTTCATTACTGGACTTGGAATTTTCTTTTATTATTTCCCCGTAATGTGACAGTATAACAACTTGATATTTTGAAAAGTATATGTTTAATCATAATTTGTTATTGTGAATATTATTTTCCTAAAAACTTTATTAGAACAAGGCACCAAACACGCTACGCCGTAGCACTGTCTACGCGGCGTAGACACTTTGGTATAACTATTCTGAAATCATTTGGGCAACTGTAGGCGCATTCTGTAAACTCATTTCGATCCTTACTAAGCTGAATCCGCGGTGAGTTTAAAGTTTTGTATTCTGTAAAACTCGATAGCGCCTGTAGCGCCTCAGTGACGAGCGTTCGAAGTGAGCTCGGTCACTTGAGTGATTTCGAGTTCGGATTCGATTTTTTACAGAATGCGTCTGCTGGGCGCCAAACGAATGAAAATGTGTGTTTATATAAGCTTAGAAGTTACGAATATGATGATGTCTAGATACATATAGGGGTGGTTAATCAAATCTATTTGTTTGCAGGTGTGGTTCCAGAACAGAAGAGCAAAATGTCGCAAACATGAAAGTCAAATGCATAAAGGTAATTTATATATCTTATTTCTTTTTAACAACATATTATTATATGCATAATAATAAAAACAGATGTATACAAAACTGTGATTTACAGTTTCCACGAGTATGTACCTCTTTACTTAGCTTCATACTTAAGTTGTGGTCA
Organism: Gymnoscelis rufifasciata; assembly: GCA_929108375.1. Taxonomy (NCBI): domain Eukaryota; kingdom Metazoa; phylum Arthropoda; class Insecta; order Lepidoptera; family Geometridae; genus Gymnoscelis; species Gymnoscelis rufifasciata. Next base: position 12,124,989 of record OV815303.1, read on the forward strand.
ATTACAGTGAGTTTTGGTACCTATATAAACCATGTATGTAAATATAAATGATTTTAATGTTTTTAGCAAACCATAATACGGATGGGTCTTAATCTTTTTCTGCATAAACATTTAAAATATTTAACCTTTGAAATGAGTTTCATCACTTATATAAAATCATTCAAACAAAAATAGTTGCAAAGAGACACATAAAGCTTACAATATAATTTAGTAGAAAAACTGTCTCTGTCTTAGCATGTGCCAGATTACTAGCATGCTAGTAACCAGCGCTGGTCTTCCGACAGAACCAATTGTTGTTGTTGGCAATGTACATGGCATACTTACAGAATAATCTGTTTTTCAATGACGAATAAATATATTTATTCCCAGTCTTTTCGATGCTTGAATGTTTAATATCTGCATCCAATAGAAATCTATTAATCACCGGACACCATAAACTTCATAAATTCGGCCCCCATTCATAAGTCACGTCGTAATAGTTACTAATGTTAAAACCACTGCGTTTAAAGCCCTGCTTAATGTAGTTGAAAACTGCAGCTTGCAAATGAGTTTGCCTTGAGGACACCCCAGTTTTGGCACGGTGAATAATTTCAAGGAATATTCTTTGAGTTCAGTACTGCATTAATTATAACTATCTTCCTTGACTACAGCTTAATCCCTCTGCCAAATATAATAGTAATACCAACATAGGCTCTTAAATGAACTGGCCATTTTTCCCTGTTTTAACCTCCGACGGAAATCGGGGGTGTTACAATTATAAGTTTTCTCTTTTATTATATAAATATAAGATAAGATCATTTACTAACCTACGACCACTTCTTAAAACGGCTAAATCACCGGTCCTGTTCTATAAAAACATTTACAGCATCACATGAGATACAGCCGCGCCGAATCGCCCCTCTTAATTATTCATCTCCGTGAGTTATGGCGGAATTAAAAAACTGTTAGACTCGACCGGCGGCTCTCGGTAATCGTGTTAAAGTAGACATGGAATTCGTAATGGTTTTCAATGGACTACACTATCACACTACACTGTTTTCAGGTTTTCCAAACAATTCAAAAAAATTGTTATCACCGTGAATCCGAAAAATTTGCACGTTTTTTTTATTTTATTTAAATTAAACATGTAATGTTTAATGTTTGTCAAAGATAAAAATGTAAGTAATATTAATTACCTCGATAAAAGAGTAGTAAAAATGACACAAAATTGATTCGAAACAATCGATACTACCTAATTGGTTTCTTATTGAAATCTTATGAAAGTTATATCAAAAGATCTGCAACCTCAGTTTCAACTGAAAATCAACTTTCTAGTAACTACAAGCGACATTTTTTTTTATTATTTAGTAATTATTGATACATTCAATAATCTTTGGAAGCCAACAGTTTTTGGTGGTAACCCTACTTATTTTCTAAATGGTCACTTTTAATTATTATTTTCTTTTAATATAATATATCGTGTTTTATTAATATTGGAAAAGAAGAAGAAGGTTTTGTACAACCACCGCAAGAACAAGAGTGTTAGCTATCCACTAAAAATTATAAAATTTTCACCTTTTGTACCTATATTGTTCACCAGAGTATATACTACTATTCTCAGCTTCTAAAATCTATAAAGCAACGTGGTTCAAACAAACAGAATGGTAAAAAACAGGGATATGCGGCTATAAATTGCATGAATTGCACAAGGCACTTAGCGCTCGCCCCCGTGGTCAAGATTGGTAGAGGGCTGAGCCTCTGTGGACCAACGCGACGCCGATGTATTTGTTGAGTAAACAGAATGAACTAGTCCGATTGAAAATCTTAGATTTATAACTTGGTTTTTGATCGTATTTTTAAATGGGTATGTTTTTGAAGTGAAACTTCTTTAGAATCGTGATTTCAAACCGGATGCAACGGAAAAAACGACAGGTAAGCCAACCTTAAACGCTGCGCAGTATTGAAAATAAGTAACGTTGCGCGACGCCAGTACTTGGCTGGGTGACCGCCCGAACAAAATCTTTTTGCAGTTTTTTTTTATTCATCTATTTCTTTTGTCGATTTACTGAAGTTTTACTTCTATCGTGTGTGAATCGCACACACATCTTTTTTTTAAAATATGGGTTTTAAAATTTAGTCTATAATCTTCATCTCCAAACAAACAACGAAATCCATTGCCATTTGGCCCACAAACAAAAGAATTAGCACAAAAACATCGATTTGAGTCGTGTTCCATTTCCCCAAAACGAAAGTCGTAATGTAATCATCTCAAATCACACTCGTTCTGCGGTAACCGCCGTCTCCGCTGATAACATCACTTCTACTAACACGTAATGAAACATGATCCGTCATACAAGGAAACATTTCTCAACTGAGAAATAGATCACGACTCAGCCCTCTCGAAACATTGTACCTAACTGTTTCTTTAAAATAATATCGAAATTTTGATAATAGAACCGAAGTCGTTTGAATTTTGCTTAGCTTTATTTATTTATTGTTTTTTTAGTACCGGGTTTTGGAATATGTTTATTGAAATTACCGTTAAAGCGCCATACAACTAAAAAATCTAAAGTTATCACATTCATCCGAAGACGACCCGCGTCTTTACGAGTGTATATTTTACATTAAACGAATAGAGACAATTTTGCCACCATAAAACTGCAGTAACTACCGCATATTCTGTTAGAAATCGCACTATCGTGATTGCAAGTAGGAACCGCTAAACGGAGCGTAAAGCGGAAAAAAGCCGCTCTCGGAATCGAATAAAATGATTCCCCACGGGAGCCATTCGGACGCAATCCCGCCGTCCCCTGCTAAATGTCTTATTAACTTACCCCCCGCGCCCGAACACGAGAATAATCATGTAAAGTGAAATGAAACGGTTATTTGTGTTATGCCCCTTTAGCCGCGCGCGCGCGAGATGTTATTGATTGCGCAATCGTTTGTGGCTTTATGCGGGATGATTGAATGTGTTTGGATGATGCACTTCTTTTGATGTTAATACTGTATCTTTCTAATTTGAAATGCTCATTATAGGAACAAATGCTGGAACCTACTTTGTTATTGGTCTTTGGATATTGACTCAGTGAGATTTATGCTGCCTCAGTGGCGCGGTGGGCGAGAGTCCGCTTGCGGCGCAAGAGGTAGCGGGTTCGATTCCCGCCGAGGGGTCAAGTGTTTGTATGTTCTGCAAGCACTTTCTCCTTGGTCTGGGTGTTTAATATGTAAAATAAAAAATATCTATGTATGTATTATTATATTAAGTATATCAGATGTCTAGTATCCGTAACACAAGCTAAGAGCTTACCACGGGGCTAGATGTTGTTGTGTGGATTGTCCGGAAATATTTATTTTATTTTTATTTTTTATTTATTTTATTTCCCATTTATCAAATTTCAAGAAGGTTCCGCAGCAATGCAGCCGTAAATCCTGAGCAAATTGCTTTAGCGCGAAAACAAGCTGTATTTTTCCTTCGCGTCCCATTAAATCATAAAGAATAGGAGTTGAATCTTCATAAAATTAAGAATTCATATTCGACGGAGCCATGAATCTCCGCGAGCGCTCCCGCACGAAAACAATCACAGCAACCGTGGAATTTAAGAAAAAAGAATAACACAGACGGTTAATTGTTCCCCTGTTCATAAAATTGTAAAGTTATTCGCCAAGTGCGAGGGTGGCCATATTTTATTGCGCACAAACCGCTGTAAAGATGTTCGGAACGGTTTAAAATAAGAGGAGGTGGGGTGGCAGGGTTTACCTTCTAATTCGATTAAATTAAACAACTCACAGTTAATCAAATAAATGCAGAGGCTGCGGGGAGAGTCGGACGCGCGTATTTATGTCGGCACTTCTGGAAAGTAATTCGGTGTCAAATATGGAGATAACTCATACGCTCGGAGGGCATCCATTTTGATAATGCCGACGGCGACCGGAGTGCCGATGATTTAGAGCGAGCGGAGCGCCGCCCTGCGCCCCCGCCCAGTGCCTACATGAATACCGTCTATTCATATGATTATGTTTATGCGATCAATGATCACCTTTGTCACTTTTAAATGCGATAAATAGCTAATATGCTACAAATTTCCTTCAAAAGTTATAGTGATTTGTGCTGAACACGAGCTAACGCAAAAGCTAGGCCAAATCTCAAAAAATACTATAGGCTTCACTAAAATCCTTCTGACAAATTCTCTTATCTCCTAGAAATCGGTCAATAAATGGTTGATTGACTGCCTGATTGTCTGCCTCAAAAAGTATATTGTATGCCAGTCATATCATAATAGAGATTTAACATCGGAATGAAAGATGCGCTAAGCTAATTAATTGGTGTTTTATCATCCTAAATGTTGTCTCGAAAGTCATAAATGCGTCACGTCTGCGTCTTAAGATTGAAGGCTAAAGATTATTTACAGCTTATTTTAGCTAAAATAATTGGGCTAATTAGTCTATTTTACAGGTTAACTAAATTTAAAAAACGTACGTTACAGACAAGCACCGGTGTAACTCCTTATAAATGAAGCTTTAATTGTCAGTTTCATTTCAAATATGGCTTTACCCCGGATCCACGCGGCGAATAGCCGTAGCTTAGGTACCTCTTTAATACTATTACAAAGGGCAATTAAATTGATGAATATTTAAAGACGAACACCTCAAGCAGATCCTCGTTAATTTATTAATTGGCCGCCTCACCCCGGGCGGCTATAAACAACGAATCTCACTTAATTTACGAGCAAATTATGCTTTACTTAAATATCAATTTAATTAAGTGTTCGCTTCGGCAAGGATTTGTGCTAGCTGAGCATCAGTCGTCTGAATCTGGGTTTGGGATCGATGGAATAGAAAGCGAGAAATAGTTACCATATACAGCATGTTTCCAAATTTTGTTTTGTTTACTAGATTTAAAAAAATATATTTTTATTTATTTGCAAAAAAAAAAATAACGCATCCGTTGTAAGGATGGATGTCGGAGGCGAGTGAAACCACTGAAGTCTAGATGATTACTATTCTTTATTACGATACATTAATACTTATAACACAGATTATAGGTACATAGTTACTACATCTCATTTCCACCGCAATAAGAAAAATAAAATAAATGATAGTTTATTTTATTTAAATCTAATTACATTTTCTTAAGCAAATCGATAAACATAATGATAACATGAATTAATATAATTTTAGGAATAATTTTTACTTGATTAAATATTGTATAATGTTCGTTTATAATACCTTAATAAAATATCTTACTAACTATGATTACATTGTAGAATCAGGCGGTACATATCGCTTAGTCCTGTTCTTGTGTACTACATACATTTTATTGTCCTTAATAATTTCAACATTTGGTGAACAATCTTTAATAACAGAATATGGACCTGAATAAATGCTCTTAAATTTATTTCCTGTCTCATTTTTTATTAAAATTAAATCATTTGGCATATATGTTATTGGATTAATATTCTGATCATATCTTATTTTCCTATTGATTTTACTTGAAATAAGATTATCTCTTGCCTCTTTCTGTGAAGTTTGGATTCTGTAACGCAATTCTAAGGGATAGTTATCGAAATTATAAAGAGGGTCTATCTTTTTTGAGTTTAAATTCGATGGTAAATTACTCTTTTTGCCGAAAACAAGCTCAAATGGAGTGAATTTCGTCTCAGTGTGTACCGATGTATTATACGAGAAACACCAAAATGGAAGCCACGTGCTCCATGCATCAGAATGATTTTCAGTTTGTATTCGCAAATAGTTACCTAAATGTTTATGTGAATTCTCCAAAGCGCCAATGCTCTGATGATGATATGCTGTTGATTGTAACTGTTTTATATGTAAAAGTGTACATACCTCTTTCATTGTAGCTGATAGAAACTCGGAGCCCATATCTGTTGCTATACACCTTGGAATTCCATACCTCAGAATAAAATTATTTACAAAACTCCTAGCTACTTCTACTGAAGTTTTAGATAGTAAAGGATAAGCTTCGATATACTTACTTAGTTCACATTGTATTGTCAATATATAGGTATAATTATAATTATCCTTGTCTAAAGGTCCTATCAAATCTAAAAATATTTTATCAAACGCTGATGTTGCCGTTGAGGTAATAACCATTGGTTCCTTTGTATGATGTGATGAATATTTTTGTTTTTGACATTTGTCACATCTTTTTATAAATTCTGTAACATCAACTTCTAGACCTGTCCAAAAATAATATTTTTTGATATTATTTACCATTCGTCTAATGCCCGCGTGGCCACTAGTGGGCAAAAGATGAAAGTCATTTATTATTACACGTTGGTCATCTTTGTTATCTATCCTTTCTACATCTTTTAAAATACATAATCGTGGACCGGTCCAATTATTTATTTTCTGTACCTCTTTAATTACTTTTTCTGTGAAAATATTATTATTATTATTTTTTATAAAATATATTTCTTTTATTTCACACTTTCCACATAATCTTTCCAAATCTCTCACAAATTCGCCTGGCGATAGTTGCGATTGAGATGCTGGATTGATAAAAATGGTACTTACACATGGTACATAACACAATACTTTACTTTCATATTTTATCTTTTTTTCATTACGGTACCGTTTTAATTCATGCGCACATATAAAACGTAATTCAATAAATTGCTTAGGCTTACGTAGCATTTCGACAACTTTCGGGTGATCAAGCCGATCGTCGTGAGAAATTACAACATCTTGTTGCTGTTGTGCCTGTTGTTGTTGCATTCTTGCTTTCTGTCCTCTCGTCATTACATTCATGCTGCATAAATTCATTTCCTTTAATTCCTCTGATGTAATACGCAAGCGTGACATCGCGTCAGCTGCTGAGTTATTTTTCCCTGTTATATACTCCACAACAAAATCATATTCCTCTAAAATAAGTCTAAATTTCATTAATCTACTCGAAGGATCTCGCATACTGAATAAGGCTAATAGAGGTTTATGGTCGGATTGAACCTTAAACCTTCGTCCATAAAGATACGGTCTAAAATGTTTTACTGACCAAACAATAGCTAACAACTCTTTCTCTATAGTTGGATATCTTTTTTCTGCTTTATTTAAACTTCTACTGGCAAATGCTATTGGTTTACCATCACCATTACACAATACCGAGCCGATAGCAAATCCGGAAGCATCTGTTTGCAAAATAAATTCATTTTTCTCTGAAAAATTAGGATATTGAAGTACAGGATGAGAAATAATACATTGCTTGAGTAATTCAAATGCTTTTTGACAATCGTTATTCCAATCAAACTTTATATTTTTTCTAGCTAAGTTATTTAATGGATTTGTCTTTTCTGCAAAATTTGGGATAAATTTTCTATAGTAATTTACAAAAGCAACAAATCGTTTAACCTCGTCTGAATTTGTAGGGATTGGGTAATTTTTTACTACATTTATTTTATTTGGGTCAGGTATTACTCCTTCGGACGTAACCACATGCCCTAAGAAAAGTAATTCCTTTTGCAAAAAATTGCATTTATTGGGATTTAATTTGAGATTAACTTTCCTTAATCTTTCAAAAATATCTTGCAAATTTTTTATATGCGACGGTAAATCACGGCTGAAACAAACCACGTCGTCTTGGTAAACTAAACATTTTTCATACGTTAAACCTGTCATAGCCATTGTCATCATACGCGAGAAAGAACTTGGACTTGTCTTAAGACCTTGAGGAAGTCTTGTCATTTGATATCTCCCTGAATCAAACGCTGTGTACTTACGACTGTCTGGATGTAAGCTAACATTGTAGTATCCTTGATGTAGATCTAAATGCGAGAAATACATACAACCCGATAAAGAGTCTAATATTTCCGTAATATTCGGAAGCGGAAATTTATCGTTGTGAATGCTGTTGTTAAGTTTTCTATAATCTATAACTAAACGCCATTTTTTATTTCCATTACTGTCCGATTTTTTGGGAACAAGTAAAATTGGGCTAGACCATTCACTTTGACATGGCTCTATGATTCCATCTTTCAACAAATAATCAATTTGATTTTTAATTTCATTTTTTAAAGAATGAGGTAATCGATAAGGTTTTGAATATATTGGTTGAGTTCCTTGTCTTACTTCAATCGAATGTTGATAAATATCTGTAGTTGTTAAAGTATCGCCATCTAAATAAAAAATATCTGAATATTTCGTACATAAATTTTCGATATTTATTTTCTCTTCCCTATTTAAATGATTCAAATTCAATTTAGAAAATAACGATTTAACACGTTCAGCATTTTTGGCCTTTGTGTCAAAAACACAAACATCAAAATCTTTTGAGTTTTGAATATCAAGCTTTATCTGTGATAATTCTATGTCATTATCAGTTGTATTTAATATACGAATAGGTATCTTACCATTCATTGGAATTGCTAGCGTACTTGCAACAAAAATACCTTCCGAAATCTCTTTCGTACATACCACACATTCCTCTGTCAAATTCGTACTCACATAATGAATAGATTCAGATCTAGCAGGTAATTGCATTGAATGTTTAGAATTGTTAATACTTAAAACGATCTCATTTCCATTCAACCATAATGACAACACGTTTTTATTTAAGTCGATGACCGATCTGTACTTGCCTAAAAAGTCCTGGCCTAAAATTCCATGTGCCTTACACGGTAGTGAGGCAAAAACATAAAACCTATGTCCAATTATTTGGTTATGAGTCCATAATGATAAATCAACATATCCTATTGCTTGAACTCTACCTCCGATTCCATTTATGATTATGTTCTCCTTACAAATTGGGATGTTGAAATCTTGCACATATTTATATTTTAGGGCTGAAATCGATGCGCCTGTATCTAATAACCAACTAAATGATTCACAATGATTCACAAATAATTTAATGCAATAACTACTGTCACTAGCTAAAATATTATATTCTTTAGGCACGAAAAAACTCATTTTCAAAAGGAGGAAGCTCTTCTGATGATGTATTTAGCTGATGTCCTGTGGCAAGGCGAACTTGTCCCTGGGTCGGTTTATTTCCTCTATAATTATTTTGAAATAACTTACCCCTGGATAAAGCTTCTACATTCGGCTGCCAACCTCTGCCGCGGGGCTGATATCCACGAGATACTCCCGAGCCACGCTGCTGAAAACCACCTCGGTTGTAACCACGAAAACCACCTCTGAAGCCTCGAAAACCACCTCTATACGCACCTCTGTTGTAGCCTCTATGACCGTTGTACGCCGGTTGCCTGGAATTGTTTTTATAATACGCGTTATTATTGTTTCGGGATATTGACAAAATGTCCCCAGAAAACGTCATTGATGACGTGTCTTCATCTATCGCAGCTTGAACTGCGTCTTTTAGGCACTCGAACCTCTGAGCTGAAATTATGGTACTAATCCTACGGTTCCGTAACCCCTCACTAAACTGTCTTACAGCCTGTTTTTCATTTATAGTTTTTAAAACATCATACTTCGTCGAATCACCTTCTGATTGAGCAATTGTCAAACTCACAAACATTTCTGAAAGTTTCTTACCAAAATCATCAACTGATAAATCATTCTGCTTACAGCTGAGCATTTGTTTTTGCAAAGCACTTGCTGATTTTTGTGGCATTAACAATCTTCGCATGTCACTCAAAAGTAACTTCACACTGTCATATTTAGATGCTAATTTTAGTTTTGCACCTTGAGATAACCTAGTTCTCAGAACGAAGTTGATCAAATTACAATGCGATTCATTAGCAATAAGCGAACTATAATAATCAATGCCGTCAATTAATTTTTGTGTGTTAAAAATGTCATCCGATATAACGGGTAATAAGTTCAAAGCAATTTTCAGGTCAAATTCCATTTTTACACAAGTATTTTTTACCTTTTGTGTTATTAATTTTATCTCCGTATACAAAGTTTTAATATTCTCACAGTGTTTCACAATACAATCTTTTTCTTCTTTACTTCTTTCAATTTTATTTATCTTCTCTAAATAAATATTATACTGATTAATAATAACACTACATTCATCTAATTTTTTCTTTGAAATTGTAGTATCTTGTCTACGAGAAGGTCCTATTTTAATTAAATATTTCCTAATCTCTAAAAGTTCATTATAAAGTTCATTTAAATATTCTGCCATTAATTGTCATAAAAATAAAAATTACCGATTTAGGATAAATATAATACACATACCTCTTATTCTATTTAAATTTTACCGTAATAAACACTCCGCTTATTATTGTTCATCTTCCAGTTTAGATAAGTACCCATCAATAAAATCCGCACAAGTTCATTCACATTATCAGGTTTCAGTTCTATATGTCTTACTTACACTTTCATTTATGCGTAGGTACCGCACATATCACCATATCGCTCATATTCGCATCTATCACGCGCGATTTCGATATCACTATTATAATAACACTATCACAACACAAATTTTATTACGTATCTTCTTCGAAGTCAGGGTAAAGCTGCTGCTGACGACGACGGCGGCGCTGAAGAAATATTCCCCAATCGTCATGTCCAAACGACGATCATCGCTACTACATCGCTATATCGCTCATCATCGAGAGATGACTTTTTATTTGATCCAAATGTCCATTGTTGGAACCTTCTGCATTTTTGTTTAGAAATTCGGTTTCTTTTTAATAACGGATAATGTACTGTATCATTTTGTTACCACAATAAACATTTTGTATTTGTATTTTGTATTTTTTTTGTATTTGAACGACACATTATTCTTTTTATTTTTAATTTCACAACACTAGGTGTCCGTGTTACGCGTTCCAAACATGGCACGGTTCGCCATGTAAGGAGCTGGCAGGGTCGCCATGTAAGGATGGATGTCGGAGGCGAGTGAAACCACTGAAGTCTAGATGATTACTATTCTTTATTACGATACATTAATACTTATAACACAGATTATAGGTACATAGTTACTACATCTCACCGTAAAGTTTAATCTAAAAAGTGTGGTTTAGATATCACTCATTAAAAATCATTAAGATTTAAGATAAATATTCTTTATTGCATACATAATTAAATTCAAAATAATACATAAACACTTTAAACTTTGTGACAAAAAGCAGTCTTATCGCTAAATAGGGATCTCTATCAGACAACCTTGATTGGATTACTGGAAAAAAACAAGGAGACCTGTGTGCTGATACGAAAGTATGAACGTAGATAAGAAATATTATTATTAACAATAATAATTACAAGTAATGTGGTGTATTCCCATACCTAGTTTAACAAATCCTAGCAATTTCAATAAATATAAGTTAAATTACTCGTAAGTATGAGTACCTACTATGTAGAATGGCAGTGGGCGTCCAAAAGCTGCAATATTGACAGAAAATAAACTAGCTAATAATAACTTGACTATAATTATTTGACTCGAAGAAGATTTCGTATTAAGCATTAATAATTTTTTGAAAATCAGATATTTTATCAATTTTTTAATTTTGTTATTGACTGAAATACATTTCGTAATCACAGCATACGTATAGAAGTTTTGATAGCTATTAAGAAGTGTTTCTAGAAAGATCAAATTAGAGCTCGAATAAGTATTTCATTTAGGTACATTGAAAATATTGTGCATAAAATAATTAAACACATACATACCTTACGACATCCAAAGAAAAGAGTGACTAAAAATAAAATGTATATGTATTTTTATGGTTCTGTAATCAAATGGCAAAAAACTAAACCCTTATGAATTGGTCAATCTGTCTGGGTGTCCTTATGTCACAGCCCCTTTTTTCCGAAATTATGAGAACTATGCTGTTGAGACTGGGTAAATAGATGTATTCTGTGACATGCATTAAGATTATCACACGATAAAAAAAAAATGTATATAGTGAGGTTTTCCTTACTAAAAACTGGAACACAATGTATTTTTATCAAACTCTTTTTATCAAATTTGGGGTATCTAAACCGAAAAGCTGATTGAGTCCATCTAATAATTCTTATAAATTATTTTTTCTTGCAAACGAAAAATCAAGGAGTGTGCTATATTTTTGGACGAACTAAAAGACGGACTAAATAGAAATCCTATTTATTTATATATTATAAAAAAATATCTCTGTAGTGTATTATATCTGTATACATATTAGCTCTATATCTGTAGCACTGGCGTAGCATTTTCGTAGCCGTTTTTTGAATTACAGTTATGTCTCTCGATTAATCTTATACCTCAATTTAGGTATATTATCACTAGCGTCAGCTAGTGATAATGTTTGCTGGGGTCACCCAGCAAACATTGTTTTGCTAAATGAAAAATAGATAGTAGCCGATTCTCATACCTACTGAATACGCATATAAAGTTTGGTAAAAATCGGTAAAGCCGTTTCGGAGGAATACGGTAACTAACATTGTGACATGGAAATTTTATATATTAGATAGATTTTTGTGTAGCGTGATATCCAAAAACAAATAACATTGTTGCTTCATGGTGTATTTAAACAGAATACCAGTGTCTGTTTAATTTACAAGCACTTTTATCTTGGTCTCCGCAAGAAAGAGCATGCTGTCTCAGTTAGACTATTGTGTAAATCAGTGATATATTGTATAACCACTGGTTAGCTATATGGGACTACAGAGAAGGTGAAACAGGTCATTATAAAACAGGTATCAGAGGTATAGCACTTCAATAACACAAGCTTAGAGCTTTAGCCCTGCCACGAGTTGCCACATACGACTGTTGGAGATGTCAACATGTTGTAATCCCATACACCATACATTTGACAAGATAAAGATAAAATTTTAGTTGTGAAAAATCTGTCAAATGCAGGATTACAACATAATCTAATCTCCAACCATAAGTGGCAACTCGTGGTAGGGCTTCTTGCTAAGGGACTAGATTTGATGTGGCTATGTGATTGTTCAACAATATTGATTTATTTTATTATTATTAAGATTACTCTAATGCACAAGAAAATAAAGAATTGTACAAAAGATGTCAAGGCATTTTCTACCTTTGCATTATTAACCCCCGACCAAAAAAGAAGGGTGTTATAAGTTTCACGTGTCTGTCTGTCTGTCTGTCTGTGTGTCTGTCTGTCTGTCTGTGGCACCATAGCTCCCGAACGGATGAAGCGATTTCAATTTAGTGTTTTTTGTATGAAAGGTGAGTCTGGCGCGAGTGTTCTTAGACATGTTTCATGAAAATCGGTTGTGCCGTTTAAAAGTTATGGGGGTGAGAGTGGGGAAGGAAAACCGAAAATCTGCAAATATACTAGTGTGGGGTATCAAATGGAAACGCATCGCGTCCACATTACATAATATTATGTTTTTTTACATTCAAGGAAATTAAGGCATTAGAATCGGGGGTTTTTCTTAAATTTTAAATTTAGATTTATTTGTTGTTAGGCTTGCTCGTAGGCGGTGGTGGCACTCCGCTTGAGCCGTGTCGCGTGGCGCCGTACGTGTCGGTCCCGCGGCTGTCGGCCATGCCGCGGCCGCCGCCGCCGCAGCCGCTGCCGCCGCTCGCGCCGCCGCCCGCCGCCTTCGCGCCTTTCGACTCCGCCATACTGTCCGCTGCTGCCCATCAAGTGAGTGATACTTCGTTTTTTAAGTTCATTCAGAACCCCACCAAATAACCCAAGAATAACGAACTCCTTGGTTGGTTGGCGTGGTTTGTGTTTGAAGTTCAGTAATAAACCTATTTCTTTGCCAAATTGGGGGGCTACCTACTCTAACGCAAAGAAAATGATGTCCAATCTATTTATTAAAATATTTTTAATAAGGTAGGTACATTAAAAGATTCGCGTCAGACGTATAGTACGAAGTTAAAATAAAAATAAATTCGTTGATTTACTACCTCGTATACACCTACCTAATCTAATTCGGTTTATAATCATCGTCATCATTTCCTCATCCTTGTCCAATATCACGTGTTTTTGTATTTTCTCCTGTCACCCGTAAATCTCAACAGTGACTGTTGAGTTTTATTATATAGGTATTTCTTGCACAAGTCATCCTGAACACGATCCATCTTTTCTTTGGCTTATATCATCTTATCTATCAACACACATACCAAACGCTCTTATACACAAGACTAGTATATAATAACACTCATATTAATACAAATATATTTTTTATAAACTAGCTTTTCACGCAACAGCGTTGCCTGTCTTCATGGCTTTTCCCGCGAGTACAACGAATTTCCAGCGGTAAAAAGAGCTATCTAACACTAAAAGAATTTAAAATCGGACCAGTTCTTACTAAGAAATAACTCTTCATCTTTATAAGATTAGTATAGATAGAATTGAATTAGTAATTATACTTGAAATGATTTCACAGTATGCAAGCGCAGCGGCAGCGGCGGCTGCAGCGTTGTGCCCCCCGTATGCCGGCCTAGCGGCCCTCGCCGCGCGGTGCCGCTCCTCCTCCATAGCGGACCTCAGGCTGAAAGCGCGGCGGCACGCAGCGGCACTCGCCGCCAGCGCCGGCCGCGCAACCCCACCTACGGAGACACCGGCTGATGCGTAATGGACTTTAAAAATATATTTTCCGAGCTTTTAATTTCATTACGAGCCACGAAAGGCGTTTTGGTTATGAAAACGTTAATTCGTGGAGTAAATAATATCTCGAGCGACTACCATCAGCGTCTCTTAAATATTTTCAGGTTGTAAATAATATTTTGAACTGGTACCATGAAAGTATCTTTGTTATGTTTTAACTTATGTAAGTTAAAGTTATGGAGGCTATACTTTGACAATGGCCGTATTTTCTTAATAGTCTTCACTTATATACCGGAAACAAAAAAAAGTCTTTGTTAAATTATCCTTACTTTACCTAAGCCATACTTTGTTTGTTGCTGACTTCATTATTTTTGTACTTTTAGCGTCTAAGGCATTTGACTTTGTCCTTTTAATAATCCCATAAATATATCGCATTGACTTAGGTACAACAGCAATTTAACCGGGTAAGTATATCTTTGTTCATTTATTTAAGTTGTTATTAACTTAGCTCATATTTTATAATCCAAATCAGCGTTATCTAAATTACATTTTATGCGAGTAGAAATCTTGTACATTGTGGAATGTGAATCAAACTGAATATATAAAAATAGGTTATAATGTGTATGGATCGTAATTAATGGTATAAAATGACCAAAGAATCGGACGTTTTAGAAAAAGTTTTAAGCTGTGATAAGTGCTGCGACGAGCAAAATTGATCTCAATGTTCTTTGCTTAATTATTTCATGTTATGACTAAAATCATGTTTGATCTAAAATTTTAATAAATGTAAATAATTGCAGTATTTATAGACTCTTAAAATTAATATGTTCATAGATGTGTATTGACTTACAAAATAAAAGTACTGAATAAGCTACAGTTGTTTTTATTGTAAATCCTTGATACCTATATCGGTCATTTTTTTTCCAAAATAAGATTAGCGTTATATCGCGTTATCGCTCATATTCAGCGATCAAGATAATAATATCTATATATTTAAAAATCTCATTAATCAAAATTTTACAATTTCTATGAAATGTTCTAATTATGATTTAGGTAAGTAATACACTTTACATCAATAGGGTGACTCAAGAGAAAAATGTACGCAAGTCAGGACGGGGTTAGTTTTTAGATGAATGAAAATAAATAATTGCATCATCTCAATTCTCAACCAACAACTCTACAAATACAAGTTCACATGGCATCTGTATTATAATATTTCACTAAACTTGCAGTGCATTGTCCAAAGGCACTATTTGCAGAAACTGTTAAAAAAGCCCCGCGCCCTCGCATCGGGCCGGGGCCGGGGCGCCCAATTAGGGCGGCGACGCTGCTGATTGGCCCTAATCACGTTAGTATCAGCGCGAACAGCCCCTGCATCCGCATTCTACAAACGTTTGCTAAATAAACAAATTCGTTTGTGCTTGTACTTTGTACCCCGTTGCGATACAAGCGTTTCGTTAGCGGATAGGGTGGTTTATCTTGTATTTTGATTTTGTACAAATAGTCTTGTAAAATTTGTTATCGTTATTACTATTATTTAGATTTTAGATTAACCACGGGATTTCTATCAACAACAAACAGGACACACGAAAATCATTTAATCATGGTTATCAATGTTAATCTAACAATAATTACAAAATTGTTTTTTTCTGTTACCGACATAATTAGAACTGCAGTAATTTTTCAAAGGTCCATTTAAAATAACTTATGTCCGCGTATCAATAAATTAATATCATTAAAAAAGCAATCCAGGAATAATAATTATAAAAGCGATCTAATTATTAGATCGGTGGTAATACTATTAGCTATAAGCGGGTAAGCGGTAGGTACTATTACCTACCGCTTTTACCTGGATAGGACCTACTAACTTAGATATTTATTATACTCTTCTGTTATAAACTAATAGAGATATTTTGATTGATGATAATAACAAATAATAAAAGGAAAAGACTTGAAGGCCCGAGAAACATTGCGATAGGTAGCTTTGCAAAGTCCCCTTAATTATTTATACTTAATACATTAAGTAAAAAAATTAAAGCATGAGAAAAGACATCATAAGTGTATGTTCTATCTGGCTTATAATATCTATATCTATGTTTGTGTGTGAACTCTCTAGAATTTTAACCAGAGGTGCCATTGCTCTTCTAGCTTAGAAAAATATTCGATTAAATGTAGCCCTGTAGAGACGGCTTTTCATTTATACACTACCTGCCTAATTTTACTATGTACACAGCAGAGAGTATATAATCACTACGTTGTACCCCAGATTAAATAAGAAATCTTATTTAATCTGGTGAAATAAGAATTCTTATTTAATCTGGTGGTTGTACACAGTAAGAAACCAATACAATACCCACACAAAAATTCTCTAATTTCGAAATTCTTTCGACAAAGTTTTTTTATACTCTCTGGCAGCTGGTTTCAGCTTACTCAATAATAAGAGCTGATTGTTTTGGTTCATTCAATATACCTTTAAACGTAGTGATTATTGGCGATGATGCAAAGATTATCCGCACGCCTCTAGCGGCGAAATTTAGAATCTGTCTATGAACGACACTTTGTTTAATATCTGATTTGTATTTATTACTAGCGGCCCGCCCTGGCTTCGCACGGGTTATTATTCAAAATTAATATCCCGGATATTATTTGATTTACTCTCGACTTTTGAACATTCCCTAGAACTCCACAAACATTTCAAGACTAAGATAAGATAAATCCGTTCAGCCGTTCTCGAGTTTTAATCAGACTAACGAACAACAATTCAATTTTATTTACATATAGATAGATAGATAGATTTATGTTTTTTCCTGACGTTAATTGTAACGAAAACTGTCAAAGTGTCGTTCTTAGACAGCTTCACATTTTAACACTAGAGGCGCTAGTTAGAATCTTTGCATCGCCAATATTATCTTTGAACACTTAGAGTACCTATGGTAAGTAACAGAGCGCGCGTATCACTAAAACTTCATTGTGAAAAACGTAGACAGCTAGCATAGACAAACTTGAAAAAGAGCGAATGACAGGTAGGGATGGGGCGTGCCGATGAGGAAAAAGCTATCGATAAATGACATTAATTTGGTTCTCTGTTAGGTAATTAGTTACACACTCTTTATGTTATTTACTTGTTCTCTGGTTCATTGTATAAAACATCTAGTAATTTACGAAATTATAATGATAGTTCTACCATTTACATACCTAATCATTTTGTGGTTGTTTCAAGTGGTTACATTAATTATTAATATGAATACTTTATTGCACAAGAATATAAATAATTCTACGAAAGGTGTGCTTAATTTAGGTGTTACATAGTAGTAAGATTCTAACATTACCCTTTTGGGGCATTGCAACCTTATGATTAGATACTTAAATACATAAAATATATTAATAATGGGTAAAAACATTAAAAAATATCGGTATTTAAAATTATGGACCCGAAGAGGCTATGTTTGTCAAAAGTGAATGTGAATAGTTATATTGTTGAATAAATTAAAAAATAACAATTAAATATGTCTGCGTATTTAATTGTTATTTGCTCACAATATATGTCGGCGTCATGGTTTTAGTCGTCTTGAGTACTTCCGACAACTTTTCAATTTTTTTTTCATACGCTGACGAGTAGCGTAAAGCGCTTTGCATCGCAATCGGCGACCGACGTTCCGAGAAAAACTCCCAACTAACATAATTTTTTTTTTAATACATCGACTACAATCGTTCGCGTCTAATCACTATACTTTTGACAATCGGCGCGGTGCGCGGGCGGGTGTTTGCGTGCCCCCCTCACGTCTCCTTCACCCCCGCAAATGGACGCGATGCCCGATTTATTTTTATCAAAATAACTGTAAAAATCGACATACCAATGAAATGTAATGTTAGATTTCATCTTGGATTCCTTTCTTGTGTCATTTTTGCAGGATTTGACTGCACATTTTACCATTTTTATTGCCCGATTTAGCAAAATAATGAACGTCATATTGTTCTGAGCCGTGCCGTGTCTGATGTTCGCAATTCAATAGGCTCACTCTGTTCTTACCATTGATACTCTAAGTTTGAACATAACAATCAAAATGCTTCATTCGCAAAAAAAGTGTTTCTGTTTTTTCTCACAGAGTCTAGATTGTATACGCAGCTAACGGCTATTTGCAGTATTTGTCCTGATTCACAACACAGTAGTTTTCACTACTAACACACACTAACACACGTTAATAAATGCTCGAATACAAGCAAGTATTAAACAGTGTGAGTGAATATACATACACACCGAAATCTGCTCTCTCGCTCTGGCTCACTAATTACAGACGACTATTGTATTTGTGTCTCTTACCATTTCCGTTTCATCTTTTTGCATCCGGTTTGAAATCACTACGATTCTAAAGAAGTTTCACTTCAAAAAATTTACTATTGGATGCCGTTAAAGCGGTCCCCCATCCGAGTACCTTCTGGCCCCGCGTCTATTTATTTAATGAACACACTTAATGGGATTTATATTTATAAATAAGATGTGTTTTTAGTATTTGCTGTTATAACGACAGGAGAGATACATCATCCCTCCCAAAATTTCAAAGGCATTACTCGTTAATCTTTGACAGTAGGTACTGCAAAACCTGGTCTTACCTAAAGTTCTGTCTGTCTCTAACAAGTTGAATAAAATAGCGATTACCACTAATGTAACCAACTGCATCCCATACAGGCTGTACTAATGAGAGAGAGAGCCTAGTGTGATACTTAAGACAATACCTGTGACTATTTCTATTTCCCAGGGATGGGATTGAACTGTCTAGAACACAATTTGACTGGGTACATTTGTAATTTTGCCTTATGTGATGCAACAAATAGGTACTAAAGTAAAAATTTACTATATTGTGATTGTGTTTCCTTAAAATCACAATAAAATGAATCCTTGATTGTCTTGATTTCTTGCGAGTCATGACTTCATCCTCAAAACGCTCCTAGACGAGATGTCAGTGAAGATCTCAGTTCCTCCATTTCATGATTCCATCCTTTCTCCGGGTAAGGTGTTATTGCAAGTCTAAATAATTACCTCTGCTAACTACCCTGGAAGGTTCTCAGAGTGCAGCCTATATCACTTACAAACTTACACACATCCTCACAAACTTTCGGGCTTATAATATTAGTAGGATAAGTATATAACCCAATCACGGCCTGTATGCCTTGTATATGTCATGTCTTAGGTTTTATTCAGAATCTACCGTACCGTACGTATGAATGCTGTGGTTATCAAGCTGTATTGATCTTAGATTTCTAGATAATGCCCTTATTCAGCAATAAATTTATCAGATATGTCATTTATGTTGGCCGCCGACGTTCAATATAATAATAAAATAATGAATAGCTTACAAAACCACCTCCTCTTAAAGTGGAGCTACGAACAGTCTCTGGCTTCGGCCGCGACCACCCTCCGGGCTAGGCCAGTGGGTGAATCGATCGATTTTTTCGTGTTTCGTAATGTGGTCCGAAGAAGCCTTCTAAGTCTTCATGCCCCATCTTAGACCACATCGTCACTTTATATCAGGTGAGATTGTGGTGAAATGAAGGCTTATCAAACATAGAAAAAACTTTCAATTATCTCAATGACGCTGGCAAGTCGTAGTATATGGCCATAGAATAATAAATTACCACGATATGGCTATCTCTATGCCAAATTCTTATTTTTGGCACTGAACGTAACGAAATAATAAAATACTTTGACATAAGAGAAATCAAAATTATATTTTAATAGCTGACCCGGCAATAGTTTTATTAACAGACTTCAAAAAAAAAGGAGGTTTCTCAATTCGAACATAAATATATATGTATATTTTTTTTTTATGTATATCCGTGGATAACTTTGTCGTTTATGAACCGATTTTGATTATTCTTTTTTTGTTGGAAAGGGAGTATCCCAAGGGTGGTCCCATGGTAAGGAAACCTGGATCTGGTGGTGGAATCCTGAAGAAATTGAGGGAAACTCTTGAAAAACTTGTCTTTCCGACTTGTGTGTTCCTTAATATTATTCAATATAATTAATTTTAAAGCCCTTTTATTAATGAGTGTCTGGTGTTGATCTGATGATGGAGGGAAAGACGGTCGAGGGAACTCCTCAACGATTTACAGCAAGTACTTTGTGTCTGGGCTTGCTTGATTAACTTATATTACTGAGACCGTTCATCTTAATGGGTTTTGACTGATATTAGGGGTCTGATGATGAAAATGAAGGACAGTCAAAGGAACTCTATAAGGTATATTTTAGTAGAATAATCACAAAAAATCATGAAAAAAAACTTTTTTGCCAAAAATTTAACCAACTTCAAAAGAGAAACTGAAAAGTACAAAATAAATTAACTTTACAAATCATTTCGACATTATAAGTGATAATTAAAAGAAACATAAACAATTAAATAAGTAAGTATTTAATAATTTTGAGGTCGGTGCCAAGTAAATACTACAAAAAACTTAATACATACAATTTTACCTACACTATACACAATATCAATAGATATGTCAAAATAACATACTAATTAACAGCATTTAGGACCCGAATTGAAATGCGTGCGCGGATATACCGCGAATTGACTGATATTTAGAGTTAATTTCCTACTAATACCTTATGGCTTGAGTTGTGAAAAAGATTGATGATAAGTACCTATATTGTATCTAGTTATTGTTTTACTTGGCACCGACTTCAAAATTATTAAATACTTAATTATTTAATTGTTTATGTTTCTTTTAATTATCCTACTACTATTATAAAGGCGAAAGTTTGTAAGTATGGATGTATGGATGTTTGTTACTGTTTCACGTAAAAACTACTGAATGGATTTGAATGAAACTTTACCACAATATAGCTTATACATCAGAATAACATATATAGGCTACTTTTTACCGCGGTAAAATATCAGTTTTCGCGGGAAAATCAATTATTGCGAGTGAAGCCCGATTTAGATTAAATTTGGCACGAACATAGCTGCTTTCCCAGTAAATTACAAAGCTGCTTTTTACCGCGACAAAATCCCTTATTACGCGGTTAAAGCAAGTAATAATATAAACTTAAGATGAATCCTATACTATTAAGAATGTGAATGTTAGTTTGTTTGTGACGCTTTCACGCGAAAACTACTCAACCGATCATCATGAAACTTTGTACACATATTCTTGGAGGTATTAGAAGTAACATAGGATACTTTTTATCCCGGGAAAATATGTAATTCCGCGGGACAATACATTTAAACGCGGGTAACACCGCGGGGCACTACTAGTCACTTATAATGTCGAAATGATTTGTAAAGTTAATTTATTTTGTACTTTTCAGTTTCTCTTTTGAAGTTGGTTTAATTTTTGGCAAAAAGTTTTTATTAAATTCTCAACGACTTCAATCAAATTTGAAAACAAAAATCCTTTCACTTCAATCGTATTGCCGTAATTTTGAAAACTGTGATTTTCGGAAAGCTTAACTGTTAGGTATTTTTGTGTTTGTGGAAGTGATTATTTGGTTATCGAACAAAATAAATAACAAAATGGTAACTCTTGGTGAGGAAGATGTAAACAAACTTTTGTAAGTAAAATTATCTTCAACGTCTATATTTTGTGGTAGCAGCGTACCTATGTGAACAATATTAATGTTTCACGATCTTTAAAATTATTAGGCTTTCGCATCTAAGAAACTTAAATAATATAAGATCTAGTTAGACCAAGAAAATGTGTGAACATCATCCTGAGCTGGGCGTTGTTCTGTCCCTTCAAATTTTGAATAGTCGGTACTGTAATAAACAAGCACTACCAGTAGAATAGGTATTCAAAATGTTTTTCATCTAAAGATTGCTTGTATGCTATTTTACAAGAAATAAAGTTTTAATATATTTTGTACCTACTTCTGATCACACAGAAAAATACATAATCTTTTCATAATATATTAGTTTATGTGGCTAACCAATACCTTAGATACTTATGTGACTTATTCATATTATAGCAATGAAGTAAACCAAGAAATATCTCAAAATGCCCGTAAAATGATGGAGGAATTATGGCTGAATTGGTCTCATCTTGGTGTCGATGACAATACCAAGGTCACAAACATGCACAAATTAGTGCAGATTGAAAAAGAACTCCACCGAGATGTAATTTCTGAGACACGGCGGAAACTAAAGATTATGCAGGGGCAGGTTGACAGTAAGTTTGTATTAATATTAACATAAAACATATTTTTAATGTGGTTTACATTATCTGTATGCATAGCTTGCACCATTAAAATTGTCCCTCATTTATGTGTCTTGTCCCATATAACTAAGGTACATGAGAGAAGTCCCTGTGTCCCCGCAGTGGGAATGTTAATAGGGTGTTGTTAATGAAGGAACAGTTTCTCTCTTTGTTAATATTATACTAAAACTGGTTTAGCTGGTTTGAAAATGAACAGACATACCTACTATACAGACTATTACTTGATTCACTAAATATAAACTAATATTATAAAGAGGAAAGGTTTGATTTTTTGTTTGTTTGTTTGTCTCGAAAAGGCTCTGAAACTACTGCACCGATTTAAAAAAATCTTTCACCATTCGAAAGCTACACTATCCCTGAGTGACATAGGCTATATTTAGTTTTCAAAATAATATGATTCCTTACCAAACTCCGATAATGTAACCCATGGTGAAAAAAAAGAACCTAAAATCTTTCTTTAATCGCGAATGCTGCGAAAACTACTGAATATATAACAAAGTGATGTATTACAACTTTGTAGAACTTATCATTTCTACAAAAAACGTCGTTACATCATAATATCTCTAACTATTATAGTTTTGTGACAATAAGCGATTTTTTTGAAAAAATAAACCCTTAATTCTTTCTTTAATCGCAATTGCTGCGAAAACTATTGAATATATAACAAAGTGATGTATTACAACTTTGTAGAACTTATCATTATCTACAAAAAACGTCGTTACATCATATCTCTAACTATTATAGTTTTGTGACGATAAGCGATTTTTTATATTAAAAAATTAAAATACCACTGTTTGAAAAGGCTCTTTATTTGTATCTTGGTATTAATCCTTAACAAATTAAATTATTTATTATGTACACCAATTTGAGTATTGCAATCAAAAGTATATTTTCTCTTACCTTAATCTTCTTATAAATAATAAATCTAAATTTAAAATGTAAGAAAACCCCCCGATTCGAATCCTTCAATTTACTTAAAAGTAAAACACCATAATAATGTGTAATGTGCACGCAATGCGCTTTCATTTGATACCCCACTCGAGATTTTTGCAGATTTTCGGTTTTCCTTCCCTACTCTAACCCCCACAATTTTTGAACGGCACAAACGATTTTCATGAAACATGTCTAAGAGCACTCGCGCCAGACTCACCTTTTAAACAAAAAAAACTAAGTTGAAATCGCTTCATCCGTTTGGGAGCTATGATGTCCCAGACAGATAGACACGTCAAACATATGACACCCCTCTTTTTTTGTCGGGGGTTAAAAATGAATCGCAAAATGTGTTGCTAAGCGCATAACTCAGCAACGCCTATACCAATTTAGCCAATTTATTTTTTTAAATGTTCGTTGTAGTTTAAGGATGGTTTTTACGGCGAGATAAATTCGAATAATTTTGAAACAATTTTGAATAATTACCCGTGCAAAGCCGGGGCGTGCCGCTAGTGTAAAATAAAATAATGGTATATTGTTTTTGATATTATACAATTTTTAAATGTGAATGCTGCATCAACCTAACATGATCATTAAAGCTATATTAACATCATTTCAGCTACTCATAAGATGTTTACTGCTCAACATAGTCTTCACTCATACATTTCCGTTTGCTGTGATATTTAGGATGTTACATTATTCATATTGATAAGTAAATTTTCGAACCCCTTGTTAAGGCCACCTTGTTTCGAAGATTTAGGCATTTTACTCGCCCAGTCGACTTGCATGCGCGTTTCGCGGGACCCTACTTGATATGAACTCCGGCGACTTGTCGGCGGGCAAGAACGCCACAGTATAACATGATGCAGTAGCTACGGTGATTTAAATTTTATTGACTGTATTTTTTTAGTATATTGATTATTTTATTGACTATATTCTTTTATTTGATTGAAATGAAAGTTTATTGTAGTAGGTATGTAGGTATTGAATGTAAACATAATTTTTCTTACTAAACTTTTTGAATTAGTGAGGTGATAATTATGATTGAAGAGTTTGTGGTAAAGAATACAAACAACAAAATGAAAACAAACATAATTGTTATGTACAATATTTACTCTCATTTAGTAAAGAAAATACATTTTATATGAGGAATAAAATGCTTAAATTTCATTGTAATTTAGAGTTCTAGTGCTAGGTCCTGATTGCAAATTAATAATGTTTTGCGATAAAAAAATCTCTTTTTCTTTATTTTCGGATTCGGTGGATTCGCATTCAAGTGTCAGATTCCGTATAGGCATACCTACCACGAGTGTGTCTGGGGTTGACAATTTCTGGCAGCAGACATTGGACAGGTGGTAAAAGTGTGATAATTTTGATTCCATATTTGATTTCCAAAATTCATCATCTTTTTCGATTCTTTCGATATGTACTGGTTCTTTTCAAATACCAGTCGCGCAGTTGCTCTTGTACTTGTAAAACCAATTACGGTTTTTATTAATTGTTGTAGTTTCACTTCTGTCGTGTGTGAATCGCACACACACCTTTTTTTTCACGTCGCACGTCGCTCGTCGGGCGGGTAGAGCACTGGCACAGGTCCGTCGTCGGTAAGCGCCACCGCGCGACTGACGAAGCCCGCGGGCGTCGCGCCGCTCGCGGGTTTGTAGGTATTTAGGCATAATAAATAGGAAAATAACACTACTACACGCACCTCAGCGATTTTCACTAGAAAATTGATTTATCTAAAGATTGGTGTAAAAATAAGGTCAATAAATTTATTATTTTAGGCACAGTATTGAAAATGTTTTTTAAAAAGAGGCAACTTTGGTATTTTTTTCTATCGAGCGAAGTTCATCTTATTGTGTAAATGAAAGCGAATTGCACTCTGTAAGATCCTCAACTGAAACATATATTTTTTTCAGAATTTTACGTCAATTTTTGACTGATTCATATTGATTTTAAAAACAGCATTTGCGGTATAAGGGGCCCTTAATAAAAAAAAAAGGTGTGTGTGCGATTCACACACGGTAGAAGTGAAACTTCAGTAAATCGACAAAAGAATGAGACGAATAAAAAAAATTCTTGCAAAAAGATTTTGTTCGGGCGGTCACCCATCCAAGTACTGACGTCGCGCAAAGTTGCTTAACCTTGTTAGCGTTTAAGATTGGCTTACCCGACATCTTATTTCCACTTCCGTTGCATCCGGTTTCAAATCAAAACGATTCTAAAGAAGTTTCACTTCAATAAAAAAATAAAAATTAAATAAATTAATTAAATCTTTTATTGTACTTAGTTAATCAAATTATTCTTGAACATCGTCATTATTTTTACAAACTACAGCAGAATTTTAATTTGCTTCGAATAACCTCCTTACAAGTTGATCCCTCATTATTCTTCCTCTCAGGAGATCAGTGGTGGAATCATTTTCTGACAGAGGAGTGTGACTCTCCTGAGGCTCAATATGTTCTGAAAAAAAAGAAACATAATTTAATTCACTATCAACATCCAACAAAGTCATCTATTTCTTATTAAAATACTTTGATTTTTCACAACAGTTTTCAAATTAATTTACTTTGAAGTCACACACACTTCTTAAAGAAAATGTAATTACTATTAATTTAAAGTAATAAGGTATAGCTACCTATATTATCAGATAAGTCTTCAATTCCAAAATCCAACCCACAACATGCTTGTATAATTTTGGTACATTTGTCTGGCTGATAATGCAGGTGTTTTCAGTTACAACTCTGGCCTGAATGTGTTGCTTGTTGTAATATGAACAAACCCAAATTAAGTTTCCCCAAATGAAGGACAAATTCTTGTACCGGTATATCAGGAAACCTGATGTATTTATTTAGCATATTTTTGTGCTTTGATTTGAGAATGTTCTTGTGATGTTTGAGGGAAAACAATCCATTTTTGAAGTGAAACATCTATAGAATCGTAGTGATTTCAAACCGGATGCAAAAAGATGAAACGGAAATGGTAAAAGACACAAATACAATGCTTTATTTAAATTTCTTTGCGCGATACTTCGTAGTTGAGACTACGAAGTATCGCGCAAAGAGGTATTACTGTATTTTATTTATATTATTTTGTAACATACTTTATGTAATACGCTTTATTGAAGTAAAATAAATAATCCGAATAATTACTGATATATGTTTGTTTCTCTTATCATTTTAGCAGATGCGTTCATTTACCCTTTTTTTCTATTCGATATATATCATAATTATAGTTCGTAAGTAGTAGACTCCAATCGTGCGTCGTAGCTGACATACACACACTTTTTTTTTATTCTTCTTATTCTTTCGTCGATTTACTGAAGTTTCACTTCTATCGTGTGTGAATCGCACTCACACCTTTTTTTTTAATTATGTTGTTATGGTTGAGAGTTCAACAATTGGGTATTGTTATGCAGATACAACAAAAAAATATTTCACCTATATTTATTTACCTTTGAAAAACTTTTATAAACCTTAATCACGACAAAGTTTTTTAAATATAGCTATTTAATATTTCTAGTACATATTTCATCAACACTTTCCAATTGCTGCCGAAATGTATCTTCTTTTGTGGCGTATAGGCCAAACATTTTCATTTTGAGCTGACCACAGCAAACGCAGCGTATGCATCTTGAATTAGGTATGTAACACTAGGACTAAAATTATTTTAAAACCACTTAGCAAAAAACGCACGCACTGTTTATAATAAAATCGCTATTTTGTTTCGATACTACACACCCTGAAGCCCTGATTTTTCGTTTCGTTCGATTGGTAGAGTGTAGTGTCGTCGTTATGTTGGTAGTAAGACATATCTGTCAACGTCATGCAGCTCCATCTGATATTCTTCCCCGCCCCTCACCTCTCCTACCAATCTCCTCTGAGCGATACTACTATTTGCGAGTTGGTTGTGTTGTGTGCGTTTTTCTCCTACAAACTACAAAATTACTTCTCCGATACCGCGCGGCCCGCGCGCCTAATATTTCGTGTTTTGTTTCCAAATAGAATTAAATATTTTTAATCCAATCAAGTGGTACATACCAGTTTACGACATTACCTACAAAACCTATCTACGCTATAAAAAGACAACATGAAGTTAACAAGAACAAACAAAAAGACTTGCAAAATTAAAATCTTTTAGAGCATAATTGTAAGCTAATAAATTGTAATTGTATATCATAGTGTGAAAAAAATGTGACAACAACATAATAAATCTAGAATAGATCTGACATACAAACTCGAATACCTAAAATAATTTCCTCGAATTAGATATTAAATTTTAACAGTCATGACATTAAACTACGCGTTCGGATTCTCCGTCATCCTACTCCTCCTGGTAGCTGTAAATATATATTTCTTCTACACATTTACAGCCCTAGATAAACCCAAGACTTTCCCACTTCCTAGCAAAATAGACCTTACTCCAAATGTATTTAAAGACATTTTCGATCATCTCAACTATTTGCCTAGTCATTTTAAGTCAAAGAACCATAAATATTTGGCCATACAAAGGAGTTTACTTGAGTCATTTGAGACACCACTGGACTTTAACCCAAAATCCATATGGGAAGATGCAGATAAGGTAAATAAACAGTTAAATTATGCATATTCATGTGGATCAATTAAGTAAAACTTTATGGTTTGTAAAATAATTATATTTTCCAGTGGTCAAATGAAGAGTCCCTGTATCCAGTACAGTTTGGCGCTCCCGGACAAATACTACATGCTATTAAAACATCTCCAATTGCTCTAGTAGATAATGCACCCAAAGGAACACAGTTGAAGCTGTTATTTCTCTTAGAGGTAGGTATTTCATAACAAAACAATAATTTATATCTATCCTAACATACATTATATTGCCTGAGAAAAGTTTTTTAAGTTCAGTTAGAATTTACAAGACAGCTAATAGGGTATGGAAATTGAAACACATATTTACTTTTTTCGATTTATCCTTGTTAAAATAAGTTGTTTTGGTTTATAACTTTAAAATTATCTTGGATTTTAACTTAAAATGGGTAACATAAGTATGGGTCATGGTAAATTGTCCTAACATTATAAATTATTCCCTAGGGAAAACAAAAACTATACTTCAAACCAAAGAGGTACAACCTAACTCATGTGGTGAAAGGCAGCATCTATGCAGGTTTTGACCGACACAACTCGGAAGTGTTTGCATACTATTTGGCTATGGTACTGAACTTCCACTGGATAGCACCATCCACTATCAGAAAGATTCATGTGAGGCGAGATGTAGTGCCATATGCTACTGTTGGACTGAAAAGGACTATGCTGAAAAATGGTATGTTTTTTTTATTTACTATAGTTTCTATTCTTTCTATTATACATAGAAAATGTAAATGTAATTAGGAACTACTGTAATATCAGTGTGCTTTATTGTTCTACTTTTAGAAGTCTAAAGAAGAAATATTCAATTAAAAGCTTGAACATAATATATAATCATAAAAAAACTTTCATATCTTATCCTTATTTAGGTATGTCTTTTCCAATTTTTAGACATATAAACCAAATTCCAGTTTTATACAAGGATTAAAAATAAATTATGTATTTATAAAAAAAAAGTCCCTAATTAGGCATTAAAAAAATGCACTCTTTAAATATATAATTTTATGTTTCCATAGACAAAACAGTCAGTTATATGTCTATTCAATTATTTTCATTAAGTTTTAATTATATTTGCAATCCTTTCAGAAAGTGGATCACACTGTATATACGGAAAATGCTTCTACTGCAAGCCGAATGAAACAGTATGCCCAGACAATAATGGTGAGATAGAAGGAGCGGCCATACTATTCTTAGACAAGCAGTTCCAAATACACAAGTCTCCTTGGAGGAGATCATATAGCAGTAAGAAAATGGAGTGGGAAAATGACAATGAATTTTGTAAGTAAGTGCCTTATCTACTGTCATTATCATCATCAATTTGTGACTACAGTCTACAGGGTATAAGCTGCTGAAGGTTTGTGTTGCATGTTTCCAACAAATAATTCAGAATAGGATTATCGGCCCTTTGTGCATGATTCTTAAATCAATACTCTTCAGGCGCCAAAACAAACGGAATATGCAAGAAAACAAATGTACTATACCTAAAATTACTAACATTATACTTTTTAATATAGCATGGGAAACTATATATATCTTCGTATGTAGTTAACGTATTTTGTCTAGTTTATTCTGAATCCAATCGCTGGCTCCATAGGAAAACTTAATTTCACACAGATGTCTCTTTTAATGGTAAAAAAGTCAAAATTAAGTTGTATAACTTAATCAAATGTTTGTTTACAATTTGTTTGGATATTTGTTTTGGGACTTAGTTGGTGCCTTACAACATGAATAGATGGCATACTGTAAAAAAAAACAAAGTCTTAATGGAAGATACGCAAAAGTGTACTTTACTCTGTAGAAACTCTTTAAACACCTGAGTCTTTAAACGCCAAATAGCTTGTTAATTGTGAGTCGTTAACACAATTAAAAACTTCCAATTTTCTACCACCTATTTACTGTATACCGTTATAAAAAATGATCAGTCGACACTCAATACATCACATTTTTTTAAATCAAGTCCGTGACATAAAAAATTCGTAGAACATCTTTTAATGTTCAATGCTTAAAACTAATATCATTTGTACCATGTAGTTTGAATCACCCTGTATATTTTTGTATGTATATATGTATTTATTATCAAATAGATACTTAAATATTATATTTACATATTTCTTTCTTTTTCCAGTCGCCTATCCAAAACGATGAGCCTGAAAAGAATCCTCAACCTAGTTGACATAGCGATATTCGACTTCCTGATACAAAATGGCGACCGACATCGATACGAAGTTTATAAAGACAAGATTGTTCTAATCGACAATGGAAAAGGCTTGGGAAACCCGACAGTGGATGAAATGGATATTTTGGCGCCACTTTATCAATGCTGCATGTAAGTTCCTTGGATTTCAGGCATATAATTAATTACCAAGTCAGCTATTTCACCAAAGGTAAGCTAGGTAACCTACCTTCTAGGTCTTCATGCCCATCTTAGACCACATCGTCACTTAACATCAGGTGAGATTGTGGTCAAATAAAGGCCTATATAGCATAAAAAAAAGGTGTGTAGGTCGCTGTGCTTATTGATTTTGAAAAATTTTGTTTTATTTTTGCTTAAACCTACTAAGCAATAAAAAATTTACTGAGTTGAAATAACAACAAGAAGATTGGTGTTCTGCTTCAATATTTCCACACTACCAGTAAAATTACAAACTTTGAAAAAGCTCACGATACACACAACGCAAAGCTCAATATGGTGGTCGCTCAAGTTCAATCTCATCGGAAACCTCATAATATATACAGATACAGGTTAGAAAAAATAGACGGGCTCTGGAGAGAAACTAATACATTCAATTCATTAGCTAGCTCATTTTAATGAAAGGAAACTTTAACAGCTTTGAGCCAGTTTTTCTACTAATTAATATTTAACTTTCTGTGTATATTTATAAGTATTTCTGTTTGTATTATTGTTTGTTAGAAAAATCTGTCTAAATGACCTTTTATCTTTTTAACCCCCGACCAAAAAAGTGGGGCGTTATAAGTTTGACGTGTCTGTCTGTGTGTCTGTCTGTTACATCATAGCTCCCGAACGGATGGAGCGATTTCAATTTAGTTTTGTATGAAAGTTGAGTCTGCTTGTGTTCTTAGACATGTTTCATGAAAATCGGTTGTGCCGTTTTAAAGTTATGGGGGTGAGAGTGGGGAAGGAAAACCGTAAAAATTTGCAAATATACTAGTGTGGGGTATCAAATGAAAGTGCATATCGCGTCCACATTACATAATATTATGTTGTTTTACATTTAAGGAAATTAAGACATTGGATCGGGGGTTCTTCTTAAATTTTAAATTTAGATTTATTTTCATCTTTATCTAACATATCTTAATTTAAAAAAAATAAACAAACACTAAATAAAATGTAAAATGGATAAAAAGATGAAAATAAAATTACAATTAAACCATACTTATAATTCAGTAATACCAGGAGTATTACAAACTTTAAATTCTTAAAATGTTTTTACCCATTTTCAAAAAGAAAAATGTTTTTTATACTTACCCCAGAATACTACCTACGAAATATCTTAAAAATCTATCTTCGCTGTTTCATTACACGAATCGTCATATAATTTGTTCGAATTGTATTTTCGTTTTAATATAAAAATATTAAAAATTGACTGAGAAATAAAATAGGTAATTAAAATAAGCATATCACCATAAAAAATGTTTCCGCTCTATAATATGAATGTAGCTAGAGACTAGTGAATAGAATACCTAGTATCAGATGAAAGAGGTTTTATCATGGGCAGATATGTGAAGAGAAACTGAACTGAAAGAGGTTTAATTGGCTTCAAACTTTTCATAAGGGGTGAGAGGTTAGAAGTGAGAGTGGAGGTGTTTGGGTTAAATGTAAATAGTACAACAAACGTTTGCCGGGTCAGTTATTTGAAAAATTATGTAATTTGTTCGCATTTCGAGCTATCCCACGGCCCCATGGAATTTGAAATTTATTTCCCTTGGGAACCCAATTATGTCTTCAGATTATTCAATTCAATCCAATTCAAATTTAAGGCAATTATATTTAATCAAACATACCATTAAACCCATGCATAAAACGCATTATTTCTCGTGAAGCTGAAAATTGCAGTAATTCCAAATTTTGAATTTCCCGCGAATAAATTTCGTAATGCTGCCATATTGAAATTTTTAATAAAGCGGTCTATTCGCTACCCAACATGCTTTTCATATTTTGGAAAGATTGAAATATTTTGAAAGACTAAAAAAATTTTATCATTCTATTAATTTTTTCTTGTTTTAGATTAACCCAATCTACTTGGCAACAGCTGGAGTTAGTGCCTGGTGGAAGTTTGACAGACACGATTAAGCTGATATCTGCGACTCAAGGGGAAATTTTAGCCACTGAAGAACATTTCAAGGCTGTGGAACGACGTCTGTTGAAAATCTACGCGACTGTGCAATACTGTATCGCCAAACATGGCAAGAATAAGGTTTTCAAAAGAATATATTAAAATCATTACGAACCCGATGTTTTTTTATTTATAACTCAGAAAAAACCCTTTCAATAGACATAAGCTCATTTGCAGGGTAGCTTGCTTTTTGGTATTCTTTTAAAATATTCGATAAGATGCTGAGCATTTCAGCAAACATGCTTCTAAATGAATGGCAATCTTTTTCATTAGCCTAGAGCAGCTGTCATTTTGACATTTGCGAAGTGATGTCTTGTTCCGACTGGCGTATCACAACAATCTCATGAATTTATGCTTTAGCTAGTTCTATTACATTTTAAATTATTGTTTTTAATTTATAATACTGTATTATTTTGTATGAAAAATAATGTGTTCTCAAGGTGATCCCGACACGTTCCTGTACTTTGCCTACGGCAGTAATTTATTAAAAAGAAGAATCCGCATTAATAACCCAACAGCTGAGTTTTTGGGAGTTGGCAGACTTGACGTAAGTCTTTGAACTTAAATCGGTCACTTTATGTTGCCATATCATTTATCATGTTGTTAACAAGAGATATGATTTAAGTTGGTTAATGCTTATTTTGTTTCTATTTTATATTTATGACAGAGTAGGAACAGTTTTAAATATATTATTAAATGGGTATTTAGTAAATCATTCTTAAATTATTGTTTTCATAAAACTCCGAAACGGTTGAGCCAATATTGACCGGAATTTTAATGGTAAAAGTGTTTTAAGTAGTAACTTATTAGCCTCATAATGCGTCTGAAAATGTCAAATAAACTTAATTCTCAAATAAAAAATATGCAGTAGTCTCTTTAAAGAGGCATATCCGATGCTGAGAATGAGAAGTACCTACATAATTTTTCCATTTACATCCGTGACTAAACTGTGAATCGATTTCACACCCACTCTAAACAAATTAACGATAGCTTAGGTACTTACCTACACTTTTCCTTACTTCTACAAGTACAAACCAGTATGTCTCTATACAAGACTGGATGATAAAGTCACAGATAAAAATAATGATAGTAATTTACTCCTAAGTTCTACTGCCATTAAAACTTATAAATTAGCTGTCTATACTAACATTGTGTAAGTTATGGAGATACCCAATTATCTTAAAACCCGTATGAACAAACATTAAAAACGTGCAAAGTACCTGATCATTAAATATAAGATTTGTTTTAATGTAAGCATTTACTCTGTCACTTGTTTTTTGTTTCATTTTATTGGCTAATTATTCAAAATGCGAAATTGGTCCAGGCGTTGTTGAGTTATGCGCTTACTAAACATTACATTTTTACTATTTATTATAGATGGCGGACTATTAGGTTGTAAGGCTCCATACTGAAATGTTCTTTAAACTCCAAAAACACTTAGGTACATACAACATAAGCTAACTCAAATCATTTATTGCATTCATGTGTGTACAATTGGTCTTAAAAATTAATGTGTGCTTACAACATTTGAAAGCTATAAAACATTATGTGGTTCTTTGCAAATACTTGTAATCGCTACGCTTAGCAGGCGGGTTGCCGAGCGCAGTGCGCGCACTATCATGCATACGCGACACGTAAGCGGAACAAACTTGTAACGACAACCCAAACGTGTGATATTTTATTATTTTCATATTTTTTTTAGATATTATTATTGTGCATTGTACCTAAACTAATATTTCTGGGTATATTATTATTCAATTGTATTGTCATTTAATCATTTTATAATTTGACATAAAGCTGAATCTGGCATTATTTTAATCTCGCACTATTAGAATTATTTTGTAATTTAAACAGTGAAATGTCATTGTCTAATAATTTAAGCTACATACATTTAAAATATATTGTGGTATTTGGCAACCACATTACAAACTTTTAGACAAATTGTGACATGTAATATATGTATTATCAATAAATAACTAATATGACTATTATAATTAATATATAAAAGGTATATTATATTTATATTAAACCTGCAGTGTATTTTTTCTAGGATCACCAGCTAGACTTCATTAAGTACTCTGAGAACTGGCGAGGCTCTTCAGCGACGATCATTCCTATTAGTGGTCCCCACGTCTGGGGGGCAATCTGGAGACTACATGTAAAGGACATGCCGGCTTTGGATAAGTATGTTTATCTTCAGCCTTAGAATATCCTTTAGAAGACTTGAGTCTCTCTTGTAGATCTAACATGCTGTTACGTCGTAGCTAGGTGACCAAGAGCAAGATGGGGCAAAAAAAAACTGGGACCCCTAAACTTTTAACCCCCAACGGGTCTTTACCGTGGGTATATACGTTATTACTGCGGGAAAATCCATGAAACGTGGGCAACGCAGCGGGGAGTCGCTATTACACTATAACAAGATAAAACTGACGAATTAGTCGTTTTCATATTTTTCCTTGAGTCTAATCTTAGAGATACAGTTACAAACACTTGACTTAAAGAATGTAATCAATATAATACTTTTCATTCAGGCAAGAAGGCGTTGACATCAACTGGTACTTTGCTAAAACCGTGGACGTCTTCAAACCCGATGGGTCCAAGGTCCAATGCCGCACTTACCAGCAGATCATCAACCCTCTCCCACGTGTTGATGGAGAGGAACTTCCCGAAGACAGACGACCAGCTATCACCTACATCGATTGCATAGTGAATGGAGCGAAGGAGTGCGGTCTTCCTTCATCTTATATCGAAGAATTGACGAAAATACCTCATAATGGGAAAACTGCACCTGATAAAATGTTACAGAGCTTAGGTTTAATGTGATTAAAGGGTTGAAGGCTATAATTGAACATCAAATAAATAGGAGTGGGAATACAATCGGTTCCAAAAGTAACGAGTTAGTCCAAAAACGAAATATCTCTAGAACTGTAAAAGATAGATCAATGAAATAAAAAACAGACTAAAGACTTATTAGCTGCGTTTCTTATTATGCGTACGCAGCGTTCAACATAGTTTTTAAACTGGGAACCGTAGGGAACCGGCTCCGAAATTTGGTGTTCATCATGCCTAATCGCCTGGAGGATGTCAGAAGACCTCGTGGAGGCAATACAAGGCAAATGAAGAAAGTGGTAAAAACACAATCTTGAAAAATAGATCTAAATTTTTTTTTATTTCGAGATTGTGCACATTAGTTTTATTTTTACTTTATATTAAATAAAACTTATGTATGTAATAAATTATAAAATGAACAGTGTTTTTTTTCATTAGAATAGCATCTGTAGTGTAGGAGATATTCGAGTTTATGTGACTGACCCGTTATTTTTGAACCGAGTGTT
The DNA here is from genome assembly GCA_929108375.1 of Gymnoscelis rufifasciata. Classification (NCBI taxonomy): domain Eukaryota; kingdom Metazoa; phylum Arthropoda; class Insecta; order Lepidoptera; family Geometridae; genus Gymnoscelis; species Gymnoscelis rufifasciata. The sequence continues at coordinate 12,160,850 of OV815303.1, forward strand.
TGTATTTTGTTTAGTGAAGTCACATTAATCATTAATCACAGTAGTAGTAGGTAGGTACGTAATGGAAGATAGTCAAAGTAAAATCCAAAAAACACTTGTGCGTGCGAAAGTTACGGATGTGTCTTATTCTTTTTCTGCATAAAATTTATAAAAAGTAAAATCCGTTTAGTAGTTATTGAGTTTATCCCGATCATAAAAACAGATAGACGTGCTTAAGGCTTTTTTTACAAAATTTTAGCTATATTTTACCTAAGCTCTTTGTCTAATGTTTCAATAAAAAATAATAGAGGTACAGACAGACAGAAAAACACCGTAAGATCCAGAGAGTATATATTTAATAACTGCTCATGCCCAAGAACGACATAAAACGTAGTTATTAAATACTCTCTTGATATACTCTCTGCCAGATTCGGCAAAATGGCGTTCAACTGAGTAACATCTTTTTCACTTAATAATTTTATTTAACTCGACACTGGCAAATTGTCGCTTCAATGGCAAAGTCCCAATTACATGAAACTGAACTGAACTGAGGATACATGTTTTTACTTATTTATTGTTTAAAATAAGCAAAACCGTTATTTTAATTCAACATGGAAGAATATGGCTCGAATGTGTGTAAATGTTTAACTGAAACATTTATGTATTTCGCGTACGGCAGTAATTTGTTGAAGAAGAGAATCCATATCAACATTCCTACAGCCCGGTTTCTGGGAATTGGAAAACTTGAGGTTAGTCCCTACACTTGAGGTTAGTTCCTAATACTACCAAGACCGTATTGTGACGTTTAGAGAGATGTGTTTCACAACTTAATTTTAAGAAATTTATGTCAGCAAAAAAACTTAAGTTAAGGCCTTATCCTATCTCGTTAAGAGTGAAGTCTCCGTAATCCAGCAGTTGGATCGTAAAACGGGTGCTTACTAAAGTTCTAATATTTATATCTCGTTTAGAGTGAAGTCCCTCCCTATATCCCAGCTGTGAAAACGTAAAAAAGTAAACAACAATATGTAATGTGTATACCAACATAAAAAAATATTTGCACTAGGTACAACATCAGTCACATCACTAATAAAAAAAAAAGGTGTGTGTGCGATTCACACACGATAGAAGTGAAACTTCAGTAAATCGACGAAAGAATAAGATGAATAAAAAAAAAGTGTGTGTGTGTCAGCTACGACGCACGATTGGAGTCTACTACTTACGAACTATAATTATGATATAATATATCGAATAGAAAAAAAGGGTAAATGAACGCATCTGCTAAAATGATAAGAGAAACAAACATTATATCTGTAATTATTCGGATTATTTATATTACTTCAATAAAGCGTACCTATTACATAAATTATGTTACAAAATAATATAAATAAAATACAGCAATACCTCTTTGCGCGATACTTCGTAGTCTCAACTACGAAGTATCGCGCAAAGAAATTTAAATAAAACATTGTATTTGTGTCTCTTACCATTTCCGTTTCATCTTTTTGCATCCGATTTGAAATCACTACGATTCTATAGAAGTTTCACTTCAAAAAATCTAATACCACTCCAAGTTATGTGCGTCGAATCATCATCATTACCCTATTAACTGTCCCACTGCTGGGACACAGGGACTTCTCTCTTGACGAGGGAGATTAGGCCTCAATTGACCACGTCAACTATACTGGCCAAGTGCGGGTTGGTGAATGTCAAATGTCTTCAAACTTTTTGAAAGTTATCAGAACATGCCGGTTTCCTCACGATATTTTGCCTTCACCGTTAGAACACATGTTTTAAAGCGCACGTACAATTTACAAGATGAAAATCAAGAGGTACGTGGCTGGGTTTGAACCCACGACCTTCGGAATGAAAGTCGAGTGTACTCACACTTAGCCAACACGGCTTTTTTCGTCTAACCCTTTTAAAACATAATATGTATATTTTGACTAGAGGATAATTCGCGATACACATAAATAAACTGAAGTTGTAATACTTTCTTCTACGGATCCCTATTGAGTTATTATCGCGATGAGACGAGGTAGGTACTTATTCGAATGTACATATATGTATTTTCAGAATTATCGCCTAGACTTTGTTAGGTACTCAAATAATTGGAACGGTTGTTGCGCCTCTATAGTTCCAGTTGAAGGATCTGAAGTGTGGGGCGCTATTTGGTGGATTAATTCATATGATTTACCGATCTTGGACAAGTAAGCATAACTCATGTCGTTTAAAAAAATATACTGTTTTAAGTACATAATATTTCAAGGCGTTTTGCGTGGCGTGTGCGTCGTTTATTGGACACGCCCATCCCAACAAAACGGCTCAAAACAATTTTATAATTTCGTCAACTTCTTCAAAAACGTTTAGAGTAGGTTAGGTACTAGTCAATCCATCGTAAATAAAATATTTTAAATGCGAAAGTAGCTCTCAACTCTCTCTCTGTGTGACTGTCAAGCTTTCACACAGAAAATAATGAATCTAGATCCCGAGAATGGACATAGGCTGTTTCTTATCGCGGGACAGAGCCATTTTCAGGAAAATCCATTATACGGCTGGTAACACATACATTTATTACCTGTCGAAAGTATTACAAATTGCACAGGTTGTCATTGAAACTAAATGTACCTATTGAATTATTATTATGTCTTGTTTTTTATATTTTTCATGCGTTAATTATTTTTATTTGTGAATTGTTTTATGTTAATTTATACCAATTATTATGATTCATTTAATATTGTTCAACGTTGATCTATTATTATTACTATTTTATTTTAATCATTATGAATTTGTTATTATTTATAAATATATGATCGCATTAGGGCTAAAAAAATAACCTGTTATGATTATGTATTAAACTGAAATAAATAAATAAATAAAAATAAATTTAAAAAACGTTTGGCTTGTAATTATTTTATCATTAAATGACTTATATGACTATTTTTACTATACTATATCCATTCATTTGCAATCAAGACCAGTCTTAAAAATATCTGGTAGGTACTGTTGACATAATCCCCTTAAAGAAAATACAATGGTTAGGCAATTACCTTCGCGTTGAGTTTTTAAAGTTACAAAAAAAGTAAAAGGACTTCTTAAGAAAAATACGCAAAACGTGCTTCCTATTCCAGACAAGAAGGCGTAGACATCAGCTGGTACTGCTGCAAAAATGTGGATATCCTCAAACCCGACGGAACTAAGATCCAGTGTCGCACCTACCAACAATTAGTCAATCCCATCTCTCCTAAGGTTCTTCCTTGCCAGAGTAAGGCAGATCTGCCAGAGGAGAGATTTCCTTCCAAAACCTACATAAATTGCATCATAGACGGAGCTAAGGAGTGCAGACTACCTAAACCTTATATCGAGGAACTGATGAAAATACCGCACAATGGAATGTTGGCTTCCAACAGCATGTTGAAGCTGCTCGGATTAAACAGGATTGTCTTGGCATGTACTCATTAGATATCATTTATGTGGGTTAGCAAGTAGGTACAAATAAATAATAATTCCGGACTAATCACACAGCATTACCTAACCCCAAACCATACCCAAACTAAGCAGAGCTTGCTTGTACTATGGGTGTTAGGAGACTGTTATACTACGTAGATACACTTTTTTTTTGTTATGTCTCGGTATTTTTATATTTTAGGTTGTTGTCTATATTTTGAATGTTTTTCTAGGATTGAGTAAGTGTTCAGATCCTGGGTTTATTTTCTATACTAATATTATAAAAAGGTCAAGTTTGTGAGATTGTTTGTGACGTTGCGTTGTAGTGGGTAATCTACTGAACTGATTTGAATGAAATTTGGTACACAGATTCTCTATGAATGAAAATGATTAATGAAGAGTAATGTTTGTCTCCAAAGATTGTAAGTATTAATTACAAGTTAAAATTTAAATTAATTATTTCAGGAAATGAAAGAAGGATTTCGTACAGCCCGGGGGATGGTGAGGTCGGAGATCCCCAAAACAGACACTTTCCTTTATTTTGCGTACGGCGCGAATTTGCTTACGTTTCGGATGCACATGAATGTGCCTAGTGCCGAGCTGGTGTCCATAGCTAGGGTTGAAGTAAGTTTTCTGAGCAAAAAATTCTTACGTAAGTACTTAATGTGTTCCAGTTCTTATTTAGTCAGTTTTAGACCCGCCGTACATGCCCACACTCGCACTCGTTCGTGCAGAGTTCGGTACTACTACATAGGTTCACTGACACTCGCCATGCGGCTTGTGACGGCCAGTTGAGTGCTTATAATAATAATAATTCATTTATTTCCACAAATAAAATATGTGGGCATGTGCGGCGGCGAATAAGCTAGGCTAATCTCTACGTACTCGTACCTAGAGTAGGGTTACTGTAGGAACAAATCATCAAAGTTGTTCCAACATCCGGCATTAAAAAAAAACGTGATTTTGCGGCCAGTGATGAAACTCATGTCAAACTACATAGATAATTCTTAAAAACATAAAGTGATAAGCAGCTCTGATCATATATTTTTCATCGTTTACCTTCCAAAATATAGGAGTGTAAAAATTAGGAATTACGTCGAATATATAAAAATATATAGATATGTATTAGGATTTATTAGTTTTGTGGTGAATACATAACACCATTGTTTTTCAGTATTTGACAAGTTTATAAAAGAGTTTTTGAAGTGAAACTTCTATAGAATCGTAGTGATTTCAAACCGGATGCAAAAAGATGAAACGGAAATGGTAAGAGACACAAATACAATGCTTTATTTAAATTTCTTTGCGCGATACTTCGTAGTTGAGACTACGAAGTAGACTACGAAGTATCGCGCAAAGAGGTATTGCTGTATTTTATTTATATTATTTTGTAACATACTTTATGTAATACGCTTTATTGAAGTAATATAAATAATCCGAATAATTACAGATATATGTTTGTTTCTCTTATCATTTTAGCAGATGCGTTCATTTACCCTTTTTTTCTATTCGATATATATCATAATAATAGTTCGTAAGTAGTAGACTCCAATCGTGCGTCGTAGCTGACACACACACAATTTTTTTTTTATTCTTCTTATTCTTTCGTCGATTTACTGAAGTTTCACTTCTATCGTGTGTGAATCGCACACACACCTTTTTTTTCGATATCGCTTTCAATATTATGTTGATTTGATATTTTTTGAAACTTCTTCATTCTCATCACATAAAGGCCTTCTATAGTTTGGTTTATAGACAAATAATACATAACATGATACAAAATCATTTTCGAAAATAACGGCTATTAAACTCTGTGGTATGTAACGAGTGTTTATGTTCGTAAATACCTTGCGAGTACTGCCGTGTTAAAAAACGCGGGGAAAAGAAACGAATCTGCATATAAAGATCTAGAGCCCACCGTTTTCTCCACCTTGTATACATCCCCAGGACTATCATGTTTTTTTCCTAGAATTACAGACTCGACTTCATAAAATACTCAGCTTTCTGGGGTGGACCCACAGCTACGATAGTGCCAACTGCGAATGCCCACGTGTGGGGCGTAATATGGCGTGTCGATACAGCAGAATCTGAACAACTTGACAAGTAGGTGAACTTGTGTCTATGTATGTAATACCTACCTATAGTGGTTGTTTTCCATTGGGTTTAGTGTGAGATAGTACAAAAGTATTTATGTCAAAAAAATCTGGCTCATTTAATGTGAACGGGTATTTTTTTTTGTATGTACCTACATACGACATAGTGTTGCTAAACTTGGAAAATATAATTATTGTGAAGGTAGGTGCTCCTTCTAGTTTAAAAAATGCACAATAAGTAGCTATTGCCATTAGAATTAAATGAATGCCGTGTAAAGATTACCTATAATATACGTAAAGTGGGATTAAGTATTAAAGGGCCTATTAAGTACCACCTATATAATATTATATATTTTAACTTACTTTTGGAATATTCAATCGTTGTTTCGGGTTGAACCTTAATATCGCGACCGATTTTCATACGAAAGGTAAATTAGATTTGGCCATCTACGCCTTAGGAATTTTTCTTTAATATTGTTTGTGTTGCCAAGGTCGTAGTAATTTATTATTCTATGCCAGGGTTAAATGCGTGGAGCACAGAAAATACTTTATCAAGTACATCGACGTGTTAACACCATACATGGGTTCCTTCAAAGTGAGGGTATACATTCAGGAGGTAAACCCTTTGCCAATAGCCGACGGGGACAACCTTCCTGTAGAACGCTGGCCTTCTTGGACATATCAACAAATCATGATTCTAGGAGCCAAAGAGAATGGAATTCCGCACTATTACATTTGGAATTTAAAGAAAATTCCGAACAACGGCGAAGAAGGAGCGTTAAGAACAGTATGCTTGCTAAACCGCTACGCAACTGACCCACCATGCCAATGCAATGTGGCAGGCAGAATACCAAGAGAGTCTTTGAAACTAGATCTGAGGAAATTCAGAGAACAAGGTAAAAATGTCGGTAAAAAACCAGAAACAACGGTTGAAAATGGCAAAGATAATGCGTTTATGAAAATTAAGCATGCAACGGTTCAAGATAAATTGGAGAAAAAAATTGAGTATGGCAATCCTAGTAGTCACAGGGACAATCTTGTATAAACCTTTAAAAGCGCAACTCACGGAAATCTGAATGAAAGGAATGTTTCCATATTTTTCATCGTGGTCCAGAGCAGAAATTCAAGATTTTTTAAGCAAATTAGGAGAAATGAAATGAGCCTAAAATAAACACTATGGTTTCAAAAATCATTTTATTTCGAGAAAATGTATGTATAGGCTTCGTAACTTGTTATAAAATATGTTCAACTGAGGGTTCACAGGAAACATTGATATTCAAAACTATATTTGCTAATTTTTAACGTTTTATTTATATAAATATTAAAATTATTATTAATAGGTACTCGGTTTTATTAAAGTAATTATAAAATTGTACACTACCTCAATCGTTTAGTGAAATTGTATCTAAATTGAGCATAATGCACAACGCTACCCAACACTGTACCTGGGTACTCGTAATGCACACGCAACACCGGAAACAGTGGAAATCATTAAATCAGTCAAAAATAAAGCATGCATCATATTAGTTACTAACATGAGATAATAACTACTTTGTTTTGAAATATCACATGATAATTAGATACTGGTGAAATAAGAGCGACGATCAGTGTGTGGCAACGTTGTGCGAAACAGAGCAGTCTCCACCAATACCTGCCAGCTTTTTTATCTGCTAATAATATGTCAAGTAGACGCATTTTGAATATTACAAAAGGTGTTATATAACAAGTTTTTATTTATACTTAATAACCGCTAAAGTAATGAAGTATTGATGGAGGATAGAGCTCGCTCGTACAGAAACTGGGAGCATCCTCATCCTATAACACGAGAAATGCTCCGCTTGCAAGCAGCACTGGTAGACATCCTTGTCAAGTATCTATTAATACAATCACCAGAATTTTGACTTAGGAATTTCGGTACACATCACTTGTAGAAAACTTTCCTACATCCACCAGTGTCGCTTGCAAGCTAACGTGGAACTATAAATGGCTAGAACATGTTACACAGTACACTTATCGGTATAAGTACCTATCTACAATCATTAATTGAGCAAAAGGCACTATGCAAATGCAAAAATTAAACGAATATTTGGATTTGGACTTTGGAAACTAATGAAATGATTCGCTCGCTGATGCAACGTGCCTTAAGCCCTCCACGACGATAGGCGTGTGTACTTTGCCAAGGTTCTAAGTCATTACAAGGCACGAGAAATATACCCATCCCATACAACTATCGTCAAGCCATACGATACACACACACACACCTACAACCAACCTCAGTGTTAGAGCTGTTCAGCGTAGGTTCTTGATTGTGCTGACAAGGAACGAATACATTCAACGAGATATGAATATGAAAATTAGTTAAGGCATTAATTACAATAATTTACATTTCACAAATGGGTTCGAATCAACCGTATACCATCTGTGTTCATAATTAAATCATGTCCACTTCACACAATCAACAATCCCGCGTTCCTTTGAAGGCTGGATGTCTGAAGGCACTCGTTTATACCCTTACATTAACGTTCTATTAAGTGCAGCCACGGAACAGATCAACTGTGGTGCAAATACTTGTTTATTATAGCATGTCATACAAGTTGCCGCAGCCGAGGCACCGCGCAAGTCTTGCATATTGGAGTCTAACTTTGGTTGGTTTATATTGGTTTATAATTGTACAGTAATCATTAAAGTAACGTTTTAAATTACAATACAAAGTTAATGTAGCTAGCGTATATTTTACTTAAGTATTGATATAGCTATTTAATTGATGATAATAATAATTGCAATCGGTTAAACTTGCGATTTACATTTAAATACTACTTTGCCCTCTCAATCATATTTTTTTCTAAACCATTTCAACTCTGAGGTATATGAAATTTGTTAGGAAATTTTACTGACATTATATAATAATAAATTATAATTGCAATAATAACTGAGTCCTCGCCCTGGATGTCAGCGGCAAGAGCGGTACATTGCGGCACAGTCAAATGATATGCACACCAATAAATGAGGGCCGCCACGAGTGAATTCGCCGCCAGGGGCTCTGGTGTAGCGTGAGGTCTAAAATGTCAAATCAATCACATTTGGCGTAACCATAGAAACATCTTAACCATAGAGGCATCGTGCCCTCACTAAGTGCCACCCACTGGTAGACATTGAGACGCGATATCGATACCACTATGTGCACCGCTGAATTCAAAACCGAAGGCTCATATAATGTTAAATGTATAATAGTTTGTACACAAAGTACATTAAATAAGAAAAACGGCTCAAACGAATAGAATAATTTCAATATGCTGCCGAGTCTAATATGGACCAATTTTCATATATTTGACAGTCAGTGAGATGATATTAAAGGATTGAAAAATCGACCCTAGTAGTATATTTATTAAGTAGGTATATAAAAATATTTAAACTACTATAATTCACATAGTACTATCCAGCTGCATTACCTATGTAGATATATGATTTAGTTACAGATACTGTATTTGATTATAGTATTATTGTGGTTGATTAAACAACTATGTAATATACAGATTAATTTTTACCCTAAAATACTCGGAATCTAAATGGGTACTATAGTCAAGAAGAACATTTAAATAAATTTAAAAGTGAACTATGCCATACCACCAGAAATACAAATAGTAAATAGCTTTGTTGACACTGTCCACTACTTTGCCTCCTCAAAAAGGAGTTGATAGAATATTGATAAATTAAGTTGCTGCATATTTGTTATTAAATAATATAAGATCTATAAATATTCATTTATTAGATCTTCTAAAAATTTTAACACAGACATTTTAGCATAAAAATTGGTGTATCTGTATATGTATGCGCGAAAAGAACACGTTTGAAGTAACATTACAGGATCTACAATTCATTTAAATTTCAGCACTACATTTGCTATAAATATGTTACAGTATAATACTTATATCAATAAATAATAGTCACAGTATATAACAATATAAATGGCAGGTAAGTCTATTGCATTGTAGTCATTATGGAACACATCCGTTTCAAAACAGTAACTAAAGTAATTTAAAACTATAATGGTTTGTATGAGCGATTTTATTTTATGTTATAATCAATACTTTAACTTGGGTCATATAACTGCTTTAGATAGCTATATAGCCTTAGAAAATAGCTTAATAGTATTTTAGAATACACGATAATTATTTATTGTATATAGATTCTATATAGAGGGCTAGATGAACGCGCAAGAGTATTTCTTTCTATAATTTTATAAACTGAAAACTCTCAGAACTGTATTTTACGTCGTCGGGCTTAACATATACTGTATTGTATGTCGGGCTACATATATCCAAAGTTATTCTGTTCAAGCAAGACTTTTATTTTTGTAGGAATACTTGAGTATTTAAAAAAATAGTAACATTTGCAAGGCAAGTGACAAATTCGTATTGATTCCCAACTAAAATTAATTTCAACAACATTCAACGTGAACAAATAAATAATTTGTTTTCCTAGTACTCTCACGACCATAACGTATGTTTACCGATATTTATACGTAAAAATAACAGTAAAATTAATTTGTACACGATCTCGCCCACACTAAACTATACAATACACGCTTTACATCTTACACGGTAAACTTAACATTAATAGGCAATGTCAAGGATGACACGAATACATCTACAATATGAGGTAAGCTATCTAGGATCCGCGCCGACAGAGCAGAGTCGACCAACTTCTATAGTTGTCTGATATGAACGTCACACGAAATCAAACCTATCGCTGCCATTTGCTGGTATTACAATGAATAAATCTACTAATTATCTACACGTGAGGCCTCTGCATGTGTGCACGCATCTTGTGCAATAAATTAACATAGTAAATGCAGAGAAGATCAAGCGCTCTCCCTTACAGGTAAATTTAAACTATAGTCGAAATCAGCAGCGTCACAGGGAACGCCCGTCGGCCGCGGCCGCCGAGCCGAGAGGGGATTTTTAAAACACGCAGCTATAATAGGTAACGAGAGTTCGTAGTACGGTAATAGGAACGTATTCTTACATGCGAGCAGTATAACCGTCGATATTTACATTTCGTTTCAAAACTCGCCTCAAGGCCTCGGGGGCGCGGTCACTCGTAACAATAATATCAGTCGCCAAATATAACTATGGGTAAAAATATATACATCGTCATCAACGTACATCAAAAACATATATAAAATAAATAAAACAACGCGTCGATTAACTAGCTACGCTTAGAACTAGGATTCGAAGAGCCGGTAGCGGGTGCGACCGGCCTGAGGTAGATAATGCGCTCGTCGCGGGGGGCGGGGCCCCCCGGGGCGGAGCTAGGGGGGGGCGGCGTCGCGGAGGATGCCGTTGGGGCCCTTGAGCGGGGCGAGCGAGGGCGCGGCCTGCAGCGGCTGCAGCGGCTCGGCGGCCGCGTCGTCGGAGCCGCGCGACCGCACGGACGACAGCTCGCGCACCCACGACGCCAGCCGACTCGACACGCCGAACAGGTTCGACCCCGACCCGGTCGCCACGGCGCCCACCACCACCTCTTGCTCCTCTTCTGCAAATCAAATTTGAAAATTGTCATAAGTTTTATAAGAACACATAGTTTGCCAGGCATGATTGTCATATTTAAAACCTCATTACGAAATCACAATTATTCGCGCGTAGCATTGTTTAGTGATAAAAAATAGCTTTAACTGTACAAAATTTAACCACTACAAAATAGTCTCAATAAATTAAATAAATTAAGTAAATTAAGTAAGTCTTGTAATAACCCGTATAATCGAGAGGTTTAACTTATGAAAATCAGGCGAGTGTCATTCCTCGGTGCATCTAGTCTGACTGCAAAGTTTTCTGTATAAGAAAATGTGCACCATCACCAACCAACTTTAATTTTCAAATCACCGATTATTTTTTCTATAAAGTCAGTAAATTCACAGTTAAGTTTCTCAGTTCTTTTCTGTACCCTTTTGTAAACGACAAATGATACTCTATTATAATCATCCTATAAGTTTTAATCCAATGCACCACAAAGACAAAATAAAATATCTACCTACTTCTAAAAACTCATGCAAATTTATAGAAAATCACAAAAATGTACTTTGTGTGCGACGACCGACTTTCTGACGGCAAGAAAGGTAACCAGTACACAGATGGTGCTATAACTACATGGTTCACCCAGAAAATGATAACAGAAGTGCATTACATCACACCGTGGTAGCTGAGCAAGAATTATATCGTTTAGGAAACCAGTAATCATAGACCCAGAGTGCTTGGAGAATTGGGCAAATATACCACCCGTAGATGAGTGTTACCAATTAGATGAACCATTACAGACCAGATACTAATTCAGCAAAAAATGTGAAACAATATTTTTTAAAGGCAAAACTAGGAACTGGGACTGTCTCAACTGTTGCATATTATGATTTTTTTTTTACAATAACATATAGGTTAAATAATAAACAATATTTGCCACTATGACATATCGTGAAATGTTTTGTCCATGACATTTAAATAACAACAGACCTTCATCTATTGTGATTTGAGTAAAAAATAGCCCAGTATTTCAAAGCCCAGCTATACTGTGTTAGATAGAAAAGTATGCAACATGCAATCGGTACCGTATACTCACGGTTAGCACTCATCCGCTCCGGCGCAAGCTTCTACTGAAGGCACCGTGGAACAAAAAGGGTTCTTTATGTTAGATCAGTGACACTGTTATCATTTGCTGATGCACCATATTAGCAGTTATTTTAATAGCTCCGTTGACGTATAAGTACTTATTACTTTCATAACAATTTTTGGAACTTTTTGTTCGAATTATTATGATATTAGTAGCATTAGTGGTGATGGGGCCGCGCAGTAACATTGTTATTTTACTTATTTTTATGTTCTTGTGTAAAAAAAAAAATCAATGGAATCTATAGCGAAGCAAACACAGTTAAAATCTAGACAGGGTAGGCAGTTAAATGCAGTTTGTTGGAAATTTCTAAAGTATGAAACTATGTGTAATTGATCACGGAAAAACAAAAAACATGTGGAATGAGCACAAGAACTTGACACGGCCACAGCATAAACACAATTAGTTTTTGCGCACAACTAAACAACTAATTTTATTAATTCGTACTAATAAGCGAACACAAAATGTGTTACAGGGGATATTTTCATCGTCTCAACACACATGATACCGTGTTCATGATCTTTTCGCTTAGAATAGAGCGCGGCCTAACAACAATTAGTGAACACGAAAACTCGACGCAGCGGACCAGACTTTGAATCCCGCCTTTACTCCCTCACTAAACGAAGTTATACTATTTGCAAACGAACACAGACGCCATCAAAAAATTTTCAAGACCAGGTATAAAGTACCGGACTTTGTACCTGTTCACTACGTGTGTACCTAGCGCTGAGCGCCAGAGCGCGTACAGCTCCTGGCCGAGCGGCGAAGGAAAAAGCTGTGGTGTCATCAAAAATGTTACACGACCAGATACAAAGTCAGGTAGTGGGTATTATTAGCACGTACCTAGCGCTGAGCGCTGGAGCGCGTACAGCTCCTGGCCGAGCGGCGAGTGGAAGAAGCTGCGGTGTCGGAAGTAGGGCGCGGCGAAGGGCGCCAGCTCGGAGACGAGGTGCAGGAAGGCGGGCCGCGCCGCGGGCCGGTGCGCCCAGCACGCGCGCATCAGCTCGTACAGCCGGTCGGGGCAGTGCTCCGGCCGCTCCATCACGCCGCCCTCCACCACGTAGCGGAGGACTTGCTCGTTCGACAGGCCCTGTGCGTATTCATTCATGATCAGCTGTCCATGACACAATGTTGCCTGGGTTGGGATTCTCTCATGGAAATAGGGCATTGATTCAAATTATCCTATAGCCATCCTCGATATATGGACTATATAATGCGGATAATGGTTCCGGTACTAGTTTCTGAGATTAGAGCGATACCCTAAAAATTCATGTAACCTATTACTAATATTAAAAAAATACTATTATGTAAAGTTTGAAAGATTGTTTGTGACGTTGTAGGGGTTAATCTTAAGATCTCCGGAAAAGATTTCAATAAAATTTGGTACACAGATTCTCTAAAGCTGAGAAGTGACATAGGCTACCGAGGCAAAATCCATTGAGCGCGGGTAACACCGCGGGGTACTGCTAGTCAAGTAATATAGTAGATTTTATTACCTGATATGGCTGCATAGCGAGCGTCGCCATTTCCCATAATACGACGCCATAACTCCACGCGTCGCTACTACTCGAGAACACCTACGAATAAAAGAAAAATAATATTTATTTCTAAAATAAAGACAATTGTGAATATAAAGATCCTTTATTTGTTTCGGCCAAAGGAGGTGTGAGGCACCATGCCTCATGGAGCCAGTATATTATTATTATAATACCTACGCAATCTGTTATCTATTGGTAAGTATGTGAAAGGTTTGAAAACACAAGTACAGCAGTCAGGAAAAACAAGTAAATGTAAATACTATGTGTTTAAATATCACTTAATCCTAATCATCATTCTCTTGCCCTTATCCCACATTACGTGCGGTCGGCGCAACATGTATTTTCTTTCTATTTAATCTCATCATCATCATCATCACCCTATTAACGTTCCCACTGCTGGGACACAGGGACTTCTCTCTTGACGAGAGAGATTAGGCCTTAATTCACCACGCTGGCCAAGTGCGGGTTGGTGAATGTCACATGCCCTTCAAACTCTTTTAAAGTTCTCAGAACATGCCGGTTTCCTCACGATGTTTGCCTTCACCGTTAAAGCACGTGTTTTAAAGCGCACATAAATTTCTCAAGAAGAAAAATCCAGAGGTGCGTGGCGGGGTTTGAACCCACGACCTTCGGAATGAAAGTCGAGTGTCCTCCCACTTTAGCCAACACGGCTTTCTATTTAATCTACAACAGTATAAATACAATGGATTAAAATTGCACTTACTCCATCTTTTAAACTCTCGGGGCTCATCCACCTGACGGGCAGCAGGCCTTTGGTGCCTTTCCTATAGTAATCAGTCTCATAAATATCTCTGGTCATGCCGAAATCCCCCACTTTGACTGTGAGGTCGCCGGCGACCATGCAGTTTCGCGCCGCGAGGTCGCGATGCACAAACTTCTTGGCCGATAGGTAAGCCATACCATCGGCTATTTCTATAGCCATCTGGAACACAATACATTTAATTATTTATTTTACATTTAAATCAATTTGTTGCGAGAAAGAGTATGAAAGACTCTGATAGAGGAGTTTGAAAAATTTACAATACTATAATTTGACAGCCATAGAGTATTACTAAAAATGTTTTATTGTTTCCTCAGCCCAAAAAGGCTATCAAATATGAATCAAAACCATACAAACCTGCAGTATATTCTGCAGCGTGGGCGGAGTGTTATTGCTGTCCTTCTTTGGCAGCGAATTCTCCGAGTCCGGTCTGTGGGACCGCAGGTAGGTCTTCAAGTCGCCTAGCTCCATCAGCTCCATGATGACCAGCGTGGGCTGTCCCCTGGACACCACGCCCATGAGGCGCACCACGTGGAACGTGTCGAAGGCCTTCATGACCGACGCCTCGTTGAGGAACTCGACGCGCTCCCTGTCAGTCGCGTGCTCGTTGACAGTTTTCACAGCGCATCGAGTTTCTGGTTTGCCTTTTTCTAAGTTCTTTGCTAAGCCTTCGTACACCTGTAAATGTTTTAAGAGTAAAAATGTTGCTTCGTATTTGTTATTAGATACAGCACGTTCGCGATTACATAATAGCGAACGTGCACATAGACGGTGCTGCCAACTTTTGCCCTAAATTTTAATGTTTTACCCTATCAGCCTAACATTAGACATTTTTTTTATTCTTATTTATTTACAGGATTTTTATAATTAATTACATGTCAGTCCTATCGGCTAAACAAAGATATGTACACATAGACATTTGGGTGTATGCTATATTACTTATCTATTATTATACAATTATAATTATGTACAACTATTATTGCCTGAATCGGCTTACGGCTTTGAACAGTTCGGCAGCTGCTTTGGAGTTTAGATGTGATAAAACTTTATGAAAGATTCCTGTGTCCCATTAGACATCAACATTAGACATTGTGAGTCGCATAAGTGCTGCCGCCTATAGTCTGTGCACGTTCCCCTTAAAATCCAGTTATATACAGACTAAGTCACTCACCATGCCAAAGGAGCCTTGGCCCAGTTCGCGGATGAACTCGATGTTGGCGCGCGGCACCTCCCACTCGTCCGGCACGTACACCGTGGACACATACTCCGGGTTCACGCTCGCGAACAACTTGTGCGCCTCCGCGTTCGGCATGAAGCCGCGTTTCACATACCTGTTACATACATTTATGTTAACTACTTACTAAGTTTCAACAATATAGGTCTTAGTTCCGAAAACTGTGGCTGTTGCATACGGCGGACAGACAAACAGACATGAAGAATCGATTAGGGTTCCGTTTTTGGCCATTTATTTGGCTACGGAACAATAAAAAGTGAACAAAATTCCTAAGAAGCACAGCTGACGGAAACCAGTTAGTTTTCAGTATGTTAATGAGTCTGCGTCATAAGAATAGTTCCCTGTTTATTTTTTTTTCTTATCTTGTATTAACTTACCAAAACACGCCTACGAGTATGAGGATCATAACTAAACAGCCAATAGCGACGCCCCAGATCCATTCGTAACCGGAGGCGGCTGTTCGTTCCTAAAATAAAATATATTATTTTAAAATTATTTATATTTTTAATAGATACTTTATTCACAATAAATATTTCTAACTGTTTTGTACTGTTTCGAAACTAAAGATTCACTAGACTGGCCACACATCTACAAATGCGGTCTGTCCGGCTCGGTGATGACAGCCGGTTGTATGTTCTAGCCTTCATACAAGGATAATTCGTGGTTTTCTGTTGTTCTATTCCTAACCGATCCGGACACTGAGTAACGGCCCGTTCACACATGGCAGTCCGTTTTACTGGTAAGTTATTAACGGATACTTCATAAATTTATGCTCTGTTCACACATAGGCACCGTATAACGTTCAACGGATACGTCATTACTGGATGCGATGTGTGAACAGAAAACTCGCAGTATACCGCCGCTATTCTACAAGGATGGACGCTGTCGTGTTGTATTGGTGCTATCGTCGGAGAAGGAAGATTCGACGTTATTGGCAGCATCCACTTATGGCCCAAAGATCTAGAGGGTGCTTACAGTTTACTTATGAGTCAGATACGAGTTGATGAATCGAAAATGTTCTCTATGATTCTCTATGAATGTTCAATAGAAAATGCGGGACAAAACCGTCGCATCACTCCCCCTCCTACACCCCGCCCACACCGCCCGCCACGCACACAGGATCTATCCGTTAAAATTCTACGTATCCGTATATTTTTACTATTCCGTCGTCCAGTATTCGATGACAAAGTAGAATGTAATTTTTTTACGGAACGATATTTTTTCGTAAACGTAAACGATAAAACGGAACAGTGAAACGGAGACATGTGTGAACGGGCCGTTACGTGGGTGCAGATAAGTTTTACAAATGTCGTGTGGCCCGCGACAGATCACTTTTGTGCGTGTCTGACATAAAACCGTGCCGCTTATCGCAGCGCCGCAAATAACGGCCCGTTCACACATGTCTCCGTTTTACTGTTCCGTTTTGTCATGTACGTTTTTTTTTCGTCGATGGCGTATGTGGTTTTATGAGCGACTTCACACATGGCACAGTATTCTGTATACAGTAAAAAATATCGTTCCGTAAAAAAATTACATTCCGCTTTGTCATCGAATAATGGACGACGGAATAGTAAAAATATACGGATACGTAGAATTTTAACGGATAGATCCTGTGTGCGTGGCGGGCGGTGTGGGCGGGGTGTAGGAGGGGGAGTGATGCGACGGTTTTGTCTCGCATTTTCTATTGAACATTCATAGAGAACGATCATAGCGAATCATAGAGATAAAATTCTATTCATCACCTCGTATTTGACTCTTAATTAAATTGTTGATCGCTAGATTTTTGGGCCATAAGTGGATGCTGCCAATAACGTCGAATCTTCCTTCTCCAACGATAGTACCAATACAACAAGACAGCGTCCATCCTTGTAGAATAGCGGCGGTATACTGCGAGTTTTCTGTTCACACATCGCATCCAGTAATGACGGATCCGTTAAACGTTATACAGTGCCTATGTGTGAACAGAGCATGAATTTATGACGTATCCGTTAAAAACGTACCAGTAAAACGGACTCCTATGTGTGAACGGGCCGTAAGACGTGTAGCTTTACGGTAACATAATGCATATGTATTAAATAGAATGTACTTACAGGTATAGCGATGAAGACCTCCGCAGACGCGTTGCCCAGCCCCTTGACTGTGATGGGGGTGACCTTGATGCTGTACTTGCCGGCAGACATGCCTCGCAGTGTTGTAGACACGTCGCGATCGCTCGCCTTATACGCTGACAGGCAACTTTGGAAGCCTCCGTCTAGACCCTACGGTAAAGTCAGATAATTTGTTAAAGATAAATACTTTAGTAACAGAAACACGATTTCTTTATTATTCTCTCTTGAAATTCGGTTCTGTCTGGCATCCCTTTCTCTCACACATACGGCAGGCATTAAGCATGCTCCTTCTCTCACTAACCCACTAAATTTAAGGTTAATAATTTTGCCACTAATCCGAGACCTACTTTTTTGCTCATGGTTGTTTTATTGAGGTAATACTATCAGATTGAATACCAGCACTAATCAGGTCCAGCAGCATATGGCATTTCAGTAAAAAGTCCAAAGATCTATCATGGTTTGTAATATGTATGATAAAAATATCTATCTATATTTGTATGTATGTCTATAACATTAAGTATATCAGATGTATAGTACCCGTAACACAAGCTTAGAGCTTGCAAGGGGGCTAGATATTGTTGTGTGGATTGTCCTAAAATATATATATATATATTTTTAATAATTTATATATTGCTTCCCACGTTGCTGAAGCGTAGATTGGGCTGAAGCCTTAATCATCTGCATAAAGTGTACTGAAGTAATGAAATTTATAAAAATACGAAATTCCGGAGCAGTAGGCGCATTCTGTAAACTCACTTCGATCCTTACTAAGCTGAATCCGCGGTGATTTAACAGTTTTGTATTCTGTAAAACTCGATTCACCGCGGATTCAGCTTAGTGAGGATCGAAGTGAGTTTACAGAATGCGCCTACTGGAGATGAACCTACATGTTTGCTGATGCCAATTTCTTTCTTCATAAAAAAAATATAATTGGGGTTATTACTTATCTACTATATCTCACTTTCTAGCCAATCACGCACTCCATAAGGCCAAAATCGGTTAGACATGCATTCCTGATCACTCTTTATTGAATATCACGCGATGTAAATCAGAAATTATGCGTAGAAGAATAGAAGCACAGTACTCTTAATATTCTTAGTATTCTTACCGAGTAATCGCTGTCAACTTTCGAGTAATGCACATTGTAGGCGACGACGAATCCGTTCGGGTTATGCGGTGGTGTCCAGTTCACAACAACATCCGTTGTCTTGTTCGTTGCTGTTAGAACGGCTTTGACGTTTGTAACCACGTCCGCGTTCGCTGGAATACAAAAAGATTAATAAATAGAGGTTTTTTGTGTTAAATAAAATAAATAATAAAAGGTGAGTTTGACTCGGGTGTTCTTCGACATTTTTCATGAAAATCGGTCGAGTCGTTTAAAAACTATAGGGGTGAGAGTGGGGGAAAGAAAACCGAAAATCTGCAAATTATATACTCGAGTGGGGTATCAAATGAAAGAGCATCGCGTGCACATTACTAAATATGATGGTGTTTTACTTTTAAGGAAATAAAGGCAATAGAATCGGCAGTTTTTCTTATATTTAAAATTTAAATTTATAACTTAAGCGTTAATCACACAAAACATCTAGACAAGTGAAACGATAAAAAAACTCTAATTCTCACTCACCCATATCCATCGTCAGGAAAGTATAAAAGGCCCGATCGGAGCAGGAGATCTTCTTCCACAGGTCGTCGCTCTCGCCCGTGTGCTGCGAGCGGCAGGCCCACACGCTCACCGTGTACCAGGTGAAGTGGCGCAGCTCCCGTATAGTCACCGAGCGGGCGTTGCCATCCAGTTTGTGAAACTGGGCTTTAACGTAATCTGTAAGGTATTTATATTTAAGTATAAAAAAAGGTGTGTGTGCGATTCACACACGATAGAAGTGAAACTTCAGTAAATCGACAAAAGAATGTGATGAATAAAAAAAAGAAATAAAAAAAAAATACTGTGCAAAAAGATTTTGTTCGGGCGGTCATCCATCCAAGTACTGGCGCTGGCGTCGCGCAAAATTGCTTAACCTTGTTAGCGTTTAAGATAGGCTTACCTGTCGTTTTTTCCGTTGCATCCGGTTTGAAATCGCAACGATTCTAAAGAAGTTTCACTTCAATAAATAAATATTTCCGGACTACTCACACAGCATCACCTAACCCCAGACTAAGCAGAGCTTGTACTATGGGTGTTGGGTGACTGATATACTGCATACCTACATATATATTTTTTTGTAAATACATACTTATGATATATAGAAAACACCCAGACCCGAAAACAGAAATTGTAGATCGTACAAAATCTGGTCTCCCGGGAGGAATTGAACCCGCAACCTCCTGCGCCTCAGGTGGACCTTCGCCCACCTAGCCACAGAGGTCGTCATAAAAACGTGCGTTTCGGCAAGCATTACAAAAGTGATTACTACAAATACGGCTAGCGGGTTATGCACAAGGAGATTTTTTATGTTAGTTGTCTCAGAATGTGTTTTTGATTAAAATATTAATTTAAATCTAGTGCCTTCTAATTGGTTCCATTAAAATGGCATAATAAATGATCCAGTAGTTATCTTCAATAATTCATATTTGAAGGGCCTGAAGTCATTTGATTTTATTTCAACATTTGACTTATTTGTTCGTGGGTATGAAAGATACAGTTTCTTTATATACCTAGAACCGCCTTCCCATAGAGTTCGAATGAAATGTGAATGTGTTCAAATGGTTCAAACATTACCTTCGTGATCAGAGCTGTTTGCGTAGGTGTCGCCGGGCTTAGGCACGATATTTTCCGTCACTTTCACCAGCATTCTGTTTAAGCCCGAGTCGGGCCCGATGGCTCGTTTATATCGCGTATTATTCTTTTTTCTATACACCTGAGAAAAGGTTAAAAAAATGTAACAGAACGGATCAATTTTCAAAGGACTAATTAATTTTTTTGCTTATGACTCATTATTTGTAAGAGGAAACTAGGCGAAGCTAATAAAAAAAGGCCGGCTACCACCCGTTGATTAAGGAAACATCCTGAGGTTGAACAAAAAAAAAAGGATTTTGAGTGATAAGAATCACAATTTAGTCAATTAATTTAGATAGTATATTAACTATACTGGAAGCCTACTATAAAAACAAAATATTTTACCATTTATATCTGACTTATGGGAGGTAAATAAAACGTTTGATAAAAAACGTTATTCATAAACCTAACAGACCCAAATCTGTTAAATGACAGTTTAATAAAAAGTGACACCCTTGTTTTCTTCTATAATGCTCACCAAAATAGGCATAAAAAGGCTTATTGTGTGATTTACCTAATTCAGTTATATTAGTCAGAAATATAATATATAAATACGAAGGTAATTCTATAACGGTTGATCAAATACAACCTTTCAAATAGGTATATCAGCCACACAGTCCAGAAACAAACTTACCCAATTCTGTAGATCGTTTTCAAAGTTGATACTATCTTGCCGTTCTTCCTCAGCTAATAGAGAGAACCTAGTTCGTTTCGGTTTAGCCGAGTCACAATCACAGGTGCCGTTGGTGAGATATTTGTCTGGTGTCGGGGCTGTTGTCTTCGTGCTGACTTCTACCCTCTGCGCGATAAGGTTAGATAGCGCGTTCGCTGCAAAGGAATGTGTGATGATAACTTTGAGAACCTGTGGGAAATGATAACTTTGAGAACCTGTGGGAAATAAACAAGGAATTATTCCTGCATAGGCACCCCGCATTTACTGACTCAGCAATAATATCCTTGTGTCTTTAATATGTTTTATTCGTAGGCCACAATTAGGGCTTATTTCACAATATCCGAGAAAACTAAGCAATGGCTGATGGCTAATAAAATACTAAGACATCTAATTAACTTGTCGAATTCTTCTACACATTAATTAAAGGATCGAACCTCCTAGTATACTACTTCAAAGTCAAAACGTTTATTTCCTTAGAAGCACATAGCCTACATGGACAGGTCAACTTGAAATTAATCTAATATATAAAATTCTCGTGTCACGGGGTGCGTAATCGAACTCCTCCGAAACGGCTCGACCGATTCTCATGAAATTTTTTAAGCATATTCAGTAGGTCTGAGAATCGGCCAAAATCTATTTTTCATTTTGGAAAAAAAAAAAGTTTTTGCAAAACAACGTTTGCTGGGGTCAGCTAGTAAAACTATAAATTGCTCAAACACAGATAATAACAAGGAAATAACTACTTACGGTTAGTACAGCTCTCGGAACTGCCCCGGCTAGCGAATATCTGTTCCTTGTTATAGCTGTTGGCCTGCACCATCACCAGGTACTGCAGTATGGTCCCGTTCGGCATCAGCGGCGGGCCCCACGTGATGTTGACGGTGTGAGGGTCTAGAGGCTCCACGGCTAGGTTGTGTGGTGGACTCGGTTCTAGAAGGAGACAACATTCAATTTAAGAATAATAATTTACGCAGGCTTTCAGAAAAGGAAGTGGTTCTCAATTCGACGTGTCGTGGCTTTTTTCTCCGTGAATCAATTTAGTTATTTTTAATTAAAGCTGTTTCCTTCCAACTTTCAAATTGGTTACTTATAACATATTTTTTACAATATAACTTTTTAAACTATCATGGTTATCAATACTATTTAGATTTATAACGGGACTAGCGGCCCGCCCCGGCGTCGCAGGGGTATAACATTTTCCAGGAAATTATTCGAATATTTCTCGCCGTAAAAACCATCCTATCTCTCAAGTTGGATCGAACTGCACATGGTGTTCGAATTTTATTATGATCGGTTAAGTGGTTTAGGAGTCCATTGAGGACAAACATTGTGACACGAGATTTATAATATATTAAGATATTCTCGAAAGACAATCAATCACGGTAAATATCCCGTTATAAATCTAAATAGTATATTTTTTACAGTTTTAGACCCAAATATGCCAGAAACAGAATGACTTAGGGCTAATTTCACAATATCCTAGTAAACTAAGCAATGGTTAATGTGTCAACTGTTAGTTATATAAAGAGCTAGCGAAAAATAGCTCTATATTGTAAACATTGTCTAATTTTACTTGGTGATGGTGAATACTATTACTAGCCAGTTTTGTTTGTAAGCATTTACTCTGTCGATTGACAAGCGATTCATCACTAATCACGTTTTACTTTTCAAAATGGCGGTACAGTAGTTGACATAAGAAAAAGAACACTTACGAGAAGGCATAGTAGTGAAGTAGACAATGGGACTTTGCGCCCCCTTCTCCTTCTGCGACGTAGTGAAGGTCTTCACGTAGGCCGCGTACCGCGTGAACGGCGCCAGAGGCGTTAGAAGCTTGAAGTGCGGCTGTTTACTTTTACATTTAGCGAAGGGGTCCTCTTTCGTTTGATTCTTCTGACTATCTGTTTGGTTGGTAGCGTCCTCTAAGTTTATATCGATGACGTTCCATCTGAAAGCACAGTATGTTGTATTATAATAACAACAAAAAATAGTTTGGGCGTGTTTCACCATGTGATGATTTTTCATTTAAAATAAACATTCATTTTGTAAATTGTAAGTTTGGCTGCAGGGTATAGAACAGGCTAGTTATTAGTGACCTCTGGTGCGAGCATATTATTCCATTACACAGTAATGGATTATCAGGGGATATTCCATTAGAATACGAACGATATCTATAAGATATTGTGGATTCTACTATATATTATTATATTTTTTTCCGGTCACTTATTTTTTAAATTAAAATCAAAAAGTTAATTCCTTAGAAGCACAGGGTCTAGTTACTTTTAAGGTCAACTTAAAATTAACTACTAAATTTTTTAAATAAAAATTATCAAGAAATATAATATTGTCTTGACAGTTCGCTTCAATTTTTTATACCGAGTTGAGAAGTGAATAGAACAACAAAGCTTTATCAGATTTTCCAATTTTGTAGTTATTACAATTTTGGTGTTCCTATAAATAGGTACCTAATATAAATTTAATATTAACTTAAAAATGCTTGTCATTTCAGGGAGCTATTATTGTAAGTTAAGCAAATCAGCCCTGGTCAACTAGAATTATTAGAGCCTGTCAAAGTGAACTAAGCGACAACTGTCCAAGCAGCATCATCATTTATTATAATAATTTAAAGGGTAACTTTTGTTTACTTCTCCCCGAGTCTACCACAGAATTTATCTTTTCAACATATCTTGCAATATATTTTTTTTCCGGAAACTTAGTTTTCAACCCATTTCAAAGTCAAAAGAAAAACTTGAGAGGTGTCAAGGGACACCCGAATGGAACGAAGTTACAAAAAACCTGTATACACTCAACAAAAATAATCGTCGCGACACCACACTGTTCAATGCGAAATAGAAATGAAAATATCTGGCTTGCTTTCTATAAGAGAGAGAGAGAGAGAGAGAGAGAGAGAGAGAAAGACAGAGAAACATGCGACGCCGCTCAGCTTACAATAGCTTACTATAGCAAAAAGTGTCGTGACAACTTTTCGTAAGATGTTTTTCCGTCTATCCCCCTTTCACAACGCGCGATAAGGAACTTCGTTCCATTAAACGAATTATTCAACTCACGAATCAGAACAGGCGTCCCGTCTCTCATACACCGTGATGTTCTGGTTGGTCGCGATGTAGTAGATGGAGAAGCCGATCAGCTTGCGCATGTCGTTGAGGCAGTACTCGTCCCACGTCAGCACCGCGGTGGTGGGCGTGACGCTCTGCACCGTCAGGTTCATGTGGTTGGGAAGACCTGGAGAACAATACAAGGCTCGTAAAACATGAGAACATCTCTGGTGGTAGGCTTCGGCCGCGGCTTGTCACCACCCTCCGGGCTTGGCCAGTGCGTGAAGCGATTTTTTCGTGTTTCGTAATGTGGTCCGGAGAAGCCATCTTCTAGGCCTTCATGCTCCATCTTAGACCACATCATCGCTTTACATCGGTGAGATTGTGGTCAAATGAAGTCTTATTAATAATAAAAAAAAAAAAAAAAAAAGAACCTCAATTTTTGGGTAGGTGTTTGAGGCAAGCTAAAAACTATTTCCATACATCTCCATACATCTCCAGGATATATCTGATACTTGGAAACGGATTTAAGATTTTCATGAGATTTAGTAAGAAGGGAGTATTGGGGGTATTTAATCGATCTAGCTAGGTTTCATTAAAAAATCAAACAGGAAACCTAGAAACTACTGGCTAGACACCAGTACCTATACCCCAGTGCATCAAATAGAATATCACTTATAACTAATTTTCAAATCAGATAACCAACTTTAAAGTAAATTTACAAGCATACTTACAAGAAGCCTGGTTCCCGTTGGTGTAAGGAGACACTTCACTCTCCAAGAAGTCGGCGATGGGAGGAACGGTCATGTTCTTGAGCGGTAATATCTGATGATAGCAGAGTTTGGGGTTCGTTTGGATGGAGATGGATCCGCCTGAGATCTCGATGGACCCGTGGGTGTCCCACTGCCAAAGTAGCTCGAGGTTCGGGTTGTTGAGAATGTAGAGCACTTTTCCTCTGAAAATAAGCATTTTATATAGCATTCGAGGTCGTAAATTGGAGATAAATTGATAAAACTGCTTTGTTTTAACGCCAGAGTGCAGCACTAGCGTCGAAAATAAACCCATTTTTTGTAAAAAATAAATATTAAGCCGCACACGCACTAAACGACATGCTGTCACAGTAATCAAATTTTTTGTTTATCTATTTTTTTTTAATAAATGTTGAACTAATAGTAATAAAATATAAACTGGGAATACGAATTGCGTTAGTACACAATTCGCGCTGGTCTTCCGCCGATTCCCACAACCAGTAACGGAGCAGTAAGATTCAAGATTATTTATTGATAACATAGGTTACAGGTAAGTAGGTACAGGTAAGTAGGTCAGGTAAGTAAGTAGCAAGAGTGTAGCAGTGGACGTACTACGACTGAAATGATGTTAAGTGGAACAAACAAATAAAGAAAAGCAAGTAGAAAAAAAGAAAGGTAAACCCCAGCTTATCATTTATCCAACAAATAAAACGAATAATATTATTAAATGTTACGGACTCACTTATTGTCAGTTGTGTATATCTTCTTGAGGCTCTTCAGGAACACCAGCGAGACGAGCGGGTATGAGTGCGTCACTTGCAGCGAGCCGTTGATCTCGCGAATACCGCCGAGGCAGGCCTCGAGGGTCGACACGAGGTTAGCTACGAACATTATACAATCATCAATTAAGATATATTTACTAAATAAATATTAATTTGAATATTTTAATGAAGTAATAACTTCTTATGGGAGGGTGAACTGGTTTGTAACGTAACGCGTAACGGCGCCTGTCATCCCTTTCTCTCACGCATACGGCAGGCTCTGCACACACGCAAGAGCATAAATTTAAAATTTCTATCAGGCATACCGAGACGCACAAGTTTTTCTTTTTATTATATCTATAGAAGTCAATAAAACTGGAGTGTCTGTATTATTAAAATACCACTATTTACCCGACTTTAAAAAAGGAGAAGGTTGTCAATTCAACGGTCTGTGTCTGTTATTTATTTTTTTGTATGTTTATTACGCGATATCTCCGTAAGTTGTGAACCGATTATGACAATTCAAAAGGGTATGCTACTGATTGGTCCCATTGTCACCATGTCAAAATCTGATGATGGGACCCCAGAGAAATCGAGAGCAACCCTAAAATTATACTATATGTTGAAGTCGGGTTTATTTAAACGTAGTTTATCAGTGTTATATATACTTAATACATTATGGATATGGGTTTTATGAACATACAGAAATATATTTTTATTTATACCAAAATAATACTTTTTTTACAAATTTTTGTCAGTTTGTCTGTTGTGACTTATGATCGATTCTATCAGTACTTTCACTGTCAGATATCTGATTTAGAAGTTTTCTTACCTTTAGCAGACCGCAGCGATATCTCCAACTTGCCGTTGATGTGCGTGCACCCTCGGAACTGCTCCGCGTTGGCCACGGAGTCGATCTTACCGCCGTCGCACTGGCGCGTGCATGCCCCGCTGTTAGAGCAAAGCTGGCAGGTTGCATTGCTTTTATCACCCACCTGTTAAGGAATAAATTACTGACTTAATTCCGAAAAATAATATATGTAATGTATGTATACTAAATCACAATCATTTCAGCTGTATTCACCGTGAATCGGATGCCTTGGGCCGCGGGAATTCTGTGCTGGCATTTTCGGCTCCATCGACCAACTATTCTACTAATAACGTAAAAAAATAGGTAGGTGTTTAAAAATATATATTTTATTGACAATACCAGAACGAATCCATGACACAACCTTAACATTCGGCTAGGTAGCGTTCTGATCTCGGCAGTCGCGAAATCCGAATGCTAACTTTAGCAAGTTCGCTCGTAGTTCTATAAAACAGGTCAATGTAGATCTAAAATGGTAACATAAGCACCGATATTTACGTTTCCACTGCTGGGACACAGGGACTTCTCTCTTGACGAGAGAGATAAGGCGTTAATTCACCACGCTGGTCAAGTGCTGGTTGGTGTCCTTCAAAGTTCTCAGAAAGTGCTGGTTTCCTCACGATGTTTATCTCCACAGTTAAAGCATGTGTTTAAAGCGCACATACATTTCTTCAAGAAAAATCCAGAGGTTCGCGGCGTTTGTGCTCCCACTTGGCCAACACGGTTTTAATCTAAAATGGTTATGACAAGCCTACCTCCATGTAACCACTGGGGCAGATGTAGACGCACTGCGAGTTGTTGTGTATCTTGTACGCGCGGATGCTGGCTGCGAAGGTGGCCTCCGGCGTGCCCGTGAGCCGGGGGGGCTCAGGCTGCGCGCGGCAATCTTCCTCAGTCACGCATCGACGGAACAACTGCAACAACAATTAACTACAATTAATAACAAATTTTTTTTCAACTCATTTGTATCTGCAATAAGTTCTTGAAACTATGAGCAGGTGTTTTGGTATTACTGCAGGATTTTCAGCCCAGAAGCTTCTTCTTCCCATGATATTATTTATGGAGTTGCTATCTAGGCATCACAGTCATAATAATATATAATTATTATGACTGTGATGCCTTTTCAGTCTTTTAGGGTAGTTGATAGCTGTTAAATCATCAGTCAAAGGGTTAATAACAATAATTAATTACAACAATTTTAATAACTGAGGTAACTGTACATATTATGTATATGCCATTATTACAGTGATTGTCGAACATTTATTTATTTTTGTAGTGAAAACTTATTTAGTGTATTTGTGCACTTTTGGTGATAACCAAAAATGTTAAGCTAGCGTCAGCACTTGACCGAATAGAAAATTGGTAAGATGGAGGGAGAGAGCAATTCGTGCGAAATAATTCCCTAACCTTTCAAAAATATTTAAAATTTATCAAATTTAACTTCTGCCGGCATTTCCGGCAACCCACTACAAGGGGTCGTACCGGAATATTTTAGACAACCTTTAAATAGAACTTCACTTTGATTTGAATGGGACTTTTGAAAAACAGTTAATTACAATAAAATTTCACATCGTCTCCGATTCGGCAGACAAAACTATAATCTATGAGATAAAGAAAGACTCGACCAGCCGAATATTAGATTAAAGAAAGTGCAACAGCAGGGAGAATCAATAAGATCAATACTTATACTAAACAAATTATCTATAAATATATCTAGCATAAAAACTATTCAGTTACTATTTTAAGGACCTATAAACTGTCAATCGACTTGTATAATATAACAACCATTGTTATAGTGTGGTTAAATAAATAAATGAAATGATTTCCAACAAAGAGTAGTAAAATGTTTTGAACAAATCGAAATGCGTATATCAAATTGCTTTTAAGTTTTCCAGATAATTTATAGCTTATTGCTCATTAATTTATTGCTCATACATGCCGCTGGGGAATTTCTCAGCTGCCATCCCTGTCGTCCACAGAAATGTGTTGACAGAGGCGGGCAAGTCGCTCGCATCGTCTACAGATTTGTGGGCACCCGACTGACAATAAGTGGCATCAATTGCCTACACATTTTAAACTAATCGTAGGACGTGTGACGTGCGGTCCCGTCGGCAATTTTGTCATCTGTTTCTCGGTTGAGGGCGCATGGTAGGGCCTCGAGCCTTCGCTTCTTGCCCCGTCTTCAACTCCTAGGGCGACTATCCCCGGGTATCTTGATGATGACTCAAGGGCAGGTGAAATAATTTTTTTTTATTTTCTTTTTTTTGTCGGGTGGGCAGCACTTTCTTAGTAAAGTAAGTGTACCTCATAATTCCCACTGGGGCATTTGTCGACGCATTGGCGGCTGCCGTCCCTGTCGTCCATGGAGAAGTGCTGGCAGGCCCGGCAGTCGGACGAGCGGGGCCCGTCGCAGCCGCCGAGGCACTGCGGGTGGCAGCACTCGTTTTCGTTCCAACAGCCGCGCGTTCCGCAACTGCTGTTACATGCTGAAATAATTCACACATTATTATTTTTCTTTTATATTATTGTGAGTTTTACTTTTCATTTAGTAAGATGGGATTTGCCGCGCGTTCCGCAACTGCTGTTACATGCTGAAATTTCATTCATTATTATTTTTCTTTTGAAATTATTGTGAGTTTTACTTTTCATTTAGTAAGATGGGATTTGCTCATGTAAACAACTAAAGTGGATAAACTTTCCACGTAACGAACTTTTATTATTACATTCTGATGAATATATACTAATTAACAGCCTCCCCAGGTAAACGTACATAAACAATTAGAATCGTTTACGCGCTTTCTACACTTCGAAACTATTAATAATTTATTTTCGATTTATTTAAGTATCATTTTCAACATCTTGGTCATCATTACTCACAAAAGTGTGACCACTGCGGTCATTTATGAGAAAACCGTAAAAAAAAAACTGTTACCGTAAAAAATATGTACTTACTTTTTTGACAATGTTCTCCATCCCAGCAGAGGAGCCGGCCGTTCCGAGAGCTATCTGTGGGGCACTGGGAGGAGGAATGCCGTTGATCCTCGTCAGTGCGGCCCTTCGCGTTGGGGCACAGGCCGCAGAATCGAAAATCGTAGTTGGACTGAAACAATACAAACTTAAATGAAACTACAATTCAACATGGTGACGACGGTGGAGAGGACTTCGCTCAGCCACTAGATCCTAGATAGCAATGTGGATCAGTTTTCTTTTTAGAACCTATACAAAACAAAGTCAAGTTTGTTACTGCACTTAATATAACTGGAGAACAGCTTAAGAGATTATGATTGTTTAAGATTGGTTTTATGTGTCTACCAAATAAAAAATAACTATTCAAAACATTGACTATGAAAATAACCCATTCAAAATAACATTACATAGTTTTAGTTTTATTTATTAAATCCTAAAGTTAAAAACAAAATGCTGTTACGTTTAAAACTTAAAATTTCCGTTAGATGAATTTATCCAAAAAAAAAATACGGCATTTTTTGCTCTCAAGAAAACAATCTTAAGTTTCGTTCCGTTACCTGCCATTCACAGACATTGTTTCAAGTCAACATAGCCAGACAGCTGAGATGAGGTAATTAAGTTCAGCCGAAGTGATTTATATATGAATAGTACATTCCTGTGTTCTGATGGTACGTTGGAATAGTTTAGGTTAAGTACAAAATGCGTGATTATTTTTTTATTTATTTCAGTAAAAGTGAAAGCAGTCATTCTAGTTATCTTATTCCTATAATAATGATTAAAATAAAACAAAAACGAATATAATGCAGTATAAATTCTATAAAAAAAAACCTTATAGATAAGGTGATAACTCGGCCTTTACGAACACTTACATAAAATAGTTCAAATATAAGCGGAAGAGGTGGTTAGTTACGCGGTTCATAGAACATATTACAATATTCGCAGTAAACCGATAACCGGTACCAAGGCGGAACTAATAACGTATAAGTCCCACGGTCCACTAGCCGAAACAAGTTTGGCAGCGGACAACAATATCGTGCGGACCGCAAACGATGCTGTCATTCATTCATTATTAAACTACATGTCATTCATTCATTATTAAACCACATGACGCGGCAGAGGCTCGTGACATAGACAAATCGGGATGCGACAAACTAATACCGTGAACATAAACAATAACAAAACGCTTGTAAAGCTAACGCCAGTTACACTGTTCATTTTCAACGGGTTGTACTCATCACGGGTGAAAATTCCTTTATGAGGGGAATAGAAACGTTGGAGGATATATACAAGGTGTTTTGGATATGGTATAAAAAACGGAAAGGGTGTATATGGCACGCACCGGGCAAACATATTTTGTACGGATATTTTTAGATTTTTTAGTAAAAGAAAACTGTTGTATATGTATGCATAATTGTTTCTATTGCATTACATGAAGTATATGAGATGTCTAGTACCCGAGACACAAGCTAGTTAGAGCTTACTTATTTCGTAAAGTGAACCAGTGTTCCGCGCGGCCGATAAGTACTTGGATCTCTTTGAAGAACTTTTTCATTTGTTTTGATTTGTGTGTTAGTATTTACTACAAAACTGTTGAATTAAACCGAATTCTTGATCGAATTTATTAATAACTAGTGGCCCGGCCCGGCTTCGCACGGGTTTTTATTCAATTTTTTTCCCGGCAATTATTCGTTTTTTTCTCGCCTTTTAAACATTCCCTAGACCTCCACGAACATTTCAAGACTATGATAAGATAAATCCATTTAGCCGTCTCGAGTTTTAATCAGACTAACGAACAACAATTCATTTTTATTTATATAGATTTCTTTCCTATGGTGCTATTCCTTTGAGCCATCCAATCTACATACCCACTTGAATGTGAATGTTTGAGAAAGTATACCCGACCTACAATGGAATTCGGTTGAGTAATTTCCGAGAACTATACACGGGTCCTTTTCTCTTTTTAGCGGATCTTACAAATAGTTGGCATATTTCGAATTAAAAAACCTACTTACAAAATCTAATGAGGAAGGTGTTTTGATTCTTTCTGAATTTTCCTGTCAGTTTAATAACCTTTTTTTAAAATAGGCAAGATAACTACTTTAAATAAATATGAAAAGTATGAGATAATCTCTAGCAACTAATTAGTTAAAAAAAAATTTAGAAAACTCAATATTATTTTAAGACTTTTCCATAGATATCCCTCGAACACGTATGGGGTTTATGTAAAAAAAAATAGTTTTAGTTCTAAGCATAAGGGAAACCCCATAATTTATTGTTTTTTTTTCTCTCACCCCATAACTTTTAAACGGCTCAACCGATTTTCTGACGTGTCTAAGAACTACCGGGCCAAACTCACCTTTCATAAAAAACTAAATTGAAATCGCTCCATATGTTCGGGAGCTATGATGTCCCAGACAGACAGACAGACACGTCAAATTTAAAATACCCTTATTTTTTGGTCGGGGGTTAAAAAAAACACGTGTTATTTTACTATCTAAATGAAACCGGCCTAATTACTTATTTAAGTCACCAACCCTATTCTTACAAGTTAAATTATTTTTCCCTTTGATATAATGTTAAATATTCTTACCTTTATAACATTTTCAGAAACATCGTTGATCCTCTTCCAATCGATGGTGTTTGTGAAACAGAGAACGTCATTGCGCTCAACTCTAACTCCGCCACGCTCGATCACCATTAGCGAGCGGAGACCGATTGCCTGCAATCAATAAAAACAATATAAACCATACACTCCTCTACCATTTAAGTTTATTTAATACAAGCAATACTAAGAAATGATTGATTGGCTACAATTTTTTTATAGGTAGTTCGATGACAACTACGCCGTCTAGTACATTTTATTTTATTTTAATCGGAAAACAGTTTTCATAAACTTATTATTAACACTAAATAACCACACAAATACCTATGAACCAAATGGTTCATAGGAACATGTAAATACATGTTTTCGCATAGCGAATCTATCTAAAAACCTGTCACACACTTTAACAAGAAAAAAGGTAACGAATAAATTATAAATACAAAAACAATATAGTACATCTGTTTACAAAGAAGAATTTTTTTTTACAAATTATAGAAAAAAAGCTTAGGAAAACAAAAATTAATAAAATGTGAAAAATGTACTAAGAATTCCAATCTATACTAATATGAGAGTATGTATGTTTAAACGCGCTAATCTCAGAAACTTCTGGTCCGATTTATAACACAATTTCAGCATAAGATAGCCCATTTCTCGTGGAAGGCTATAGGCTGGAAAATACGGCATTTGTGACCTCTATGATTTATATGATCAAAAAACATTTTTCTGTCTTTGAATGACTATTCATAGACAAAACTACAAACCAAAACCAGTAACTATTTTCTTTAGAGTTTACTTCTACGTTAGTGCTGCACTCTGGCGCGAGCACATTGCAGTAATATTAGGTCCTTACATATGAAATTGGCGTTTTTCGTACTGGCCACTTTAATCACAAATTTCTCCTCTTTGGTAAGGAATTCCAAATTCAAATTTGTACAGCTATAGACTCATGTATTTGTGCTTCGATGATCGTCATTCATTTGTTTTTTTTCTTCTGTTTTTTTCTGTTTGCGTCACTCATTTTACAAAATGGAAAACTTAAAATATCGCATTATTTACGAGTACGAGTTCCGCCGTGGCACTAGTGCTGCGGAAACAACTCGAAGGGTGAATGATGTGTATGGCGGTCGTGTTGCAAAAGAAAACACAGTTCGTTTTTGGTTCCAACGTTTTCGTTCTGGAAATTTCGACTTGCAGAACAAGCCCCGTGGACGGCCTGAGACTCAAGTTGATAATGAAGAGTTGAAGGCTATTGTGGAAGCGGATCCATCGCAAACCACGTCCGAGTTAGCTGCAGGCTGCGGTGTTAATGATAAAACTGTTTTAATTCACTTGAAGCAAATTGGGAAGATTAAAAAGCTTGAAAGGTGGGTACCTCACGAATTGACTGAAGCAAACCGGCAAACGCGCGTCGACTGCTGCGTTACATTACTAAACCGGCACAATAATGAAGGTATTTTAAACCGAATCATTACCTGTGATGAAAAATGGGTTCTTTACGATAATCGGAAGCGCTCAGCGCAATGGTTGGATCCTGGCCAGCCAGCCAAATCCTGCCCCAAGCGAAAATTAACCCCAAAAAAGTTACTTGTAAGCGTTTGGTGGACTAGTGCCGGTATTGTTCATTACAGTTTTCTCAAATCTGGCCAGACTATTACGGCTGATGTCTATTGTCAGCAATTGCAAACCATGATGGAAAAGCTAGCGGCTAAACAACCTAGGCTGGTCAATCGCTCCACGCCACTGCTGCTTCACGACAACGCTAGACCACACACTGCGCAACAGACGGCTACTAAATTAGAAGAGCTTCAATTGGAAAGTCTAAGACATCCTCCGTACTCCCCGGACCTTGCTCCAACAGATTACCATTTTTTTCGAAATTTGGATAACTTCTTGCAAGGGAAAAAATTCAACTCCGATGGGGCAGTCCAAATCGCCTTCAAAGATTTTATTGATTCCCGTCCGACTGGTTTTTTTAGTAAAGGGATCAATGAACTACCTATAAGATGGCAAAAGTGCATAGAAAATAATGGTTCATACTTTGATTAATTAAATATATTATATTAAAAAATATTCGACTTTTTGTTCCTCCCATACAAAACGCCAATTTCATATGTAAGGACCTAATATATCGTTAACAGTTGTATTGGAAATAATTATAAAATTACTGTGTGTTAGAATTAAACATCTCTTGTCAACATTTTAAATGCTTAATCTGCATTTTATGTGAATTTAACTTAATCTAAGCTAAAAGCTGCGGTACAGTTATCGCACCAGCGAACACGTCTTGTTTCGCAGACCTTTCATCTTAATTTTCTTTTCAGAACACGAATTGCGTGAAATATTTGACTACAAAGGCGTAACCGTGATGCAGCCTTCTTAACATCAACCACGGAGGTTAAATATCATTGTTATACTGTACATGTGCGCTCAAATTACTTCCCGTTCGACCCATATCACACAATTATGGGCATAAAGCCAAAGTTCGGAGCAAATAGGCGAGTTTATGACATGTGATGGGTTACCATAGACGCTTGGTAAATAGGGAACGACCCACGCGTACACCGTACGTACTTATGGCGTGGGTGCATAATTTGGATATATCGTTGGTCCAAATTGGAGCACATCACACAGGTCAATCGATAATTGACCTGTAAAATCGTTTATTTCGATGACTATTTCGCAATGAATCCGACCTTGATATCGAAATAGTAAATTGAAATTCAAAGTCAATTATTGTATTTTTGTGAAGGGTCATAGACTTCTCTCTGTTTGTCTATGTAGATGCAAATTTCCAATCAGACTGTCATGTTTTGTTTGACTTATCCAACAAAAACCTTATAGATATTAGTTAGTGGGGATTAATAACTTAAAATTATATTAAATTTGTATTAATTATTATAAATTAGTACCTTCTTACGATTGTCTTCTTAATTCAATTATAAGTGTGTTCGGTTTAAAGGTCTTTATTTAAAAATCTTTATCCAAAAAGAACATACGGCTCACTTGATAAGCGCATTCTAAATTAACAACTAGCATAAAATTATGAATTGGGAGTCGAGCGCAAAGTATTTTAAATACCTTTTACGTATTTTCTTATAATTGTAAGCTAAATAATGTTAAGTAAATTAATAAAATAGGCATGGTCGTTAAGTATAAAATAAAATGTGGTGATTAATTCACTATTATTAGAATCATTTTATGTTTTTTTTACGAAGTGAAATTCGTCTTAATTTATTCTACACAAGTTTAGAATACTATTATTAGATTAACAGCAATACCTGTAGATGTGGGTTGTCGAAAATGACAAGTGCAAAGTCCTTGAACAGCTGCATTCCCCTCACCACCGCCAGATTCGGGAACAACTTGCCCAGATTTTGTAGACCTTTGACTCTGTGAACAAAACATTACCAATTATTTTTTTGTCAAAATGACACAGTTAAAAAACTAACTTATGTTATGCCACAACACATAACTTTTAAGCAAAAGGTAGTGAAGAAGATTTGAATAATATATGTTCCGCTGTGTTACCGGCGCTGAATTTTTTTTATGATAATAAGTAATTAACCCCCGACCAAAAATAAGGGGTGTTATAAGTTTGACGTGTCTGTCTGTCTGTGTCACCATAGCTCCCGAACGGATGGGGCGATTTCAATTTAGTTTTTTTTTTATGAAAGGTGAGTCTGGCGCGAGTGTTCTTAGACATGTTTCATGAGAATCGGTTGAGCCGTTTAAAAGTTATGGGGGTGAGAGTGGGTAAAGAAAACAGAAAATCTGTAAATATACTAGTGTGGGGTATCAAATGAAATCGCATCGCGTCCACATTATATAATATTATGTTGTTTTACGTTTAAGGAAATCAAGGCATTAAATTCGGGGGTTTTCTTAAATTTTAAATTTAGATTTATTTATTTATTTATTAAAATAAACAGACATATCATAGTTATTGGTAGTACGATGAGGTTACAAAAGTTTATAACTGTGGACTATCTTCATCGCCCTCCTCTAGGCTCTATAAATAAATACGTCTAAATCTTTTTTTTTCTAGAGTTATTTCGCGTTTTCCGGTGATTAAAAGCATACTTTGCCCGTTCTCAGGCTCAAGAAAATCCGGGTACCAAATTTCATCTAAATCGGTTAGGTAGTTTTGCGAAAAAGCCGGACAGGCAGATAGACAGAAAGAGATACTTTCGTATTAATAATATTACTATGGATTAATAAGGATAAGAAATAGTCTTCGCATCGTAGATCAACTAAGATGACATATTGGTGTGGTGTATAAGTTAATATTCTACAAGATTTACTGCCATTTATTCTCCTCCTCTTCTGTCTACTGTTTTATCTAACGAAAACAAAATAGGAGGTAATCTCTCAAACATCGAGTCCGTATAAAGGGGATGAGGCGAAAGTTCCAAAATAGCGACGGGTGAGATTTTGGGTCAAAATTGTACACAGATGTGTATTTATTGCTTTGTATTTTCCTCTTCGAAAACCTCAGTTCTCGGACTTTTCAATATTGAAGAAAAAACATTTTGCTGCCAGAAGACCTCATTTTGATTTTAAAAACAATTAAAACTGCACTCAAAGATTTTATCCTGATTTAATAAGCCTGTTTGTATCGGGAATCACACCCGACACATTGTAAAATAAAATCTAAATTTAAAATTTAAGAAAAACCCCCGATTCCAATGCCTTCATTTCCTTAAATGTAAAACAACATAAATATTATGTAATGTGGCCGCGATGCGCTTTCATTTGATACCCCACACTATTATATTTGCAGATTTTCTGTTTTGCTTCCCCACTTTCACCCCATAACTTTTAAACGACTCAACCGATTTTCATGAAACATGTCTAAGAACACCCGGGCCAAACTCACCTTTAATACAAAAAAAAAACTAAATTGAAATCGCTCCATCCGTTCGGGACCAGACATACAGACACGTCAAACTTATAACACCCCTCTTTTTGGTCGGGGGCTAAAAATATAAGGCTTAATTAATACTGTAAAATAATAAGGAAAAGTTTTTTTAAACACGGCATTGTTCTGATTTACCTATTACTTTTCTTGAAATTATAAATGTAAAATTCAAGGCTTTCCTTAATTTAAGATATTATGTACCTAACTAAGAGAAAAATAGCTGTGACGATTAAATTTTGATTGGGATCGTAAATTTAGGTCTTCTTCCAGAAAACGTTAACGAAATGTTAAATAATCTGTAATATTTAAGGTACCTAGCTACTTCCTCTACATGTGACATGGCTGTGGGACATCCTGTATCCTGTAAGAACACCTCGATTCGATACCATTGCTTGTTATTATGGTCGTACTCGACGTATTACAACATGTAATACAACTTATGCGTGTCAAATACCATAATAGTATTGTAGTGCATAGAAAATGTAAATAGGAAAACGCGGAAGGTCTGGATGCATGCCAACCGTACAATGGGAAAGTAATGTATTTCTTATTTCCCACAGGTAATGTATTTAGATGGCATATGATAGCATTGTAATGGACTAAACATTGTAATTAACTCCAGTCGATGCAAACAGAATAGACATTTACGATCGGAGGCTTCGTTGGTGAATTTTAATTGCGATATTTATATTAGGTCCTTACATATGAAATTGGCGTTTTGTATGGGAGGAACAAAAAGTCGAATATTTTTTAATATAATATATTTAATTAATCAAAGTATGAACCATTATTTTCTATGCACTTTTGCCATCTTATAGGTAGTTCATTGATCCCTTTACTAAAAAAACCAGTCGGACGGGAATCAATAAAATCTTTGAAGGCGATTTGGACTGCCCCATCGGAGTTGAATTTTTTCCCTTGCAAGAAGTTATCCAAATTTCGAAAAAAATGGTAATCTGTTGGAGCAAGGTCCGGGGAGTACGGAGGATGTCTTAGACTTTCCAATTGAAGCTCTTCTAATTTAGTAGCCGTCTGTTGCGCAGTGTGTGGTCTAGCGTTGTCGTGAAGCAGCAGTGGCGTGGAGCGATTGACCAGCCTAGGTTGTTTAGCCGCTAGCTTTTCCATCATGGTTTGCAATTGCTGACAATAGACATCAGCCGTAATAGTCTGGCCAGATTTGAGAAAACTGTAATGAACAATACCGGCACTAGTCCACCAAACGCTTACAAGTAACTTTTTTGGGGTTAATTTTCGCTTGGGGCAGGATTTGGCTGGCTGGCCAGGATCCAACCATTGCGCTGAGCGCTTCCGATTATCGTAAAGAACCCATTTTTCATCACAGGTAATGATTCGGTTTAAAATACCTTCATTATTGTGCCGGTTTAGTAATGTAACGCAGCAGTCGACGCGCGTTTGCCGGTTTGCTTCAGTCAATTCGTGAGGTACCCACCTTTCAAGCTTTTTAATCTTCCCAATTTGCTTCAAGTGAATTAAAACAGTTTTATCATTAACACCGCAGCCTGCAGCTAACTCGGACGTGGTTTGCGATGGATCCGCTTCCACAATAGCCTTCAACTCTTCATTATCAACTTGAGTCTCAGGCCGTCCACGGGGCTTGTTCTGCAAGTCGAAATTTCCAGAACGAAAACGTTGGAACCAAAAACGAACTGTGTTTTCTTTTGCAACACGACCGCCATACACATCATTCACCCTTCGAGTTGTTTCCGCAGCACTAGTGCCACGGCGGAACTCGTACTCGTAAATAATGCGATATTTTAAGTTTTCCATTTTGTAAAATGAGTGACGCAAACAGAAAAAAACAGAAGAAAAAAAACAAATGAATGACGATCATCGAAGCACAAATACATGAGTCTATAGCTGTACAAATTTGAATTTGGAATTCCTTACCAAAGAGGAGAAATTTGTGATTAAAGTGGCCAGTACGAAAAACGCCAATTTCATATGTAAGGACCTAATATTAGGTCCTTACATATGAAATTGGCGTTTTGTATGGGAGGAACAAAAAGTCGAATATTTTTTAATATAATATATTTAATTAATCAAAGTATGAACCATTATTTTCTATGCACTTTTGCCATCTTATAGGTAGTTCATTGATCCCTTTACTAAAAAAACCAGTCGGACGGGAATCAATAAAATCTTTGAAGGCGATTTGGACTGCCCCATCGGAGTTGAATTTTTTCCCTTGCAAGAAGTTATCCAAATTTCGAAAAAAATGGTAATCTGTTGGAGCAAGGTCCGGGGAGTACGGAGGATGTCTTAGACTTTCCAATTGAAGCTCTTCTAATTTAGTAGCCGTCTGTTGCGCAGTGTGTGGTCTAGCGTTGTCGTGAAGCAGCAGTGGCGTGGAGCGATTGACCAGCCTAGGTTGTTTAGCCGCTAGCTTTTCCATCATGGTTTGCAATTGCTGACAATAGACATCAGCCGTAATAGTCTGGCCAGATTTGAGAAAACTGTAATGAACAATACCGGCACTAGTCCACCAAACGCTTACAAGTAACTTTTTTGGGGTTAATTTTCGCTTGGGGCAGGATTTGGCTGGCTGGCCAGGATCCAACCATTGCGCTGAGCGCTTCCGATTATCGTAAAGAACCCATTTTTCATCACAGGTAATGATTCGGTTTAAAATACCTTCATTATTGTGCCGGTTTAGTAATGTAACGCAGCAGTCGACGCGCGTTTGCCGGTTTGCTTCAGTCAATTCGTGAGGTACCCACCTTTCAAGCTTTTTAATCTTCCCAATTTGCTTCAAGTGAATTAAAACAGTTTTATCACTAACACCGCAGCCTGCAGCTAACTCGGACGTGGTTTGCGATGGATCCGCTTCCACAATAGCCTTCAACTCTTCATTATCAACTTGAGTCTCAGGCCGTCCACGGGGCTTGTTCTGCAAGTCGAAATTTCCAGAACGAAAACGTTGGAACCAAAAACGAACTGTGTTTTCTTTTGCAACACGACCGCCATAAACATCATTCACCCTTCGAGTTGTTTCCGCAGCACTAGTGCCACGGCGGAACTCGTACTCGTAAATAATGCGATATTTTAAGTTTTCCATTTTGTAAAATGAGTGACGCAAACAGAAAAAAACAGAAGAAAAAAAACAAATGAATGACGATCATCGAAGCACAAATACATGAGTCTATAGCTGTACAAATTTGAATTTGGAATTCCTTACCAAAGAGGAGAAATTTGTGATTAAAGTGGCCAGTACGAAAAACGCCAATTTCATATGTAAGGACCTAATATTAGCTTAAAGCTAATGGTCGGTTGGTGTCACGAGGTTTAAGTTAGCATAATAATTTTACACTGTATTAATAGGTAATGATGTCAACAATACTATTCTAGCATCGTGGTAAGCTCTTAGCTTGTGTAACGGGTACTATATCTATTTATTAATTATGTGTTTTAGTATTTGTTGTTATAGCTTACCACAGGACTAGTTGTTGTGTGGATTGTCCGGAAATATTTATTTTTAACCCTCGACCAAAAAAAGGGGTGTTATAAGTTTTACGTGTCTGACTGTCTGTCTGGGACATCCTAGCTCCCGAACGGATGGAGCGATTTCAATTTAGTTTTTTTGTATGAAAGGTGAGTCTGGAGCGAGTGTTCTTA
Organism: Gymnoscelis rufifasciata; assembly: GCA_929108375.1. Classification (NCBI taxonomy): domain Eukaryota; kingdom Metazoa; phylum Arthropoda; class Insecta; order Lepidoptera; family Geometridae; genus Gymnoscelis; species Gymnoscelis rufifasciata. Next base: position 12,201,684 of record OV815303.1, read on the forward strand.
GATGACTTTAGAATGATAGAATGATTAGATGTTTCATGAAAATCTGTTGAGCTGTTTAAAAGTTATAGGGGTGAGAGTGGGGAAGGAACCTCTAAAATCTGCAAATATACTCGAGTGGGTTATCAAATGAAAGCGCATCGCGTGCACATTACCAAATATTAGTGTTTTACTTTTCAGGAAATTAACGCATTGGAATCGGGGGTGCTTCTTAAATTTTAAATTTATATTTATAGTGGTAACAGAAATACATCATCCCTCGAAATTTTAACTCGCTATCTATCACGGTTCTTGATATGCCTGGTGACTTTACTTTTTATTGCAAAATGTGTATAAACACGTACCATGATGAGTCCATCTCATGCTTATCAAATATATTACATGTTTGTTTGCTTTAACGCACTAATATCAAGAACTACATACTTCAAATTATCAGTATTTAGAGTATTTATTAAGGAAGTATATTCCGGAACCGCGGAAAAACAGGTAGTTCCAGCAAAAAAAAAACTATAAAATTGCGAGCAAAGCAGTGGCGTGCAAAGCTAGTAAATGTGTGACCGACTTTCAACCAAAAAAGGAAAGACTCAATTCGTCGCAAATGTTTATTTTTATTAAAAAATAAATTAATCCTACCTTACCTGTAAACAAGCACAAATCCTGTGACCTCTGTTAGCTTCGGATAGGTCAGGTTATGGAAGTCTTTCTCGACAGCCTGCTCCATCAGCACTATGCTGAGTTGGCCTTCGATCACGCGGCAGTCCTCGAGATCCTTCAGATTCGCTGGGTTGTTCCTGATGTCCAGTGACGAGCATACTGTAACAAAATAACATTATTTGTTAGAAAAATACAATTATTTTTCAAGGCTTGAAGTAGGCAAAGTAGGTAGCAAAAACTAAAACAGAAAATGAAACAGCCTATTTTAAAAACAAAAAAAATCTGTGTTCTAAGTTCTTTACATGTGTGTTTTTAATTGATCTAAAGATAAATAATATGAAGTTTGTTTGTTTACTTGAACGCGTTAATCTCAGAGAACTACTGGACCGATTATAAAATCTTTTTAGTTAGAGTATTTATTGAGGAAGGCTTAAGGTTATTTTATTGCAGTAAAAAAAATTCTCGCTGAAAAATCCATAAAACACAAGCAACGCTTGATAGAAAAAAATTAAAAAAAGTCTAGACAATCCACACAACAACATCAAGCACCGTGGTGAAGCCTATGCTTGTGTAACGTATCTGATATACGACTGTTATAATAGACACACATAAATATATACATACATGGGTAAATAGATATTTTTTTAAATAATAGTAAACACCCAAACAAATACTATGATTTAAAACGGGTAACATACCATGATTTGACGGTTTTTGAGTTTTCCGATAATTCGACGCTGTTGCAAGCGCCATGATCACGGAAGCAACTGAACTGTCATTGTCTTTGCGACAACTCAAACGGAAAACTCAAAAACCGTCAAATCATGGTATGTTACCCGTTTTAAATCATAGTATTGTTAAAATCCATGATAATTTAAAAAGTTATGTCGCGGACCCAAACCATGGCTTGTAGAACATACGAACACTGACCTCTCGGCGGGATTCGAACCCGAAAGAGGTTAATATTCTGATGTTGTTACCAAGGGAGATAATAATATTGTTACAGCAGTAGTAGTCGGTATGTACCATTTATAACGAGGCATGTTACGTCGAATTATTTTTATCGATTAAATAATCAATTATGGCTACGATGTGTTTTAAATTAAATTTATGATTAAGTTTTTACGGATATTTTACGTAAAATGAAGTACATTTCCCGTGCTGTGAACATTTTTCATCATCATCATTTCAGCTTCAAGACGCCAACCGCTGGAAATGAGCCCCACTCAAAGACGATCAACTATTCCGAACAGACCGTGATTGCACCCACCGTAAGAAATATTATTATTATTTATATATTATTACTAGCGGCCCGCCCCGGCGTCGCACGGGTAAAAAAAGTTCCCGGCAATTTTTCCTTATTTTCTCACCGTTTAGACCTACCCTGGACTACGACAAACATTTGAAAACCAAAATCAGCTCAATCGGCCCAGCCGTTCTCGAGTTTTAATCAGACTAACGAACAACAATTCATTTTTATTTATATAGATCCCCAGAAAATCTATCCCACGGGGTCATTGAACCTGTTGTTATTTGGGTAGTCCCACTTATCAATCAACCTCCGATCCGATCAGCCTAGCTCATGTGTTCAGATGACCACTCTCTGCCGCTTAATGGTTTACTCAATCGCCAATTATTGGGAAAAGTTATATTAAATCGGATATTAAATTAGCCTTATCTTTTAGATGTTGGTTTTACTTTAACTTCGTACTTTATCCTCTCATTCTCATTGTCATACATACAAATACTGCAGATTTACCCACAGAAATGACTTAGATTAATCTCTAAGGGGGAAATAATAGAAGTTTATTATAACTCTTTAATCAACCAATTAAGCGCATCATCCTTATAAAGTCTTGTACAGGGTGTAGTTTGATTTTCATAAAAACCTATGCAAGTATAAACATCGAAAAAGAAGGTCTTGTAATTTAAACCTTTCATTAGAACTCAAATTTCTCGGTCGAATAATTACCGAGATATGACAATTTCATTTTGACAGCTGTCATCAGAAAAGTTCACATCACTTTAAATTTGAAAAAATTTTAACCATATTAACAGGTAGTGGTAAAAGTGTAAATAAAAAATCTCCCGACTCGTTACCAGATCAGTTAGTTGTAACACAGACATAATAGAGGTATATACCCGTGTTACTTAGTAGCATTTCTGATTCGAAGCTTGTACAGAAACGAGCATAGCCCTCGTCATGGTTCTTTAAGCTTACCTCAGCAATTTTTTTTTTATTTATTTATTTATTATTGGTATCGCTGGCGCAGAATAATCGTTTTTAGTTTTCCAGACAGACGCCTGTATACGTAAATACAATGATTAACCACTTAACAGCCGATTAAAAATCCCACCTCACCTTCTGAGCTCATTTCCTGGCCCAAACCAAAAGGCCTGAAGGAAAATGACAAATCTTACGGCTTATTAATTTTCGATTAGGTCTGTGCTGACGCGAGTTTAAGAAGTTTTCACTCCAAAAAATAATTCAGAATTCACTCAAAGCACTCAAAACATGAATGTAAGTATTTGGGATATTGTTAAAGTCATAGCAAATTTTTTAATTTTTTTAGAGTTCACCGAACTAACGTTACGGCGTAGAAATTTAATTACTTACTTAGATACTTAAGTATATATAAAATGTAATGAAATTTGAGTCAGTAGTTTCTGTTTCATCATAACTTAAGGCTATGTTTATTTTAAATATTGAAATTATTAGGGTCAAATTGTTAGATATTTAAAGGCGACGTGAACCCGAAACTGTCCGAGTCCTTCCTTGCCTGAAATTATAGTGTGCACTCACTAGCAAGGTTAAGGTTAATACATTCGACATCTCTCACACAGCTCAAATAATTGTATCTAATGTTCAAATCAACAATTTTCTAAGTAACATAAGTATGAATTTACAAAAAAAAATGTTTCTTTGTAGCAAGTAGGTATATCAGTCACCTAACACCCATAGATAGTAGAAGCTCTGCTTAGTTTGGGGTTAGGTGATGCTGTGTGATTAGACCGGAAAATACAATCTAATTCCTTACAAGTTTACAGTATAATATTGATAATATCGTACCCTTCCCTTACGTTATTAATTATTTCCTTGAACAAGGGTGTCTAAACTTAGAAATCAAATCATACGCGTCAGACACTACAAAGACCTTGAACCCTTTGCAAAAACAAATTTGTAAGTTGGTGAACTGGACTATAGAACATTATATTGTATTTTAGTAACTTGAGATCAAACAGTTAATTCAAAGTGTATATATATAATAGTTTGTCAAATTAATTACAGTATCTTCATCAGTTTAACACAATATTCTTGATGAGCCTCGACGTTGATCGTATTTTAAGGAATGTCCCTTGAGAAAAGTAGCCTAACTTACTTTCATCAGCTATCCACCAATCATCAATATGTTCCTGTTTTACATTAACAAGAGCAAACGCCGACTGACAGTTAAACATTTTGGAAATTACATTAGAATCAGACACTAATTTTATTAATTTAATATATGTACAGAGATTAACACTAATTTTAACTAATCGTATGTTTTGCAATTTATCTTTCACTGATCTTAGGAACATAATAAGGTACCTACCTACTCTTATCCGCCTTTTGTTTTTTACAGTGATAAACCCTCTTATAGGTTGAAACGAATATTCTAAGTTAATATTACTAGCTGACCCCAGCAAACGTTGTTTTGCAAAATGAAAAATAAGTAGTAGCCGATTCTCAGACCTACTGAATACGGATATAAAATTTGGTTAAAATCGGTAAAGCCTTTTCGGAGGAGTACGGTAACTAACATTGTGACATGGAAATTTTGTATATTAGATAAGCTACGTGACTTCGCCTTAATTTTTTCTACACAAATTAAGAATATTACTCTTACACGTGTGTAGAATCGGAGAGAATATTATGTATGCGCGATATGCAAAACGCAAATATGCAAAATATTACCCCAGCTGTATTTAACATGTAAGCTGTTACGGGCCATGAGAAAAGGGCAAGAATAATATCACGTTCACTTCTCTCGCCTTTTCTCTGAACTTCTCGCCGTGAGTTTCTACCAGTTACGGAAAGCCATAGAATATTTCAATGACAAGCTATAAATTATCCAGAACCATTAACACGCGGTCGCTCTACACATGTCGAGAAAATTACTAACCGGATTAGATTAATTTGTTATTGTTTTTGCGAACATTTCGATCATTGGCCACGGCACGGCCTCCCACGAGCTCAGTAATTACTCTAAGGAGGCGATGTCATGTGGGTGTTTCCAGTCGGTTACTGTTAGAAAAATACAGTCAAAATCAACGATATACTGATGAGATATGAATAAGTGAAGTAGGTAAGTAGTTGATAAAATTTTATTTTAATAACATATTTGGTGAAGACCTTGTCTGACACAAATTAGGTGTTAGAAATGTTATTTGTATGTATTAACGACTAGAAAAATATTGTTTTATGAATAGACCAATAAAGTGCTCTCACTTTATTGGTCTACCTTCAAGACATAGTTATCCGTAAATCCAGTAAATTTAGACACTTAAAGCCTTAAAACTGCGAATTCCTAAAATTCAGTCCAGTAGGATTTTCTACGCAAATTAAAACTAAAATTAGGAATACGTACCTACATACTGACGTACCTTACAAGTACGCTTATAAACAAGTAATTTCGCGCTACTATGGTACCTAAGTATCTATTAAAACCTAACTAACACAGAGGGACAGACGTTAAACTTGAGCATGGATTTCAAATCGTTGGTAATCTTACTTAACTTAAATCAAACACGAAGGAACAGAGGGTAGCGTTCATTGCCTGATCATCCGTATAGCAATAGAAAAACATAATTCCCTCGAGATATGAGGCAATCAGAGTCGGAAAGATAAAGGGCCGAAGCGTGCGTTACAAACTGTAAACAAGCACATTATGCCAGCATCACATGGGCGGTTGTTTTGACAGAGTTACTTACGTCACCTCAATTAAAATTCATTTCAGCTTACGTATCGTGTCTAGAATTGTGTTACGAACATGGAGCTTATTGTTATCTAGAAATACCGCCAATGCCACAAACAGTAAAACATTGCACTCAGTGTCACAATCATAAACTACTTGCTACATGTTAGTTACAAGCCACTCTGATTCTATTACATTTAGGATTATTATGTGTGCTGCTACTAAGTGTGATTGAAACGATAACTTTTGCGATTTAAAGAGACATCGACGTGACACCAATACTATCAACAGGTTTGGAATCTGGTCAGGAATTTAATGTTCTTGATCAAGCAAAGAGAAGCGGGGTGATTAAGATTACGTTCGGATTAAAACCAGTTAAATCGGTGAATAGAAACGCAAATGTTATGACCAAATAACATTTTTGCACAGGTACACTGTGTATGTTTAAACGATTATTATTTAATCTAAGAATGGGGAAGCACAACCGCGTATTTTCTTATGCAATTCATAAGTACATGCCGATATCGTTTTCTGCGTTATGATAGTAAACAACACAGTTATTGCATGAGTCATAATTACGAGTCAATTAAGATTAATCTATGTGTGTGCGTTTGTTTTGCTCACGCAAGGTTACCGCGCTGGGCACAATTGGCGCTCCGCAGCGTTAAGAATATCAATATCAAATAACTCGATTGAAAATACCTATACCGCACGAGGATTAATGCAACGTGTCACTGAGAGGTAGGTGATTGTAAAAACCTTGAGTTCTACCTGTTCCTCGCTCAGATACTAGCTTGTTAGGACTATGGACCTAAAATAAATAAAACTGAGCTAAAACGGGAAACCAAGGCCTGTGTACTCACAAAAAAGTTCGTATCAGACAAGTAGTCTGGTCTGGTGGCCTTCTTTGCTCGTTTAAAAGTATTATGCAAAGACCTAGCTCCTTGAGAATGAATAACATTGACCCTCGCAGTGAATTCTGTAAGGAAATAATTGCAACCGTGACCTCTGTCAAGACAGAGAGGTAAGTACTGTTTTACTCATTTTTGTCAATTTCTAAGAAACTGAACTGTCATTTATAAATGCGAAATTATGCAAATGGTAATTTTATTCAAATCTTCAGAATTAATTTTATTTTTGATACAAATGCATAGAGAATCAAAACCGGCTCGAAGGTGTGTTCAAGATCATGGACACAATAACGATGAAGAGGATTCAGCGTGTCCTACGCAACGCAGGGGTAAAAGTCATGTACAAAACAAGTTTTTTTTATTTTTTATTTTTTTTGTATTATTTGTAAACCTTCATTTGACCACAATCTCACCTGATGTAAAGTGACGATGTGGTCTAAGATGGAGCATGAAGGCCTAGAAGATGGCTTCTCCGGACCACATTACGAAACACGAAAAAATAGCTTCACGCACGGGCCCAGCCCGGAGGGTGGTGACAAGCCGCGGCCGAAGCCTACCACCAGAGACTGTTCTTAGCACCACCCGGAGGTCACGTGTAAGGATTCAGAGGGTTACCACTTACGGACGTGAACAGACAAAACCTCCAAAGTGATTGTAGTGCGAGGGCTGTGAAGCATAACAAATAGTATTGCTGGTATATCTGATTCAATAACTCTGGGCTGAAAGGCCGAAAATTTCATAACAGAATATTCAATAGTAAGAAAATGAAATCGTATAAAAGAGCAAAAGCAATAAAACAATGTGCAAGGTCGTTTTATTGCGCAGTTATAAGTCGGTTCTGAGCCGGATCTGTGAATAACGCATCTTGAGAAGCAAAGGTCGATCCCGATTCCAGCGCGCATGTGCACGAAATGCGCGGGAGGGAAACCGAAATGGCGGCACCGACACGGATCCATAGTAAACAAACAGAGCCACGCTACGTCCACGAGTCCCACGTTATGGGCGGGCGAGCGGCCTCGAAGGAAACACAGCCATGTGACCGCTGCGTTCAGATGGCCTCGCTATTTACAATAATGAGATGAGGACGCCTACAACTAGCTATCATTGTTCCGAATAGCCGGAGCTCAGGTTAAACATCAAGGTAGAGACACGTATGCAGAGCTGCCATTAGCTTGCTTTATGTTGCAGAAACAAAGTACCTACTGCATATTTTTCATATTACAGTAGAAGTATGTGGTTAGTGGTGCCGATACGATCTATTGCGGTTTGTGGCGCCAAGGTAGCGCCACGCTAGCGTGTGGCGCATAGAATAGGGGCACGGGAGGAGGGGGCACGGCGCATCACATTGCCGCGTAGCCGACACGTCGGCCGGTGCATTGCGATGCAAATGAACTTAGTCGCATCGTAGACGTCCCCCGCCTCGCCTCATCCAATCAGTCCAGCGGATATTTATAGTAAGGAATGTTATTGTATTGTCGGTTCAACTTCGTGGAATAAGCCTGTTTATCTATCGATAAAAGATCGATGTTATTCAACCATTTGCGTACATTTTATTTTACGTGTTTTTGCAAACATTGCAGAAACTTTGATGATTTTTTTATGAGGTACCTCGTTAAGTACAATTATGTATAATTTTAATTAAAATCAAATGTCTTGTAATGTTTGTAGGAAGTATAAAGGTACTAATATTAAACATGATAGTATTTAAACATTTTTAAAGTAGGGACGTTTTAAGTTTTAAATAGTACCGATTATACTGTTTTTGATATAGTCTGGATTATGTAAAAATCATGATTTATGAAGTACAAAGATTTACTTTATATGAAAGGAGATTCACGTAGGCCTAAGTTAATGAGTCAAAATCCAAATGGTGCTTACACCTTACACTCTGGCCAATAAGTATAAAATGTATAAACTATTAAAAGTCATATCCTCATATGTATAATAAAAATGGTCGTTATAAAACAAAACCTGTCTCGCTCAAGTCAACATAGAATGCAGTCGCCATCACTACGCTTGTGCTGTCAAACATTATTGAACGCGAACGCGAAGAACCTTCCCCCTCCAGCTCGCTTACTACGCTCTACTACAGCCTTCACTCCGCCACCCGCACCCTTGGCCCTCCTACCACGATACCGCCAGCGACACCCAAGCCACTCAAAAACAAACTCCATTTCGCATGCCTCAAGTCACGAGAACGACTGAGCTACTAAAAACGCAGCCCTGCGTTTCATGGTACAGGGGGGAGCGCGCGGCGTGGTTTGTTATTAATGGTGCTCCGGGTCGGTTTTACGTCGTACGATAATTTTGTAAAATTATAGTCATTCAGTACGCCCGGCGATGTGCAACGGATAAACAAGTTGAGTCATGGATAATACGAGCGTAGAAGCGCGTACGGTATGGGCACACATCACATTTGCAATAATAGTGCACTTGCAGTTGTGGCCTTATAAAATTGAGAACGGTTTGAAGCTCCATAACTTAATCATGTGTGTCCTTTATAGGATATGTTAATATGTATAATTGCTTTTAAATTTATTGTGCTCTTTTAGTGAGGCTTTCACTGATAGAATATTGAATTTAATTTAGTACCTTACGTGTTATGAATAAAATGGTAGTTACTTTGTTATTATGAAGGTAAAAGGTCGATTGCGCTTGTTTAGAAGTTTATTTTTTTTCACAGCTTCAAGGGACACTACACGTATATATATTTGGCTACACGTATATATTTTAAAAAGCGTCTTGACAGACAGTTAGACAGACGGAGAACAAACCGAACCGATTGGTTCCGTTTATTTTTTTTTCATTTCCCTACCATTCTTTGATTTTGATTTTGGGTAAGAATACCTTAAAGATAAAGAATAATTTATTTTGAAGCCGCTGTACACAATTGTTTTACGTCAGAATATGGTTTATTTAGGTTCGGCAAAAAAAGAACCATTTTCCGGCCAATTAAATTGTATTAACGAAAGTATTGATAGTATGGCATAGTTTTGCAATACACAAAGAAGTATAATACTTACCTAACTAGTTCTTAATCACATGACCACAACTGTGATATACATAAATGATATCTATTATATATGTATGTAATCTAAGTACCGTGTAATGCAATGATGCGCAAAACGACATATCATCCTCAACAATAACGTAGGTATCCACCGCGAGTACTCACGGCCGCAGAGAATAATACACGTGATCAATGTTATGAATGAATACCTATTGTCCGCATCATATAGCTATAGCTGTGGGTACGTACCGATATTGAAATAACTTTATACATGCTCATGTGCACATTTACATAGCACTTCGCTATCATGATTCTCTTGTCATAGGTCAGTGATAATGTACCAGGCGATGCGCTGTAACTAAACTCATCTCATCCGATGTGATAAGAGATATAATAGACAACAAACCTGCAAGATCAGTCATTCAATCTTATTTGACTAAGCATTACGTTCAAAACGCAAGTTGGAACGAATCAATTTCAGAATAAATGATACACTTGTTACGAAAAAAAATAGTATAACATTCCTACTTATCCAGACGATTTTGAAGTCATCATAATTACATTGTCATGCGTTTGACAAGTGCGTGCAATTTTTCAGTTGGATATAAATCTAAATTTAAAATTTAAGAAAAACCGCCGGTTCTATTATCTTAATTTTCTTAAATGTAAAACAACATAATATTATGTAATGTGGACGCGATGCACTTTCATTTGATACCCCACACTAGTATATTTGCAAATTTCCTTCCACACTCTCACCCCCATAACATTTTCATGAAACATGTCTAAGAACACTCGCACCAGACTCACCTTTAATACAAAAAAAAAAAGTTGTGTGTGCGATTCACACACGATAGAAGTGAAACTTCTGTAAATCGACAAAAGAATAAGAAGAATAAAAAAGAAGTGTGTGTGTGTCAGCTACGACGCACGATTGGAGTCTACTACTTACGAACTATAATTATGATATATATCGAATAGGAAAAAAGGGTAAATTAACGCATCTGCTAAAATGATAAGAGTAACAAACATATATCTGTAATTATTCGGATTATTTATATTACTTCAATAAAGCGTATTACATAAAGTATGTTACAAAATAATATAAATAAAATACCTACAGCAATACCTCTTTGCGCGATACTTCGTAGTCTCAACTACGAAGTATCGCGCAAAGAAATTTAAATAAAGCATTGTATTTGTGTCTCTTACCATTTCCGTTTCATCTTTTTGCATCCGGTTTGAAATCACTACGATTCTATAGAAGTTTCACTTCAAAAAACTAAATTGAAATCGCTCCATCCGTTCGGGAGATATGATGTACCAGACAGACAGACACGTCAAACTTATAACACCCCTTTTTTTTGGTCGGGGGTTAATAAGTATATGATTACAGACTAGAATTGAGACAGGTGAAACTACATTATTTTGACATTAACACAACATAATTTTAATTGTAAAATAATTTTGACATTTTCTTTGACATCATTTTAAATATGTTTTTAGGGTTGACATTACATAATTGACTAAATACGTGTTTAGACATTTAAGGATTTATAATTTAATATTGTTGAATTAAATATATTCTAATAATGAAATAGTTAATTAATAAAAATAAATTAATATTCATACGCCGTAAAGGCAGATTTCAGTGTACCTAAAATATTTTTTACCAAGAACTTTTTACTAACATTTCTATGAATAAATGATTATGATATACAAAAGTGTTTGTCTTGGTATGAAAAGGGCCCGCGCATCGCCGCGTCGGTTCTGAAATCTGTATAAAAACATATTTTTATAGAACATAAAAGCTTTGTGGATACCAAGATTCAAAGCTTTTATTAGGGAAACATATGGGTTCGGTATTCCAAAAAAGCGCTGGAGACTCTGAGCGTACAATACATTTGTGTGTAGCGCGTCGGGTATGTTCGCGGAGTACGAGGTACATGGCTTCGCAGCTATCATCCGCAGAAAAACAACTCCTGGGTGCGGAAGTCAAAACAGCCTTCTGAAAACTATTGCTGATAGGAACTCCTCATCTATGTGGATGTTTTTTTGTAAGGAATATGATTTAATTTAGTTAACCTTAATTTCATTCAGCTTACTAACTCTAGTTTTTAAGATTTCTATTCCAATTTTGTACTTACTAACACTTTTATGGACCTTTGTTGTTTAAAATATTTTATTTTTTATAACGGCAACACAAACGTAAACAGAATAATCATGAAATTGTTCGTAAATAAATACCACAGAAACACCCATAACAGAGCTTAACAACTAATAACAGCTTCACATCGTCCTATATTTGGCCTAACAATTAAGTACATTATTTTTTTCAGGTTTTATTCTAATCACCTTCTAGGTCTTCATGTCCCATCTTAGACCACATCGTCACTTTGCATCAGGTGAGATTGTGGTCAAATGAAAGCATATCAAACTTAAAAAAAAAAAAACATAATTGCATGTAATCAACAGGCCAGGATAATAGGCTTTAATCCCATCCTGTTAATACAACTCATTAAAAACGCGGAACCTTGGGAGTCTTATCATTTACAGGCCTAAAATAACTTAACTCGTAACTACCTACTACATTATTGTAGTCGGGATAAATTAATTAATTAATCCAAGTTCAAGGTTACGATAATACACAATCATAACAACATTGGACGCTACAATTTATCAATCCTTGAAACTGGAACAATTAGAGATTTATAAGATTAAACATAACGTAAATTTTGCTCTGATACGATGCGTATAAAAAACGTCAAAGGAATACCAGCCTACACTTTAGAATTGTCTTTAAACAATTCGCGTCAAAATTACCTAGCATGAATAGAAAAGAACACGGTAATGATTGTATCGCGTGTGATGGACAGATAAAGCATGGTGAGATTGCGTCCGACGTCGCCGACTGTGGCCGTCTGGACGCAGCAATGCAAATGCGGGCTAGCGGCGCGAGCGCTCTATTTCCGACGCGCGCATGACTCACTGCACTTTCACTGCAAATAGTACCGCTTCGCTTGTCTACCAGTAATTGGCCTCACTCTAATAGGTTTAGCTTGAAAGATACACGTGCGCATACAAGCGAGTGCGTCCGCACTTGATCATGCCGGACATCCGCATGACACAATTCGTCGTACTTTTATAAATTCGTGGAGATACTTCTAGAATAGGCATGATGACTAATTTAAATAATAGGTATTCTGTTACGTCCGTCTGTTAGGCCGTCGCAAAAGGTATACGAATTTTACGCTTTAACAATGTAATAAAATAAATAAATATTTCCGGACAATCCACACAACAACATCTAGCCCCGTGGTAAGCTCTTAGCTTGTGTTACGGGTACTTGACATCTGATATACTTAATATAATATATTTACATACATAGATATTTTTTATTATACATATTAAACACCCAGACCAAGGAGAAAGTGCTTGCAGAACATACAAACACTTGACCCCTCGGCGGGAATCGAACCCGATACCTATTGCGCCGCAAGCGGACTCTCGCCCACCGCGCCACTGAGGCAGCCAAGATTTAGAGCATCAAAGTTACGTCTACTTATTTACCTAAGGACTATATGTTTCTACTATACTTTATGTAGATATCTGTATGACAATTATAAATAAAGCTGATAATTTTATTTTTTTTGGAAATTAAAAAAATAATAATATCGACGATGAAAATATTTTTTTAGTCATACCCATACATATTGTATTAGTTCGTTGATAGCAGTTCGGTTTATGTTTTATCACGGAGCGTGCAGGTTATGACCACAAAGCGTTGAGGAGTAATTGCAGGTTCAAGATGTGCGTCGTCCCTCCGCGGTCTTCGGTACGTTGATTTATGTTTCCGCTCTCTGAATGAATATATACCAATGAACGCCTCACATGGTCCGCGGAGCGTATCACCATGTTATTGTTGCTGTTCATTCACACCATTCATCACGACAATCGCAAATGCCAATTTTTTTTCTACATCCGCTTGCGATTACGATGCTATTCTTAAACGACTCCGAATGCCCGATAAAAGTTACTAATTTATTCCAACTGGTTTACAAGTAGCTTCCGTTGGATTTAGATTAATGTTATTTAATTATGAATCAACGGTTAAGGAACTCAAACAACATACATTAATTATGTAGTTCATTACTTCTGACTTTCTGAAAACTTATTATTATTTATGGAATAAATGCCTTATCCTGTTCTAATTTAATTTTAGGGTTGATTCTAGGAACTTGTTGACGCAGAGAAACAAAAAAAGGCAAAAGCAAAAATGTAACATAACGTAACTAACATATTTTCTTGAGATAATATAATAATGCATGATAATGATAATGCATACTTCATGCCACATATAATGTTGTCTCAGTGATCGAGGTGAACAAAGTTTAATTGCTAATTAGTTGCAGCGATGAAGTGACGGCATACAAGACCCAATTTCACCAACCTTCAACAATGCTATCAAATGTTTTGACGTTTGATGAATATGAATGTCTAAACGATTACGAATGATTTTTAATTTATAAAAATAATTTAAATTTACATTATTATTTTATTCTATTATTTTAATTTATCTGACATGTAATTAAAATAAATTGTTATTATTTATATTTCGTGTAGTTGTAAATTAGACATTATTTTAATTGTTTATTTATTAATGTTTATCAGATTTTGACATTTATGAATAATTGTAATATTAGTTATTATATTTTGAAAAAGTTGTGGCATTAGGCATAAAAATTTATTACATTAAAATTTTAATACATTACATTAAAACCCATATTGTGACTTATAATCTATATTATCAATAAATGGCAACCAAAGTAAAACATTACATACATTACATTACATTACATTTTTACATTTCACACAGTCCATCCATCTTTTCTTTGGCCTCCCTCTTATTCATCCATATTCATATCTAATGCTCTTCTCGTAACATGACTTTCGTTCCTTCTCATAACATGCCCAAACCTCGTTAACCTATTACCTCTCAACTTATCCGTAACTGGTGCCACTTTCAAACAAAGACCCTATAAACATGACAATAATAATTGTTTAACATATCTAGTTTAAAATTTTACTCAAATGCAGTGAATAAATATGAAAAACTAAAATAATCAGTAATAAGCAATTAAAAGTGAAATTAAATATATAGTGATTTTTGTAATAAAAACAATATTTTATTTTAAGTATGTATTTTTGTTTAATATACGTAAAACTTTCCCTTTTTGTTTGGAATTTTCAAGTTTCTGACGAATTCCTCCTGTGTTTTTGTATTTATTTGAAGTACCTACATAATTGTTTAAGATGAGGGTGTTGACCTACCAGTCACACAAGGTTTCTAATTTGTAAAGAACAAATCAAATTAAATATTTTCGTGGTAAAATAACTACTTAACACTCGTGTATCAGACGGATACGGACGGATTAAAAGGAAATTTTTGTTCAAAAGCTCAGAAATAAGCAAATCTAAATTAAAAAATAAATTAATTTAAAATTTAAGAAAAAGCCCCGATTACAATTGTTTAATTTCCTTAAAAGTAAAACACCATAATATTTTGTAATGTGTAAGCGATGCGCTTTTATTTGATACCCCACTCTCGAGTATATTTCCACTCGTTTGGGAGCTATGATGTCCCAGACAGACAGACACGTCAAACTTAAAACACCTTTTTTTATGGTCGGAAGTTAACACCGATGCCAAAACCTTTGTTCCCTTAAAAGTTAAAAAAAACATATAATTTAGGAATGTGCACGTGCAGCTTTCATTTAATACCCCAATTGGGTATATTTGCATTCATTCAATTGTTTTCCCTAAAACTTTTAAATGGTTTGACCCATTTTCATCGAGCATGTCTAAGTATACACCGCGCGTAGAACACCTATCAAATAAAAAATTCTAAATTAAATTCGCTTCATCCATTCGGGAGCTATGGTGCGACAGACAGACACTTCAAACTTATAACACCTCTCTTTTTGCGTCGGGGGTTAAAGATGGTGGAATATTCCGGTGGCAAGAAACAACAGATATGACGACACTAACAGCAAGCTCGTGCTGCCACGGAGTGTGATACTGTATGCAGAGTGACGCGCGCGCAACGTCAAAACGACCGCCTTGAACAAACCGTGAGTGAACCTATCCTATACCTACCTACCTGCCTGCCGAATCTACAATAAATCTATAAACAAGATAAACTAACAGTTCAAATACACGTAATAAATATATTGTGGATAAGGCTGAATTATTGCTTCATGAAATCTAATTTATTGTTATTATTCGTTGCCTTAATGTAGCAACAATGTTATTGCGACCGATTTTATAGATTTAGACTTATTGAACCTACTAGCTCTCTATCCTCCGGCTTTGCCTGTAAATAAACGTTATTTTTGCGACTAAACATAATGTTACGTACATAGAAGACGACTAACTTTACATTACTTAACTTAATGTGGGCTAGATTTATGTTCGAGCCGCGTAAATTCCACGTGATTATAAATATTTATGGGAATTTTACGCAAAAATGAGACGCGACACGAAGTTAAATTAACTTAGAACTACAAAATAATATCCCTTATAATATTTAATAATAATATAAAATTGTATTTTCCTCAAGTAAAAAACAATCGCCTTTCTCGATAAATGAGCAGAGTTTAACCTTAAACCGATTACGTCGGGTCTCACAGGCCTGGCGATACAAACTAAACCTTATTTCACCCATTCCTTTCGTTTTCTGGGTCTCACATACGTTACTTTTTTGTCAGGTTTGTTGAATTAGATTCTACACCTTCAAACTTTATAAAATACATCTGGATGAAAGAGAAATACTAGGAAAAGGGTACGGGGGAAAAGAAATTCACTACCAAGTAGTAGGTTTCATACCAGTTCCAATAAACAAACCACATTACAGTACAAAAAACATTTTAGTTTATTTGTCGCAGTCTAGCTAGTTGGCATATAAATGTAAGGTACAAAACGTAAGCTAAGGTACGTAAATTGCGAAATATACTCATATTTAGCCTAGGCCTCACAGGCCCCACGTCACCACTAACGTTACTAAAATACGACGTCACCAGTTAAAGGTTAAGAAAACAAATAGCCTACCTGATGTTTTACGAAACTTGAAATCGAAATCTTTGGTAGATTTAGTATAATTTTACATGTGATACAGATTGGAAAATAGTTTTGTTAATTCCTTTAGATTTATGAGTTAGGAGATGTATTAGTAGAAATTCCCGAGGACAAATAAATTAAGTATGTACCCAGTTCATTTAAACGTGTATCGGGTGTCACAGACTGAATGTGTAAGATTGGCATTTAGACCGCGCCGCACCCCTCTTCCCATCAATATGCAGCATGAATCTCTCCTAGATCAAATTAAATGCAAATAGATCTTGGGACATTCATTGTTCTCGTGTGCTATACCATACATACGTGTGAATTCGTTATTTACTACGTTACGATATGTCGTTTCGAATTCGATAAAATAAGAGATGTAGTGAATGCAATATGTTGCATGCTGATCCTCGATAACTAGTCGATTCTAAGGTGACTTTTATAATAAAACGAAAACTCGTTTTTATAAGAATCTATTCAAGATTTGATTATAGGTAAGAATTTGTTGTTGGGTAGCCAGATCACTATTTCAGTGTTTGTCATAACCTTGCCTTGCTTAGGCCCAATTTGATCATCTAAGAGTAAAATAGTCAATGGTTATAATATAGAGCTATAAGTCAAACTGACAACTGTCAGTGACAGACGGCTCCATATTTTAAATAAAATTGTACTTTCATACATCATCCATCAAGGGTCAAAACAGGACCCTTAGAGGAAATAGATTTATAAAATAAAAGGAAACATTATCAGCACACCTCCACATCCACACCATCTATAGAGCATACATTTTAAATTTCAAGTCTCTTAGAAACATGGAACTTGGATACAAACTACCAACCCTCATTTAAAGCCCAAAAGGGGTGATTTTTCAGGATATTAATATAAGTACATTACCACACAATCTATGAAGAATACAAATTATAAATTTGAAGTTTTAATACATAAGACTAAAAATGTCAACCCCGCCCCTCTTTATCCCCTTCGAAGTGCAGTTTTTTTTTATGTTAGATAAGCCTTTATTTGACAACAATCTCATCTGATGTAAAGTGATGATGTGGATGTGGAGATGGGGCATGAAGACCTAGAAGGTAGGTAGGCTTCTCCGGGCCACATTACGAAACACGAAAAAATCGCTTCACGCACTGGCCCAGCCCGGAGGGTCGTGTGATGCCGCGGCCGAAGCCTACCACCAGAGTCTGTTCTTAGCATCAACCGGAGATCACGTGTAAGAGGGTTACCACTTACGGACGTGAACAGAAAAACCTCAAAAAAAGCAGTTTCATAAATTCTGTTCTTAGTTCATGTCACACCCAATGAAGATCCTCCGTATCATATTTTTAATTTCCAAAACATACTCTTTTGTTTCTGGTTTTTAATACAAATTAAAAAAAAACTTGGTTTTTGGTTTTGACTAGAGCGAAACATAATTTTTAATCTATTTTACTGGAACGGATTTTTGCAACTTCTATATAAAAAATCGTGAAAATAAAAGCAACACGGGATTTGAGGAGTAATAAATAACATTTAAAAAAAATGGGTTTAACAAGAAGTAATTAATATTTAATAATTATTTTTTTTATATTTTATAATTATACTTAATATTAATTGAAGATATGCGAACCCAAGAGGAGAACAAACACCCCAAGAAAGCGAAGCCGTAACAACTAACTCACTTGCTCGGTCATTAAACCTGTATAACATATTCGACTGCTCAACAGCTCACCTTCACAGAGCCGAACGGCGCGGCTAAATTGCAACGATTCACTTTATTCACTCAATAATATAAATGCCTTCGATCAAGCTTTAGTACGCATAAAGTTAATTTAAATTGAGCATCGAGTAATACAGACTTAAGACCTGTAAAAGGTGGGAAAGGGTCTGCGAGAACAAGGTGAGCGGCTGGTATGACGCGCGCGCTCGCCCGCTAGGGCCTCTCTCTGCAAAACAACACTTGTTGCGGAAATAGCGACCAAAAGTATTCTGCTCGTCGTGCCGTGACGCCGGCGCTCGTTCACCTCGCGCGTGTCATCGATTCCTCGTCATGCAATTACCTCATGTAACTATCTTTACGGCCGCACAGCTATTTAGGAACGTACACTCCAATAATACCCAGGCCTAGAACATTTGCCAGAATATTTTCAGATTTTGTTAGTCAGCGTTCCCTTGCTATTCTTGTTTTGTTTAGATTTTGCGAATTCTATGCTAATGCCGTCTTTTTATGGTAACCAGCGCTATTTGAAATGTGAATGATAAAATTGTTGTCTTGCTTACAGTCGGTATAGTTTTATTTTTGTACTAACTAGTAAACAGGTAACGATTATACAAAATTTCAATATTGTTTTTACATTATTGAGATTACAACGGTCGTGCGTCGCCAATCCATAATGATTTTGGGATTTTTATCAATTATCTATGATAAATTATTCGCAGCGATACCAAACAAATAGCATCATCTTTTGCTAGGTAAACAGTCGTAATTTACTGTTAGTATGACATTCTTTGTCATTTGCTTGCTTACGAACAGAAGTAGTTTTGTACGAGCATTATGCCATACGCTGCATTCATACATCAATACAATAAGGTGCTTAATGACTGAAATAATTAATGATAACCGTCAGTTATATTCTGCGACATGTTATTTCACAATCTTGAACATTAATCGCTGTGTTTGCAACATTTGTGTGTTTTGGTAAAGCCGAAATCAAAACAAACCGTCTTTTGGCCCCGTCAAACGAGTTACGTAGAATATGCGAGGCGCGATAAAATTAGCCGGTACCACAGAATAACAAGCAACATTCATACACTGAGCACATGTTTCACTCGCACAAACACCAGATAATAGTGACTTACAATGTAAGGCTTGGATGTTAGTTTGAGGTGTACATATCAGATATTGCATTATCAGGTATAATCAGTGGAGGTAATATGAAATAGGAATGATAGCTTGCGTATTGAATTAAGTCGCGCTGTACGGAATAGTGACGCAGGCCTACCAATAATGCTGACATTGAACGCAAAACAAAGTGGAGCGGTCCGTGTGCATCGCAGGTGCCACTATCGAACAATTTTAGCAATCGCACGGCGAGAATTGTATCACTATGCGGGTATCCATGCACATCCTACAGACTTGTTGTTAATATTAGAGAACTATTATTGTATTGTATTGGAAGACAAGTATTAAGCGATACAGTGTGTAAGAACTTATTCTTACACACTGTATCGCTTTAGACGAAATCTGTCGTCAATGATCGAATGTAACGTGATACAGCTGGTTGTTAACCCTCAAATGTGATATAAGCGGAAAATAAACATGAATGACGTTTTGACGATGTAGTCTTTACACGATGATGTAGTTGTTGAGCAGATAATTGTTGAAGCGAGATGACGGCGGTGGGTCGTCGACCGGACACCTCGTGAGGACCTCGAGGTTGTCGGTCTACCTGGTGGATGCCCGCGCGGGCCTCGGGCATGTGACCCAATACCATTACCATCTAAATTCATTACCATTCCAACATTATGTTTCCTTTAACGTTTTAATTATTGGTTATATATGAAAATCTAGAATGATTTACCTACATTTTGAAGATTTACAGATTCGTATCACGTCTTGGAGATCTTGGGGTTGATGACTTGTACATGGCTTGAGGCCGTCCGTACTTAAGTCTTGTACGTAGTTTTAATTCAGTTATCGACTAAAATAATTTGCAACGTTTTCTAGTTGTTTTATAAATAGTCAGTTTTATTCCCTGATGGATTGACGTTACCCGTCAGAAGAGAAAAATGGCCCAAACATCTGATAGCTGCAACCACGATTATGGAACTGCCCACGACCTTACCTGCGTCATAGAGCACACGTCACCATCAATAAATAGACAGCATCTACTTAAGATCAGATCTTACTGAGAGAGTGAAAGCTGGTCAGCGGGACATAAAATATAAGCAATAAAAGCATAAGTGTATTGACTTTTATAGTTATAGAATGTACTGACTGGTTATTAGTTCCCAAATATAGAGCACGATTTTGCATTACGCTAAGACTTAAAAAAAATTGCACGTCATTTTAGCCTATTTAAAAAAAATTGTACACGTATTTTATTGCAAACGAAAAATCAAGACGATACGGTGCATTGTAATTTCGCGTGACGTAACGATTTCGTACAATTTATACTGAATTTATACTTTTCAAGCCTGGATCTTTGATGCACTATATTTTTAAACACTTTTTTTTATTTGATAAAGCAGAAATCATGTGTCCAGTATTTTTGGACCGACTAACAGAGGGACTAAACATAATACCTATTTTATATAGTCATCTTGCCTATTGCCGAAGTGGACTCGCAAGCAAAAATAGGGCCTGTCGCAGAGATAAACAACCCCGTGCCCTATATTCCACGATTGTTTAGAATATAGGACGAGATAAATATAACCGCGAGCCGCTCACTGTCTATTTCCACAGCTTCATGCTTGTAATTAGAAAAGTAAACAGATATGCGAACAGAAATAGTGCAGGCCGAAATCAAAGTTTAACGTTCCAAACACGATTCTATAATTACAATAAGCACGTACTAAAACTTTAAATAACCATCGATTAAGTCTCATCTCAATACACACATTTAGATTAGAAAAGGGATTATACATTGGTGTTGAAATTTTGTAACAACAGTTCATTGAAGAGCTGTTATAATTACGTAATCTTGTCTCAATGATATGAAGATATTCCTAGATAATATATTATAGACATAAAGCACGTTGACACACATATTTTCTCATCTAAATAATAGTAAACATAACTAGTGGAAAACAAAACAGGCCGGTCATTAATAAATAATCACGCGGCTGTCAGTCACAGATGCGCCAGTAGTTAGTACGCCAGTGGAGCTGAGGAAGTGTACATCGGCGCGGAGGCGACCGACGCTATCATTTCACAAACAATGCTATTTTAATATAACTAATCTTTTGCACTCACGATAGAGCCCGGCGGTCGTCCGCCGAAACCTTGAAATTGCATTTAAGGCGACATTGGAATAACAACTACGCTTAGGAGACATAAATAATGAGTTCACATTTTGGAAACACCTCTGAAATTTATAGACGTGCATAACTAGGCACTCTATTGACGTCATTTGATTCTTTCTTTTCTCACTGTTCGCGCCATTTTGTAGCGCGTCGATATGGTCAGTATTAAAATTTGGATTACGAGTCATTGAAAGTAACAAGTTCTAGTTAAAACTCTACAATTTATTTTAAATTGTATAAGGCCGAGATTGGATTTTATCACTCACGAGCACATTTAGTGGTCTGGTGTGTCACATTATCACGTAATATGTTACAGTTTATATGTTCAAAACAAAGTTGTTAAAAAATAGTCGAGCGATATCACTGAGACGAAGGAGTTTTCAATGAAACGTTTAAAAATAAACGTTAAACAAAACAAACTCTGGGTTGTGTTTATTTCGCGTTATCTTATAATATCATATTTTTCATAAAAGGAGCATTAACATAACATTATACAAAACGCTTTAGTAATGTCAATATTTACAGCGTATGTATTTATTTTCAGTACCTTTAAAACAATCACATTTCACCTAATAAATCTGAACCCCACAGGTTATGTGTAGCCATATTATTAACCTAGCAATTTATATAATTTCCGTTACTATTTATTTACTGCAGTGAAAATATTTAATATAAGCTGAACGAAACCATGCATAGCCTAAACAAAAAATATTTATTACCACAACGCAACGCCATGTTTTATAAGACAAGCCTATCTGTTTCCAGAGGTAATATAGAATGCGCCAGTGCCACACCAAGAACTAAAGGTACACCAATTCAATATTAGGCCGAAATATTAACCTTCTTTGTATTATCCCGATGAAAACGTTTGTAGTTCGGTCAGGCGTATTTCTACTACAGTTAAAATGCAAATACTTGTCTCCATAACCTTACCAAAAATCTAATAACATGTTAGATTATACTAAAACAATAAACGATTTAAAAAAACATGTAATTATTGACGTACCTACCAAAATAAATTAAGTACCTATTTAAATAAATATGACGTAAGTTAAAAGTTTTTTTAACCATCACCATCAATCGGTTTGTTAAAAGCATTCACTATAATATTATTATGAATTTCACACTTTGTAGGCTTTTATTTTATTTTATGTCTATTACTTGTCGCTCTAAGTAGTGACATGTACCATGTACCTGAGCTACATAAATCTATATTTTAACCATTGAATAAATTTACTCGGAGATGGTGAAACATGCTCTAATACTTGCAAGAGTATTTTCCATGTCATAAGTTGTAGAAAAGTTTATTAAAAATGTATGTACTTACAAAGTTCGATCTTAATTCTGCATGTGACTATTCAATTAACGAAGGCTATATTACGAAGGCTATTCATTTAATAACTTTCATATAAAAACTAGACAAATTTAATTTCAAACTGTAAAAAAAAAATCAAGTTCGTGTCAAAAATGATTTATTAATCCTACTAATAGTTTGTTCATGAATATACTTCTAGCAATTGAATTCATATGAATAAAAAATCATATGAATTCAATTGCTAGAAGTATATTTTAGCTTGGAAAAGGGAGCTACGTTGTACAAGACAGTTCTAGAGTAGGTACATTATTATTCACACAGATGGATTTACTCTACTCATTATTTTACTTTAACGTCCAGAAAATGAGGAATGACTACCCCTGTCCAAACACGCAGGTTCAATGCAACTTCAAGGAAATGCCACATAAAACGTGGCTAATTAAGCAAAAAATAAATGCTTTATAGGTTCTAAAAACTACACAGGAAAGCATAAAACTTTGTTTTTGTGTCAAGAATTTCAAGCAGGTAGGTGGTTTTTTACGATTCGAATTACGTTTACTGAATTCTTATCTTCAGTCTTAACCGCTGGCATGAACAAACTATTAGTAGGATTAATAAATCATTTTTGACACGAACTTGATTTTTTTTTTACAAGATGAAATTAAATTTGTCTAGTTTTTATATGAAAGTTATTAAATGAATAGCCTTCGTAATATAGCCTTCGTTAATTGAATAGTCACATGCAGAATTAAGATCGAACTTAGTAAGTACTAACATACATTTTTAATAAACTTTTCTACAACTTATGACATGGAAAATACTCTTGCAAGTATATTAGAGCTTGTTTCACCATCTCCGAGTAAATTTATTCAATGGTTAAAATATAGATTTATTTAGCTCAGGTACATGGTACATGTCACTATTTAGAGCGACAAGTAATAGACCTAAAATAAAATTAAAGTCTATAAATTTGAAATATCCATACTTAATAATATTATAAATGCGAAATTAAAAATGCGTATCTCTCTTTCATGTAAAAACTACTACTGAACCGATTTTAATAAAATTGGTACACATATTCACTAGAGCATAGAGAAAGGACATAGGTAATTTTTATCGCGGGAAAATGTCATTCCGCGGAAAAATCTATTAAACGCTGGTTACACCGCGGGACACTAATAGAGAATAAAACAATAAAAGACAAGTTAATGAAATGGGATTATAACATAATACACCAGTACATACCCAGTGCGATAAAATATGTGTGGCATGGTCATGTGGCAGTTTACCTAACGGGTCAAATTGCATAAAGTCAGTTACTTAGAAATAGAAAAAGGTTTATTTACGTCAAAAATACAAAAACAATAGATCAACTATAATATTAATTTAAGTTAGAATGGTACACATGAGTAACCAATTCGGACGTAAATTGGTTGCCACTCAGCATGTGCTGTGTAGGTTGCTAAGGAAGCAGGTGCCGTAAGTAATACATACATACATTTTTGTTAATACATACATATGGTACATAGAAAACACCCAGGCCCAAAACCAGAAATTGAAGAAAAAGATGAAACAGCAAATGAAATGTAGAACGATGTTATGATGGAGACAAGATACTCAGTTTTACATTGCTCGGATTGTTAACTAAATGTGAAACCAATCCATAGTAATATTATAAGTGCGAAAGTAACTCTTTCAGTTCCTCTTTCACGCAAAAACTACTGAACCGATTTATAAATGAAATTTAAATTTTTGGCTACTTTTAACCGCGAATATCGTGAAAATATAGTTCCGCTATTCTTTTTCGATTATTATTTAATTATTCTTTTATAATTTATAACGCGGGGCACTACTAGTGATAAATCAAAAACACACTATCAAATATGCAAGAAAACTAAAAGCGGCCATACCTATAGATGATCAGATGGCAGTGAAATAGGGAAAAACATCCTATCGAAAAAAAAATAAGGCTATTCACACTTCATCAATCGATAAATAAAAACAAATACTAATTATTTCATCCAAGTTCTTTTCCATTCAAAGCTTGCCTGGAAGAGATTGCTTTTTAGCAATAAGGCCATTGCACTTTTTTTTCTACGTGTTGTTGTATTTTATTTTCCTGTGTGCACAGTAAAGTATTTCTGGATTGTATTGTATAAAACCGCGTAAGTGTCACAGTGCGGCTTGCTCATATGACAGAACGGTATGCCATTAATGTAAATTGCTTCATCCAATACGGATGTTGCTCGCTAATGTAATATCCATGCAACAATTGCAGACGTACACAACGTAGCGGTTAAGTAAATTAAGCATGACATGACCGTTTTGGAAAACGGTTATTATAAACGTAATTTTTTACAATACACGCCTTTACCAATATGTCTACACGTCAAACACATCTTTGAAGTTTCTATCTCCGTAAAATAGCAATACCTAAATGAATTAGGTGAATGTAAAGAAATACCTAAATCTTGACACGATTAACATCCACTCAGTTTTTATAAGGCTCATGGAAAACAGAAAAAGAAATATAATTACTACCTACTATATGATTAATTATAGAGCATAATAATTAAACAATTAAGGAGCTTATTAAGTTTTATTTTACTTGCTTTTTTTAAATAATATTCCGTGACATAACGTAACCTTGCAATTATAAACCAGAAAGACATGACAAAATACATTTTAACGACTCGGAATAGACAGCTCGTCCAAAAATACAAGATATAGACCACCAAAGTTCCCGAGTGGTGGATTTTGACGGTTAATTGAAACTTCGGTACTGTGCATTGAAGTATCGCGTGATTTTTCGGTTGTAAGAAGAAAACAAAAATATGGGTACAATTTAAATCTAAAAGACAATCTAACCGACTTAATATTTTTAAATAATAACGGGTTTATTCTATTTATTCATCTACCATCTACATCTATACATTTCAGCAAAACAGACATGCAAATACAATTTCTAGATTCAAACATTGTCAACAAAATAACGCGTTATTATCATACAATTTTCGGTAATAAATAAGTACAGTATGTTACTTTTATCTCGGCGCCATCAAGGTTGTTATCAATAGATAAAGCGTGTTCAAATTTTATCACGTTTCAAAACTGGACGGGCGAGCGTGTGCACGTATTATGAAACGTAGTAAGATTAAACTGCTCTACAATAACATTGCACAGTCAACAAAACAATATTATTACTTAAAACGGGCAACATACCATGATTTGACGGTTTTTCAGTTTTTCAATATTTCGACGTTGTTGCAAGGGCCATGATCACGGAAACAACTGAATTGTCTCTATCTTTGCGATTTGGGCAGACGTTTATTCACAAACGAAACGGTCTACCCCCTTTCGGAGTCTTTTATTGCGATTTGAGTTATAATATTGTTAAAAACCATGATAATTTGAAAAGTAACAACAAAACAATGGTATACTAATATGTAGGTTCCTAGGTATATTGCCAGGCAAGCATTCTTCATGTTTATAAATAGCATTAAGTACTACATTTTTATTGAAATTTTCAGTCATTTGCATTATTGTGATGTAAACTAAACCTAGTTCAATAAAATACACCTATAATTCGTTTGTCCTCATCCACACATTGACATTTGTGTTGACTACAAGATCACAATTGATTTTAAACAGGATATTTACTTAAGACAAAATAAGTAAATTTGCAAACTAATAATCTCCCAAGTACTTAACCAGATATCCCTGTGTCCACAAATATTCTCAGCCCTTGCCTTTTGATTCTTGTTATTCAAATAAAAAGCTTTACAAAGTCAACAATAAAAACTTTAAGTAAATTATTTAAAGACAGACAACCCTTTCACCCTTCGATAAGTCAATGTATGTCAAAACTAAAAACAGCGAGGGGTGGCCCGGTCATTGAACCCAACAGCTGTGATGCTCGAATGTGTAAACTATACAAAAAAAAAGTCTATACGTCAGACAAATTGAATGTGAAATATTGCTTGACAACTTAAAAGTTAACTCAAAATTCAATATAAAAAATACTAGATGTCCTCGCGCGACTTTCCCCGCTTAATAATAGATTATGCCGCAGTAAAAAGTAGATTTAGTCATTTACTGGGAAAACAGCTATGTTCCTGGCAAATTTGATCCAAATCTGATCCAAATCTGGCTTTACTTGCAATTATTGATTTTCCGCGGAAACTGGTATTTTACCGCGTTTAAAAGTAGTACATATATATGTTATTCAGTGTACATCATAGGGAAGGGGTTGTATGGGTGAGATGAGCCAGGATGAGACGGCGGGACGAGCTGGACTCTCACTTGACCGCATGGCCGATGCCGCGATGAACCGCGAAGAGTGAAAGAAGGGAAGGGAGGCTTTTGCCCTGCAGTGGGACAGTAGAGGTTTAGTATTCAAATAATAATATGTTATTCTGTCATGTAAGCTACATTTTTGTGAAGTTTCATCAAAAACCCTTCAGGAACCTTTTGCGTTTTTAGTAGGATAGTAAAATATTACATGAAGAATACCAGTGGCCTCATGCAATGTTCACTTCCAACCCAAATTTATACATTAATTTAGTGAATTTGTTTCAAGTTTTATAGTATCTAATCATATTTATTTACGCACAGTAGGTACACATTCTCAGACTTGATACGAGCAAAGAGGGATCTATATTCTTCGTGCCGAACTGTCAACGCCACTGAAGATTGAACAAATTTAAAACTGTTTTCAGTCGGCACTGTCAATGAACTCCAAAGAGCAGTTTTGGATTTACAAGTCCCCTTTGTTGACGTTTTGTATTAACCTTAGGTTCCCTACCTTTTACTCTTATCATCATATTTTTTTCAAGATTAGCTATTACTACAAATATTTATTAGTTCAGCAAATATTATTTAGACAGATGATATTACATCATGTTATGGCAGTCGGAACATTTATCTTGAAGCAGATTTCCGGGCCTGTAATTTATGGGATTTTCCGCGGGAATCAAGACATTTGTCCGGTCTACAAGAATAATTAAAAATAAAGAAACAATTTTCGAAATTGATCCAGACGTTCGTCCAAACAAACCATTTTAAATAATTAGTAGGTCAGACGTTTTCGTTTTATTTGTTTAAAGTTAAGCTCTCATTCTCTCTATAGATCTAAACGCTTATCTTTTAACTTAAAATCGCATAAGTTCTTATCTGTAGATGTGGTTGAAGTCATGACTTCATAAGTAGGTAATCCTATTACTTAAATTAAAAAATAGTTAAGTCACGGATCAGCGACTGGTGTTACGGTTATTTATTATTCTGTTTTAAACGAAAAAAAAACGTTATAAATCTTGTATTTTACACAGTTGAGCGATTGCAGTAAAGATACTCTGTAAAAATACCAACCACGGCGGCTCTAAACACATGGGCTTCAAACTCACAAACATAACCTTATCTGTATGATACGAGTTCAATAGCACGCGTTGGACAAATAAAGAAAAATATATGTATACTTACGCTTAAACTTGTTGTAATTGTCGTAACAGACATTTTAATAAATTAAGCTAAATTGACGATTATTACGTTGTAGGCATACAAAAATACTTCAAATCTTTGATATACTGGACATTATTATACTCCCATCAGTCGTGTCCTAAAATGGCTAAAATGATGATGATACGCAAATACCTTTTTTTCTTTCTAATTTTTTCCATCTTTCCCATCGCAGCCCTAAAAACATTACTGGGCATGTCTCTAACTGTAGCTATGTATATTTTATCTGTAAAAATTTATTCAGGCGATGTTCTGAATATAAAAGGAAAGAATGGAGCAATGTCCTCGGAAGTCTCAGCTAACATCCGGCGAGTCAGCGATACAGCTGTTCGCGGCGCTCCTCCGCGCTGCTCGATATTACTAATCTGTCTCTGAGTGAGAATAGGCAATCATTGTATAGACGAAATATTGTCAATTTTTTTTTATATAGTTTTTGACGTAGTAGGCGCGAAGAGTATATAACACTACAATCTAGTTCTAAGAACGTGTACTGTGATTTGAATATTATAAAACTTGCTAATAATAAAACTGAAATATGTAATTTACATTTAGTAATAGTCTGTATGGCACGGCTATTTTGGAGCTAGTAAATAGTTTGATGACTAGATCAATCAAAAGAAATACCTTGTAGAAGTTTCAAATGTGTATTTACTAAGTTAAAATTAAACTCAAGACTCTTCTTTAAATAGCATTTATCGCATGACTTTGTAAATGTCGGATTTATGATAACTTCTTTGTACCTTTAATTTCATTATAACTTCCAGTGTAGTGAAGCACTATCTTGAACTAAATAAATACCCAGATAGGCAATTCCAAACAAGCGTGAAACTGCTAACTCATTGTCAAAATAACCAAATGAAGCCACGCTTTCCACAGTTACAAGGTAGAATAAAGTTACCTACTACAATATCTACAAGTATTAATTACACACTTGTGCTTTTTTACTAAGAATAATAACATAACCTACATAAGTAATGAAAAGTCGTACAACATTGTAGGTTCAACTGAAATATTTTACTTTGATTAGAACCTAAAACGCTAACGGACGATTAAGCACTCGGTTCACAGACATAATAAAGTCGACAAATACTAGGAAAACTTTGCATTATCATCATTTATCATTTCGGCCATAAGACATCAACTTTATGAAATAAGCTCATTTGTTCTTGTAGATCCCGTTAAATTATATAATAGGTCAAAAGACACGTTTCTCTAGTCGACATCTCCAAAGTCGTATAAGGTCACAGTATCCGAAAATGGGTGGGTGCGCGTAACAAGTAATTTAAGGTTCTTACTGCTTGTTTCGGTGCCTTATAATTATCAAACAAGGACGTGTTACATAAAGTCCTTGTTGCCGTTAATGAGAGCAAGATGCTCTTATTGAAGAAGTGTATTTTCCGTTTAACGGAACGAAAACATTATTTATACTTAAGTACTGATTACTAATTGGAAGAGTTTGTTTGTTGTGTTGGTTGAACACTTCCAACCCAGGAATAAAAGGACAGAATTTTTTATTAATCGAGGAGTGTAGACTAATCTAAGATATTATATAGGCATGTCATATGTACATAGGCAATAATATACCTGCCCCGAAAAAATCCTCGCTGGATATAACATTTTATTAACTTTTAAGTTGACCTGTCCATGTAGGCTATGTGCTTCTAAAGAAATAAACGTTTTGACTTTGACTTTGAATTCTCGCTGCATCCAACACGGGTTAAGCCGCATCACGGCTTACTGGCACATAATTTAGATTTGTAATATTTTAAGATGCTTACTTTTTCCTTTACTTTCATGTTTACTGTGGTCTGATGCGGCGTGCGCGCATGCGACCAGCAGCGAGCACGCCAGCACCGCGAGCGGGAAAAGGTCGCGCGCGCGCATCACGCCGCGTCGCGCCTCGACGCGCCGCGCCGCATGACCCGAGCTGTAACAACAACAATTTCATTAAAAACCAACAATTTTAAATAAATCATGAATGATTGGTTCAGGTAACCGAAAAGGGTATAATAAGGATAAGGTCCACCACACCACACCACAGGGGTGTTTAACAAGTTTTAAGGGAAACTGAGAGATGGGCAACGCAACGGTCGGCGTCTTATAGATAATCTGGGTACAATATAGTGTTTCCAGCTTATTAAGTAGTATATTTTTGGTATATTATGATGATATATTTAAGGGATTATTTTGTCCAGCAGATGACAAACCGATTTCGAGTCTAATATTATGTATTGTGTTAAAGTCTCTGCTAGCAATGTATCAATTAACCCTAAAGAACAGCAAAGAACACCCCATCTTTATTATCCTTAAAAATGCATTTACATATTTATAAACGCGTTTTGTTTTGTCGGCGTATTAGATAATAAATAATAAATAAATAACGCCTAACGCGTAATGGGCGGTCTTATTGCAATTTCTCCAGACAACCTTTGTATTAAAGGAATTTAATTCAGGAAGGGTTTGGACGACGGTGGTAAACAAAATAAAACATACTAAACTTGGGGTTTTGTTTTTATTCAATTGTTTCTAAATATTTTCCAATTAGTCGTTAAATATGATGTTATGTATAGTAATCATATAACGTCGAATTTAATCGTAAGATGCTAGTTTAAATAAGTAAATAGTTGTCATTGAAAATCTCAAGGATCATACATTAAATACAAAATTAAGTATATATTTTTTAAATTAACAGGTTGGTCTCAAACTAAGTAGTTATTTAACTTTTTGATATTGTTTGATTGTTTTCCTTTACATTTCTATTTACTTTTTAAACTGCAAAAAATTATAGAAAAATTATTCTTAAAAAAATAGTACATTTTTCTGTAGACCAGTGGTTTATTAATTGTAATATCAATACTGCGAAATTGTTCCCGTAAATAACCACCTAATTTTATTAAAGATATTTAATTTTTTTTAAACACGTTTAAAAAATGATTGTGTAGATACCTACTATAAAAACTATCTAATAAATTGATATTTATGATTTTGACAATATATTTTTAAGAATTATGAATCCTTTGTAAATAATTTGGGTATTAAATCACATAAAAACCTTTTGAGCCTATCAGCATTAACATAATTGCTTGAAACTTATTAGAACGTTGAAAGGTTGAGATTACTGTATTAATAATAAATCACTATTAAAATAAATAGTTTTATGTACTAGTTCACTATTGGTTCAATGTCTGGTATATTGCTGGTCATACTTAGGCATATTGCGACTTTCCACACCCATTGTCAAATAAAAAAAAATATTAATAGCTTTTAAGAAAATAAGATTTAGCCAAATGATTCGCCGGCCGATTCTACGGTAATCAAAGGAGTGCGTTATAACTGTTTTGCAAAGATTTCTGTATAAATAGTAACTCTATATCTACGTCAAAATTACTTTCGAAATGTCGATTAATCGGTTAGGGCAGAAGACGAGACAAGAGAATGGTGCGATTACAGCAAAATAAAATTATCGTGATTCACTATTTCCGTCCAAACCCTTTCAAAGCAACGCTAATGTACTGAATAGATCGACCTATATTTTTATATAGCAAACAATGATGACTGTAATGGAATCATACGCATCGCTTTAAAGGTTAACAAGCCTTCTACTCGTTCTGCTGCAAACAAGTCATTTGAAGAGGTTATGTAGCGTGAACGAAGATACGTTCAACGAGCAACCCAAATCTACAAACATAATAAATTCCGAAAAATCATGTTATATTCAAAGGTTGATTTGTTATTCAATGTTTCGGACGTACTCTGTGAAGACTTCGCGGTCAGATGACCCACATTATGGCTGAGGAGTTTTCCAGCACCACCCTATTTCTATTTTAGATACTGTATAATCTACAATTTATACTGAATAAACCAGAGAATGTAACATGTTTGCAGTCTTTTGTCCTTTACTGGGACAACGGCAATGTCCGTGTCAAATTTGGTCCAAATCGGTCTTCGCTCGCAATAATGAGTTTTCCCGCAAAATGAGGTATTTTATTGCGGTGGCTATGTGTTTTTCTGATATGTAAGCTCTATTACTATGATGTTTCATCAAGATCCATTCAGTGCTTTTTGCGTGAAAGACAACAAACACATTTACTTACACGCTTACTTCCTCATATACTTTGGCGTTTATAAAATTAGTAGGATTACAGATGAAATCGATCTGATCTTGAAAGTATCGTGAAAGACTTTAAGGGCAACCTTGAAAAACCTTAACGCTGTTTCTCAATAGTCTGAGAAGTTACAAATCAGGAACTAGCTCGTTATGTTTCATACTATGAGAATTAATAAATCAACCGACATTGACACACAATAGCTATGCTGCAAATTGTCAAAGGCATACTTGCGCGGCTGTGTGTAACAATGGTTTTCATTGATGAATATAAATTTCATTGATGAAGTAAATTACCAAAGGCCGTAGTACAATAATTAGCGTGGGAGCCGTCGCGTTCTCACGTCACACCCGTAACAGGAAAATAGCTATTAGTATTGGCTAACCCAACTTGATCTTAGCTTCAGAAGTCCTGTAATCACGGTGATGCGGCCAATTGTACGTGCAACAAGCGATAACATTCATTGAACTGTGATGTACTGTGTGCTGTGTTAGGGATGATACATAGATACGAGAAATGGTGATTCAAAACAGGGGATATGAAGGTCAGAGTATTGAGCAACATGTTATGGAGATGGCTTAGCTGGGGTTCTTCAAGTTTGAGTTGAATTATAAATGAGGTGATAGTGTGTAGTGGATCGGTAAAATAGCTATGTGCAGTGCAGGCCGTTATAGCACGTGGCCATTGGGGTTACATCAACTTTAAATGGTGACAGTGGATTGGCAAGCAGAGCGTAAGTGGTCATTCTATTGACGTGGTTCTGTCCAAAGCTGAATTCGTCGTCCAGAGTTTATACGTTGTATATAAGTGTGTTTATACCAGAAAGACGCGAGGATGCGTATTCGGGTGTATTTTTAAGTAACACTAAATATTATCTTACCAGAAATGGCAAGATCTTGCAATTTTGAAATGTATGGCATGCCTTAAGAAGTGCTTTTTATTGTAAAAACGGTTATGAACACACTTCTCATTCCTGACGGTAACTGCCGATGTGGATAAGTATAAATCGTTAAGGACTTTAAAGAAGGTATTATTCACACGTCACACATTATATTCACTTATTCGTCGCTTCATGTGGTTACAATAAAGGTGTTGAGCTCTACGCTCTCGACCAGTCTTATTATATACAGCCTATACCTGGTACCGTACCCATAGGGTAAAACGGGACCTTAATACTAAGACTTCGTCGTCTGTCTTTCACCAGGCCGTGTCTCAAGAACCGTGAAATTTTGAGAGAAAATGTATAAGCCGCTATAGCAACAAGTAGGTACTAAAAACATGAAATAATAATTAATGGGCTCCCATACAACAAACGTGATTTTATAAAGTAGACTGCTGACCTTCAAATCTTTCTTTTTGCACTTTATTTCTTATGATATGTATATAATGTGAAATGTGTATATATATATTCTCGAATTTTATAATATTATATGCTGAGGAAGCATTTTATCGTGAACGACTTCCATAAATAATTAACTTACTTTTCGAACTTGTGGTAAGTCTGTACCAATGTACCTCCTACTATCCAAAGTCAACTTCCCGTTCACAAAGAATATACATTCCGTACTATAAACTAGTTCGGAGTGTATATTCAGTCAATTTATTGTATATTTATGTCAATATCAAGAGCACGCTACCACAACAAGTTAATTATTCACTAATCCGGATTATTTATATTTATTACGTTTGAAAACATGTTATGCCGTTTTTATAGATCCAACAAAATGACATTGATTGGTTGATTGAAAGGTTGACACAAAGCAGTTTGCATTATTGATTTCTTGCTAAATTGCCGAGCTGTGTTTATGGCCGCTGAGAAAGTATAAATTACTAGAAATGCTTGCCGCGATAAAAAATGTGAAAGTGCATTTTATTGTCTTGCATTCTTCTGTTGTGTGATATGTGGATTTAATATCTAAGAACGGCTTTGATTGGTATTGAGTAGTTAAATTTAATACTATTGGTGGGAATGTTTTTTATTTTAATTTGAAAATAAATTATATTGCATATATTAGCTAGATTGTTTTATTTTCTACACAGTTGCTTGGATTAAGTTTTTTCTCAACAATAAACGCCAGTAATAATTGGTATTTATAAAATCTACGATCTCCGAAAATTAAGGTAACTTTTTTTTTATAATTTGGGTCCGTCTTCAACTTCCAGTGAATAGGTAATTTATTAGTCCCTCTTATGGAAGTTTTAAGAATGAATTCTAATAATTCTTTATCGCAAAATCAAATTACGTAAGTAGTAACAATCGTAATTATTACAGAAACATCTTTTGAAAAATTTAAACGAACGTTGTTAATGAACTTTGTGCAACAACATTAAGTTGAATTAGCGAGATGATTTTGATGATGATGTGAAGACAAAATAGAAGCCCACTATAAAATATATTAAGTTTTGCTCTAGGTCATAATAAAAATATTGTACAGTGTGTTTTATAAAGTGAGTATACCTAGAGACCTAGAGCAAAAGCAGAATAATGGCCTAAATAAACTACTTAGTTACGTTACAAGTAAACTGATCATAAAAAAAAACATCCAAACAACTAGCCCAGTGATCTACCCATAAACAAGCAATAACCGTAGCACAAGATGTCGCCAACAGCGCAGAACCAATCGATCCCACGGATCCAGTGACACAATGCAGATTGGATGCACCACCGCCAGACGCCGACGCGAGACGGGAGAGGCGCCACAAATAGCCCGCCTTTTGTACCTAGTGTTAATGACATGTAGTATGTACGTAGCCACGTCACCGTGACGTCACGAGGCGCCCGTCCGACGCTGTACTTTGATATCGCAGATTTTTAGGCCTAGTTTATCTGATAAAGTTGCGACTAGACGTGCATACCTATAATAAGAGCGTGTGTTTGGAGTTTCTTGTATATTATGTTTGGGAAATACCTACCATTGGTTTACCAAGTAGATTAATATTTGTCTAGCCAGGCGAACATTATGTTAACTGATACATGCGGCTACAAGTTTATCCTCATTATACTCAAAATAAAAACGCTTAGGTGTGTATAATGCGTTAAAAGGACAATGCAGGGAGGAGATTAATAAGGGTTAACTAAATAAAAGAGTAAAGAAAACCCACATCTTGATCATTTCCTTAATATAAACAGGAAGCAATTACTAGAGAATTGTCATATTTGTTGAAAACTCATTATTATTCAAGGTAATGCTAATGTTATAGGCAATTACTGATTCATTCTCGCTGTGAAAGAACAACATAAAACCAAGAAGTAAATTGATTACAAATTGAAAATCATTTAGCTATGTAGGTAAGATAATGTGTTGCATTAAAAATTCTATTTACATGATTTTTAATTGGGGTCGAGGCAAATGATGCTATTTAGTGTTGCTCAGCGCAAAGCGTAGAAAATACCATATTAATTTTAGGTACTATAATGATTGATTGGTCAAATCGAAATCAAAATCAATCAAAAATAAAATCAACTTAATCTAAGTACTTGCAGACAAACCCTATAACAATATCGCGAAAAAAAAAACAGCGTCTTTTAAATTTGGTTACTTCCATAGACATTTTTTATTTTAAATTTCGAATGGAAGCACGCTTGAATAAAACCTCTTTGGAACACAGCCGGGGGGACTAAATGTCATTCTCTTACGCCCAAGGTTGCATAGGGTGCGTGCGTGCGTGTTCTGTAGTATAGAGGTATCCTCAGGTAGGGACGGTTTCCCGTGTAGCGTTGTTTACGTGCATGCAGGTTCAACGACCCCTGCCGCACTCCACTACGTCATAAAGAACCCACTAACCATGATTTAGTATGTCCATAACTTTGGACTTCAATTCCGTTGCACTCATAATTCGGAGCTACTAGGTTTATTTTATATTGCACAGATATAGATTTTTCTGTATATTGTTCTGTGTAATCACTAATCAACCATATATTTATTACTATTTATTTTTATCGGCACGGCGTTGCTCGTGTTTTATGTATGTATATTCCCGAACGAGCAGCGTATTTTCCTACGGTAAAATGTAATTTTCTTCCTCAATCAATAAGCTATCTAACTCTGAATGAATACCTATTAAAAATCGTTCCTCAGTATAAGCCTTCACGCAAAAAACTTTTAAAAAATTGTCGGTTATTTCTATTATAGGTATAAAAGAATTGTAACTATTCTTCAGCTTCTTCATATTTTTTTCGTGGTTTTTTTTAGGTACCTACAACGCCTACGTATTAACATCAAATTTGTTTTAACAATAGCACGATATAATTTCTTAAACTTATTCTTAACAAGACACGATATAATTTCTTAACCAACTTAACGTTTCGTTTCTAATTAGGCAAACATATTTTGAAATATCATTAAAATACTAGGTATGTACTCGTAATATAATAACATAAATAGACTATCAAGTAGATACCTACCAACTATTTTAATTCAAGGACATAGCACATAGGTCTATTGGAACGAAATTCTTGTTTTTATTGTTTCATGATAAGAATATCTAAAGTACGTACACTTAAAATACATACCTATATGGAGGTATAGATATATTACATACCAATGTTTTAGTTGTGCCTACGTCGACTAATACCTAACATACATATATGTATACGTACTACCTTACTAACATGGTATTTATATAAATACTTACCTACCTACCTATATTTAAGCTTAGATTATACAGTCTGTATAAAATTTAACATATTAATCTTCCATTAATAGTTTATAGGTAGGCAGATTACCTACCTAACTACTTATAAATACCTATTTGTGACCCGTTAGGATTATTTGATAAACAACAAAAACGTTTGCGCAGGTTTATACAAACGAAGGTTAACTACCTACCTACGTATCTATTTATTTATAGAATTACTAGCTGACCCCAGCAAACATGGTTTTGCAAAATGTAAAATAGATGTTGGCCGATTCTCAGACCTACTCAGTATGCTCACAAAATTTCATGAGAATCGGTCAAGCTGTTTCTGAGGAGTATGGCAACGAAAACTGTGACACGAGAATTTTATATACATAGCAGCTGACCCCAGCAAACGTTGTTTTGCAAAAGTTTTTTTTTTTTTCAGATAGATGTTGACCGTTTCTCAGACCTACTGAATATGCTCACAAAATTTCATGAGAATCGGTCAGGCCGTTTCGGAGGAGTTCGATTACGCACCCCGTGACACGAGAATTTTATATATGTCCCTATAAGATAAGATTCAACAGAAAACTGGGTAGGTATTTTTCACAATATAATCTAAATTTATTATTTAAAAAAAAAATGTTCCAAAAAAAAAAACGTTTGATCGGTTCGGGAGCTATGATGCCACAGACAGACACGTCAAACTACACCCCTCTTTTTTGTCGGGGGT
Source organism: Gymnoscelis rufifasciata (assembly GCA_929108375.1). Taxonomy (NCBI): domain Eukaryota; kingdom Metazoa; phylum Arthropoda; class Insecta; order Lepidoptera; family Geometridae; genus Gymnoscelis; species Gymnoscelis rufifasciata. The sequence continues at coordinate 12,239,634 of OV815303.1, forward strand.
TAAAAAATCAATACAGTTCTAGTGATTTTCCGATTACAGGTAACATAGGTATAGGATCAATATCTAATTATTATCTCCACAAACCTTTATTAAATGTTACCTTATTCCTACTTGTATCCATTATCATTATGGATTGTGTGAGGAAATAAACGAATTTTATTACATATTAAGTATTATTCTAAGGACTGATAAAAAACATTCAATCATACCTACAATCATAGGTAATTTACTTAATGGGTATCAAACTCAAATCATTCAGTTTTCAGTTCGATAAGATCGATGACATGCTGTTTTGATGTTCCTTGAGAGTTATGAAGAATTAATTTTTAGTATTTTTGTAAAGTAACTTTTGTCCTTTATAAGGACTACAGCTACCTGTCTTTATGTCAAATTTGTTCCAAATCGGGCTTTACAAGCATAAATTAAATTTCCCGCGAAAAGTAGTATTTTACCGCGTTAAAAAGTGGCGTACGTGTTATTCTGATATAATATTGGCCTGTTAGCTTTAATATTGTGAAATTTAAAGTTTCATCAAAATCCATCAGTGTTTTTGGCGTGAGAAAGCAACAAACACACACACACATCCTCAGAAACTTTCGCGTTTAATAGGTAAATTAGTAGCAGGATCAGCGTTCACTAGGAATATTGTGAAGAAAACATCGAATCTTTCAACTAAATAGATACCTAGAACAGTCTGAACCTACATAAACCCTATGATCAAAGCCTATTTATACCCAAACATTTATAGATTTTATAGGTCAGGTACCTACCTACCTATCTACTCGGTCGTAGTAATGTTTACGAGGTACGAGAAGGTGAAATAACACAATGAATGCAAGGTTGTTTGTGGATATTTAGTATTTACGCCTTACAATGGCGTATTGTGGACGGACGGAACGGAACACGAGAAGAGCAGCCAAGCCAACCCCACGCCGCAATTCGCCGCGACGCAGTAAAGCCGCGGGAACGCGAGCGCGACTTGTTTACACCCAGCTTACACCACGTGGTCGGGAGCCCCGACTAGCACACGACCATCACGTGTGCCCATTCACCTACCACTCTATTATTACTCAAAAACAAACTCCCAATCGGATTAGCTGGCCCGTAATCAGATTGAAAACAAATAACACTCGTAGGTACCTGAGCTCGGCGCCTGCCGTGGCTGTCTGCTCCTCACGATCCACAATTTTAAATGGTATACAATCAATCCGAGCACTGTAGCACTGGTATCTGATTACACTGGTCACAGAGCACTAGGTGGATTAAACAACAACACTATTGTAAACAAAACACAGCACGCGAATGAGAGCGACAACTTTGTAGACAGGTTATCACGAACGACGCGCGAGAACGACTGAGTGAGTGCGCCGCGCGCCGGCGAGCGCGGGACGCGAGGCGCGCGGGGCCGCGGCCGTGCCGTCGACCCAGCCGAGGAATGCGACTCGCCCGTTCTACTCGCAGCGTGCTTATTTTTTTGGCTGGTCCAGTGAGGGCGCGAGGCCGCAAGGGTCTACGACAATACCCACCGATCCCCCGTCTCCTTCAATTCTAAGCCTTAGCCAAAAGAACAATCTTAAAAACAAATAACGACAAAGTTTTAGCTTGATAAAATCCTCTTTCAGTCGTTAGACCTGCTTACTATGTTATGCAGCTGGAGTAGTGGCATGTAGCCTATTATACCAAATTGTGCCGCATTGCAGCACCATCGACTGGCTATACTCCTTAGCTAAATCTATACTTACTAAGATAAAAAATTGGTAAGTTATAAAGGTAAGTAGGTACTTTAAGCGTAGGTATATAAATAGGAAAAGGTACCTTGAGTTTTTTAAAGTTATCTTTCAAAAAAATGTAAATAATCCTTTTCTTGTAAAATACTAACTTCAGAATCACAGTATAATAACCTACCTACTTAGCACACTTAAATTTAAGAATTTGAGTACATTTGTACTACATTTTACTTTTAAAGATTACAGAATAAATCCTGTAATTTGATGTTATTCGATATAAACCTTCGTAATCAAAACATTGCAACTATGCAGAATGCATCACAATAATGCAACGCCGCCGTGGAAAAGTAGGTGTCCTCACCTCAGGCAGTGGCACGTGTAGTCTACTTCTCAAGTTTAGGATTACGCTTACTTTAAATTTAGAACTGGCTCTGTTTACTTACCTCGTGTAAAATAAATTGCTTTATTACAAAACATACATACCTATTGTACGAAAATTATTATTTAATTTACGTAAAGTGCATGTTATGAAGGTGTGTCATGTTAACAAGTCTTATTTTTATTTTTTTTCTTATTTATACACCTTATCGAAAGATAACATTCTTATCGAGACGAATCATGCGAGTCCAAAATTGATACGGTTAATTAATGTTCCTTTGTAAAGGTGTTCTTTTACCTAGTCACCTGCCAGCTATAATTTGTCATCATATTATTGTTTTGTCATGCGAATAACATGTGCGGGCAAAATACTATATATAAGCTCAATCGGAAACCGGGTACCAGATAGTATGTGTATTAATCATAATCACTACATTTTACGGGAAGTGAATATTTTTTTTTACAGTGTTTTTGGATTTCCCGTTTTTTCCGCAAGAACCCGCAGAAGGAAGCCATTTACTTACCAGGTCTTCATGCCGAATCTTAGACCACATCGTCACTTTTACATCAGGTGAGATTGTGGTCAAATGAAGGCTTATCTAGCATTAAAAAGAACGTATTTTCGTAAGGTATTTTAGCCTATAGCTTTCCTCTTTAAATAAGCTATCAGCAAATCGAACCAATAGTATCTGAGATTAGCGAGTATAGACAAACAAACTCATTTAATATTAGTATAGATATTTTTGATAACATACAAACATCGGGACGAAATTTAAAAGGAATGATTAATGATGATGAAGTATTATTGTTAAAAATAAATCCAACTTGGTGACTGAAGACAGTAATATCATGTTTTTTTCTGTTGACATTAAAGTTCTTATCGATAAATTACTGTTGATGGTCAAAGTTCAACGGAAATCTGTTTGGCTTCATTATCAGTGGAGTTCAGTCAAACAATAATTATAAAAAATTAAGATAAAATTCTTATTCTTAATTTAAGAAGTTCGAAGTTTTAAAATAAACTGCAATTGTCCTTGTCCTTCACTATATGCAAAATAATAAACAAGTCCCTGGATAGTTAAATAACACTTGGGTCTTGGAGGTAGGAAGGTATGTTTGAGCTAAAAAGATTTTTTCTTTATTTATGTATCAATATAAGTTCATGAAGACCTATTTAAAGTAGAAAATGTTGGCTTATTATTTACGGTGTTATATTGAACTATATATGGGAGTATTCTACTAGGTAGATAAGTAATATTATTACTTTTACTTACCTAGTAGAATACTACCCATATAGTTATTAATTACTGAAGTAATATGTGCTCTAAGGCTTCGCGCTCACCTTAGACAAGTCTGGTTAAGACAGTTTAGTCTCAAGACAGACCTCGACACTCCGATACTTGAGACACGCCTTTTTGTCTAATATGACTTCGTCACATTAAACGCGGACCTCTGAGGCAAGTTAATATTTACGTCATAATTAAATAAGTTCTAAGTCATAATTAAGTAGTTCTAAGTGTTGTGTTACGAGTGCAAGACGTCTGAAATACTAAATATAATAGGCATATTTTTTTTATTATAAGTACATATTAAACACCCAGTCAAAAAAGTATTTCAGCGTGCTAACGCCTATTTATCGAGGATAGCTATACGGCTATTATTGACTAAAATTTTTAAAAACACAGAAAACGCCATGGCGTGTTAAGTTACTTTAATGTACATTTTATAAACATTTTTTTTGCTGTTTGCATCCGTTATTCAAGAGTTAGCCATATAGCTCCATTGGAGAACTATAATATTACTTCATCATCACCCTATTAACGTTCCCACTGCTAGGACACTGCGACTTCTCTCTAAGGAGATATTAGGCCTTAATTCCGGCCACGCTGGCCAAGTACAGGTTAGTGAATGTCACATTATGTTCTTCAAACTCTGAACATGCCGGTTTCCTATTTTTCTCACAATGTTTGTCTTCACCGTTAAAGCACGTGTTTAAAGCGCACATACATTTTACGGGAAGAAAAATCCAGAGGTTCGCGGCGTTGGTTTGAAGTCACGACCTCCGGAATGAAAGTCGAGTCTGCTACCACTTAGCCAACACTTTACTTACACTTTACGTCACATGTGACTGAGCGCTATATTTTAACCAATGTCTAACTTTACTCGGGATATGAAACAGGGCCTAAGTGTCCACAATCACCCAAGCAGGGCGGTACAAGCACAGAATAGACAATAGCGCACTAAAGTGGATTGTTCGATGCGCAGTTAACCCCAATCGCCCCCAATCGAAGGACCGAATTGTTTGCTCAATCATCGCTGATATTATCTTGAATAAACACTGATCAAGTTTTTATTGTGGCTATGTGAATAATATGAGAATGATAATATAAACTTGGTTGGTTCGTTTATGTAGTTATGTCAGTTAGACACCCCATTTGCTTAGACGCACCTTCAAGTCACACTAATTATAGACCAAACTCATTTTTCTGAAGAGCTATGTGATCATTGTGTGTGTCAGGATGGCGTGTCTCAATCATGTCTGAATAGTCACAGGTTATGCACCAAATAACTGTACCTAAACTGTACTAAACTGTACCTATATGAAAAAAAACTGTACCTCAAGCAATTAGATATAAAATAAATTGTGATATGGACACGCCATTCTGACGTCAGGTTGGCGCGCATAATCGTGTATCTCCCCAACGTGTGGGAACTATGCTCTGGGACATATAGGTACAGTTTAGGTACAGTTATTTGGTGCATAACCTGTGACTATTCAGACATGAGACACGCCATCCTGACACACACCATCTTTCAATGCTCAGGCCGACATTTCAGACCTAGACTTGTTTAACACAAATCCTCACAAGGTCAAGAATGTTTTGGCCAGTCGGTGGATTAATTCTTTCAAATTTGTTTTTATTTTAGTTTATATAGGTACATGTAGCCAAATTCATTCTTCATTTATTTAATTTTAATTGTTATCTTTGTGTTTATTATAGGAATTGTTAAGTTAAAACTATTGTTAATTATGATATTTGAAAGTTTTCGTGTGTTATTTAGTTTCAATATGCGAAAACATATAAATGGTTAGTAGTTAAAGTAAGTAAAAATCATTTATTTGCGACTTCAACACACATACATTGATACACATTTACTTATTATATACACTACACTATTAAACAGGAACACTCAAACTTAACATTAACTTACAAGTAACTAACATAAGGTTAAAGCTGAAGACAATCTAGGTCCTTACATGTGTGTTGCAGTGCGGCAAAAAGGTAATTGCTCAGTGATTAATGTTGCACAGGGTGCAACCACTGATTTTCAGCAATTACCTAGAGTTGCTAAAACTAAATTTAAAAAAGAGAGTCCTCTGTTGGTGAGATATTTATCACAATAATAATTAAGTAAGATAATGAATTTATAATAAATAATAAGGCTATGTAGAAAAAGAAAAGTCAATAAATTGAAATTATGAAATTATGATACCTATCGATAAACATTCTCAAAGCTATAAACGGCAAACGAAATGCTGGGGTATCCCCTGTTTTTGTACGTGAAGTAGATGCAATTTCAGTTTTGATTTAAAAGATGATTTAGATGTGAGATTTCTTATGGGAGGAGGGATGTTATTCCAGCATTTCGTTGCCGAGAACCGGAAGCTACCTCTAAATGCCACAGTCTTGTGATCATGATATAGAAGTGCAGACCTAATTGACCGTAGTTCTCTTTTAGAATGATTATTTGATAGATATAGTTTCGAATACAAATACTCTGGTAGTTTTTTTTTCATAAGGTCAAAGATTAATGTTGCTAAGTGAAGTTCTCTACGATTTTCTATTTTAAGCATACACGACGAGTTTAAAAAAGGGGAAATATGAGTTCTGGGAGGAACATCGAAACAATACCGACAACACGCATTTTGTACACGCTGCAATAATACCTGTGTTCTTCTAAGCAGCCGGGGCCCATACACAACATCTCCGTAGTTTAGTCTGGATAGAATAAGTGACTCACAAAGAGTAATACGCGAGGACTCGGTGAGTTGGTTACGTATACCATACAAAACTTTTAGTCTGTAAAAACAATTTTTTACAACGTCTTGTATATGGCTCTCAAACCTCAATTGTGTGTCAAATGTTATGCCAAGATTTCTAGCAGTATCTACACGCTCTATACATTTATCATTAATTACAACATTTAGTCTCTCAGGCACTCTGTTTGTTTGATTTTTATTACCTATAATCATATATTTGGACTTTGTGGGATTCAAGACCAGCGCATTGTTCATTGACCAAGCCGAAATGCTATCCAGATCTTGGTTCAGTTTCACTACAGCTTCGTGTATCTTATCGGGTGGACTAGAGATATAAAGTTGAACATCATAACACACATAGTTAACACACATAGAACAACATAGTTATTAATATGTGTATTAGATAAGTAGTTATAACTGTTTGTTTTCCGAATCAAATAAATAAATAATAATAAATAAATGTTATGTACTTTCACCATCTACGAGTAGGTAAAGGTCCAAGTTGCAGTGGTTATAATATAACGCTGTCTTGCTCAGTTTTACTTTTTAGTTTACTTGGACACGGTTAATTGGTAAAATAACCTTTTTTCAGTTTTTACTAGATACTAGCTTATAACAGTATTTTATCCTTGTTCTTTTTTTAAAGTATCAATGGAAAGAAATTGAATTATCCGTTCTCACTTCTCAAGTTTTCCTTGTTTACAAATATTTTGGCAATTAGCCTGAAATAAGCACTTTATGAAGACTTGAGTTACTTACATTTTTATTTATTTGTGTATGTATAAATACTTCGCATTTTTTAAATCTTGTCGGTGATTTTTCATATTAATTTACAGAAAAAAATTACATCTGATTTTTGCTTTGGCATTCGGACACAGAAGTTAAGTTTTGGCTACCTACTATTTTCAGCGTTTATAACTAAGAAGTACATGTAGATATTTGAAATTGGGTGCAATTGCAGCAATTTAAGAAATATCCTTTGCTAAGTTCAAAATTACAGTTAATCAAATACCTTGTAAAATAATATCTTAATTTTGTATTTGCGAAACAGTTTCAATTCAATTCATTTATTCAGTCACAATTTCACAATCGTGTATGAAAAATAAAATAATACTCCTTAACTTATTTAAGTAAATGGGGAAACAAACAATACAAAAAGAATGTCAAATAACATTAATAAATAGCAAAAAGAAAATGTCACAATAATCAAATAGACACATCATGATTTATACGTCAAAAATCCTCAACAGAATAAAACATTCTATAACAAATTTTGTGAGTTTAGACTTAAAAATAGTCGGTCTATAATTTTTCTTCCACTCAGTAGACAGACACTTGAATAGTTTAATTACTTGATATCGTGAGACATGTTTTGATACCCTTAACCTAGTGCTGTTTGGTTGATTTAAGTCTTTACGCCTTGTATTTAAACGCAATTCCCTTTCCTCTAGACTTTCATACTTTCTAGGGTTATTAATTAAGGTATGTAGGTAGATACATTGTTAGATAAAGAAACAAATCTTAGGGATCATTATTTTATTGCATTACGCGTTAGTACTTACCACCTGAAAAACTTCAGTTGCAACCTAGCAAGCATCGGTCTTAAACTTATTAGGACACATAGCCGGCCGTCACAACACACCTAGAGTAGGTAATAGGTAATACGCCGCACAGAGGCATAAATACCTACGGCTGACAAGTAGCCTATTATTGCTAATTGACCTGCTCTAAGTGTCACCCGCCACCTCTTAGCAGCCCCATTTTACCAGTGCCTTACTAATGCTAGGATGTCGTGAAATACAGTGATCTGATTTGATTATCTATACATATATGTATATTGTATATAGTTTTCCACCTTTAGGGGGATGACGAAAGGGGATTTATAAACCTTCCATTTTAGATTAATTTATGTGACTGATGTGATGCTGAGTGACTTAGGTATGACGCCTGATGAGTCAGCAAACCTTTGTTTAAGAAACTTGGTATATTACCTCTACCATCACTCTATATTTATGAAGTCGCAAATTTTGTTAGGAACCATGTACATATCATAGAATCTAATTAAATACAATTATTGTAGAATCTAATTAAATATTGTCAGACATGGCACATACAAACAAGTGTATGTCCTCGCCAATTTCGGCCAAGACGACTGCGTCAGCAGTTTTTAAAATATGCTTCTTTTAGGGTATAGGTAAGGTTAGTAATTATGTACAAACAATTTGTTTGAACAAGCATGCGATAGAAATCCTAGACGGATAGACTTATTGTGTATGAAACTCCACATTCAGCGAAATATAGGAAAAGTTGTCTATTATTGTCTATACCTAAGTAAGCATTATTTTGATTCATGCCTTTGTTAGAAAGTCGATTATAAAAATTTAATAATAGTTATTCTTTAAAAGATTTGCTGTGATTGTGAACGTACCATTATTTAGGTAAGAGTATTATGATGTAACTAGATTTTCACGCCGCGGCGATAGAGGATTTCCCGCGGGAACGTCGTATTTTCAGTAAACATATGTATAATATAGCCTTTCAAGAGAAAACGGCTATCTAACAGTGAAATAATTATTCTAATCGGACTAGTAGTTCCTGAGATTAGCGCGTTTAAACATAAACAATCTTCAGGTATATAATAATAGTATCTAAAGATTTACGGTGGGCCTGGGGAACTACCATGACATAAGCACTCGATCTTTTAGGACAATTAATATAACCACTTCCTTTTACTTTTCCCTCCAAAACTATACCACTATTGTGGTTTTACCTGTGGAATTATCATGTACTTAAATAATAAGTGGAATAAAATATCACCACCTATTTTCCCGTATTGTGAATCATTAAAGAAAACTCCGCAAAAGTTTCCATATGTACCTAGAGTGATTTTTTTTCCAATAGCCAACCAACTTCAACTTCTAGTGTTAGTAATTTGAGAACTACTGGACCGATTCTTATCAAATCTATACTATATCTATAATATGTGGGAGTAGAATATGTAGGAATGGTAGTAGGGATGTAATTGGGTCAATGTCAAGGCAAATAAATGTAGACGGTCAGCTCGTTAATAATAAAATAAAGTCCTTTTTTCAGCTGATCTTGAAAAAGAAAAACAGAGGATTCAATATTTGTTTTCGACACGCGAGGTGAGATAGGAAATTTATATAACAACCTTACCTCGAACTAGTTACAAAGGACATAAGTGGGAGAGAACAGGCCATGAGTCAGTCTGGCGATTCCAACCGTTACGTCACATAACTCAAAACAAATAAATGAGTTGTTTTCATGCCAAATATGTAAGAGCTATGAGCTTTTTCAACTTCACGGAAAATTTCGGATGCCCGGAAACTTTTAGATGTAATTGGTTTGGAAATTCTGAGCCAAAACGAAAGAGTTTCGTTAAATTGCTTTTACTACGGTACTTATTGCTTTTAATCCTGAAAAACATACTTGAGATTTTCGTTTTTCATCATTTCAGCTGCAGGATGTCTACTGCTAGACATAGGCATCCCTAAATGACTTCCAGCTATTTCGGTCTGAAGCGAACGTTGTGAACCAGTTTTAACTAATTCATACGTCGTACCTTGTTGATGGACGACCGACGCGAACGATGCGTTTCCCAATCCGCGGTTTCCACTCAATAACCTTTCGGCCCCAACGAGATAGGTTCTAGGTGAAAAGTACATAAAATGGTACAATCTTAGGTAGGTATCGCCCCATTTCAAACCGAGCATAGCCCTCTTCATAGCTCGTTAGCGGCAATAACTTTAGCAATATGATGGTGAGGTGACCGTACCCATATTGATTTTTATTTACAATGAACGTACCTACCCCGAATGATAAAAATAACCTAGGATTTTTTAATTGAAATCAGCATTAAAGATCTTGACCAACCTCACACTACTAACGCATGACTGTCGTGGCTATTTTAAATAGAGCTATACACATTCACATGTCACTGCTACACAGACAATGATGGTGTATCAGTCATTGACTACCTACGCGCATTCTCAGCCAGTATCTAGGTACATTGCACACTGCACCACTGAGCACACTTCAATTTTAAATATTTTTATTTTCAATGGCAAAATTGGGGGATAAATTGTAACGTATAAGCACATTACATGTGAATAACGGCGGTGCTTTTGGCATGGCGTGAGGCTGAATGGCTAGCAGCGACGACTACACGTCGCCGGCCGATAATGGAACTCTCTAGCTCCAATCATTAGATGTTACTAATACTACATAACAAATACACTACAAAATGTTGCAAGCTACGCAGAATTTAACGCATGTTGAAGCAATGGATACAGTGTTTTTTTTACTTTTGGAATGCCGGCCTCTTTTCGACAGCAGCTTCAAGCCAAATCAAGTTTCAACATCCAGGAAATCATCCGAATTTAGCTGTAATCGTAAAATTGGTAGATGTTATTACAGTAAGCGTCAAATTGATATATGAGTCTAGAGTAGGAAAAATAATCTAAAGAAAATTAAAATGGTACAGTGTGTTCATCATAATATTGTATGCGTCCAAGGTGTTTGATTTCTACCTGATATTGCGTAGTCAATAATTGTTTTCTACGGGTACCTAATTACTAACCATTTGATATCATATACTAATTAATACATAATGAATTAAAGTACTTGTGTGTTGTGTTTGGAGGACATAAAGGTACAGCGGGAACTTAACCCATCACTAGCGCCCCGCGCGCCGTTTTTTATTATTTAACTAATTTTATAGAATTTTAGCTTTTCCGTATGACATATGATTTTTTAGGTTTCATACATGATTTCTCTACATTATGAAATAAAACAAAAAAATATTGATGATGTTTTAATAAAAACAAAAATAAAATGTACATTTGCGATTATTATCCACAACAGTGACAACTAATGGGCTCAATAATTAATCTTCTTCTTATTATTAGAGATTTATGGAAATGAGGTCTTGTCAGAAGAGATCCGGTCTAATCAGAAGGTATATTCAGAAAAGAGGTCTATATCCAACAACGTGTGCCTCCCGACTGACTGTCAGTGTTCACGGTCAAGTAATACAACGACGGCTCGTCAGTATCGAATACTTGCTTCAGCGTCTCTAATATCAGCTTTTGAATGTAATCCACCTGAAAATAGAGACAGTTTTGTTTATGTAGCTGGTCTGTTCCGGCTGTGCACGGATACAAAAACCTTCCGCGCTCCTTCAATGCTGAAAACCGCATGTCAAACAAAATTTTTTTATATACAATAATTATTGAATTTCCGACATTTAGTATCCGATTATTTAATTCTCGACCACTATCATTAGTTGTTTATGTAAATAATACTTGTGATATTACCACATTTACCACATAATGTACTCAGTTACACACATTTTAGATGTTAATTGTACTGACCAAATATTACTGAAAGTATTTACCCAAATATTACAAGAAACACGACATCAAGAAGAAGCATAATTCCCTGACCGTTATTTAAATAAATTAATACAAACAATAACATTTAGAAAAATAATAAAATACTAGCTACCTGTTCAGGGGGACAATATCCATCCTCCGTAGACCTGGCAACGGTTATCAAAACTGGCGGAGGAAGATTCTGCAGAAAGTTTTTGAAGGTTTTCTTAACCATAGTCTGTATTTCAGCCTCGGTGCTTATGTGATAGGGGAGACCTCCTTGGTCTCTAGTACAGCCTCCGGCGAAGACAGCCCACCAATCAGGGCTTTCCCCAAGCCTAGCTGCTTCAGACGTCACGGCGATTGCCAGTTCTGAAACCTATACTGATGTTAAGATGTGTAATACAACACTACTATTACACACTACTATTTTGTTTGGGTTTACGTGTAAACCCAAACAAAATAGATTATGGTGCAATTAAATTCAAATACTCAATAAACTCCATCGAAGAAAAAAGGTTACCTTTTCAAATAGCTCCGACCTTTCTCCGTCGTAAGAATCAAGATTGTCATGATCTTCTAAATGTTTGAACAAATTCTCGAGCTCGTCAAGTTGACGCTCCCGCGCCGCAACAACCCTCTGCATAGATGATTCATCGTCGCTATCAGGGAGATCGAAGTTAAATATCGGATCTAAGCGTTCATACAAATTGATATTATTATACAAGCTGAGAAATGGATTGCCTGTACTGAAGAAGTCCAAGTCGATATCCAAAACGTAGGGCTCAGAGATATTCAGATCGCATGCTAAATTCTGCGCCCAACTTTGCTCCAAGTGTATCGGAGAAATACCGAGTTCTGAAACGGTCAGTGTAAACCTCTGTTCATTTGTTAAGTTCGGCGAGTACAAGGCGTCTGAGAGGTAGTAAGGTTCTTTGCTATCTATGCGGAGAAAGCCGGATGGATCATCGCCAACGTGTATCTCTCGAGTTCCGTCAGTCATTTGTTTTGACCAAGGCGGTCTCAGCCACACGACCGTGTCAATGTGCCCCGCCGCTGCAGCGGGAACTATCCAATTTTCTATTTGAAGTAGAGGTAACAACTCCTTCCCCGAGCGAGCTTCTTCTCCTTTCAATTTGCGATCGATCAACAAGTCCGGATGGGCATCGAAGTGCACTAACGTCGTCCCTTCAACTGGAAGCTTCTTTCCTCCGATTGCGGAATATATGAATTGTAGAGCGTCATTATGTTCCTCTACTACGTAGATTGGTATCTTTCGAAATTGCTTAAGGGACGGAGCGGTCCCGATTGAATTAGGCGATGGCATCCTAAAAATAAGCAACGTGTTTAGACTGCGAACTTTTATTATTTATAGCTAAGAAAAAATTCGTTTTGGGAAAAGGACTTGTTTGTATAACATAGCCAATAACCCTGGAAAGTGATACGATGAATATTATTGCCCTTGTTCAGCTTTTGGAGGATTTCTGAATTGGGTCAAGGACGTGTGCCGGGAAAAACTCCAATGCTATTCACGGCATCTTCGCAGTTGTTAGGAAGTGTTTACATTGTTAGGCATGTAACGTTGCTTTGACATTGATGGAGTGGATGGGAGCGCGAAGTTCCTCGTGTGTGCTGTGTACACACACCCTGCAAACACGAAGCCTTTTATGGAATTTCACAATGGATGAAATGGAAAACTGTTATTGGATAGATACCAATCCCACTACTTTGCCTTTGTATGTATAATTTCCTCAATAATTATTTTATATACATTATTAATTTAGGTTTAGAAGCTACGTTTCCTTATATTTTACGTCTACAAAAACCTATTTCATATATTAATTGAGGCTTTGTGGGTTTTTTAATTTTCGTTTGTTGAAACAACTTTAATTATGTATATGTTTTTACTATACATATATCTTCATACTTGCAGCCTGATCGTGCAAATCAATCGTGCTGTGTGGAAGTACACTGAAATAATTGGAGATCGTTTGCCTAGTGACTTAATTTTATAACATGCCAAAATAAACCTAGCAATCATTTCACGTTCCGTAATTCTCTCTCGCATAACTAAGTAAACAGTAAAGGAAGGAACTACGATACGCTATCCATTAACCTTCGAGTGCCAGTGAACGATATCATTATCGCGTTGAAAACCCTCAATTTTGTCACGCAATAACAATAACGCGTCACGATCATTTCCGCGAAGTACGCAATACCCATAATATCGTTTTCAGTAAAAGCGGTGTGGGGGTGTTTTGTGTACATTCTGGTCATTTCGGTACCACTTACCCTTTAAGGGTTATTAGTATGGTAACCCTATGATGCTCACATTTCCGTGACTAAACATCTGAACATGTTATAGGTGTCTTCAGATGCATCATGATTTGTATTTTCTTAAAGATGTTTACATTAGTAGAAAATTCTTGAAGGATAAAGCGACTATGTAATAATAATATGACTATGTAAGTAAAGCACATACACAAAATATTACATAACACAGTATTTTTGATAAGTAGTATATTATAGTAACTTTCCTATTCTGTTTGATAAAAACATATAATAACGTTTTTGTTGTTTTTGTCTAAGGATAGGTAAACTAATAATTATGTATGACTTGTGTTCTTTGTCACAATAGTTTTAACTAAGTTCCAACAAATTTATATTTGTAAAGATTTAAATTGGCTTTCCGGCGCGCTGTTAAGTGTATTACAGCTGCCAGTTTTCTTAAGAATGAATAACTATAAATATAAAATGTAGCAACACGTTCATTTCACATAAACAGAATCAGCCTGTTAAGAGTACTGCATTATTTATTGTCTTCAATACATTGTTATAAATGACATTGAAAATCTTCCATCATACAGGAAACATATTATACAATATATTATGCAAAGAACAAAATGGTTTCAGAAAAAATAAATCTACTACTCTAGCAAACTTTAAATTAGTAAAATATGTACTTGATAATCTAGACAAAGGCATTCGTGTCGTTGCCTTATTTTTCGACATGAGCAAAGCCTTTGATTTTGTTCATCACAGGCAATTGGTATTTAAACTATATAATTATGGTTTCAGAGGCACTACGCACACTTGGTTTAAAGATTACTTAAGTAACAGATCACAATGCACGCAAATTTTCAATATTGACAATTCTAACAAACTCAAGACATTATTTAATTCAGAATCAAAGAGGAATTCTTACGGCGTTCCCCAAGGAAGCATTTTAGGGCCCATTCTATTTTTACTGTACATAAATGATTTACCCGACATTACAATTCATGAATCTATCTTATTTGCTGATGACACGACTATTCTAATTAAAAGTAATACTAATGACATAACACTATTCGAATCAGAAATAAATAAAACAATTGACAAAGTGGTAACATGGCTCAACTATAATAATCTCAAAGTTAATATCAACAAAACGAAAGCTATGTGTTTTAGAACGCTTGCAGGCAAACCTATGAAATTGAATTTAAAACATAATGACACTGACATTGAAGTTGTGGACACTATCAAGTTTCTTGGTATACAAGTAGACTGTAATTTACGTTGGTCAGACCATATCGATAATGTTGCTATTAGACTTAACAAATTTGTGTTTGCCCTGCGACGTATACGTGACATTTCTTCTCTCGACGCAGCTCTTAAGGCATATCATGGCTATGTAGGTGCAATTCTGCAATACGGCTTATTATTATGGGGAAATTCATCAGAAATTTATAGGGCTTTCATTGTTCAGAAAAGATGTGTACGATCCATATACAGGGCCTATAGACTGGACTCTTGTAGACCGATCTTTCAAAAGTTGCGAATTTTGCCCCTGACTTGCTTGTACATTAAGCAATCAATACTCTTTGTTAAGTCTCAACCTGAGTTCTTTAAAACAAACCAAGAGGTTAAAATATTACAAAGAAGCAAAGAAGGCCGCGAAAGAGAATTAAGAAATAAAACCTGTAACGAGCTTTATTATCCTGGATTCAACTTGTCGATAAGTCGAAAGAATGCCTTTTGCATGTGCATTAAAATTTTTAACGCTCTACCCAAAACATTTAAAGATCTACCATTGAGTAAGCTCAAATCAAAGTTGCATCATTGGTTACTCGACTGCTGTTTTTACACAATGAATGAATACTTTGACCATTGTAAGAAACATAATGTTTAAGGATAGATTAAGAATAAAATGACATTATTAATTAATTCACTAAAATTTTAATTGACATGTTTTGTATAACTTATAACCAAATTACATTTCTAATTTATCCATTTTAAATTTGTAAATTATTGTTAAGATTTTGCATGCCAAATGAATGTGGTAGAACATAAATGTACCTATAGCTATTTTAAGACCTTACTTTTTTTACTTATGTTCGTGCAAATAAAGGAATTTGAATTTGAATTTGAATATACAATACATACAATTTGATGCTATATAGCATATGCTATAATGTATAACTAATTTTCATCTTATCATAAGTATATTAAATAAAGGCATAAGCAAAGACATTCCTCATAGACTCCTATAGGTACATTCAGTGGCGAATATCATGAAGGCATGTTTTCCATTCTCATCAGCAAACTTCCTGGCAGATCGGCGCGCTGCGTAGATGCGCGGAACGAGGGGGCTGTTGTGACGGGCGGGTTCGATACTCGCCGCTGACGTCACTACGCTACTACGTACCCAAACATACCCCCGCCCCGCACCCTGCTGACCTATAGCGCACCGCCCACCTGGGTCAAGGTATGATGTGGCTCCATATGTCGTATTGCCGATGTTTCCATTGTACATCTATTTTAATAATATGTACGATGCGTTTGCGATGATTGGTTGATTTAAGAGTTTCCCTTAAGTCACTAGGCTTTATATTTCGACTTGGAAACTTCAAAAGACGTCTCGGGGTATTTTTTCATGAAAATGTTTTATTTGGCTGATGTTGTGTATAATATCACATTCTTTACCGCTTTTTGAGACTTGCAATGAAGTCATATTTCTAAATAATTTCGCTAAAAACTGCTTTCAGGATGTTTATTTAGTGTGTGTTGATTAGTAGCGCCATCTCTCGACTTTTAGCGGAACAAACTTAAATGAACTGTGATCAGAAAATTCTGAGTTACTGCATTTTTACTTTATTTGTCAATTTGTATGTATTAATTTGTACGTAATTTTTTTGCTTTTTAACCGACTTAAAAAAAGGAGGTTTCTCAATTCGACCGTATATATATTTTTTTTATGTATGTCCGCGGATAACTTTGTCGTTTATGAATCGATTTTGATTATTCTTTTTTTGTTGGAAAGGGAGTATATTCCAAGGGTGGTCCCATGGTAAGGAAATCTGGATCTGGTGGTGAAATCCTGAAGAAATTGAGAGAAACTCTTGAAAATATTGTCTTTCCGACTTGTGTGTTCCTTGATATTATTAAATATAATGAATTTTAAAGCACTTTTATTAATGAGGGTCTGGTGTTGATCTGATGATGGAGGGAAAGGCGGTCGAGGGAACTCCTCAACGATTTACAGCAAGTACTTTGTGTTTGGGCTTGATTAACTTATATTACTGAGACCGTTCATCTAAATGGGTTTTGACTGATATTAGGGGTCTGATGATGAAAATAAAGGACAGTCAAAGGAACTCTATAAGGTATATTCTAATAGAGTAATCACTAAAAATCGTGAAATAAAACTTTTTTGTCGAAAATTAAACCAACTTCAAAACGTAAGTAAAAAATAAATTAACTTTACAAATCATTTCGACATTATAAGTGATAATTAAAAGAAACATAAACAATTAAATAATTAAGTATTTAATAATATTGAGGTCGGTGCCTACAAAAAACTTTATGCAGTAACAAATACATTTTTACCTACATTAGACACAATATCAATACGAGTAGATATGTCAAAATAACATACTAATTAACAGCAGAAATGCGTAGGTACCTATATCCGCGAATGGACCGATATTTAGAGTTAATTTCCTAATACCTTATGGCTTGAGTTGTGAAAAAGATAGATGTTAGGACTTCAAAATGATTAAATATTTAATTATTTAACCCTTAACCACCTAACGACTCAAACAGTTTTTGTTTTTTTAATTCTACCGTTATTATGAAAGCTATGCGTCTGTAAGTTCATCTACTTTATCCCCCCGCTCCTCAGTACGCACTGTGCGCGTGTGCGCTCGATTGTGTGTGTCACACGTTTGCGTGGGCAAAAGTTACAGGTAATTATATTTTGTTTGCGGTCATGGTGACCGCCGTTAGGTGTTTACGTTATTTTATATCAAATCAATTCTTGTTGTTCTTGTTGCTTTAAAATGTCTGATGAACGACTAAACTGATACATCTTGGGATGGTTAGCAAAAAATTCTGATTCAGAGACGGAAAATGAGAGAAATTAACCAGAATTGCCAAACGAAGACTGCAGTGACATTGAAGATATTCCAGTGGATCATGTCATTAGAGGCGAGTGTCAGTCTGACTCAGAAATAGAAGATTTCACAAAACATTTCACATGTGTTTTCAATGCAAAAAACCCATTTGTGTTGAGTGTTCGCAATAGATGTGCATTAAGTAATTGTCGACAAAATTGTAACTGTTTACCCATTGTAATTTTATAAAAAAAGTTATTTGATTGTGCCATTAATAGTTTTATATAGTAGGTTATATATTAAAGTACCAAAAAAAAGATTTTATTAGGTTTTACTTATAGTTACTTGTCAGATCTCAGATTTTTATAATGCCTAGATTTTGTACTCCAATGTTTCAGTTAATTATATGTATTGATTATTAATACTATAAGTGTTCAATTTCCAAGTATTTTTAAGTATTTAGAATAAAAAAATAATAAACATTATATCCATCTTTAATTTATGTTAATATTTTTATTATTTTCATATAAATCTAGAAAAAAGTAAGCCATCACCATGACCGCTGTTAGGTGGTAGCGTAACTCAAAAACACGTTAGGTGGCTAAGGGTTAATTGTATATGTTTCTTTTAATTATCACTTATAATGTCGAAATGATTTGTAAAGTTAATTTATTTTTTACTTTTCAGTTTCCGTT
This sequence comes from Gymnoscelis rufifasciata, assembly GCA_929108375.1. NCBI lineage: Eukaryota > Metazoa > Arthropoda > Insecta > Lepidoptera > Geometridae > Gymnoscelis > Gymnoscelis rufifasciata. The sequence goes on from OV815303.1 coordinate 12,258,243, forward strand.
TTGAAGTTGGTTTAATTTTTGGCAAAAAAGTTTTATTAACAGTACTAGCGGCCCGGGTAAAAAAGTTCCCGGTAATTTTTTGGGTATATTTTATATTCACACCATGGTATATTTTTAACCCCCAACCAAAAAAGAGCGGTGTTATAGGTTTGATGTGTCTGTCTGTCTGTCTGTGGCATCATAGCTCCCAATCGGATGGAGCGATTTTAATATAGTTTTGAAGTGAAACTTCTATAGAATCGTAGTGATTTCAAACCGGATGCAAAAAGATGAAACGGAAATGGTAAGAGACACAAATACAATGCTTTATTTAAATTTCTTTGCGCGATACTTCGTAGTTGAGACTACAAAGTATCGCGCAAAGAGGTATTGCTGTATTTTATTTATATTATTTTGTAACATACTTTATGTAATACGCTTTATTGAAGTAATAAAAATAATCCGAATAATAAGATATTATGTTTGTTTCTCTTATCATTTTAGCAGATGCGTTCATTTACCCTTTTTTTCTATTCGATATATATATCATAATTATAGTTCGTAAGTAGTAGACTCCAATCGTGCGTCGTAGCTGACACACACACACTTTTTTTTTATTCTTCTTATTCTTTCGTCGATTTACTGATGTTTCACTTCTATCGTGTGTGAATCGCACACACACCTTTTTTTTGTATGAAAGGTGAGTTTGGCCCGGGTGTTCTTAGACATGTTTCATGAAAATCGGTTGATCCGTTCAAAAGTTATGGGGGTGAGAGTGGGGAAGTGCAAATATACTCGAGTTTGGTATCAAATGAAATCATTGCATGCCCTAACTACTAAATATTATGGTGTTAAGGAAATTATGACATTGGAATCGGGGGTTTTTCTTAAATTTTAAATTTAGATTTTATTTATTCAATCATGGACATTACGATAAAATTCTTATAGTAGATATCAATATTTATAGGTGTGTTATAGATAGATTATGGGTGCACTGAAATTTAATCATATTTTGTTTTTCTGTAATGGAAAAGAGTGAGTTGAATTGCGTTGTTCCTATTGGGTTCTCCATTTAAAACTGACAATGTAAAAAAATACAATACAATTGTGAATGGATATTTTTATGCTGGTTTTGATACATTTTAAAATTATTCTAAGATACAACATTTGATCTTATGGGCTTAACATTCATTCAAGTTGAATGAATGTTAAGCCCATAAGATCAAAATTCAACATCAACAGACGCCATCGATTATTCACTAAAACCGATCAAACCGGCAAGCTTTCGTATTTGTCGATGAAATATTTACTATATTTTTGGTTATAAATATACAAAGCAGAGTATCTAAAATACAACAACTAATAGAATTGTGCCGAAACCTATGATATTAAAAAAAATCTTAAATTTTAATGATATGATAAGAATAGGTACGTTAAGTAAATAACGTTCGTTCGTTAAATAAGACGAGTTGGACTTACAGATCTAATGCTTAAGTTCAGCAACAACAAACAAGTCACTTTCAACTAGCAAATAAAAGCTTCTCTATTAATATTTTCCAATTTTATATTGTGTTGCTGTTACCAGCAAGCTTAGACTATGTTAGTGGTAATGGATGTAAATAAACAATTTTTTTCACACAAGCTTTAGAACCTAATACCTAGTACAATATTCCAGAACAAATTATTTGTAAACAAAAAATAGCCATAACTTACCCTAAGTGATGACTTTGACTTGACATGACATAAAGTTGCCAGCTATAGCTAAAGGAAACTTTATTGTTAAGTCTAACTTCTGAATGTTAGTCCCTTATTTATAAAAAAAATCGGAGGTGCTATTAGTTTTAACCGCGAAAGGGTTAACTTTACTTCCGACACGGTCGAGCGTTGCAAATGCGAGTAACACGCTTAAGAAGCGACATAATCGCGCGACAAAAGTCGCCGTGGGAGTGGGCCTCATATACCAAATCACCCCTACTTTACATATTATCACAGATTATATCTAATCTGTGATATTATGCAGACGTGTCGGTCGGCCGATGAAACATTACGTATGCACGCAAGATGGACATTGAGATCTTAGCAGAGAAATATTCGAAATTGGAAGTGTTGATGATGAGATAAAGTTTTATGCGGGATGGATTAAAATTCTATTGATTTTTTTGGTTCTTTCTCAGTAGATCTCAAGAACCGTGCTGCCGTCCTTATCATAAGTGCAATAACTCGAGTTTTGGGCCAAACAGAGTTATATACATATTCGTGATCAGCAAAATGAGATCTACGTTTTCTTCTTTGACAGTTTTTACGTATCTATTACCATTCCCGTTTTTTTCTTAAGCATAACCGCAATATATTAGGGATTTGGTCTTGTTTTACTTATCAAGAGTGAAATAACTTGAGTTGTGGCAAGGTAACCTAAAATAATTCATTGAATTACTAACGATAACTGCAATAAGTATGGTTATGATGGAACGAAACTGTGTCTGGAGACATCATTTCTGCATTCAGATCATTTTTAACCCCCGACCAAAAAAGAGGGGTGTTATAAGTTTGACGTTTCTGTCTGTCTGTCTTTGTGTCTGTCTGTCTGTCTGTCTGTTTGGGACATCATAGATGCCGAACGGATGAAGCGATTTCAATTTAATATGAAAGAAAGAAATTAATTTAATAGAAGGTTAAATTTTCTGTATGAAAGGTGAGTGTGGCGCGAGTTTTCTTAGACATGTTTCATGAAAATCGGTTGTGCCGTTTAAAAGCTATGGGGGTTAGAGTGGGAAGGAAAACCGAAAGTCTGCAAATATACTCGAAAGGGGTATCAAAGAAAGCGCTTTGCGTGCACATTACAAAATATTATGGTGTTTTACTTTAATGAAATTAAGGCTTTGAAATCGGGGGTTTTTTATATTTGAAATTTAGATTTATTAGTACATAAACTTGACGCAAAACATATAGTCTTATGGGTTGATAACTGTTCGGCTCAGAATAAAAACTGGGCGTTGATGTGTTTTTTGGTAGACATAAATAGCAATCTGATTGCTGCTGATGAATCATCAGTAAAGAACTTTTAGCCTGGCTGGACACACCTTTATGTCCTCTGATCATTTTCACCACCGAGTCGAATTGTCACTTAAAAAAAAAAAAAAAGGTGTGTGTGCGATTCACACACGATAGAAGTGAAACTTCAGTACATCGACGAAAGAATATGAAGAATAAAAAAAAGTGTCAGCTACGACGCACGATTGGAGTCTACTACTTACGAACTATAATTATGATATAATATCGTATAGAAAAAAAGGGTAAATGAACGCATCTGCTAAAATGATAAGAGAAACAAACATATATCTGTAATTATTCGGATTATTTATATTACTTTAATAAAGCGTATTACATAAAGTATTGTTAGAGGGGTATTTATAGGTTACTAAGTAAAATTACGTAAGACCACTCAAAAAATATATGAATCACTTTTACACAGTTTATTACAAATTAGTGTCTAACCTTAAAACAGTCTCCATCAGCACACCACTACAACACTTTTCACTTTTAGAGGTCTAGTCGCTACGACGCGCAGAAAACAGAATGTCGTGCTGAAGTCGCGAGTCGTTATATTAGGTTAGGTTTGACAACCGGAAACGACTCAGTACTACAGCTAACCATTCACTTAGTTTTAATAAATTAAGCGATACATTTAAAATTAATTAACTATTGTATAAATAATAACATAAATACTGAATATTTATGGTTACATTATATACATTTTATTGCAACAAAATCTTTCCAACCTAATTTATTTTTAAATGATATCGTTTTCCAACTATTTAAAATGATTCATTATTGGAATAAAATAACTTAGTACAATGGATTCATTATAAATTCTGCACTTAATTAATAATTATTCTTACAGTATGTTACAAAATAATATAAATAAAATACAGCAATACCTCTTTGCGCGAAATTTAAATAAAGCATTGTATTTGTGTCTCTTACCATTTCCGTTTCATCTTTTTGCATCCGGTTTGAAATCACTACGATTCTATAGAAGTTTCACTTCAAAAAGTTTACGACTTTGATGACTTCATAGATTCTGTGAAAATGTCAAACTAAAAAAAAATACCGTTAAAGTCATGACAGTGTCTGATTTTTATGACTATGAAGACTTTTCATCTCAGCTTAAATTAACACGGAAACACGGTACCAAGAGTTTATTTAAAACTAGCGGGCCGCCCCGGCTTCGCACGGGTTTTTATTGATTTTTTTCCCCGGCAACTATTCGATTTTTTCTCGCCTTCCCTAGACTTCCACGAACATTTTAAGACTAATGTCGATATATGTCGATAACTACAATAAGATAAATCCGTTCAGCCGTTCTTGAGTTTTAGTCAGACTAACGAACAGCAATTCATTTTTATTTATATATAGATCATCATGGTGGTCAGGGTCAAAGGGAAACTTTCATGTTAAAGGACAAAGAGAAACATGGCAATAGCGAATGGAAAGAATTGAATTTCCTTCAAATAAAAATTAACAAAAAACATTTCCTATTGTTTCAATTAAAAGTTCTGTAAGCTTAACTACTTAACAGATAAAACAATACAAAAAGGGACTTACTGCTAAATACAAAATGCGTAATGGGCGGCCTTATTGCTTAAAGCAATTTCTTTCAGACAATCTTTGGATGGAGAGTAAAATGCACAGCAAATAACTGCACGGTGACTTAAAAATAATAATAATAGTTAATAATAGTAATACAACAAAAAAATTATATCCAAATATTTTATACTATAGACTTACATATTACTCCACATATAAATAAATATATAGATACTCATAAAAATAACATATAAATACCTATTATAATATAATATATTATATTATAATATTAACAATGAATAAATATATACCATATTATACTAAAGAATCAAATAAAAATTTTTTACTTGAAGTTTGATTATGTATGTATGACATACAATAAAGATTCAATTACGTACCAAACTGTTTTATTTATACAGAATAAATGGAGGTACTGCGTACTGCGTAAACTAAGAACCTGTAATAAATTAAATATCCAACTCCAATTTATATAATATAACAACTGTGACATCTAAGCTTGTTTTACTAATGAAAACCGAAATATGTACGACACTTATTGCACTAATCGGTTGAACATACAAGAAAAAATAGGGATTGCCTGCTACTCAAAAGTGAAATATGTTAAATTGCTAATGATAAGGGAAATAACTATACTACTTATTTCGGTTATGACTAGTAATCATTCTATCTATTTATATTAAAGTACTAAACATAAGTAAAATTCTGTGATTTTAGGTCACTAAGCCAACACTTTTACCAATTCAAGGTACTACATAATATTCTACACATTTTAATCTATAGCCTTGTGAAAGTTTCAAGTCGATACCCTGTATAGAAATTGAGATACATGAAAAACAAAAAAAAAATCTTTATGCGCGTTTTTCTCAAAAGTAGCTTTTACCTAGTTATTGCACTTATGATAAGGACGGCAGCGTGATAGCCAGAGTTTGAGGGATGATGTATTTAATTGGCCGCTATGACAAATAATACTAAAACACCATAGAGGAAGTACCAGAGCGCGCGTATCATCAAAACTACATTGTGCAGAACGTGGCAGCTAGGTCCATAGACAAACGTAAAAGAGTGACTGACAGGAAGGGATGGGATGGGGCGTACCGATATGGGGAAAAAGCTATCGATAAATTATAATAATTAGGTTCTCTGTTAGGTAAATAGTTACACACTCTTTATGTTATTTACTTGTTCTCTGGTTCATTATATGAAACATCTAGTATTAAACATCTAGTAATTTACCAAATTGTAATCATAGTTCAACCATTTACATAATCATTTTCTGGTTGTATCAAGTGTTTACACAAGCCTACAATAAACATTTTTTTTTCGTACAGCTCTTTTTGTGTGTATAGTCGATAAAATAGGTAACGTACAATATATTAACATAAATCATTTTAATTCATCAGCTTTAGTTTACCTACTACCGTTATTATATTTTTTTCCCCGTCTTTTTCAGAAGTAGTCATTATTTTACTAAAAGATCGATAAAGTTTATGTTACTCTTCATTATGGCTAGTACATCCAGATGTTGTGCAAACGATCCTGATTTATTTTGTTATGTTTGTGGTGAATATTATATAGGCCAATTTTTTACACTTTATCTTGGTGTCGAATATCAATACCGAAGTAAGCAAAATACAAACAACTCAGTGTTTCTAATCGTTTAACGCTGACCTTTCAGTCAGAGAGTATATAATCACTACGTTTTATCCACGACCGACTGCGAACGCTCGCTGCGCGAACGTCATGTTGTTCTTACTCGTGGCTGATGTTCGCCATTCATAATGGTCACTCTATTCTTACCATAGATATATACTCTAAGTAAAAAGATATACCTATCTAGGAGTTGCTGTGCATGCAATATGCTCCCATGCAACAACTATTAACAAGGTTAAGCACTCATCATCATCATCATCCAGCCCTTGTCCCACACTATGTGGGGTCGGCACAACATGTAGCAGTTAGGTTAAGCACTCATACACTACTCGTAATGCATCTTTTTGCACTTTTATATTTATTTTTATTAAAAACTAGCTGACCCGGCGAACTTTGTTCCGCCTTAGACGCCATAAATGAGGAGAGTTAAGCTTACCAAAATTCCATATTAAATTGAACTTTAAATATTAGTCCTGATGTATCTAAAGTAACCGTCATGTGAACTAAGAAAATCAGGTTTCTTAGATCCTTTAAATTAATTATTTTAAACTGCGGCCCGCCCGGCCCCGGCGTCGCACGGGTAAAAAAAGTTCCCGGCAATTTTTCCTTATTTGCTCAGCGTTTAGACCTACCCTGGACTACGACAAACATTTAATAACCAAAATCAGCTCAATCGGCCCAGGCATTCTCGAGTTTTAATCAGACTAACGAACAATTCATTTTTAGTTATATAGATAGATGTATTGTTTGTCAATAAAATAAGATTGACAGAAGAATCCGTTTTAAACGTCTTTTTTTTTTCATCCTCTTTGACTATATTTGCAGCACGCATTCAGTCAATTCTATGTCAAATGTCAAGAAAGTTTAATAATTTTATATGTTGGCTAAGTAATTTTCTAATTTTCCACGCAATTTCCTTAATTTTTTCTTTCATAAGAACCTTCTCCTGATAATAACGAACAGAACAAAAAAATAATTAGCAAAATCGGTCCAGCCGTTTAGGCGTGATGCCGTGACCAAGGGAAATAGGGATTAATTTTTATATATATAGATTTGTAGAAGCTGTACACGGAACCCTAGGTGTAGTCTCATGCTAATCAAATTGTTTTTTTACATCACATACGCGAAACAGATGAGGCATATTGCTGTTTCATCTCCGGAGGTCAGGGTATGAGAAGTGGCTACAAAGCTTAAATAAAGGGTATAGAAATAAAATTCACAATTTATTTATTAAACCTAAATAGAAATTTATTTAGAAATAATGCATGTTTATGAAACATTGGAGTAGGCTATAAACTGGCGTTCACAAAAAGATAATTAATTAAACAAACAAATTGGATACTGAAACAATTTATCAGATTCTATCCTCTTAGTTATTTTTATTAAAAAAACATGTGATTTACATACCATATTACTTACATAAAATTACAATGTTATTTTACTAATTCAAATTTTTGATTAATGTAATTGTAAATGCTTTTGCTTAAATGCAAAGCCTTTCATTTGAGACTTGCACCTATTTTTGATATAAATTAATGTCACATAACACTTTCCAACTCATTATCTTTTTAAACCAGTTTTACAAGTCATCTGTTAACATCTAGATAATAATTAAATGTATTAATGATTGCTGTCCAAGGTAATAACTTGTAGATTTCATCTACAGCAGTTCTCGATTAATAATGAAGTCTTTAAACCAAATAAAGTTAGATTCTTAATTAATACCATAATACAAACCATATTACTAATCAAAGTTATAGTTTGCCTATGCTTAATTCTAATGAAATTTTTGTGTAGTAAGAAAACTTTATACTTACCCAAGTGAACATATTTTTTTGTACTTTTGTTCACCTGTTCCATTAAGGAAAGATAGAAAATACAGACAGAACATACAACATTTGAAACATAATTTGTTTTTTATTTGCACAATGAAAAAATATATCTCTTCTGTAAACTTTACTTGATTTTATAAGACAATGATCTTGCAGTACAAAATACTTTGTGATGCAAAATTAGTACATGCTACGTAGCTAATCTCGCTTTTCTAAAGGTGCTACAGTATCGAACTATAAAATAAATCTGCTTACAGCTTGATCATTTTGCTAAAATGAAAACTTTTGTATTCCTCTTCTCCTTAAACACTACTAATTTATGTAAGTAATGTTATTCATGAAACTGCAGAAACCGTGATGTTGGCTAATAATAACAATAAATCTAAATTTAAAATTTAAGAAAAACCCCCGATTCCAATGCTATTATTTCCTTAAACGTAAAACAACATAATATAATGTAATGTGGACGCGATGCGATTTCATACCCCACACTAGTATATTTGCAGATTTTCGGTTTTCCTTAACCACTCTCACCCCATAACTTTTAAACGGCACAACCGATTTTCATGAAACATGTCTAAGAACACTCGCGCCAGACTCACCTTTCATACAAAAAAAAACTAAATTGAAATCGCTCCATCAGTTCGGGAGCTATGGTGCCACAGACAGACAGACAGACAGATAGATAGATAGACAGACAAACAGACACGTCAAACTTATAACACCCCTCTTTTTTGGTCGGGGGTTAATAACATAGCTATGTCGATTCCTCACTGCTGTAGGAATCAATCATAAAAAAACCTAAAATTTTAATAATCATGTCATCAAATTAAAATAAATATAATTTGGCTTTCTCCTCATATAAATCTTTCTACAGTTTCAGGATTAACATTTCCCAGTAAGTTTAGCAAAATGCCCAGCCGGTAATAGCTAACGTGAATGGCCCGGTACTCTAGCCGTACGCGTCTTGTGTTCTTACATAATGCGGCAATTCTCTTCGCCTTCACGGATCTCACCAAGCTGAAATTAAAGAGTGTTCTTAGCATTTCATGTATAAATATATATAACAAGATATACTAGGTGACTTGCCAAACGTTGTTTTGCTATAACAATAAATATATTTGGACGAAACACAGACATACCCAATATGACTACATAATTTCATAAAATTAGCTCCAGCTGTTGCTGGGGAATTGGGTAACAAACACCATGATACAAAAAATGTTATAATAATACTAGCTTTTAATTTATTTGATTTATTCTGCACAAGTGTTAATAAAGCACGGCGGCTTTTGAGTAGTAATTTCTGCTGGGGTTTCTTATAGTAATACTTAAATTCTTAGGTTTGTTATAAATAGTTCATCTTTTGGTTTATGCACATAAATTAAACATTAGTTATTGCTATTAATGTATGTTGTTAAGAGTATTAATGTGTAGTTTTGTAACGAGTATGGTTTGTTTTTGTTTAACGTCGTAATTTGTTAGAATTTGTGGTTTTTGTCCGCGAGGGATTTATAAATAGCTTTCTGTAGTTTAATTTAACTACTTATTTTGCTGTAAGCCTTCCTTATAAATAAATAATGCTAAGGCGCTGCCCGTATTTAATAGCTTTTCCCGCGGAAACAACGCGGTAAAAAGTAGCCTTTCTAGATAAATAAATAAATAAATATTTCCAGACAATTCAAACAACAACATCTAGCCCCGTGGTAAGCTCTAAGCTTGTGTTACGGGCACTAGATATCTGATATACTTAATAGAATAGTCATACATATATAGATATTTTTTAATATACATATTAAACACCCAGACCAAGGACATCGTGCCTGCAGAACATACAAACACTTTCACCCTCGGCGGGAATCGAACCCGCTACCTCTTGCGCCGCAAGCGGACCCGCGCCCATCGCGCCACTGAAGCAGTCAATAAATGGGCTTATATAACACTGAAATAATTTTGATATAGGACCAGAAGCTACTGTAATTAGCGCGTTCAAGCAACGGTCGAATTAACTCTTGAGCTTAATATTAGTATAGATTAGATATTTATTGCTAATTTGGATTGATATTGTGAAGTAGTAGAGAACAAACCTGCTCACGGCGGGGATACTTGTGCGCCAGCTCACGATGTCTTTGCGCACTCGTGCTGATCTGTCGTCTCTGTCTCTCCGAAACTGCGATTTCCTGTGAATGCACATGTTGTAAGTTTAACAATGATTATTTTTAATAAAACACAATGTTTGCTGTGATCATTTAAGAAACTTTTTTTAATACAATAATCTTCTGATTTTTATGAAAAATCATTAAGGAACAGCCACTTTTTTATATAAGGTAATAACCTTATTAAACAGAATTGGCAAAGTTTGTCCTGCTCAATCAATTTGAAATTTGTGAAATAAATATTTCCGGACTACTCACACAGCATCATCTAACCCCAAACTAAGCAGAGCTTGTACTATGGGTGTTAGGTGACTTTATTACACACCAAATGAACAATACAATATGAAATTAAAACTAAACCTAGAATGCGTAATGGGCGGTCTTATTGCTAAAAGCAATTTCTTCCAGACAACCGTGGATGGAGAGAAAAAAGTTTACATATTTTATGGACGGTGGCTTAAACAATATAAATACCTAATATCTAATGCTAAACCTAAAACTAGCCTATACTAAATTAAATTTATCCTTATGCTAACATAGACAAATGACCAAAATTTTTCAGGTCGTCAAAATGTATTACTGTTAACAAGGGCATAGTATTCTGCATGAATGGGTAAGACTTCATTAACTGTCACCAGACCGTATCCCCATTAGTTAAACCAACCTCCTGATCAGTGTTGAGCAGCTGCGTGGTGAAGGTGTCAGCCACAAACCACTTCTGTCCCTTCATGACGATGTTGTGCGGCGGCTCGTGCTCCGCGGCCTGGTCGGACGACCACACGGTGGCGACCGCGCCCGGCTCCAGCTTCACGGTGCGGTGGAACTTGAACAGCGTCTCCTGATCGCCGGCCTTGCGCACGATCTGGAAGCCACCGAGGCTCAGCTCCTGTACAAAGATACACCTGGTTAGTATGATCGGCATGTGCATTAGCAAGAAATGTTATGCCAACTTGTTTTAGTTTTTTAAGTTAGTCTGTAAGCATTGGTGTGCAATAAAGATATTATCTATCTATCTATCTATATTGTTTATTATCTTAATATATATAAATCTCGTGCCACAATGTTTGTCCTCAATGGACTCCTAAACCACTTAACCGATTATAATAAAATTCGCACAACATGTGCAGTTCGATCCAACTTGAGAGAAAGGTTAGTTTAAATCTCAAATTATAGTCACAATTTTAATTTATTGCTAATTATTTGTCTGTTATTATTTGACAGTCACAATAATCTGTTAACTCCAAATGATTCTAACAGATGTCGATACCTTTCGACTGGGTTGAGTAAGTAATCAATAGATGGCGCTGCTATGGTAAATCTACGAACGTGTCATATAAGCTACATTTTAACAGCATCATTTAAAATTCGCACACCATGTGCAGTTCGATCCAACTTGAGAGATAGGATAGTTTAAATCTCAAATTATAGTTGTTTACTATAATGTAATATAACAAAAACTTTAGCCACAGCAACGCGTGGCCGGGTCAGCTAGTTGTTTTATATTAGTACCAGCTAGTACTGGTCGTACCTAGAAGCATGCGATAAACAAGTTGATAACATCGTACGCGTTTGATGCCAGCGATTCAGATTACTCCTTTCTTTCTGTTACTAAATCTGTTTAGGGGCTAATATAGGTTTATTAATTACACACTGATTGTATTTGACCTACTTTTTATGATTTGTGTTCAACAAATTACTATTCTATTCTACTAAATTACTATTATATTCTACTAGTTTTCCACCGCGCCGCGTAGCCTTCTTTTTATGGTAATTCCAAGATAGAAAACAATTGGGTAGCAACTTTCAATATGAGACTATTTATCGCGACAACAGTTTGTTTACGTTAGTGGTCACAGAGGGATACTTTATCTGAATTTAAAACACCTCCGTCGCGCTTTCAGGATTGTGTGTCATGAAAATTTAGTACACAAAATTAATAATTAAGATAAGTATACATACGCGTCAACAACTTCGTGCATCGAGTTCTCAACTATAACGGAAGTGCCGTTATGGTTGAGAACTCCACACGGACCACATGGACATTTGACAAAACGTTCGCATTTGTGTCGTAACTTAATTCATTTCTAACAGTCTCCTGAGTAACACAATCCACTGGAATCAGTTTTAGCTTATCTAATTATACATGAACTTATAAAAATGAATTTAAGATATACTACCTTCTTTCCCTTGTTGCGGATCCTGACGAAAGTGCCATCGGGGCAAGCCTCCGCGACTTCCAAATCTCCCTTAGCACTGGACGTGACACTGAAGTCTTGCAGGCTACGCTCCTCGCTCTCCTCGAGCAGGGTGCGCTTGCGCGCGGCGCGCAGCGGCGTGGCGCGGCGGGACGGCGTGATGCGCGAGTGGATGGAGCCGCCGCTGCTGACGTTGGTGGTGGAGGCGCGGGACTCGCGGCCGGGGGACTGGCCTGTCAGGTTCAGTCTGAAATGAAGAGGATTAGGTCAGAGTGGTATTTATTTTGATGAATTAGGTTGTGAATTGTGTAACGATAGTCTGTTAGAATAAGGATTGCAAATACTCGCTACGCTTGGCAGGCGCGATGGCGAACTTAGCTGTCCAAAATCTGGTTAGGTACCAGTGGCCAAGTTCTGCGGCGCCCACGGGACGAGATGGCCCCTCCATATCGTCCCGTCGGCGTCCAATATGCTTAGACTGATGTCAGAAGTATTTCTAGTTATATTCAGGGCCCATGAGTATTGGCCTGGAGAATGCGAGACGTGGCGAGTAAGAACATTCTAAATTGTAATTACAGTAGCTATCCTCTTCTTCTTCCAGTAAGGCACGGTTGGTGGTGATCTCGCGTTCGAGCGATATCTTGATCCTGCTCCAAGGCAGTTATGTCCTTGGCATGATGAGTACTAGCTTAACTTACTAAAGTTGAATAAAGTACCTGTCCTCCTCTCCCTCTAGCAAGGCACGGTAGGTGGCGATCTCACGGTCGAGCGATATCTTGATGTCCATGAGGGCGCTGTAGTCGCGCAGCTGGGAAGCCATTTCGTCGCGGAGCCGCGACAGCTCTTGTTCCAAGACTGCCAGGTCTTCAGCGTGACGCGCGCGTTCATCTTCGAGCTGGCGTTCCAACTCACGGCAGCGGTTCTGTGTAAACAAATATTAATTACTAAAGTACTGTAAAAGTCTACTAATACAGCAGACCACATAACTTCAGTTTTAAGCTTAAAATCGATTAAATTGTGTACAGCTAGTGTTCCGAGAAAGATCATAGAATATTTTTAGTGTGGACACTGAGATATTCTGGCGGAAAAACAGTTTATGGTCTGAATGTTTTGTATGTATAGCAAAAAAATCCAAGGCCAAAATTTGCCAGAACATCATAATAATACATTAAGGTAATTTCATAGAATTTATTATCATTAATAGACAGTAATTTAATGATTGTATCTTTAGGTAACTTTAAGAGTCGGTGTGTTAAAGAGAAGCATGCCTTTCAGCCTTCTATTATGGCGAATTGATAGAAATAGGATTTTCTTTTATAATTTACTAGCAGCCGCCCCGGCTTCGCACGGGTTATTATTCAAAATGAATATTCCGGCAATTATTCGATTCATTCTCGACTTTTAAACCTTCCCTAGATCTCCACGAACATTTCAAGACTAAGATAAGATAAATCCGTTCAGCCGTTCTCGAGTTTTAATCAGACTAACGAATAACAATTCATTTTTATTTATATAGATTACTTAGAATTAATGAGTCACTTACGTTGAGTGCAGCGTTCTTGCTCTCCAAGTCATTGAGGGTGGTGTTGAGCGAGTCGATGCGCGTACGCATGGTGCGGAGCTCCTCGACAGCAACAGTGGCCGCAGAGTTGTTACGGTTGGCAGCAGATTGCAGGGTCTTCATCTATAAATAAAGTTAATAAATAACAACGTAAATAATAATACCTAATTAAAGAAAAGGCGATATGTGTGTTGAAGGTACGATAAATTAAGTAGACAAAAGTTAAGTTGGATAAACTAAAGAATGGCATGTGTGAGTGAAGTGAGTGTTTACGGGACGGAACAGAACAAAATGGAGGAAATTTTATGCACGCTGTACCGACCCGACGTTATGCGGGACAAGAAAAGATAATAATGATAAAGCAAAGAAAAATAGATTAATTAATATTGGTGTTCATTACACAAAGTATTTTGATAGAATTGGTACAATTTCAATAAATAATCGAGATAGTAATCGAATGATTTAATCAGCATAAACATTTTTCTGATAGTTTGTGATTAAACAGAAACAGTGAAAGTGATTAGTTATCAAACTAATACTGGTGTGAATAATTCATAAGTTATTATATTAATTATTAGTTTTATTCATAGTTTAAATGGGATTGGTTGATCAGCAGTAAATGAACTGGAGAAAAGCTTATTATTGAATAGTAAATAATCACATAGAAATTAAAAGGTCAAATTATTTACCGAGACATGGCAGGGTAAAACTGCCGCTCGTAAATAAAGCCTACCTTGTTCTCATAGAGGGCTTCAATCTCATCACGGTTGGCCTTGATATTGGCCTCTTGTTGTTCACGCAGCTCTTGCAGGCTCTGTAGGAGCTTAGCTTCGTATTGCTGAGCCAGGCGACCATCTGTAAATAAATAAAATTTATACAGTCCGTTGGATATGAATATACATTACAATTTATCATATCTAGCATCTTTGTAAAATTTTACTAGTGTGGCCTTCAACTCTAAGTAAGTGTCTAAGCACATAGGTAATTGATTATACCGGAGGTTGATCCAATGGCCCTCAATGTTTTAGAACTATGAGAGAGGCCATTGTTATAGTTAATAAATTCTGTTGAAAACTAATATTTAAGTACTAAGTAAAGTTAAATGAAGTTAAGAACATGATTAAGAAATTCTGTCGAAGTAAAGTTACGAGCTAACAACCATAATGCCCCAAAACCCTAAAATTACTCAAAACTAACATTATTATTTTAAGTGAATTGAACAAAGAGCAAAAACAATAATTAATTTGCAATGCTCATTGTTAGTAGTTGTTATTTAGGTGATAATTTTAATGAGGAGAATTTTTTCTAAACAGTTGAATGAGATTAATTTTCGGTTATCATAAAAAAAAGTTACAACTATGAGATTCACTCATAAACCATGGGTTCCGTGTTCAGACAGACATACATGACGACGAATCCTTAGTAATGAAGTGGATATAATGCTAATTAACTAAAAAAATCGAGTTATATAGTTCAATTCAGTAATTTTTATGTTACTTGTATACCATTTCTGGTAATTAATTAAATCCGTCATAATTTGGTTATTGGAAATTTTAAAAAATTACAAATGGTCAAAACATCGTTAATAAATAAATAAATAAATGGCGAATTGGGATGTATAGTCTACGTGTCCCGATCCGTCAAAGTTCTGCAAAGGTTTGATAAACCTTAAAACAAGACCAGTTACATTGAAAAATCTGTAAGAGTTCTACGAAATAACAAAATAAAGTGTATTAGAAATTTTTGAAGCTTAACAAAGTTATAATAATAGTACTGGGCTTGAAGTATATTTGTAAAGTGTACAAGTTTTCATTCCAGTATTTATAGTATAGTTTCTATAAAAATCGTGACGAAGTTGAATTAACATAGATTCTTCTTTTTTCTTAAGCTTGTTGTGTCCCACTACGGGGCAAAAACCTCTTCTTACATACTCCAAAAATCCCTAACCAGAACCTCGCGACTTTTTTTCGGGATACAAGCTACTACAAAATGGTATCCGATAACAGTATACATATAAATAAAAAGTGGGTATGCTCACCAATCTCCGAGATCTCGACCTGCCGGCGAGTACGCGTCTCCTGCAGCTCCTGCTGGAAGACCTGGTCCTTGAAGGACAGCTCCTCGCGCAGGCTCTGCACGGTGTTCTCCATGTCGATGCGGCAGAGCATCTCCTCCTCCAGGGTGTTGCGTGTGTCGTTGTACACTTTGCGCAGCTTCTCCAGCTCTTTTCCTAGTTCCTGTTGATAGGAAGACAATTTAGATCTTCACTTTGTTTTTAGGTGGTGTCAATTATTTTTTTTGGATTGAATGTAACCCTCTATACGTTTTTGATTATTTAGGTTTTTATAGTACCAGCCAAATAAATCCAAGCATAGGTTATTGATTATACTCCAGTTATCTCCATTGGGAGTGCATGTAGCATGGTGAATCATAGGTGCTGTTACTACATATTTTGGCAGATTTTGTTCTCAAATAAAACTTTATTTATTCTATGTGGACTTTAATCTATTGAAAAGTACAGCATCAGTATCTTTGTTCAATTTTCAATGACGGAGGCTTTAAATGAATTCTTATTTGATACAAAATTCAAAAAAAGAAAAAATAATAGAATTAATATGGTTATTCGTCCATGTCCACACATGGTTGCTCAAACAAAATTCATGTCCATATTTGCCTGATGATACTACAACCAAACAAAGTCATGGCCACATGTAAGGTGACAAATACCTGATTTGAAGGCAGTATGATGATCAAGGTAGGTCAACTCATAAGGTAGGTATTAGTTGGTGGCAGCATGATTTCGGTTAGACATCGCTAGGTGACTCTTCTGGTTATTGTGGGATAGCATTCAAGCTAGCTAAACGTGGGCGGCGCGGCGATTACATTGTCTTTTACTTACTAGTAAATAATTCGAACTACCAAAATAATTCGAACTGTCAATCACTCTTCCACACTAATAAACTCACTTTCGACCTGTCCTAGACCCATAACCGTATCCACTCACATAATCCACTCCTACCGTTACCCATGCCTGCATGTCCTGCGATACCCATGGTTAATCGAGAGACATGTCACCGAGTTCGAATTCAATTCATCTTCATGAAAATCTCTCTAATGGTTTAGAATAAAGTCCTACATTAGTATGGACTGCATAGGATAAATCTTAAAACTGTGCTAGTTGTTACTTACCTTGGCTTCATCTTGAGCCTTCTTCAAGGCGGCCAAAACGCTGTTGTATTTGTTGCTCTCCTCATTGTATTTGTTCTCAAACATGCGCGCGTAGTTTTCTGCTTGGTTGCAGTCTACTGTCTTCTTTTCCAAGCTGAAAAACAAAATACATTATTAATATTGCGGCTTGTATAACTCTATCGATGTAATTATATACCTACCAAGTACGTTTTTTATTATTTTGTGGTTTTGTTGAAATGTAGTCGCAGGACATTGAGGTTTAGGATATTAAAGCGAGATAGTGTATCTTAATGTTCTACGTGAACAGTAGTATTTCCTTTTTTTGCTTTACAATAGGTACTTTAGTCTTTGTAGGAGTAGTAGTGTCGACGGATTAAACAATTAATAAAGAAAGATAATCGACAAAGATTTATAGTATCATCCGGATGATCCAAGAGTATAAATATGTGCAATTTATGAGTAATTCATAATCACATAATCTTACACCTATAGTGTTAATTAACTATCTTTTGCCTTCATAAAACAAAAGCTAAGCTTACTCCTTGTGAGAATGTAGACATTTAACTATAAATCTTTACAGACTCGTAGTCGCATAAGGCTTTGGCCTAAACTACGCGTCGGCGAAGCGGGGCCTTTTGTGCCTAAAAACGTAATGCTTTCTAGACGCGTAGGTGTGCAAAGGGCCAGAATGAAGGATGGGTAGCGTTCGCGTTTGGCCAAAGCTTTACATCGAATTAACAATAATATAACATTTGTAAACCTATGCATGTGGTAATGCAACCGCCGCACCATCGCCCGTCTAGTTTGTCGCACGTAAAACACGAAAGTTTCTCTCTTACTCTTTCTATGTGAGTTACGCTTGGAAGCGTTAAGCATTGTTGAGAAAAATACATTTTATAGTTTAATAGTTCTTAAACCCGGAGTCTACAAACTATTAAACTATACATTTTATTTCTTTAAAATAGTAATAGTAAGTCAATTCCGGCGGTAAAATAATATGTATGAAGTGCTAGGAGTTAAGATGTTCTCACAATTCGTTTTACTAATAATTACTTCTGTTCTGTCTGAATTATTAAAAACACGGTTACTTACTACTTAAGTTTTAAAATTATTACAAGACATGCGTTGTTGCCGATGACGACACAGTTTCGAATTTAATGTAAAGCACATGTAGGTACAGTACAAAATAATGATCCATTATCTATCGTAAATAAAGACGGCATCATGAAATGTTCCAAAATTACAACCAACTTTTAGGTGGTGGCATTTTTTAAATGTTTTTGATTATATTATTTGTCTTTTTGGTCTCGACATACATTTCCAAGAGCACTTACTCCAATAGATATTTAGCAAACCATAATAAATTAATAGATTATTAGAATTACTGTCTTCATACTAAGGTTTCTCACAAAGATGGTCACTGACCAATTGACCATACGGTACGTCAAACATGTTCGATAACTCCGAAACCGCGACACATAAACCTGTGTTATAGGCGCGATGCGTTTGCGCAACCATGTGGAATGTTTTTGTAAACACGCTATCCGGTCTCCTCGTAAAGACACAGCTACAGAAACGATGGTACCCCAGTATTATGCGGGTTAACCTCTAACTCTCAGCGTTGAATTAAGTTAATTATACGTTTTAACTTCGTAAGAATAGTTTAACAAGATAAATGAAACTGAAAGAATCGCAGTAGGTACCTGTATTTGCTAATGTTATTTACAGAAATTATGAATAAGGGAATAGTATGGGAAATGCTACACATAAGTCAAATAAGAAAAACTCAAGGATATATTTTTGTTACCTGATATTATAAATACTACCTCTTCAACCACTGCTTAAAACATGTTTTCAAATAGAAAACCACGTGCGAATTGTTTGACCATATTTAAGTTTCATATGTAAATACATCATGATGGAAGAGCGCCAGGGTTTAAAGAGATAGGTTCTCTAAGCGTTATTATCGTGAAATTAAACTCCATAGAAGATTAAACGCATGCCTGCCCGCTTTGCGTGACGTTGCGGGAGACGCATGAGGGCCTTGGCCGATTTCCTGCAGTCTAAACTCTAATATTATTTGTGAAAGGGGTGATAAATTCTCTTCTGAACTAGGTCACGGCGATATTAGATAAAAACGGCACACGAACAATTTCATGGATTAATCTACGTGCGTGCCGCCGCGTGGATGTCGTAAATAATAACAAAGTTTTACGTAACTTTTCGTAGTGATTTAGGAAAATATTTTATATACTTACGTGTGTACGTCTTAATAATAATTAAAGAATTAAAATTACATGTGTTTAATAAAAAAATATCATCATCATCATCACCCTATTAACGTTCCCACAGCTGGGAAACAGGGACTTATCTCTTGACGAGAGAGATTAGGTCACAAGTTCTTTAAACTCTTTAAAGTTCTCAGAACATGCCAGTTACCTCACGATGTTTTCCTCCACCGTTAAAGCACGTGTTTTAAAGCGCTCATACATTTTTCAAGAAAAAAACAAATCCAGAGGTGCGCCGCGAGCTTTGAACCTCGGAATGAAAGTCGAGTGAGCTCCCACTTAGCCGACACGGCTAAAAAATATATAATGTTATAAATTGTGAAGAAGCAAAGGTAGTTATAACCTTAAAGCAAGTTTAGTTTTGCGGTTAACACAGCGTTGATAAAATGTAAACAAAGTTTTTTTTAGACATGACGCGATGGTGACGACATATTGTCCAAAGGGTATCTTATAGCTTCGGAAACGGAGGTCACGTCTCAAATATCGATTACGTTATCTTCCTTCGATTAACTTTAACAAATACTTTGACCTAAATTTTGGATGGCTTTTTATTAATTGCTATTATTTGTTACTACTATTCCTGCAATTTATCGTGACTATTGTATCAAAGATTAGATAAGGTTATGAAACAAGTAAATATTTACAGCATGCCTTCGCGCAGACATTTAAGTACCTAAAGTGATCCAAAAACTATTTAAATAGTAATGCAAAGAGCGATATTGCACCGCGGGAGAGCTGGATAGGACAAGCTATTTCAAGGATTCAGTCCTCCCAGAATTATAAACACCGATCCGAACAAAACATATTATTGGCTTCTTTTAGCAATGACGTAATATATTTTGCAGGAACTCGCTCGAAGTTTGAAATAAGCTAGAATTTATTCTGCCATGGCGACTGGACTTTTATTAGCTGGTGACGTAGTGAGCTTATAATGCGGTGACGTAACCGGATATTTGGAGGAAAATGTCATCGCTAAAAAAAATACTAGCAAAATTGTTATTTATTAACAATTCCCTAGTGATTTTTTAGTAGGTACATTTAAAATTATATTACACCTGCTGGCTGTTATCAGTAGTAAATCTCATAAGCCGTTTGCATTATGGCTGTATGTCAAGAGCATTATTTAACGGACAAAAACGTGTTCGGACAGTGGAGCTGTTAATTGAATTTAGGGTGCGTCAGAAATAGTAGCGTGAAGTTACGTTATGGTGAAACACAGTAACATAAATGACGCCTTACGTGTTGTATAAGATTTGTTGATGATTTCGTATTAAGAAACTCTTACTTAATCAACAAAAAAGGAATTTGTTTAAAACATGTTTATAAATTGTTGTGCGACATTTGGTTACACGCGGTGCTGTTTGAACACATTTAAACTCACTTAGCTATTTCTAATTTACTATCAGTTAAGTAGTTACGCACACATTACAATATCATTGAGTCGATATTAGCGATTAAAAAGATTTTCTTCTTTTTCCGAAACTCAATATCGTAGAATCCTAAAAACTATTATAGTTTGTTGGGATAATGGGCGACTTAGCCTGTTCTATGGGCAATAACTTTGTGTAGGCGATCGGTGAGGCGTGTAGGGTATATGACGTCACTCAGGGTCAATAGCCTCTAAAAGGCATTCGGTGATCACAGCCTGGCCAACTGGAGTGTGTATCTAATAATAATAGAGGTTTTTGTTACCAAGGAGCGTAAAAATAACTTGACTCTACTTTCCCATAAATAATATTTCGTTTGCGTTATTAAAGGTACTCATTGTTTTGAATAACAACTTGCGGCAAGAATGTTAAAAAAAATGCCCTGTCATGGTTCAATAGCCGCTGAACCAAACAAAACTCCCCCTCTTCTGTTTTTATACGGTATTTTACTTAGGCTATAGCAATATGATCTATAAAGACAATGTACATGTACAAGGTACTATTTTGGTATCAGACAGTTTCATCAACTCCAATCAAATTAGCAGCACAGCAGGGAAAGCCAAGCCAGCATGTGAACATTATAGCTCCCTTGACCCAGTTCTGGAGTTTACTGTGAGGAAGTCACGCGAACTTATGGTAGAGAAATACTTTGCTTGCTCCCCTGCCCTGTCCTGAGTAGGTACCTACTTATTGCTAATATTACAGTGTTTTTATCTTGCTTTTACAGATATCCTCTCAATTATTCTAGTTAGTAAGTAAATGGTTTAAAAATCGATAGTATTCGTTACCTAAGTTCTTTTAACATATACTCCTTCTATTCCTTAGAAAAAAAATCTATACTATTACCATAAAGCTGAAGAGTTTGGTTATTTGAACACAATAATCTAAGGAACTACTGAATAATTCTGAATAAGTCCGATTTAAGAAAAATGGTTTTTACTGTTAAATAGCCTATTTATGGAGGAAGGATATTAGGCTACATTTTGCCGCGGGAAAATACGCCGTTTCCGCAGAAAAAATCATAAAACATGGGCGATGCCATGTCGTGATAAGCTAGTATATTATATAGAACAAAAGCCATAATAATATTAAGCCATGTAAGGCAGCAGTGGGACAACCTGCTAGGCAAAGTGTCTTTGATTCCAGTTATTTCGATCAGATGCGGCTTGCAATCGGAATTTTGACAAAAACATGGCGAAATTCTTGGTGGCTGTTGAGCCATTTAACTCAGACATAAATTAATATTGTTTTCGTATTCTTAGTGACGGTTTTGCGTGTTTAATGCCCATAGTAAGCCCGACCGCGACCTTCCCCGCCTGACACGACCGCCAACGACGTACGAAAATGGTAATACAATGACTACATCAAGGTGATTTATGCTTTTATCAGGTGACAAGTCAGTCAAGCTAACCTTAAAAAATGAAACATGTTCAAACACAAACAAAGGTAATATAATATTCATCCAGTCAATTTTTTTTATATCTTACTAGCGGCCTGCCCCGGCGTCGCACGGGTAAAAAAAGTTCCCGGCAATTATTCGATTTTTTCTCGCCTTTAAACCTTCCCTAGACCTCCACAAACATTTCAAGACTAAGACAAGATAAATCCGTTCAGCCGTTCTCGAGTTTTAATCAGACTAACGAACAACAATTCTTTTTTATTTAGATAGATTACAACAACAAAATTTAAAATGATATTCAAACTTCAGGCGTGAATTGTTAAAGTAAGTTGGAGTGATGCTGATGATTAATTAAATAATATATTGAATACAAACTCAATTTTAATTTTATTTTAAATTATAAACACACAAAAAAAATTACATGTTTGTACAGATAAGACAGTTATATAATTGTGTCGGGATCTCAGACAATTATGTATTTCAATGAAGCAAAAAACTACAAACCTTTACGAAACTTTGATAAACAATGACAGTCAATGCAACAATTATTAATTATCAGTGACATCACCCCTATTTATCATTGCATTGCACTGCAATCCAATTATTATATGTTCAATTTAAAATTGAACCAGTTTTTCTGGATTATTTCTGAATAGTTAATTTTTGTAGTAAGAATTAGAAACAGCAAATAAGTCATATTTTCCTCATTAGTAACTTTACCCAGGAAGCAAAACAAAGGGTGGGAGAATTAAATGAATATTTTATGTTGCAAGGTATTTTAGTGGATGAATCATTGCTATAAATGCAATGATAAACAATACTCAGATCTTTAAATTATAAACATGGAATGCTGAGTGTGATATAAATTCACCTTGACATAAAATTTGTGAAGATCTGCAAAACATTTCGGTCATTTTTTATTTTGATTCAGAGTAGATTAATTCTAAATTTCAGTTTGATACCAAACATCATAGACTAAAAAAAAATAAGTTGGATTATGAGCTCGTCAGGTATCACAAGATAGTGTAGGTGATTGTTGATTGAACAGATAGAGCACAAAATTTTCTCCTTACGGCACGCTATTCGTTGTTTACAAACAATATGAAGTACATCATGAAATGCAGAAGTGTGTTACTAAGATGGGTTGCACAATAGATTTGATATTGGAATGTGATTACCCAGGTTTAATTCGGGCTATGATGTCACTGTGTCGTAAAAGCGAGGTCGCGCGAGCTCGTCATACACACCGCGCCTGCTAAGAAACGCCGCCGATGACGTAAACATTAAGGTTAACCGGAAAGAATAACTCCACATATACCTTGATGCCAAGTAAATACGACTACATTTCAGCAAAACATATTGTATTATAACAGTATTGCATAGTATACGGTAGATGAGGATAAGATAAGACTTACCGCTTCTTCAATTCATCATTCTCTTCAAACAACCTTTTCATATCAATTTCAATCTTTGCTTTTTCGCGAGAAGTATCATCCAAGAGTTTCCTGGCATCCTGTAACTCATGCTCATATATTCCCTTGATGTTTGAAACCTCGCGTGTGACCACCTCCTGTGTGGTTTGGATTTCACGACGCAGGCCTGAGTTTTCGCTTTCCAACTGTCTAACTTTGTCAATATACGACGCCAAACGGTCGTTGAGATTTTGTAGGGCATCTTTCTCTTGCAGTCGAGAATGCCTTGTAGGGCTCAGGGGGCTGCTCGGCCGGCCGGCTGAGCTGGAAGGGCGGCTGCCAATGGGGGTGCTTGATTGCTGCGGGCTTTGCACAGACGACACAACACTTATGTTAGACGATGATGTTACAGTCTTTTTCGTTTTTGATGACATTGTTGAATACTTTTTGTGTCACGTTTTCTGATCGCAAAGAAAAATAAAATATTGGTTGACGCGAGCACACACTCGAAGTCAAAGCGAAGAACTCGGGAAAAAATGCACAGCGACCACCAATCGCAACAGACGAAAACCAAGCTTGGCTGGTCACGTGACTGTTGACTCATACAAAATGTTACCACTTTAAAATATAGTCAATGAAAGAAAAGCTTCCCATTCACTTTCTTAAAAAATGATTCTTTGTTATGCTTTACTTTTGTGATTAATTAATCTAAATAAAATTGTTTAAACGGTGTCTATCTATGTCTGACGTGTTTGCTGAGTGTCTGACTGGGACATTATGAACTATGAAAACCGAAAATCCGCTCGAGTGGGGTCTCAAATGAATGAATGAAACATTACAAAACAGTATGACTTTTTACTTTGAGGGAACTAAAGTTCTGGAATCGGGGGTTCTTTTAAATTTAGATCCCACATTACGTGGGGTCGGCATAGCAAATCTTTCAGTGTCAAAGACAGTTGTGTCAATGTCAATGGAAGCCTGTGTCTGTGGTTGTTTTGTAAATTTATCTGTACAAAAATACATCTTAAAAAAATAGACAAAATCACTGAAAATTTATCGGGTCAGTACAGTAAAAAAGTGGCGTACAAAGAGGCGGAAGTAAAATTCAATTTTTATTATAATTTTAAATGTTTAGAACAAAATATGCACATTGCTAGAAAGGCCTAAGTCTGACGCTTCATATCCTGAGTTTATAAAGTACCGTGAAAATTGAGATTATAATTATTTTTTTACCCCCGACCAAAAAAGAGGGGTGTTATAAGTTTGACGTGTCTGTCTGTCTGTGGCATCATAGCTCCCGAACGGATGGAGCGATTTCAATTAAGTTTATTGGAGTTTACTCCTTAGGAAACGATTTAAGTTTTAAGGCCCGGTATGGAAATTTTATGGGCAGTAAAATCAAGTGTAACACAAAAGTTGAGGCGTTACGTAGAAAGAGACAAACATATATATCTGTTGGATTCAACGTGTAAAAGAATGAGATGGAATACCGTCGAAACGTCACGTTCGAAATAAGAACTTTAACGCATTTTGATTGGTTGTTTGTTGTGTCTCTGGAATGCGAGTTACCATTTTTGACATTCGAATACGCGTTCGAAAAAGTATTCGTCTAGCATTCACTTAGAATTTCTCAGTGAGTAGAGGTGAGAGTGCATAGTTATTCAGTGAAATCATCAATATTTACAAAAAAAATTTGGCCGGACGTTTCTTTTTCACTTGGATATCGTCTTACAAAGATAGCTTTTACGTTTTTGTGCAGGGAACTAAAACAATTGACGAATTTATGGTCCTCTCAACGCGTTTCGTTGGAACATATACTAAGTACCTTCTGTTATTTATTAATTAAAATATTAAAAAGAAGCTATAGTTTCGACACCTAATTAATTTGTTCTTTGCAGTATTTATGAATGATATTATAATTCAAAGTGAAAGAAATCAATCATCCTAAAATTGGATTTGTATAAATTGAACACAATTATTATTATTTTGTAACATACTTTAGGTAATACGCTTTATTGAAGTAATATTAACACGTTCCCTGTGCAGCCAAGATTATGGAGTCTACCACCTACGTGCAAATGCTTTATGTGGATATTATATTGGGGTAGCATATAAATGACTGTGACAAAACATTATTTTTAATTTTTTTGCCCCCCTTTATAAAAAAAAACAATATTTGTAAATGAGCCATCCGTGGGTCATGCACGTATGAGCTCTTTACTCCATGATTCATCCGTGGGTCATGCACGTATGAGCTCTTTACTCCATGATTCATCCGTGGGTCATGCACTTATGAGCTCTTGTCGCCATGTCCCACGCATACACCACGTTCAAGATCCAGCCTAAACGAGCCGCCTTCTAGGCTCAGCCACTCCCTCACAAAAATCCCGAGGCGCGACCCAAAAAAATTACAGAGAAAACGTTGTACTGGCTACTACAAAATGTTGGTAGAAGGAGGCCAAATACCAGTTGAAGCAGCCCGTAAGTCTAAAAAAACGGACATGGAGTGCTTGAAGTGCCGAAAAGCTTTTTGCCTCAATTGTTATAACCTTGTTCATTAAATAATACTAAGAATAAATGAATAATATATAATGCATTTTTATTTTATATTTACCCACTTTTGATGGTAGGATACTGGCAACCCTGAATGAAAAGTCCACCGGTTTTCTTGTCAATTTAAATTTTAGTTTATTGGCTACACGTGTATGCGGATAAAAGTGGATAAACTCATACGTGTACATTTTTACGAGCCTTTAAACTTGCAAGGGCTCTTGCCCCATATGTGTGTCATGCACGTACGATCGGAACTTCAATATGCACCACCGATGGGTCATACACAGGGAACGTGTTAACAATCCGAATAATTACAGATTTATGTTTGTTTCTCTTATCATTTTAGCAGATGCGTTCATGTACCCTTTTTTTCTATTCGATGTACATATAATATCATAATATCGTTCGTAAGTAGTAAACTCCAATCGTGCGTCGTAGCTGACACACACACACACTTTTTTTTGTATGAAAGGTGAGTTTGGCCCGGGTGTTCTTAGACATGTTTCATGGAAATAGGTTGAGCCGTTTAAAAGTTATGGGGGTGAGAGTGGGGAAGGAAAACCGAAAATCTGCAAATATACTCGAGTGGGGTATCAAATGAAAGCGCATCGCGTCCACATTACATAATATTATGTTGTTTTAAATGAAGGCATTGGAATCGGGGGTTTTTCTTAAATTTTAAATTTAGATTTTTATTCAAACAATGTGTAGTGTAGGTACATACCTAACACCGCGTACAGCGTACCTCGTGCCCAAGTGGAAATAGCACGCACCGAGCGCGTATTTCTTGAAGTATGTGCTCGGACATGTCAATTATAATGAATATAATTGATTAGTGAAATAAGACAATTTAAATGCACAGCAAGTAATAGGAAACCATCGTAGGCAGCAAATACCGAATTCCTAATAAGGATCTACATCTTCCGAACATTAAGATTATATTATGCTTACTTACTAGCAGTACAAAAATTGTAAGATCGGATTACAATAATCATTTATTTGTAAACATAGAATTATTGTACTTGCAAATATTATTGCAATATTTAGATTTGAATTGTATAACCTTATGAATACTTATGATTAATTATTTAAAAAACAGGAAAAGTGTAGTGTAGGTATGTACACACCTAATGTACCACGTCACTCAATGACCTGAGATAAAGAAAAATAAAATTATATTTTATTAAATGTCAAACTTGTCGGATTACTTACGGAGAATCTTGAGATAGGATAAAACTTTTTTGCCAAAAATTAAACCAACTTCAAACGAGAAACTGAAAAGTACAAAATAAATTAACTTTACAAATCATTTCGACATTATATAAGTGATAATTAAAATAAATGTAAACAATTAAATAATTAAGTATTTAATAATTTTGAAGTCGGTGCTGAAGAAATTGAGGGAAACTCTTGAAAATATTGACATTCCGACTTGTGTGTTACTTAATATTATTCAATACTAGCGGCACGCCCCGGCTTTGCACGGGTAATTCTTCAAAATTGTTTCAAAATTATTCGAATTTTTCTCGCCGTTAAAACCATCCTTAAACTCCAACGAACATTTAAAAAAATAAATTGGCTAAATTGGTATAGGCTTTGTTGAATTATGCGCTTAGCAACACATTTTGCGATTCATTTTTAACCCCCTTCAAAAAAGAGGGGTGTCATATGTTTGACGTGTCTGTCTGTCTGGGACATCATAGCTCCCGAACGGATGAAGCGATTTCAACTTAGTTTTTTTTGTTTAAAAGGTGAGTCTTGCGCGAGTGCTCTTAGACATGTTTCATGAAAATCGGTTGTGCCGTTTAAAAATTGTGGGGGTTAGGTTAGGTTAGTTAGAGTGGGGAAGGAAAACCGAAAATCTGCAAAAACTCGAGTATCAAATGAAAGCGCATTGCGTGCACATTACACATTATTATGGTGTTTTACTTTTAAGGAAATTGAAGGATTCGAATCGGGGGTTTTTCTTATATTTAAAATTTAATTTAGGTATTATATATAAGAAGATTAAGGTAAGAGAGTCATACTATTGATTGCAATCTTCAATTTGGTGTAACCGACAACAAACATAAACTTGGTTCGGGTCAATTTGTGTAACGTTAGTTTTTTGAAGAAAGTTGGTTTTATATTGGTGTATAATTTTTCGTTCAAGCTAAGAATTAGTGTAAGAGCAATGCTGGTTTGCCAAGATACATACACCAACTTAACCTTCTTCGGTCATAGGAATACAACAATTCGACTTATGTAAATGGATCACATACCTACTCAGTTACAACATAATTTCGACGGAAGTCTGCAAAATTTACAGTTAAAATGTGTAGCGTAACTGTATTTTTTTAAAGTTAGAATTATATTATTATGTTATTCGAAAGAGCAGAAAAAAACTAAAAAAACTGAATACTCAACTTATTTTACGTGTTTTGGTGGTTAACCCAATTGAACTGCCAACCGACGATATGTACAATATCTATGCTATAATGGTAGGGTTTAGTTCTGAAAATAACTTTTTGAATGGGATTAGTTACCTGTTAACGAATTATTAACTGCTAACTAAGCGACAAAATATTATCAAGCGACAATTTTTTTATTTCCGCACACGACCATTCAGTAGGGAGCCGATCGCGCGGCAGATTATTTCGTGATCTTAACCCCCCTCCCGTACCTTTGTGCCCGAGTGACGCCTGCCACTCCACAACGCATAGTGTCACAAAACTATAATAGTTAGAGATATGATGTAACGACGTTTTTTGTAGATGATGATAAGTTCTACAAAGTTGTAATACATCACTTAGTTATATATTCAATAGTTTTCGCAGCATTCGCGATTAAAGAAAGATTTTAGGTTTATTTTTTCATAAAAATCGGTTATTGTCACAAAACTATAATAGTTAGAGATATGATGGAACGACGTTTATTGTAGATAATAATAAGGTCTACAAAGTTGTAATACATCACTTTGATATATATATTGAATAGTTTTCGCAGCATTCGCGATTAAAGAAAGATTTTAGGTTCTTTTTTTTTCACCATGGGTTACATTATCGGAGTTTGGTAAGGAATCATATTATTTTTGAAAACTAAATATAGCCTATGTCACTCAGGGATAGTGTAGCTTTCGAATGGTGAAAGAATTTTTTAAATCGGTGCAGTAGTTTCAGAGCCTATTCGAGACAAACAAACAAACAAAAAATCAAACCTTTGCTCTTTATAATATTAAGTATAGATAATGAATTTTAAAGCCGTTTTATTAATGAGGGTCTGGTGTTGATCTGATGATGGAGGGAAAGGCGGTCGAGGGAACTCCTCAACGATTTACAGCAAGTACTTTGTGTTTGGGCTTAAATACTTAATTGTTTATGTTTCTTTTAATTATCACTTATAATGTCGAAATTATTTGTATAGTTATATATATATACAGGGTGTTTGGAAGCTCGGTGCAAAGCCTTAAGGGGGTAGTAGTATATTAATAAAATATAATTTTATTTTTCTTTATCTCAGGTCATTGAGTGACGTGGTACATTAGGTATGTACCTACACTACACTTTTCCTGTTTTTTAAATAATTAATCATAAGGTTATACAATTCAAATC
This sequence comes from Gymnoscelis rufifasciata, assembly GCA_929108375.1. Classification (NCBI taxonomy): domain Eukaryota; kingdom Metazoa; phylum Arthropoda; class Insecta; order Lepidoptera; family Geometridae; genus Gymnoscelis; species Gymnoscelis rufifasciata. Next base: position 12,288,082 of record OV815303.1, read on the forward strand.
TAAATATTGCAATAATATTAAAGGAGTGAGGGTCGAGATGACGGGTGATAGAGGGAAATGGAAGAAAACTTAACTTTTTCTTATATCTGTGGAAACTTATAATTAGCCTTTAGTTAAGTTACACACTGTGTTTACCTAGTTACCTAGCTGTTAGTTTTCCTAAAATTATAAAATAAATAAATAAAAACACATGTTGTGCCGACCCCACATAGTGTGGGACAAGGGCAGGATGATGATAATAGTCGCGTAGCGAAATCCCTATCTCCTCCAAGCCGGCCATAAGGAATTCCTTCCAAAAAATATTTTTAGGATAAGAAACCCTAATACTGATGCGATATAATGTACTCAGATAAAATATTCTACAAAGAGATTTCATCTGCACTTTTATTTTTTTAAGGAACCCTATACCACATTAGGTATAATGCTGTAGATACCATTTTCCACAAGAAGATTAGAAATACACGTCAATATTTTAGTTAATAGGGTAGATATCTTACTTAGACTCTGGATTAATTGTGAAATCTGTGTTAATATCATTTTCGCCACAATTATGCACTGTATTTTAAAATCTCGAAAAAAGACGACCTCTGTGGCTCGGTGGGCTAAAGCCCGCCTGAGGCGCAGGAGGTTGCGGGTTCGATTCCCGCCGCGGGACCAGATTTTGTACGATCTGCAATTTACAAAAAAAAAATGTATCTATGTAGTATATCAGTCACCTAACACCCATAGTACAAGCTCTGCTTAGTTTGGGGTTAGGTGCTGTGTGATAAAAAAAAAATCTTTGTAATCTATGAAAATGCAGATAATGGTTATATTAAATATCCTATTTTATTAAGTAACTACAAGTTCAATGGTCTAGATATTATGTACCAAGTAAAAATATATATTTGAAACGTTGGTACGTACTACCTAGGATAGGTAGATTTATAACGACCTCTGTGGTACATACATAACAAAATACAAAAAATACAAAAACTTTTATTGATAACTTTTGTACAATTAGGTGTTTTATGAATAGGGTACATGTTTTTACAGTTTATCCTCAATAGGACGTACAATATACTTACATACTAAGTAAAATTTTAAGGCTTAACTAATTTATAAAATTTAATTAACTAACAAAACACTTGGTATATTCTTAATTATCTTAGCTATATCACATATAACATACATTTGGTACATTTATTTGGTAAATGAGCAGTCTCTTTCGTAAAATTCATTTATTTTATAAAATACTTTTGACAAAAGCCATTTCTTTAGCTGCGACTTAAAGGTATGGGTATAAATATTTTAGTAGGTAGGGTAGATATCTTACCTAAACCTAGACTCTGGATTAATTGTGATCTCTGTGTTAATATCATTTTCGCCACAATAAGGATCAGTCACATAACGGGAGAATCCAATTTTGACTATTACATAGCATGTGTTATGATTTTCTGAGAACACTACTTTTTGATATTTTGAAATCCGTCCATAAATGGCAAAGTTATTTAATATTTTATCGGGCTTGATTTTAAAACGCGCGCCTCCCCGCCCGTGAATACCGATGACGTCATCACACACAGACCCCGCGCGATCGTAGTCGTCCAGTACGGCACATTCGTGATTAGTAGCGAACACTCGGTTTTTTTTTCAAGTTTTATGCATTATCGGTTTTTGGTTTCGGTGTTCTGTAATAATGAGCAACAAATTGGAAGATGGATTCGAAAAAGGACAGTCAGATAATCTACCTAAAGTGGATTCTTTCATGGTTTTTGAATACTTAAATAATTATGTGAAGTATACCCGAGGTTGGAAGCTTCAACGGTAAGTACCTACCAAATTTAATTGTGTTAGTTAGTGAGATTAGAGAGTTAGTGAAAATAATAAAATAACCTGGGTAAAAAGGTACATGAACAGCATAACCACACTCCATCATAAAAACGTTAGTCAAGTACCTACATTATTTCTTCCTACGAAGTTCGAGTTGATGTTTTTGTAACCAGGCAACTGCAGGCATGATTTAATGCGATTTAATAAGTGCCGGTTTCAAGTTCACCTAAACATTAAAGACCGGGAACGCGCGAGATTAACTAACATTAGGGGATACCTACCATGTTTTTTGTTTCGATGCACTTAAATGGTGCAGCCGCATCAGGTGATGTGATGTAGGTATTTAGTTGTAGATAAAAATGCGATAAAAATCTTAGCAACAGTAATGAGTACTTTTGCTTGATAAAGGATCTCTCTTCATAACTACACCACTTTTTTCTAGCTTTTTTGTCTGTTGGAACATGAAAAAATAGTTTGTCCGGCGTACTACTACTTGCACTTTGGCACGACACAATATTTATAAGACATTTTTAAGGATATTGATACACAACAATAAATCTATAACAAAGCGACCGGGACAAGCACAGCTCAAGAACTGCGCGGGAAACAGAGTACACCTACAGAACTAAAGAGCGCGCGCGGGGTCGCGCCCCGGGTATGTGTGGGATGACGTCACGCGCTCGCGGCTGGCACTAGCGGGCGTTATTTGAACTGCTACAGTAAACTTGCCTTCGTCCTTTCTTGTCCGATTTGGATATTTTTTTCACCATAAGTCATGTTTTTTTTACTGTCATCGATCTTCATACTTCACAAAAATCGTGACTGATCCTCATTATGCTCTGTATTTTAAAATCTATGAAAATGCAGATAATGGTTATATTATACAGGGTGGAAAAATTTAATGCCACATGGATGGCAACTACCTTAAATATTGTAAATAGCATATTTTGTGTAAGAGAGACTTTCCTTTGTTTTTTTTTAAATACTGCATTTAAAGATTTATGAAAAATCGCTTGCCTCAGTCGGGACTCGAACCGGTCAAATGTGACAAAAAATAATGTGCTGTATTTTATGATGCAGATTGAAAGGGTTAGTGATAAGGTTCATTTTTCTCTAAATAACTAATACAATCATATGTTGGGCATTTTTCTTACGCCGCGCCACGTAAATTTTTAGTTATTCTTTCGATTGCCTGCCATGTTGAAAATAAACTTACCTACTCAAATAAACACGATTTGGTCGTACCGTTTAGTTAGAGCGCAAGCAACGCGGGTGTCCCTCACGAAAGCCGAAGCAGTACTGATACATGGGAGCGCTTGTCGATTTAGCTTAGCTTCTGTATTTAATGAGAAATTAATATTTATGTAAACATTTAGATGTTTATTGGATTATATTGATTACTAGCTGACCCCAGCAAACGTTGTTTTGCAAAATGAAAAATAGAAGTTGGCCGATTCTCAGACCTATTCAATATGCTCACAAAATTTCATGAGAATCGGTCAAGCCGTTTCGGAGGAGTATGGCAACGAAAACTGTGACACGAGAATTTTATATATTAGATACATAAATTTAATAAATATTAATAAACTATACAAATAAATTTATTATATACCTACTACTTACAATACCGTATGGAATTTTTCAAAACATAGCTCCAAGCAAAGCGATACATCGCATTGCTTGCAGATATATTTCGTTCGTGCGTTTTTGCACAGCACGCACTTCAAATACTTTGAACGGCCAACACCAACGAAATGATTGCCGCTCAGGATAGGACGTCTTATTTTGCCCTTCTGCACAACCATCACTTCCCTCACCTCAGGCGGGTGCTCTACCTGAGCTGGCCCAAATGCAGCAATAATTTCGTTGGCCAAGCTCGTCCTAAATTCGCGTTGTGAAGTGCGTGGGTGCCGGGTTTTATATATTATGTAGGCGTTTAGTATGGTGACATTCAAAAGTCGCCTGAAAACTTTTTTATACCACGCCTGGTTTCGTACTCTTTCCATGGGATGGGCGGACAGGAGCTGATCTTTTTTGTCCACCCCTCCCATGGCAAGATTATAATCAAGCACCACCTGTGGTTTATACTTATAGTGCCCGTGTTTCTCCTTACCTCCCACTTCCCCCGCATGCATTGTCGAAATCATGGCAACGAGTTTAGCGTCGCGCCATAATGATATCGAGAGGTCACGACAATATGTTTGCACAATCTCGCCAGGCCGCAACATTGCTTTTGTCGTATTCTTGATTTCTTCGGGAACAAACTCACGATTTACGCGAAGAGTCCCGAAGCAATCAGTTTTGTTGTTTTTAAGGAATCGTGCTAGTAATGGCGAATTATAAAAATTATCCATTACTAGCGTATGACCACGGTTTAGTAGCGGCCGAACGAGATCTAGCACAATTTGTGCAGTTAATTTTTTTGGCGCTACTGGCTCATCCCCCTGTCCGTCTGTCGCCTGTCTGTCTGTGTCCAGTCTGTCTCCGTCATGTTCGTCATGGGTATGTCCTTTGCCGGTGTAGATGAAAAAATCCCAGCAATACCCCGTGCTGGATTCGCATAGCTCGTACGTCTTAACTCCGACCTTCGCAGCTTTCGTCGCAATTTTTTGGGTAAAACTAAGACGTCCGTGCCATTTCAACAGCGACTCGTCTATAGCTATGTCACGCGACGGAAGGTAGAGCCCTTTAAATTTACTTCGCAGCATATTTAAAAGGGGCCCTAACTTCCGCAGCTTGTTGTCGTCGACAGTCGTTGTGTCATTATCGTCACTCAGATGTAAAAGTCGTTTTAGTAAGATAAATCTTTTAAAAGTCATTAAAGTTTTAAAGTGTTTAAGTGTTAGATAGCCATTTTCCTTGAAGTAGTCAGCCTCCACTGTTAGTGGCAAAAGGCCCTGCAGAACAAGGATTGCAAGGAAAATGGCTATCTCCGACTTATCAGTCCTTTTCAGTTTATTAAGTCTACTATGGTCGCTATAAGTCTTTGTCATGAGATGGTCACACTTTCGGTTTGTTTCGGTGACGATGAGGTTAAAAACCTCATCGTCAAAGTATTTTAAGAAAATGTCTAATGGTCGGTCACTGTCTCGGAGAGTAAATGTGGGCCCAAATTGACCGACAAACTTTTCCCGTCGTCCCAGAAAGTTGTCTTTGTTATTTGTCCACTCAAAAGTTGTGTTATTAAAAGATGTCGGCTCTGTCCTGTCGCCTGTTAGTAGGTCCGTCAGAAGTCGGTCAGCGTCGTCATCTTGTTGCTGTAAATAGTCAGCACAGTCTTTGTCCATGTCTGCGGAGAGATGAGCTTGCTCTCTGGTTGCATAATCAATCGCTTCATTCTCTAGTGGCTCATCCTCTTCAGCGTCACTTAGCTGCGTCAGCCACTCCAAAATCGGTTTATCCGGTACATCTGAAGCAATGTCTATTATTAAAAGAATGTAATTACGTATGTTAATCTAATTATAATTGTTATTTGTATTATAATCTTGTTTTTTTTTATTATTTCCGTCATGTATTTGCGCTAATAATAAAGACAATTGACCGCTACTATGATCTAAACTATAAATATTTAATATTAGATCACAATTAAAACTTACCCTTTGATCGCGAAGTGTTTGGTGCTGGTGGTGCTGGTGGTGGTGGTGGTGGTGGTGGTGAAGCTTGGTGCTGCTGCAGCGGTGACGCTGAAACGCCGGCATGCTGCAGTAGATTTTGACCTAAAATTTAAAAAAAGTTTTAATTAAATAAATCATTCAAGTTTTTTTTTTTTTTTTTCTTTTTTTTTTTTTTTGGCGGTAGGCATTGACAAAGCAACATCAAAGTTATAGCTCTCTTGAAAAAAAATTGTTTAAAATTAAAAACAGTGGTTAAAAGTACATGATTTATGTTGGTAATTAAGTAAATACAACCCCTACCTGCCACTTGCTGTTATCCATACACAAGAAGAACTTTTGAACAACTTTCTCCATTTAACAAGTTCCATCACTTCAACATAACCTCAAAATGGATGCTACATCAGTACAAAAATCCCTGGGTGAGTTGGCTGAAACATTCCAGAAGAGTATGTCTGAATTTGAGAGCAGGCTGATGAATAATAAAGCGCCAACTACTGACCTCACACTCCTGGCTAATGAGTTCTCTGTTTTCAAAGTTGTCATACATAAATCTCTCCATATCCTTCAACACCAAATAAGTATGCTGAATAAGCAAGTTGACAACATTGAGATGCGTGGGCGCCGAAAAATACTCCTCCTGCATGGCGTTTTAGAGGCGGACAAGGAAGATGCAGCAGCTTTGGTAGCAAGTACCTTAGTTGAGCGGATGAAGTTGCCTACTTTAGCAAAATCCAGTATCTCACGGTGTCATCGTATGGGCCGAGCCACGTCTGACAGGCCGCGCCCTATACTTTGTAAGTTCCAGGATGTTGAGCTTCGTGATAAGATATGGTCATCTAAGTCCTTACTAAAGAACACTGGTATCACTATATCCGAGTTCTTAACTAAGACCCGTCATGAGGCCTTTATGGAAGCTAGAAAACGTTTTGGTGTCGCTCAATGCTGGACTAGACAAGGCTATGTATACATACTCGGACCTGAGGGTGAACGACATCGTATTTCGAGTGTTGAGGACTTAGCCAAGATCCCGCAATCGAACAAGGACTCTAATAAACCAGGCCCGACGGCGTCTGCACCGCAGGATATTCCCGCTTCGCGAGTTCGACGTACAAGAAAATAGGTTAGATAGGCTTTTATTAGATTTTTTCATTAACCAGCAGTCTGTCAACTTTTTTACAAACACACACCGGTCAAAGTCCACATTCCAAGCTCAGAACAGTTCTCTGTATCCTTGTTTCATTTTAATTGTATTTTTTATCGATTCACCTTCCTTTCTGAAAATATGATTTGACGTGACGAATGTTGTTGTTTACAAATCATATTTCAGCTGTCAAACTATCAATATGACATGACAATGACACTAGCTACAAGAAGTAGAAATAGTATTATTAAACCAAAATATATTCTGTAACACGTTATGTAACTTATACGTTTTTTCCCTTATTTTAAATGGACTGTGAACTATTTATCTTTTTTTAATTCTGATTTTTTATTTTATTTTATTTTTTCTGTTTTGTGTACTTTTTATTTTATTAATTCTGTTTTGTATTTTTGACTGCAGAATTCCATTCTTTTTTTTTCTATTTGTTTAAAATAATTTGTTGTTGATAAGTTTTTTGTATTATTAGTTTTATCTCAATTTCTTCAAGGCATCTGGCGGGTGGATAGCTCATAGTTAGGCAGGAACAGGTATTATTTTCTGCCTAGCTTGATTACTTCTCATTTATCTATTATTATTTAATATAAACATACTACATAATATTTAAATAAGTACTTTTTTTGTATGAGTGAAACAGATGATGATGATGATGATGAATTTATGTCTTGTCCTTCCACTGATAAGGGTAGTTCAGATGATAGCTTTAGCAGTATTCCTTCATTGTTCGATACTTTAGAAACTACTTTTTGTTCAGCCAAAAATTATAACGTTGTACATATTAACGCACAGAGCATTCCTGCCCATTATAATGAAATGATGAGAGTGTTTACACTGAAAAATATTCACGCTATTCTAGTTTCAGAATCCTGGCTAAAGCCAAATCTTTCCTCCACCTCTTATTCATTACCGGGTTACCAGCTAATACGTAACGATCGCACTGGGTGTGGTGGTGGAGGTGTAGCTATATATCTTCGCTCTCACATTCCTTTTTCTATAATCAGCGTGTCTACTCAGCCACCCCCATCTTCAGCTGGTGAGCACCTATTTCTTCAAATATCAGTTGCGCATCGTAAAATTTTGCTAGGCGTCTACTATTCTGCATCGCTACGAGTAAACTACTTCTCCTCTCTTGAAACTCACCTTGAAAACCTTATCCCTCTTCATGATCACACCATCTTAATGGGTGACTTCAACACCGACTTGTGTAAAAATGATGTGCGGTCATCTACTCTTCAGAATATTGCTTCAGCTAATCACTTGACTATTCTTCCTTTAACTCCGACTCATCATTTTCCACACTGTCAACCTTCCATTCTTGATTTAATTCTTATTTCTTCTATGTCTCATGTATTTAATCACGGTCAGTGTACGGCGGTGGAGTTTTCCTATCACGACCTTCTATATCTGTCCTACAAGATTCGTCCGCCGAAAGCTATAATAAAGATAAATATGCTGAAGCTAGAAATCACTGCAACAGGATTTGTAGGGATAAGCAACGCCGATACATTCACGATTATGTCTCGAACAAGGATACAGGAAGGGTATGGAAGTTTTTGCGAACGCTTGGAGTTGGTAAGTCGAATCAAGTTGCGCCAAAGGATCTTGACATTGAAGCACTTAACGCTCATTTTTCTGCTTCTATGATCTTTGACGCTTCTACCAAACAACAGACCTTAAACAACCTCTCAAATCTTTCTACCCCTAACTATGCCTCCTTCTCTTTCAGCCAATTCACTGTTGATGATGTTAAGCGCAGTATCATATCTATTTCTTCTGACGCGGCAGGTAGTGACTCAATCAGTAAGCGGATGATCACACTCATTGTGGATGAAGTTCTACCTGTACTTACATACATTTTTAATTTCTCCATAACCAACGAAACTTTTCCAAGTGAATGGAAAGAGGCTCAAATTACGCCGATACCTAAAAAGCCAAATCCTACTTCTTTCTCTGAATTTCGACCTATCTCTATTCTTCCTTTCCTTTCAAAAGTTTTAGAACGTCTTGTACACTATCAGTTAAATCAATTTCTATCTTTCAACAACCTTCTGAATCCATATCAATCCGGGTTTCGCACTGGTCATAGCACTGTCACAGCTTTAGTACACATCACCGATGATATCCGGCTTGGTATGGATGAGGGACTTGTTACAATTCTTTCGCTGCTCGATTTCAGCAACGCATTTAACAATGTTGATTTCGATATTCTTCTCGCTCTTCTCCGCTCCCTTAACATTTCATCAACAGTGATTGGTTGGTTTTCTAGTTACCTCTTTGGGCGCCGACAGCGAATTCGAATTGATGATAATTTTTCATCGTGGTGTCCAATCAATGCCGGTGTGCCGCAAGGCGGAGTTTTATCTCCACTCCTCTTTGCAATATTCATAAATACCATCTCCAGGCAGCTCTCTTCTCCCTACCACCTGTATGCTGATGATTTGCAAATCTACTCGCAAGCTCCCGTTGAATGGTTAAGTGAAGCTATTGTTGAGGTGAATGACAATCTTGAAGCCATAAATAGTTGGAGCAAATCATTTGGGCTGAAAGTAAATCCCAATAAAACCCAGGTAGTTATTATAGGAAGCTCTAGGATGATTGCCCGAATCAATTTTTTAGATTTACCTAAAGTTACTTTTAATGGCATTGTCATAGAAATTAGTCAATCGGTAAAAAACCTGGGTATTATCATTGATAGGCAGCTCACATGGGGTCCTCAGTTAGCAGCAGTAAGTAGGAAGGTGTTTGGAACAGGTGCTTCCTTAAAAAGACTGCGGAATTTCCTCCCTACCTCAACTAAGATTGCTCTAGCTCAAGCGCTCCTACTCCCCATACTAGATTACGCAGATGTATGTTACCTTGATATTACCGAAGATCAACTTAACAAGCTGGAACGGCTTCAAAACTTCGCTATCAGGTTCATATTTGGTCTTCGTAAATATGACCATGTTTCCGATTTTCGGAAAAAACTCAACTGGCTCCCTATACGTCTGCGACGTAGTGCTCATATTCTCAATCTTCTTTATTCTGTCCTTTTTCTATCCTTTTCGCCTCCTTATCTTAAAAGCCGATTTCAGTTCCTTCACCAGTCTCACCCACTATCTCTCCGTTCCACTGATACTCTTCTACTCAAAATTCCCAACCACTCCACACAATTTTATGGTGACTCTTTCTCTGTGAGGGCAGCTTGTCTATGGAATGCTCTTCCTGTCTCCATTAGAAAAGCAAAATCCTTAAATATCTTTAAAGGCATGGTTCATCAACACTATCTTCTCATGTAGTGATATATTAATAATACATTTATCGTTTATTATACGTATTTATTTTCTCCTGTTTTTTTTATTTAATATATGTATTTAAAATTTATTTTTATATTTTTTTCATATTATTTATGTATATGCTATGATCTTTGTGCACCGTCTTTCGTGTTCCTAACATATCCTATCCATCCAAAGGTTGCCTGGAAGAGATCGCTTTAAGCGATAAGGCCGCCGATTGTACAACGTATGTGGCTATTGATTGTTATTTTTAAGTTAGTCTGTAAGTATTGGTGTGAAATAAAGATATTATCTATCTATCTATCTATCAAGTATAGCATTTCTCAATTCAAAGTGTTCTAATCGAAGAACAAAAATCAGATCCATACACTAATTATTAAATCCTAACTACTATATAAGTAAGTCGTTTTAAAAGTTTTTAATTTTACTAAAATAACGTACCAGTTTTACTTAAATTCATCGGCATACTCCCACCATACGATTCAGGTATTCTGAAAAAAATATACTCATCAAATAATTGAAAAACTCTGCAAATATTTAATATTCAAGTGATAATATTTGAAAAATGGTTTTCTTACCTTGATGGGCTGCTGCACCTGGATTGCGGTCTTATTAAATTACCGATCGGGTCTGCTTGTCCTTAAAAAATAAAACGTTTAAATGAACTTACTAACAATTATTTTGTAATTTTATTTACAGTAATCATCTGACCGGCAGGTCTTGTATGATAACAAAAAAAAACTTACGAAGGGCACCCGTCGTCCAGTCGCAAATCACGCTTAAATTGGGCCGCCTGAAATTAAAAAGATTCAATTTCAGATTTTATCGCCGAACTTAATTATTTTATTACAACTATTTATCTATCTATTCTAAATAAATAAAAATTAATTGTTGTTCGTTAGTCTGATTAAAACTTGAGAACGGCTGGGCCGATTGAGCTGATTTTGGTTTTAAAATGTTGGTCGTAGTCCAGGGTAGGTCTAAACGGTGAGCAAATAAGGAAAAATTGCCGGGAACTTTTTTAACCCGTGCGACGCCGGGGCGGGCCGCTAGTAATGAATATATTTACAATACACTGTAATATATTCATAACACATTATAAATATTAGTTTAGTATGTATTATTATAATAATTATGAAATATTTACTAATATATATATACACTTTCATAAAAGGTAAAAGAACTTACTCTGTTTGTGGGGACTGCGGATTTGGTGGTGCTGGCACCAAAGAAATTGAGGTCCGTGCTTTAAAAAAATACAACGTTTAAATGAACTTACTAATAATTATTTTGTAATTTTATTTACAGTAATCATCTGACCGGCAAATCTTGTACGATAACAAAAAAATACTTAGAGAAAATGAGGTCCCTGCTTTAAAAAATACAACGTTTAAATGAACTTACTAATAATTATTTTGTAATTTTATTTACAGTAATCATCTGACCGGCAGATCTTGTATGATAACAAAAAACAACTTACGAAGGGCACCCGTCGTCCAGTCGCAAACCACGCTTAAATTGGGCCGCCTGAAATAAAAGATTCCATTTCAGATTTTTTTTCGCCGAAGTTAATTATTTTATTACAACTATTTATTTATATTAAATATATTTACAATACACTGTAATATATTCATAATACATTATAAATATTAGTTTAGTATGTATTATTATAATAATTATGTAATATTTACCAATTTATATATATACAGGGTCATTTTTAAAAGACCAGCAACCTTCGGTGAGCCTTTATATCACATCATCAGGAATAACGTTTGTTCTACGACTTTTGAAATAACTCAATAGGTACATTATTAGAAATTGTTAAAGATTCTATTCCAGTGTGGTGACTTTTGTAGATCTATGTTTCATCACGTGCCCACGATTGCGCGCGCAAGTGCTGGCGATAATAATAAGCAACGCATTTCATTTCACTAAATCCACAATCCCTTCATACTTGACCATTGACCAGGCTTAGGACTGGCTACATTAAACAGTTTAAAAACAAATAAGTAGATAGGCCTATCTATGCAAATCTGGTAGTTAGGTATTATGTTTAACGTAATCATTTATACCATTTACAGTTTAATTAAGTAATATCAATTTGTAACAAGATAGTTTTTATTCACTTTCCACTGTTTAATGTAGGCGTATTTAAAAAGTGGAATCAGCGTATTTACTATAACTAAATGATTAGCAATTAAAATAATATTTACAAATTAGAATTACCTCGCAGGTTCAAATCAGGTGGCGGTGAGTATCGCGCACATAGCGTTCAAAATAATCACCTTCACAACCAACACAAAGCCCACACCTAAAAATCAGCTGTTCGTTTACATTACACGATCTAATGTGATTTCACCACCACTGTACACCATTGTTTTTATGTGTCCCCATAAATAAAATCTTATTCCATATTGGCGGCAGGCTTCCGACACATTGTCATCACACCTAGCCAGCATCCTCACTATTTCCATGTACTCGATATTGGAGTTCCGATACGCCATGGTAATTAGTAGGTACAATCCGTACGAAACATCGATAATAAGACGATCACAAGGACACATGTGCCGCGCGCGCATCCGTCTTGACGACTGACTGGTGACTGAGCGAGCGGCCGGCGCGGCGGGCGGCTAGCTCAAAGGGCGCGGGCTTTGCGGCGCGGCGGCTGCGTTTGAGCGGCAAACTCAAAGACGCGGCTAGCTCAAAGGCGCCGCGTGCCGCCCAAAGGTGTGCAAAGAGTTAAAAACGTGGAAGCGCCTATTTCAATTAATATTTATTTTAGTATGGAAATAAAAAGTTGCTAAATTTTAGAAGTCGTAGAACAAAAGTTGTTCCTGATGATGATAGGTACCTGGTCACAGAAGGTTGCTGGTCCTTTAAAAATGACCTTGTATACATCCATAAAAGGTAAAGGAACTTACTCTGTTTGTGGGGACTGCGGATTTGGTGGTGCTGGCACCGAAGAAAATGAGGTCCCTGCTTTGTCTTTCTTTACAATGGGCCGTCTGTAAATAACAACACTGCATTTTAATTTTTGTTCATTTCCATACTTAACAATACACTACAATATATTCACAATACATTATTAAATATTTAATTAATACTTAATATCAGTATATTTTTCAATTAACATGTGTATATAGTATATTATTTACATAATGTAATAGATAACAGGTGAAAGAACTTACTGTATCTGCCAAGGTTGCGGCTTTGGTGGCGGTGGCACAGAAAAAGTCATTCCGCGGGAAAATCCATTATAACGCGGGTAACACCGCGGGGCACAGCTAGTATGAAATAAATATTTACCGTGGGCGTTTGCGTGGAGGAGCATCTGGCAGAAGGATGCGCTCTGCTTGCTTCGCCAGTTTTCGGGCTTGGTATTCTGCCCTGACTGATGCGGGCATTTTTGTCAAGGCCCGCTTTGTGTCAACAACGCCTTGACGGACCAGCTTAAGTTCCCTAAAACATATTATTTTATGAATATTAATAAAATCAGGCAATGCGTATTAATAAAAAAAATTATCAATCATTATGCTTCAGCAGTTGATGCATGCACGCCTCCTCGCCCCAGCTCTATCCCTCGTGCTTCACCAAGTCCTCGTTCGCCTCCAAGCGCTCGTCCTATACCAAGCCCTCGATCGCCCCTAAGCCCTCGGTCGCGGCTTTGGCTTGGGCCTCGCCCACTGCCTCGGCCTCGCCCTCGCGCTCCACCGATTCCATTGCTAGTTGCGTTTTCCATCATAAAAAACACTAAGTATTATAAGTAATTTATAAAAAAATATGGCTAAAAATAATATAAAATGTCGTGAAAGATAGAAAAAGAATAGAATGGAAAACACTTTATTGTACACCACACAAATTAATAATAAACTTTACAAAAACCTTAACTAATTAAAAATAGGGTACAAAGGGCGGCCTTATCGCTATGAGCGATCTCTTCCAGGCAACCTTGGGATGGACAGGAAATAAAAGGGACGAAAAGACAGTGGCGTAAAACAAATATAATAAAAATACATAAAAGTACTCATATAATAAACCTAAATATTATACGAAATTACAAAAACATTTAAATGTTATACATTATATATTTAAATAAATAAATAAAGCGAGATAGGTTTATATGTAAAGTAGAATAAAGAAAACTAGTGTGTTAAGGAAGACCAATAATGAACAAAAATCTTATTGGAGTTTACTCCTTAAATGCGTTCATTTACCCTTTTTTTCTATTCGATATATATCATAATTATCGTTCGTAAGGAGTAAACTCCAATCGTGCGTCGTAGCTGACACACACACACTTTTTTTTGGTAATCTCTTGCTTAGACGAAGAGTTTAATTGATGATGAGTTATGACATCAATTCTACGATATTGGTGCTAAAATATTTTGTATCTTTTGTATCGCTTTTCATTGACAAGAAAGCGGAAGACCCCCAAAATATAATGTCCGCCATTTGTAATAAGTCCGCCAAGGTCATTTTGCAGGCTAATAATCCCCTTTGTTATATTATACGGGGTGTTTGGCACATGGACCGACATCATTTTTTGGGAGGTGGGGGGGGGGGGGGGGGGAGGGGGGTTATGCGCTAGTTTTCCCCGGTAGACCCTATGTATTAAGTGTCACGGTAGTCTAGATATGTTATTTTTTTGTTTTTTTTTTTAAAATACCCGAATCTTACCTTTAAATCGACATAACTTTTTAGTTTGTTGTTGTATGTAATACCACAAAATAAATTATGCTTGTATTTTGCGATGTATTAAGATACAAGATACAAAATCATTTATTTCCATAGTTTGGTTTTACAAAACTTAGACACTTATTCTCATTCTATATAAATTAATATAAGATGAGGCCGCCCATTGTACATTTTGTTTCCTACGTGTCGTTGTATTTTGTTTCCCTGTGTGTGCAATAAAGTGTTTTGTATTGTATTAATACTTGTTACAATTCATGTCAACAAAAAAAATTATGAGCTTTCTAAGTGGTAAATCTGTGTAAGTGTTATGAAAAGTGACTACATACTTCTAAATTCAGTATAAAAAAAAGTCAAAGTCATTTAGAATGCAGCTTTCTTTTAAAAAGTTCTTTAGTTAATACCCTTTTCAACGATATGCTACATGACAGAAATTATTCATCAGGGGACGACATAAGAGATACTTCGTTGCCTAGGGTTTTTGTTGTTCATTGTTGTTTTCGTTGTTAACTCGACTCCCATTGTTTAATGGTTGAAAATCTTATCGAATCAAAAATGTCCAACAAAACATACGGACAAATTACATCTCTAGACTACTGTGACACTTAGGACATAGGGTCTACCGGGGAAAACTAGCGCATGACACCCCCCCCCCCCCCTCAAAATCATGTCGGTCCATGTGCCAAACACCCTGTATTTCGAGCTAAATCAGAGGTTCACCTATGCATTATAACTCCGTGTTCAACACTTCCCATCACTATGGAAAGTATCACAAATACTCATGATACACAAGGAGGGCAAGGCGCCGAACGAAGCTAGCTCATATACACCTCTATGCTTATTACCGGTCTTATCTAAACTATTTGAAAGAATACTCCTAAAAATTATGGTACCAGTAATTGCTAAGTACAATGCTATTCCTGATCATCAGTTTGGCTTTCGACAAAGACACAGTACAATCGAACAAACACATAGAGTCTATGATGCTATTAGATGTGCGCTGGAAGAAAATAAATATTGCTCAGCTGCATTCCTAGATATAAAACAAGCTTTTGACAAAGTCTGGCACAAGGGACTCCCATTCAAAATAAAAACGTCTCTACCCCACACTTTCTACAGCCTATTGGAATCATACTTAAAGAACCGCATTTTCCAAGTTAAAGTGGGGGGGGGTGATACATCAAGCTTCCATGACATATATGCTGGCGTACCACAAAAGTCAGTACTTGGGCCGGTGCTATATACAATTTTCACAGCCGATCTTCCAATAGTCTACAATGTATTATATGGACATATGGAATGGAACTATGGGAGACAGCTTCTAATTCAAAAATCAACATAATACAGCGATTTCAGAATGGGCTACTGAGGAACATTTCAAAGGCCCCCATGGTTTACCAAAAACATAGAACTACATAAAATTCTATAGATGAATACTGTAACTGAAGATATTACAACTATTTATTTATATTGAATATATTAACAATACACTGTAATATATTCATAACACATTATACATATTAGTTAAGTATGTATTATTATAATAATTTTGTAATATTAGGTCCTTACATATGAAATTGGCGTTTTGTATGGGAGGAACAAAAAGTCGAATATTTTTTAATATAATTATATTTAATTAATCAAAGTATGAACCATTATTTTCTATGCACTTTTGCCATCTTATAGGTAGTTCATTGATCCCTTTACTAAAAAAACCAGTCGGACGGGAATCAATAAAATCTTTGAAGGCGATTTGGACTGCCCCATCGGAGTTGAATTTTTTCCCTTGCAAGAAGTTATCCAAATTTCGAAAAAAATGGTAATCTGTTGGAGCAAGGTCCGGGGAGTACGGAGGATGTCTTAGACTTTCCAATTGAAGCTCTTCTAATTTAGTAGCCGTCTGTTGCGCAGCGTGGAGCGATTGACCAGCCTAGGTTGTTTAGCCGCTAGCTTTTCCATCATGGTTTGCAATTGCTGACAATAGACATCAGCCGTAATAGTCTGGCCAGATTTGAGAAAACTGTAATGAACAATACCGGCACTAGTCCACCAAACGCTTACAAGTAACTTTTTTGGGGTTAATTTTCGCTTGGGGCAGGATTTGGCTGGCTGGCCAGGATCCAACCATTGCGCTGAGCGCTTCCGATTATCGTAAAGAACCCATTTTTCATCACAGGTAATGATTCGGTTTAAAATACCTTCATTATTGTGCCGGTTTAGTAATGTAACGCAGCAGTCGACGCGCGTTTGCCGGTTTGCTTCAGTCAATTCGTGAGGTACCCACCTTTCAAGCTTTTTAATCTTCCCAATTTGCTTCAAGTGAATTAAAACAGTTTTATCACTAACACCGCAGCCTGCAGCTAACTCGGACGTGGTTTGCGATGGATCCGCTTCCACAATAGCATTCAACTCTTCATTATCAACTTGAGTCTCAGGCCGTCCACGGGGCTTGTTCTGCAAGTCGAAATTTCCAGAACGAAAACGTTGGAACCAAAAACGAACTGTGTTTTCTTTTGCAACACGACCGCCATACACATCATTCACCCTTCGAGTTGTTTCCGCAGCACTAGTGCCACGGCGGAACTCGTACTCGTAAATAATGCGATATTTTAAGTTTTCCATTTTGTAAAATGAGTGACGCAAACAGAAAAAAACAGAAGAAAAAAAACAAATGAATGACGATCATCGAAGCACAAATACATGAGTCTATAGCTGTACAAATTTGAATTTGGAATTCCTTACCAAAGATGAGAAATTTGTGATTAAAGTGGCCAGTACGAAAAACGCCAATTTCATATGTAAGGACCTAATATTTATATATATACATTCATAAAAGGTAAAATAACTTACTCTGTTTGTGGGGACTGCGGATTTGGTGGTGCTGGCACCGAAGAAAATGAGGTCCCTGCTTTGTCTTCCTTTACAATGGGCCGTCTGTAAATAACAACACTGCATTTTAGTTTTTGTTCATTTCCATACTTTACAATACACTACAATATATTCACAATACATTATTAAATATTTATTGTATACTTAATGTCATTATATTTTTCAATTAACATGTGTATATAGTATATTATTTCAATAATGTAATAAATAACAGGTGAGAGAACTTACTGTATCTGCCAAGGTTGCGGCTTTGGTGGCGGTGGCACAGCTGGTGTCCCTTCACTCAACCGGCATGAAGCCCGAACTGGTGAACTGTTCCTATTGTTCAAAATTTAATGTTAAGACTTAAGATAAATTTTCTAACAAGCGGAAATATAATAATAATTATTTGCTTCCTATATCCTATAATTATATTTATAATTATAAATGTGAATGAAGTTTGTTTGTTACGCTTTCACGCGAAAACTACTGAACCGATTTAAATAAAATTTGGTACACAGAATCTCTAGAGCCTGAAAAATAACATAGGCTACTTTTTACCGCGGGAAAAAGTCATTCCGCGGGAAAATCCATTATAACGCGGGTAACACCGCGGGGCACAGCTAGTATGAAATAAATATTTACCGTGGGCGTTTGCGTGGAGAAGCGTCTGGCAGAAGGATGCGCTCCGCTTGCTTCGCCAGTTTTCGGGCTTGGTATTCTTCCCTGGCAGAAAGCGGGCCAAAGGCCCGCTTTGTGTCAACAACGCCTTGACGGACCAGCTTAAGTTCCCTAAAACATATTAATTTATGAATATTCATGAAATCAGGCAATGCGTATTAATAAAAAAAAATATCAATCATTATGCTTCAGCAGTTGATGCATGCACGCCTCCTCGCCCCCGCTCTATCCTTCGTGCTTCACCAAGTCCTCGTTCGCCTCCAAGCCCTCGTCCTATACCAAGCCCTCGATCGCCCCTAAGCCCTCGGTCGTGGCTTTGGCTTGGGCCTCGCCCACTGCCTCGGCCTCGCCCTCGCGCTCCACCGATTCCACTGCTAGTTGCGTTTTCCATCATAAAATACACTAAGTATTATAATTTATAATAATAAGAATATGTCTAAAATAATATAAAATGTCGTGAAAGATAGAAATAGAATAGAATGGAAAACACTTTATTGTACACCACGCAAATTAATAATAAACTTTACAAAAACCTTAACTAATTAAAAATAGGGTACAAAGGGCGGCCTTATGGCTATGAGCTATCTCTTCCAGGCAACCTTGGGATGGACAGGAAATAAAAGGGACGAAAAGACAGTGGCTTAAAACAAATATAATAAAAATAAAATTACATTATAGTACTCATATAATAAACCTAAATATTATACGAAATAACAAAAATATTTAAGTAAAATTAATAAATAAAGCGAGATATATATGTAAAGTAGAATAAGGAAAACTAGTGTGTTAAGGAAGACAAATAATGAGCAAAATTCTTATTGGAGTTTACTCCTTAAGAAACGATTTGAGTTATAAGGCCCGGTACGGAAATTTTATGAGGAGTAAAATCAAGTGTAACACGAAAAGTTGAGGCGTTACGTAGAAAGAGACAAACATATATCTGTAGGATTGAACGTGTAAAAGAATGAGATGGAATACATTACACAGCGTATCTCATTCTCGGGGTCTACTCTTTGCGCGATACTTCGTAGTCTTACTGTATTTTATTTATATTATTTTGTAACATACTTTATGTAATACGCTTTATTAAAGTTATATAAATAATCCGAATAACTACAGATATATGTTTGTTTCTCTTATAATTTTAGCAGATGCGTTCATTTACCCTTTTTTCTATTCGATAAATATGTATATCATAATTATCGTTCGTGAAGAGTAAACTCCAATCGTGCGTCGTAGCTGACACACACACACTTTTATTTTTAAAAACAGGAAGAGATTTAGTTTGATGCATTTCTAATGGAAGAGCATTCCACAGTTTAATGGCATGGACAGTGAACGACTTTTCAACGAATGTAGTTGTGTGGGAAGGAATTTTAAGAAGAAGAGTATTTGATGACCGAAGAGATAGAACATGAGAGTCTGAAAGAAACTGAAATTGAAGTTTGAGATACTGTGCAGAGAAATATATAATAATAAAATAAAATACATAGAAATAAATACGACCATGACTGTATCTCTGCGAACCGAGGTCATTGAACTTATCATTCATCACAAAAAAAAAAAATGCGAAAAAATCTAAATTTATAATTTAAAAAAATAACCCCGATTCCAATGCCTTTATTTCCTTATAAGTAAAACACCATAATATTTAGTAGTTAGGGCACGCGATACTCTTTCATTTGATACCCCACTCAAGTATATTTGCAAGGTTTGGTTTTCCTTCCCTACTCTCACCCCCATAACTTTTGAACGACTCAACCGATTTTCATGAAACATGTCTAAGAACACCCGGGCCAAACTCACCTTTCATACAAAAAAAACTAAATTGAAATCTCTCCATCGGATCGGGAGCTATGATGCCACAGACAGACAGACACACACACAGACAGACACGTCAAACTTATAAAACCCCTCTTTTTTGGTCGGGGGTTAAAAAAGAATTTACGAACCTATACAGACATTTTCGTCTGCATCATATTACTACATTGCAATCCAATAAATCGATGACGTAAAATTAAAAGTAACTAAAAGATTCAAATCAAAACTTTAAATCGTCATAACTTTTTAGTTTGTTGTTGTAATACCACAAAATAAATTATGCTTGTATTTTGCGATGTATTCACATTCTATATAAATTAATACTTGTTACAATTCATATCAACAAAAAAAATATGAGCTTTCTAAGTGGTAAATCTGTGTAGATGTTATGAAAAGTGACTTCTTCTAAATTCAGTATAAAAAAAGTCAAAGTCATTTGGAATGTAGCTTTCTTTTAAAAAGTTCTTTAGTTAATACCCTTTCCAACGATATGCTACATGACAGAAATAATTCATCAAGGGACAACATAAGAGATACTTCGTTGCCTAGGGTTTTTTTTGTTCGTTGTTGTTTTCGTTGTTAACTCGACTCCCATTGTTTTATGGTTGAAAATCTTATCGAATCAAAAATTTCCAACAAAACAAACGGACATTGGCTGTTGACGGCCATATAGCCAGTCACGGACGCCGTCTAATAAAAGAAGAAGAAGAACAAGTAATAATTTATTGTCCATGTGCCAAACACCCTGTATTTCGAGCTTAATCAGAGGTTCACCTATGCATTATTACTCCGTGTTCAACACTTCCCATCGCTATGGAAAGTATCACAAATACTCATGATACACAAGGAGGGCAAGGCGCCAAACGAGGCTAGACCATATAGACCTATAAGCTTATTACCGGTTTTATCTAACTAAACTATTTGAAAGAATACTCCTAAAAATGATGGTACCAGTAATTGCTAAGTACAATGCTATTCCTGATCATCAGTTTGGCTTTCGACAAAGACAGTACAATCGAACAAACACATAAAGTCTATGATGCTATTAGATGTGCGCTGGAAGAAAATAAATATTGCTCAGATGCATTCCTAGATATAAAACAAGCTTTTGACAAAGTCTGGCACAAGGGACTCCCATGCAAAATAAAAACGTCTCTACCTCACACTTTCTACAGCCTATTGAATTCATACTTACAGAACCATTTTCCAAGTTAAAGTGGGGGGTGATACATCAAGCTTCAATGACATAAATGCTGGCGTACCACAAGGGTCAGTTCTTGGGCCGGTGCTTTAAACAATTTTCACAGCCGATCTTCCAATAGTCTACAATGTAACAACTGCAACTTACGGCGATGACACAGCAATATTGGCAACACACAAGAACCCATCCTATGCATCAGAAATGCTACAAAACAGCTTAAACCAATCTGATGCATGGCTCCGAAAGTGGCGAATCGAAGCCAGTGCTACCAAGTCAGTACAAGTTACTTTTACTTTGAATACCCTGGGAAATCATCCACTTCCATGAAGCGACACTGTGAAATACCTGGGCATACACTTGGATAGACGCCTAACATGGAAAAACCATCTACAAAAAAAATTAGAACAACTGAACATATGATGTAGAGAACTGTACAGGCTCCTAGACAGAAGTTCAAAACTATCAATAAATAACAAGTTGCTAGTAAATATATAAAGTTGCCATAAAGCCAATATGGACATATGGAATGGAACTATGGGGGACAGCTTCTAATTCAAACATCAACATAATACAGCGATTTCAGAATGGGCTACTGAGGAACATTTCAAAGGCCCCCATGGTTTACCAAAAACATAGAACTACATAAAATCCTAAAGATGAAAACTGTAACTGAAGAAATTACAACTATTTATTTATATTGAATATATTAACAATACACTGTAATATATTCATAACACATTATACATATTAGTTTAGTATGTATTATTTTAATAATTATGTAATATTTACCAATTTATATAATATACATTCATAAAAGGTAAAAGAACTTACTCTGTTTGTGGGGACTGCGGATTTGGTGGTGCTGGCACCGAAGAAAATGAGGTCCCTGCTTTGTCTTCCTTTACAATGGGCCGTCTGTAAATAACAACACTGCATTTTAGTTTTTGTTCATTTCCATACTTTACAATACACTACAATATATTCACAATACATTATTAAATATTTATTTAATACTTAATATCATTATATTTTTCAATTTACATGTGTATATAGTATATTATTTCAATAATGTAATAGACAACAGGTGAGAGAACTTACTGTATCTGCCAAGGTTGCGGCTTTGGTGGCGGTGGCACAGCTGGTGTCCCTTCACTCAACCTGCATGAAGCCCGAACTGGTGAACTGTTCCTATTGTTCAAAATTTAATGTTAAGACTTGATAAATTTACTAACAAGCGGAAATATAATAATAATTATGTGCTTATGAAATAAATATTTACCGTGGGTGTTTGCGTGGAGGAGCATCTGGCAGAAGGATGCGCTCTGCTTGCTTCGCCAGTTTTCGGGCTTGGTATTCTGCCCTGACTGATGCGGGCATTGTTGTCAAGGCCCGCTTTGTGTCAACAACGCCTTGACGGACCAGCTTAAGTTCCCTAAAACATATTATTTTATGAATATCAATGAAATCAGGCAATGCGTATTAATAAAAAAATATATCTATCATTATGTTCCAGCAGTTGATGCATGCACGCCTCCTCGCCCTCGCTCTATCCCTCGTGCTTCACCAAGTCCTCGTTCGCCTCCAAGCCCTCGTCCTATACCAAGCCCTCGATCGCCCCTAAGCCCTCGGTCGCGGCTTTGGCTTGGGCCTCGCCTACTGCCTCGACCTCGCCCTCGCGCTCCACCGATTCCACTGCTAGTTGCGTTTTCCATCATAAATACACTAAGTATTATAATTTATAATAAAAAGAATATGGCTAAAAATAATATAAAATGTCGTGAAAGATAGAAATACAATAGAATAGAAAACACTTTATGGTTTATAATAAACTTTACAAATCCTTAACTAATTAAAAAAAGGGTACAAAGGGCGGCCTTATCGCTATGAGCGATCTCTTCCAGGCAACCTTGGGATGGACAGGAAATAAAAGGGACGAAAAGACAGTGGCGTAAAACAAATATAATAAAAATAAAATTACATATAGTACTCATGTAATAAACCTAAATATTATACGAAATAACAAAAATATTTAAGTAAAATAAATAAATAAAGCGAGATATATATGTAAAGTAGAATAAGCAAAACTAGTGTGTTAATGAAGACAAATAATGAGCAAATATCTTATTGGAGTTTACTCCTTAAGAAACGATTTGAGTTATAAGGCCCGGTACGGAAATTTTATGAGGAGTAAAATCAAGTGTAACACGAAAGTTGAGGCGTTACGTAGAAAGAGACAAACATATATATCTGTAGGATTGAACGTGTAAAAGAATGAGATGGAATACATTACACAGCGTATCTCATTCTCGGGGTCTACTCTTTGCGCGATACTTCGTAGTCTCACTGTATTTTATTTATATTATTTTGTAACATACTTTATGTAATACGCTTTATTAAAGTAATATAAATAATCCGAATAATTACAGATATATGTTTGTTTCTCTTATAATTTTAGCAGATGCGTTCATTTACCCTTTTTTTCTAGTCGATATATGTATATTATCGTTCGTAAGGAGTAAACTCCAATCGTGCGTCGTAGCTGACACACACACACTTTTTTTTTTTAAAACAGGAAGAGATTTAGTTTGATGCATTTCTAATGGAAGAGCATTCCACAGTTTAATGGCATGGACAGTAAACGAATTTTCAAAGAATGTAGTTGTGTGAGAAGGAATTTTAAGGAGAAGAGTATTTGATAACCGAAGAGATAGAACATGAGAGTCTGAAAGAAACTGAAATTGAAGTTTGAGATACTGTGGAGAGAAATATATAATAATAAAATAAAATACATAGAAATAAATACGACCATGACTGTATCTCTGCGAACCGAGGTCATTGAACTTATCATTCATCACAAAAAAAAAATGCGAAAAAATCTAAATTTATAATTTAAAAAAATAACCCCGATTCCAATGCCTTTATTTCCTTATAAGTAAAACACCATAATATTTAGTAGTTAGGGCACGCGATACTCTTTCATTTGATACCCCACTCAAGTATATTTGCAAGGTTTGGTTTTCCTTCCCTACTCTCACCCCCATAACTTTTGAACGACTCAACCGATTTTCATGAAACATGTCTAAGAACACCCGGGCCAAACTCACCTTTCATACAAAAAAAACTAAATTGAAATCTCTCCATCGGATCGGGAGCTATGATGCCACAGACAGACAGACACACACACAGACAGACACGTCAAACTTATAAAACCCCTCTTTTTTGGTCGGGGGTTAAAAAAGAATTTACGAACCTATACAGACATTTTCGTCTGCATCATATTACTACATTGCAATCCAATAAATCGATGACGTAAAATTAAAAGTAACTAAAAGATTCAAATCAAAACTTTAAATCGTCATAACTTTTTAGTTTGTTGTTGTAATACCACAAAATAAATTATGCTTGTATTTTGCGATGTATTCACATTCTATATAAATTAATACTTGTTACAATTCATATCAACAAAAAAAATATGAGCTTTCTAAGTGGTAAATCTGTGTAGATGTTATGAAAAGTGACTTCTTCTAAATTCAGTATAAAAAAAGTCAAAATCATTTGGAATGTAGCTTTCTTTTAAAAAGTTCTTTAGTTAATACCCTTTCCAACGATATGCTACATGACAGAAATAATTCATCAAGGGACAACATAAGAGATACTTCGTTGCCTAGGGTTTTTTTTGTTCGTTGTTGTTTTCGTTGTTAACTCGACTCCCATTGTTTTATGGTTGAAAATCTTATCGAATCAAAAATGTCCAACAAAACAAACGGACATTGGCTGTTGACGGCCATATAGCCAGTCACGGACGCCGTCTAATAAAAGAAGAAGAAGAACAAGTAATAATTTATTGTCCATGTGCCAAACACCCTGTATTTCGAGCTTAATCAGAGGTTCACCTATGCATTATTACTCCGTGTTCAACACTTCCCATCGCTATGGAAAGTATCACAAATACTCATGATACACAAGGAGGGCAAGGCGCCAAACGAGGCTAGACCATATAGACCTATAAGCTTATTACCGGTTTTATCTAACTAAACTATTTGAAAGAATACTCCTAAAAATGATGGTACCAGTAATTGCTAAGTACAATGCTATTCCTGATCATCAGTTTGGCTTTCGACAAAGACAGTACAATCGAACAAACACATAAAGTCTATGATGCTATTAGATGTGCGCTGGAAGAAAATAAATATTGCTCAGATGCATTCCTAGATATAAAACAAGCTTTTGACAAAGTCTGGCACAAGGGACTCCCATGCAAAATAAAAACGTCTCTACCTCACACTTTCTACAGCCTATTGAATTCATACTTACAGAACCATTTTCCAAGTTAAAGTGGGGGGTGATACATCAAGCTTCAATGACATAAATGCTGGCGTACCACAAGGGTCAGTTCTTGGGCCGGTGCTTTAAACAATTTTCACAGCCGATCTTCCAATAGTCTACAATGTAACAACTGCAACTTACGGCGATGACACAGCAATATTGGCAACACACAAGAACCCATCCTATGCATCAGAAATGCTACAAAACAGCTTAAACCAATCTGATGCATGGCTCCGAAAGTGGCGAATCGAAGCCAGTGCTACCAAGTCAGTACAAGTTACTTTTACTTTGAATACCCTGGGAAATCATCCACTTCCATGAAGCGACACTGTGAAATACCTGGGCATACACTTGGATAGACGCCTAACATGGAAAAACCATCTACAAAAAAAATTAGAACAACTGAACATATGATGTAGAGAACTGTACAGGCTCCTAGACAGAAGTTCAAAACTATCAATAAATAACAAGTTGCTAGTAAATATATAAAGTTGCCATAAAGCCAATATGGACATATGGAATGGAACTATGGGGGACAGCTTCTAATTCAAACATCAACATAATACAGCGATTTCAGAATGGGCTACTGAGGAACATTTCAAAGGCCCCCATGGTTTACCAAAAACATAGAACTACATAAAATCCTAAAGATGAAAACTGTAACTGAAGAAATTACAACTATTTATTTATATTGAATATATTAACAATACACTGTAATATATTCATAACACATTTTACATATTAGTTTAGTATGTATTATTTTAATAATTATGTAATATTTACCAATTTATATAATATACATTCATAAAAGGTAAAAGAACTTACTCTGTTTGTGGGGACTGCGGATTTGGTGGTGCTGGCACCGAAGAAAATGAGGTCCCTGCTTTGTCTTCCTTTACAATGGGCCGTCTGTAAATAACAACACTGCATTTTAGTTTTTGTTCATTTCCATACTTTACAATACACTACAATATATTCACAATACATTATTAAATATTTATTTAATACTTAATATCATTATATTTTTCAATTTACATGTGTATATAGTATATTATTTCAATAATGTAATAGACAACAGGTGAGAGAACTTACTGTATCTGCCAAGGTTGCGGCTTTGGTGGCGGTGGCACAGCTGGTGTCCCTTCACTCAACCGGCATGAAGCCCGAACTGGTGAACTGTTCCTATTGTTCAAAATTTAATGTTAAGACTTGATAAATTTACTAACAAGCGGAAATATAATAATAATTATGTGCTTATGAAATAAATATTTACCGTGGGTGTTTGCGTGGAGGAGCATCTGGCAGAAGGATGCGCTCTGCTTGCTTCGCCAGTTTTCGGGCTTGGTATTCTGCCCTGACTGATGCGGGCATTGTTGTCAAGGCCCGCTTTGTGTCAACAACGCCTTGACGGACCAGCTTAAGTTCCCTAAAACATATTATTTTATGAATATCAATGAAATCAGGCAATGCGTATTAATAAAAAAATATATCTATCATTATGTTCCAGCAGTTGATGCATGCACGCCTCCTCGCCCCCGCTCTATCCCTCGTGCTTCACCAAGTCCTCGTTCGCCTCCAAGCCCTCGTCCTATACCAAGCCCTCGATCGCCCCTAAGCCCTCGGTCGCGGCTTTGGCTTGGGCCTCGCCTACTGCCTCGACCTCGCCCTCGCGCTCCACCGATTCCACTGCTAGTTGCGTTTTCCATCATAAATACACTAAGTATTATAATTTATAATAAAAAGAATATGGCTAAAAATAATATAAAATGTCGTGAAAGATAGAAATAGAATAGAATGGAAAACACTTTATTGTACACCACACAAATTAATAATAAACTTTACAAAAACCTTAACTAATTAAAAAGCGATCTCTTCCAGGCAACCTTGGGATGGACAGGAAATAAAAGGGACGAAAAGACAGTGGCGTAAAATAAATATAATAAAAATAAAATTACATAAAGTACTCATATAATAAACCTAAATATTATACGAAATAACAAAAACATTTACTTAAGTAAAATAAATGAATAATAATGCGAGATAGGTTTATATGTAAAGTAGAATAAGGAAAACTAGTATGTTAGGGAAGACAAATAATGAGCAAAAAACTTATTTTTAAAAACAGAAAGAGATTTAGCTTGACGCATTTCTAATGGAAGAGCATTCCACAGTTTAATGGCATGGACAGTAAACGAATTTTCAAAGAATGTAGTTGTGTGGGAAGGAATTTTAAGGAGAAGAGTATTTGATGGTTGAAGAGATAGAACATGAGAGTCAGAAAGAAACTGAAATTGAAGTTTGAGATATTGGGGAGAGAGTAATTGTGGAGATAAATATATAATTTACGAGAAATAAATACGACCATGACTGTGTCTCTGCGAACCAAGGTCATTGAACTTATCAATAATCAAAAAGTTGTCCCAATTTCATTCCATAAAATAAATTAATAATAAAAATATTATTATTAATAATAAAAAAATATATATATTGCAATAAATCTAAATTTAAATTTCCTTAATTTCCTTATAAGTAAAACACCATAATATTTAGTAGTTAGGGCACGCGATACTCTTTCATTTGATACCCCACTCAAGTATATTTGCAGATGTTTGGTTTTCCTTCCCCACTCTCACCCCCATAACTTTTGAACGCCTCAACCGATTTTTATGAAACATGTCTAAGAACACCCGGGCCAAACTCACCGAAAGGTGAAATGTATGAATGTATGATGTATGGTGAGATGTATGAAAATACAAAAAAAAACTAAATCGGATCGGGAGCTATGATGCCACAGACAGACAGACACTTCAAACTTATAAAACCCCTCTTTTTTGGTCGGGGGTTAAAAAAGAATTCACGAATTTATACAGACATTTTCGTCTGCATAATATTACTACATTGCAATCCAATAAATCGATGACGTAAAATTAAAAGTAACTAAAAGATTAATAAACATTGATTGAACATTCAAATCGTCATCATACAATAATAGTATTATTTATGGCCTCCTTTTACTTACGTAAAAACCGCACCATATGTCGATTTGGCCCATGCATTGTTTACATTACACGTTTGTTAGGTAGGTACTCGTTTATGTGGTAATTTCTTGCCTAGATGAAGAGTTTAATAGATGATGAGTTATTACATCAATTCTACAATATTGGTGCTATAATATTTTGTATCTTTTGTATCGCTTTTCATTGACAAGAAAGCGGAAGACACCCAAAATATAATGTCCTCCATTTGGAATAAGTCCGCCAAGGTCATTTTGCAGGCTAATAATCCCCTTTGTTATATTATATTTCGAGCTAAATCAGAGGTTCACCTATGCATTAACCATGACATATATTTTGATGTATAGTTTATATTTATTAATCATAATAAAACGATAAAAATACACCACTTACCTCAACACTTAATAAATCTAAATTTAAAATTGAAGAAAAACCCCGATTCTAATACTTTTATTTCATAATAAGTAAAACCACATTATTATTTTTTTTTTTAATGCTGGATAAGCCTTCTTTTGAGAACAATCTCACCAAGATGGGACATGAAGACCGAGAAGGTAGAATATTTTGTAATGTGCATGCGATGTGCTTTCATTTAATACCACACTCGGGTATATTGTCAGATTTTCAGTTTTCCTTTCCCACTCTCACTCCATATTTACATGAATTTCATGAAACATGTTTATGAACACTCCTTAATAAACTGACCTTTCATACAAAAAAAACTAAATTGAAATTGCTCTATCGGTACCAGAGCTATGATGTCCAAGACAGACAGACAGACACACACGTCAAACTTAAAAACACCCTTCCTTTAGGTCTTTGGTTTTGGATTTGGGCGCGTCAGTCGATATACCTTGATACATACCAGTGCCAAGTAAATACGACTGCATTTTAGCAAAACATATTGTATTATTACTAGCGTTGCGCAGAATGTGTCACTGAAATGAAAAGATATGTACATATCTTTTCATTGGAGTGAACTATATCTATCTTCTAGCTCAGTAGTTCAGTTAGTTCACTTGCTCAACAGTATCAAATGTTGTTGTCGTTCGGTTTTCTTTCACTAGGTCATCAAGAGATATAGAATGGGATATAAAACAACAGTTCAATCAATGATATTATCTCAGCTAATGCGATGAGTTAAGACACGAGTTTGTTTAAAAATGAATTGAAATGTACCTAAATATAGTTGGTAGTAATTCATTATTTATATTTAAATTAATTGAATATTTACCTACTATTGCAGATCCATGAGTTTTTAACATACCTACGTATAGGTATACTGGCTTATAAAAAAAGTTACGTGAAAATAAATAGTAAAGTATAGAAAGGTATACAGTTTTTATCTCAAAGATATATTTTATGTCAATATAAATAAAAAGACTAAAGAAAATAATGCTGAGGTTCGCGCGTAATTACTTCCATCCTGTTTATTTTTGGCAAAGTTGAGGCAGATACTTTGGTGTTATTATTATTATTCTAATGAAAGAGTTAGGTAAACTGTTATTATTAGTTACCTGTGCCATATTATAACACCTTGGATGAAAATTTCTGTAACGTTATGTATGTTGTAAATAAATAAATAAATAAATAAATAAACTGTTATACAAACTTCGACTTTACGAAGAACGACGAAGTCTTTTACGATCATATACGAACGTGACCGAGTGAAACAGACAATCACTTCAGTACTTACAACAGAGCGTGACAGCATAATCTATCCGCGCGGGCTATCTATCTTTCATTCGTCCCGATGCGATGAAGTCAACTGAGCTAAAAGAGTTAGTGAGCTAGTTGAATTGTAAGTGAACGAGAGAGAGAAGGAAGGAGCACAACTGAAGTATATCTTTTGAAGGATTCATTCGTGAACTACACATGTCTAATTATTACAGTATTGCTTAATAGATGGTAGTTAAGGATAATATATGACTTACCGCTTCTTCATATCACCATTCTCATCAAACAACCTTTTCTTAATTTCAATCTTTGCCTTTTCGCGAGAAGTACCATCCAAGAGTTTCCTGGCATCCTGCAACTCATGCTCATACATTTCCTTGATGTTTGAAACCTCGCGTGTGACTACCTCCTGTGAGGTTTGGATTTCACGACGCAGGCCTGAGTTTTCGCTTTCCAACTGTCTAACTTTGTCAGTAAACGCCGACAAGCGGTCGTTGAGATTTTGTAGGGCATCTTTCTCTTGCAGTCGAGAATGCCTTGTAGGGCTCAGGGGGCTGCTCGGCCGGCCGGCTGAGCTGGAAGGGCGGCTGCCAATGGGGGTGCTTGGTTGCTGGAGGCTTTGCAGAGACACAACACGTATGTTAGACGAAAATGTTCCGGCTGAGCTGGAAGGGCGGCTGCCAATGGGGGTGCTTGGTTGCTGGAGGCTTTGCAGAGACACAACACGTATGTTAGGCGAAAATGTTACAGTCTTTTTCGTTTTCGATGACATTGTTGAATACTTTTTGTATCACGTTTTCTGATCGCAAAGTTATAATTAAATATTTGGTTGACGCGAGCACACACACAAAGTACACAAACTCAAAGTGAAGAACTCGGGCGGGGGTGACGGGAAAAATAAATATACACAACAGAGATTATTTATTCACTACGTTTTAATTTAATACACAATAAAATAACCACCCACTAACGCGCCCAGTGACGTAATGTTTATGTTATGACATAGGACGCAAGCAAGACGCAAAGCAAAGCGTTGAAAAAGCGTCCACCCCCACCTCCCCGCGGATACGCACCGCGTGGCGGCCAGATGTGCCGCCTAATGTAAACAAAGCCGTTCGTCGTAATTATGAATAGGGCGATAAGATTTATGTGGCAGCTATTTAACTAATAAATCTAAATTTAAAATTTAAGAAAAACCCCCGATTCTATATAATCCATAATTTCCTTAAACGTAAAACAACATAATATTATGTAATGTGGAATGTGTCTATCCTGCGACACATTATAATTATTTTACTGTATATACTTTATTTTTATGCTTGTTCTGGTTTTTTTATTCGCGTTCCCTACGCTTAAAGTAGGGTTGCTCACCTTTTTTTTTAAATTTATAAAAAGTAAATATTATTATTTATTTACCTCAATTGACGTCAAAGCAGATACATTTAGAGTACAAAAATATGATGAGGAGTACCGGTTAATTATTTATGTATTTTTGTTACTTTTGCTGATTTTTTGGCACAATATTATTTTGGAACGAAATTCCATAGCGCGCGCGGGGGCTAGACGGAAAAAATCTAATGAAATGTTGTCACGACACGACACTGTCGACACGACACTTTTTGGATCACAACATCTTTTGATAAGCTGTTGCTTAATTTCGCGCTTTCCGTCATCAACTCCGTGCCGCAACGGTAGCGCCCCTGACTCCAGATCAAAAGGTTGCGTGTTCAAATCACGTTTGGAGTCAATTCTTTTTGTGTTTCCAAAATTTCGTTTTGGTTAACATTCAGTTTTATTTGTAAGTTATTTTTAGTTCAAATTATTACATATGAAAAAAAAAAATTACTACAATTCCCTAGACACAAGGGTGTCCCTTGACACCTCTCAAGTATTTTTCTTTGTAGTTGTCTTAGAGGTTGGAATGAGTTGCAAGACCCGAACCATTCTAAAAATTTACTTTATAATAAACTTCCAGTCATTCGTAGTAAATGTTACGGAAACAGATTTTAATTACATAAATTAATTTTTATCTCTACATTATACCTACAGAGTGCATTTTTGGGCCAAGTAAATAAACCGTAACTAAAAAGTTACAAGGAAACGTTCTGGAGACTGACTAGTATAACTTTTAGAAAAGACCAAAGTCGCGTTAAACAAATCCAGAAATCCCATTTATGATGGGCCACGCTTTGCAATGCACAATGTAGGCCACGATCGTTGTGGGCCAACTTGGGCCATTGTTTACTGGAACCTTTAGTTTATTTAGCTCGACACTGGCAAATTTTCAGTCCAATTACAAGAAACTAGTGGTGTGCCGATTCGATTATTTATCTAATCGATTAATCAATAATGCAAATAAAGGTTATCGTTTATTAATCGATTTGTACCTATTTATGTTCTGCAGATTTGTAGTGTTTCCACAGAGTTTAATTTTTGGAGTTTACTCCTTAAGAAATGATTTGAGTTATAAGGCCTGGTACGGGAATTTTATGAGGAGTAAAATCAAGAAGTGTAACACGAAAAGTTGAGGCCTTACGTAGAAAGAGACAAACATATATATCTGTAGGATTGAACGTGTAAAAGAATGAGATGGAATACATTACACAGCGTATCTCTTTCTCGAGGTCTCCTCTTTGCGCGATACTTCGTAGTCTCACTGTATTTTATTTATATTATTGTGTAACATACTTTATGTAATACGCTTTATTGAAGTAATATAAATAATCCGAATAATTACAGATATATGTTTGTTTCTCTTATCATTTTAGCAGATGCGTTCATTTACCCTTTTTTTCTATTCGATATACAGGGTCATTTTTTATTAACCAGCAACCTTCGGTGACCAGGTTCCTAGCATCATCAGGAACAACGTTTGTTCTACGACTTTTGAAATAACTCAATAGGTACATTATTAGAAATTGTTAAAGATTCTATTCCAGTGTGGTGACTTTTGTAGATCCATGTTGCATCACGTGACCACGATTGCGCGCGCAAGTGCTGGCGATAATAATAAGCAACGCATTTCATTTCACTAAATCCACAATCCCTTCATACTTGACCATTGACCAGGCTTAGGACTGGCTACATTAAACAGTTTAAAAACAAATAAGTAGATAGGCCTATCTATGCAAATCTGGTAGTTAGGTATTATGTTTAACGTAATCATTTATACCATTTAAAGTTTAATTAAGTAATATCAATTTGTAACAAGATAGTTTTTATTCACTTTCCACTGTTTAATGTAGGCGTATTTAAAAAGTGGAATCAGTGTATTTACAATAACTAAATGATTAGCAATTAAAATAATATTTACAAATTAGAATTACCTCGCAGGTTCAAATCAGGTGGCGGTGAGTTTCGCGCACATAGCGTTCAAAATAATCACCTTCACAACCAACACAAAGCCCACACCTAAAAATCAGCTGTTCGTTTACATTACACGATCTAATGTGATTTCACCACCACTGTACACCATTGTTTTTATGTGTCCCCATAAATAAAATCTTATTCCATATTGGCGGCAGGCTTCCGACACATTGTCATCACACCTAGCCAGCATCCTCACTATTTCCGTGTACTCGATATTGGAGTTCCGATACGCCATGGTAATTAGTAGGTACAATCCGTACGAAACATCGATAATGAGACGATCACAAGGACACATGTGCCGCGCGCGCATCCGTCTTGACGACTGACTGAGCGAGCGGCGGGCGGCTAGCTCAAAAGGGCGCGGGCGGCGCGGCGCGGCGGGCGGCTAGCTCAAAGGGCGCGGGCTTTGCGGCGCGGCGGCTGCGTTTGACCGGCAAGCTCAAAGACGCGGCTAGCTCAAAGGCGCCGCGTGCCGCCCAAAGGTGTGCAAAGATTTAAAAACGTGGAAGCGCCTATTTCTATTAATATTTATTTTTGTATGGAAATAAAAAGTTGCTAAATTTTAAAAGTCGTAGAACAAAAGTTGTTCCTGATGATGATAGGTACCTGGTCACCGAAGGTTGCTGGTCAATAAAAAATGACCCTGTATATCATAATTATCGTTCGTAAGGAGTAAACTCCAATCGTGCGTCGTAGCTGACACACACACACTTTTTTTTATTTTATAAGTTCATTAGTGCACGAGCTGTACGTCTCGTACGATCTTAGACGAATAAAATAGTTTTCTTTCGACTTTAAGTTGTGAGTGGATATTATCTTTAATTTTAGAAATGAAACGTCGTGAAAGTATTTCCTATCTATGGACTCATTTTGAAAAAAATGACCAGAAAGCAATATGTAAGCGGCAGCAATATTCTCCACCATACATTTAATTTTTCGTCACCGAAACTGGTGCTGTAGCTTCTAATTGAAGCTTTTAATACAAGTTTGTCGCAATAAAACATTTTTAAACACTCCAAATAAATCATTATTTTTCAAAATATTGAAAATTTAAAATTTTTCGTTTTGCCGATAATGACGATCTGTCTGAATAATGACTTTATTAATGACGAAGTGTTGCCGATAGTGACAGCTTCTCAAGATTTAGCTTATTATCAAATCTTAAATAGTGATTTCAAGAGTTGTATTATTAAAACTTACCGAAAAATGAATTAGATAAATGAATCAATATTTTTTAAGGAACTGGCGTTATAACTAGGTACAATACAATCTAGGTAGGTAGTCTATTTTTATCACTATAAATATAATGTTACAAAACAAGATTTCCCAGTAAACAATGATGTACCTACTAAATATACACTAAGAAATTGAATAATTTAATATTTAATAATCTCATTCTTTTACACGTTCAATCCTACAGATATATATGTTTGTCTCTTTCTACGTAACGCCTCAATTTTCGTATTACACTTTTTGATTTTACACCTCATAAAATTTCCGTACCGGGCCTTATAACTCAAATCGTTTCTTAAGGAGTAAACTCCAATAAAATAATTTTCTTTTTTTCTTATGTACCTAAATCCGTAGGATAATGCTAAATACAAAACACGGGATTTTCCCTATAATAAATAAATAAATTAATATTTCCGGACAATCCACCCAACAACACAAACAACATAATAGAGCACTTCACTATTCATCACTAGAATTTTTAGTAGTAACGGGGATTCCCGTTAAATAATTGTTATCGATTATATAAACGATAATCGTTTGCAAGCGATTATCTTCTTATAGCGATTCCGCACACCACTACAAGAAACTGAACGAACTTGATTGAACTGAATTATCTGTTTGGTAATTTGGTTGGTTGGTTTGGTTGGTTTTGCTTGCACTGGAATTGACATTGTATATTGTATTTGATTTTTTTAAATAAATTGGCGATAATGGCCGACGTTAACAGCTTATTTGATTGCTTTGACGAAACTCAAAACGATCAGGCACTTCACATTCCTGAAGTAAAACCAGACGCTCCAACATCATTATCGTAAGTTGATTTATAACCTTACATAAAAATTTATCTTTACAAATCTTACATTTTAATTCTTTGATTTAGTGATGAAGTGGAATCAGCAGCTGCTAAAAATAAGCGAGCCCATGATGAAGTTGAATACGCAGACACTTCTGTTTCAAAGAAATTGAAAACAGATATAGAAGATGAAGACATAACCAGTGATATCAAGTAAGTTATTGATTCTTATCCACATTATTTCTATATAATACTTTTTGTTAACTTAAAGCTTCATAAAAGTTTCATAATTGTTAGTAAAGTGATTGAATTATACTTGAAATTTCAGTTTAGAGCTTCTGAGCTCTCGCATTGTAATACACACTTTGGAGACTCATGAAGGTTGCACACATGAAGTTGCTATACCACCAGATCAAGAGTTCCATCAACTGATGCCTGTATCCACGGAACCTGCTAAGCAATACAATTTCATTCTTGATCCTTTTCAAAAAGAAGCCATACAGTGCATTGACAATCTACAGTCAGTTCTAGTTTCTGCGCATACTTCTGCTGGTAAAACAGTTGTTGCAGAGTAAGTTGATATTTCCTGTCGTAAAATTTATATAAAATCTGAATTAATGATTACCGCAATGGGGCCAGATATTGATATAAAATTTCTAGAAACTATGCCTTTAATATATATAAGTATGTCAACCCTCTGTCTACGAAATGTCAACCTTCTAACACACATAGTAAAAGCTTAAGTGGGGTTGGATTGGATGCTGCTTGTATTTAAATTTAAATAAATTTGGTCAAATTTTAGATATGCAATTGCACTGTCTCTGAAAAACAAGCAAAGAGTAATCTACACCACTCCTATCAAGGCTCTCTCAAATCAAAAATACAGAGAGTTCTCTGAGGAATTCCACGATGTGGGTCTTATCACTGGAGATGTCACCATTAATCCTTCAGCTTCTTGCCTTATTATGACTACTGAGGTATGCAGATAATTTTTAATAGAACATTAAAGTAGTTCAACTTTTTTTTATTATTATTATGTAGCCTGAATACAAAAAAATAATTAATTCATCATAACATACAATAAAACACATCTAGAATTATAATTTATTAGAACCCAACATTTATTTCTTTATTTATTTATTCAACAACCATTGTTAGTCTATTGTTACAGGATGTTTCCCAATGCAACATCATTACAAACTCAATGTACATTATAATATAATATTATTAATTTCATTCAATTGAAAAGATTATTCATATAATAAGATATTTACTAATGAAATTTTATTAAATAAAAAAAACTAAGTATATAAAAATAACAATAAAATAAAATATAGTTTTCTTGAAGTAAATGATGTCACTAATGGCATTTAACTTCTTTTCAGATTCTGAGGAATATGTTGTACAGAGGTTCAGAGATTATGAGAGAAGTTGGATGGGTAGTATTTGATGAAATTCACTACATGAGAGACAAGGAAAGAGGTGTTGTGTGGGAAGGTAAAAACAACCGCAATTAACCATTTTGTACAGTAAAGATGCTGTGATTATCAGTTTGTATATATTGTCAGAATTCCAATTTTATCAAACATAACAATTATTTATAGAAGTGCTGAAAAGTGTATTAATTGTTATTTATACATAGACTGAGTAAATGCTAACAAACCAAAAGTGCACCTCTATGATTTACGGTTTCTGAAATGTTAGATGGCTTAAAACTATTAAATTATAGACCCAAATTATCGCAGAAAACTTATTATGAGTTAGAGATTTGATTCCTTAGTACTTTTTGTTTTTACATTCACTCGGTCTTTTGTCATGATTTTCATAACTGTCCGAAAAATCATGGTTTTACAAAATCAGCAGTGCCGAATTATTGTAGTTTTTAAATCAAATTTTCTAAGAAACCATATAACTTAGAGGTTTGGTTCCTTATCTAAGTGGTTTGTATTTACGCTGTCCATTTCATCACTGGCCGCAACCTCACGTTTTTTTTAAATGGCGGACTAGTAGTTATGGCAAAATGTTGAAATCCCTTTAGTACTAATCGCACGAAAGCGTTTTGTCACTCGAAACATCAATGCTGAATCGAATTGATCGATTTTTCGTTTCGTTTTCCAGTAAAAAGCAAAAAATACGTGTACTATTTTTGTAAATAATCTAAATGACGGACTAATAATTTAATTCAGTCCCTATCTACTCTATAATTCCTATTATGAATTATCCACACCGAAACTGATAATATTCTTCAACATAGGTTACAATGCATTTTTTATACATTTACAGAAACATTGATTCTCCTCCCCGACAATGTGCACTACGTGTTTCTATCAGCCACCATCCCAAACGCGCGGCAATTCGCTGAGTGGGTCTGTCGGTTGCACTCGCAGCCATGTCACGTGGTCTACACCGAGTTCAGGCCTACGCCGCTGCAGCATTACATCTTCCCAGCGGGTGGTGATGGCATACATTTGGTGGTGGATGAGAAGGTGAGTTATGTTATAGTTTATTAGAATGGAACTATAAGTAGGTATAATTTAATAGTGCTGTAACGGTGAATGCAAACATCGTGAGGAAGCCGGCATGTTCTGAAATTTTAAAAAGTTTGAAAGACATGTGAATTTTACCAACCCGCACTTGGCGTGGTGAATTAAGGCCTAATCTCTCTCGCCAATAGAGAAGACCCTGTGTCCCAGCTGTGGGAACGTTAATAGGGTGTTGGTGAATAAGTAGGTATATGTGGCTAAAGATAGGGCACACATGCATATAACAATAGCTGTGTTAGACCACTTAACACGTTAGCTGCGGCACCAATTTTTGCATACTTTCCGTTCCTGCGGCACGAGGTATAATCGGCCCGTACCGTGACCAGACGTTAGGGCGACACGCGGTCTATTAGACCCCACCTCCTTTTACAGACTAAAATCCATTTTCTGGCGCGAAATCAAAGATAAATGAGAATTTTGGTCCTTATTGATATAGACAGTGAATTGATGAACCCTAATCTACCGTCGCCCCGGGATCTGATGGCTAGTTTAGGAATTATTAGCAAAACAAAATATGGGATCTTATACACCTCGTAACGCACTGAAATAGGGCAAATTTTCGCAGCGATTAGTGATGGGAAAAATAATATCGACGTTTTTAAACTGTCTTAACTACCCAACGACTTGACCGATTTTGATCAATTATATCTCATTAGATCGTTTTAAGGGCAAAACCTGGCAAAACAACACAAAACTGTCTTAACTACGCAACGACTTGACCGATTTTGATCAATTATGTCTCATTAGATCGTTTTAAGGGCAAAACCTGGCAAAACTACACAGAGCTATCAAAGGATTAATTTTTTTAAATAATCTAAATTGTGCTTGAAGGCGCCATAAAGAAAAAAAAAACCGGCCAAGTGCGAGTCGGACTCGCGCACGAAGCGTTCCATTCTATACCATTAAGAGGCACCTATTACAGACTTATTATTGGAAAATAATGGATTACGGTTTATGCATAAGGTTTATCTTTCTATTTGTATATGAAAATCTTAATGCGGTTCACAGAATAGAAAAAAAAGGCAACCAGAAGTAGAAAAGAAACTGTCCTATTTATTCTGCCTCGGGCTTTAAAAAATCGACGTGATGCACAACACTGGTCGCGGGAAGCTCGCGTTGAGAGCGGTACGAGGTCAGGGGGGATATGGGACGTTTTAGCCTCGTTCCGCACTGCATTAAAATTATATTAATTCAGTGCGGCACGAGGCCTAAGACATCCGGTACCAAGGTAGGTACACCACCGAGTCCGGAACCATTAGTGATCTCAAATATATATTTATCTCTTTCCTACACTGGACCAAACCAAAGCTATGCCATTCGCACGACAGAGAAATTCACTTTTTTGCTTGCCGCACCACAGGGAAGTTGCATCAGGGGTGATTTAGGCCTCGCTTCGCACTTAACGTGTTAAATATGAAGCAAGGTTTTGTTGTTTCATCCACAGGTACTTTATATATCGCAATATTTGCGTTGCTGCTGTGTAACTCAAATATTCATTCATTATGAGCTTATTTCATTTCGACAGAAATATTTTTAAGGGCGAGTGTAGGTGTTGTATCAATAAAACATGGGTTTTGTACCAAAAAGCAATAGCGAGCGGAAAAACGAACGTTCGCGCGAGCCGTCGTCATGCACACTGACTTCCCCTCTCGCGTACCTCACCGATCGTCGCCCCGCGCGCCACAGCATATGTCTTTATTTATGTTTTTAAATTACAGATCAAAAATATAAGGTTTGTTTTTTAACATAAACGAAAGAAATAAAAATCAAATTAAAACTTAAAACTATGAAAACACTACGCGTCGCCTACAGCGAGTTTTCTTACATATTGTAGAATAATTATTATTGATGACAGAACACAATAAAAATAAGGTTTTTTTATAATTAAATAGTTTAGTATGAATTTCTTGGCGATCATAAAAATGAAAAAGAGTTCATTCATTTCTTTTTACAGGGCACATTTAAAGAAGACAACTTTAACACCGCTATGGCAGTCCTAAGCCAGGGCGGTGACGCAGCGAAGGGCGACGCGCGAGGTCGCCGCGGCGGTCTCACAGGCCGCAACCAAAATACAACTAACATATTCAACATCGTGAAGATGATTATGGAGCGAAACTTCGCGCCCGTCATTATATTCAGCTTCAGCAAGAAGGACTGCGAGGCTTATGCTATGCAGATGGCTAAGTTGGACTTTAATACAAGTTAGTATAAAACTTCCATTGGCCACTGGATATAGACGTCTAATCAGGTTTATAAGGCCCCATGTTGTTGACTTACTGCATTTAACTTCACAATGATGACCAACATTGTTGCAATGTATCCAATTAAGAACTAGTCTT
The DNA here is from genome assembly GCA_929108375.1 of Gymnoscelis rufifasciata. Classification (NCBI taxonomy): domain Eukaryota; kingdom Metazoa; phylum Arthropoda; class Insecta; order Lepidoptera; family Geometridae; genus Gymnoscelis; species Gymnoscelis rufifasciata. The sequence goes on from OV815303.1 coordinate 12,328,499, forward strand.
TATGGATGACATTTGACCAAAACCCTGTTTAAATAAATAAACTGATTAGGTACAAAAAAAACATTGTATATAAGTGTATTTTGCGAATTATCTAATTGTTAAAATAAATAATTATAGTGTCATTGCAACTACTTGTATGCTTAGAAACCTCTGTCTACAATGAGTAGCAGAAACAAATACAGTTTACACAAATTTTTTTATCATTTTGTACCAGTCAGGGACATAATGAATCCACATGCTTTACAACCCTACCCCAGCTACTGAAACACTCTTATTCATAATTATTGTGTCATTATAAAATACATAACAATTTAAATTTCATTCAACAGTTGAAGAAAAGAAGCTAGTTGATGAAGTATTCAGCAATGCCATGGATGTTTTGACTGAGGAGGACAGGAAGCTGCCGCAAGTTGAGAATGTTATACCGCTGCTCAGACGAGGCATTGGCATACATCACGGAGGCCTGTTGCCGATCTTAAAGGAAACTATTGAGATACTTTTCGGTTTAGGTCTTATAAAGGTAATTTGATCATTACTTTTTCTGTCCGGGTTCAATTCCAAGCAAGTCATAATCATAATCATAAAATGTTTATTTTGTTACAAATATACAACATATAACACATAAATTGTTTAGTACATAGATTGTAAGAAAAAGGGCTTCCACTCAGCATTATGCTACAGCAGACTAATCTGCTGTAACGCTGGTCTTCCGTGGTAACCGTTATGGTTTATTTTAAAAATGTAAATGCAATTTTCCATTTTGCTAAAATCGATGACATGGTTCCTAAGAACAAATCTTTCTATGTCTTTTTGGACTTTCCTCTACTGACCGAAACTTGTTACCCTGAATAGGAAGAGTTCAAAAATATACATGCTATACATTTGAAGAGTGAAAATTTATCGGTATAATTATGTCTCAAGCTAGTTTGTTAAACCAGATAAAAATTATTATGACACAAGTATTCAGAAACCTGTAATTTTAATTAAAATAACCTTAGGGCGTCCTTTGAAATCAGTTATATAGCCATATATACAATATTGATTATGATTCTTCTTAGTCGTAACCTCATGACTGAGGGACAAGATACAAGATACAAAATCATTTATTTCCATAGTTTGGTTTTACAAAACTTAGACACGTGTGGACGTGACTATGGCGTCTCATCAGCTTCGTCACCACTTCTCTCCATCGACTCCGGTCCTGAGCCAACTGTATTGATGCTTGGAGAGTGCCACCTGTAGAGTCCTGTGTTGTGTGGGTCCACCGTGTAGGTGAGCGGCCTCGACTTCTCTTTCCTTCCACACTGCCAGTAATTATCAGCCTCTCCAGGCTGTTCGGGTCACGCCTGACAGTGTGGCCGAAGAATTTTAGTACTCTCTGCATGCAGATTGTAGACAGTCGAGTTCCAATGCCAAGTTCTTTGAGAATTGACTCGTTTGTGCGGTGCTCCGTCCATGATATTCTCAACATTCTGCGCCAGCACCACATTTCGAACGCATCAATCCTCGTTCGCACTCGAGACTTCAGTGTCCAGGTTTCCGACGCATATAAAAAGATAGAGAAGATAAGAGTCTGGATCAATTTCCTCTTGGTGTTACGGCTAATGCTCCTGTTCCGCCATATCCTCTCCAGTCTTTTCACCGCAGATTTTGCCATTTGCGCTCTCCTGACCACTTCCTGCTCACAGTCTCCGTCATCACTTATTTGCGATCCTAAGTACACAAACTTATGTACTACTTCCAGATCGCGCAGCTCGTGAGTTCTCTGCAGGGTACCGGCTCTGTCCACGAACATGAGCTTGGTCTTGGATCGGTTGATAAGCAACCCATATTCGCGGCTTATGGAGCTAATTCTGGACAGGAGTTCCACGAGTTCGGCTTCGGATGAACCTATTATTGTTGTGTCATCGGCGAATCGCAAGTTGCTCAGTGTGTAACCTTCTATGCGAATGCCACCTTCCCAGTTCTCCATTGATTATGATAGGTGCTACAAAATACGGCCTGAGAAATATTTTTCTCTGATAAATAAAATACATTGTTTACCACCATATTGGACCAATCCCTTTGCCGCAGTTTTTCATTGTAGTTATAATGTCACCTTGTATTTTTGTTAATATTTTGCAATGTTTTAGGCACTTTTTGCCACGGAGACTTTTGCTATGGGCTTGAACATGCCGGCCAGAACTGTGGTGTTCACAGCTTGCCAGAAATTCGATGGAAAAGAAGTCAGATTTGTAAGTATTTATTTAAGATTTATTTGTATATTATCCTTTATTTAGAAAGTTTTAAATGTAAACAAGGAAAGTACTCAAAAAACTCTGCGATAAAGAATATCGATGAATTGTACACATCAATACATTCAATTTACTTCTCTCCATAAATTATTCAGTGGATTAATTTGTTATGGCAAATTATCATAAGTCTTAAAAACACTATCCCCACTTAAATTAGTACAAAACTTGTTATGCTACTAAATATCCTCTAAGAATCACTGCTACATTCTTTTCTCAGATATCATCAGGAGAGTACATACAGATGTCAGGCCGCGCCGGTCGACGAGGCCTCGACGACAAAGGAATAGTTATTCTTATGCTGGACGAGAAAGTCACTCCAGCCTCGGTGAAAAGCATGGTACAGGGTAAAGCTGACCCAATCAATTCTGCTTTCCATCTCACTTACAATATGGTAAGTTTTTCGTACGATTATATGTAGTATGGTAAGATTTCATTTGTAAATAAATACTGATAATTCATTAACTTGTGGCCTAAGGCGCCAAAAGAAATTGGAGTTTTGAAAATGTACACATAATATAACATAAACAAAAGCTTAGATGGGATATTAAGTTCAAATTACCTTTTGAGTTGTCAGTGTAATTTTTCCGCGTTCTGGCCAATCAAAGCAAATGAAGTAACATCACAGTATTCAATACTTAATCTTTAGAATAATAAAATTTAATTATAATTAAGTCTTAAAGCTACAGTACTTAAAGTACAATAATAATATATTATATTAGTGATAACTAGGTCGCCCATTGTGTCACTGTATGAAATATGTATGTCCTATGTATGTTCCTATGTTGTGGTGTTGCAATAAAGAATTTTTGTATTGTATTGTATTAATAATAATGTAGTCTTCGACCTTAGCGACTGCGATAATTAGCATACATAGAAATATTTACTTTGTATGTACAATAAGTTAACTTGACTTTAATAATTATTAATCTATTTTAAATATTTTTCATAGGTTTTGAACTTATTGCGAGTTGAAGAAATCAACCCAGAATACATGTTGGAGAGAAGTTTCTTCCAGTTCCAAAATCAAGCAGCGATTCCAGATCTTATTGATAGTAAGCTCTTCAATATATTACTTTTCAAACCATTATAATGTTTTTAACTGCGTGTATATAACGAGGTAACGAATGTCATGCCACGATTTGAAGGTTCTCCGACATATCGACGCTGTTGCAAGCGCAATGCTATCCGTTTTAAGTCCTAAATAATGTAAACTTTAAATTAAAAAAATTATATGGGTCCAAAACTTAAGTTCACTCAAAAGTGAAACGTCATACCATTTTGTAATGTGCATGTGATGCGCTTTCATTTATTTGGAGACCCCACTTGAGTATATTTGTAGATATTCGGTTTTGCTACCCCACATTCACCTCTCATAACTTTTAAACGGGTCACCCGAATTTCAAAAGGTGAGTTTTGCTTACAAACTTATAACACACCTCTTTTTGCATCAGGGGTATAATAAATATAAGCTCTAAAACATTAAATATCTAATATATCTGACGAAAATACAAAGCTATGAAAATAAAAGTATTTGTCGAGCACATGCCTTGAAGTCTTGCATCTCTCTCTCCCGCAGAGGTTAAAACCAAACAGAAAGAGTACGAGAGTCTAACAATAGAAGATCAGCATTCTATTGCTTCGTACTGCAGCATCAGATCGCAACTGGATCTACTCGGCAATCAGTTCAGGTCATTCATCACACAGCCTGAGTATTTGAAGCCGTTCTTACAGCCAGGGCGTCTTGTCAAGGTAATATTTATAAAGAGCATGGAACATCGTTGGCATACTACTCGACCGCCATTTTGAAAAAAAATTGATTCAGCGGCCAGTGATGAAACTCATGTCAATTGACAGAGTTAATAATTACAAACAAAAAGTGTTCTATGATCAAATCTCCTAAGTGATACGGTTTCTGAGATATTTGGGTCTAAAAACTATAGAAAAAATCTGTTCCTGAGCTATGTTCTACTTCACTTGATGTTTATTTTATAGGTAGGTAGGGTATCGGAAATAAAATCCAACCTTTTTCTTGAACCTATTTTTATTATTGTAGCAGTAGGTATGTACTGGAATCTACAACAATTCGCTTGTTTTTTTTTTTTTGTTTTTAAATTCGTCATTCGCTTCATTCTCTATATGGTATCTGACAATTATTGAATCCAAAAATGCCGCCGGTGACGAAGGCAGTGTTTTCTGGTGTCGAGCCCATGACATGAACCATATTACACACATAATATGGGCACAACAGCCCAGGGTTCTTTATTTTTTCTTTTTTCTGACCCGTATCTCAGAAACCGTATCACTTATGAGACTTGATCATAGAACACTTTTTGTTTGTAATAATTTACTCTTTCGGTTGTCATGAGTTTCATCACTGGCCGCCGAGTCACGTTTTTTTTTCAAAATGGCGGACTAGTAGGTATGCCAGGCTCCATACAAAAATGTTCGAACCCTTTTAATTAGTTCTACTGTGTTGTACCGTGATGCCCTCGCTCACTCAATCAAATAATGTTAATTTAATTTTAGTTAAGTTATTTTTGAAGCCACTTATTGCATTTCGTTTCCGGGGGCCCGTTTAGTATGTAACGGCCGTCCGGCTGTAACAACGGACGCGCGCGGTTTGAATTTAGCGGCGACACTTGGTCGGGGTATCTTTTCGTCTTCCAATAACCTAAAACCCGTTTTTAATTTACATAATGCTCCATTTACCTACGCTGGATACCTATATAAAACTTAAGACGTTACGTTACTAATTGCTATAATATTTTAGGTGAAAACAGAGAAACACGAATACGATTGGGGCATCATAGTGAACTTTAGGCAGAAGATGTTCAAAGGGAAGGGTCAGGAAGTGAACCCGCTGACCGCCGAGACGAGTATCGTAGTGGACATACTTCTGCACGTCAAGAAACCAGAGGACAGTGATAAAGAGAAGAATATTCCTTGCCCTGCTGGAGAGGTAATATTTAGAAATTTTATTATTGTTAGAAAAACTAACAACTAAACACAATAACTTTAATAAATCTAAATTTAAAATTTAATGTGGACGCGATGCGCTTTCATTTGATACCCTAGTATATTTGCAGATTTTCGTTCTTCCTGCCGGGTTTTCGTTCCCCACTCTCACCCCCATAACTTTTAAACGGCTTAACCGATTTTCATGAAACATGTCTAAGAACACCCAAGCCAAACTCACCTTTCATATCGTTCAGGAGCTATGATGTCCCAGACAGACAGACACGCAGACAGACAGACACGTCAAACTTATAACACCCCTCTTTTTTGGTCGGGGGTTAAAAATTGACAGCGACGGAATCCCAATTTTATAAAAAGAAAAAAATGGGCCTGGGTATTTTCTATGTATCATTAAATTAATGTATTTACAAAAAAAAAACTATGTAGTATATCAATCACTTAAAACCCATAGTACAATCTCTGCTTAGTTTGGGGTTAGGAGATGCTATATGAATATTAAGATTTTTTTTTAAAAGTACTTATAATTGAATATTTATTTATTTATATTGTATTAAGTCCAACGGTCATCCCCAGCTTCGCACGCGTACAGATTATACATACATAAAAATAAATATTTATTTATTTCACATGAATTATATATTTTTTTACAGACAGGAGAAATAGAAGTAGTACCAGTCCTCCACACTCTAATCTACCAAATAAGTTCCCTTCGCGTATACTATCCTAAGGATTTGCGACCGGCAGATAGTCGCAAATCTGTACTCAAAACGATAGGCGAAGTGAAGAAACGGTTCCCCGACGGACCACCCCAGTTGAACCCTATAAAGGATATGAAGATACACGATTCGGTGTTCAAAGAATGTGTTGATAAGATAAAGATGTTAGAAGAAAGGTGAGTGTAACTTTTTCTGATTTCTAACGTATTTGTGTCATTATTAACATTTAAAAGTATATCATTCGATTACAAAAAATATATGTAAGAGTTTCTTACCAGTAGTAGTCGATAATCTATTTATCAAGAATTACTGAAGGAGGAATAAATAAAATACTAAACAAAACACTTAATTGTATAACACAGGAAAATATAAATACTTCTTATAATAACTAAACTACAGTCTATTGTGGATTTTTTTTTTATGTTAGAATAGTCTTTATTTGACCACAATCTCACCTGATGTGAAGTGACGATGTGGTCTAAGCCCGTGCCAGATATTTGTGAACATAAATTCTACTTGTGGCCTAGATAAATTAAAAATATGGGTCATTTATTCTAATTTAAGAGTATGTTTTTATTTCGGGTTGGTAAGTGCCTTCGTACACTTAACGAGTTGTATGCAAAATTTAAAAAAATATTGTTTGTGTACAAAAGCATACAAACGGACTTTTACACACAGACATAGCTAGGTAGATGCTAGATAACGCAAATGCATGTACTTCGCGTACCCGAACCCCGACAAAGCGTCGGGGTTGGTCACCGCTAACTTCAGACCACTGCGTCCGTTGTTGCGGCCCTAAAATAATTTAAGTTGCCTTACCGCATTTACATTGGACGTTTGATCTGAATTACGACAAATAAGCTAGTATTGCATTGAACGATAGTACCAACTTTACTTCATATATAAGTAACTAACTTTCCTCCTACGAGGTCCGTAAAGTATAAACAGAAACTAAATTTGAAATGACCTAACTGAAACCTGTGGTTTTGAGAAAGTGGCAAAACTGAGATAGGATAGTTAGTCATGCGAGGGACGAAATGTCGGAACAAGCGATACCGTCGCGCATCACGTCTACTTCATATCGACTTTCGACAGGCAAAAGTTGGCACGCTTGGCTTCAATGCAAATTGTGATACTTGCGTTATCTAGGTAGACGTATGTCTGTGCTTTCACATTAATAATATACTTATGATTTTGAAAGAAAGAAAGAAAGAAAGAAGAAAGAAAAATATTTATTACTACACAAAAATTTACAACTAAAACATTACAAAAACAATAACAACAAACTTAAACTAATAACAAATTAAATTAATTTTCAGATTATACGCTCACCCACTCCACAACGACAAAAACCGCGGTGCGCTCACAGCGCTCTACGACAGGAAACAAGAGATGCTTGACGAACTAAACTCCGTAAAGTCAGAGCTCAGGAAGGCCAAGAGCATACTGCAGATGGACGAGCTGAAGAAACGGAAGCGAGTGCTGAGGCGGATGGGGTATTGCAACTCCTCTGATGTCATTGAGATGAAGGGACGGATAGCGTGTGAACTGAGCAGGTAAGTCCCTTTTTAACCCCTGATTAAAAAGAGGGGTGTTGTTAGTTTGACGTGTCTGTCTGAAACATCATAGCTACCGAACGGATGGAGCGATTTCTAATACTACTATTCATATAGTATTATCCAACCCCAAAGTCCCCAAGCTTAGCAGAGCTTGTATCATTTGTCTATATTATTACACTACATACCTAGATCATTCGGAGGCCAGCTCAGCAGTGGGTGAATCGAGGCTGTAGTTGATGATTACAATAAATATATTGCATGGTTCTAGTTTGATGAGAAAACAATATTATAAATATTAAAATTAAAGAAGTTATGGTTATTTTATAAATATGCTCCTCAAATATTCTAAATTTGTTTGTGTTCGTCTTAATTTTTTCTACACTAATTTAGAATATAAGTTTCAACCTAAAAAGGGGGCTTATAACTTTGTTAAAACATAAAGGCTTATGTTTCTCAAAACTAGTTAATGATATCATAACTTGTTTCACAGTGCCGACGAGCTCCTACTAACCGAGTTGATATTCAACGGAGTTTTCAACTCGTTGTCTCCCGAGCAAAGCGCGGCGCTCGTCAGTTGTTTCGTGTGCGACGAACACAATGCGCAAGCGTCGGTCAGCGGGGAGGAGCTCAGGGGCGTGCTTAGGAAACTGCAGGTAAAATTTGACTTCATGTATATCATCATCATCATCCTGCCCTTGTCCCAAACTATGTGGGGTCGGCACAACATGTGTTCTTCTTCCATCTCCCTCTATCACCCGTCATCTCAGCACTCACTCCTTTCTTACACATATCTTCTTTCACACAGTCCATCCATCTTTTATCTATCATGACTAAGCTTATTAGGAGATTTGTGGAACAGGCCCTTAGAGTTAGTATTCAGTATTGAGTTAGTTTTAATAAGTTGATAAATTCATGTAATTTTTTGATTAGATTACTATCTAAAGTAAAATTGTAGTTTGCCTAGATGTAGATATTCAGTCGTCTTTAAAACGACAAAAATAATTTTAATTGGTTGCGAAAAACAGTCAGTCCAAGTTACAAAATGATCAAGTGATCATAAACTTTCCGAAAAGTTAAATGTACAAAAATCTTAACTCCAGCTGCATTTTTATTGCAGGATAAAAAAATGTTTTGATCATTAACGTGCCCTGTACCTTTTTTTCATAGGAATACGCGCGGCGGATAGCAAAAGTAGCGATTGACGCGAAAATGGACTTAGATGAAGACGATTACGTGGGAAAGTTTAAATGTACCCTTATGGACGTCGTGTTAGCCTGGGCTAAGGGCGCCTCCTTCCTGCAAATATGCAAGATGACTGATGTTTTTGAAGGTAAGTTAATAGGAATTCGTAAATATTATGTTCTGCCTATCAGATAGGCTGGTGAAAATTGGAGGAAAATATTTGTAATACATGCATTAGGTTAAGATTGTTTATGTTAAGATTAATTTTCCTACTGTTATAGAATGAGGGATCTTAAAACACCGAAACTGTTTTTATGGGCCTGCCGATAGTGTGTTCCGTTATAGCATCGGGAGAGGTTTTTTAGGTCCTAATTATAATATGTAGTTGCGTGCATTGCTTTATCTACATTTACTTCGTAAAACCCTCAATACATTAAAAAAACAAGGTAAATGACCTGAATCTTTAAAAATATCATACGAGTGACCTGGAGCCACTATAGAATAATAATTATTCCATAGCGTTAGTTAGCGTTCCATAAAGCGCACATAAAATTCTCAAGAAGAAAAATCCAGAGGTGCGTGGCGGGGTTTGAACCCACGACCTTCGGAATGATCGTCGAGTGTCCTCCCAGTTAGCCAACATGGTTTTTTTTTCCATACCTATTATGAATCCCTATAGCATCATTACATTAGACTTGCCAGTACAATATCGGACCTAGTTAAGCTGGTTATTTGCTATCGGTTTTTTACGCGTTTAAGAGGTTTTACTTAGTAGATGCAGATAAAAATAGTTACCATATTATGTCCAGTAGTGGTGCCCTGGCCGAATTTTTTTTTAATATTAATTTATAATTAACCTGTTCACCAACAAAATATAACAGCAGTTAAGGCAGTAATAAAAGGGACTTACTTTCAATATCTGCAGATTGACCGTCTCATTACTCGTCTAAAAATTATTATTACTTTCAGGATCCATTATCAGATGCATGAGGAGATTAGAAGAAGTGCTTCGGCAACTTTGCCAAGCCGCCAAGAACATAGGCAACACCGACCTAGAGAATAAGTTTAGTGAATCTATCAAACAGCTGAAGAGAGATATTGTGTTCGCGGCCAGTCTTTACATGTGAGACAATGTACATTTTGTTATACCTATGTAGTTTCTAGGGTCGGTACATATTATCGCGACATCAATACAATAGAAAGGGAATGTACTGCAATTTGCCCGCGCCAGAGGGCAGCATTAAGCAATAATTATAATAATCTATGGTAGAAGTTCTCGAAGCAGTCTTTTTAGATAATTCACTTTTATTTGGCCATAAGATTCCATAAAATTGTAAATAAAATGATTATTTTCGGACAACAAGCGGCCATGGTGTAAGTGGTGTTGTGGTTGGTTTTGGTTTATGTTCACTGCACCATGGAGGTTTGTTTACAAAGTCATAGACGAAAACCATAGTGAACCGCCGATTTGTTTACTATTGTGCTAGTGGCGCCATCAGCGCCGAGTTTCGCATAATATCCCCTAAGGACAAATTGTAATGTAATATATCATCTGACCCAGAAATCGTTGATTTTATTTTGTTCTCATGAATTTAAGATGAAGATTACAAATGTACGAGCATATTAATAATTAAACATACATTAATTATATCTATTTATAAATGAAGAACAGAACAATAGGAGGCCTTATCGCTACTAAGCGATTGTTCTATACCCTGCGTAACAGAAACACTGTAAAAATATTTTAAATCTATGCAAACATGTTACTAGTTTGTAACTCGCATATTTACTTCGTTGACTCAATGGTAAATAAAAACATTATTCCTGTTTCTAGATTTTCATTTAATGGTACCCAACTCACAACATAAGGCTACATGGAGTATTGTACTTTTTTAAGGTTCCGTACCCAAAGTATTACCTGAGACTTTGTCGAATGTCTGTCTGTCTGTCTGTCATCAGGCTGTTTTTAAAGAACCGTGAGAGAGAGTCAAATTTTGAGGGATGTTGTATTGCTCTAGTCGCTTTAAAAGGCAAATACTAAACTCATCTAGATATACAATGTGTATTTACGAACCTTGATCAAACGGAATCTGCGGATACACGACATAAATTTATCGATAAATATCGAATAAAAAATAAGTTAACTATATAAAAAAAAGCCTAATAATATTTTTTTTAATGTAAACTACTTCATCTGGGTTTTTCTTCGTTTCTGTTTTAGTAAACAGTGTATTTTATTCAAAGTAGTCTCATTGGAAAGCTAGATAGTTTACTTAGCTAAGAAATAATATATTTTTTTGTAGAAATTTTACAAAAAATACGATTTTTATTTTATTTATGATCTGTAACTTTAAACTGGACTATAGGTGTACTTTTTTGCATGTTGTATTAAACTTCATTATTTATTCTACAAATCTCTTCCAAAAAGTATGGGTCTACCTCTTTTCGTTGTCATGTTATTAGCCATTTGAATTAGGTACTTTCTGCCTTGTACAAAGATCAACAGACAACAAATTATGTAATTGAACAAGGCTACTAAAACAATAATAAATAGATAATATGAAAAGGAAGGAAGCCTTTGCACAAAAGTGGGATATTAACGGTGGATTAGGATAAGATAAAGTAAAACAAAATGATTAGTTATTGCCATCAATTCATTTATTGATTGTTCAAAATGTCCACCATTTTTCTCAATGCGTATCTGACTGCAGTGTGACTTTGTACGTAAAGTCACACTGCGCGTTGTGCTTTTTAGTACATCCTGATTTCCTATTAAATCCTGCAAATGACAATTGGTATTTAGACTTTGACCTTTGTCCTTATAAATCCCCTTTTAGGCTTGACACGGGGGTTAGGTGTTTGTATAGACCCATCTTTAAAACCTACTAGGTATGGTATGTGTGTAAATAACGAACTCTACGCGTATTACGTCGCGGGCGACCCCTAGTACTAAATAACCTTACGTCTACATATTTATTTTATAAATATATCTTACCTACAAAATAACATAAATTAAAATAACAAATAAGTATAACTAAAACAAACAAATTATTATTAATATAAATTATTATTAATAAACTTACTCTTCGGACCCCAAAATTTTAAACTTCACAATATGCCGCATCCATAAATTGTACTCCATGTTTGGTATCTCATTGTAACTGCGCACAGTCCGAATGAACTAATTTGTGTGCCTACCCTCTTGCATTATATAAAAAGATAAAAATTTAATTGTTATTGTAATTTTGTGCTTTTCTTTCATTGTTGTCATTGTGTTGTATTCATTTATAATATTTATAAACATCATACTTTACATTATGTTGATGATCACTTAATTTAAATCTACACGCTACTGGTACGTAAAAATATATAGTTATAAGTTGGTTTCTCATGTAAGCGAATTATTGTAAATTCTTAATGAGAAATAAAGATTTTCAAACAAATATATTAAGGGGATCCCCTAAACAACACTAGGCCACTACTTGGATGGGTAACGGCCTATAACTGCATTCTTGTACACTTTGAATATTTTTTTTATGCTTTTTAGCTGTCCACGGAACCCTAGTTGTAGTTTTTCTCATACTTATCACATTTATTTCATACTTAGCTTACGGTCGATTTTTTAACCCCCTGAAATTGTCTGATTGTCAAATGTATGCTAATAACATCTGATAGTGCCTATCTGACAAATTATACACAAGCTTAATTTATTTAGATTTTTTTTTCTTTTTAACACCCGACAAAAAAGAGGGGTGTTATAAGTTGACGTGTCTGTATGTCAGTGGGTCTATCTGTCTGTCTGTCTGGGACATCATAGCCCCCAAATGGATGAAGCGATTTCAATTTAGTTTTTTTTTTTGTATGAAAGGTGAGTTTCGCGCGAGTGTTCTAAGACAAGTTTAATGAAAATGGGTTGACCCGTTTAAAAGTTATGCGGGTAAAAGTGGGGAAGGCAAACCGAAAATCTGTAAATATACTCGAGTGGGGTCTCAAATAAAAGCGCATTACGTGCACATTACAAAATAGTATGATTTTTTACTTTTAAGGGAACTAAGGCTCTGGTATCGGGGGTTTTCTTTAATTGTAAATTTGGATTATTCGTAGTAAAAAAAAATATGAGTTTGGTTCAATGAAGCCTGTCTGGATAATTAATTAAAATTCCCCTACATATTAGTTTGTCTGGCAGATTTGCCTATGCATCCATAAAAAGATAAATCTGCTCTGAAAATCTCTGGTTTTTCTTCTTTTCGGGCACTGCGTGCGCCATAGACTGCGCTCACCATTTTGATTAATGAATACACAATAAACCTTTCAGGGTCATTAATTCCCCTACAAATAGTTCGTTATTGCAATGTGTTCTACACTTTTGACCCTATTACGCCAAGGAAATGAAACAAATAAAACAACCGGTCACAATATTATAAGAGAACTTTATTGTTTTAATTACGGTATATCTATAGCATGAACTGGCAAGTAACCAAAAGAACAGTAATATATCTACGCTAGGGAACCATGTTCACTGCCGGTCGCGCCCAATGATACCACTATTTAACTAAACCTTCACACGGGGAGAAATGTATCATAATACATATATTATATATGACGTATATTAATAGTTATATTTTTCACGCCACGGCGCTGCCCGTTATCTGTGGTTATTCCGGGAACAACGTATCTTTTCGCGGTAAAATAGCTTATAGCCATCCACAATAAATACCGGACCAGTTTCTGATATTACCGCGTTCAAACCAACTATCAAACAAACAAACCCTTTATTACTTTCAGTTATCGTGACTTACACTATTAATCGTAAAAAGAGGGATTTATACTTTTTGACATCCGAAGTCCGAAATGTTGTAAGTTTATCAACTCTAGTGCATTACGTGAGTAAATTCCCCTTTTTACAATAAACCCTTTATAATGTTAGTATTGAATCAATAAGCCATTTATTGTGGTTATTAAGGTACCTCTTCTTTCATAGTTTGAAGAAATCTGTAGAATCTAATCTAATCTGAAGAAATCATACCTAGATTTTGCTATCAAAGATGGAATTACCAAGTCGTACCAAAATAGTTATTTTCATACTTCACTACTCAACTATATAAAACGATTTAGTTTGTCCAACAATTTAGATTCATGATGAATTGTGATACTTTCCTCTTAAGCCCGTGTGAGTAACAAGAAAACAATTTTGTACAATGACATCGAGAATTGCCAAACTTCCGAATGTACTTTTACAAATTTTGAATATACTTCTAAAAGCTTTAACAAGGATCTGTCATCTATATAACATAAAATTAGTTTTTATTTATAAAAAAATTACACGGATAATTTGAATGGCAAAGTTATGTTAAGATCACTTTCTTTTTCAGTAAACTTATTGCATACGATTTCTAGACAATATTTAAAGGGATTTTTGTCAACGCTTTGATATAAAGTAACTTTAGTTATTATAAATTGCTTGGTTATTATTCTAGGTCTACCATTCAGTCGATTACAATTCAGAAAAAAACTATAAATTCAAATTGTACACTACATGAAATACACAAACATCGTTGACAAAAACCTCAGTAGAATCCAATATACAATATGAAAAATCACAATCGAAAAAATTCAAAAAACCGCTTACTCTAGTATCATTTGGTGCCTGAATTGATATGTCCATGAACTAAACGCGAAATAATAACTAATTCTGTCTAGCTATCGAGTAACGTAACGAGGTATTTTTGTGTCTATTTATAAGTAAATCGCGTGTGCTGTTCAAAATATACACACAACGCATAATGATGCGAGCCATCTATTCTAAGACAAAGTATACGCTATTTATTATCATTTAAATACTTAGACGTAAAGGTGGAGTTTAGATTTATGTGATCTGTGTTTGAGTTCCTGTAAAAGCTGGAAATAACACTGCATTTCCCTTCCTATAAGGAAAACTGATAACATAGTAAAAATAATAATAAAATAATTTGTTATGAAAAAGAACGTCCATAACTTAGGATCTATGTTGATAAAACACAAATATTTGTACTACTTAAAATGAAAATAGACAGAAGAATATGAAGAAAAGCCATGCTAAAAGTTTATTAGATATGAAAGTTCCAAGCCTTCGGTAAAACTAATCCAATACTTAATGAAATAATTGCATTAGTATATGGCGTAGTTTTGTAGCCCTACTATCCAAGATCGTATGAAATGAACAAAGCGATCTAGCCGTTCAAAATACGTTACAGTAATTGTAAGTTGTCACGCTTGATCTCAACTCCACCTTAACATACCACTCCCGCGCCGACTGCTATGGAAGACACCACGCTTACTAGAAGCACTCATGCACCAGTCGCACGCCTCTCCAGATAAAACCTCTACGCCATTACATCGACTCCTTACTGTTATTTATACAAAATGTACAATTTATCAAAAGCGTCCACAGATCAACGATAACTTGTGAGTATGTATTACGTTACGATATGATATGGCTATCTTTGTGTGTTGGTTACAGTGCTCCGTTAATATAAAAAGCTGAAAGAAAATAAACTTAGGGAAGAACAGAACTTAGGCCTAACGCTGCGTTAAGCAGACGCGGGCGCGGGCGCGTATTTACGTCAAACACGTATAAAAGTGATACGTCACAATTCATTGCAGCGTCAGGCCTTCGTTAAATATATAAAAGCAACGATTTACATTTGACATAGTTCTGTGGTTTGAAAGTATGGATATTTATTATAAAGGATGAATGTTTAAATCCGCTGATACCCTTTAACTTACTGTCAAATGTATGAAAATAGCATCAAATAATGCTATCTGATGAAAATCGTCACGAAATAATTTTTGAAGAGCAAAGTAAAGTTTTGAAGATGATAAACATACCATTAATTGTTTTAGAATCTTAACTTACGCCGCGAATATGATTTGTGCGTTTTCCTAGGTTTCCCCATTAGTTAATGAACTAGTGCTATGAATTTTTACTACATGTAATGATAACACACATTAAACTCCAATCATGAAGTGCAGCCGGCTTAGCACGGCGGTTGTTGTCTAGGTAGAGAAGAAACGCTGTCTATGTAGAATAGATTTCTTGTCTATAAATAATAGATTTATTGTCTCGTGATATAATTTTTGTTTATAATGTCTTCTGAAATAACAAAAAAATATAGGTTACATCCCGTTCTAATGGGTTCATTGTTTCGTATCGTTTTTCTTGTATTGTTGCTTTTTATAGTGTATTTTCATAATTTTCAAGGCGTATCCTTGTCTATTCCAGGGTAGCATAGTTAGGAAATGGCCATGCTAAGCCGGCATGTCGTATTAAAAGATCACTGTAACCAACACTTTATAATATATTTTTTGAGTTTGCTCCTGTTTTAACGTATCTGTAAATATTTTATTTAATGCGCATTTGCATTTGTACATTTGAAATGCTATTTGGCACTCCCCTATGTTTTTGAATTGTGTAAATCGGTTATTTTGTGGGTTTTGTGACAAGAGCAAACTCGTACTAAAGACTAAACTATGTAGGGTTATGAATAATTGCTATGTAATATTTATGTATTAACGAGTTAAATACGCGTAAATTCTGGAAGTACGTATGGTAGAATGTTAAACGTTAGTTGTAAGTTCTGAGGCGCGTTAAAGCGCGCTAGTATTTGAGCCTCGGCCACTAAGCTTTCGGGCAATGAAATTCGCCTTCAAACTGATTTGGTAGTGACCTATCCCAATGAAAACATTCGTCAAAAATATAATTGCATATATCCCCAATAATACTTCAATAGCCTTAGTCAATGGGGTTTATGCATTATGTAATCCATTAGAATTTTATGTAAGATGAAAAACCATTTACAGATAGAAGTCGAATTATAATAACATTATAAACATTAGCAACACACTTTCTTAAAATCGTAATAATAGGCCATTAAAGTTATTAAAATATTTACAGTAAAGATGTGAAACCGTTTACAGTTCCTAGACGTTTTAAGTTTAGGCGAAAATCACTAACGACTAGACGAAATGGGAAGTTACTTTTACGACCGCATCACAAGTACACTGCGGGCTCCCCTTCGCGAATTATTGCATCGGCCAAAAATTTGACATTCTTGATATGCAATGTTTAAAATTATTCATATGTTATTCGATATTTATTTTAAAATGTTAAATTCAACCAGTATTATCGTTTAATACTGAACAGTTACGGAAATCGCAAATAACTGCCTCGCACTTCCCCCTCGTATTATTGTCATTTGATATGCATCTTATCAGTAATTGTGATGCAGCAACGAAGACTATAATTATGACATTACATTACAACACAGGCACACGTAACTCCGCAAACAATTGCCTACAAATAAATTCATTATTTACATTAAACTATTCAACTATTCAATAGAATTGCGATTATTCAGAATGATAGAAAGAAACAAATAGAGTTTAACATAGGTAAATTTTTCTAAAACAGTTTTAAACGATACTTTAAATTTACATTTAGTTATTATCTTCAATATCTATAAACATTAGCTATACTTTTATTAGATCAAGTTTGTGATAATTCTCGATTTTCATAACAAGATATTTCCTACCTATTCTGTATGCCATCTGCATTAAGAAAGTCA
Source organism: Gymnoscelis rufifasciata (assembly GCA_929108375.1). Classification (NCBI taxonomy): domain Eukaryota; kingdom Metazoa; phylum Arthropoda; class Insecta; order Lepidoptera; family Geometridae; genus Gymnoscelis; species Gymnoscelis rufifasciata. Next base: position 12,345,829 of record OV815303.1, read on the forward strand.
ACTTAACGAAGAGAGAATATTAGTTATCGTATCCTAATCCGAATAGATAATCCTGTCTCAAAACAAGATACAAAGTTCATTTGGTCGGACCAAAACGTCAGTCGGTAAATTGTTCAAAACTCTAAACTTTGCGATATATTCGTACAAATAGTGTGCCGTGGAAGTGTGCTGCCACAGTGGAGTAGTCTGCTCTCACTGCGGCAGTTACCTCCAACTATCACACTCAACACTCCTACACTCTTCGCGTTCAACATACAAACTGTTCCCAAACATACTATGAACTTTGAACGGACCTTGCGCGATGCTTTCCTCGAGTTTGAACGAAATCACATTGACATTGCTGTGAATTTTTACGAAACTATTCTAAAATAACGTCCGCTAATTAAATTTTACTTTATATTATTATTTCTGAACCGTTCTTCCAAAATTGGTTGAATTATCTATTTTTTTAAATGTTTCGCCTACTATAATGATCCCACAGGGTCCTAATTACTTAGGACTCTGGGATATGTTCAGCAAAAGCGTTCACACATCTACTTGATGCCACCGTAGACGCAATCTACATTTTCCCAATCCTTGCCCACTTCTGATTCTGCACTTCTAAAGTAGTGTTAAAAGAGTATAGGATGAAACATATAAAATTACCTCATTTCTACGTAAAATGAATGAGTACATACACAGTAGAAACAAATCTCATAAAAACTCCAGCAATCTTATTCATTAACAAATCGTGTACTGTAGTGGTTGAAGTCGCTCGGTCGCGTTCCCATCGCTTACTGCAGTCACGTCGCGAGCCGCAGCGCCGTCAGGACTAGCAGGGCGAACAGCGGCTGGGTGCGACCGCCGCGGCCGCATGATTGGATCTCGATTTCCTAGAAGAGAAATTAGCTTTTAGACTCTTAGTTTCATGTGTACCTATAGAACTGTATGTATGAAAGCAATTTTCGACTCGTCCCCTACGATTAGCAATTTTCGACTCGTATCATAAATCATAAATCATTTATTGCTTGCGAATCTGGTGAAACATAGTCAGGTCTTATAACTAATTAGAGCTAAACAGATTCTGCTACTTTGAGCACACAAACATTACATGTCACTTGCATATAAAATAAAACAAATAGGTATATAAAAAAAAAAATATTAGAAAAATTATGAGGCAATGTCAAATGTTTTATAAGTCAATAACAATAAAAAAAATTAATTATAATTGCAGTTCTAAGATAGCCTATCACATAAAAAGTCATTAACAGTATAGTATGCCTTTTCTATCAAAATGTCACTTAGTTTGTCTTTAAATTGGTTAATGTGTAAGTTACAAACTTGAGGAGGCAGTTTGTTATATATTTTTGGAGCCATGCAAAAAATGCTTGACCGCAAAAGCTTTGTTTTGCATGGCACCGTTCGAAGTCTACCCTCCAGTCGGCTGCCAATAGGAAAAGATTGAAATAAGTTGAGGTTACTTTTAACAAAAACAGCAGCTTCATATATGTACATAGCTGGGAATGTGAGAAGTTTTAGTTTTATGTAATGATCTTTACAAGAATCCCTTCTTCTTAAACCACATATTGCTCTTATACAACGTTTTTGAGCTTTAAAAACTTTAAGGTTATCGGTTGAATTGCCCCAAAACATAATTCCATAACGCAATACTGATGTCACATAACCATGATATGCCGCGAGTAAGGTGGAGTGGTTTGATACTTTCCTTAGTTTATATAAAGCATAAGAAAACTGTTTAATTTTTTTGCTTACATTATCTACATGATGTTTCCAATTCAGTTTATTATCTATAGTCAAACCTAAAAATTTTGTAGTTACAACTTCCGCTATATCTGTACTTAAATAATTTATACCTATGTCAATATGATTATTATGTCTTTGTTTGAAATTCATTAAATACGTTTTAGTCAAGTTAATATTCAAATTATTAGAATTCAGCCAATTTATAATAGATGCCAGAGTAGAGTTGATGTCAGATTTAAAATCATGTGATTTATTATTAGTGAACAGCACAGTGCTATCATCAGCGAACAAGGTCATAAAATGGTTAGTCACTTGTGGTAGGTCATTTATGTATACCAAAAATAATAATGGACCCAGTACACTACCCTGGGGGACGCCGTGGAGGATGGGTCTAGATTTTGACTTGAATGTAACCTCTGTCATCGTTTTTAGACAGATTCTATTGATGTGGGTCACTTGATATCGATTACTGAGATACGTAGATCGTAGGCTACGAGTCGAAAATTGCTAAACGTAGCGTAAGAATTTCTTCACACGGAAGGTTTGTACGTGGGGTTCCAAAGTTTCTATCAAATGGAAAGTATTCCCAATCTAAGATCGTTTGGCCATTACTAGTGCTATGGCGCACGTGGAAGGACTAAGTCTTGAGTCTCCCTTATCATATAATCCCTCATCTTTTTAGACTTAACATAATATTGAAGCGTTGCCGTACTCACTACGTTTGGCAGGGGAATTTTTCGACTCAAAAAGAGAAAAACCTATGGGTGTTCAGAGCAGCATCTATGCGGGCGGCGGCATCAACATCTCCATCTCATTGTCAGCCTAACGCTGACTTGTGGGCCTTAGGCCAAAAACAGTGCGTTTTCGGCAAAACTAGGGGTGGTATTTACCTTGGGGTGGCACGAGTAAAAGAAGCACTGATGCTATGACGGCTACGACATAAACATGTCATTGTTAGCCCATCAGCAGTGTGTTTTTCGGCAAAATTAGAGTATGCAAATGCATACAAGCAGTATGTTTCTTGACAAAAGTAGATGTACCTCGGGGTGGTAAGAGAAGCAGTCATGCGGGCGGCGGCGGTGCGGCGTGGCGGGGCGGCGGCAGGCGGCGCGCGGCGGCGACTCGCGCGCCCGCACGTCCAGCCGCTTGGCGCCGCACGGGCAGAGCGTGTCCACCACCAGCAGGATCAGGTTGCTGTGCGGGATTTTCTGCACGCTGAATGGCCTGGGGACAAAATTGGTGTGAAACGGGGAAGATAAAAAATCTTCGAAAGTTCCGAGTGGACTGAGTTGCATCAAACTCAGGAAATAACAATTTGGAGGACTCCTCCACTACAGCCTCCTCCTCCTCCTCCTCCTCCAACAGCAGGTTTAATCAAAACTATAGCAAGTTGGACTACAACACGTAAGTAGGTTTCAATAGCTCGCCAAATTTAAACACGAAAGTTTGTGAGGATGTATGATGGATGTATTTCACGAAAAAAAATACTGGATAAATTATTTAAACTCCATAATAATAAAGCTTACATCTCAAAATAACACAAAGGCAACTTTTTACCTTGGTAAAATACAGCCGGAAAATACAATTATTGCCCTTGAGCGGCTGCGCCTGGTTCAGCCTGGTAGAGTTCTGTACTAGTATCACATATGACAACATTAGTCTTACTCTGATCGTAATAGTCTTGTTACCTCTCGCAGCCAGAGTTGTGACAGTTGGTTAGTTTTCCCTTGAGTGGTTGCGCTTGATTAAGGCGAGTAGACTGCAGCTGGTACAGTTCCGCGCTAGTATCACAAGGTCTGACGGCTGCGGAGCGCGCCGCTTCTCTCGGAGGCTCCCGGATTGGACCTGGAAAGATTTCATGTCAATTGTAAGTCATTATTATTACAATACTGAGACGCACACTGATTGACGTAGGTGTCCCTCAGAGATTTGCAGTTATTTAACCATGCTGCCTGTAACCATGCCGTAAATTTTAATGAAATGAAAAAAATATTATAGAGTTTCATCATTCGTCAGCGATCCTCGTTTTTCTACGTACCCCATAATTTCTGTTTAGACCGTGTAGAGAAACACCGAGCACTCTGAGCTATTTGAGTGATAAGTATTCGCTGCTGTCGGGCACTTCTTTGTACTACTAAATTATACTTTCTCCTTGGTCTCGGTGTTTAATATGTATAATAAAATCTATCTATGTATGTATGTATATTATATTAAATATATCAGATGTCTAGTACCCGTAAGCTAAGAGCTTACTTACCACTAGATGTCATTGTGTGGATTGTCCGGAAATATTTATTTATTTATTATTATTTCTAATTTATCTTTGAGCCTTACCTGGTCCAGTGTTCACAGGCGGTGGCGCGTGTATGCCGTTATCACGAGATGACTCTCCCATACCGTCGATTATTATCTCGTAGGTTCCATGATCCCTGTCATCGCCGTTCTCATGATCGTTGTCTTCGTTTTCATAGTCTTCGTAGTCAGCTGTTGAAGGGAATTTTTATTAATTATCTGGGTGTTATTTTTGGTTAGTTTATGATTAAACTTTGACTGGTTAGAGGTCGTGATGATGAGTCTAGACATTAAATTCAATTAAATTCAAGCTTTCAAATGTATGGTGTTTAAAACATCGTTATTTATTAGAAAATTTGACAACCAAATAGTGTTATGCGTCCTTCTAAAGCTGAGGTAAACATAGTTTTAGTCTTTTTAAGAAAACACCTGAATACAAAAATATTTCTATCGATTTCTTCATTTAATTTGATTAATTAGTCACTTAATTCATACCGAAATTTCCCTGCATTTGGACAAATAAATATCAACAAACAAAAACGAATAATCCAGCTTTCTTCTAGAAAAATAATGTGTCCTTATATTGCAGAACTATGAAGTCCTTAATATAAAAAATAGATACATGCCTGAATCCTCATCACCATAGGCTTTATGTGGGTGAGCTCTAGCAGGCTCCCACAGCGGGAACCATACCGCGATCAGACTCATCAGGTAGCTACCGAACCATGATATTGGTTTCCAAGGCTGTAAAGAATTACCGGAGTTTAGATAAAGTTACAATATACAAAGGGACGGTTATAAAATTCATTAAAAAATACAGGGTTTCTCTGCATTGGATCTAGGTAGTAAAAAATTGTTTATGAGGACTTGACACTTCCTTCAGGAGACGATTCATCTGATAAAATAGCACCGTTAGTTATTATAATATTAATATTATTTTTGTCTCAGTAAGGTTGAACTTTTTAAAGTTAAGAAAAAGAATATGACGCGATTCGTATAATTGGCGATCAAGGCATGAGTCCTGGCTGCAGCAGCGGTTTCAGACAGAATGTATCTTATTATATCTTCAAAATATAGAAAATTATGATGATCTTTAATGATATAGAAGAGTGAGACCCTCTAACACAAGTTTTTAAGCTTAAATGATGGTCTTTACAACGGAAATCACACCACGAAATTTGTTACAGAAATAAAGATTAATTAATTTTTTTTCAAAACAATTAGATACGTTACGTAGTAGATATATTCATTATATAGTCTCACCGATAGTTTACAAGCGTCCCCGCTGAACGGATTCCTAGAATCAGGGCATCTAGCTTGGTGGTCGTTGACTGTGACCTTCTTGTAAATTTTGTCCTGTACGAGCGAGTCCATGATAGTGCCGTCCACTTGGCCGAAGAACCTGCCGGTTTGGGATACGTCTTCCGATATTATTATGAAACCGTTGTCGTCGAGAATGTAGCAATCTAGCTCATCGCCGGCGCAGGTTTTCTTGCAGACGCTTCCTGGCGTGCACTAAAACAAAATATGAAAATTAAAAGTCTGTGCTAAAATGACAGTTTGCAAAATAACTTTCATTGTTTAATAGAACAAAGTTGTTCTGATAATATTTTTTAAACTAGGTATTACAAACTTACTATTACGAAATTACTATTGTGTGGCACAGTAAGACTAACCACTGAGACCCGGTTTTATACATAGGTTTTATTGTCTCCTCTACGTAGGTAAATTCGTAAATATGATCATACATAGTTATATATAATTATGAAAGGCAACTTACTGTAGAAGTGACGTTCAAGAAGTGCTTGGCAAGAGAATCCAGCTGGAAATGCAATCCAACAACAGCAGCGGGAGCTCTGTGCGTTCTGGACTCAACAAACACCGCGTGGGTCGCCAGCACCAATGGAGGGCGTCCATTTAGGTCTTCTGCTTCAGAGCCGTCACGGAATGGCACGGAGAATACGAAACTCTCGGGCTCTATTGAGTGGTGCTCCACTGCTCGTTTGTACCATTCCGAGTCAAAAGCTCTTGAATATTTCTCGCTGAAATGTCTGGAATAATAAAATAAAACAATAAAACAGATTGTAGGTTGTTGTATGATAAAAATACTGTTATAGACTATTCATGGCTTTGTAATAATCAATAAATTGTCGAAAAATTTATTGGCTTCTTCTAAGTTTTGAAGACTTACAAAAAATGTTGTATTTAAAATTGACACTAATAATATTTGGTTATGTATCAATAATTATTTGTGCGAAACTCACGTTTCGGACGATTCAGATGCTCTAGTGGTGTTCATGTTTTCCGTCCATTTCAGAAGACCGCTTCTTGTTGCTATGAAAGATAAGGCCACTTGGAACTTGTGGAAGCGTCCTTGCCTGAAAGAAAAGCATAATGTTTTACATTTGGTTTGAAAATGTATTTTAAACACATTTAGTATAAACGGAGGTTCGTTTTATTTAATTTGAAGCTTTTGACAATTTTTTTCCGTTGTCAAACGTAAACATTACGTCCATTCTCAGGATCTAGACTAGAGCATCCGTACACCAAGTTTCTTTCAATTAAAAAATTGGTTCAGTAGTTTTTCGTGAAAGCAGGACAGACTAGAGTTGCTTTCGCATTTATAAAATTAATAATATTAACAATTAACTTGTACAGTCTTCAAACTGGTTATCTTACATTAGACTGGTTAGACCATGCAAGTTAACCCTTTCCGGACTTCTCTGTATCAAAATGATTTTTTGAGCGGTCACAAAACTTTTTTATTTTATTAAAGTATATTTCTTAGTTTGTGAAACAACAGTGTAGGTAAGGTAAGTATTTTTATAATTTAATAATGCTTGAAAAGAAATGTAAATACTCAAAAAATTTACAAGGTGCGTAAGTAAAATATAAAAAAAAAAAACAAAAAAGTATTAAAGTCCTTGGCTAGCTAAAACGAATGGTTAGCCTACTTAAACATAAAATCGTATACCTGATCCAAAGCTGCTTTCATGAAAACACGTAAAAAAACTCACACATTGCCTCAAAAAAATATCGAGCAAGTACAATTGTAAGATCAACTCTTACGAAACAAAAACCCAACAATGCTTTATCATGAAATTTTTCACAGACTTAAACTGCTTCGGTTTTAAATGTATTTAAGTAGTTTTAAGAGCTATTGTAGTTACTCGAAAATTATACCAATACAAATTACCACGTCGTAATATTCTAGCTGTTGATGTAGTCCAATTTTTAGATCCCGCTCTAGCTTTCGATTCTATGAACTATTCTCGATTTTCTACAATCATTACGAAGATTGTTGTTACGTTACCTTGTAAGTAATGCCATTAAAGTTGCTATCGGGCTATTTGTGTGACAAACACAAAATAATATTAGTGAACATAAATAAAGTGCAATTAATAGTGTAACTTAACATGCAAGTGTTGAGAGCGGTGTTCCGCAAGGTTTTAATATAGGGCCACTTTATAAATTTCTATGTTTTCGAAAAGAAAAATTCCCATTTGACCCTTTTATAAGTTAAATAGAGAATTTTGAAAATTTAGTTTTTTAATACCAAATATTTTTTCTTTGGAAGATCTTTTAAATAGTATTGACGTTCAAGTTCCTAAGTTAGTGTAGTCTTGTGCATTTTTGCATGCTTTAAAATAAATGTTACTTACTGGTTGTGATGGCTTGCATGCTGCATGTGAGCGTCCAATTCTTTGATTACCATTGCATCCCGGATGAGAGACTGAACTAAAGTTTTATCACCTGGAAAAAATATACGAATCTTCATGCGTGTAAGATTTTATCAACTTAAATACATTATATTTATTAATATGTCGCGGTCATGACCAAGAATTGGTTAAAATCATGAAATGTTTGATCTTTAATATGTCGTGGAGTTACATGTCGTGTGCGACGGTTTCCGGTTATTTTTAAGAATATTTTTATATTTTAACTCCTTATCTGTCTTACTTTAATTTAAGATTTTCACATCTGTTCAACGTCTACGTTGATGGTTTTGCTAAAGCTAAGGATGCTGCCTTCTAAATTCTGACGTTATTCAGGTTACGGTTTTTATGTGTATATTATCTATTCACGACAGTCATAATAAACATGTTATTAATTTCAGTTTATCCTTGGAATCATATTTATATTGTGTTCTAAAACTTACAATAATAAGAATCTCGCTCCTGTTTCTTATGCGCATTATGTAGTGTGAGTGCTCGTGGTCTCAACGACATCCATTTCCAGCCGGGCTTCTCAGTGCGCTTGAGGAAGTGCATCAACTGTTCCTCCGGAGAATTGAACGTTTGATCTGATGTGGACGCGTATTCGCAGTACACCCTGGAAAATGTTGTTTTCTTAGAACTGGATTATGTAACGGTTTATTAAAGTCAACGACATCATTTTTACTTTCATATTCTCATCCCACATTACGTGGGGTCAGGTTAACAATATCATATTCTTTATTGAAATACCAATAATACAATACAAAAGAACAATGCTTAAGAACTAAAAAACATGCAGATTATAGTGTAAGAATGGGCGGCCTCATCACTAAAAGTCATCTCTCCAGCAAACCTTTGGATGGACTAGAGAAAGTGTTTTCCTTCGATTTTTTTCTAGCACCCGTCATTCTCCTTTCTTACAAATCTCATTATTAACACAGTCCATGCATCTTTTCTATGGGCCACCTCTTCCCACATATTAACATACATATATTTCTCTCTTCTCATCACATGACTATCATCTCTTCCCATAACAAGTCCATTTGGTAATATCGCTGGGAGGAAGAATATTAATACAAGTCTTACCAGTCTGGGTGGACTTTCCAGTTCTCTCCTTTGAAGTAATCCGTGACTAATAAAAAAGAAAATTAATTAGTTTGCACACACGGTATTTAGTATACACACAAGTTAGATTAAATAGTTTTGTACTATTTTTTTTATTTTAAGTTACCAAACAGAATTTGCAAGGCCTTGAAAATATTTGGTGTGTCTTGGGAAATATTTACAAATGTCTTTGTCGATTTGCTTAGATTTTTATACAGCAGAATAAAATTCTTGTGAATCTACAAGGATAAGTAGTAGGTACTATAAGTTATTAGGATTAATTATTTAACGTTAATTATGAACAGTAATTTCTCATACATTTTATTAGAACCAAGCCAAATCCAGGTAAGATTTTTTAAGGGCAACAAAATTGTACTATGTTTTATGCTTACCGCTAATAGGACTGTGTTTGACTTCCTGCTCCGACAGCAAATCATACATGCCGTACCCATCGGGCAACACCACAGCCAATGAGAAAGGAGTGCCGTCCACTGGGCTGTAGAAGTATCTCTGCCGTCTGGTGGCTACGCGGCGCATGCTGTCATACTGCACCTTCACCCCGATCTCGGTCTCTCCTTCACGTTGCTCGATCATGTCATGTCGTAGCTAGTTGGATTAAATAAATATACATATTTCCTTATTCAAATAACATCGACTAACGCCTAACAAACCAGCTTGGCTAAGAGCCTGTTTCAACATCTCCGAGTAAAATGAAACAATGGTTAAAATATAGAGCTATTTCACTCAGTCACATGTGACAAAGCGACATAACTAACCATTGAAATGTATTATTGACATAACTCACCATTGCTTCCTTTACTCGGACTTTGTGAATTAAGCCCTTAAGTGTTAAAGCCTGTTTTACAATCTCCGAGTATAACTCGTCTAGTCGATTCGATTCGATTCCTTATAATTGAACTCTGCGCTTGTAGCGACAATTTGCTAGTGTCAAGTTAAATAAAATTATAAAGTGTAAAAGATGTTATTGTACTTAGTTGATCGCCATTTTATTATCGTTACTCGTCTAGTCAATGGATAAATTAAAGAGCTATCAAGTGTACTGACAACTGTCAGCGACTGATTTACCGAGATTACTCTATATTTTAACCATTCAATATGTTTGCTCGGAGTTTGTGAAACAAGCTCATAGATTACTAAACTACATACATGTTTTTATTTACTTAAAACACGAAGGTACATATTTACTTGTGATGTAGCCACATCCGAATCTAGAAATCACATTTAACTAGGCATACTTACCGAAATGAATGCCTAAAAGAAGTTTTTAAAATACTGATTAAGTAAATGAATTACGGTGTTTATAAAAAAGGAAGGTTCTCTTGTCTGTATATACCAAGCTCAGCTTATCTAACTGGGCGACATAACAGCTTATCGTGAGCATAGTAAAAGCAGCTTAACAGTTATTTGATCTAAACTTATTAGCTATAAACTCACTACAGTATCTTCGAAACGTCTCATTATTTTCAAGATATTCTGCGCTATAAAATTAAGTTACTTACATCGAGTAAAAGAGATGTCAGGTTCACTCGAGAATTCTCCTCTGCGTCCATTAGTAACTCCACATCAGTGAGATCCACACTTGAGTAAAGAGGACGCAACGTTTCCGTATACTGAAAGTATCAATATTTTTAGCTAAAGAGTTAAATATTCAAATTTCGCGTACATATGCATAAAAATACGGTTATATTCAGGTACGAAACTAAAAATACAGCCGCATATACTTACTTCCTCGTTCGTATGCTGTAACAACGAAAATAAGCAATGATATAAACTGTTCTAAATACACAAATCATACTCGGGTAACATTCACAGGGCTAAGCAAGAACTTAAAGGAATACATGGTTCTTATATTTTCTACTGAAGCTGCGTTATAGGCGAATACTGTATTTACAAGAATATCGGTACTTAGATATAAATCTTTTGTTAATCCTTATGAAATATATATTAATTCGTACCAAAGGCCGCAAGTCAGGATGGTATAAAACATGCCCGTTGTTGTCCACCATGAAGGAATATCCGTTTACTCCCAACTATAATAAATAAACATTTCATACATTAATTTATACATTTGTAGAGCTTCATTCATTAACAGTACATATTGTAGTAGTAAGGTGATTTAATTGTGATTTCAAACAGCTCTGGATAGGGATTGTTCACTGAGAAAATATTATTTTAACAAAGGACCTTTTTGGCTCGGTTACAATCATATCGGTCATTTTTAAGTAAGACTTATCTAAAAATTTATAAGCGAACTTGGCATAGAGTAGACTTGTGTACATTGTTATATTTTCTCGGCTGATAACAAATAAGACATTAATAATTTTCAATTAACTTAATTTGTAAATTATAACACTTTCAAACTTGATTCAAAACTACCAAGAGAATTAATTTAAATTTAATAAGCATACTGTTGTTTTTAAACAAGTATTTAAATTGTTTATTTTTACACACCATCTGATTTATTTATACACGAGTTGAAATTATTTAACTTGAGTCAAGCTACTTATTTCCGTTTAAATAAGTAAATTTAATCGTTTGGTCCTAGCAAATGACCATGGTCAATAGCAACCGGCTAGTGTCATTTATATATAATCGAGTACCTCCCGGCTGTTCTCTACCGATTTACTCGGTAGAAAACACCCGAGACAATTGCTTAAAAATAACTGTGCGCTCAGTTACAAATACAAAGATGATTGGTTTCGTTCGACTCATCACATCACTCTTCCGTCGACTCGCGCCCGTGACGTATGGCGTGGCGTGATCCATGTGGCAGTAAAGTAATATTCGTCTACTACCACATGGGTCACTCCGTACCTGTGTGAAATATTACTATGATATTTTAAAGTGCAGTGCAGTTTCAAATACGTTGCAAACTAGGTACGGAAAATTATGGATGAGGAGGTCCGAAATTTATTAACTGCTTGGAATCTCGAGTCTTACATCGAAGTGTTTTTGTGAAGTGAAGGTCAGTACAACTTTCATTGTTTTCTTGTCATAGCCTGCATGATAAGTTTGGTTACATACATCAAAGAATTAACTTCCTTTCTGTGTTGTTGCTCGTACTTTCTTTATTATGTACTTACTGGCGGCTCCACACTCTTGGAAAACAAACGGCATAAGAGCGAACATAGCCATAACTGCTGAACGGATTATGCTTCATATTTTGAGTACAAGTACGCCTTGATTAAGTTATCGGCTACTTTTTATTCCATTAATCAGTTCCCATGTGATATAAATAACTGTTAAATGTTTCCGACTGGTATTGGTATCGTTGTGGCTATAGATTGTTTAAATTAATGCATGTACACTTTTATTGCATTTAAGTGCAATAAAAGTGTACATACATAACAAAATAAAACCTTATATCTAAATTTAAAACATGATCAGTACAATAGATGACCTTATCGCTGTTGGTGTAATGTTAGTGGAGCAGAAACAGTTAAATCAAAGTGTTTGTTTAGTAGTTTAAGAAAAAGCACCTCACAGTTATATTGAAGTTATTTTCAGACTAAGATTATGATTTTGTTTTCAGCTGGAAAAGGAGTTTGAAGCTATGATATGATATGCTGGCACATATACAGCCATTTGTAAGAGCTTTCCTCCACTAAAAGAAAAAAAAAATAAACTGGCCAAGAAGAAAAATAGCAGTCACAACAAGGACACAACTTCTCCGTTTGCAAGATTGTAAGTAAAATCCCTTTAAAATCTTGAAATCGTTGCCTGTCCGTCTGTTTGTAACAACTCTGCAGTGCTAAGAAATGCTTTTTGTTTCAGCACCAGAAGAGAGCTCCAACATTGCCTGCATGCTGTTGATCCCGACACTTCTGGCTATATCAAGTGTGCGTCTGAAAAACGGCCCGAAAAAAGTGTACCTACTACGGCGAGACTACCTACTTTTTATTTAATTAATTCGCTGTAGGTATATTTCTTAGGGAGTTATTCAGTTTCACGGGTACAACAACCTCAAGTGTACTATAGGTTAATTTTTACGCCTTATACTACATAATATTCATGTACCCCGGTGATCATTGATTTTGTTAAAGTTAAAACCAATGCCTAGTTTAATCCTTAACCTGTCCAAAATTGTCTCCACCTTATTTGAACCTTGTGCATAAGATTTGTTTTCATAACTATAGTAGATTTGTATAATTTTGAATACATTGTAATATTATATGAAACTGCTCAATAATAAATCAATATTAATTAAATAGTTTTTTGATTTGTATTGTAATAAATTTCCAAAGAATCCCACGATCTTTTACAGCAATTCTATTCGGTAACTATAGCCACTCGTAGTATATATATTTATAGCAATGCTTTCAGCAACTTTAAATTCTAAACTAATTCAGTAGGTAAGTAAGTATTATTTATTAAATAGTTACAGCAATGTTATTCAGTTCACGTAAACAATTCATTCGTTACATAGACATAAGTACCTACATACTGTATTATTAAAAAAAATATTAATTACTTATTAGTAAAATATCTGAAAGTACTTGTTTAGGTACTTTTATTATTTTATTAATATCTAATTAAATAATTTTTATTCATAATACAGTAAGAATGTATATCTATCTATGAAACAATTGAATTATTTACGAGTACTGAATAACATTGCTGTAACTACCCAATAAACTAGCTGTATTTACCGAGTGACATTGCAGCAGCTACCGAGTGAACGGTTGTAGTTACCCAATAAATTGGCTGAGACAACCGAGTAACATTGCAGCAGCTACCGAGTGAACCGGTTGTAGTTACCCAATAAATTGGCCGAGACAACCGAGTAACATTGCAGCAGCTACCGAGTAAACCGGTTGTAGTAACCCAATAAATTATCTGAGACAACTGAGTAACATTGCAGCAGCTACTGAGTGAACCGGTTGTAGTTACCCAATAAATTGGCTGAGACAACCGAGTAACATTGCAGCAGCTACCGAGTAAACCGGTTTTAGTTACCCAATAAATTGGCTAAAACAACCGAGTAACATTGCAGCAGCTACCGAGTGAACCGGTAGTAGTTACCCAACTTTACTCTGTTGTTACTTATGTAGGCAACTGTATTATTATTACAGAAATATTTTTAACCAACCTTAACGGTTAATATTTAACAAGCAATAATAACAAAGTTGACGTATTTGTTTTTAAGCTATCAACTTTGCAGGTGCTATATTGACAAACATGCTGGGTTATTTTCAACAGTATTTCGTTTATTTTTAACCGACACGTTTTTTCAGTGTTGGAGGGAGTTGGGGGAGGCCTTTGCCTAGCAGTGGGACAACGTAGGCTAATATAAAATAAAGGTGATTTAATACGAGGCGAGATTTGACATAAGATCTATTTCTTTTTCATTTTTAACCCCCGACCAAAAAAGAGGGGTGTTATAAGTTTGACGTGTCTGTCTGTCTGTGGCACCATAGCTCCCGAACGGATGGAGCGATTTCAATTTATATTTTTTTGTATGGAAGGTGAGTCTGGCGCTAGTGTTCTTAGACATGTTTCATGAAAATCGGTTGTGCCGTTTAAAAGTTATGGGGGTGAGAGTGGGGAAGGAAAACGAAAATCTGCAAATATACTAGTGTGGGGTATCAAATGAAAACGAATCGCGTCCACATTACATAATATTATGTTGTTTTACATAATTTAAGGAAATTAAGGAATTGTAATCGGGGGTTTTTCTTAAATTTTAAATTTAGATTTATATAAATAAAATGTTGTACTCGTGCATACGCAACAAAAAACTTTATGATCTCCGTGACTTTGATACATCGACTTCTAAATACATGTGTTAGTCTATGAATTATTATTTATATCTTAGGTCACCAAATCTCCCTCATTTTTAATGAACGTACTATATAATATTTTTATCCGTTTTGAATACAGGGTTGACAAATGTAAATTTTACCTTATATGGTGGAACAAGCTTCTTTATTTGTTCGATAGGTACATCGGTTCCAATCACACCCAACAAGTTCGCTTCCCGTTGCTAGAAACAAACACAATATGTTACATGTCTTAATCCGTAAATTTATTTTAAAAAGGCCACAGTGTAAAAATAATGTTTAATATTAGGACGGATAGTTTTCTTTAAAATCGAAGGTTCGATATAAGATCGCGTCGCGCTGTCGAAGAGGCATTTCGCGCGCGACCTGACATGATATGCTCTCCTGTTCCCTGAGGACGGTTCCTTCCTGATGGGAACTAAATCGTCGGAGGATATGCATAATATCATAAAAATATAGGTGGGCTATAAATGTTATAAAAATGAATAGGATATAAGATATACTTACAGTGTGATTCCGTCTATCGAAGATAGGCACTGTAACCGAACTCATTAGTTGTCCCATTCCATCATCATTTAAGTTGCTGCTCTGTAAGAATATCAACATTTTCAGAAAAAGGTTAATTTATTATGGGCCTTGTTACATTAGTCTGATTAAAGCTGGACGTATACAGAGAATTGAATAGAAGTTTGACGTTAATCGTCAATTGTTTGAAAATCAATTTATTGTCATCTTTATCACTTATTTTATCGAGAAATTTTACATTATTTATATTTTCATCTGTAATAAACCTTAGATATAATTTTAATAAAATAAAAAAATACGTGCAAAATTGTTACATTTACGGAGATAAAATTGTTTGAAAAACTTGAAAATCCGAACAAAATGGTCTTAAATTAAGATAGATGGATGATAATTGTTGAGACCGATATGGGCTTTGTTACATTAGTCTGATTAGAGCTGGACGTATACAGAGAATTGAATAGAAGTTTGACGTAAATCGACCATTGTTTGAAAATCTATTTATTGTCATCTTTATCACTTATTTTATCGAGAAAACATTACTTACATTTTCATCTGTAATAAGCCTAAGAATATAATTTTAATAAAATAAAAAAATACGTGCAAATTGTCACATTTACGGAGATAAAATTGTTTGAAAAACTTGAAAATCCGAACAGAATGGTCTTAAATTAAGATAGATGAATGGTGATTGTTGAGACCGACATGTTGATTGTAAGACGTACCCTGCCGCCGACGTAGACGGGGCTCCAGTGCACGGGGTGCACGGTCTGGTACATGACCAGCGGCCGAGCCAGCACCTCGATGAAATGAAGCACTTTTGAACGGATTTCCGAATGATCGTTTATTGAAACGTAGAAGCCTAAAAAGACAATTTATGTTTAAATAAAAAGTATTGTGCTAAAGTGTGTATATTTTGCTTAAATATTTTCAATTATTTCATATTAAAGTGTGTATAAAATATCGATACGATTAAGTACACTTTGGATTTATGTCTTGCGAAAAGGAATTAGGCCCTTTCTACCGCGGTGTAATCGGTAAAAAGCGGAAAGCCGAGCTTAAATAATGCAAACTTGCATATTTCATTTTTATATACATTATGAAGTATTCAAAGCAGAAATCAATCAAAATATGATTAAACTATAAAACATTATGTCACTTCTTAGTCTATATTGAGTTCCAAATGCACACAATAACGTATAGTGTAACGTGAAGTACAAGTATAGTGCATTTGTTAATACTTACCTAGGGAGAGTGTTTGTTACCTACTGATTGATTTGAGTACATGAATTTTTCACTTTCTGATATCTAGCCGCTTTTATCTATCGGTTTACCATATAGGTACTTTTGTTTTTTTTTATTTAATATCCGTATTTATTGTATAAATATACCTATGTTATTTTTTTTTATTTATTTAAAACACTTTATTTGCACAACGCTGAATTGTGTACAAAAAGGTGGGCTTAATGCCTAGGCATTTTCTACCTGCCAACCTGTTATGTGATGATACGAAATGGTAAAATAGATTAAATGAAATGAGCCTAGATACTTCATTAATAGCACACAATTACCTTTGTTAGTGCATGCCATGTCCTTCATAGTGTGGCCGGCGGTCGCGTCGCCCCCCACGCGGTAGGTGAAGATGCGCACGGGCATATGAGGCCAGTTCCACGTTCTGAAGATTCCTTTGACGCCAGTAGAACCGCCGCCCGCGCCGATCACCGCGATCGCTTGGTTGCACTGACAGCCTAGGCCGGTTCGGTTGTACTGCAAGCAGAAATTAAGTAAATATCTGCCTCAGTGGCGTCCGCTTGTGACGCAAGAGGTAGCGAGTTAGATACCCACCGGTCAAGTGTTTGTATGTTCTGCAATGGATGATGATAATAATGAATCAAAAAAAATATCTGTCATTATATTACGTTAATCAGATGCCTAGTACCCGTAACACAAGCTAATTTGTGAACCAAGCAATATCTAGCCAATAGCAATAGCCCGTGGTAGGTTTTAAGCTTATATTACGCATAAACTTAGGAAAAGAATTGAGTTCTGTGGTCTTACGGATACTAGAGATCTATTTGATATGTACTTAATACAATATACATAATTAAACATTATATGAATGAATATGTCGCTGTCGCGAAGAATTTGATCATGAAATGCTAATATTATTAGGTCATATCGTAAATAAGATGTATTTTCACTATAAAACTTCCTTAAGTTTAAATGGAAAACTAATCTCATAACACAAGTTTAAAAACTTTCAAGATTCAACATAGTTTTTACAAGAAGCTCAACGTAAAAAGCAATCAGAGAAGTAGTTAGTACTGTGAGTACAGTTAGCTGAATAAATTAGTGTTGGTTGCTAAATAAAAAGGCACAATTTGCAGTCTGTGCTAATTCAATTCCCGCGAGAATGTTTTACGTAAAATATATAAATGAATTTAACTAGTTGTACGCCTCAAACATAGAACCCATGGACTCAATATTTACTCTTTAAAAAGGTTACTCACTGCGATTGGACGGTGAACATATTTTTAAACAAGTATGGAAATAACTAAGCCGATTCAGTTCACTTTCGAACTTAAATTTTTTTTAGAGAATTTCTACATACTTCCTTAATTTTATCACATTTCAATCAATGGTTTGAAAGTGATTGCTCATAAAAAAACTGATTTTGTCCACACTTGAATTGTAGAACTCATTCGCTTCGCTCAATTGCACAAATAGGGATCTAGATTATCATAATAGCATTTTGTCACCTCGTTTTATTGTGTTGTATGGGTACAACACAAAATCTTTTTGAGTGGGTAGTTACACAAGTACCTAACTTTATACTAAAAATGAACAGGCTCCTAGTATAAAAATAAACATTGTAGTATTTATCTTCAAGACAACTACGCAATTGTTTGTTAATAAATGGTAAAAGAAAATTGTCATATAAAGTACTTCTGAATCTCAGAACTAACAATTAAAATAATCATTGAAGTGAGAAAATTATTCTTTTAAGGATACCTACTTGTATTCAACTTATTTTTTATTGACAGAAAATGCTAAGTGAGAGAACACTCGAAAGTCGTGGATTCAAACCTCCACGCGAGCCTCTCGGTTTTTCTTCTTAAAAAATGTATGTGCGCTTAAAACACGTGCTTTAACGGTGAAGGCAAACATCGTGAGGAAACCGGCACGTTCTTAGAACTTTGAAGAGTTTGAAGGACTTGTGACATTCACCAACCCGCACTTGGCCAGCGTGGTGAATTAAGGCCAAATCTCTCACGTCAAGAGAGAAGTTCCTGTGTCCCAGCAGTGGGAACGTAAATAGGATGTCACTGTTGTACAAACTTAGGACTCATAAAATGAATTACATACAGTAACAAAGAAACCTCAAATATATGCCGCAACCAAGTTAAACTGGTAATGCTGCACTAGCCTTGTCACTATGTCAGTGAGTACGTAGCAAGAAAAACCTAATTTTTATTTTAAAATTCAGATCCTTTATTGTTACCTTCTAAAAGTAGCCGTTAGTTTTTTATTAAAGTTGGCAACACCTTTCACAACTTGATGCACGTAAAAAGCTTTTATAAAACGCTACATCTTTTATAAGAAAGTTCTGGTAAAAAACTTTAAGTTAAATTTAATATAACTGAAACATACCTTTTTGCCTTATTTTGCGACTATTGTAGAGACAAAGACGAGTGACAAGCTTTAATTAAACTGTTACTGAACAGATTTGGCAATTATTTAGGTTTATGAATGACGTTTCATAGAAATCCTGATATAAAGAGTGAAATATTTTTATTACAACGAGGGTCCATCAGCAGTATAATCAATGCCCTTGCTCAAAACTACAATTCTCGATTATTATTTTAATTCTGATATAAATAAAACTATGAATTAGCATTGTTAATCATCCCTGTATTTATTAACGAAATTTTACCTTCCACATTTAGGTACTGACCTTAGTCTGCTTTTATTTTACAACGCACGTGCCAGTTATTATAGCAATTATCTATTTATCTATTAACTAGTAATCGCAAAGTTACTAATTAATAGTCTTAAATATTGTCTAATGTGACTCGGAGATGGTGTAACGGCTTATTTCACAAAATCCGAGTATAGTAAGCTATTGTTATTATTATTAATGTATGTTGTTAATGTATTAAGGTGTAGTTTTGTAACGAATATTGTTTGTTTTTATTTAACGTAGTAATTTGTTGGAAATTGTGTTTTTTGTCCGCGAGGGCTTTGTAAAAAGCTTACTGTAATTTAATTTAGCTACTTATATAGCTGTGTTAGCTGTAGGCCTTCCTTAAAAATAAATAAATAAATAATTAGCTATGTCAATAATACGTGTCAGAGCTATCACACTTTATCACTTGTGACCAAGCGAAATAAATAAATAAATATTTCCAGACAATGCACACAACAACATCTAGCCCCGTGGTAAGCTCTAAGCTTGTGTTACGGGTACTATATATCTGATATACTTAATATAATAGTCATACATATATAGATATTTTTTATTATACATATTAAACACCCAGACCAAGGAAAAAGTGCTTGCAGAACATACAAACACTTACACCCTCGGCGGGAATCGAACCCGCTACCTCTTGCGCCGCAAGCGGACCCTCGCCCACCGCGCCAACGAAGCAGTCAACAATATATAATAACTATTGCCTAATTTGACTCGGACATGGTGAAATTTAAAAACAAAACTGAACATATCTGTTAAGGCGAGTGTCTAGTATAATTACCCGATGCAATATTTCAAATCCAGTTGCAAGCGCGCCAGTCAAGTTGGCCACGCCCCCGCTCAGCTCCGCGTTCCATAACGAGCTCTTCAGTTCCCTGATTGTTTCTGGTACAGCCTGGAACAAAACGGGATGTTTAACAGATAGTACTATTCATTTTAGAAAAATCGATGACATGGTTCATAGGAACAAATTTTTCTATGTCTTATAGTGTCAGACCTTCCTCGACTGACCGAAACTTTTGTTCACTCTGTACACTATCAGATGGTCGTTGAGAAAATTGTAGATTAGCGGACGCGGCTCGGCTAGCGTAGTGTCAGACTCAATTTTGTGGTTCGAATCGGCACATTGTAAAAAGTACTTGGGCTTTCGACTACGGGCGAAACTACCTATTCTAAAAGAGCTTTTGGGCAATTTATATCGTTGTATGAACAGCTCGCGGTATGAAACGAGCCGAGAATCACCTAAATGATGGACAGATCATTTGGTCAAAGCTAGGGAGACTGGATCACTGCGGGATGTTATTAGCTTTCAACTAAAATAACTAATCATATTTGAGGTAGGCATATTATGTCCTGAAGTGGATATTCTACGGCTTTAAGGATGTTGAAATTGATAATTTATAAATATTATCTTCATAACTAATATATAAAATTTCCATGTCACAATGTTAGTTAACGTACCTACTCCTCCGAAACGGCTTTACCGTGTTTTATCAAATTTTATATGCGTATTCAGTAGGTCTGAGAATCGGTTACGATCTATTTCTCATTTTGCAAAACAACGTTTGCTGGGTTAGCTAGTTATTTATAATGACACTTTCATTTACAAACTCAACCTATACAAGAAACTAAAATGAACACAAATACTTTTCAACAGCGCCCAATATTTTATAGCTGGGAACCAAGTCACGTCGCGAATAGGTACCGTCCGGATATGTGTGAATGGGGAATATGCCGTAAGTAGCCGCCCGTGTAAGTCCACACGAGTGAAGAGTTCTCAGGCTGCACTTAGGTCGCTAATAACGGACCCTAATACCTCAACAGCAAACATTCCTGTATTCAACATGACCTAATTCGATATGAGAGGGGTTGAACAGTTTTATAATACAGTAGCAGTACCCCGCAATGTTACTCGCGTTTAGTGAAAGTAGCCAATGTTATATATATATTTTTTTAATTATTGATAAGTCTTCATTTGACCACAATCTTACCTGATGCAAAGTGACGATGTGGTCTAAGATGGAGCATGAAGGCCTAGAAGATGGCTTCTGCATATAACGTTATCTAGGTATGTGTATAGATCAGGCTAAATGTACTTAGCTTACTGAATTTGTAATGCGATTGGGAACCGCTATTGTGTTATCCATTGCGTACTGGTTCGCGCGCGCTCAGAGACCGGTTTATGGGTTAATACTGCCAAATGAAGCCACAATGTTTTATATTATGATTATTTATGATTTATAAATAAACAGAGAATCGCGCATAACACGCTTAGTTTAGATAACATGCTGGCCAAAAATCTTCTTATCTTCTGAAGCATAACTTGTGATTTTAGTTAAAAAGCAGCTAGTAGCATTTGTTTGTATTTAAAATTCACTATTTTTGTTATATTATCGCACGTTCGTATTCCTAAAAACGTCCTTTTTTTAAGCCTAGTTATGCCTTATTTTGCGATTAAAGGGTAAAAAGCTTCTATTGAACTGTTATTCAACAGATTTAGTTTTAATTATGGTTTATAAATAATGTTTTTAGAAAACGTTCTAATCTCCTATAAGACTGATATAAAAAGTTAAATATTTAATGAATATTTATAACTTATATTCTCCTTACTTATGATTATGATAATATACCAACAGGCTGTGCAACCAGCAGCATCACGCCTTCAAATGCTAATTATTTAAGCTATGGCTGCTCAAAATTTAAATGAGGACATAGCGACCAAAGTCTTCGTCCTTCGTTATATATTCACAAGATAAGCAAAAAATAGCTCGCCAAATAGTGTGCATTTTCTCAGCGCGCCTTCGTTGTCTCACCCCTTGACATCTACATTCCGACTAAAAGCAACTATATTTCAAGGAGCTATCATCTTACTTATTCATCTCCAAGTTTCGAGATAAAATCTACGCCACAAGGCGTGAGTTGTGACAGGTGGGGGCCGGTTGTGTGCTGCCAGCTCATCTGATTGCGCTGAGTGGCGTGAGATTATCCTAAAGAATGCATACTCGAGTGTACGATGTTGCTAACAAACGTAACATGGTAAAATAAGCTTAGAATTTTTTTTTTTTTTTTTTTTTTTTTTTTTTATTATTGATAAGCCTTTATTTGACCACAATCTCACCTGATGTAAAGTGACGATGTGGTCTAAGATGGAGCATGAAGGCCTAGAAGATGGCTTCTCCGGACCACATTACGAAACACGAAAAAATCGCTTCACGCACTGGCCCAGCCCGGAGGGTGGTGACAAGCCGCGGCCGAAGCCTACCACCAGAGACTGTTCTTAGCACCACCCGGAGGTCACGTGTAAGGATTCAGAGGGTTACCACTTACGGACGTGAACAGACAAAACCTCCAAAAACAACATAAACAACATAAATATATAAATAAACTAGCTGACCCCAGCAAACGTTGTTTTGCAAAATGAAGAATAGACGTTGGCCGATTCTCAGACCTACTGAATATGCTCACAAAATTTCATGAGAATCGGTCAAGCCGTTTCGGAGGAGTATGGCAACGAAAACTGTGACACGAGAATTTTATATATTATTTAAGAGGTAGATATTTCCGGACAATTCACACAACAACATCTAGCCCCGTAGTAAAATCTAAGCTTTTGTTACAGTACTAGTAGACATCTATAAGCAAAATACCTTAAATATAAAATAAAATAACGCGTTTGCATCGATGCAGTCGCGATGCAGTAGCGCGTTAGAAGCGGTCTTGTACCGAGTTGCAAATGCGACTAACACGCGTTATTAGTAACCGATGCGCGTTTAGTAAACGCGCGACAGCATCGCAAAAAAAAGTCTACGTGAGCGATGGGCCTTAATTGCTTTAAATAGCGCGACAAAATTTTAAATAATTAAATTTTGTTCTATTTTTACGATACTAAATATACCTTTAGGTATAACTCAAATGAATTCCCGTAAAAGCACACATCAAGCTTTTAAGCACGGTCTGCCAGACAATCGTTATTAAAACTTGCTACTTAGCGAGTCCATTAACGTGAAAGAGTGACAATTTATTGATGTGTTGGCACGTACCACTTAGCAGCACCTTTCGCAACTTTAATGCACGCTGAAAGCTTTTATACAATAAAAATACCTTAAAGGATCACTGAGTTATCTATATGTGTTTAATTTAGATAAAGATAAGTGGGTTTAAAAAGTGCTAATGAATATATTTAAACTGTCATCGTCTTTTTTTGTGTCTCTTAGCTCATCCACTGACATACAGAAGCTTCACAGACCAAAACAAGCGATAAAACAATTCGATTTTCAGCTATCGTGTTGCCCGCGTTATATGAAATAAGCAACAAACAGAATCAATTGGAAATAGCTATAAGAATTGAACAAAATAAGTAATTAAGTAATTTAATTTATATTTACTTATTATTTCCAATGTGACAAGCATCAGTATTGTACTGTAATGGCAATGTAAAAGTGTAAATAAATAAAAAAATAATAATTACTAGTTTATCAAGCCTCGGCGTTGCCCGTGTTCTTACATTTTCCCGCGGGAACGTATGTTCCCACTAACTCTTTATCAAATCGGACAAGTAGGTAGTTCCTAAGATAAGAAAAAAAAGAATATGAACAATTTAACAAACAAATTCTTCGGCTTTATGATATTAGTAAAGATAAAGATATTTCTGAGAGGAGTTCCAACATTTTTAATACCTACTGATCCGCTATTTTGATAAAATAATGTGATTTTGCGGCCATTAATGAAACGCATGTCAATATACAGAGTAAATGCAAATAAACAAATGTCAAGAAACCAAACCTTTAACTTGTACGGTTTTTGAGATATGTAGGTTAACAAAATGAACTCTGCCGATTTACATGCATTTCATCACTGGCCGCGGAGTCACTAAAATATCGGAACCCCTTTCACACTTCCCCTGGAAACGTTCCATAGTGTTCCTCAAGTAAGGCATGTAACGAAACATTATGAAATCGATTCAGTCGTTCCTGTACTTACCGCTACAACCGGACTAACTAACTAATCTAACTTCTATTTTATTGTTAGCATAATTTGATGACCCCTGTGGCTCGGTGGGTGAAGGTTAGCCTGAGGCGCAGCGGGCAGGTAGGTGCTATCGGCCCGCTATTACGTAAAACTTTGCAGTAGCGACAGCAACGGCAAAGCAACAGCGACCGCTACGCAATTGGTTGAAACAGATCAGAAACAGGCTAGATACAATTTGCAACCAATCGCGTAGCAGTCGCCATCGCTTTGCTGTTGCTGTCGCTACTGCAAAGTTTTACGTAATAGACTTTGTTTTTTCTATGTATCATTATGTATTAAAAATATGTATGTATATATTTAGTATATCAGCCACCTGACACTCATAGTACAAGCACTGCCTAGTATGGGGTAAGGTAATGCTGTGTGAATTGTGCGGAAATATTATTCTTAATTTAAATTATTAACTGCAAATAGAGTTAATTTATCAGATTGTTTTTCTTCTAAAACGAAATAAGTAAAGACAGACTTAGAACCTTCAGGCCTTTCTGATTGATTCCATTAGTCGCGTTAGAGATGCGTATCGCATAGTGGCGGGCCTGTCACGCAATACCTGCATTTGAGGCAATTTACATTTTTATAAAGGTCATTAAGAATCCAGAGATATGTTTCAAAAGATTAATGGAGTATCGGAATAATAAGGTTAAATTGTTGCTGTTTATGAATAGATTTAATTTGGGGTTATTAGTTGTGTATGGTTATTTTTAAACTTAGTATTAACTAACATCATGATCATATTATTAATTTTATATCTAGAAGGACGTAGTGATTCATATTATCTTTACGAGGTTGAGCGGCGTGAAGATCTCGACATAAAAACGCCATGAGCTGAAAACCCGCCTACCATTGACTGTCCACTTCAACTATGTGTGTGGCATTTTGACCAGTCCGAGGTACTCACATAAGTACCTTTAGTAATAAACTCGGGGACTCAAGCTTTCTTAGCGCCAGTGGTGGATTTACCAGCAGGCTGAGTACGCTCGAGCCTAGGGCGGCAGATTTTGAGGGGCGGCTAATATGAGGAACGTTTTTTTTTAAGTGAAACTTCTTTAGAATCGTTGTGATTTCAAACCGGATGCAACGGAAAAGCGACAGGTAAGCCAATCTTAAACGGTAACAAGGTTAAGCAAACTTTGCGCGTCGCCAGTACTTGAATGGGTGACCGCCCGAACAAAATCTTTTTGCGCAATATTTTTTTTTTGTTTTTTTTTATTCTTCTCATTCTTTTGTCGATTTACTGAAGTTTCACTTCTATCGTGTGTGAATCGCACACACATCTTTTTTTTTTTATTTCATAGAAATCAATAAGATTTTTCTATGATGGTTTTCTGATGTCTTAAATTTTGTCGATTACTTTTCTCTATGACTTGTCATTGCACATTCCGAGAGTAGCTAACTTAAACCAATTAGCTCAAAAATATACCGAAAAAGTATTTTACGTGCAATTTCAACGGAATTGTTCCATTGCAAAAATAATGTAAGATAAGACAATTGTTGAGGCAAGTGCGGCAAAAACTATTCAGCCTTTACCTTGAAAATTACTGCGAAGAGATATTCAAAGGGTAGACGACCTACACCCCAGGTGAAAAAGTCTCCTAGTCAAAAATGTTTGTCCAGTGACGCCGATTTCGCCATGGCCGAAATCTGCTAGAATAATATATGTACATACGGTGTCATTATGAATCTTGTATTCGTATTATTTTTTCGAATTTTCCACTATTGATAAGGTTTTACTTTATGTTATTTCCATAGATTAAAAATGTCCTATTTCAGATTGTGATAATAATTATTCGAGCATTAACAAACTAAAACCATCAAAGCTAAGTAATGTATGTCGTTTAATAAGATAGTAAGTATGTTATAGGGTATTAGTTAAATTTTGGCATCTAAACACTTATCTAACAGTAGAGCTAAACTTGAAATTAATTTTGTTAGCAGCAACATCAAAGGAATAGTTACATTAGTACAGAAACCTCACCTGTTTAAAATACAACTATTTTAGGTAAGGTTTACGTAAAGTATTTATAATATTATACGAATTAAAGCCACATATTATATGATATTAATTAAAATATCTTCCTTCCATTTGCCATTACATTAAGAAATGTTTGTAGGGAAGTCCAATAAAATTAAAAACTACTGTACAATCAAGCAATAGGAAATATACCATGTTAGTAAAGAATTGTAAATATTTTTAAACTTATCACAGGGCATCCTCTACTCCAAATTAAACTTGATTTAGGTAGATATCAGGCGGCCCTTACACCTGTGAGTTACTCTCGTAATATCAACGTAATTTACTAACGTATGCTACTACTATCTTTGTCTGTTTTAAACAAAGAGAATACTGGGTAATTTGGGGTGGTGTACTGGGTACTGATTGGTAAAACCTTGATAAAAAACAGTTTTTTAACTCTTTCGAAGGAGTTGAGAAAACCAACACGGATTTTTCAATTTTATAAAAATTTAGTAATTATTTTAGAACAAGTTGCAACAAATAATTTATAATAAGAACCTGGGTGACCGGCACTGCTCGGCTATTTATTTTAATGTAACTAAGCTAGATTGATTTATCATCTCGAAAACATTTATAAAATCGTTTCTGAGGTTCAGATTACACAATTCTTTTACAAGTAAACACACATATAATAGCACGTTTAAAGGTAGATTTAACTGGGAGACAAACTCGGCACGTTTAGACCTGTAATTTTCCAATTTACGAAAGTAGTTGGATATTACAGTAAGTCTCTTACAAAGAGACTATTACTTACGCACTTAGAGACATTCTCAACTGTAAAGAACACTTGAAAATTGATCGTAAGTAGCTTATGTACTTTATTAATTACTGAACCTAAACTTGCCGGCTTTAGACGAATGTTTTTTTTTTAATAACATAATACAACGATCCAGGCGGAAATTATATATGTAGATAGATAGACAAAAGGTACTTAGTACAAAATCTGAATCAAGCGGGAATCAAACTCTTATCCAACTGCGACTAGTCGCTGACATCAATTGACCTATTTACTGTGCCGCAGTCTTTTATTTATATTTTCAAAGTATCTTGCCCTTCTAATCCTAATTAAAATTTAACATTAATCCATGTCCAGACAAAACAGATCGACAGACAGATAACAAAATAAGAGTCAAAAACATTTTACTTTTGTTTAAGTAATGTGCA
The DNA here is from genome assembly GCA_929108375.1 of Gymnoscelis rufifasciata. NCBI lineage: Eukaryota > Metazoa > Arthropoda > Insecta > Lepidoptera > Geometridae > Gymnoscelis > Gymnoscelis rufifasciata. Next base: position 12,373,186 of record OV815303.1, read on the forward strand.
TCCTCCATGGATTTAGTAGAAGCAGTTATTTTCATAATACAAACAGACACATTGTATTTTGTTTATTATATCTGTTAGCTATTAATTATATTATTGTTAGCGTTTGAATGATGGGCATGTAACCAGTGTAACCTGCACGACTCCGTGTTTTAATTAAAGTTATCGTCAAATTACTCGCGATTGTGTACAGGAATTGCAATGGAGTTTGTTCAAACTATGTCTAGGGTTGCCAACTGAGCTAGCAAGTACTTCCAGCTTTTGTTTCGCTGAGCTGGCTTGAATGCTTAATCAGTTGCTAAGTTACTTTTCACGACTGACAGAGACAAGCAGGCTGTGTCCTTTTAGTTTAGTTGAAAGCTTTATTCTATGCGCGTTTTATTCAGCGATAAGGCCGCCCATTGATTCACATCAATGGATATTTTAGAATTAACAATCAACTTAATTTAATTTAAGATTATTGGAAATAAAAGGCCTATTATTATTATTATTGATTCACAATTTTTATTGTGTTGTGTTCAATAAAAAGTATTGTTGTATTAATTGTAGTACAATACTGTATACCGGTCAAATAAATTATACATATTTAAGGCTGAAAAAGGCGCTGCGTTGAAATAAGAACAGATTATGAAATGAAGTGCCGCAGTGGTGAGGTGGTCGAAGGTCCGCTTGTGGCGTTAGAGGTAGTAGGTTCGATTCCTGCCAAGGGGCCAAGTGTTCGTATGTTCTGCAAGCACTTTCGCCTTGGTCAGGGTGTTTAATATGTATGTATAATAAAGAATATCTAAATCGGTACCCGTAACACAAGCTATTGAATTGTTTAAGGAGATTAATCCAGAGATGCTTGTCGGGGTTTGAACCCACGAACTTTGGAACGAAAGTGCTCCCACTTAGCTAGCACGGCGCTTGGCGATAAATAGCGCCAACGCTGTAAAAACTATCACGTAATCTGGGCATGCGGTCCAAAACCTAAGTTAGGCGGGCGGTTAATTGAATCCTTTTCATGTGGGAAGTTGCCAGCGAAGAAGGGTGATTTGATCCAATTTTCGAAACACGTAATGTTGATTTCATTCCGCCCGCCCACGAGAAATCAATTCACTTTCGAACTGTGTAATTTAATGGTTACTTCATTTACGCCAACATGATTACTTTTTCAGTGGCCGTTATGATTCGGCCGTTATGATTTTAGTCTGTGTGGAAAGTGTTAAAGGGATTTTGTTTGGTTTACATGTGAAAGCAACAAAAAACAGTAGGCAATTTAGGTTTCCTCTAGATCTTAGCTACCTATTCGAGCTTGAGTTTCGCGTTGGGGCGCTAAAAACATCGTGTACGAGCTATCCGATGTTTTTGTGATCATATTATCATTTAGGTTTATTATATTGATTTTAGTATTTATAATTAATTCATATTTATTTGCAAACAGATGTATGTTATGTACCCCTTTCATGTATTAATAATCCTGTCCATTCAACGCTGTCTGGTAAAGGTTGCTCCTCGCTGAACACCAGCGCCATTTGTCGCATAGTGTAAATAATATGTTTGTTATATTTGTGTTATAATATAATTAAGTGCGCAATTAAAAATGATTACTTAGATGACATAATTTTCTAATATTTTTTGCATGCACAAAAATCTAGCCCAGTGGTAAGCTCTAAGCTTGTGTTACGGCTACTAGACATATGGTATTCTAAATATAATAGACGAACATATGTAGATATTTTTAATTGTATGTATTAAATACTGAGATGCCTGCTGAACGTACAAACACTTGACCCCTCGGCGGGAATGGTACCCGCTACCGGTACAAAAAAATATACAAAAATAAAAAAAATAACTGAAACATTAAGACTGAAAGGAAAGAAACGGAAGGGGTTCGTATGGCGTTATTCCGAGTAATATCCCTTACACCTCGAGCGGCCAAGCGGACGTGAGTTTGAACCTTTTGTTTCGTGGTCAGCATGCAGACATTCACTGCAGGTTCAACACTTGCGTTCCACATTTGTTTTTTTTTGACTGGCTTACAAATAGATACTTCTTATTTGTGTAAAGGTTCTTTTTAAATTATCATGGTTTTTAACAATATTATGACATAAAACGAGTAACATACCGTGATTTGACGGTTTTTTAATTCTTCCGATATTTTGACGATGTTGCAAGCGTCATGATCACGGCAATAACCTAGTTAGTTAGTGTAATCGAGCACTATAAAAGGAATTTGCATTAATTAATTAACGTGGAAGATTTCTATGTCCACAACGTAAGGTTTAAATGTAAAATATTAAAGGAAACAAAAGTATACTAATGTAGTCGCCCGTATCAGTGCTAGACTTTATGTTATCGTTTATATCTTGTTTTGTCGTGTATTTTGTGAGATTTTCACATAAGAAAAAGACTTATTTATCTAGTTTTGGTGTACAATCACAGACAGCACGTCAAAACAATCTTACCTGCTACGTCGAAAAAACGTTTTATCTACGTATGGGCGGATATAGATAGATAGTTAAAGGCGAGCCGCCAGTATGCCCGAGACGAGATAATTTTTTTGTGTTATCTTAAAAATTCAAGGCAAAAACCTCATCTATCTGTATACGGCCAGTCTTATCGTGCAAAGAATTAATAAGCGATGGAGTTAATATGTTCTGCAGTAAAGACCGCGGTTTGGCAAACGTAGTGTGGGACGCCCATCGACCAAGTGGTATGAAAACCTGCGAAAGACTGCAGGCAGATGCTGCATGTGTCAAGAGAGGGATGGACGATGATGATCTGTATACAGTATAACATAAATCTAAATTTAAAATTTAAGAAAAACCCCCGATTCCAATGCCTTAATTTCCTTAAATGTAAAACAACATAATATTATGTAATGTGGACGCGATGCGTTTTCATTTGATACCCCACACTAGTATATTGGCAGATTTTCGGTTTTGCTTCCCCACTCTCACCCCCATAACTTTTAAACGGCCCAACCGATTTTCATGAAACATGTCTAAGAACACTCGCGCAAGACTCACCTTTCACCCCTCTTTTTTGGTCGGGGGTTAATTATAAAAACTTACCTGCGCCAAAATCTTCGAATAGCAGGAATGTATCTCCGAGACGGAGTCGCTGTACCGGTACACGTTCACGAAGTCGTTGGGGCCCAGGGTGTCGAGCAGCGCCGACGCCGTGGCCTTCGCGAGCCGCCAGTGCGCCGAGCCGAGGTCGTCCGAATCGTCCACGAGGATCACCAGGTCCTTGGGAGACGTGGCGGCTGACACGAACCAGTTGGACGAGCGGAAGTCGTAGAAGTCGCGAGCGTGGTGGGAGTATCCGTCTTCAGGAGGCCATGACATAGCTGGGGAGAGATTGTGGTTTAGTTTTTACGTGACTTCAATAATGAAGGAGGTTCTCAATTCGACTGAATGTCTCTTGTACTTTGTATGTTTGTTACACGATAACTCCGTAAGTCTTGTTGTATTCGAAAGTCTAATCTTGCTGAGTGGTCCCAGTGTGACCATATCAAAATCTGATAATAGATCCCAGAGAAATTGAGAATAAACCCTATAATTTTATGTTTTTTTGTATTATGTGTTTTGAGTACTTACCTACATTATAGGTAATCATCAACTGGCTGGATTTTAATGTGTATATTGGCATAGTAGTTCACACAATAATTAACTATTTCTATCTATGAGTACTTATTATAAATTAAATTTCTCAGACGCGTCTTTCGCTCTATGTGTATTTATATTCGCGATAAACACAGAAACTTCTGAACGGATCTTTATGCGGTTTTTTTTTGCAATAGGAGAGATTCAATAGAAAGATATTAGCATCCGTGCAAAACCGGAATGGGTCAGCTAGTATTATATACCTACTTGTAAAGATAATTGATTTTTAAATTTTCAGTTATGCAGATTATACTGAATCCTCGAATGTAAATACCATGGAAAATATATTATCTTTGTCCACTATTTAAGTAATTTTCCTTCCGGGTCCTGCGGCGCCCATGGGAGGAAATAGGGACACATTCTTACTCCATGGCCCGCGGCAAAGGCATAAGATTTGCGAGCTGCAAATATTATAGTAATTCAACTGAAACAACTGTTGGTATTTTACTATCCATACTTATATTATAAATGCGAAAGTATCTATGTCTGTATGTTCCTCTTTCACGCAAAAACAACTGAACTGATTAAATTGAAATTTGGAACGCAGATATTACCGCGGGAATATGTCATTCTGCGGGAAAACCCATTATAACGCGGTTAACACCGAAGGGGAACCACTAGTCTATACTAATATTATAAAGCTGAAGAGTTTGTTTGTTTGAACGCGCTAATCTCCGAAACTTCTGGTTCGAATTCTTTTTGTGTTGGATAGTCCAGTTATCGAGGAAGGCTATAGGCTATATAACATCACGCTACGACCAATAGGAGCAAAGATATAGTGGTAAATGTGTAAAAAACGGGAGAAATTGTTCATCTTTGAAGCCTTCCGTTGCGTGCGCCGTGAAAACGGTTCAAGATACACAAAAAATATGTATTAAAGAATAATAGCTCTTTTAATGATCTAAAAAACAGTCCGCGATAGTATATGTCTATCTTTTAAGATTAATTCACAAAAACCGTTTTTATGGTACCTAATTTGGTCGAAATAAATATGTTGTTGGTGAAGTACTTCATCCATTATAACGCGGTTAACACCGCAGGGCACCACTAGTTAGTAATATGTAATGTATTTTACCTGGGTATCGCCTCATAAACCCGCTGGACGAGGCGTAGTACTGCCAGGAGAGAGTCGCGTCGATCTCGTAATTGTTCACGAATAGTGGGTCCAGATGTTCCGACCAGGCGATCTGATTCTGCACTTCGGGATCTGAGGGCAAACATATTAGACATTAGACATATATTAGACAATCATCCGATGACCTACAGAGTCTTTAAGTTAAGGGCGATCTAACTGTGACGTAAATGGTAAGCAGTCTAAGGGCCTATTAGTCAATGGTTTAAATATAGAGCTACTTCTTCTGTGACATCTAGTCACATATGACAAAGCGAGATAGCTCTTGACCCATTTAACCATTGACACCTTTTAATAGCATAACTAACCAATTCTTAGTTTATTCAGATTTTGTGAAAAGCATTTTCATTATATTGTTGATATAAAAAAATATATAAGTTTATTTCAGATAAGAACAGAAAATCAGCATGTTACGCACGTTTAAATACAATATAAAATTATCTTCCAGTTATAATATCAATAAATAAGGCAATATTAATGATATTGCCTAGTTGGGTTGTTTTAATAATTTCTCAAAACTTTTTATAAACATGAAAACGATCAAGATACTACATAATAGAAAAGCGATAAGCTGTCTCTCAACCTAAACGTACGGTCGAAAAACCCTTTATAATCGAGACTAAAGGCAAAATTTGAACCACAAACGGCTCAGGAGTTCAAAACCACCAAACGTGGTTATCCTCAACCGATCTTTATTATGCATGAATGCAGCAAACTGTTATTACATTCCGCAACACTGTTGGCACAGGGGTGACCTGACCAATTAGGGAAATTTCTTTAACTACCCATTAAAAGAAGAGTAATTGGCGAACTTGCTTCATTGGGGTATGATTGCTTTTTCCTGGGCCGACTGCCCAATTATTGGGGATGATCTTCTAAATCTTAAGCTGAATCTTATCGTTTCTCAGATTTCTTTTTAAATTAGGTCAAATTTGATCCGAGTAGGCTAGACTGGTAGTGTTACAGACTTAGCCCCAAACTGTCACCATTTAATGCTACAAAAAGAGTTTGATTGCAAGTTCAACCATTGTTAAAGACAATTTGATCTCAGTTAGGTCGTAAAACGAGTTTATCCTTATCTGATCGCTTTAACAGTGAATGCTGATCGCTTTAACAGCGAATGGTGAAATCGGGGTTTATCCTGAACGCAGCAAAGTATTTATTAAGGAAACAGGTTCCTACACAGTTCCCAGTTTCAACAGTTATTTACGCGATTTTGGGCCTTCTTTTACGTGACATGGTGTAAAGTAAACTAATTTATTTCAGAGAATTCAGAAGGCCCTCCGGCTACCTGCAATATAGATCAAGAATCTCTCAGTAACGTTGACCTATTCAAAAATTCAACAGTATCCTTCGTAACAGATTTCACTTTTGACCTTTACCTAAATAAAATAATTGGAAACACATTAATTTCGTCCGTAACAAAAAGTACCTAAACTCAATATTTTGTACGGAATGTTTTTAGGTTTTTGTGTAATCAAAGGAACATTTTTATACGAGTGGATTCGTTTTTCATCAACTCGTCCCACGTTCATCCTCCATATCTTGTATTTAATATTTTATTAGATGTTCGACATTGTTGGGTGAAGTTCGACGCGAAAGTATTACAAACATGACGCAAAATGATGTACAATACACATGACACACTTTTTCATTAAATTAAAAAGGAAGCACACATTATGATTATTGTGTATTGCCTCAATTATTAAATTTAGTTACCAACTACGGACTCACCGTGATTTGTAAATTAATGGTTATTAGTAAGCCTACCTAGAGATAAGTTTAGTAGTTAAGTTTTAAATCTTAATAGAGTTATAGATTAAAAACATTTGCTATGCTTATCTAAATCATATTTAGCGATTTGTGAGTTTCATCATAGATCAGCGGTTTAAAAAACTTGCTAGCCACTACTTTGATTTCCAAATTACAATTGATTCTAAGCGTTTCAGCAAAACAATCGCTCCCTGAAATCCTATTATTCGTGTTGTTTCTCGTAGAGCGGTTATTTAGAATAGGTGATGTGAAATAAAGCAATTTAGATAACGACACAAGGAAGGGAGGGTCAAACCTCGAGCGGCGAGCGACGCCACGAAATATACCCCTACATACCTATAGATCCGTATACCCACCGTGACTCTACCCGTATCATAAACAGACCTTCGGCTTTCAGAATTTACTTATTCCTTTGAACCGGAATTACTGAAGCTACAAAACCTACAGCATTTTGTTTGACGATGCCAGAGGCTTTTGATCCTTTATACGAACTAGAAATTTACCTTTCAATTTGATTATAGTTAGTAGATAAATTAATAAGAAGATAGTTATCATGACTATATAAATTACTAGACTAATTATAAATACTATTAATAAAGTTGGGAGTTGTTTGTGTGTCCAAACACGCACTCTCGCTAATGTCTTGATAATAGGTGTTTTTTAAATCTTTATTAGTGTTGTTTAACAAAAATGTTACCGCATGAACTTTCATATAAAACACTCAGGTGTACTCGTATCGATAAAAGTGTCCCGAAAATCCGAGGCGTTGGTCAAAATTGCGATTATGAGCGGTGAAGCGCGCTTATAACGAAAAGTCGTTATGTTTGTAAATAATTTATGCATAGGTTTTTCTGGGCACTTTTGGCTTTAAAAATGAAAAAGTTCATTCTGTGATAAAGCTTGTTAAGGTTATCATTATCCTGATACGGAAAGTGTTTGAGTAATAATCATAAACAATCGGAATAAGGTAGGTCCTATCCAAATTCATTTTACGGCTAGGTAGGAAATGTAATTAAAGTTGTTTATGAATTCACAAACGGCCATAAAATTTTGTTCTAATTAAAGAAACGACCTGTGTTTAATATGAGAACCGATTATGGGAGATTAGGGAGTGTGAATTGATATAAATTATTCGAGTGTTAAACTAGAGTAGGAGTTCTGAACTCTTCGTGTTTGAAGGGCGGAATAAATTCGAAACAAGTATCTCATATCAAATGTCCACTTTGTGTCTAATTTAAAGTAACATCGTAGACAAATACTAAAGATTCCCTATGAACAAGCTTAAACAAGTTGAAATTTAGGACAAATATAACCCTATAAAATTGATTTTTTTAGGATTTTTTACAGTTCATAAGCTTATTAAGTGAGAATTGTTGTTTTGATTCGATATAGATCCTAAACCGGATCGAAAAATGTTGAAATAAAACTAAAAATTTATTCATTTCATCAAACATGACATAGTTTGTTGACATTATTTTTTTATAGTTTTACAAAATGGCGTCCAATAGTCGCTTAGTTGAATTTTCACTGACGTCATGTCTTCGTAACACTCGCCGTATTAAGAGGAATAGATTGACGTGTGAATCATGGAAATCGGTCCAGGCGTTTCGACTGTATAGTGGGACAAAGGAATATACATACATACATAGACTGTTAAACACATTGGGTTGCGCAGTCCGGTAAGAAAGTTCATCATGAAAGCCCATTATAGGGAAAATCAGAACTAGCTATTGTGAAGATTTTAAATATTTTTTGATTACCTACCGATTGTTTCTTCTAATTGCATTTCAAAGTCTTACTATGCCCCAGTAGCCTCCCGTTATACGTTACGGAACAAGTCAGCGTAAACATTTGAAACAATCGTTCAGCCTCACTAATAGGCAGAAATGTGTCAATCAGTTCATTAATCATTCGCCTCCCTGTCACTGCCACCCCCGTGTCAACAATATACTACGTTTCGTTATTGGGGTTGACTGTGATTCGTCGTAATAACAAACAATACTCATGTGTATGGTGAATCGAACTAGCAAATAGCTAACACGGTCTAGATCTGGAGAAGGTTCTTTGACCTAGGCATTTCGAGACCTTGATATGATTTCAGAGGTGGATGAGTAACTCGCTCAAGTAATATTAATTGAAAATGTTTTCGATTGTTGCAAATAATATTGTAAGTGACCTTAAAGTATGTAAGTGACAGTTTACATGTTGCTTGAAATTCACAATTATTATGAATCTATGAATACCAGAAGAAAAGTTGCACTGAATATACAGAGTTGTATAAAAGTACTTTCAATAGTAAAAATAGCTGAATTACACTTTTTAATTAATTTCAGCAGCATTCTTAAAAACGTATAATGCCATGTTTTGTCGGGGAAATTTGTCTTTAGCCTAGGCAAAGCTGCGAGGGCGAAAGCTTATTGAGAAATAAATACCAAAAGAACTTGTTCAAAGCGATATTATGCATTTCACGTCAAGTTAGATCTGGTTTAGCACTTCCTAAACAGCCAGTCAGTCATTCTTAAAACGTCTATATACACTCACCTTCAGTGTTTATATAGGGTGGCATAAGCACAGCACTGAAGCTAGTATTAACTGCTATGTGGTCGAAGTGCCTGCTCGGAGTGAGCTGGAGTCTCCTTGCTCTAGCTGCCAGGGTTCCATCGTCAGCGTGGACGTTCAACCATCTGGCGTCGTAGTAGCTGCCAGGGGACCCGTCGCTACCACTGGTACCAGCTGAGAGGGCTGCTGCTTCTGCCACATCCATGATACGCTGCACAGAAAATTAAATATATAAAAGCTATGGTTAAGAGACCTCTCAAAATATGATTTGCCTTAGTGTCGCAGTGGGCAAAGGCGTGCAAGGGCGAGTCCCGTCGGGGGCCAGTGTTATGTTCTACGAACACTTTTTTATCTTGGTCTTAGTTTTTTTTGGTACACATAAACGCAAACACAAAATTTAGATTTACAATAAACACAAAAAGTTTTATAATAATAATGCACAATTCACTCTTACGCGAGATTTCAGTGCAGACATCTCAGTTCCCCCACACAGAATTAGAATTGGTTCGAGTTTACATTGAAAGATATAAGATAGATATATACATATATATCTATTACAATAAATTATATTATACCTCTGGTAGCCGAAACCGAAGCTTGGAGCTAACCACAGGCTAGATGTTGTTGTATGGATTGTCCAGCAGTATTTATTTATTAACTTATTCTTAGAACTTCAGATGAGTAAAGACAAAAGTTTTCGTAGAACTTAGCTCTGAATCTATACTAATATATAAAGCTGAAGAGTTTGTTTGTTTGTTTGAACGCGCTAATCTCCGAAACTACTGGTTCGAATTGAATAATTCTTTTTGTGTTGGATAGTCCAGTTATCGAGGTAGGCTATAGGCTATATAACATCACGCAATGACCAATAGGAGCAAAGATATAGTGGTAAATGTGTAAAAAACGGGAGAAATTGTTTATCTTTGAAGCCTTCCGTTGCGTGCGCCGTGAAAACGGTTCAAGATACACAAAAAATATGTATTAAAGAATAATAGCTCTTTTAATGATCTAAAAAACAGTTCGCGATAGTATATGTCTATCTTTTAAGATTAACTCACAAAAACCGTTTTTATGGTACCTAATTTGGTCGAAATAATTTGTTTAAGTTGTATCAACATAATTATATTAATCTTTATTCAAATAAATATGTTGTTGGTTAAGAGTACTTCATCCATTATAACGCGGGTAGCACCGCAGGACACAGCTAGTAAATAATATCACTAGATTGGAAACAATTCCTGTAAGTAGATTTGGTAGTTATGTAGAGAATGAAGCATTTTCCAAAAAAGTTAAATCCTCTGTTTATTTTAACGCTCATGGATATTTAATAAGGTTTTAATTATAATTTCTTTTTTTTAATCATAATATCTCATCACGCATAAATTGTCTTTGTTTTTTGAATTCATTTACAACAGTCATATGGCAGTAAAGACAATCGTTTTGTTCCTAGTTTTTGAATACACCCAATTTTGACATTTGTTAATGCTGTTTGTTAGTTAAATTGATTATATTATTTTAAAGTGTGTTGTAATTAAATGCTTTTATATTGTTATATAATTTGTGGCATTGGTATCCAATTGAAAATATGCTGATCTCGCTGTATTTCTGAGTAGCTATTCAGTATCAAACACATACTTTAGGGAATTACAAATTTCCATATGTAGGTAGGATTGGATATACTTCAAACGTTAAGTAATTTATCCACCAACCAATCAGCTGTATAAGAGTGTATCAGCTTGTTTGCGCGCTACGTAATCAAAGGCGAAACGCCGAGCGCCGACCGCAGGCATTTTTCACAAAACATCCTTCACATATAACATACCGCCGAAGTTTACCTGTAATTCACATAATCCTAAGCACACAACTCATGCAAGCGGTTTAACAATTATAAAGTTAATTAATTTCAGCCGGTGAAGAGTTCTGGGCGAAGCACAAAGGAAGCAGATTACGGTGATTAGCTCGAGTGGAATCCTCATCGATAACCATTGTCTCCAACACATTAGTGGCTGAACTGGAAAAACTGCTCCGCTAAATTGAGTATTGAGTATTACCTCGACTTAATGAATCAGACGTTTTCATCGGTTGAATAATTAAAATACTGCTTCTTTTGTTTTTAGTTTCACTTGTCGTGGAAGGTTCACCAGTGGCTTTAGCCGTGGCGAGTCGTTATTTGCGTGGCATAAGCTTAAGCATCCCTATTTACGTTCCCACTGCCGGGATACAGGGACCTCTCTCTTGAAGAGAGAGATCAGTTCTTATTTCACCACGCCTAGTAGCACGCCTTTTAAAGCACATATGAGATTTGAACCCACGCCATTTGGAATGAAAGTCTAGGGTGCTCTCACTTAGCCAACACGGCTGTTAACGTTGCTTTTTGCGTCTACTCTACGTTATTTGATCGCATATAACTTTAATCAGAGAAGTTTTCTAGGCTTGCTATCTTTATAATAAACCTTTGGTCAATAACTGTTTTTCACAAAACAAGCGCCTATTTATCGTGCCTCAGTAAACAGTTGGATATACTCGTAGTAGATGGAGAAATAATTCTATGTTTAGGCAAGGATAAATTAAAAGTATACTCGATAGGTGAATTTCCCTTTTTGTAAATACGTTCAATAATATGTCAGTACTCGAAACCGTTATCAAAAACGGAGATCATATATACATATCTGAAAGAACTCTTAAAATGTGCGAAATAAAAATATAAACCTATGTGCGGTTTCACGCTGCGCTCGATAATGGTGTTATGTTCCACATTTACTCGTTTCGCAACGATTTTGCCTGCCAAATAGTTATAGCAAATGAATATTCTCTATTTAAATATACAAATGTCATTTGAAATGTTGAGCTTTCTTAGTTCAATGTTGACTAAAGCATAATACGAGTAATATGTATACTTTATATTCGAAGAAGCCATTACCCTGTCTGCTTCGCTCAGTTTTCGTAAAAACTGAAGGTTGCCGAGGTCGCCCACGAACTGACTTTTGGTAACCTCTTATCCATATTTTACGACAGTTGTGGCATCCAACTATAATCACGCTCACTTTCTAAATATTTTACTTTCTAAGGATAAGATTGGAATATCTCTAATAATATCTTTTAAGATTTTGACCTAACTCAAATTAAACTTATGGTATTAGGTATTATGACAATTGACTAGCTTTTCGTGTAGCGATGTTTATTTTATTTTTACCTTTAATAAAGATAATAAATGCTCTATATTTTCATTTCTTTTTTAACAAATTTTAGCAAAAAAAACTAAGTTAAAATCAACTTTATAAAGTATTTATAGATTAATTTATTTATGTAAGTACACTAACACGATTAAGCAACCAATACCAATAGAACGATACACATCATTTTTAAAAATAAGTAACATATTATTAAATAAAATTAAATAGAATTATATATTATTATGAAAAGGATTTGGTACATTTGATACACTAATTTCAATTTAAATTATAAAATATATTTAAAATTAATTTTGATAGCACTACTATGTTCCGAAAGAGCATGATAAACTCAACAAAACTTTTTAAGATGCGTACACTGAACACTAAACTGGAATTTACATAATGCCTTTGGTTAATTTTACATCGCAGCCCGAACACGTTTTCTTTGTATTAATTCAAGTTCCAACAAAGCATTCTTGAATAATGAAAACTCATCGCTGCTGCGCAAGAAAAAACGGTTTTATTTCCTTAACTTCCCCAGTTTCCGGCACTATTATTTTGTGTTCGAGTTTAAAAAGGAGAGAACACAGTTTATAGATGAGAGTTTTTAGTTGTGAGACGAAATAGCCCCATCGGAGCTCGAGAAGTGGGGAGCGAAGTAATTAAAACTTGCAATACTCCGGCCGACACCGCTTTCAGACCCAGGATTGTAAGGTGCTTCCACGCGCTCCCGGATTACATAAAGCTCACTACGTTTATAATGCGGTCTAGCTGAAATTTTGTAGTGCCGGTGCTCTGATGAAATTTAATTATATTTTATGCTGAAATATTTCCGAGACATAATGGACAGCATGGGAATTATACTCAGTAGACTATTTAGTAGAGTAGAGAGGATTAAACTATAAATCACTAATAAATTAAACGATCGTTTACGATATATTAATGAAAATCTTCGAGTATCACTTTTCACAGTTATGTGATATTGTATTTTGGCAAATGGAAGGTTATGATTTTGACCTATACGTGGCTATGGATGTTCATCAGTTCTATCATAACTTCTAAACTAGTTATAATATGTTGTCAAAATGAGGCTTCATTGAAATGATTTTCCACTGGTTATAAAATTATAAAATGCTACACGACTTCACGTAAAAATGGCTCCAGCGTCCTCTAAGGGACATAAAGTAAGAATTTGTTTTCCTTGTTTCTTCTTATCTTGTTAGCGTCGTGAGAAGTATCAAATGCCTATGGCTATCCTTTAAACATATATCTATCAGTATCATGTATAGCTATGTTAAAATATACAACGTGGAAGTAAGTTTTTTATTTTAATATCGGTTTCATAATAATTTCAGCAGACTATTTTCTTGTTTCGTGCTTTTAACGCGTGTTATTAGTAGTCAGGTTTAAATTTTTAAACTTTCTTTTTTTTTGTCAAAAACATCAAAGGTAAGCTTTTGAACAATTCAAACAACAAATACTCACTATTTATAGCTTTTTATTTATTAGCCTGTGTTGTCCCACTGCTGGGCAAAGGCCTCCTCCAACTCCCTCCAACAATCCCTATCCAGAGCTGTTTGCCACCAACTTTCCCAAAAGTCCTGAAGGTCGACTTGCCAACGTTTTTATAGCTTACCACAAGAAAAATGCAAGATCTCTTATGACAACGCAAGAAAAGTGTTCTAGTCTAAAGCAGCCTAAGGAATAATATTAAAATTAATCCTTGGAAACTCATCCCAATTAGCATTGTGGACCGGAATGGTGATACTACGGAGATATGAGATGTTAACTCGGTAATTATTTTACGTAATTTGATTATCGCTTAGCTGCGGTCGTAGAGGGTTATTTATGACCGTTTTGGTCAATTTGCTCTGAAAAATTAAACATTGTTTTCATAATGGTGTTTTGCTGTTGTATAATGTTAATTTTATCTTTCCATCTCCGTTTTATGTGTCTGAGTCTGGAAGGTACCTGCTGTTTTATGTTTAAGAAACATTTGAATAGGTACTTTTTGTGTACGATTTTGAACCGCAAGACAAGTGAAAGATAATTTGTAATTTTTTTTTTGGTATAGAAACATTCCTGTATTGTATTGTACTGTATTGAGATAAGTGGTATTACTTAAAGTAAACGTGTATAGCAGGTCCTATACCACGTAGACTAGACTAAATGATTAATATTTATAGCTTGTAATTGGTATGATTTAATAATCCAAATGTTGCAGAGTAAGCACTAAGGGTGAAATTATAATATTTGAGGCAATATTTTTTCTACAGCGTATCAAAATCGAATCCGTTTGAAAGTCCATCATTGAAAATATCCGTCTTCTTAAAGAAATCTAAGTCCATCACGTTTTGTGCTCATTGACAAATGTCACGCTATTAGCAATCTCGTTACACCTCAATATTTTATCCTCGGCCATTAGGGCCCGGTATGAAAAAGGAATTCTCAGAACAATGGTTAGAGCTGACCCGTAAATGCGTCGTTTCTTCATTTTGTTTCGGCTACAGTTTCATTAAGTGCGAATGTTTGTTTTTCTTGGCGACTTGCGGTCCAACCTTTGGATAGTAAATAGGATTTTGCTGTGTCTTTAATTATTATTATCTATATAAATAAAAATGAATTGTTGTTCGTTAGTCTGTTTAAACCCGAGAACGGCTGAACGGATTTATCTTATCATAGTCTTGAAATGTTCGTGGAGGTCTTGGGAAGGTTTAAAAAGAGGACGAGAAAAAATCGATAATTGCCAGGCGAAAAAATTGAATAAAAACCTGTGCGAAGCTGGGGCGGGCCACTAGTTAATATGTTTATTTATAAAAAAATATGCACCAAAACCTTTCTCTTGAATTATCCTACCTAATGTTGGAAATTGCATGGACTTCTTTTGGTAGGTTTTAAATATATCCCGAACATAAAGACAAACAGACGCGGCGGGGGATTTAATTTGTAATAACTTTACATCAGGTGAAATATGGTCCAATGAAGGGCTGTCAAACATAAAAAAAAAACAGATTATGTATGAATAGAAGATTGATTCTTTGTAAATATAAAATTCCACTATTATTAAATCGCTATATGTGAGAGAGAGAGAGAGAGAGAGAAACATTTATTATATGTGGCGAAGTTTAACAATCACATGCCCACAATGAACTATCCTGTCCAACTTAGCCCACCCAAATCCATTCACGTGCCATCATATTCAGCCTCAACTTCCAGTTTTCGCTTACACCACAAAAAAGAGCAACAAAAGTAGATAAGTCCCGTTATAATAGGAATGGTATTAGTAGAGCTGCGGCCTGACGCGTCCTGGCTTTGTGATGCGAACAATTGTAATCCTACGCTTCGGCGCACACAGAAATGTTACCTAGATTTCAATAGCTCGTAGTTTTCATCTTATTCCGTCTGAGCTACGGATTAAGTTATAAGGCTGCCTGTTAACAATGTAGCGCAGTAAAGTAAGGTATTCATTGCAATTTAATTAATTTTGCACATTGTTTATTCATTATCTCTTGGAAGGAAAATGCAGTTAGTAGCACCGTTTTTTTGGCTAACGGCAATCGATGAAATGCTTTGAGAATGACCGTAAAATGTCAAGAGCATATTTGTTGTGCGTTGAATTGTAGGATTGTTTACTATTTAGTATCCATGATTTATGTAACATAATTATTAAAATTCACATTAAAAAAAATAGAATGCTAGTTTCACAATCTTTGTAAGATAAGTGCATTTAGAGTTTAGACTAGGTTTGAACTTAAGTTTCACTCAATCTCCCAATGTCAAAACTATGGTAGAGAACATAAGGCAACATTCCATTTATAAATCAAAATCTAATGATATTTAAGATAATATTTATAATAATGCTCATTATAACTTTATAAATGAGTCGACTCAGAAGCCATTACAACTTAACAATGAGTTCAGTGGGCACGATATCACATGTCGTCGCATAATATTGAAAGTTACTAGACATTACGATCAAATCTTCGACCCACGACCTTCGTAGTTTCTTGAAGTTCAAATAAAGGTAAGCATTGAAATGTAATGATATCAAAACTAAGTTACTTTTTATGTCGTCTGCTATAACCACGAACAAGTTTATCAGAATATTTATCATATTAAGCTATGTACTTCGTCGAAGAATGGAAATAAAACAGTGTCATATTTAATTGATTTCCATTCACACGGAACATTCAATTATCATACATAAATTAAATACGTATTCAGGATTAACTGTTACGTAAGGATCACAATAGGCTCAATCAAATCCAATAAAAAAAACAATGTGTTTAAATTCAAAAGACCTCCACGCGTAAAACAATACACCATAAATTGTATTCAGTGCAACACAAATACTGCAGCCGTCCCTAATTCAGTTTATTTGCATACGCTACGGCGTAGAGCCTCTACGGCGTAGCCAATTACGTAGCTCTACAAAACAAATCCGTGAAAATGTTCTAATAAAAAGCTCAATATTTTGTAAGTTTCCACAACACTCTGAGGGCAGCAAAGATTACATTCCGTGGGCGCCCCGCGAGCTTTCTATTAAACTTTACACTCCACAACGTTCGCACTTTGCTATTACGCCAGCATTTGTTAAAAGCTTCTTACAAAAGTATGTTTTAAAGTTTGCCAGTGCTTTACATTTATAAGAGATATAAAGAAACCTTAGTTTATTCAATTGCAGTTCTTTACCCAAACAATAGAATTTAGAAGGCGTTCGTGGTCCATAAAACGGACGCACATAAAATCCTCGTTTAGTGGGTAGAGTGCGTGTTACCTCAGCGTCCTATTACTGCAGGCGGGCCGGCGCCTTCGGAATATTGAGTAAGTAGCCTAAAGACGGCCTCTCTATCCTGCCCGTGGAGTAACCGCGAGAGAGCGGGACGCAGCATCTCCTCAAGACTGCGAATCAATAAAGTCCACTCGTATAAGTCGCGCGGTGCAGCACTAGATGTAGGTCAGGCTGCACTCAGCTCGAGACGCTATTTAATAACCCTCTACACGCTCTGACAGATATTACTCGATCCGCCCGTCACGCTTTAAAAGCCCAACAAAACACTCTTAAACGCGCTTGTAAGTTGCAAATTGAGGCGTCACCTTAAATTTTCTGAATGCGATTTGTTCTATGTATTGGTTAGAGATGTCGGGTGATGTTGATTGCGGTCCAATGGCGTGAATTATGTTAGGGCTTTCTTGTCACTGGCAGCTGGTGTTTTGCAATTTGCTGATGGGCGGTATTAAGGTCGGCGAGTGCAGTGGTCTAGTTGTGGAGGGTGGGGCCCTGCGGTATGCCCCCGGAATTTGGCGGTGCGCCTTGCACTTAGCCGAGCCTAGGAATGTGGTAGGTGGTATACACATGTAGGCTCTATCGCGCGTGGGCGACGACGAGCCGTAACATATTACCTAACAAGCCTCGGATACTATGGGCAACGCTTTGTATGCGGCACGCGCCGTGAAATAATGAGCGTGAACTTTTGAATCTTGCTTAATTTTATTCAGGGAATAATTAACATGGTATTTATAAAAGCATTTTAAAATTTATAAATGTTTGACATTGTATTTTACAGGGTATTAGGAACAGAATAGCTTTTAAAGAGTTATTGGACCTTTGAGATTTGTATTTATAATGAATTTATCTAAACTTGCGCCCCGCGGTGTTGCTCGCGTTATGATAGATTTTCCCGTTGAATGGCATATTTTCCAGCAGTAAAAAGTGGTCTATGCCCTATTTCAAATTATAAACTATCAAAATTTCAGACAAATTAATTCAGCCATTTTGCCGTGAAAGACGGACAAACAAATACACAACACATTCACTTCCACATTATCCAAAGGTTGCCTGAAAGAAATCGCTTTTAGAGATAAGGCTCTATTGTACCACTAGTAGCGTTATACTATTTTTTTTGTAATTTAGTTCGTAAGCGTGCAATAATGTTATTATCTTTCTATCTATGGATTATTTGGAATAAGTCGGTCTTAATAAGAGTCACTCAGGTGCTAGGACTTGAGCATTTGGAGACAAATTGCGAGCAGGCTTCCTCACCATATTCTAAAAAAAAAACATTTAACAGAGATTTGTACAAAAGGGTTTTTTATGTATCAAAAATCTATAGATTTAGAACATCAGGTTATTAGTAGATGTCGTGCCAATAATAAGTCCAAAAAAATATATATTATTGTTTAAAAAAAATTTTTTTCGTGTATTGTTGTGTTAATGTTATTATTATCTTATGAAAATCCTCACATCAAATTAACGTTACCTGCGTACAGATTTAATTTGACTAAGTGTACCAGCCTTATTCAATTCGTGAGGCTGCGTCATAGTTTTGAAACTAAAATTATCTGAATTCCATCTTCGATCCGACAAGATTGATGCTTAGTTCGGGCTGCTATTCCAAATATCTCGTGTTCTCTGCTAGATTAGGAGCTCGTAACAGACGTGTGTCGGAGGTATGCTGTGCTTGACAAATTGTTTGAGTTCATATTGGTGAGATATTATGTAGAAGCCTTTTACATCAATATTAGTTGTTCTAAAACCAGTCTGCTAATGTCCAGTGTCCTTTGATGAGTTATATAGTAAGATTTAGCTTTATAGTTGTTATCGGAACGAGTTAGTTAAATTTAAAATGCTTAGCCATGACAAACATTATTTTGGATCGTTTTATACCGCATCGTGTCTGAAGTCTATCTTTGATCGGACAAGAGTGATTGTGCTTGACAAATTGTTTGACGTCATAAAATATCCCTATGAGATTAAACTTCTTTAAACTCGGTTTGCTAATAAATTGATGAGTTCTATACAAGGAATTCTCAGCCACGTTTTATAATTACATTCTATAGCTTTATAGTTGGTTTTGAAACATTTCTAGAGCTCAATATTTTAAGCAATCATGACATAACTATGCCTACTTTTTATTAAGTAACGAAAAATTTTGCCTATTAATTTCTTGTTTAAGACCACCGTTTGGTGTTCTTACATTATTTAAACCATTGAAGCCGTTTTGTAGTAAGTAAGTGGGAGGACACTCGACTTTCATTCCGAAGGTCGTGGGTTCAAACCCCGCCACGCATCTCTGGATTTTTCTTCTTGAGAAATTTATGTGCGCTTTAAACACGTGCTTTAACGGTGAAGGCAAACATCGTGAGGAAACCGGCAGCGTGGTGAATAAGGCCTAATCTCTCTCGCCAAGAGAGAAGTCCCTA
This sequence comes from Gymnoscelis rufifasciata, assembly GCA_929108375.1. Classification (NCBI taxonomy): domain Eukaryota; kingdom Metazoa; phylum Arthropoda; class Insecta; order Lepidoptera; family Geometridae; genus Gymnoscelis; species Gymnoscelis rufifasciata. Next base: position 12,392,673 of record OV815303.1, read on the forward strand.
TGTCCCAGCAGTGGGAACGTTAATAGGGTGATGATGCTGATGAGGCAATCAAAAGGTTTCTTAAAACAACACGCTGATACCATATATAATTATGTATGCATAAATAATATTTAAATAGGAAATCTTTAAGATATCCCCTATTTTTTTAATATTATTTCATAACCAATTATTTAATTAAAATTTGTGATTTAAATTGAGGTGATAAATGCGGCTACGGAAAAGTATGTTGCGCATGGTAGACATGTAATATTTTAAAATTATTGTTTTTTTTTAAATTACATAGCATTTTGTTACCGCCCGCTTTTCGCGACACATAGTTAGGTACGTTTCGAATCACCCAATTTCAAAGCAACGTAAGTTTCGAAAAATATGAATAGATTGGTTTATTTTGGAATATTATAATGCGTGCGATGTGCAGGCGGCATAGACTCATGAAACATTAGCGCATTTAAAACTAGGTCGCTCGTTCGTTGCCCTGTTGAATTATGACGTGTTACATTAAATGCTATTATTTGGAATATTCGCTTCCGTCGCATGGTGGAAATAGGCTGTTGATGCGTTTCAAAACCTATAGTAACTAGTTTATCGGAATAAGTATTGATGATAATATCCTTACATTTCCAGCCATAGGACGTTCACAGTTGCATAGATTTCCAATTATGTCGATTCAAAGCGGCCTAGGTACATCTATTGAGAACCTGTGACCTGGGATATTATGAACAATATTAATTAGGTATAGGTATGTAACTTTCTCCCTTTCTCTACTTTGACTGACCAATGCAATGAATTAAGATAAATGCAAAACCAAACAATTTAACCAAAAGAAAATAGAGCATTAGTTAAGTTCAGTTCAGTCATTAATTGCACAAAAATATTACATTATAACAATTAAGAACCCTGTACACATAGGGTACGGCAAAAGTTAAACCTTAATTTAATTATCGTGGGAGATTCTATGACTTGGACATAGCCGCAGGGGAAAATCCTTGTTACCAAATAAATAGTAAAAATGCATGGGTTAAAGATGACCAGATGAAAAAGGTCAAAGGGGCTTTTGCTCCACAAATTCCTGAATTTATAGAAAGGTTTATTAATCTGTCTAGAACTGACTTAAAACTATTTGAATTTCATTTGATCTGAGTCCGTAGACTTTTTATGAAAACCCTGTTATATTTCCATTGTTTGAATGGCTCAGTTTTATGAGAAACACCGATAAAGTTTTGACAAGCGCGAGTGAATGAAAGGCAAGCATTCCCATTGTCCTTCAAAACGGTTCAATCATTCCACCATCAAATATTCCTTCAGAGCATTTCTTCATGTTTTTGTATCCCTAAATGGTAACGTTTTGAGTTTGTCCTAATTTCATTGTGTTTTTTCGGGTGGTTGAGCCGGCATGGCCGCCCGGGCTAAGGGTGCTTTTCATTTCGGAACTGTTTACATTATACCCATTATTATTATGATTTATTACTCAATCGATGCTGCTCTCTCAGTAATTTCATCTCAAATTTTGCACGAGTTGATACATAGGAATTTTAACTATGCTGTAAGTTAAAGGAGATGCTTTGATGGCGATATGCTGAGGCAAATCGCTCCATAAATCCTTTTGCACTAGGTTCAGAACTCTTAAAGCGTGAAGCTGAAGTTTATATTGCTTAGTAGTATATACCTACCTAGTTCATATAACATTCGATGTTTGTTTATTTGTGTGTTACATGTTTTGAAAAAGATGGCATATAGGAAATGGATGTGTGATGCTTAGAAAAACCTGTGACATTGCTAAAGATTAGCACTTGAAACATTTATGAAGTGTGATTTGATGACACAATTATTTGAATGAGTATACGTTTTATTTTATTTAATAAATTATCCCCATATAATGAATTAATTAATTTAATGTAATTGAATCGAACAGAACGTTAAACCATGCAACATTATATCTTAACAAAGCCCTTTACAAACAAAACGCCTCGCTATTTCAAACCCTTGCTGTACAAATAAAGTGTAAACAGTGAAGTTATAAGCGAGATAAGGTCGCATTACAGGAATCGCACAATCTCAGAAGAGCCACGCTCACAATGGTTCAGATTGGGAGTGCCGAGTAAGAATGCAAACATAGGGACACCACGTTTGCCTATTTTAGACGGAAAAGTCGGATAAATCTAGATATCAACATTACGCTTTAAAATATCATAGTGTAGCCTACAATCAAATGAAACCTTTTTATTAACATTCTGTCTGCTTATTCTGAGATAGACGTTTTGGTACTTATTAACTTCATCTAATCTAAAGGGTCTTCCACTTTGGTAGCGGCCATCTCGTTGAAGCTTCATCTGTCAAATTGGTTGTCATTTATTCATTCTATTTTGCCATATCATCATGGATAGCTATAGCATTCAACAACACGTCCAAATGGTAAAATTGTTTTAGCAAAATGAGTGTTCTGTTCGGGCAACGCACCATTTAATAATACACTAACATGTAGTACTTCTTTTTTCTTACTACTAAGTTGGTATATACTGCGGCCAAAAAGGCTTTTGAAAGCCCTCCTTGTGTAATAGGCAAATGCATCTCTTTCGCGTGTCCGAACCTTGACCACTTCACATTTCGTTGCCGTGTTTACTTTGGACGTTTGATCTGACCTTTGTGTGTTAGGAGACAATAAATGTCAGAACTAGCGATACTGACGCGCATCATTTCGACTTTATAATACAGACAAAATTAAGCACGCTAGGTTTCAATACAAATCATGATACTTTCGTTATCAAGGTAGATTAATGTATGTGGTTGGCATGCATGTATCCGGCTAAAAAAACATCGCACAATATTCGGTCAACTGACATGACGTGAGAGGGCGAAGAGGAAATGTTTGTAAAAAATGGCAACAATACAAATGGCCAGATAGTTCGTCTTTAGGGTTCCGTAGCCAAAGGGTAAAACGGGACCTTATTACTAAGATTTCTTAGTCTGTCTGTCCGTCACCAGGCTGTACTCAAGAACCGTGATATAATTTTGAGGTATGATGAATTTCTGTTGACCGTATAACAAAAAATACTAAAGACACTTAATAAATACATATACAGGGTTTCCCAGAAATGGTGGATAATCCTGCACGTGCGTGTGCGGGGGGGGGAGGTGGGGCCCCAAATCCCAAAAAAAAAAATCTATTCCCAACAGTCCGCGGTCTACGAATTTTTTTGTAAAATTTAGAAATTTCCCAGTTTTCCTCACATTTGTGGGCATCACGTCCGCTACATGAGGCCTAGTTCGGATTTTTTTCTTTTAACGTATTCCCTAATAATGGTATTCCTAAATTACCTTTAAAAAAACGCAACTACTTAGGATAGTAGTTAACTAGTAGTCCCTAAACATAATTTTTATTTCTGAAATTTATTTTACTGCTAAGTTTGAGCACCTGTGGTATAAAAAAAATGTATTGGAGTTTTATAGCCAACCACATAAAAAAATTACCAACATCATAAGGATTCTAAAAAAGTAGCATAAGTATCTACTTTAATGGTAAAATTACTGAGCTATAGCTACTAATGTGTAAAAGTAGGCGTTTCATTACAAAATTGCAAAAGAAAAAAATAAAACAAGTAATTACCAAAAAAGTATTTATTATAAAAATAATCATAGTAAATGTTCAAATTGGGCTCCTGTTGCCCTTATGCAAGCTCTACACCTTTTTATAAAAGATCTTTGTAATTTGTTATTATAATTTTTTGATGATATAATTCTGGCTGCTTCGGCGACGCGAAGTCGAAGTTCTTCTAATGAGTTTATGGGTTTTTTGTAAACCTGCTCCTTCAAACAGCCCCAATAAAAAAAATCCAGAGGATTTAGGTCTGGGGACCGTGGTGGCCACAATATTGGCCCCAATCGGCCGATCCATCTGTTGGGATAGGCATAATTTAGATAATTCCTTACTTGCACTGCATAATGTGCCGGACAACCGTCGTTCTGGAGCCACATTCCTTGCCGGATGGCTAGTGGCTCATCTTCTAATAATATTTGCAACTGGTTTCGAAGAAATTCTAAATAATTGTTGCCATTTAGGTTGCCCGGCAATTCATAAGGGCCTATAATTTTTCCATTTAATATGCCCGTCCAGTAATTTATTTTAAATTGATACTGGGATTTATCTTCTCTCATCAAATGTGGATTTGTCAATTGCCAACTGTGCAAGTTATGAAGGTTAAGATACCCATCCCTTTTACATGTAGTCTCATCGCTCCATAAAATTTTTCTGAAAAAATCTTGATCTTCTTGAATTCTTGTTAACATTTCACTGCAGAAAACAATCCGTGCTTGGTAGTCTCGTGGTAGCAATGTTTGTACACGTGTCACGTGATAAGGATGCAGTTTAAATTTTTTCACAATACGATGTGCTGTAGATTTTGATATTCCCGTACGGCGTTCGATATCTGGCATCGAAATACTGGGATCTTCATCCACCATGTCAAGGACGATTTCTTCAGTTACAGGATTGTGGGGTCGTCCTCTGCTCCTAGGGCCACCAACGCCAGTACCAGGTATTCTGCCCTCTGAGTAAGCTTGGTGCACTCTTGTAAATACGCGATAGTCGGGGTGACGCGCGTTCGGGTATCTCTCCCGATAAAGTGTTGCGGCAGCACTTGCGTTGCCACTACATTCTCCGTAAATGTAATGCATATTGGAATACTCTTGGGGTGTATAAATTTCACGTGACATCACACAGTCCTGTTGATATACAAAACAAATGTCCAATAGAATGCCGAGTCGTCGCAGTTATCACCAAACAAACAAAATCCAATCAAAATGCACAAATCGAGTCCAGTAGAATGCCAAATGTAGAATTTTGTCACCGAGAATCAGAAAAACAAGAGCACATGCGATGTCGAGAACGTCGAAATACGCACTAAAATTAAAATAGTTTTAACTACGGAGACAAAACAATAACCAAACACGAATTCTACCATACAAAGGAGATTTGTTGACCCTTTCACTCGCAATTTTCCCAAGCACAGTTTGTCTCGCTCACACAGCTTAGAATTCAACTGAATGTGCCGAGCAGGTAGTAAAGTCTAATTTTAGGGTCGACAGCTCTACTTAACTGATAAAAACTAAAAAAAAATATCTGCAAATAATTTTGCAATTTTGTAATGAAACGCCTACTTTTACACATTAGTAGCTATAGCTCAGTAATTTTACCATTAAAGTAGATACTTATGCTACTGTTTTAGAATCCTTATGATGTTGGTAATTTTTTTATGTGGTTGGCTATAAAACTCCAATACATTTTTTTTATACCACAGGTGCTCAAACTTAGCAGTAAAATAAATTTCAGAAATAAAAATTATGTTTAGGGACTACTAGTTAACTACTATCCTAAGTAGTTGCGTTTTTTTAAAGGTAATTTAGGAATACCATTATTAGGGAATACGTTAAAAGAAAAAAATCCGAACTAGGCCTCATGTAGCGGACGTGATGCCCACAAATGTGAGGAAAACTGGGAAATTTCTAAATTTTACAAAAAAATTCGTAGACCGCGGACTGTAGGGAATAGATTTTTTTTTTGGGGATTTGGGGCCCCACCTCCCCCCCCCGCACACGCACGTGCAGGATTATCCACCATTTCTGGGAAACCCTGTATAAGGAGGGTCGCATACCACAAACGTGATTTTTGTAAAGTAAGTTAGCAATGTTGAGATAGGTCAGTACTAACTATACAAAGTTTTGCACTTTAAAATATGTACATATTTTCATTGCAAAAGGTATGAGTCCATCTCATATTATGAAATTTATTCTCATGTGCATTATTATGTATGATTTTTTTGTGTGGTTATTCAAATTGTGCCAGCTACCTTCTAGGTCTTCATGCTCCATCTTAGACCACATCGTCAACATCAGGTGAGATTGTGATCAAATGAAGGTTAATTAAGCTTAAAATAAAAAGTTACTTATAATTCCGGCAACCTACTTCTGTTCCGTTTTACTTGCACGTTTATTCCATCCTGCAAATTGTAACCGGTAAGTATATATCTGATGCCGGATAGTCGCAACTCTTGGAAACAGGAAGCAGACGGTCGTCACCCTTCCTCTTTGAATTTGCACTAAAACTGCATGTTTGCAATTGCAAGTTGTACCAAAACTATCTATGAAACCTAAGCTTTGCTTAGAATCGTGTTTTGGAACTTCAACATTTCTTTGGAGGCAATGGGTACGTGCATCTGTTCAAAATTAAGGCAAAAGTGTAATTGAAAACAGACAAACAAACAGACACACTGTTTGTTTGTCTGTTTTTCAAGGCATAAAGGCTTTGTAAACATTTTAATTCAATCAACATTTTATTTGTCTAACGAAAACGGGTCCGGCAGAAAAACAAAAAACTTTTCCATCAATCCAAAAGAACGCTACAAGGTAGAACGAGGCGTGTTGATGGCACTTCTACGGGGCGAATCACAAAACATTCCAATCCCTTAATTGAATCCTGTAGGCCTTCATTAGAGAAGGGTGAACTTTTACAGAAGGAAGCTCGCAAAAACCGCAAATGACATTTGGGTGGAGATCGAATAATTAAGGCTTGCTGAAGGATGTCGCCTGAATGGATGCATTGTGCGACTCGTGTAAGTCCTGAGGCTTTTTTAACTGTTAGAAAATTTGGTTAATATGGTTTAAAGATAAACTTCATTATTTTTAACTTTACATGGTTTCGGCGGTAATTTTTATTTAATTTGAACAATTCTGTTATCAATAGGGGATAATATAGATAGATAACTAATTTCTTTATGGTATACCAATAGTTACAAACAGGTCACTAATTATTTTCTATTATTTATTATATAATGTGTTTGATACAACCTGATATGGCATTAAATTATTTCTGATGATGATTAATACTTTTTAGAAGTGCATTGTTGTGGTTATATTTGTATATTATGTATGTGTTTGAGACATTTAACACACAAAACGTAATAACGTAATAACGCAGCAAGAATTTGGATTTGGAAAATTTGACCAGATATATTGATTAATTTCCCTTAATAAATAATTAACTCGTCAATATTTTTTTTTGTTAGCTATTTGAAATAAAAAGTTGAGGCTAACTTACACATACTCATAATTTATCATTGGATTTTATACTGTGGCAAAGTAACGCTGCGTTCACACGAAGTCGTGTCTTACTCGGTCGAATGTTACACGATCATTGGGTTATGTCAAATCTTTAAACCGAATGCTCTTGTTAACTCTCGCATTGAAATACTGTTGCCACCCGGATGATACAAAAAACAAGTTCGACAAAGTAAGAAACGATTCCGTTTGAACAAAGCGTAACAACAACCCTTAAATTTACTATTACTATACTGTTGTAATAAAACTCAACGCGTCAAATTTCGCAAAACCCAAAAAATCGATCATTCTCTTAAAAAACAAAGAAAGCTTTACAAAGCCTCTCTTCCATTTTGTTTCAAAAACCAAAACCCTATCCCAAAAACGATCAACCAACTCGTACCTACCAAAATACTTACTAATTGTTTTAGATAGAGCCTCCGCATTCAAAACAATTGGCTCGTACTTGAAAGGGCTCCATAGTAAACTTGGCTTTTACACTCAGAAAGTTTCGTCCTGCGTGAATTATTACATGTTTTACCAAAACGTAAGTAAGCGCTTAACAAACTTCGCCCGGTGTCTGTTCAGTGGAGTGGAGTGTCACAGGGAGTTAGCTCACTACTCAGGACTTGGCTTCCCGCTTTGTTCATTACAACAATCGTATAATAGACAAGGTGATTTCCTTCTAAGAAGCTGTTACTGCAACTAGTTCGGGGAGGTTCAGTGTTTCATATTCAGAGTTTTGAGTTTGACAGATAGTGTAGTATCTCGTTTATGCTCAATTGCCTTCTTTTGCCTGCTTTTAGTCATATAAAAGAATTAAGGACATTAAGATGTCGAGATTATTTGATCTTATCATAAAAATGATTCATTTTTTAACATTCATTTTTTTACCTGGCCGGTTGATTTTACTCTAAATAATCTCGTCATATTTAGATGTCTAACATGAAATGCAATGAAAATTTGCAAATCTTCGATATAGTTACTATAAAATACGTTAGAGAATAATAAACATCACAGAAAATTATTTATGCTAACAAATTTAAGCCCTTAAGTAATTTCTGCTAAAATCTTCGGGAATAAATGGTAATGAGAAGAAGCCCATTACTCTTCACTTACTCAGATGAACATTATGTAATTCCGGTTATGTAATACGGGGCACATAGCCGTCTCTAAAATTACAATTTCAAAGAAAGCACCCTACAATATGTAACGTATGAGGCTCAAGTAGTATGTCTTTGGTAAAGGCCGCGGGCTTACGGTGGATGCAAGCCGTCTCTATTCAGGCCGAGGAGTCTGTGAGAAAGGCTTATCTCTAGCAGTGGACACATCACCTACCGCTGAAATGGTAATGACGAAGTGTGATGAATGTGTGATGAGTGAATGAAGTATATATGGCGGTTTAATCTATGAGGGAGGCTTTTCTCCTACAGCTGAAATTATGAAGACGGTTTGAATAAATAAACTTATTAAAAAATTCTTAGTGACATCCTTATGCAGTGAAGTGATATGCGTTTCAGCATTACTTTTCCAGATTTATTCCATGGAAATCGTCAACTTAGCATCTGACTTGAAGTTGGCCGGGCAACAGTAGTTGAGATTCAAAAGAATTCCAATATCTTCGGGCGCGGATCGGGAAGTGGTCGCGAGTTTCGAGGGAGGGTATGAAGAGATGGGGAGGGGGATGAGCCTGCGGATGTAGTGTAGACGTAAAGGCGATGATAAAACTTTCTCGATCACAGATTCTTTAGAACGATAATGCTGTGTATAATAAAATAATTTCAGTCATAAATCGTTTATTGTTTGAGATAGGTTTCCCTCATTTCAGAAGAGTTTGCGTATGCTAGCCATGCCTAGCAGGTGGTTTGCAGTATCTTGATGATGATTACCAAAAAAACGCTAATGTCTAATTTAACTTGGTCGGAGATGAGAGTCAACTTTCTTGCTGGTGCCCGAGGCGAATAATAATGTCTGAGAGTTATAAAAGATATTATTAGAAATATTACATTTATATTAATAATGTAGGCAGACCCTTTTTATGTAAATATATTTTTTATTAACCCCTTAAATAAAATATAAAAATAAATATCTTCGGACAACTAACACAGCATCTCCTAACCCCAAACTGCGCAGATCTTGTACTATGGGTGTTAGGTGACTGATATACTACAAAAATATTGTGTAAGATTTTTTTTTTACTATGTAGACGTGGGTTCTTCAATTCATAGAGCTCTTAGCAAAGTAAATTATAAACTTTTATGCCAGGTTATAATGTCTATAAGCCCAAAAATGTATCCCGCTCCGCTGTAAGCCCCGCTTTTTACTAACAACACAACCACAGCCTTCCATCGGCCATTGCTGAATATGTTAATGCAACTCGCGCTTGTCGCCGCAATATCTTGCCACTTTGAAATTCGCAACTCGCTTCTACTTAACACAATTCCACTGAAGACGAGGCTGTTTTATTTGAGACTTTCTCAATGGTATATTATATAGGTAATAGATGAAAGATCTTAATAAATTTTATAAGTATGAGTAAGGCTCATACTACATCTAGGGTTCCGTGTATAGTTTTTACACATTTACACATTTTGCAATAAAAAACAACAAAAATAAGTTAGTATTTTTTAAAGGTGCAAAATGATGCAGTTAGAGCAGTCACCAATCCAAGTTTAACTCAACTAATATGATTTTACACGGGGCAATTATTTTTTATGATGGACTTGGATTTTTATTAAATTACTAGTGGCCCGCCCCGGCTTCGCACGGGTTTTTATTAAAAACAAATCCCGGCAATTATTCGATATTTTCTCGCCTTTTAAACCTTCCCTAGACCTCCACGAACATTTCAAGACTGATAAGATAAATCCGTTCAGCCGTTCTCGAGTTTTAATCAGACTAACGAACAACAACTCATTTTTATTTATAAAGATTTGTATTATACAGACTTTTAGTTGACAATGCCACTACTCGGCAGCTCAATTATTGTGTTATATCTCATATTGAACGTCTTGTCTGTGTCTTTTTCTGTATTATCTGCGAGTGAATTATAGTATATAATATTTATTATGATAACTGAACGAAATCGAGTGTACAATGTTACCTATGATTATTAAATAAACTATTATACACATACATATATCGATAGTTTTTATTATACATATTTAACACCCAGACAAGGGAGATAGTACTTGCAGAACATACAAACCACTTTACCCTTCGCAGAAATCGAATCAAGCGCCGCAAGCGATTATTCACCACCGCGCCACTGAGGCAGTAACATTGAATAATATTGTATCTACCTAATACACCCCACACTTCGAATGTTGTACTAATACCTAGCTAGGTCTAGTTGTAACGAGTAGTAATGATGTGCTAAACGAAATAGAAGTGTTAATATTTATAGAACCCTAAATTAAAATAATGTTTTGTTGTATTCTAGTTTTTTTATAGATTTTTGTCGTAGTTTAATATAGATAGTAAACACGAAATGTAAAAGGCACGCTTGTCTTACAAAAATAGTGTAGTACCTAAGTTGGTATGTAAATCTCATTTATAGTAGGTTAATTGTAATTCATAAATGAGAATAAAGTTTATTAAACCAGATAGTAAAAAAAATATCTAAATGTATGTATGTCAATTATATTAGGTACATCTGATGTCTAGTACCCGTATTACAACCTAAGAACTTACCACGGGGTATTTAAAAAAAGTGAATTTAAATATATAATTTGTTCTATCCTAGATCAAAGATGTAGGAGATCGTTATGCAAGACTGCTGTAACGTCTGTGCATTAGTGGATTAAAGGATCTACCCTCTCGCTCAAACGATCCGGATTTCTCAATAAATAAACGGAGAGGGAAAAGCGTCGCCCCTGGTAATAGATGCCCGGACTGAATGCACTGTAAGTAGAGCTTTGGGTAAGCCTTCAAGAAAGTTTTATTCAACGAACTGCGTTTTGATGTATTGTTCAAAGTTTAGTATCAAGTAAAATAAAAAGTCTAACGTTTATTTTATTTTATTTTGAGTAGCCAACTGCGAAGTCCTTGCACGAATGTAAATAATACATAAAAATCTTCCCGTTAAAGCAATTTATCTATTGCTGAAAACAGTATTAAATCGTTCTTCTTCTTCTTCGGTTGCACTCTTGACAGAGTGGTCGTGGTCATCATTTCAGGTGTTGGTGGCAAGCTTCACAACACGCCGCCACTCTTCTCTGATGGCCGCCTTCCTGGTGCATTCATGCAGTGATGATGAGCCATTTATCGCCGCTTTTATCTGGTCGGTCCATCTCATAGGGGATCTTCCTCGTGGCCTGGTGCCCTCAACCTTCCCCTGGACCACAAGTCGCTCGATAGCCACCTCCCCTTGGCGGCATACGTGACCAAAGAAAGTGAGGATATATTAAATCGTTAGAGTAGTTTAAAAGATCTAAAGGAAGTAATAACTTTTATGCTATGTAATAAGATGACATCAATGCGAAGTCTATCGTTTAGTTCAGTTTGTTTACTAAAAATATCTATACTTAGGGCGCTTTCAATTTGAGCGTTTCGAATGTAGGACTAACGCTCCGCTTGCCACACCGCAGAGGTACATATCGGCTAATTTGAAAGCAGCGTAAATTAAAATTCCCATTCGCGTCTGTTGCTCTTTCTGTCTTATGTCAAAGTCAAAGTCAAAACGTTTATTTCCTTAGAAGCACATAGCCTACATGGACAGGTCAACATTAAAATTAATAAAACTAAATTGCTTAAATAACAAATATCAAGGAAATAACATTGTCTTGACAGTTCGCTTCAATGTTTTATACTGAGTTGAGAAGCGAATAGAACAACAATATGTTCGCGATGAATTGAAAAACGCCAACGAATAAGCCAAAACGATAGTAATACTACTGTAATACAAAGATTAATATGAATATTGTACATAATTACTATTTAGAACTTTATTTATAACGGGATATTTACCATGATTGATTGTCTTTCGAGTTTCCCGATATTTCGGCACAGCGCCATGATCACCGGTTGATCTGGTTATAAATCTAAATAGTATTGATAACCATGATTGTTTCAAAAGTCATATTGTACACATTTATTGAATAGAAATATGACATAGAAATAATTATAATTAGTAAGCAAATGAATATTGCAAACAATTCAATGAAACATACACATTAAGGCGGGCTACCTACAATCGTTGGAACAGATAGCTAATTCCCAACGCCTCAGTTACCCAAATGCGATGAAGATTCTGAAAGCCGCTAATTAAATCTTATTGGTCTGCGTAAATTAGCCGCACTTCAAGGGATATTGGGTGGGTGTAGCTTTATATTGCTTCTAACAGTTTATATGAAGCTACTGTTCTACTACCGAGCGAATTTGTCCGAGCTTTGTGGATTTTTTACTTTTTAGAACTCTCTTATTTTTATGACCTTGAATCAAGATCATAGAAAATAACTTTTTCTGGATTGATTGCACAGCATTATAAAACAAAGTAAAAGATTAAAACGTTATATCTGAGTAGTAATTTAAGGGTGGTATTTTTGTCCAATTTTAAATAAATACAAATTTTAAGCATTTCATGTTTTTAACTAGAGAAAAGCACTTCAAAATCCTTAATATGATCTCGGTTAATTTTAGAATAATTAATTTCACAGGTTGAGTTATTGTTCAAATGTGCCGTGTACCTAACCAATGAGAAACAGTCAGCGTCAAATATCAGTCATCATAATCATCAACTTTGTCCATTCCCTGAATGATGACGGGTTAGTACAATATGTTGATACTTCTTACAATTTTCTCTACCAGCCGCCATTTTGACTAAAACGCAGTATCTCTACATTATTATACTTACTTTTATTTTATTAAGTCCCCAGCCGCGTTTTTTTGTCTTTATGTTCTTTAAGCGGCTCTTTGCCAAAGTTAGAGTAATTCAAGAGAAAGGTTTTCGCATTCGAGCAAAGCAGGAACGGGTCAGCTAGTTTAATAATAATGAATAACTTACCATTACTGCGTTGATCTTGAAGTCCATGTGGTTCTTCACCTCCGCAGCCAGCTCCCTGACCAGCAGCAGCCCGTCCTTCCTCACCACCTCCACATTGTACTCGCGGTATTTCTGCACAAACAATTCTCATTTCACCCAACAACCAAACTCATTAACAGTTCCGACCTAATAGAGCCACCGAGTAATATCACCAGCACAGACACACTGTAATTTACCGCCACAGATAAACATCGGCAGGCATGTTGCGTTCGCATAATTTGCGAAAATGACAACAATCGTGTCGCATTTGCGCTACATTACGAGTTGAGTTATTGGTTACCCCGCTCAGGGCGGGGCGGTCGAGACCTGTCAAATTTAAAAATGGAACGAACACATCCGGAATTTCGCGGATACTGGCTGCCAAATTATTGTTATTCGGCGGAGGCGCCCGCTGCGCCTTGTTATTGAGTTCCGGAATGTGCTCGGAGCGCCGTCTATACGAACACACTGGCAACACTACCTAGACAAGCGCACTACATTTTTAATCCTTTAGAGCAAAACATTTATGAATTTTCATAGAAAACTCTCCGCTCTCTCCGAGAACTCAACTTTGTAAATAGAAAAGAACTTCGCTGAGCTAAGCTGCAATAAAGGGCGCTTTTTCAGCCTCCCAATTACTAGAGAGTGGAGAAAACCCAAAATAATGGGTTTAAGTGAAGGGAGGCCATACTTTTTTATGAGAAACCAGCTGGCTCACTCAATAAAGTTCATTTGAAGGGTACCTTTATTCGAGTGTGGGCGAAAAGGCCGGGCCTCTTACTTGCATATTACATTGTCTCGCCGACACTCGAGCGTCGCATGAATTGAATATGTCGGAGCCAAAAGCCAACAAGGTTAAGTTTCCTATTTCGAAAGCTTTAATAAACATTTTATCGGCTAAAGTGGTACTGCAGTAATGTGGTGACTAAATTAGGTCTTATCATTGCGGTACGACCTTCAACTTTTAGGTGAAAGTAAATTGCACCGACACGGAATCGACTTTATGTAGTCATTCGAATAAACGAGCGGTAGGCTGTTTTAGTTATGTATATAGGACTTAAGATTTTATTTGTTTGTAGTTGCGCGTAATAATATAAGAAAATGTTTATAATGACACTAAAAACATCATTTTGAAAAATGTTATGCATTAATAATAACTTAATTTGAATTGACAGAAACACATGGCTGCTGAGTTGTAAAAAAAAGAGCAGAAAGCAGCGTTAGTCTTTATGATTTACAAACGACAGTCTGGAACTAACCGCGCACGTTGGCCCAAATATATTAAATCACCACATAACAGGTAGCCTGTTAAATTAATACAAATTTTCCACCACCTTTGTCCTTTTATCCGACCTTTCAATCTTTCAATTTATCACCAAAACATTAAATGATCCGTCACAATCTCACCGTGAATCGGTGCCGGTTCAAAACAGTTAAATATTTAATGAAAACAAACACGTGACCTTACTCATACGGGAATTAATAGCGTTCGTTTAATCTATAACGCAGGTCGAGTCCCCTTGAAACGAGCCCAAGCGTGCCCTCGACTTTCCTCGAATTCGAAATACTATTTCCACGTTTTGGACAAACAAATATCAACTGTATGTTACATTTAACGGCCAACAATTTTGAACTCTAACACAGCGACAAAGTGACTCTATAAAGCTTGGAACCGCGCGGCGTAAAGATTAGACTTGGATACTCAATGCAATGTAGTCATAGCTCGATCGACCCTTTTCGCCGTAGAGTCTACGAGGTGGAGAGGGTCTACGCCGTAGAGGGGTCTACCAGGTCTCATAATCAAGTAAACTCGAGACTAAGGCATATTCATATATTGCTACTCACTATATTGTATACTGTTACAACTTTTTCATTATCGTTTGGCTAAAAACCAAGCTGGTATTTTCATATCAATGACAGATTTTTATGATTTTTTTTATTAAATTCTTGTTACGGGTTTCGAGTTACTCGCATTGAAATATAAACATTATTTGTATCATCCCAATAATTATTTTAAAATATACGCTTTATAGGAGACATAGTCACAAACTGCTTCTATAGACTTAAAATACTGTATAAAATACGGAATTATCTCAGTATAGATTTACGGATACGTCTAGTAGATTCCTTGGTACTGTCTAAGTTCAATTATGTAGATTGTGTATATGGGCCGCGACTATTACAAAAAACTTCTGCAATGATACAGAGAGTGCAGAACGCTTGTGCTCGTTTCTGTTTCAACATCCCTCCACGTAGCCATATAACTCCTTTTCTAAACAATAATGGAATTCTCAAAATGTCCTTTCGAAGAGACTTACATTTAGCCACTCTCCTATTTGGCGTCATCAAGTCTCAAACTCCAAAATATCTTTTCGACAAACTTGATTGGTCTCATCTCAAAAACCCTTATCCGACTAGAGCGCCTTGCCATGTATTACGTACACCTCAGCACTCTTCTGCAGCATTCCGTGGAAGTTTTAAGTACAGCGCTACAAAGTGCTGGAATAATATCCCCCCGCCCTTAAGAGACCTAAATAGCGTAGTCACCTTCAAGACGAAACTGAAAAGTTTATTTTTGGAAAGACAGATGTCTTTCACCTAAATTTATATGTATTATTATCTAGAATTATTGTATATATAGTTAGATATTATATTATGTATATATTTACTACAATTATTATTAAATATATATGTATTATTATTATTATTTTTTATTATTATTATTAGTTTTTTTATTATTAACTAAAATTGACATCAACACTATTATACACTCATGTACAGGTATACACATACAGGAAGTTTTTTGTTTTGGGTTTTTTTTCTTTTCTTTTCTGCATTAGCAAAGCACATTATTGGTTTGTTTTTTGTTTTTGGTTTTTTAATTATTTAGTTGATTATAATTTAGTAATCATCTTTTTTTTCTATTTACTTTTTAACGCATTTAGAAATTGTCTCTTTTTTTTCCTTAGTTTATATAAGTATGTAGTCTTTAGGTTTACTGTATTTTTAATTGTTTAAATAGTTTAAGAACAAGCTCAAGGTGATCATGGAAGAACAGCGCTGTGGTTTGACTCGCTCAATCACAGCAAAATGCTGAATGATCACCTTTTTGTCACATTAATTATTGTTTTTTTGTTTACTTTAAGGTGTATTTGGTTTTTGATCCTGTGACAAATAAACATTTCTTTCTTTCTTTCTTTCTTTCTTTCTTTATCCGTATTTTTATTATTTTTTTGAACCCTATGGTTTTATAAATAAGCATGGGTAACCGAATAGTTTTGTGCGTATTATATTCTCTTCTTTTTAAGTTTAATTACTTTAAGCGGTCGTAAATGAATGGGTGATGTGATTGTAAATTTTTCAACATAAATCATACAAGGTGTATATATCGCGGCGTTAGATAGATAGTTAATAGATAACTCTTTATTGTACACCACAAATAAAATACAAACTGCAAACAATAACAAGACAATACATTGGAGTACAAAGGGCGGCCTTATCGCTATGAGCGATCTCTTCCAGGCAACTCTTGGATGGACAGGAAAGAAATAGAACGACATAGACAGTGGCGTAACGTAAAGAAGATATAAAAGGAAAATAAATAAATACCAAATAAACTATTCAAAACTATTTTCAAATAAAATTAACTTAAAAATAAAAAGAAACTAACATAATTCCTAAACTATATCCTAATAAGAGCAATAAGAGCAGATGTTAATTACACGACAATGGTTTTTTGTTTTACTATAGGGAGCAAAGCCGTCGGTCGGCTCTAAAATATGCATGGGAGTTTATAGCTAAAATATAGTAATCCGAAGCCTTTGCGTGGTGTTGACTCAAAGCGGATTAAATTAACTGCCTTAATTGGATTTAGGTTACTTGTTAGCCAGTGTGTCCCCGCTGCCCGGAATCGAATCAAATATCCAACTAGATTTCATTGTTTGCACGGTAATTGAATTTAGGACACTAAATATATTGGCAAACTTCATTTCGGGTAACATTTTGTGGGGTCAATTTATTGTAAAAAATGTGAGATAGCTTTTGGGTTAGGCTGGACTACATTGTTTTTATTTATTAAAAAGTTCATACTCAAATAATAATAAAACTTTCTGAAAACCCTTAAACGTTTGTTTAGAATGATAAGTTAATTCCTCAGTTACTTCAAGGAAAACAAAAAAGAAATACACAGAATTATTACAGATTATGCTTTTTTGCGTCAAAGTTTAGCCTAAAATGAATATTAAGATGTGGGCAGGAACATCTATACTTTTCTGTTCGTGCCCTGACATCACATGGATGCGAATGAATACATAAAAACTCTTTTTTTAGACTGGTTTATCTATTCTTTATTCTTTTTTTCTTTTTTTTTTTGACGTTTTCTGTGGCTTGGTGGGCGAAGGTCCGTCTGAGAAGCAAGAGGTTGCGGGTTCGACTCCCGCCGGGGGACCAGATTTTGTACGTTCTACAATTTTATGGTTTCGGGTCTGGGTGTATTCTATGTATCATATGTATATATTTACAAAAATATATTCTATGTAGTATATCAGTCACCTAGCACCCATAGTACCTACAAGCTCTGCTTAGTTTGGGGTTAGGTGGTGCTGTGTGATTAGTCCGGATATATTTATTTTATTTATTTATTATTTTATTGCTAGAAACCAAACAACTGTTTTTTTACGGGTTTTGTATATTGACGGCGATTTAGCCAGACGAAATATAAGATGAAGATTATTGCGAACACAAAGACAGACATCCGTGGCGAGGGACTTACAGTTACAATATGATGCGATATTAAAAGATGAAGCATTGCAACGATATAAGTTTCTCGCTGGACAAAAGGTTAAATATATGTTCAAAGTTTCTGTCCAGTGCTCGCTCACAATCCACGCTGATAATAACCGTACGGTATTGTCCTCGTAATCTTAGGAGAAAGTGTTTCACGCCGGAAACGCAAGTTGCGCTCTGGCCGGAGCGAGTTTAACCTAATTCCATGAAGGCTGCTGAAGTAGAACAAGGTGAGTACAGGTTTAGACTAAAGAGGCTGCCACAATGAAACAGGCTGAAACAAGCCTGAGGAAGAGAGATACTGACAATGTTCTTTGGCCACAGAGCGAGCCGATAGGCTTTTTTTCTGCGGGGAAATTGGGTCATAGTTACCCGTTTACTGGTATATTCTTGTATTTTGCTATTTGTTTTGGAGATCAAAGGTCTTTTTCATCATCTTTTTTGCCTTTTTCAAAGGGAAAAATAACATTTTTATAAAGAATAATTTCTAAATAATTTATGTTACATTCCCGGTCTACGTATCGTCTGAAAAGTACATGTATTTTTTTTAATCAATAGTTTTCTACATCATTATGTCAAACTGAAAAATATATGAACAGTTTCGTTGTCTGTGCAACATGGGTACTGAGTACTGTAGCTCGTGGTTCGAATCGACCCATTATGAAACATTGGTCGCTTCGCAACGATACGATCGTTGCGGTGCTAAACGACGCATTCTTAAAGAGCCCTTGGGCGATTCATACGGTATGAAACGAATAAACACGCCAGAAAATAATATTATGTTCAAAAAATATTTTAATTAAGACGAATATAATGGCCGTTAACATGTCGTCGACAATTTTTCAATACTTAATAGGTAATTCAGTAAACGATATACCTACAAAATATGTTTTTGAAATACGTAGAAGTTCAAGGTTCAGGCTTAAACTTTCTGTTTCAATCAGGATCAATACGAATCAATTACTTATTTTATTCTCATTTATATTTAATAATAAAATATTTAAATACCATTTCGATACTGTACTTACTGCGAGTATTTGGTTTAAGACAATCCGATTTTATCCGATCCGGTTGAAAAAAAACGAAGTTTATTTATCTAATCATAAGCTATTAATTCACAAAAACATCAAGTATAAATAAATAAATATTTTCGGACTACTCACACAGCATCACTTAACCCCAAACTAAGCAGAGCTTGTACTATGGGTGTTAGGTGACTGATATACTACATAGATACATATAAAACACCCAGACCCGAAACTAGAAATTGTAACTCGTACAAAATCTGGTCCCCCGGCGGGAATCGAACCCGCAACCTCCTGCGCCTCAGGCAGACGTTCTACCACCGAGCCACAGAGGAGTATTCCTAAAGCTTGCAGAGTTTGTAATATAAGGCGACTGATATATGTACCTACCAAATAGATTATGAATATCGCCGAGCCATGTACAATAAAATCCCAAATAAATATGAAGTATGGGTAGTTTCCGAATATTACAGTCGCCCGCCGCGTCTGTCTGTCTTTATGTTCGGAAAATACACACAAGGCTCAAAACAGATCTACATGCCATTTTCAGAAAAAGGTAGAGTATTTCATGTGGAAGGTTTTGGTGTATAATTCGTTAAGAATGTGTGAAAATTAATTTATTTGTCATTATAAAATTGATGAGAGGAAAAATCAGGGATTTACTTAGAAAGTTGAAAATATAAATACATATTTCCGGACGAGCCAGTTTTGATTCTGTTGAGGTATCTATGGCAACTGACAGTAGCAGTCACATTGCGTTGCGCATAATTATGGCAAAAGAACGATTGCCGGGTCAGACAGAGATAAATATTTTTCAAATTTCTTAAGGGCCCCTTATACCGCAAATGCTGTTTTTAAAATCAATATGAATCAGTCAAAAATTAACGTAAAATTTTGAAAAAAATATATGTTTCAGTTGAGGATCTTACAGAGTGCAATTCGCTTACATTTACACAATAAGATGAACTTCGCTCGATAGAAAAAAATACCAAAGTTGCCTCTTTTTAAAAAACATTTTCAATACTGTGGCTAAAATAATAAATTTATTGACCTTATTTTTACACCAATCTTTAGATAAATCATTTTTCTAGTGCAAATCGCTGAGGTGTGTGTTGTAGTGTTATTTTCCTATTAATTATGCCTAAATACCTACAAACCCGCGAGCGACGCGACGCCCGCGGGCTTCGTCAGTCGCGCGGTGGCGCTTACCGACGACGGACCTATGCCAGTGCTCTTCCCGCCCGACGAGCGACGTGCGACGTGAAAAAAAAGGTGTGTGTGCGATTCACACACGACAGAAGTGAAACTACAACAATTAATAAAAACCGTAATTGGTTTTACAAGGACAACTGCGCGACATTGCTGTCGCGACGGCAATGTCGATTTGGTATTTGGGCCGGGGAAAAAGAACCAGTCAAAGTCAAAGTATCTTTATTGCATTATTACATGTAGTTTAAATGGTAGGTATTATATAAGGTTTTGTATCAATGTAATTTGCCCATTGGACATTTTGATTAACAACAATTTAATAATAAGAAATTTTAAATAATAATTGTATATAATTAAAAAATAAACATGTCAATAATTTTATAAATCAGATTAAATTAAATAAAATATTAGTTAATGATTAAAAATAATTACACATTACATTTATTTACCAATGGTTTTGTCATTTAAATATTCGGCAACTGTATAATAACATTGTATAATAACAGTACATATCGAAAGAATCGAAAAAGATGATGAATTTTGGAAATCAAAGATGGAATCAAAATTATCACACTTTCACCACCTGTCAAAATGTCTGCTGCCAGAAATCGTCAACCCCAGACACACTCTTGGTTGCCTCTATACGGAATCTGACACTTGAATGCGAATCCCGGTGGATTCGCAAAATCAAAATCCGAAAATAAAGAAAAAGAGATTTTTTTATCGCAAAACATTATTAAATTGCAATCCGGACCTAGCACTAGAACTCTAAATTACAATGAAATAAAAAAGCATTTTATTCCTCATATAAAATGTATTTTTTTTTATAAATGAGAATAAATATTGTACATAATAATTATGTTTGTTTTCATTTTGTTGTTTGTATTCTTTACCACAAATTCTTCAATCATAATTATCACCTCACTAATTCAAAAAGTTTAGTAAGAAAAATTATGTTTACATTCAATACCTACATACCTACTACAATAAACTTTCATTTCTATCAAATAAAAGAATATAGTCAATAAAATAATCGATATACTAAAAAAATACAGTCAATAAAATTAAAATCACCGTAGCTACTGCATTTTGCTGTATTGTGGCGTTCTTGCTGCCTACAAAGTTCGCCGGAGTTCATATCAAGTCGGCTCCCGCGTAACGCGCATGCAAGTCGACTGGGCGAGTAAAATGCCTAAATCTTCGAAACAAGGTGGCCTTAAGATATAGATATTAATTCTGTCGTCAGCATTATGTGCATACCTGCACAAACTTTGGTATAGGTATTAGTAGGATAACTGCAGCTGCTATTAACTGTGATATTTAGATGTTTTAATAACAAAAAAACATAAACGTCAAATTAATTACCTTCATTTTTTGTTGAAAGACGTTTAAAAAGTACTTATTGTTAGGCACAGAATTGGATACATTGATACAATCATCAAGAATGACATCAGAATCTTCACCTGTATAATGTTCTCGTGTTCCTATTTGTAATGGAAATTTGAATCCTGCAGTGCAGAGAAAAACCCAGAAGGTCATCAGTTTAAATGAGATTAGAAACAATATATCTAAGGGCGGGCCGGGCCAAGGTGAAACCGTCTGGGGTTACAGCCTAAAACGCTAGTTATATCACTATTTTCAGTTATAAATGGCACCCGAAGAAGCAATATACAACGTTAAATTTGATAAAACATAAAACCATCGTTACTTTTTATTATGGAGATGTTGCGTTATAGAATTTAGGTACTTACGAGCAGTACTAACTTACTTACTTACATAGGTAGAAGAATTTTAAGGAGACTTCAGAGATCACATTGGTTGATAAAACGCAAAGATCGAAATGGTCCATTTATCTAGACACAATAAATTATCCTATGTATCATAAGTATCCATATAAAAATATACATCTGGGTAGTATATCGGTCACATAGTAGTAGAAAAAGCTAAAAAATTAAGGTTTTTCCTACTTCGGTGTCTTTGGAGTAATGAGATAATGAATAAAGCCTGCTTCAAGAAGTTATTTTTCTCCCAATGGATATACATATTTCGTCATAAAATTGATTGAGTACAGTTGCCCAGCTGTTTCTGCAAGGCTATGGCGAGATTAGGTAATGCGGGATACCTTTATACAGGTACGTTTCAACTAGACTGTGAAGCTAATCTTACCCGACTACGGGATAATGTTACTAATCACAAGCTTGCTAGATATTTTTTCACGTTTCAGCGGAAAAATTTAATTAAATAGAATATTTTAATCACACTAAACCTTTCACAAAATTTTGTATTAAAGCCGTTTGTTTTCGGCTTTATGTTTTTCTTGTTTTTGTACCTAAAAGATTTTTACTCATGAACTATGTATCTATGAATTACTTACTTACCTTTTATATGATGTAAATTACGTAAAGGTAATCTTTAATTAGTAGTCATAATGACTACATCAAAAAAAAGTATTCTGTTTAGATCGTCTGTTAGCCCATCCAAAAACACTAGTATTTAATACGTTTTTTTTGACTTTATTTACTTAATGAAAAAGTGCTAAGATATAGTACATCAAAGTTCCGGAGTGCGCAGACATTTAGTAAATTTTTTGACAACCTTTGACTTTTTTTGTCTACCTCTGTGGCTCGGTTGGCGAACGTCCGCCTGAGGCGCAGGAGGTTGCGGGTTCGATTCACGCCGAGGGACCAGATTTTGTACGATCTACAATTTCTGGTTTCGGGTGTTTTCTATGTATCATAATATGTATCTATGTAGTATATCAGTCACCTAAAACCCATAGTACAAGCTCTGCTTAGTTTGGGGTTAGGTGATGCTGTGTGAGTAGTCCGGAAATATGTATTTTGCTCAAAAGCATTACGTCACGCGATACCTCTATTCACTGTATCGTCACGATTTGAAGTTGTCAAAAAAAAAACTGTGGGTAGAATCTTTGAGTAATCTCAATGACGGACTAATTATTATTTTTTCGTCATCTAACCTAATGAGGGACTTGTCCAATAACAATACTTTTGTTGAAATCTATTATATGATAAGAGAGGCGTTTGCTTTGTCTGTAATCTTATGTATAAAAATGAATTGCAAAATGTGTTGCTAAGCGCATAACTCAACAACGCCTGGACAAATTTGGCCAAGTTTTTTTTTTAATGTTTGTTGGACTTTTAGGATGGTTTTTAAAGCGAGAAAAATTTGAATAATATCCTGGAAAAAAAATAATAAAAACCCGTGCGAATCCGGGGCGGCCCGCTAGTCTTCTATAATATAAAAATGAATCGCAAAATGTGTTGGTAAGCGCATAACTCAACAACGCCTGGACCAATTTGGCCAAATCTTTTTTTTAAATGTTCGTTGAAGTTCAAGGATGGTTTTTACGTCGAGAAAAATTAGAATTATTGCTGGAAAACCCCTAAAAATAGCCCTTTTCTTTTTCCCATACTAATGATTTGTAACTAAAACCATAGACTAATTACCTATTAGTCTATGCTAAAACGTAGTCAATTTGAGCTTTATTGCTATGGTATAAAGTTCATATTAAATTACAAGCACTCACTGTTGTCTAAGCAATGTAGGTGTGTTCCTAACGTCAAAGATCATATCTATCAAAAGTATATAAAATTTTCATGTCACAATGTTAGTTACCGTACTCCTCCGAAACTGCTTTACCGATTTTTACCAAATTTTATATGCGTATACAGTAGGTCTGGAGAATCAGCTACTATCAATTTTTCATTTTGCAAAACAACGTTTGCTGGGGTCAGCTAGTCCTAAATAAAAGAAACATCTTAAGACACTGCGATTAAGAGTCTTAAAACTGACTATAATAGTATATAATGCATTAAATTTAATCTAAATTATTTTCTTTATTATTAATTCAAAAATGCATTGCAGAACATGTCTTTACTCTATCATCTTGAGTGATAATAAATTGTAAATATAGATGAAACTGATACCACTAATGAACATGAAAACTCATCAGTAGTCGAGGGGTACCACAAAGTTGCGGGTGATTTATCGGATGACCTAGTATCAGGTCTATGAGGCATCGCGTAATATTGAATAAGTTCAGATGGGAAAGTTTCTTCACGAAACATTATATTGGAAGAAGCTGTAAGAATCTTGATTCTAGGGTAAAGTTCCTTGAAAGGGCTCTTCTGGGAATTAACATAAGGTTTGTGAGATATTTGATTTCGTATACATATCATTGTTTTTATTAGTCTAGAGAACCGAATCTCTATGCTTTGTTAAATAAATCTTATTATGAATGCTTAATGCTGGTATTATTATATAGCATTTGATTTAATTTATTTAAAATCTTCTTTCATCAATAAAGTAATCTTATTTTTTCTGTGATTCTCATGAAAGTAATAAGCCATAGATTATTACGAACCTTTATGAAACTCAAAATGTGATGTACAAAAAGCGTTTCTTTATAAATGTAGAGTTGACGCCTTAATTTGTGAATTCAACCTATAATTTATAACTATTGCAATCTATTTTATTTTTTTAATAATTCTAAAGTCAAGGTTTTTATAAACCTATTTAGGTCATGCATGTATCCTATATATTTCGGGTAAGGCGGCGGCCGGTACGCGGTCGGCGTTTGCAAACTTGGCTTTTTTGCGAGCGCGTCCAACCGTGAAGCTAGCTAGCTTTCCTGCTTACTTGTATAGTGCAATTTATACTGTTTTAGTGAAATATGTCTAAAATGGTAGGTATTTAGAGTTTGTGATGATCTTAAAATCAAATAACATTTTATTTTGATTCAAATAGTTAAATGTATAACTACTAACTGCTTGTAATTAGCTGCATAGAATAGAGCCACCACCAGAATCAGGATTTACCTATATTTTGTTTGTAACTAAGTGCATTAATTAAAAATATATACTTACACTTTGTATTTGATTCATTTTTGTAAAGTGCCTTCCAAATTCCCATAAATCCACTCCAAATTTTAGCGCCCAGTTTTTTACTCTGAAACAAAAGAAGCCTGTATTAAAAAAAATACATGGTAAAGAAATATAATATACAGTATGGAGAAAGTATTAAAACATTCTAAGCCAACAGTAGGTAGCCGAGTGGACACTGCCAAGTACCTATCCACATTTTTTTATTTACCGTTTTGTCTGAAACGGCAAGACCGTTTTAGACGGAATCGATGGATCACTGGCACATAGCAGACTTAATGAAAAGTAACGGAAAAATGCCTTCCTGCAATAAAAGGCAGGCAACGTGGAAGGTGAAAAGCAAATACCAAATTTAAGGATGAAATATAAAACAATATTAAAACTTAAACGTGCGTAAAAAGGCGCAACAAAACAACACGTGATTATTCGCGTGGTAGTTACATTTCTGTTTAAATATTCGTGGAAACCTAAAATTGGCTTTTTTATTGTATTTAGTTATTTATTATTTTATTAAAAGCTGCTAAATACATAATGGCGCTTGCAACAGCGTCAAGCTATCGGAAAACTAAAAAAACCGTCAAAACATGTTTCAACCCGTTTCAAGTTATAATACTGGTAAAAACTATGATAACTATAGAAACATATTTATGGTAACTTTTATTTGCTGCATTCAAAAATTCAAATTGTGATCGTAAATTAAGAAATGTAGTAAATAGTAATACATGCATTTGCAATGATGTCACACATTGTTTAAAAAGTAGAACTAAAAAATATACACGTCCAAAAAGACGGAAATTCTCACTCCGTCTTTTTTCGTCAGCTTAAAATAGTGTCATTAACGGTGTAAAACCACAGATCCCCGAGATATTTCGCCGAGAAGCGCGCTGAAGCCAGAATAATTACATAGTCCAATGATTTCACGAACTATGAACAATCCACATAACAACATCTAGCCCCGGTGTAAGCTCTAAGCTTGTGCTACTAGTACTGATACATCTGATATATTTAATATGGTACCCATGCTACATACATATTTTTATGATACATATTAAATACCCCGTAAAAGGAGAAAGTGCTTGTAGAACACTTGATCCCTCTGCGGGAATCGAACCCGCTACCTCTTGCGCTGCAAGCGGACCTTCGCCCACCGCGCCACTGAGACAGTCAACGACGCGGCGTTGACGGGAAAATAGCCAGTCCCGACGCATAGTCTCTAAATAATAAGAAGAAGAAAGTGATGCTTAGTACTGAAGTATAATGACAGGTAGTGTCGACAAAAGTTCGGGTTTATACGGTTACATATTATGTTATATTTTATATGCTGTTTATTTTCAAAACACGGCGCAAAATGAGTACCTAACACCTTTTTCACTTTATAATTTTATCTAACATGACACTGGCAAATTGTCGCTTCAAGCGAAGAGTCCAATTACAAGAAACTGAACTGAACTAGACGGTTACGAAAATAGTGAGGCTAGGAGTCCTAACCGATAGGGGGTTCGCCAAAAGTAGCGTAGTGAAAACTATAAGTACAATAATTATTGTTCTTCATTTTTTATAAATTTATAGGTATATTATTATTTGATTGCGAATAATTGTAACTATAATATCCGGAACAAAAACCAGAAGTTTAATTTCCAAAATGCCAGTATTAAAGTAGCAGTATAAAAAAACTATTTTGGTAAAAAAAACGAAATCTTGTTTTATTTTTGTCAACTGTGGTGTTTGACTTGGAATAAAATGGGTCTGCCCTAAAAGTCATCTGTAAAACGTAGTGATTACATACTCTCTGGTCATCTGTTAAAGACAAAGTACCTAATTTACATGCAAATAAAAATTATTTTTCCTGATCAATTAATTCTTTGATTTATTGACTTTATGATTGTATTATGTTATGATGTAATTTTAGTCCATCTCAAGATTGTCTGGAAGAGATTACTTTAAAGCTTTGGTGTAGGCCGAAATCGTAGGCCGAAGATTCGGTTTTGGCTCAAAATCTTGTTTGCCATACACTGATAACAAGATGTAAATGGTTCGAACGGCTAGATATCAACATTATGATTATTTACAATTCCCATTTATCTACTCAGTTCATACGTATCAACAGCTGATAATGGTTTACGATATGCGTCGTGTACCGAAAACGCTCTTGTGGTTTCTATTTGGTGCTGTTATTACGTATTTATACTGTGAGTTCTTTATATACTATCCTATTATTGCCCAGGTGAGTGAAATTACCTCTCTCTTTCTCTATATCCCTCTGCATCCTATCTATCTCTCTCTATTAAAATTATAATAAAAATTGAGAAATCATTCAAATATACACTACTCTGTGTATCTGACCAACAAGCTAGCTTCTTAACAAGTATATATATTAAAATAAAAACTTTTTTATTTTAAATAGGTACAGGTTTAAACCCACGTTAAGAAGAAAGTGATTTTATTAGTTAGAACAAAATATAGCGCTTCGGATGCAAAACCTCAAATCATTGCAGTAAACCGCATAAAGACGCGAACGCTGACGCGTCGGGGTGCTTTAATTTATAATAATGTATAGATAGAAAATTGACCCCATTATGCAAAAAATCGTCAACTTAACCTACATTAGATAAAACTTCGTTTGACCTTGTCACCAACTTTTGACGAGACTTAGACTTTTGTGTATACTTGACATGTACTATAATCGTTTTTCATTAAAATAAATAAATAAATTTTCCGGGCCATCCACACAACAACATCTAGGCCTGTGGTAAGCTCTTAGCTTGTGTGACGGGTACTAGATGTCTGATAAACATAATATAATAGACATTTTTTAATATACCACGTTAAGAAGAAATTGATTTTATTAGTTAGATTTAACTTTTTTTTACAGTGTAGTTGGCCAGTGCTTAAATCCCAGAAAGGGGATGTTTTGAAGGCGTTAATCCTAGCTGATACCCATCTCCTGGGCCCCAGAAGAGGACACTGGTTGGACAAATGGAGGCGCGAGTGGCAAATGCATCGCGCCTTTCAGACTATTTTAGCTCTCCATCAGCCTGATGCGGTATTTTTACTGGGTATGTTAATTATGTTTTATTAAAAAGAAGTTTTTTTTTATTGCAGTGTAGAAACTTTTTATGAACTGAACCTGGCAAGGAAATATTGTTACACTTCCGGACATCTGGCCAAACCCCGGGCCCGATACTAAACGTCTGCTGTTTAATAGAAGCAAATATTTTTATTACATAAATTACAAGTTTATACTACCTAAGAAATAAAAAATTTAATGCTTTATATCCAGACCACAGAATAATAAATTCCAGACTATCCCAGGGGCAATTCTCGCGCCTACGATATATCAAATGCGAAATATATCGAAAAGTCAGTCGATCTTTGGTGTTTTTTTCAGTATCAAATAATTTTGTCTGTAATTGTTCAACATTTTGGCCATGCTTATGATCAAAACAAATTCGTAAGATAACTACCGATTAAAGGTTATATATCGTTAGAATTCATTATAGATTGCCTTTGTGACTGTTATATTATAATTTTTTAACTGACATCAGGTTGTGGCAGTAATTAATTGACTAGAATTCGTTCGAAACATATTTTTGAATAATAAGAGTATATATCAAGAAACAAGAATAAGCAAATGCTCTTAAGAAAACGAATAAACAGTTTAGATTTATCTTTTCATTTGTTTTAACGAAATAATAGATAATGATTTCTCCAGGGGCCTATCATTCTTCGAAAATCAACTAAAAGTTTAATATCAGTACCATTGACTTTAGGTACCTTAGGGAGTGACATATAATATTAATAATTTCAGGTGATCTGTTTGATGAAGGAGAGTGGACGAATAACAGAGAATTTGAAAATTACGTAGAAAGATTCTACAGACTATTCCAAGTGCCAAAAGATACCAGCATGCACATTGTCGCGGGAAACCATGATATTGGATTTCATAATTAGTAAGTTATTTTGTTTCTTAAAGTTTATTTTTATTATTTATGCTGTAATGTAGTAGGTACCTGTTATAACCATCTAATGTCTTTAAACTACCAATTCTTGTAACATGAATCTTGGAAGTGGAATTTCATGAACGATGTTCATGGAATTTAGTCAGCAGGGGATTTAGGAGACGATTAATGGATTAAGATACGTTTTTTTCATTCTTAGAAAATAACGAAGAAAAAATACCGAGCAAACCTTAGTAATTATGATTCAGCAAAAAGTAAACAATATTTAAAGCTACGAGCACCTTAAATTATCTAATCTAAAATGTAATTTATTCCCATGTATTTTGATATTCAAATTCTTAGAAGAAATGTTTCTTTAACAACTTCAAGTTTGTCTTTTTTTGAAATTTATAAAGTAATTGTATTTTCCCAGTATCAGACGAGGTTCAGCTGAACGTTTCGCCAAAGCAATGAACTCATCTTCAGTTCAATTCGTCTCACTGAAGGGAAATCACTTCGTACTGATAAACTCAATGGCGTTAGAGGGAGACAAATGCGCCCTCTGTACTCAGGCGAGGAGAAGGATAGAAAATATCTCAAGTAGGTAACAACGATGAATACTGCTTATCTCATATATTTCGTTTTTCTCGGTTATTAATCTTGTCTTTACGTTGTTCCTTAAAATGGCGACCCGCTGTATTTTTATACCAAGCAGCAACATCCCATGCAACGTATTTTGAAGTGGTATTTGGAACCTGGTATTGTTTTATTTTCTCCGTGGTTACACATAGGATGGAAACTGATATGGAATAGTAATTTTCATTGCCTGTCACATTACGGCTCTCTAAGTCAAACCATGAAGGTTCGTCACGTTAGAACTAACTGCCCCAGTGTTATTTCGATTTTATCAAATAGAACCGACATTGACATTGAATTTTTATGATTTATATGGTATGGATTTATGAGGAAATTGAAAAAGATTGGTCTATAAACCAATCTTTTTCAATTACCCTTATTTTTTAAGGACAAGCCCTCATTACAAAGTCCTACTACTATTATAAAGGCGAAAGTTTGTAAGTATGGATGTTTGTTACTCTTTCACGTAAAAACTACTGAACCGATTTAAATGAAATTTGGTACACAGAATCTCTAGAGCCTGAAAAATAACATAGGCTACTTTTTACCGCGGAAAAACGTCATTCCGCGGGAAAATCCATTATAACGCGGGTAACACCGCGGGGCACAGCTAGTATAAAATATAACAACATAACGGACGAATGCCATGATATCGAATATATTTTGTATTTTGTTTTAGAAAAAATGGACTGCTCTAGGGCATCAGCTTTGTGTGGGCATAATATGGAGAAAATACCTTACAGTCGTCCGATAATCATGCAGGTAGGTAGGTTTCAATACTTATAAATTACAAATTCTTGACAATGGCAACGTTATGTATACCTACGGATTCCAGACAGATTTTACTCGTATAGGCAATGTGGGATATTGGCTTGCGCCAACAGCATAAAGTATCGCTCAATATTTAGATATACACTTTGTATCAAACAACAGTTTCTGAATTTAATTAAAGTTTCCCTATTTCCAGCACTTTCCTCTGTACAGAGAATCCGACGCGTCTTGCACTGAACCTGACGCTCCTCCCTTACCAGAGCGGAATACACGCTTCAGGATAAAGTTCGATGCATTGTCTAAGGAAGCCACAGACTATCTAGCTGAAAAGATCCAGCCCCGAGCGGCATTTGGTGGCCACACTCACCACGGTTGCTTGCAACACCACACCTATGACAATATGGAGTTTAAAGAGTATTCTGTGCCTTCGTTTTCGTGGAGAAATCGCCCAGATCCGAAGTATATGCTGGTGAGTGGAAAGGACAAGTTTAGCTTTTAATATTTCTTAGCATTTAAAGCTTTTCGTAATTACGTTTCTTATGAAACACTTGCTACAAAAACTGTCCTACTACGCGTTGCAATTTCAACGTTTGTTTATAAATTATTGTCCGAATTAATTGGAAGTTTGAAAGTGGGAGATATTAAGAATGGGTTTACGCCTTGTTACTTTATTTTGTACACCACATACACCACAAAATACAAAAGTAAACTAAGAAAAAAAATACATTCAGGTACATACAAAATTATATCTTACATAATCCTACTACTATTATAAAGGCGAAAGTTTGTAAGTATGGATGTATGGATGTTTGTTACTCTTTCACGTAAAACTATTGAATGGATTTGAATGAAACTTTACCACAATATAGCTTATACATCAGAATAACATATTGGCTACTTTTACCGCGGTAAAATATCAGTTTTCGAGGGAAAATCAATTATTGCGAGTGAAGCCCGATTTAGATTAAATTTGGCACGAACATAGCTGCTTTCCCAGTAAATTACAAAGCTGCTTTTTACCGCGACAAAATCCCTTATTACGCGGTTAAAGCAAGTAATAATATAAACTTAAGATGAATCCTATACTATTATAAATGTGAATGTTAGTTTGTTTGTGACGCTTTCACGCGAAATCTACTCAACCGATCATCATGAAACTTTGTACACATATTCTTGGAGGTATTAGAAGTAACATAGGATACTTTTTATCCCGGGAAAATATGTAATTCCGCGGGACAATACATTTAAACGCGGGTAACACCGCGGGGCACTACTAGTATTTCATATAAGTCTTTGATGAATATCGCCGAGCGAGAGGGTTACTAAATAATCAAGCAATTATTAAACAATTATTTACTTGTTTTTAGGTCAGCATATCTCCAGAGGAATATGAAGTGAATAAGTGTGGACTGCCGACAGAAATTAACATGGCAGTGTCTGCCATAGTGCTGCTATTAGTATCTTGGAATATAGCGCACAGAAGACACTAAATTATAGGATATATGATTTTATTTAAATGCTAATGGTATATAACTTTTTACACTATCATGATTATCAACACTATTTAGGTTTATAACGGGATATTTAGTGGTGATCTAGTGATGCATGGTCTCGTAATACAAGAGCGAGAAAGAGGGTAGACCGCTTACGTTATCCAAATCGCTGCAGCTACGGCCGAACCGTGATCATTCCGCATGTTACTGTGCCGAAATATCGGGAAAATCGAAAGACAATCAATCATGGTAAATATCCCGTTATAAATCTAAATATTGCTTATGGTATATTTAACTTGTAATACAATACTGTATACAAGTTGCCGAAACACATGCCGAATTTGTGTGTGAGTGAGGCATCGAATCATTAATTTACGTGGAGTTTTAATCGCGTGAAGTAGTTAACCCTTCCATAATTATAGAAAAATAGATAGTAGCTAATTCTTAGACCTACTGAAAACGCTTAAAATTTGGTAAAAATCGGTAAAGCCGTTTCGGAGGAGTACGGTAACCCTAACATTGTGTCATGGAAATTTTATAAATTAGATATAACTTAGAAAACCAATTCAAAAAAACTAATATTATCGTCTTTCTTTTTACAGACGTTTCGCGGATCGTGTGCACCTTTCACATCTAATCCTCTCGTTATAATTAAGATAATAATTTTTTTAAGAATTTGATTTCGGTATCAATGAGAAAAAACAAAACACCAAACACACACTCCGCACATATATTTATTTTTAATTTATATATATTTTGTAAAGCCATATCAAATTGTTTAATAGTCCTCATCGAGATTAGCCATGGTACAATTTATAATTTCCAAATTTTGCCATAAATCTTTTGACAGGAAGGGAATGATAATGTGATTGGAGGTAAAAGAGGTTAAGTATTTTTTTACACTTCGTCGGGCACCCTTATTTTGCGTTATAAATGTGTTCACGGGCAAGTATGGCGTGTTTTGTCATTTCCCTTTTATACAGCTTATGTTCTCAATCTTGAGAAGGAAGGTTCGTAGCAACATGATTTTCTTTTGATGGATTGAAGTAATTGATTCTGAGGCAGGTATATGGGTGTAACATGTTCAAGATGGCGACGAAGACGTCAATGGCGTTATCTTATATATAAAATTCTCGTGTCACAGTTTTCGTTCCCGTACTCCTCCAAACGGCTTGACCGATTCTCATGAAATTTTGTGAGTAAAAAAAAACAAAAAAGTAAAAAAAATATGTGAAAATTCAGTTTGATCATTGTCAAAAAGATTCAGTTTGAGCGGTCACCCATCCAAGTACTAGCCACTCGAAACGTTGCTTAAACTCGTTAAAATCAGGTTTATTGTATCCCCTCCTCCTCCTCCAGAAAGCCTTCTTAAATATGTCTTTATTATGTGGTTTTAGAACTTGTTGTTATAGCGGCAACAGACATTCATCATCTCTTAAAATTTCAACTCTTTAGCTATCACCGGGTGTTTTATATGTATCATATGTATGTCTCAATCCTTACACGTGACCTCCGGGTGGTGCTAAGAACAGTCTCTGGTGGAAGGCTTCGGCCGCGGCTTGTCACCACCCTCCGGGCTGGGCCAGTGCGTGAAGCGATTTTTTCGTGTTTCGTAATGTGGTCCGGAGAAGCCATCTTCTAGGCCTTCATGCTCCATCTTAGACCACATCGTCACTTTACATCAGGTGAGATTGTGGTCAAATGAAGGCTTATCAATAATTAAAAAAAAAATATGTATGTATGTATTTACAAAAAAAAATGTATCTATGTATCTAACACCCATAGTACAAGCTCTGCTTAGTTTGGGGCTAGGTGATGTTGTGTGAGTAGTCCGGAAATATTTATTTATTAACTAGCAGACCCCAGCAAACGCTGTTTTGCAAAATGAAAAATAGATAGATAGATTCTTGGACCTACTGAAATTTAACAAAAACCGGTAAAGCCGTTTCGGAGGAGTACGGTAACTATGATTGTGACATGGAAATTTTATATATAAGATATTGTTAAGGATTAATACCAAGGTACAAATAAAGAGCCTTTTCAAGCAGTGGTATTTAAATTACTTTTTTTAATATAAAAAATCGCTTATTTTTACAAAACTATAATAGTTAGATAGTTAATAGTTAGTATAGATATGATGCTACGACGTTTTTTGTAGATAATGATAAGTTCTACAAAATTGTAATACATCACTTTGTTGTATATTCAATAGTTTTCGCAGCATTCGCGAATAAAGAAAGTTTTTAGGTTTTTTTTTTCACCTTGGGTTACATTATCGGAGGTTTGGTAACTAATCTTTTTTTTTTTGCAAACTAAATATAGCCTATGTCACTCAGGGATAGTGTAGCTTTCGAACGGAGAAATAATTTTTTAATTCGGTGCAGTAGCTTCAGAGCCTATTCGAGACAAACAAACAAACAAAAAATCAAACCTTTCCTCTTTATAATATTAGTATAGATATATTTATTTATCATAGTTCTTTGAGATACAGCCTGGTGACAGACATACGACGAAGTCTCAGTTATATCGTCCCGTTTTAACATTTGGGTACGAAACCCTAAATAGATAAAGTTATTAATTCGGCGCGTATGTTTTTTTGTTTGTGTCCATAACTTATTTCTACGTGAAGTTTAGTAAATTTTTCGTATCAATCTTTCGTTATTAAACAAAAATTAAGATATTGATGATGCTTCTAAACTTCTAAAGGATGACCAGGTGCTCAAATAATAATAATAGGTGCTATATTAGGCATGATGAGTGCATAAGAAAATGGTGCTCTGTTTAGTTCGTCTTTAAGCCCGTCCAATAATAGACACCATTGTTTTGCTTCCTCAATTTAATAAGATAGGTCTAAGTTCCGGAATTCGGACTTGTGAAATTAGAAATGGAGTAGAAATTGCACGAAAGCGTTACGTCACGCGAAACTTCAATGCGCTGTAAATTCTTGATTATTCGTTTGCAAAAAAGGAAAAAAAAGTGTTGGCTAAGTGGGACTCGACTTTCATTCCGAAGGTCATGGGTTCAAACCCCGCCACGCACCTCTGGATTTTTCTGCTTGAAAACATCCAGAGGTTCTGCTTTTACGTTTAGTTGTAGTTTTAAAATTGTACAAATTAAACTTAAAAAAATAAACTTTAAAAGAGTTTGAAGGACATGTGACATTCACCAACCCGCAATTGGCCAGCGTGGTGAATAAAGGCCTAATTTCTCTCGTCAAGAGAGAAGTCCCTGTGTCCCAGCAGTGGGAACGTTAATAGGGTAATAAAGATGAAGAAAATAGAAAATAAATACGGATAATTTTATTTTAATAATCTCAATAACGGACTACTTACTATTTAAAACTCAAAAGTTAATTAGCTTTAGTGTTTGGGAGAGGTAAATGTGGAGGAGATAAAATTAAAATCCAAACAATAAGAGAAAACAATTGCCCAATAAGTCTGCAAAGTATGCACCGTGATTGAAGTTCTTAGACATTCTCATTAGCAATCACGGAATGTTTCGGCATTATTCGGACAAGTTCGGCCGTCACCAGCACCAGTTCGGAATTTAAAATTGTTCAAAATGTTCATTCGGTCGAGCAGGTGCTAAGAAGTGGCTCTTGAGAGGAACGGAACGGAACGGTGAAGCTGAATGATTCAGGGCTTCTTTCACAAAATCCGAGGAAATTAAGCAATTGTTAGTTATGTCAATAATACGTGCCAATGTATATGCTATCTCGCTTTGTCACATGTGACAGAGCTAAATAGCTCTATATTTTAACTTTTGTCTAATTTTAATTGCACATGGTGAATATAGGCTTGTTATATTTATCTATAGTTAGGTACGTAGGTATGTACTTGTTTGTCTCTTGTCTTCCCGCTTATCATAGGGGCTTAAGTACAATCATTTATATTTGTATTAGAATAAATGGTGCTCACATAAAAAAAATTAAGCGTTTTCCAAAAAATCAAAACCGCAATGTAACTTAACTCTCATTAGCGATATTGATAGAAAATCGAACAAAAGTTTTAATTAATTCCTTCCATTGTTTGATATAATTCAGTCTATCTAATATATAAAACTCTCGTGTCACAGTTTTCGTTGCCATACTCCTCCGAAACGGCTTGACCGATTCTCATGAGCATATTTGTGAGCATATTTAGTAAGTAGGTCTGAGAATCGGCCAACATCTATTTTTCATTTTGCAAAACAACGTTTGCTGGGGTCAGCTAGTATTAATATATATATTACAAACTTAAGTTCCTCCTTCTAATCTATTTTAGTCAAAATCATGTTAATTAATATTGTGTTAAAAGTCATATCGACAAAACTTTCTTTTATTCTAAGTTTTTTGAATCAAGGCAATCATAATATTACTACTAGGTGCTACTGATAATTTAAATAAATAGTCGTTATTCACGAGTAGGTATTCCGAATTCCCTAACAAATAGGTACCACCCTATCTAAACAATATAATTGGTTTAACTCTCAAAGGTTTCCGTTTCGTACGGTTTCACGGTTTACCTACTCCAAACTTATTTGAAGGCAATAAAATATAGTTTTTTTTGTTTGAAAAGTGATATCGAGCCTGTTCAAGCATGTTTGATGAAAAGAGGTTGAGCCGTTCTGCAAATATGAAAACATTTTAAAAAACAAATTTTACAAATTTTAAAGCCATTGCGGGCGCATTACATTACAATATGATTTTTTACTTTAATATGACCTATGTTTTTGGAATATTTTTTTATCTCAATTTTGATATACATACTTATTATTACTATACTTATTACTATATTACGTATTACTATACTTATTACTGACCTACCGATATAAATATGTTAATAATACAGTGCCTCAGTACTTTTAGGTAGAATAGAATAGAAAACACTTTATGTTCAAATAATAAACTTTACAAAAACCTTCACTAAATTAAAAACAGTGTTCAAAGTGCGACCTTGCCAGGTATGGTTACAATGTTTGAGAACGCGATTAATATTGGGTATTTAATCAGAAGCCGCTCGGTTCTCGGCAGACAGCGTGTCAGACGCACCCTTATGTAAGTATCTCTGTCGATGTTGGTACTTGGATACTGTGTTACCAGTAACACAGATATTTGGTAGATTGCCGAAAATTTGGAGACACTAAATCTGAGGGTTGTGAATTACATCTTATTTTATTAAAATGTACTCATATTTTACATGAATGCAAGTTACCCTTTTTATAACTGTTTTTCTAATTTGTTGTCAGCAATGCATGGATCTTTAATATTATTACTGCTAAATTATTTAACTAAGCGCCTATTTCACAATCTCCGGGTAAAATAACCGATATTTAAAATGTAGAGCTCTCAAGTAAACTGACAACTGTCAGTGACTCACTGGCCGAGTTTGCTACATTATAAATAGCCATTAGCTAATTTACTCAGAAATGGCGAAACAGGCCCTAAGACTTTTATTTTCAAATGAGATAGACAAAGACACGTCTACACACTTTAAACGAATTAAATAATTATAATATGTTTTTTTTATTTAATAAGAATAAAATAAGTGAATGAAAATATATTGTTCAAAGCGTGGGTACTAAAATAATCTCGTTGAAACTATGCTACAGCGATGTATAACAAACTGTAATCATCACCACAATATACCAAAACAAATGGAGTTACATAATTTTAAAACTCTACTACTAATTCAGTTTACCAATACCCGCCAAACTATGCTCCTTAAAAACCGTCAGATCTGGCGCTTTTCATAAATCTGGCAACAGGCCGGCAGCCTCCGAGTCCGTAGTACGCTACCCCTCGTGACACTCCCCCGCTAGATCAATACCGTGCCGGCGCCTTTGACATGAGCCGCCCGCCCGCCGCCGCCGCCCAGCAAATATTTACCACGCTAACAGATAATAGGAACGCTCAAAAGTAATGCTCAATCGTTTTTAATATTTAAATACTCGGGTTATTAGGATTGATGATTGATAGATCGTTCGACGTCAATGATCTGTATTGAAACTGTTTGATGGTGGGTAGAAATTGAGTTGGTGTTACGCCCTTTACAACTTATTATTCGTATGTGCAAAAATATACTAAGTTATATGGATGCTCTAAACACAACTTCTCAGAGTTTTAAGATAAAAATATAAGTTTGTCAGTGGAAGAACAATTGAAATCGATCAAAAAGTAATATTCTAATGAAATCGGTATAATTTTCAGAGCTGATTCAATGATAATTTAATACAAATAAAGTAAATATTGATAATTTTTATAGCTACATCTTAATGCGATCTAAAAAATGTATTGCATAATGTTATGTTAGTACTAGATGTAAGAAGCGGATGCTTTAATTTCATATTTTATCAATAAAACTTAATAAAAACGATTCTGATGTTTAAACATAAGTAATTCTTACGACGCGTGTTGGTGACAACTAACAAGCAATTAAAATAAGAATCGGCCAAGGATAAAGGACCAGTCCTAAAGAGGCATTTAATATTCGTAAGAATTTTCATTAATTGCCGTCTGAGCACCTAGCGACTTCTTCCCCGACATCTATGATAAAAGTTTCTAAGAACAAGATTGAAGTTTAATTCTATTAAGAGCTCCGATCTACCTTATTAAAGAATATTGTTTCATAATTCGTCTAATTATTTAAATTATATGATTTTTTGCGGAGCTGACACAGTGGCACAGTGGTTGAATTTTAGTGGGCCCGAGTTTTGCCAAGGTAATAAATTTTATTTGATTTGACCATTATTTGGCAATCACATTAAAACTCAAATTATAGATTATTATAACAATTGTCAATGACATTATTTTATGACTATTATAACAGCTATTATGTTGGGTGAACTAGAATTTAATGTACAATATAGAAATAAGGAAACACTTGAAAAATATTAAAAAGAAGTAAAGTTTGTGGGATTCTGTTTGTGACTATGTAGAGGATAATATCTGGAGCTGCTGAACGGATATTAATTAAATTTGGTACACAGATTTTCTAAAGCCTAAGAAGTTACATACCTTTTTACCGCGAGGCACAAAATTTTGTACACATACAAATTTATTTGAGTCTGCAAAATTACATAGATAACTTTTAAAATAATGTCATTATACTTATTTCATACACATATTTATTTGAGTCTGCAAAATTACATAGAATACTTTTAAAATAATGTCATTGTACTTGGATTGGGACAAAAGCTACATATAAACACGCGAAAATATGGGATAATTCCATTCATTCATTATAACGCGGGTAAAACCCGAAAAAAAAAGTTTATAAATATTTCACTAAAACAAAGCTGTAAGTATACTTATATAGCTTTGTATGTGTCCATAAAGTCGCCATTTTACTAGCTAATATTGTCAAGGACTCGAAGTTCATATCGGGAAGAGTGCTGTCGCTAAAATTTATATTAACAACATGTAACTAATGCTTTTTCCTAGTGATTATGCTACGATAAGCCAGTTTAAAGAAAACAAGTTTTTTGTCCAAAGCTTTACCTGCATATCCCATAAAAATGACCTATGAATTAGATATGGCTCTTCGTGGGAACAAGATATACAAATTTGATCCAAATTGGAAAAATCCAGTAAGCCTGATTAACCATCTCTAAGTAAAACCATCAAGTCATTAATTGTAAAAATATTGAGCAATCTCTGCTAGTCAGTATTGTATTGTATTAACCCCCGACAAAAAGAGGGGTTATAAGTTTGACGTGTCCGTCTGTCTGTGACGATATGATGATGATGATTTTAACCACTGTTTGTTTTACCCAGCGATTGTGAAATAGGCTCTCACAGTTATAAATACTATTAGGGATTAATTAAACATAAGACTATGACACCACTTACACAAGCGTTAATCTCCTGACTAAAGCCTAGAAGTCTCTTTTGAGTGCATGTTTTTTTTTATGTTAGATAAGCGTTTATTTAACCACTATCTCACCGGATGTAAAGTGACGATGCGGTCTAAGATGGGAATTGAAGTACGCTAATGTATAATTTTAATTCACACAAGTATTTCGAAAGGCGTTTTAATTCAAGTAAAGTTCTCTATTTCCTTAGCAGTCAATAGGACGTATTGATTAGGTTGTAAAACTCTCAAAATCTGATTGAACAAACGTTATTAATTTGAGTGTAAAAAATGTCATCGAACTCGCTTGTTTTGGTTATTTAATTAATTAAATAAATAGGGTACTAAAATAGTATTTATATATCTAAAAGTTAACCCAAATCTTAACCCAATAAACATTACATGAATCAATGACATGAATGGATGAATGAGAGCAATGAGAGATGCGCGATGTTTTACTGGGAACAAGTTGTTGATATAAAATAAATTAGTTAAATACGTATATTTTTACTTGCAAAAAGAAGCAGCGGTCACCGATTCAAGTAGGTACTTGCCTCGGGTAACTTCGTTAAATTTATGAAAATCACGTTTGCTGATGGGAACCCCTTATAAATTTCCTAGCTGACCCCAGCAAACGTTGTTTTGCAAAATGAAAAACAGATGTTGGCCGATTCTCATAGATACCGGATAAGTACAAAAAATTTCATCAAAATCGGTCAAGCCTTTTCGGAGGAGTATGGCAACGAAAACTGTGACACGAGTATTTTATATATTAGATTTATTTTATGTTTTTGGATTTATTTATTGGTTGTTATAGCAGCAAGACAAATACATCATCCCTCAAAATTTCAACTCTATCTCTATTGTTCTTGACATATAGCCTGGAGACACACAAAGAGGCAAACGACGAGGTCTCAGTAATAAGGTCACGTTTTACAATTAGGGTGCGGTGCCCTAAAAAGCAGTGAAAACTTTAATTCAATGAAGAATAGAGATACGTTATACGGCACCAGATTACTTATCCATCAGTGACATGCAGTTATTATGTACTCGTCTAAGAGCCTTTTATAACTCTGTCAAACTATATCAAACTGTTTTATAGTTATAGTTGTTTGTGTAAGGAGCCGGGAGCAGACCAGTAAAATTGAAGATGAAGGGGTCATTGAATCTCATTCATGCAGATTATGGTTTCAGCCTGGCAACATTGATGGCTATATTATACGGCCTGCAGCGGGCTCTAAGACTGCGGTCTGGTCAAATTTACGACATTGTAGATACCCTAAATATTATTGTCTAGGTTAAACTTACTCTCAGTGTAACTTTCAATTTACTCTGAGTCAAACTGTTTAAGATTCCTTAAAGAGGAATTCAGAGTTATTTTAATTTTGCTCTTTTAGAGATTATTTTAAACAAGGTGTTATAAAATTAGTATATGAAGCAGAAAGGGTGTGAATTGCACGCAACAGGCAAACATATTTTGTTCTACAAGATTTCGATTTAAAGGTTTTTTTTCGAAATAAATCCACTTTGTTTTAGTCTCCCTCATCCGGGCTCCCTCCGGGCTGGGCCAGTGCGTGAAGCGATTTTTTCGTGTTTCGTAATGTGGTCCGGAGAAGCCATCTTCTACCTTTTTCTTCTATCTTTCACCTTCTAGGTCTTCATTTCCCATCGTAGACCACATCGTCACTTTACATCAGGTGAGATTGTAGTCAAAGGAAGGCTTATCCAGCATAAAAAAAAGTCTAATCTAATGTCCAGGTCATGTTTAACCTCATATCAGCTGATAAATTTAATTTAACCCCTAAAGTAAAAAAGTTAAATAAAATGTTTAACCACTTTTACTTTAAAACCTCGCAAGGTAACCTATAAATATAATTTTAGGCCAAATGGCAAAATAAAAACGGCATCTCTACCTAACTATTGACTAATTTCACCTCGATTATGGTGAAATAGGTCCTAAATAACT
Source organism: Gymnoscelis rufifasciata (assembly GCA_929108375.1). NCBI lineage: Eukaryota > Metazoa > Arthropoda > Insecta > Lepidoptera > Geometridae > Gymnoscelis > Gymnoscelis rufifasciata. Next base: position 12,434,337 of record OV815303.1, read on the forward strand.
GTTGAAATACAGGATTATCTTGGTGGAGATATAAGTCCGGATATATTTTTACCATTGATTGGCTGTTTTACTCAGAGATGGTGAATCAGGCTCACTGGATTTTATCCAATCTGGATAAAATTTGGATTTCTTGTTCCCACGAAGAGCCATATCTAATTTATAGGTCATTTATATGGGATATGTATGCCATATACAAGTGAAGTGTATGTGTATGTATGTATGAGTCCATCTTGTACTTATCTAATATTTTCTATAGCTACGCTTTCAAAAAATTTGTTCAAGTATTTGTTGGAAAATTCATGCTTATTTATGAAAACTGATTTTAAATCTGTGAAGAGTTTAACAAATATAAGCGATAAACTAATTCATTGTTTACTGTATACCTAGTTATTACTAATATTTATAAAACAAGTAGACAAGATAAAAAAGGACGCCATCGCTTTTAAGGTTTACGATAACTCCATCCCCGAAGGGGTTTTGCTAGGACTATGTTCAAATAGTCTGACTGAACCATCTTTGGCTAAAAGATAGCGAACCACAATTAGGTTAATCATCATAATAATCAATATGATATGTTGTTGTTAATTAGGAAGGTTATTATAGATAGGGATATAAAATTGTGGGCCAGGGAGCAAGCTATTAAAATATTAAAAGATGTTTATTATTCCAGACTATAGCTCAACAGATTAACTTATCTAATACGTTATGCATGTAGCTTAAATTTACTTAGTTAGATATTAAATAAATAGTTACGGACAATCCACACAACAACATCTAGCCCCGTGGTAAGCTCTTAGCTTGTGTTACGGGTACTAAAATATCTGATATACTTAACATAATAATACATAGATATTTTTTTATTATACCATATTAAACACCCAGACCAAGGAGAAGTTGCTTATATTAATACAAAACAGTCTATCATCAACTTCAGCTACGTCTATACAATTAAGTTACCTTAGAGGCTCAACCCACACTTGACACTGCAATTTATAATTATTCAATTATTTCTTTATTACTAATTATTGACTATAATTAGAGTTTCGTTATCATATCACACAGGGTATTTATATATTGTTCTTATAATTTAACAGTTTTATACGCAATATGTTAGTTTCTTACAACATACTAAGTTTAAGCACAAAAAAGTACCTGAGTGAGAATATTTTAAAAACGCCGTACAATCTGTTTGTTTAAATAAACTGCTTACTACTAAATCTTGCTAAAAGAACTAACACAAAACAATAATGACCAATTTTCATATTTTGCCTATGAAATACGTATTTATTATTATTACCTATTAAGAATAATACTTTATTGCGCAAAATAAAGCTTAATGCGTGCAAGAATGTACCAAAAATAAATTAAACTTAGTTACAATCCTAAAACGTAAGTTAAAAATATGAAATACATAGTAAAAATCTAAATATGTCTGTAAAAATTATATTATAGAATATATAATGTATGTTTATACAAATATATTATGACAATTTGTTGTAGTGAAACAATGAGTTAAGTTAATTGAAAAATAACTAGGTATAAAAAAAGTTGAATAGAAAGCAAAATTATGTTATGCTACATGAATATAATTTATCAAGTTATAAATATTTAGTTGCTTATTTAAAATATTAATCAAGATCGTCCTTTTACAAGTGCTATGATAATCTGAAGGTTTGTTTTTAAAAAAGGTCTTACAAAATTAGAAATCTAAAGGTCAGTTCAGTGTTAATAATACTATCTGCTCTAATTTTACTCAGCCACATTCAGTAGGTTTTAAAACGCCAAATTAGTACATCATAAGCATCCTGTTTACGTTCCCACTGCTGGGACATAGGGACTTCTCTCTTGACGTGGGTGATAATTCACCACGGTGGCCAAGTGCGGGTTCTTTTCATACTCTTCAAAGTTCTCAGAACATGCCGGTTTCGTCACGTTTTTTGAATACGTTAAAGCACGTTAAAACGTACATATATTTTTCACGAGAAATCTAGGGCTATGCGGCGACGTATGAACCCACGACCTTTGGAATGAAAGTCGCCAAATTAATAATTCCATCAAAATATAGCCTTAACCGCTACTTAACCGCGTTTAATATTCAAGAACTTCGACCGTGTCAAGGATTCAAAATTTGAGTTACGATGACCTTTACATAAAATTCTATGAGTTGATTCGAAGTGATTCCATTTGGGGAAATTGAGTTTTGGGAATGAAACAGACTCTCCATTAGGTGATCAAACGAATTGAACGACCATTTATCACTCGCTCATCTGTCGAAACGGAAAAGCAACTTTCTCGTACCAGTTAGAATAAGGGTTCCGGTAGAAATGCTTGTTGGGCTTAGCTCCGATGTCTAGGATTTGAAAGCGTAAATTATAAAAACGAAGTATTCCAATTGGAGCACCTATTTTGAAGAGTACCAAGCCGAAGTGTACCAAAGTTAACGTAAAACACAGTTTTAGCAAATTCAACAAAAAAATACGTTGTTGTCAAATAAAAAAAAATATGGTATTTTGTACATTTTTATCTTTTTCTTTGTTTTTTATTATGTTGTGTTCATCATCATCATCATCACCCTATTAACGTTCCCACTGCTGGTTCACAGGGACTTCTCTCTTGACGAGAGAGATTAGGACTTAATTCACCACGCTGGCCAAGTGCGGGTTGGTGAATTTCCGGACAATTCCGGACAATTCACACAACAACATCTAGCCCCGTGGTAAGCTCTTAGCTTGTGTTACGGGTACTAGAAATCTGATATACTTACTTAATATAATAGACATACATACATAGATATTTTTTATTATACATATTAAACACCCAGACCAAGGATAAAGTGCTTGCAGAACATATAAACACTTTCACCCTCGGCGGGAATCGAACCCGCTACCTCTTGCGCCGCAAGCGGACTCTCGCCCACCGCGCCACTGAGGCAGTCAAGTGGTGAATGTCACATGTCCTTCAAACTCTTTTAAAGTTCTCAGAACATGCCGGTTTCCTCACGATGTCGCCTTCACCGTTAAAGCACGTGTTTAAAGCGCACATAAATCTCTCAAGAAGAAAAACCCAGAGGTGCGTGGCGGTGTTTGAACTCACGACCTTCGGAATGAAAGTCGAGTGTCCTCCCACTTAGCCAACACGGCTTTTAAAAAAGAAGTGTTGTGTTCAATAAAGAGTATTGTATTGTGTTGTATGGTAGGGTATAAAAACTCGGTTAGTCAAACTAAGTGTAAGAATAATGAAGCAGGTAAAAGATAATAAAATTTGTTTGTATATTCATACAAAATGTTATTTCATCAAATAAAAATTAACCGGTAATCATCTTTTATACAACCGGTATTATTATAACAATATTCAACCACCAAGACAAATTTTATTTCAGTACTTAATTGCGCTTTAATAATTTGAGTCTTGTCATTAAAGGGTCGCGTTATCCTAAGATAATTTAGATGTTGGGATTGCGATGTGCTATGCAGTCATTTATTTAGTGATCGCTGAAATGTTTCCATAGCAACGTAGATGGGTCCAGGAAAAGCATCCTTAGTGTTGCAAGGCGTTACTCGACCTCTTGATATCACTATAGTATTCAATAACAAGTACCAAAGTAAATATATTATGCGCGATGACTACATGTCTGTTAGCCCGTCCAAAAATACTGGACTCATATTTTTCGCTTTTTATCTACTATATAAAATTTCCATGTCACAATGTTAGTTACCGTACTCCAAACCGGCTTTAACGATATTTACCAAATTTTATATGCGTATTCAGTGGGTTTGAGACTCGGCTACTAGATATATATTTTTAATTTTGCAAAACACCGTTTGCTGGAGTCAGCTAGTAATTTAATAAGAAAGTGCCCAGACATAGAGCATTATAGTTCCGGAGTGAAGCTTGTGACGCATAAATTTAGTACAAAAAGCACAAAAACCTCCTCCCTGCGAAACTTCAAAACAACGTTTTTTTTTAATAATCTACTTAACGGATCTATTTTTTGGTCAGCTATCCTATTCTCGGTAGCGGATCATGCATTTCTAACACGAAAATATACCAAGTCAAGGTGTGTTCTTAATCAAATGAAATGGATTGTATTGTGGGCAAAAAACTGTTGACCGCAAACTGATGGTCAAAACGTGATGGACGATGAAACTAGTCCGAGAAAGTCTACTCAATCGTATATGAAGGAGTTTGGGTTGTCATAAACAATAACATACTTTAAATATATAACATTTTAATAAATTTTTTTTATGACTTTTATTCAAATAGTAACAAAATTCACTTATTTTCACTTATAGGTATAAAAACGTTTAAAATAGGTATGGAATACATGAGCCTGAACTAGGGCAATCCTGTATCTCAGGCTAAAAGACATAAACAATAGGCTAGATAAATAAAATAATAAGCAGTATTTATAAAAACATCAATTTAACAAAAACAATAGTGACTAATTAACATTAAGTAATAAATATAAACATGCTGTGCAGCTTAGTTTGCAAAAAACAGAGTGTGGGTTAGTTGACAAAACTGTATTATTCACTGTTGCATTATTGCGTAATAATTATTGTAGGAACCAAATCACTGATTGACTTTGTTAGGGAATTGCATATTAAAAGAGTTGAATACCGTTTCGTGCCAGTGATTTATTATGTCCTGCCTACGTCATATTATGCAAATTTTCAGCCGATTCCCAACATTAATTTGTAAGCAGCTTTACTCATATTAATTATCGACTAGATTACTTAGTAGGAATTTACTATATTGTCCCGTATTAATAAAAATATATTCATATTATTATATATTAAAACGTGTGATAAAAAGCGTTATTCATAAACCGAAATCGGTATATAACAGTTCAATAAAATCTTTTCACCCTTGATTATCTCTATAATAGTCGCAAAATAAGGCATAGATAAGCTTATTGCGAGTTTTACCAAATTCAGGACTAATGTACATTAGTCAGAAATGACAGTTATTACAAATATAGTTATTCACACAATCCGTACCACAATTGAGTGCACCATTAACATTTTAAAACCTAATTATATAGTAGCTTAGCTAGCATTTGTCTAAAAACAACTCGTGTTTTTAGTTCAGAGCGAGTCAAGGAACTATATCAATTTGCCTTCAATTTAAGCCCGTTACAAGCGCTCGCAGATTTCAGGAACAGAAATTCCTCCCTGTAATTCTTGAACAAATAATGCAGGGCATTTATGCTTTTAAATGAAACTTAGGTAATAAGAGAACTTGAATTATGCTATTTTAACATGAGTATTTGCATTATCTGTTGAAGCTAAGTACATAATTTTAAACTGAAAGAGGTCGAGATGACAATTGGTACAGGTCTCTTTATGAAGACGAAATATTCCACACAAATTGCATCCACTTAATACAATAGTCATGAGCTCGATACTTGCACTCATGTTTTAAGGCTATATATAATTTCTCAGCCGTAATTCCTAATTAAGCAATTATTGTTTTGTATTATAATTGACCACAGTAATATTTTTAATTAGAAGGTTACTCGGTCTTAATGTGGAAACCATAAAATAAATCAAGCGGAACTTTTTACATTTTGCAAGCAATGTTGAGAATCGAATTATTTCCGAGATACTATATACTCTTTATAACGCCGGGAAGTAAAAAACGAACAGGTTTATTACTCGAACATAGGTAGTTGGGAATACAATGTCTCTTGGGGAGACACCGAGTCTAGGTCAGGGGTGAATTAAATGGACTACGGCAGATCTTACGCGTTGATTTTAAGCCAAGCTATAGATCTTTTTTTAATATACTAAGAAAATGATAATTATGTGATTATTAATAAATGTTATGGAGGTATTATAATGACGTCAAGCTGTCACATCTACTGAATCATTTTGGATCAAATGGCGTTCAACTGTGTAGCATCTTATTCACTTTATAAATTTATTTAACTTCACTGGCAAACTGACGCTTCAAGCGCAGAGTCCAAATAAAAGAAATTGAAGTGAATTGAATCATGGATTTCGTGACGAAACTGACAAAAGGGGAATATATACCTAAAAGCCGTGTTGGCTATGTTGGAGCACACTCAACTTTCATTCCGAAGGTAGTGGGTTCAAACCCCCGCCTTGCACATCAGGAATATTAATATTAAACCGTTTGTATAACAAGATACATTTTAATTTATTCCATAATAATCCCTATTTTTGGTACTAGGTACCAATATCATATAATGACTATAAGCAAAGCCTTAATGTAAAACCTTTTGACAAAACTTGCAAAGTTAAGTTAACACATTAACCTATCATTATTCTTTACACGTGCGATTTTTTATTTTCCAAATTCATCAACAATGGTTTCACTTGATACTCACTCATGTAAATTCCAATAAAAATGATGTAAAGCTTCTAAGGGATAAATGAAATCATTTCCTACCAGTATAAGGACGAAGTAGGATAACCAAGGTTGTATTAATATGATTTATACTTAACAAAGAAAAAAATTAAACAATCGACCCACCTCAATATGATAAGGATCAAAGAGAGGACTAGGTAAAAATAATTTATTTATTTGCAAAAATTCCCTAAATAAAGTACATACCTACTACCTCAGATTATATGTATAATATAATTACTCGACTTGGTGGGGGCACTGCCGTGCCCCCAGATACTACTATAAAAAAGTACATCGTTGTAAAATGGTCTCTGACTCAGCATGGATTGGCTGCTACCAACCTGGTTGTGAACTACCAACGCTGATCTTCTGTCAGAGCTATTGCTAGAAACGATCTACCCATAACACTTAAAGGTAAAACCGAACTAAAAACTTATTACTGCTACCATGCAGGTATTCCCGGTGGTAGGACAAATGATGATGATGATGAATCGACATATCACGTGGCAACATTATCTAACCCCGGTACGCTTTTAACATAATGTTTTCACTACCAATAGGTACATAATTAGTTAAATATACTAGATAAATATTTTATTAATAGTAAAATACAAAGCATAGGTATTATAATGGACGCAGGTTTTCGGCAGAGATACTTATTTTGAAGGATTACCTATTGTTGGTAACCAACGTATACCTAGTTTTAAATACCGTGTTTTAGGCCTTATGCTGGTACTTATTTTAGAAATGCATTTTAATTGTACTGCGTAATCCACATATATAGTTTCCTGACGAAACAATTTGGAAAAAAATACGAGGCGATTAACTTTAACTCATCCATAAAATCCAATTTAAATATACAAGGACCGGTTAATTTTTATTTGTTTCAATTAATCCCAAACCCAAAAAGAAGTGGTTCGTGCACGCAACGTGCGAGTAGGTTCATTGGATGATGAACCATTTGTGTTTTGAGAGTTGTTTCGTAATGGTAGAGTTAAGAGATTGCTATCATAAACATCAGCTTTGCCTGCCAAAAGGGATCCTCATGCAATATTGCCTTGATTCTGCAATAACATCTCATGTTAGCTAGCGCGGCTTTGGCGCGGTTTATTACAATCATGAATAACGCTCATGTAATCTCTATGCGCGCTAAAGTTTACGTTTCGAGCGACATGTATTACGATCCACCGGAGCTTTTATATACTAGTACTTTTACTCGTATATTTGTGAGTAAAGTTGTCAATAGTATTTGGGAATAGTAGCTTACTCATTGTGGGGTATATCCTCGAGTTGGTTGGCGACGGCGGCGGCGGCCAGCAAGGCGAGAAGGAGCGCTTGCGGCGCGCGCGGGGACATGCTGCCTCTCATCCGCATCGCATCCACTCGAGCACGGTCACGGGGGCACAATCCCGCTCCAGCATGGAGGCACTGCACTGTCCCGGACGAAAGACGGCGCCCTCGGCCGCCCGCGCGATACTACTGCCGCGCCGCCGCGCCGCCGCGCACCGCCCCGCAGCCGCAGTGACGCTGCGCGATCATACGCCCAATAACGCACCGGCCTACTACTTATTACTCAGATTTATTTGCCCATGCATAGGGTTGATGGCCGGCGACCGGTGCGAACGCTTGCACCTCTAATTAACGCCTCGGTTCTAGTGCTTAAGTTTCAGGCATTTTAGACTTCACGGTCGGCGTTTTTGTCATCCTTTCGTGGGGTCGGTTGGGTTTCGGGTGAAGGTAGGTTAGGCCGGCGACACCGGCCACGCACATGCGTGGGCACGGCGCCAGGAAATCCTTTATTGATTCCCGCGCTCTGCTCCTAAGGAATGTCGCAGGCGTTGCTACCGCTGAAATTCCGCCCTCCTATTATAATTTGGGCTAAGCGGATCACCGTACGCTCGGCGGATTGCTTTCATTACACCTAACTTCTAAGGATTTTCCTCGAACGGAACAAGAGGCAATTTTTATTCTTTGAAAAAGAAAAATATTATAATTCTGTTTGGATACGTTTTTATCACTTTTTATTTGTAAATCCGATTTTGTTTTATTATTTCTTTAATGCCGCGCGTCTTTGATTAAGCAATTAGATAAAAGGGTCAAATGGTCAGTTATAAATAAAATTTTATGATTAATATACAGCAATGTATTTATTTTCATAATACAGTCGACAGAAAATTTCAGTTCCAGGTTACAAGGAGTTGTAGTGTTTAACAAAAGTTCTACAAGAAGGAAGAACGGAAAGATTAAAAACGGAAAATGCATAAATTCACGTACATATTCAACAAGCTTTTCGCAAGTTATTCAAAGTCTTTCATTGAAAAGTTTTGTGCGTTAATCGTTAACATTAAACAAACCTATATAACTAGTAAACGCTTCACATTACAATCTAAAGTTTTTCGACAATATGTCAGTTAAAATTGTATAAAAATAAATGTTACAAAATTATGTAATGTTTGCAGGCACTTTGCAAGCCTACAATAGTGTAATGTAAGGCTATATGTACAGAATATAGTAAAATTATAGCTACCTACGCATAAATTAATATATTCTAAATAAGTACTTTGCACAAACGTTACAATTTTCATATTTTGAGGTCACTATCATCATTAATCATTAAAAATTAGGGGAACCGCGCTTGACTTATCTAGGACACTTTTATATTGTAGCTTAAAAGGGCTTTATCCATATTTGTGCGAGTTTTAATAGTGTTTTAATATGATTCGGTGTTTTCTATGTAGTTTAATATCAATAAAGGAAGCTTTAACACACGTAATATAGATAAACTTTTTAAGCTTCGTGTACAAATGGATGTTTTGTATCTTGTGCGTCCCATTGGTCCCTATAAATTTCACATTATTGACCCTATGACACTGAATACTATGTGTTGCTCGCTAAATGCAGTCTTCAAATTGCAATCACAACAAAACCTAAAGAATCATTAGATCTAAGTAATCTCATAAATAGCTGTCTAACCTAACTAAATAATTTGTACAATTGATCTCATTTCCCACAGATTTCCAGCTGACAGAATAAAATAAATAATTACCATAAATTATTAAAATTCGCCCACAGTCTTAGAGAAGCAATATGTAACACACAGATGGAAATAAGAAGACATATTTTCAATAGGAACACGCCAAACGTTATTGTTTCAAGTTATTTGGCTTCCATTCGTCGTATATTGACCGATTTAATAAGCTAGGTATAACAGTTTACCACGTAGTGGCTTCATGAAACCCTCTATCCGTCTACAGTAGCATAACAAAATACTTCATACACCAAAACAGCCTCTACAAAAGACTTACACAACCGTAATACTGCCACGAACAGCTTACAATGATACGAAACTTACATGCAACTATAGGATGTATTAGATTCGTTGATCAGATCATACTTATAACTACAACGTTGTTTTTTCACCGCACTTTAGTAGCGTTCATGAAAAATCACTTTAATGGCGAGAGGAGTCGCTTTCGTGGCCGGAATCTCTTCCATTCTGCGGTGAGGCGCGGTGATCTCTTTCATCTCTGTAGCGATCTCTGCGGTCTCTTTCACGAGAGCGGTCCCGGTCTCGGTCTCTATCCCGGTCCCGGTATTCCCTGTCGCGGTCTCGGTCCCGATCTCGTTCGTCGTCGCGGTCTCGACGTCGGTCGTTGTAGTAATGGTACGAGCGGCGGGATTTGCGATCGCCTGGTGTCACCACTTCGACCTTAATGTTCGCTGTCGCGGTTACCTGTGGGGTAAGACAGAATTAGCTTATGTTCCTGACCAATTGCAAACCTATATTACACAATTTATTTAGTAGCGAAGCTACCATTAGGGCAAAGTTGAACTTTTGAGTGGGAAATCAGCTTTCATTGCCTTGATAAGCGATACTAAAAACCTATTTCGCAATCTCGGGGTACAAAAGCCAACGGTTAAATATAAAGCTATCAAGTCAACTGACAACTGTCAATGACTGACTGACAGAAGATGATCTATATTTTAACAATTAGCTATTTTACGGTGAAACAGATCCTACATGTTTTGAGACCGTTTAAGACCCAATAATATTGGCGATGCAAAGATTATCTGCACGCCTCTAGCGGCGAAATTTAGAAACTGACTAAGATGGACACTTTGTTTGTTTATATCTGCTTCTATTTATTATTTATGTTTTTCCCTGACGTTAATTGTAACGAAAACTGGCAAAGTGTCGTTCTTAGACAGCTTCACAATTTTGACAATAGAGGCGCTAGTTCGAATCTTTGCAACGCCAATAGAATTCAGAAACTACAAGATAAATGCATAAAAAAATTTATAAGTGCGAGACTAACTGCGCGTCACATAATCTACTATAATTTAATTATTTATGTTATTATTATTAATATATCATTATTATTCACATAATTATAAGTAAATAACTTTTATGTTTCTAGTCAAGTGTAGTGCGTATGTTTGTTTCTCTTTGTTATTGTTCTGCATTATTTGTGGAAACTTGTCATTAGCATTTAAGTATTATATAGTTTATACCATCATTTTACTAGTTGTAAGCTCTCCTAAGATTGTAAAAATTAAAATAAAATAAAATTCCAGTAGCCATAGACTAAACCACTAAATCTTACCTTCGTAGTAATAGCACCATTATGCTGCGTCTTCGTCGGAGTAGACCTCCCATCAGAGTCACTGCCATTATACGTGGTCGTTTCCACCACCACCTCCGGCTGAACCACTATACTCTGCATGGAAGACTGCACAGACTGCCCTGAACTATGCCAGCTGGGAGGTTCCTCAGTGATGGTGGTAAGAGATGGCGCGCTTGGTCTTGGGGCGGACTTCGCTCGGGACTTGTCGCTGGTGTTCGTGGATTTCCGTGGATGTATCGGGGAGCTTTTGGGTGATGGAGTGGAGAGACGCTCTGGATGTTCCAGTGGTCTCACCTGGAAGAATAGTTGGAATTAGTTGGTTGAAATATTGGCTGATTAGAGTATAAAATTGTTGGAATGAAGAGTTATTTACTATGGTGATAGTAGTTAATTCAATAGATTACTTCTCCAGATTTCAAAATAAATCTGCCTAGTGCCTAGATATTTTACACTATATCGATAATACCATTATATAGTCACAGAAATACATACAAATGTTCTTCTGCATCAAATTGAACCAGGTACCCAAACTCCTGCTTACCTCAGCTTCAGGTCCCAACAAGGCCAGAATGATCGGGAAGAACAGGAGCCCATCGATCAGCCCTAGCAGCACGAGCGCTAGGAGCAGCCTGAGGAACAGCCTGGCCACGAAGCCGAACTCGCTGGCCGCCAGCATGGAGGCAGCCAGCGCGGCCGCTATGGCGCCGTGGACGACGGGAGCTAACACTGACTCTACGGCGAGGGACGCTCGGCGACGCTTGCAACCGATTGATGTAACGAAACCCTGTGGACGAAATGGTTTGTAAGTGATTTTTTTTATGCTAGATAAGCTTTGATTTGACCACAATCTCTGATGATGCTGATGGTCTAAGAGGGACATGAAGACCTAGAAGGTAGATGGCTTCACCGGACCACATTACGAACACGAAAAAACGTTTCACGCACTGGCCCAGCCCGGAGTGGTGACAAGCCGCGGTCGAAGCCTACTACCAGAGACTGATAATTGGACTGTTATTTGGAAATTATAAGTAAGTTTAAGAGTATCTAGCGGACGTCAGCGACTTCGACGTGTAGAGTAAGGTATTTACACATACTTTGTTGGTACTAATTTTGAAAAATCTTTTAGAAAACATAGATGTTTAATTAAAACATCTTAACCTCGTGTTAAGCCTAATTTATAAGGATACATAAAACATCTTGACGGTTTATCAATAGAGCATTTATTTATAAAGTCTATTATTTTAAAAATCCAACCTAAGGCCTAAGTAAGTAAGTTCATAATAATATGGTAATGACATTATAGCTATTTTTTGGTGGAAGCGTAATCGCGAATGATAATAATCCGTTTTAGGTAAACATGAGTTTAGTATTTTCTTTGAAATAACTTAATATTTTGAAAATAAATAATATTGAAATAGAAATATTTTGCTACAATTAGTTCGAGATATTTCGGTTACTACAAATTTTCAGAAAATTTAAATTATATTCTTCGATACGCTAGAGAAAATACCCTCAAAAATCTAAATAATAAGCACTTTACAAGTCTGAAGGCTAGAAATATCCTAAATCAAACCTATTGCGGCTTATTAACATGAAATATTCGTTTAATAAGAGCACGTTTAAGACTTACCAAACACAAATGCACAGTGAAATGCACGCCCCGTCCTATCGCGAGCACCAACAGAACAGCTGGTACTGCAGACAGCTTGATGTCCAGCAACGCCATGGTTCCTAGCAGCTGGAGTACTAGTGTTGCCAGCGCTACCGTTACCAGTACTGCTGCCCACGCGTTCAGGAGAAGAACCATGACAGCCTGTGAAACAAATAGGGTTGCATAAATACGAGGAGTAAGAAAGAAAAAAAGATGAATTAAAAATGATCTCAATCAACTATATTATAAGACCCAATTGAGAAATCTTATCTTGTTTAAGTTGATGTTAATACTTACCGTAACAACGGAAGTATATAAATACAAATAGCTTTGTTAAAAGAACTTACAACAAAAACAGCAGCAAGAGCACAAGTAAGCGCCAGCATCAATGAAGTCCTCAAATGCAGATACTGCTCCCAAAACAGGAACGGAATGCCAGATGGGAAGTTTGACAGCCCCTTCGCTTCAAACTTGATGCACAATTCCCGAACCGCTGTTATCAAAGTCTTTATACTCTCTGTATCGCTCAGTCCCGCTAAATAGAATGGCAATTGTGTGTAAATCAACGGAGATGATTTTGGTATCTTCAAATCTACGTCACTTGGCGAATGTGTCCATCTTTTTGGCTGCGGCTTCAAATTCCCTTGCGACGCCCCGTAAGCTAATGCATCATTCGTCGCCCAAGCGGATAGATAGTTGTAAAACGCTTTTGGGTTAATAATCCCTTCTTTGTCTACTAATCTGTGACCATTCTTCGTATCTTTAGTAACTAGGGATTTCTCTATAGGGTTGTCAACATGACCTGTTTGTACCATCAGTTTGTAAGCTAAAATACCTTCGTCACTTGCGTTTTTGCACCAGTATTCTTGTGTTATGCAGCCGCTTTCTACTTCTTTGTCATAGGCTGCTTGAAGGTCAAGTAGCCAGTCTCTGAATAAGCTAAGCCAGAATTTGGTTAAACCACCATTGTCGTTCTTTATTATGTTTGGTATTCTAACAAATTGGTCGTGGTATTCGTATAGTAGTTTCTGGTTGGTGGGATATTCGAAGTCTCCTTGTGTGACCGCGTACATACTATAGAATCCGAAGTATTTCTCCTGTCTGTATAGGAACTCGTGTTCGTCTGTGTTTTCAGGCACAATGTCTGTGAGGTCCAGGCCATCTTTCACTTTAGTGACTCCCCATACGCTTGCTATGATGATTGCGATTAATGCTAGCATTGATGTTACCTGAAATTATAAGAATTATTCAATTGTAATTCTGTAAATCAAAGTGCAATATATTGTCTCTAATAATAAGGGTCACCGCAAGTCAATACTTCGTGAATCGCCGAAATGTAAATAATATTATTTCAGAATTTAAATCAAATTTATTAGACTTAACTCCAAACTTTGACCAATAAACCAAAGTAAGTATTACATTGACATTGATGAAATAACTTCAATTCCTTACCTTAATAGAAGGACGCATAATGAAAGGAGCGTAATGGTTCCGAGCCCATTTCGTGAGAGAAATGCTGAGGCAGCAGGTCTTGGTTGCAGCGTTCCCTGTCTCTTCTGGATCTAGAGGCTGTTTAGAGGTGTCTTTCCAATTCGTCTGCAAAGAGAACGCACAGGTGATAACTTGATGAGAATAAAATGCAACCAGAACTTCATAACGAACTACTACAACCTACATAAAGAACTACTGAAGGGAGTGCAGTTCATTCATCATCCTGGCTTTCATCAATTCGGCCATGGGACTTCATGAAAAGTGCTGGACATAAAATGTAAAGATCATAACCCACCACGCTGAGCCGGTAAGGTTGGCTTGGGTCTTATTATGATTTCATTGATACTATATATTATATAGTAATTAATTGTTTGTCTACTGATTTTTATGTCTAAAAGGTCCTGTCTTTTTTACCATAATCCTAAGCTGTACGATAAGATTTTGTACTTGTAATATGTGTTTGACGATACCAAGTGTACCAATCTGTTCCTAGGGTAAATAAATAAATACAATATTGGATTAATTCTCATGGGTCCATTTAGAACACGCAAGTCTGAAGATTCTGCTAAGACTGCACCCTTTCTATAAATACAATGAGCGAAGGTTGACTTACCTGATCGTTCTTTCCATTTCGTCGAGACCTATCTGCCACTTTCTTGGTTCGTTTAGGCAGTGGGCTTTCAGGTGTTATGCAGCATAGCAGGTCCGAGCGGGAGGCCGACCTTCTGCGCAGGTCCAGAGATATCATAGCGGGGAATACTAGCAGCATGGCACCGAGGTTGAACAGAAGGAGGATGGCAGCCTGAAGAGGTTGAAAATACATATTGTAATCTTTTAAGTCTTTGTTGGCGAATCTATAAGATTTTGATAATAAGGTGGCACAAATATACGAATGTTTTTATATATCAATAGATATTTTATGTTTATATTGCGAAACTGTGAAGCGAGTGTTTAAACGTAAATAATATTTTAAAATGTTTTTGTACGGAGGTTTCAATGTTTTCTTTAAGTAATCTATAATAGGTACATATAAGACAAAGGCATTGATTCAATTATGATGACTAGTAGAGGGCTGTATGTTTTCATAGGGGATTATAATATAGGACAAAAGATAATGATCAAGTTTGCTTGTCTCTACAATATAACACAAAAAATCAGTACAACAAAAAAAAGCTTATCTCAGCTTATAATTTATCGATAATCCGGACCTTACAACTACAAGATTGATAATTATTCGTACCTGTAGACAGAACACTCTAAGTGCTGGAATAGGTAACAACGCCGCTGCTAAGAACGCCATAACATTGCACAGCGAAGCCAAAAGCACGGACAGTCCACTCTTTTTCAGAACTAGCCCCGTCCTTTCCTCTCGCGGCACGTCCCCGCCCTGTTCCACGTACGTGTGAGTGAGAAGGAACATGTCTTGGACGCCGAGACCCAGGGCTAAGAAGGGCACTATTTGTGTGCTGGATGCGTTGAATGGGATACCTGTTGGAAAACACAATTATTTAATATTACGTTATGAAAATTTATGTTTAAAATTTTAATAAAATGCCGCAAAATTTTATTTGAAGGTTTTAATTTAACAATTACAAAAGACAAAATACTTTTGTACTAGCTATATAAAATAAGCAAGTTTAATTACTTTAGTTTAATCCAATTAAATTTCTTGTAATTGGACTCTGCGCTTGAAGCGTCATTTTGCCAGTGTCGAGTTAAATAAAATTATAAAGTGAAAAGATGTTACTCAGTTGAACGCCATTTAGCGTCTTATTACTATAGTTGCTTGTATATTTTTCCTTTTATGCCATTAAAAAACTACAGTGACTAGGTACTCAATGACTTTTGAACTTGACTAAAATTTTCGACTGAAAATAACGCGAATGGATAAAGGCTACAGAGAATTGCCTTGCCCTTACTCCTGTCAGCGAAACAAAACAAAAATAATAAATGATAATAAATAATAATAAAATAAACAGAAAATAAAAATAATCACCCAACAAAGCACAGAAGCCTAACCCAGCAGCTACGGTGATGGAGAGCAACAGCACTCCTGCGATCCCCACGCCTGCTTGCGAACGCACCGGGTCGCGCCATTGCATTAGTGTTATTGCAACGTAAATTAACTGCAAACAATAAATAAGATAAAATAAATCAAATAAAAAGATGGTTAAACTGTTTCAGAATTCAAATTCAAAGTTTAGACTTTGAATTCAGAACGTTTATTTCCTTAGACGCACAGGGCATACATGGACAGGTCAATTAAAGTTAATTTATATAAAAACTAGGAATAATCAAGATAAAAAAAATGGAGTTGAGAAGCGAATAGAGAACCCAGTTTTCATTTCCTAAGTTGTTATTATAACAAAATTGTTCAAATTGGTTGGTGAAACGCCTTGTTACTATGAAATATCTCCCTAAATAGGTAATATGCACGTAATTTTGAAAATGAGGTTGCCAGGGTACTCCATAGATGTTTTTATATAAATATTTAGTTTAAAACCTCTTTTCAGTAATGTGAGAGTACTAATTTACGTGCAATATTCATCCTTTGTAGAAAACTAAAATTTTGTAACATAATTAATTCTACCATGGTTGTACGTAAAATTTATAGTAGGTACACTGTTCATAATAAGCCAGTTATGAAGCAAAATTGTGATTAATAGTTGGCTAGTAAAAACAAAAGTGTCGTGATGTGATATTGATACTCGTAGATGGATTAACCTTTAAAACATAATATTTTAATTTTCTTCTCATTAAAAATCCATTATGTGGAGGCAATCAATCACCGTGAACATATTACTTCCTATTTACCACAAATGTGTTCTCTGAACCGCCAATTCATTGGAAAACAGTCAGGAAATTGAGACAAAGAATGCACTAAACTTACCATAAACATATATCCTAAAATAATGTTCTTCAAAGATAGTTCCGAGAACTTTCCCAAAATATCGTTCAGTGTTGAGGTTGAGAATGGGTAGAAACTGTACGACGGTGACACGGATTCAGTCGTGGTCATTCTTCTTACTTCCTGAAAAGTACAATTCAACCTTTATTATGTGCTTCATGGCATTTTACATTATTTATTAAGTACTTATCTTGTAAATGTATATAAACTTTTGGAGTTGATGAGCTGTTAAAGCGACGTAAAATGCATAACAACAAAGCTTTAACATTTTGTTTCATTTTTATGTTAGCCGTGGCTATATTAAAGGAATATAAAACCTTCTTGGCTGGTGAAAATAATTTGTTTATATTTATGGTAACACTACCCAAGTAATCTTTATGTTATTTCTTAAATAAATTAACCCGTAAGTGAATCAGCTGTTTTCTATTATTTACACTTCAACCAAATGACATATAAATCAGTAAAAGCCTATTAAACCTTCATGCTGTTTAAAGTTAAGGAATGTTTTAAGACCTTTTTCTGTTGCGCCTTGGAAAAAAATACTTCACATAAAACTATCTGTGAAACTGAGCCGAAATATCGGGATACCCATAAATCAACTAATCCGGGTATATTTCCACCTTAAATTTGAATGAAGAATTAAATCTCTTGAATACTTACAGCAGCAAACTTCCTCTGCCAAGTATCGAGGACCGCAGCGGCTTTCTCCTGCGTCCAGCCAACATGGTGCACTTTGTAATGGTCCGCCCAGTACTCGTACATCTCTCGTTCGCCCATCAGCTGGACTACTGTCTGCAGGGCGCGGGCGCTGCGGAGGGCTGAGGTGACGTTTCTCGTGGCACCGCCGACGATCAGCTGCTCGGGCCAGTGCATGTAGGCTGCTGCGAAACCGTAGCAGCCGTGGGAGAGCTCCGCTGCTACGTCGGGAATCTACAAAAATGAGTTATTTTAACAAACACGCTCGCGAACACCTGTATTCACAAACTTTACTATGAGGTTTCAGGGTCCGGAAAAACCGAGCATAGACAATTTAAGTATGGTCTATGGCAATTGAATATGGAACGCATTGACAAATAAATGTCTTTAAAAACTCGTGATTATTTTGTCACGAGCCCAGATAGCTACCATGTTTTAAAGTCACTAATTCGGCTCTAGGCGCAAAGTGTGCTGTGTGGCTATACATATTACAGAAAGTAAAAGTTGAGCCCGGCTCCCCAAAGAATCATCAGGGCACAGGTTCAAACCAGGCACTCTATTAATAACGACACCAGCAGATGTTATCAGTTTACTTTTACTTAACCGTAGTTATATCTGTATGTAAATCATAAAACCTAAAACCAATTGTATATCAATATTTATGTACCAATACCAAAATGTTCATTTTTAGTATAGTTTAAATCTATAAATAACTTGAAACCGACGTCAAGTACAAGTTATAGAAAAACGATAACGCAATGATAAAAGCTTGTATATATTTTCTTAAATTGCCTTAACAAAAACATATTTAATATGAGTTAAGTTCCCTTTTAATAAACTCAATTGACACATTCTGATGTGGGTGGAATCTCTAGCCGGTTTACTCTGTAGTACGACGTCAAGATGGTACACGATAAAATAAGCAACGTTAAACACTAGCTATGCGAGGAATGTGTTTGTCGGGAAATTATAAGATTCCCCTAGATTGGGCAGCAGTGGACGTGTTAATTACGTGCGTTAAGTGACCCGCCGCATTTACGTTAAGCCGCCTTTTTACATTTCGTCGGCTATTCAGTTAATTAAGCGGAAACCTGTTGGCACTTTCAACCAGGACCTTCCGCGAATAAGATTTAGAATCTAAACGCACGACACTCCACATTCTGTACCTGAACCGTTTCCTATTGTCCGCTAAAGATGTTTTCAAATGACATTTTCGTCGTAGAGGCACCTGAATGCTTTGTGGAAAAAAGAATGAAGCTGTTTGGTCGTAATTACGTCACCGAACAGTGACTTTAAAGTAACAAAGTAAGCCAAAAACAGAATTTACGAGTGTTCCGTGGAATTCGGGCTGTTGGGTGAGCATTATTGGAATAATAGTGTCATTGTGAGGGCGATAGCGGAGGCCATTGAAGCGTGCACAATGCGCCCGTATAATGCGGGGTCCGGCGGTGGGACAATGCGGCCAGCCGCGTGGGTGGCTGCAGCCAACAAAAACTATCCCACTAACTCAGCCGAATTGCATTGAGACAATACGTAGGTACGTATCTCAATATATTTCAAGACGCTAGATTTATTTTTATGGCTGGCGATCGTAATCGTATAAATTGAGATGTTGCGAATAAACGCTTCCGGGCGATGCGATAGCATCGAGCGCGCTCAGCTCGCGCCCGCCTCGACTCAGCCCGCGGCAGGTCTCAGGTAGTCGCCATCTGCCGCCGGCGACGGCTTTCGTCCTGCCTTATTACCGTTTCCAAAAAATATTTTATTATCATGGAAAGTATTTAAAGTTTATGACTTCACCTCGATAAAGTTATTTTATTTGTCGTGATTCCACGGGGATTATTTATGCGCCAGTAAAACTGTCGTAAATTGAAGTCTTCATAAAAGGACCGGGAGTTGTCGTAATGGTCCCCTAATGTAGGTCTCACGCATGCGTGACAATCATAAGATTCAGAGACTCTCGGTAATACCCTACATAAATAAATACTAAGAGCAGTAAGTGGGATTATTTCTATTTGAGTGCGTATAAATGTTTCTACCTACACATTCGAGGCTAACACGCTATGCTAATCTTTGTGACAAGCTCGCTTTCTACAACGGTTTACTGTCTCCGTCGAGCTTTCAAAAAACAAAATATTCCTTGTTAAGTACATGTACTTAACTAGAAACCTTATAGGTATTACGCGTAGCAATTCCATATTCAACCGATCTCAAGCTCCCAGTGTTTAAATATGAGGAATGGAAGATTGGAGTGCTTACCCGTTCAACCCATGATTTTTCTACCCAATAATATTTTTACCCGCTCAACCCAAAACATATGCCCCGTTCTACCCAAAGCAAAAATCTGAGTCACAGTGTATTCTAAATAGTACAGACACCGTAATTTGTATATCTTTATATATATAATTATTCTGTGAGTGTTTATGTCACTGAACTTCTCTCAAACTACTAGACCGATTTTGATGAAATTTTTTGTGTGTGTGCAAGGGGATCAGGGAATGGTTTAGATTCACAATTTTGTCCGCTGGACAATGTAATTTTAATTAATTTTCAAGTTATTAGTAGTTGTTGATTTTGGATATATGATCCCACGAGATAATCCAAAAACACGGGCATCGCCGTGGCGATTTTTTGTCTAATGTAATGAATGTCCCTGCTTCTTTAGTATTTCACTATGACATTTATTTGAATTCAATCAATAGAAATTAGGAATAAGTAGGTGTGGGTAGAACGGGTAACTTGAATCCATTGTTTTGGGTTGAACGGAGCAAAATACCTATTGGGTAGAAAAATCTTGGGTCGAACGGGTAAGCACTCGAAGATTGGAGTTTGGGTTTCATATGCAATAGAAACATACCTACGTAATTCTCTTATGCAATAGAAATACCTACAGCTACACCTAATATAGGTAGATATAGAATGACTTACTTGTCCTGACTTCTTGTTCGGCGCCGACTCTGGGCAGTGGGCATCCGTGGGGTCCAGGCAAGGCTTCTTCATGTAGGCGGACGTGATGCCAGCTCGCTTCATGTACGCCTCCATCGTGCTCAGGGGGAACTGCATCTTCAGCTTTCTTACTTCTTCGACGATCTCTTGCGGGTTTAGGTGGGTCCATTGGAACTTAAATTTAAGGCCTCTGAAAATGTTTGTATGACTTATTGTACACTGAAGTGCTATTGACTGATTGCAATTATTAAATGGTGGTCTACGGGATGTATTGTGTAAAATTAAAATTATTCAAGTTCTTGTTCTATCTAAAATCGTAAAAATATGTATATAAGTATTTTTTTAACTCCGCCGACACATGACGACCATGACCGCTCTGTCAAGAGCGTGACAGAAAAGAAGAAGATTTTTATAAAATAACAAATTTAAAACATACGCGACGTACAAGATAAGGAATACTAAAGAACCTTAAAAATATTTTTTAAACTAAATTAAAATACCAGCATGTTAACTTTGAATCGATGCATTTTTCTTCGTTCCTTTAATCGCTATAACAGTATAAACGTACTTTCGATATTTTACCAACGTGTTGTATGCTAGATTTTCATCACCAAAAAACCACACAAGCTGGTTTCACCCCTCACCTCTCTGCATGGTTTTTTTTTCTTATTTTTACGATTTTATGAATACTATCATACTAACACACTGTATATATTTTATATAATATTATGTTGAGCCTAAAATGCAATTCCAATATAACAATTTACTTACGGTACAAAAATAGGATAGTCCGGTCCAAGCAACTTGGAACCTTCCCAAAAGCAGTCTAGGGGTGTGATTATTGCACAGGGTATGATATTGTCGAAGATCTTCTCGATGTGGTAAGCTTCGAAGTCGGGGATGCTGGGGCTGTAGCAGAGATCTTTGAGTCTCCACTCTATGTCGTACATATGCACCGCCACCCGCGTTGCTGCGTGAACGACCTATACATAAAGTTAAATCACGGTTTAAAACCAATAAGCATCATATTTCTATATTTTTTTTATATGGGGAGTAAGGGGTCCCACTACCATCTCCGGGACCCAGGCCAACCTTACCTGCAAGTGGTACTCCCTGCTGTCCAACAGACAAGGCTCTGGCACAACTGCCCACCAACCCGCACTGGACCAGCGTGGTGGGCTATGGTCCAAACCCCTACCCAATGATGTACACTCTTAGAAACAGGCCCCAAGTGCCCGGCGACTCCAGTGGGAATACCGCCGATGACAGTAGGCTGGTGACCCCTGGAGCAGGGGGCGCATACAATCCCCGGGTGAGGTCCCACTGTCAAACGACTTCGGCTCGAAAAACGGACTACGATAAATTAAATATAATTACATTAAATGCAAGAACATTGCGCACTGATGAAAGACTCGTCGAATTAGAACACGCCTTGGAACACCTTAAATGGGATGTGATTGGACTCTCAGAAGTAAGAAGAGATGGGGAAGAGATACTAGAGAGAGCACAGAACACCTTTTATTACGTTGGTAAAGGTAGTTATAACGGCGTCGGATTCCTCGTGTCAAATAAATGGAAAAACAACATAATTGAATTCGTATCCATTTCAGATAGAATAGCTTTATTAAAACTTTCAATAACAGACAAAAAATCAATTACAATTGTACAAGTATACGCACCAACGTCATCTCACTCCGACGAGGAGGTCGAAGAATTATATGATCAGCTAAATACTGCTTGTGATCAATACCGGAGCACTTGGACTTTAGTAGTCGGAGATTTCAATGCAAAAGTAGGACCTAGACAAGAAACAGATGATCCTAACATACTTGGCCCTTACGGCTTAGGATGCAGAAATGTGCGTGGCACACGTTTGCTTAATTTTGCCTTTGGTCAAACGCTTAGCGTAAGCAATAGTTATTTCTACAAAAAGCCACAAAAGCGTTGGACATGGTTTTCCCCTGATAAAGTAACCAAAAATGAAATAGACTTTTGCTTATCTTCTGACAAAAGAATAATAAATAATATCAATGTCATAAGTAACTTTAAATTCAATTCTGACCATAGACCTTTACGAATAACTTTAAAATTCAACATTAAGATTCACCGACTAAAATTAATCAGCAGTTCTATCAAAAAACTCGACAAACTTAGTATTTTAAGCAACAAGGACCAATTTATTATAGAAATAAAAAACAGTTTTAGTAAGCTTTCATTGGAAAATTTAGATAGTGTACAAAATCAATATGATATCATAAATAAATGTATAAAAGAAGCAAGCAGTAAAATTCAAAAACCTAAACGAAAAAGCAATAAACTTAGTAACAAAACCAAAAAACTTATAGAGGAGCGGCACAAATTAACACTTTACACGCAAGAACATAAAATCAAAGATAAAGACGTTAAAAGACAC
The DNA here is from genome assembly GCA_929108375.1 of Gymnoscelis rufifasciata. Taxonomy (NCBI): domain Eukaryota; kingdom Metazoa; phylum Arthropoda; class Insecta; order Lepidoptera; family Geometridae; genus Gymnoscelis; species Gymnoscelis rufifasciata. The sequence goes on from OV815303.1 coordinate 12,457,439, forward strand.
ATCCGTCGAGATCTGCGCAATTACAACATCAATTTAGTGAAAATCGCTCTCGAATGTAATCGAAATCTTAAATCAGCAATTAACGGCACTGATAAGGGTAAACAGATCATGGGAAACCTTAAAAACAGAGCTGGTGTGAAACAGACGAGGAGAACAGAAATCTTAAAAATATGCACTGAGTTCTATAAAGACCTTTACTCAAACAATGACGATAATAACCAAGTGGCAAATACACCGTATTTATGTCCAGAGCATGTGGAATGGATTACTGGATCTGAAGTACACAAAGCTCTGATGAAAATGAAGTACGGTAAAAGCCCTGGTTACGATGGCATAACCACTGAAGCTCTAAGAATAGGGGAACCAGCGCTTCTACCTCATATAACGAATTTATTTAATTCAATTTTACAGTCTGGTGTTTTTCCAAAGAACTTCTGTCATTCCGACATCATTCTTCTCTTCAAAAAAGGCGATAAATCTGAAATATCTAACTACCGTCCTATCAACCTTGTATCACACCTCTATAAAACCTTCATTAAAGTAATTGAAAATAGAATTTCCGGCCAGTTAGATCTACATCAACCAGCGGAACAGGCGGGATTCCGCAAAGGGCTTAGTACTACTGATCACCTTCAAGCTATAAATCAGATTTTAGAAAGACATTTAGAATTCCGAATCCCTTTGTACATTGCTTTCATCGATTATACTAAAGCTTTTGACAGTATCAACCATAGTTCATTGTTTCAGTCTCTACACAATCAAGGGATAGAGCCAACCTATATAAATTTACTTTGTAAAATATATAGCAACAGTACAGCCGCCGTCAAACTACACACAGCAGGTCCGTCATTTCCCATACAGCGAGGGGTTAAACAAGGGGACCCACTTTCTCCCAAACTTTTCACGGCCACGTTAGAAGAAGTTTTTAGAAAACTTAAAACCATCTGGCAAGATAGAGGAATTATCGTTGGCAGTGATAGGTTGACGAACCTCCGATTCGCCGACGATATTGTGCTTTTTTCCTCCTCAGCCTCCGAACTTAGCCTGATGATTAACGAGCTAAACACCGCAAGCCTCGATGTCGGACTTACCATGAACATGTCGAAGACGAAAGCCATGACAAACAGCTTTGAACACCCCGTTTTTGTAGAAGAAGTGGAGATCGAGTACGTCAGAGACTACCTTTATCTTGGCCAAATTGTCTCTTTCCAGGTTAGAGCAGATAAAGAGGTTGCTAGACGCACAGAGAACGCCTGGAAGAGCTTTTGGTCAATGAAAGATCTAATGAAAGGCAAACTACCATTATGCCTTAAAAGGAAACTCCTAGACATTCGCGTTCTCCCTATTCTGACGTATGGCGCTCAGACTTGGTCTCTGACAAAACGCCAAAAATCCGCTCTCGGAGTATGCCAGCGAGCCATGGAGCGTAGTATTTTGGATATAAAGTTGTCAGACCGCGTGAGAAACAGCATACTACGTTCCAAAACCAAAATCACAGATGTTGGACAGAAGGCTGCATGCCTGAAGTGGAACTGGGCCGGACACGTGTGTCGTATGTCAGATGACAGGTGGGCCAAGCGAACAACTGATTGGTCGCCACACATAAGTCGTCCCCGTGGAAGGCCCAGGATGAGATGGCGGGACGAACTGGATACTCACCTAATCACGTGGCCTGTCACAGCGTTCAATCGCGAAGAGTGGAAGAAGGGTAGGGAGGCCTTTGCCCTGCAGTGGGACAGTATGGGCTGAATAATAAATAAAAATAAAAAAAAAAGCATCATATTTCAAGCAAATGAAAAATTAATTTGAAACATATGGAGTCAGGTTACTAAAAATCATAAAGGGCGCATTTGTGTCTAAAGTTATATTTTTATTAGTATGGGTTGCTCTGTTTGTACCAATTGTAGATATACAAAAATAATGTGGTTCTCTCCGTCCGCCCATTACGCATAATAGGTTTTAGTGTTACCTCACTTTCATGAATTTTTATTTATTTATATTCATTGGTGTGTGTAATTTTTTTTTCTTTTTCTAGACTTTGTTACACTCACCTAATCACGACTGCAACATTATTTGTAGTTTTAAGTCTATTATAAAATCCAATATATAATTGTTTACATAACTATTTACATTATTTAACGTTACGACTTGCCTTTAGGTGTTCCAGCAGAGCTCCCGCATGCAGCAAAGACACGTCAGGATCTTTGGCAGTTTGGATGATGAGCTGGTGCGTCGAGGAGTCGGCTTCGCCTAGCACCTTCGCGGTATACTGCAGCTCAGCTTCCAATCTCCCGCCCTCTGAGACAAAACAAACACAACATTCAATTTATGTACAAAGCATAAGACCTGATAGCATAAGATCTTCGAATGTATGCATCGACGTGCTACCATTGACACACGCAGATACGTAATCCGGCGAATTCCGTCTACACTTGCATTATAGGGTTAAATCTCCAACAAATTTAAATTAACTAACAGTGAACAATTTAAAAAATACAACGTTTTTACTTCCATCCCTACAACAAATGGAAACAATTAATTCGCCGACAGGGGCGCTGGTGTAGCGTTATGTGAAATAATGAAATAAACTGGCTTTTGTGTAATCATAGAAAAATTCTGAATGGAAAAAAATTAAATTAAATAATTTCATTATTACCAACTGAGGATCTCATTTTATAATGGTATCCACTGGTGAGCATAAAAATGGTGGCCACACACATGGAAATAACATTTGCAACCCGTTAATATTTTACAGACAAGATTAAGAAAATCCTTATCAACATTAAAATCTGATCGGTTTTATTCCACACATCACATTTTTATGTCCTCCGGTGACATTCAGAACTGCACAACATTATAAATAATGTCAAATTAGTGTGCAATTTGCGCAGCCGTGCAAAAAATCTTGATTAAGTATTAATGAAAATGCAATCAAGCTCGCATTCACATATTTTTACTTAATTGCTCATGAGAAGCACGTTGCATCCTCCATTTAAATAAATCCCCCGGATAATGCGACGTGTGTTATGGATGAGATTTCTCAATTTACTTATACCAGGACCAGTTTGTAAGAGATTAAAGCTCTTTAGTATTCAATTGCCGACTAGTCCTAAGAGGGTTAGGCCTGAAAACTATCATAGTCATTGATATTATCTGTGATGGATGCAAATGATAATGTTTATTCAAAGAGAATGCATAAACAAAAGTCTATGAATACATTTCTAGAGCTACGTTAATGTTAGGATATTGGAAGGGTATGTAAGTAAAGTATCTTTCATCAACTAATTTAGCTAATAACTCACAGAGTAAAAGCAGTGACAAGAAATGCCGGTTCATAAAAACATTCTATTTTCGGTGAGTCTCCCCATAGTTCTATTGGGCTTCAACTTTACAGCAACTAGTTCTGTTGATATTCAATTCGAAGGTGTATTAGATTGGATCAAAGTTGATATTCGTGTGCTGTGGTTTTCCTAATATGTCGAAATTACCCGGGTATGGTTATTGGTGGGACTGGTGCGTGTCGACACATTTGTTTGGAGTGAAACGTCGACCTGCGATACTTAACGCTTCCCAGCAGTGATTTATCGCAAGGAGTTTTTATTCGTATAGCTGTTATAAATTGTGTGACAGTGATCGAGCCGACGAATAGACTTTTTGCCTGCCATGTAATAGTAATAATATTTCCGGACTACTCACACAGCATCTCCTAACCCCAAACTAAGCAGAGCTTGTACTATGGGTGTTAGGTGACTGATATACTACATAGATACTTTTTTTTTTGTAAATACATACATATGTTAAATAGAAAACACCCAGACCCATGGCCATGTGTTTAGTAAGGAAGTTAAATACAGCGAAATACGAATAAAACCAATACATTTTTGTACTTATGTTCTTATTAAGAAAACAGCTAATTGCTGCGAGATAGACTACATCTGCGGCGCGGTGGGCGAAGGTCCGCTTGCGGTGGAAGAGGTAGCAGGTTCGATTCCCACCGAAGGGTCAAGAGATTGTATGTTCTGCAAGTAATTTCTTCTTAGTGTAGGTGTAAATAAAACAAAGTATACTTTGTATGTCTATTATATTAAGTGGTACGTAACATAAGCTTAGCGCTCACCACGGGGCTCGATGTTGCTGTGTGGGTTTTCCAGAAATATTTATTTTTATTTATAGATAAAACACAAACCTGTAAAGAATGTTCATTATAACTACAAAACAAGAATAACTTATTGAAATTGAATACAGGTAAATGATCCTATATCCGAGTCAATCTTAAATTTAATCGTTTTATATAACGGACGTTAAGTTATCCGAACGAAAATTAATTGCAACGATCAGCAGATACAAATGCTATAAAACCTTTTGTGAGCATTTCGTTTATTTTTGTGATTGTTCATTTATTTTCGGTCGAAAACCCACATCGGGCTGCGATGAGTTGTCAGTTAGCCGAGGGAATTCGTTCCAATTAACACCCGACTCTGCTGATTTATACTCGGACCGGTTTGTCACATTTTTTGTGCCGAATTAGGTTCACGATTTCGAGGTGTTAGAAAAAAAGGAAGCGAGAAACCTTTTTTAAGATACCGCCTTAATACCAGCGTTTATCTACGGTCCAAATCATCGCTTGCAAAGTTCTGCATAGCTGACTAAAATATACCAAGATATCATAATCAAGTTATTTATTGTTCAGTTAACTAGCGAGATTTCCTTTGAAGTTTATTGAAACATTAACGTCGAATGAAGTTAAAAGACATCTATATTCACTATCACGTCGTTAATAACGTAATGTCACGAGGCGAGGTCCGCTTCATCTTTGAAGCACGTTGCCGTCCGGAGCAATCCTACTTTATTTTTGTCGCTAATTTATAGCGTGACCGAGAATAAACAAAACATAAATATCTAAAAGGTTATTAGCATCGCACGATGATAAATAGAGCCGAAAACGCGTAAATACTTGTATTTTTCAAGATACTTGCCGATAAAGGCACATACATATAAATGGTAGTACTGAGATCTTGCTTTAGTATTCAAATGTGCAATCATTGTCTTCAGTGACGAGCCATTCAAATCCTTTTGGAATGAATTAAAGCGTTCTCCTGATTATGCATGCAGGCCCACCTGTCAGGCAAACGTCAGTCGTTTGTAAGTGGCGGTTTATGTATTGCTAATGCTAATGCCATCGAATTTAAACACTTTGTAAAGGGTCTTCATTTATAAACGCATCCTTGGCTTTGGTCATGACTTTGAATCTTAATAAGTCGAGGGGCTTTGCCTTTTTTATTACACACAGGTATTTTAGGTAAAATTTTATCATTATTGGACTTCAATGCTGGACGTTATGATCTAGAGAGTTGATTTTGTAACAATGGTTATTTGGGCCGTTATTTCGACATTTAAAACTGAAACTAGTAGAGAAAAGATAGCTTTAACATTGGTTTAAATGAAATACGACGAGCTGCACGCATGTCGCTGCCACAGGGTGAGGGGCGGTCAATGTTTCGTAATCGGGCGAGCTAAACATAGACAGCACTCGTGCCGGATATTAGGGATTATCATAAAGCAAGTGGAATGGAATCGAGTTCGGTGAGCCCACACAGGGCGCCTCTATTTTAACACCTACCGAGACCGTGGGCGCGATTTACGACGCCTTCCTCCGGTCCTGCATTGCGTGAGGATCAATTTAAGTGTTCTTAAACAACACTTAAATGCTCGAGATAGATTAGTTGTTTATTCAAAAAACAGCTCATGTCTCTATTAGCCCGGTCTGCGGCTCTAGGGTGGGCGAGCGGCATCGCCAGTTCCACGAGTCTACAAGGTCATCGGGGTTATCGGTGGAGCGCGCGTATAGGCGCAACTTTCACACTTAAACTTCCCATATCTTATCGGAGCAGCGGTCTCTCTGCGCGTAAATGTAAATGAACGTTACATTATTCCGCGTAACTACGCCGATCCCGTCCGGTTCAATGAATAATGGGTTCGACGAATGGTAAATCTGTCGTTATACGCCGGCAAAAGAGTAAAAATACGATACTGCGGTCTTTTATTGCATTCTCGATGCGTGTGCTGATAATGACAACATTTCTACCCGGTGTGGTAGCGAGGGATCAGGCGGGCAATCGCAATGAATGACGTCGCAGGATCGCGGGGTGCGGGCGGGGCCAGTACGTGCGCTCGCGCATGTGGTTGTGGCCACCCGCGCGCCGCCGTGCCGAGCCCGTGTGGTCCACCCGCGCCCCGCAGCCTCCGCGCCCTCTATGCAAATTAGCCGGAGCGTAGACAACAGATGGATGGCGGAATAAACAAACCGCGCGTCCTTTACGCCGCTGCACGCTGCGACCAACACCGATACAATGTGCGCTGATGTTTATAAACAACGACCTTTACGGCTTCTGTTAAACGTTGCTATGTTTTCCACGAAGAATTAAATTGCAATGGTGTTGGTTGCAATAATGCGCTAAATGAGCATAGTTAATATAAGCAGTGAGGGGCTGTAGCATCTTAAACAGTGGTCATAACAAAACTGAATCGCAGGAAACCAACCAAGTCGTTCAGAATACCGTAAATCTTCTAACGTTCCGCAAATGTTGCAGTAATCATTCCCACAGCCACAGGTCGATGTTTAGCTATGCACCAACATAATCTGAGCCCGAGCACAATTGCCTCTCGATTGAGACGTAAGAAAGTGTACCTTGGCAAGGTCCGTAAAGGTTAGAATCGTTTGTGGCAGCGCACAGCAAGACGTCGACACAAAGCGGGTCGGACAATCAGATCCCTGTTTTTTGTGACTCAATAGAAATGTTATACATTTTTTTAGTTTTATTGGTCGTAATTTCACGTAGGGATATTTACGGGCGGCCGCGGGCCACCTAATTAAGTTGTTAGGCGACTGAGTCCTTCGGCATTGTTTAACTGAGCGACTATTGTTCAGCGATAACGTTTGTGAGGCTGTTACATTGTATTTGTATTCTTCGGACAGTAGTCGACAACTTAAAGGATTTTTAAATTTTATTGTTGAATAACTTTGCTCCTCGTAAATCTTAAATGTACGCAATCGATTTATCACGCGGTCTCTTGGACATCTTTATCGCGTTCCTATGATTTATTTTATCGTGTTACTGTAACTATTCACTTGTTTATGTATTCCGGTACGATAACTTAGAGATTTCTACAAACTTGATATTATTCTGTGACACCAACCTATCAATGTCACACAGCTTATGCTCTTTAGATCAAAACCTATTAATAAACTTATCAAATTGAACATACCAAATCGATTTCTACTTCAACGCAGCGCCGCCCGGTCCTAACATAAAACGTAGTAGCTAAAATTAGATTTACTTATTTAGCTAGAAGTAAATGCAATAGAATTCGAGCCATGTATCAAATTCAAGTTTTAAGTCAGACTGTGATGTGAATACCTAAAGATAAATAAAATTTAGCTACTTGTAAGCAACTTAGCGTTGTTATTACAGGTTATGAGGATAAATTTAAAAAGTCAGGCACGTTGTTTTTGTATATAAAGTCGCAAATCAACTTCGTGTGAGTCGTTGCGTATCTCTGCGGCAGGTGCACGGAATCAAATAAAATCGACGACTTCCTTTAGCAATGCAGGTACAACATACAACAACTTTACTGTTTATTGCAAAAATTAAATGTTGCCGTGGGCCTTTTGTACGCAGGTTTGTACCTCTTAGAGGTAGAATAATATTATGTGCTATCTGATGTCGTTTGTTGTAAGCAATGATGTTTATGTCTTCGATTTAATAAATTATAACAAAATTATACCAATGTATTTTATAAGAATGTACGATGATTAATTTTTGTGATTAATTACGTGCTTTCGCATATTTTTGTTGATGATAGACTTTCTTGGAGATAGACAAATACACCATATCCAGTTGTTTAAGTGTTAAAAAGGACCAGCATCCCTGCACCTGGCTTTTCACTTAATTAGTAGACTAGCCGTAAAACCAAACCTAAAAGCCGTGTTGGCTAAGTGGGAGAACATTCGACTTTCATTCCGAAGGTCATAGGTTCTTGATGTTTTATTATTTTCTATGCTTTTTTTTACGATACGTCAGCATTTCTAAGCAAGCCAACGTAAACTATCGCAATTTTCGTTTTTTATCTACATTGTCAAAAAGCGGAAGTATAATTTCGACAGTGTTGTCTAGTCAAATAGTTCGTGATCAAGTGATTTGTAGATAGGATGCTGCGGCTTTACTAGCGGACATGACCCCTCCTCTAAACTTCCGCCTCTTACGGGAAATCACATGTATTTTTTAAAAATGATATTAATTTTGTATATAATTATTAATTTGAAACTGTAGAAGTATTACATAAATGCTTCGTTTATAGACTATTGATAAATTGAAGAATAAATAGGTATAAGATACATATTTAGATTAGTGTATTTTTTTGGTGACAATTTAATAAATTAAAAATAAATTATATGTATTTACTGTTTTACATATCAGCCCATACCTATTAACACATCAACACTAAAGTTCAAAGATAAGGAATTTTAATGTAAAATTCACGTTGGTTGACCTTACAACCCGAAGTAATTTGTAGCCATACCCGACTGCTTCATAAATACTTCGTTATCTTATTTACGTTTGAATAATTTATAAACAGACCACCCCATCACCCAGCGCCAAGAATAGCAATTAAATTCAAATAAGTGTCAAAGTATTCAAATTATGTACAACACATTCCATTTTCTTAAAATACCTCTAACCATATAAATATTTATTTTAAAGTATTAAGACAATTATTCTTGTGCCAATATTTTAATCGAACCCATTAGTATGTTATTCGAGTCAATGAGAATCGATTAACCATAGGAGGATGTTAATTATGTAATTTGAAAATAAAATCTAATGAAAAAGTTGCACCGGACGCTTGCGTGCGCGCATGACTGTTGATCGGCAATTGAATTGTAATGCAAGTTTGTATAAAGGTGCGCGTACGTGGATGTTGGCGGCTTCAGTGAACTCGGAGTGATATTCACTGCACGTTCGCGGTGAGAAGGAAGCGGCGACAAACTTGGCCATTCATAGCATTGTTATTCCACGATGTGCACAATACGACACAAAAGCTTATCGTGATGTGAGATAGGGCCGGGAGATACGCTTAAGGTAGGTAGGAGTTCATTATTAAAACTAACGGGTATTTAACCTTAAACGTAAACACGAAAATGCGAGAGTGAATGTCTCGGGTTGCCAGGATAAACTAGTTACTAAAACAGTGCTATTTAAAGTACCTATCATCACACACATTTATTAATATCTATACCACATCATCTAAATGAGTTTCTACAAAGCTGGTACAATTGCTTTTTATTGGATACATAACGAAATTAACACAGAAACCCGAAACACAAATCCTATTTCCCAGCGGGAATTGAACGCTCTTGCACATTTAACCGACCTGCCAAGCCTCTGAGGTCATCACAAAAGCTGTTCCAATATTTAGGAGATCATTCACACGCATTACACAGTACGTTTTCACCAATGGACTGCTATAGTCCTTATAGCAGTAGTCCATACATCTTCAAAAAGAAACTGAAGGATGTTTTGTTGCGAGGTAGCTACTATACCATAGATGAATATGAGGCTGAGAACTTCCTTTAAATGTAAACTATTATTATTATTATTGTTATTTAATATTTTTACATGCCTAAAATTATTATTTTATTTTAATTTTCATTTTTAGATTAAGACTTAGAATTAAGAATAATTTTCAACACGATTTGTAAAATAATTGTTAAGAAATAAATGAATATGAATATGAATATATATATCGACCAATTGTATTGTTATAGTTAAACTGACCTTGAACCCAAAGTTGGTCGACCCTGGAGTGGATCTGCGCGGACTTGAGCCCGACGCAGAAGGTGGACAGGACGAGGATGGCCACAAAGAGGACCTTGCCCGCGTCTCCTTGCAGGAAGCAGCCCAAAATGAACAGCTGTTCTTGGAGCCACGCGCGGATCCAGAGTGACGTCCTCCCACCCTCGATGTTACCCTGTTGAAGAAAGATCATTAATAAACGAGTAAATATTTGAAAAAGAAGAAATGAATGGGGAAGTTTTTAAGGCAATAAAAATCGACTCTATATATGTAGATTTACAATGGGACATTTTCATGTTTGATTGTATTTTGAGTTTCCCGATATTTCGGCACTACACAGTTATATGCGCCATGAATTTCAGTTCAACCGCGATGGTAAATATCCCGTTATAAATCTTAATAGTTTCGAAAACTATAATCATCTGAACCGTTCGCATATTTTAACAAAACGATAAAATAGGGACAAGGGGACAATTCATGTTGACTGACGACCATATAAAAAAATATCCCACTGTGCCACTGTCTGATGTAAAGTGAAGACTCCAAAAATATTTAACATTAGACAAACCCCAATGGAAATTATAAAACAAAAGTTATGACATTTTCAACTTGAAGCTACAGTTTTTAGACTGTTATTTTACGAGTAGTGGCTTGCAAATATGTAACTATGTAGAAAGTTCATTTTGCTTCTGTTGTAAGAAAAGTCCATCGAAAATCTAACCTTATCCCTAAGATAAATACCGCTAGTTATCCGAAATACTCCAATTTGGTTAAAAAAAAAGGAAGGACACAAAATTGTACGGTAGCCGCTCTAAGTCATGCCGCATCATTGTGATCGTTTTCCATCCCGACGTTATATCAATAAACATTGGTTATGCGATCGTTTCGATGTTGTAACCAAGTTAAAATGTCGAAATAATATCTCAGTTGATTGTGATTAATGAGAGTGGTCGGTGGTCGGTAGGCTGGCGCCAGGAGTTCGTCTTTCCTGATGCCCGGCGGTCCCGACACAGGCCGAATCTTGAAACGTACTAATTGCAAAATAATAACTCAATCGCCGACCCGAAGATAATAGCATCCTCTAACTTTCATTGGACGGAGTTGATTGCTTCGTGAAAACGCACCCGAATGGCTTTTTGATGGATGTTTAGGTTAGGTTAGGTTAGGTTAGGGTTGTTTTATTTTATGAAACGTTTGTTAAAGCTTTTTGGTTCTTATCTTTTCACTAATTTCTTCAAAAATGCCTTTCAAAATTTTAATACGTTCGAAACTTTAACTCGTTACGCTTTTTTTCAATTCGCTGTCTGTTGATCCTTACATTTATACCTAGTTTAAGAGTTAAATCTTTGAGTGATATTGATATTTGAGTCATTTCTGAAGAAACTACACAATATTTTTACAACAAAATTGTCTAGACGCCAAAGTAATGGATGCCCAATCCCCATCAAAGCAAAGCTTGTGATAAATAAGCTATAAAGCAATAGCAGATATAGCTGAGTCGAGCTCCGGCTTGGTTCGGCCGAGGTGAATGTCGGGCGCTCTGGGTGGGCGTGACGTCACGGCCGGAATGCGCCCGCGCACCCGCCACCACGTGGAGCGTACAACACGCCACTATTGCTTGCACAAATTCAACCCATTTGGATTCATTCAGGGCAATCGTTGGCCTGTTCGGACCTTAGGCCTAGTTTAAGATTAATATTAATCGTCTAAGGACTGCTTCGTAATTTCGTACAATGATATAGAAGTCTGATACCTTTATACTGTAATCCGTTTTATGGAGGAGTTCTGGTCTTGACCACTGACGGGGATGATGAGACGATAGAAATTATAATCTATCAGGTCGATTAGTTCAAAATGATGGAAATAGTTGTCTTTTTAAGCCATGTAGTCAGCTTCTGTTTAACAAAAACGCTACAGAAAAAGATAGATGTTTATGCAGATGTAATATTTATGAGAAAAATAAATGTCTATGATATTTGTTTTTGTTGCATAAAAAAAAATGTTTGTTCTCTCGACCATTAGTAGACGTAGATTAGTAGACGGAAGATATAGTTAAGAAATATTTGTAAAGTATTTCCGTAATAGGAAATAGTGATCTGAGTGGTGCAATGTTTGCCTACGGTTTCCGTGGACGGTTTACTGTAATCCGCGAGTGTGGCGCCGACGCCCTGCGCTTCCTGCAGATAAGATTGCCACTGAACAGGTTCTCACGACCGTAGTGTAAACACATCCTAAAACAGATTCGGTTTCAAATGCACCACGTCGGAGAGTTACGTGCGCATCTTCCGAACTTATTTAAACGAATTAACACTTTTTTCAGCCGATAAGCTTATGAAAATTTGCATGTCTTGATTATTATTTTCTGATCATTTTTAGTTCAATTATTTTAATTTATAATCGACGAAAAAGAGGGGTGTTCTTATTTTGACTTGTTTGGCAGTCTGTGGCATCATAGCTTCCAAACGGATGAAGCGATTTCAATTTCGTTTTTTTTTCTGAATGAGAGGTGAATTTTGCGCTAGTTTTCTTAGACGTGTATGATGAAAATCGATTGAGCCGTTTAAAAGTTAAGGGCACAAAAAAACGAATATCTGCAAATATACTCGAGTGGGGTATAAAATGAAAGCGCATCACGTGCACATTACTAAATAATATGTTTTTTACTGTTAGGGAAACTAAAGTTTTGGAAATGAAGGTTTATTTATTTCTATATTAAGTTATTTATTTTATTAGCTATTTTAAGATAAAATCATGAAAATAGTGTATCCGAGTGTCAGCAGCTCATAAACTCATAACTCCATGTAAGGAATTTTAAAGGTGGAATAATAGGACACTATTGCCACTGTTACCCTGTATTTATAGTTTTATAGACTTATTTCGTGTTGTAGCTATTTCAGTTATATTATGCCAGAAATAGCATTAGCATTTTTATAGTACACATATTATTTAATAAAATTGCTGTTTTGTAATGTTACTGAAACCGTGATAAGTATATCATGCGGTATCTATATGACTTGCATTGATGGTGGGCATAACGTTCCGGATATCTGCATATAATGGGACGTAGGCGGCCATTTCTGATTACCCATTATAATGCATAGCTTTTGAATTTCGAAGACAAGCTGATTGAACAATATACGGACTTTTTGCTGCTTCCGGGAAGATCGTTAGATATTTATCAATACATATATCCTGTTCATTTATTGGAAATCGCTTTTGAATTAATGAGGAAGCTTGCATAAGCCCATCCATAACTTAAAGTTCTATACTTCGTTGGCAGCTTTTGCTATAATTATGTTAACACAAACAATTTTCAGTTAACTTTAAATACATGCCACGATATACTTAAAACGACGAGTAAATAAACTTGTTCTACGATATGGTGTTCTACTTTCTTAGAACGGCTTACGTTACGAACAACATTCCAACTATCAAGGCTATTATCGAAAACAAATATGTTTAGTATTTGTGCTTTTATGCTAAATAAAGGCTTATCGCTATCATATAATGATTGAGTATTTTATTCTAGTGTTTTAAATAGAGGCATTTCAATAAGTTATTTGGTTTATTTGGTTATGGAATGCCATAAATGTATACATGAATAATAAATAGGTGTCGTAGTACAACAAAAGTTCCGTATATTGAAGTTACATCTAGATTTCTTTACATTTTAATCATGTTTATGACTTTTTGCATCGAATCGAGATCAATTAAGGTCTAAAATTTATAAATCCTCATAATTATTCCTCCGATCTTCAGCATTATATACCTACCTTGAAGGAATGGTGGAATTGAATGGTTTGCTAAAATGTTTCCCCAAGCTTAGCATAGTTTTTGTGTCTCTTTTTAATAAAGGTGGCTTGACCAAATGCCAGCAACTCCTCGATGAAGTCATTACGGGTCCGTAATTGCTGTAGATTATTTAAATGGGCTATTTATTACCGTATAAGTCTGAACTTAACAGCTTCTTTTTATTCTCAGTTCAATGTGCGGACAATTTGCCATTCCAATTTTATCGCTAATGTAAAGAAACTGTATTATTAGGACTGGAAATTAACTCATCTCTGTTAAGTTTTATACCTACGCTACGAAATGGATATAAATGATGTAGGTCTGAGAAAGTTGGAATGTATGGAATTAAGACCGGTTCTAATGCATTTTATGATAGTTTAGTAATGTGGATAAAGGTGCTGGGCAAATCATAAGTATTAGATGAATATACGAAACAGGTGGATAGTTCTTTATTATAGGGACAGAAAAAAACAAAACAATAAGAAAATAAAAACCTCGGCGGTCTTATTGCTCATAGCAATTTCTTCGCGATAACCGTGGACTTGGAGAAAAGAGGTGTGGGAAATAAAAGTTATACATAAATAAATATTTCCGGACTACTCACACAGCATCACCTAACCCCAAACTAAGCAGAGCTTGTACAATGGGTGTTAGGTGACTGATATACATACATATGATATGATATAATACTTTCATATGATACATATAAAACACCCAGACCCGAAACCAGAAATTGTCAAAATCTGGTCCCCCGGCGGGAATCGAACCCGCAACCTCCTGCGCCTCAGGTGGACGTTCGCCCACCGAGCCACAGAGGTCGTCGTAGTTATGTAAGAGGAAGGGAAAGTATTCGATAAGGAAACGTTGTTTTTTTATAGATTTTCTTTTTAGAAAAGTCAGTTAATATTATAGGTATCTAAAGTATTCCTCTTTAAATACCTCTTGAAATTTAAATCTTATGTAAAGTCATTATTAAACTCCAGCGCAGCTGTCTACCGCCCGTAATGTTTGGACGAAGACAAACGATATGTGGGAAAAACAAGAAGAAACGGGACATACAATAAACCTAAAGAGAAAAGGAAGGAATTCAACGATTTGGTAAGGTAGAAAGGGATGTAAGATCGGAAACCACAAGATGTCTCAATTCCACGAGGTGGGCCCTGTGCGGTCTTGTCAGACATAAGACTTCGTGGAATAGTGTTTTGTTGATATATTTTGTTTAAAATAATGTAGAATTTTAACGGGTTTGATAAATTCTTTGAAACATGTAATGATAGATAGTTAATATTATAATAAATTAATAGGTTTATAATATTTACTGATTACGGGACAATAAACCGAAATTCAAACTCATACTTTTATTAACAATATAATTACTGTGTTATGAAAAACGTTGGTTTTACTCCCAAAGTAACAATTTTTGCTTGAATGATTTTGACTTTATACTTGTATCTGGTTTGAAAATACCTTGAAACGATTTTTCTTAAATTAATTAAATTCTATGTACGTAATGTGTTATTTAAGTTATATATTCGACTCCACAGTTTTGTCTACCTCCTCTACCGGTTGTCGTGCGCTCGCTGATGTCTCTATCGGCGCCGCCGATGCGCTGCGCGTGCGCTGGCCCCCACTCCCTCCCACTGGGCCTTAATTGCTTCATCTTGCATACAACCGACCAAGTTCCTACGTTAAAACTGACTGTAGGTGTGTTACATTAACCCCAGCTCCACAGCTGTTTTTCTTTTTTCGATGCTTCTTTGGAGCTGATACTAAATTAACCTATTGAATTAAATAAAAGTTTATGTTTCTGCTCCTTGCCCCCACTGGCCCTTAATTGGTTCATCTTGCATACAGCCGACCGAGTTCCTACTTTAAAATCGAATGTAGTAGGTGCGTTACATTAACCCCAGCACCACAGCTGTTTTTATTTCTCGATACTTCTTTAGAGCTGATTCTAAAGAGTACTACTTCTTGTTAATAAATGTTAAGTTTCTACAAGGCTTTAAGTAGGTACTTATTGAAATCTTTCGGTGCAAATTTTGCATTTGGCAAGTCAGGGGTGTGGACCACCGGGATGTTGTGTGCCTTCTAGGAAATCGCTACCTTCCCCGAAACGGGTCAGCGTTTTAAATCTTACTTTCAAGGGACAAACTTTTACAAGCCGTTCTTTTTAATGTATTTTCTGTGACAGAGATGTTGAATAGCTGTGGCTCAGGTATCGAGCATTGTGTTGCTTTTTGTTTAGATTGTTATCTTCATCTTTACTGAAGTGGGTAATCCAATTGTGAGAGATTATTATTTGTTTATTTTTATGATTGAGTATTTCATTGGAATTGGAAAGTTAATGAGGTTTATGATCACAATTTTAATGATTTTAACTATTTAGTAAGAAATGGTAATTTTGAGTTTATTCTATTTATTAACAATAACTTAAATGTTTTTTATTTTTTGTTGGGTTGTCCCTATATTTTAGTTAACCTTGATTTGAGAAAATACGCGCGGCCTTGGTAGTACGCCGGGTTCCCACTAGTTGGCGCCACAGCCTCGTCAGGCGCGTTCCTCGACGCGATTGGCATTCGCAGAAAAACAATCACACGTGCAATATGACAACCGAAACACGACACTGTTCTCCTATATCCAACGAACACTGCACCTTTTCTAGTTCGGAGAGCGCTAGGGCGGCGTCCACCCAGCTGGTTCGGATGTAAAGGTCGGCGCTGTGGCGCGCCTCGGCGGCGACGGGGCTCTCTCGCGCGCTGCTCACTATCCGAGGATTCGAAGAAGCCTCGGAATCGGGAGCCACCATGATCTCGGGGCCAGGTTTGTCACCAATATCCTCATGAAGACGGCCGGAGTCCGTCTGGCGGCGCACGCTGTCATATCACTTGCCGCCACATAACCACACACTTGCACACTCGTATTCGTCACTTTCTATCACTTTGCCGTTTGGAACACGAACGAAACCGAGTTTCATTACAAAAGTGACGGCGACGCGCTAGCGTGTCATCGGTGGCACGACTCGAGCAGCACTGATCCGAGCATTCGATGCGTACATTGGTTGTTTGTGGAGCCGCCATCACGATTCGAACGGTTATGTTGCCGTACTTGAGAACGACGGGGCCCGACGACCGGCGGAGATGGCCGAGCGCGCTCGCCCGAGGACCACACACGTGATGCGCCATCCTTCTCGCACCAACCTGAGAGCGAAAAGAAGAACAGCAAAATAAAAGCACTGAATGAAGCTTCTACGAGTGCCACCGAATCACGAGAAACAACACTACCATTTACCCGCACCGTATAATTTGATACGGAATCAAAAATAAGGGAACTGGGAAATAACGACAAGTTTATATTGATGGTGGTAAAGTATGGCGAAATTGCCGCAAACTAAAGCAAGCTGCATTAAATATAGTATGCTGTTTAAATTGCAAGTACGTAAATTGTGTTAAGAGAACCTACTTGTTTAATTTTATTTTTGTAAATTGAATCAAGTGCGTGCCTTGCATTTGACTGACAAATGTAGATATTGACGAGGCCCCAGATTGAGCACGCAGACACTTCAAAGCCGTATTTGTCCATGTCCATGAATGTATTAAACGTCCACAATTACCACAAAGAGTGCGTTTGCTAGTTAAACTCTCTCTGTATACAGATAATAAAGGCGGATCAAACATAGGACGTACCATATCATTTTGTTTACAGAGTTTTCTGAGTAAAAAGTCGAACGCGCCCCCGGCAGGGCGGCGGCGGGCCCTTTGAAGTTACCGACATAAAACGCCGCCGACGGTGATTTAACTAATGAATTTATTTAGCGGCCACACTGAATGATTGCCGCATCCTCCGAACATCATCATCAGATCAGGGTCTAGGAATGCTGAAAAAACAAAAACAAAACCACGCAGAACTCATCCTTACAAATTGTTAACGTATTTGGCATTATACTCAATTCAATTAAAGAAATAATAATTAAAGCAAAATTAAATATTTTAAAATTTTTATATTTATAATTTATGTGAAAAAAAAGTACGAAAGTACTAAGTACGAAGTATTTTAACTTTCAAATACAATACAATACAAAACACTTTATTGCACACACAGGGAAACAAAATACAACAACACGTAGGAAACAAAATGTACAATGGGCGGCCTTATCGCTAAAAAGCGATCTCTTCCAGGCAACCTTCGGATGGAAAAATAACTTTAATAAAATAATTACCTAGTAGACAGGGGTGTACGATATTAAATAAAATAATTTAGATTATAATTACTCCTTATGACAAATATAAATACGTACATGAATAAAAAACAACAATATACTTCTGTACGGAATAAGAAATATTTCTTACTATCTAACTTAGACATAACAAGGAAGTGAATTGAGATATAGTTATCATAAAATGACCATATGTAACCATAGAAATCACCCGATGATAGCTACATTTCACGGTGCCAACTTTCCTGGAAAAAGGGAGGTGCAGACGACGATACACAATTCGTTTTCCTACATCAAAGTATTACAGAAATACCGCAATATCTAAGGGAATTGACACCACCATCGATGAAGAAATATTTGAGACATTAAATACAATGTTGCCCACGGCATTTTGTCCACCAGATTTATAAAGATGCAAAAGGATTCTATGCATTCTTTGGGGTGGCACAGTATAGCTCTGAACATTTTGACACTTCGGGCGAAAACACAGCGGGGGTCACCCTATACATCTTCTTAGAAGCTCGCGTGAGGTAGACGTGGATTGAGATTACAAAGGAACATTTCAATTATTATCACGGAATCTTTATGATTGTTGTATTGGACAATAAATTTTGCATTTATAATGGTTTTTCCCATAACCCATTTTGGTGTTAAATTGTTAATGATAAAAAAAGATGGTTTGATATCAGCGAAATTCTTGAAAACTTATTCTAAAACCGACAACAAAACTATTCTATTCGCCGGCTATCTACTAGTTAGTTGAACTACAGCTAGCATTAGTATGTTATCGTCAATCTTTTTGGCTGAGTTTGTTGCAGAATAACAAAATCAATGTAAACTATAATCAGCATAAATATGCAAAAGAAATGTAATGTAATAATAATGTCTTAACCTGTGATATTTTTTGTTCCAAAAGTTTTTACGCCAACAATTACCCAACTGAACGACGCTGATAGGTTAATAAAATGCCAATTTATTCTGGTCGCGAATATCCCTGTTAAAAATTGGTGTCCCAACCGAGGGTCTGACTGATGGACGGACATTGATGAATTTATGTAGACAGTGTTACGAGGTGAACTAAATTTACACCCTGGTCATTCACTCAAACAAACTTTAATGTTCGAGTGCAGAATTCAAAACCAGCCTGACGTTTTTCTACACATTGTCAGACAGTGAGTACTTTTGATTAATACTAATAATATTAATGTATTTCCTCTTCACAATAATTCGTCCTTTGTTAGACTAAGGTGATATAAGTTATTCGTTATCAGCATAAAGCTGTCTTGTGAGAGGCTGGAGCTTTACAACTTCAGGTTTGGTTTGCTTGCTCTTCTTCGCAGAAAAACTTGTGACTCTAGGCTCCACAATTCGGATTAAACTGCTAAGTACATAATCAAAATTCCGGTAAAGTAAATAATATGAAAAGCTGACATTACGATTGTAAAGTAGTTTTATGAATAATTTATTAATTAATTACGTAATTAGGGATTGTTCGGAAAATTTCAAGTATTTTACAAAGATTAGAGAAGATGACTAATTGGATCTCCTTAATTTGTATATTGTTCAAGGCGAAAAAAGCAGTTATTTTCAATTTTATATTGATAAATACCGATTTATTGTTCATGCCCAAATCAAAGTATTTTTGCCCTAAAAGTAACATGAGTAATTAGTAATGCACACTAAGATTGAAATTAAAAGCATAATTATTTGTATACAAAAATATCCAGTTAAAGAAGAAGAAATAAATATAGTTTTATGGTTTTTATTATGTTGTTATCAACACATGACTTGTATTACCATGACATTTTTATGTTTACCTTGATGTACTATGTTACTGTAAAAGAACGTCGTATGATAAATGTTAGTATTTACTTGTAGGTATACCCATCAACATCATAAACACGTACTGTAACGATGAATGCATACATCGTGAGGAAACCGGCATGGCAGAGCTTTAAGGAAGAAAATGTAACATTCACCAACCCGCACTTGGTCAACGTGGTGTGGAATGAGATATACTCGACACGAAAACAATGAAATAGCAAATCCTTTATGTATACCTACAATAACATTCGTTTTATTTCATTAAAAAATACCAAGGGATGATGATTTTACAGACTGTCAAAGTTCTTTGGTTACCTGACTGAGCGTGACGTCATGTTTTATTAGTTTGTTTTCGCGGTTTTCACAATTTTCCTAACTAACTTTTTTTTTAACATAAATCATAAATCTAATTTTAAAATTTAAGAAAAACCCCCTATTCCATTCCCTTAAAAGTAAAATACCATAATATTTTGTAATGTGCACGAGATACGCTTTCATTTGATACCCCCCACTCGAGTGTTTTTGTAGATTTTTGGTTTTCCTTCCCCACTCTCACCCCCATAACTTTTAAACGGCACAACCAATTTTCATGAAATAGTACACTAAATAAAAAAAAATAAACACTAAATTAAAATCACTCCATCCATTCGGGAGCTATGATGTCCCAGACAGACAGACAGACAGACAGACACACAGACAGCCAGACAGACAGACCGACAGACAAGTCAAACCATTAACATCCCTCTTTTTTGGTCGGGGGGTAATAAAAATATGTATATGTTAAATATTCAAGAAAATCTATCTAAATTTAAACTTTTAAGAAACCCTTGATTCTAAACCCAAAGTTTCCTTATAAGTAAAAAAAATCATATTATTTTGTAATGTGCTCGTGATGCGCTTTCCTCATTTGATACCTCACTCAAGTATATTTACAGATATTCGGTTATTTTCCCCACTTTCACCTCCATAACTATTTAACGGCTCAACAGTTTTTCATCAAACTATACGACGACATGAGACGACGACGAACGACCTACGCACCTTTTAAAAAAAGATATCATGAAAAAATGTATTCACGTATGTCTTATTTAGTAGTGTTTGTAGAAATCTTAAATTCAAAAGTGGTGAACATAGATCACTAAGGCTTAATCTCTCTCGTCAAGAGAGATTAGGGCAGGGCCCTGCCCCACGTAAATAGCTATTATACCTAAGATTTACAGACTTTAGGTACAACTTCGAATTGTTTGAGAATGCAGACTGATAAAATTAAATAAATCAAAATGATTAATTGGACTAGATAGGTTGAATGACCGTGTCCTTCTCAAGCGTCCATTAAATATCCAAAAATAAAAACTTGTGTATGTGAATTTACTTGTTAGAGTATATGTTACGATAAAAGTGTTGGACATTTTTGAATAAAATCATCGATAATTTTGAATAATTACCAAAATCCTTTATAATTGTATTCACATTAATTTGCGAGTATTAGTGACCCCACAAGATATTTTAACGAGGGCCCTATAAATATATTATTTCTATATAAATAAAAATGAATTTGTTGTTCGTTAGTCTGATTAAAACTCGAGAACGGCTGAACGGATTTATCTTATCATAGTCTTGAAATGTTCGTGGAGGTCTAGGGAAAGTTTAAAAGGCGAGAAAAAATCGAATAATTGCCGGGAAAAAAAATTGAATAAAAACCCGTGCGAAGCCTGGCGGGCCACTAAGTTTCAAATAATAATTATTATTTTACTCATTTACTATATAATACTCTTATACGTAATAAAACTAACCAAACAAATAAGTTTCTAAAACCACATTAACAATTAATAAGATATCGATTCTATACTCGTGTGTTTACATATTTTGTTGACAGTTTCATATATTAATCCTGCAACGTAATATTGACCATAAATTTAGTATCAGTTCTTTAAAATATCGCCTTTCTAAGGGTATAGATTTAACAGATGCACGTCTGCAAATAATTTTATTACACGCATAAAACTGACAAAGATGCAAGTTGGATTTAGATAGAAAGGTAAGTTGATTCTTAAATCTGCAGTAAGCTTTACAAGTAATTGACCGATCCAATCGTAAGTCATTAATATGTTAGCCATAGATATAAATGCAATTATGGTGTCAGTAATATAAAAATTGTACGTGAAATGGACAACTAGGTAATGTTACCTAATACCTAGGACGTTTGCATTTCAAATACAATTTTAACACATCATAAATTTATTGTCAAGGCCGGCAAATGTGTTTGCTTTTAGTAACGTAACATGCTCGCATGTTATAAAAATCTTAAACTTTGTTCAACAGAAGGGACAAAAGAGAGATACCTATTTAAAATATCTTCGTACAGGTAACAATATTTAAAAAAAAAAATTAATAGCGGGGATGTTTTTGTTTTATTAACAAATATTAATGTTTACGAATCTTCCATTACGTTTTATTAATTAATACTCTTACTAAATTCATCTGCTTATACGAATCGTTAAAAATAATGTGTAAATTAATTATTTTCATAATTTTGAGCAGTAAGTAAGTACCTATGCATCTTTATTATTATTGTGTTATTAATTATTATATATTAGGTATTATTAAATGTATTTTTTAATTTATGAATGAAACAATCAAGAAAACTTTGGGCGCGTACAATTTGGTTTTATGTTTTTCAGATTATTTTGACTACTCTAGACCTTTAAATTAATTTGATACTAAATGTATTTACTGATGTTTTCAAAACTGTCAATTCCCCTGTATGTAAATGTACAGGATTAAGCGACACGCCCTCTTATCTTATTTATTTATTTAAACACTTTATTTGCACAACGTTGAATTGTGTACAAAAATGTGGGCTTAATGCCTAGGCATTTTCTACCTGCCAACCTGTGATGGTTGGTAACAATGTTTCCGTGCGCGTTATATCTTAAAACTACTTAATGTTATTTGTTAAAATTAAAATAATATAAATATAGTACACATATTTGACAACAATTAAAGAAAAAAAATTAAGAAAACTGAAATAAGTTAATATAAGATCTGTTACTTCTGATATAAGTGATTGTGACCTTTACTTATACAATACTATCTGACCCGGCAAACCTTATTTTGCCTAACGTGTATGGCAATTTGACTGCTTCAGTCAGTTTCCATGGACACCTATTTCGAAGAAATTGCTTTATTTTTTCCCGACTCCTTTACCAATCATTATCATAATTAAACTTATTCTTACACATCCCTAACAAATTATAAATAAAAACCTTCCTCTTGAATTATTCTACCTATTGTTGAAAACTGCATAAAGATGCGTTCAGTAGTTTTTGAGTTTATCGCGAAGATAAGGCCAGACAGACGCGGGGGAATTTAATTTTTAATAAGTATAAGACTTATAAGTATTGGAGACTAATACGGAATCCTCTATGAAAATATCTTTGAATAGTAAAAATTCTTTATTAAAATAAAATAAAAAACATGTTTGTTTGCGAATAAAATAATATATGAAGTTTGAATAGTATTATATATTTTAACTGACTACGACTTGCAAATAACTAAGAAATTTCTCAATAAGTTTTTTTAATTATTTGTGTTGTTAAAATCTGCAGCTGGCAGTTTAATTTAAATTTAATAAGAACCAATCAGTACGTCTCGAGCTGTCTTTGCCATGGATCGAGCTGTCTTTATAGATATGATAAATAATACTAGAGGTCGGTTGATTTTATTCAAATTACGTAGTGTGAAAATAAACATAAAAATATACTATCGTTTTGAATTTAGGATATTTTTCTAAAAAATCAATCAAACATTATACTCGTATCTACGCGTTTATTGATATGATCAATTCATCATAACCATACTTATGGTAATTTAATTCATTATCCTTCCACATCTTTACTAAAATCTTTGATTAAATCATTTCGTAAAACGCAATCAAAAAATTATAACGATGCAACAAGCAATAAAAACACTCAGAAGAGTTCTAAAACTAACCGCAATCAAATCGAAACAAAATAAAGTTTTCCAAATTATTTGTAATTTATGTTTAATAGCCTGTTCGTGGGTGGTCTACTCGGAGCGGCCAGCTAATTGGGTGTATTGCCGACTTAGACATACGATAAACAGACAAACTATTTGTTGTTTTATAACATTATGTAAGCAGTTTGGTAGTAAAATGTTGTAATAGCTTTTGTAATAATACATGGTAATTTCCCGTAAGCTCGTGAATATATGCGAGTTTTAATAAATGAATAGAGACCTTGAGTGTTTAGAGGAATTAAGGATAAATTAATGTTTGTTTGTGTCAACAGCAAAAGGAACTGATGGTATAGGGTCCCAAAATAAAATATACAGGAAACTTAGTCAAAAGTTACTTAGACTATTGTAGTTTGTTAGAAGTAAAGGAACAAATAAAATGACATAAGTATGTGATCACATTTAGAATACTCGGTGTTATTATGATCATGATGACTACCTCAGTGGCACAGAGGCGCAAGAAGTAGCGGGTTTAATTCTCGTCAAGGGTTAAAGTGTATGTATGCAAGCTCCTTCTCCTTGGTCAGGGTGTTTAATATGTATCATAAAAAAATATCTATATATGTTTGCCTATTATATTATGTATATCAGATATCTAGTACCCGTTACGCAAGCTTAGAGCTTACCACTAGGCTAGTTGTTGTGTGGATTGTCCGGGAATATTTATTTATTTGTTTTCTTTGATTAAATAAAACTTCTTTTGTAATTGAAACTTTAGTATAACTTGTTAAATCAGGCACCTCATACTAGAAGATTTTTTGAAACCTTAATTTTGAAGACCTACTTTTGCTGTTGACTGTACTATCGCATAAAATCTTAATACCCTTTTCGAGGAGTTAGATTCCTTCCCGTGCAATCATAAGATTTATAAGTTTGTATTTACGTGTAAATATTGTAAAAAATAAGAAAACTAACAATAGATTATAAATAATATATAAGACTTCTAGCAGCCTTCGAAAGGCTAAATAAATGGGTAATTAGGAGTATTACCGACTATAGAGAGTCATCGGTAGTTCAGAGTAATTTTAATATGAACAAATAATCGTGTATGTATTATCATCACATCACACAGAAAAAACCTAATCCTACGATAATCTAAGTTATATACAATAATGGTATACCTAAACGTTACAAATAAGTTATCTTAATATATACTTATAAATCTCGTGTCTCAATGTTTGTCCTCAATGGACTCCTAAACCACTTAACCGATTATAATAAAATTCGCACACCATGTGCAGTTCGATCCAACTTGAGAGATATGATGGTTTTTACGGCGAGAAAACTTCGAATTATTTCCGGGAAAATTTTATACCCGTGCGACGCCGGGGCGGGCCGCTAGTAAGTTTATATATAAGTATAAGGGACTGTTTCTCAATATCCGGGCAAAATTGCGATGGGTAAAGTGTAGAGCTATCAAGTCAACTGACAGCTGAGATTTTAGCCAGTGACTATTTTATTCGAGAGACAGTGGAACAAACACTAAAGTAAAAAAAACACTAAACAGCATACGTTAGACTGATTAAGACTGCGGTGAACCTGCCTCAAAATAAAAATATCTTGAGATACTTATACCTTATGGACAAGTTTTTAGTTACAACTCACACTGATAGTAGTTACTAGTGTTACCGTAATACATACCGGAATGATACATCGAAAATAAGTTTACCATATCTAGATATGAATATGGGTGTATGGTTTTGGTAGATACTTTTAAGCTGGGTCCACACTTGTATCATTTCGGTGTATCACGATCAGGCGTATCGTATCGAGTATCCGTATCATAAGTATGGACGCTCATTTTATCCATGTCGTATCGTTATGGCATATCTTGTAAAAACGCGTCCATACTTATGTGATACTGTATCAAGTCACCGTATCGACTTTAACATTACAAATAAGGACGCTTCATTTTTTCTTCCGATCCTTGTATCAAATATTTATATTATTATATTATCAAATGCACACACGTCCAAACTTGTTCGATGCAACGCGTATCCCCTTTGATGATCGCGGAAAAACCGACACAGGATGGTTCGGGGTGTATCACGTATCGTATCAAGATACAGTATCATGATACAGTATCAAAATACGTCCATTTCACCGATTGTGATACGCGTATCGGAAACGGGGTGTATCAAGTACGCGATCATTGCGGATCGGGCCGTATCGGATACGGCATGTATCATTAACGTGTATCAGCTTGCGTCCAAACTAGCGATCATGATACGCGCCGAGGATACGCGACAGAAATACGATACACCGAAATGATACAAGTGTGGACCCATGTATGCAGGTTTATGGCATTCGTGACTGGCTATTCCTCCGTCAACAGACAACGTTACCTATGATTTATATTCAAAGATAATATAAAAAATCACTACGTTCTCACCTTACTGCTATAATTTGTAAAATTTCAGAACTATTTAAATACCAGTTTAAGAAAAAAGAAATAAAAATGTGATTTTGATCAGAGCTTTGAAAGACTCGTCAAAAAAACTTTTTGATGCACATTAGCGCCAGAACAATGAATTATCCCCTATTGATCCATCTTAAATACTCGAGAATTTCATGAAGAATTTCGTTAATCTCATTATGAATATTGAGGGTATATCACCGATTAATTATTATAGACTATATTTGACTACGTCTTATGTAACTGTTTTAAATGCTCCTGGTTCTTTTTTCATATTCAGCACGTAGGTTTCATTTGAATTATGCATGGCCATAGACAATGGAATGAGTCTATTGTTCTAACATTATGCTTCGTCATGGATAGAGAGGTCTTCTATTGTCCTAGGGTCTGTTTAATTTCTTCAGTTATTAGGTATTATAAAATATTTTACCACCACGCATTTCAAAGCGTAAAAACGAGAAAACGCTGAAGAAAATAGAAAAGATGAAAATTGTGTTGCGACAACTATGTTATGGCAACATATAGTTGCCGTCATATGAAATATCTATATTTAAACGACGAAATACAAATCAATATGAATAAATAATCGTTATAATTCTGTAAATTCGTATTAGTGCCTAAATATTTCACACTAGTTCATTGAAACTTCTTAACTATTTGTGTTGATTATGTAAATGACCACTAAGTACTAGTAGTATCTTTTTAATAGATTTCACAGTCAATTTACAAATAAATACATAAACAAGGCAAAACTAAAGGCAGGAGTTTAATCAAATTAAATCAATATTTCTTGTCGCATCTCTATAGATGGTCGGGTTGTTCCATCTCACCAGTCTTTATGCGGGACCACCCAAGAGCTCGCTATATTATTTTATTGTACTATAAACAAATTTATTGGCCCATATGGCTATTCACGTTTTTATTTATTAAGAGGTTTTGTTAGGAGCAGGACTTAGCTGACAAAAGTAAACGCACAGTAGCAGTGATTGTATTGTTAAAACTATCTATTCGATCGAATGGTTGTAGACAGACGTTTTTTTATTAGATTATTTTTCCCATGCATTCAAAGTTCTTGTTGTCGTCGGCAACAACATCAGTTACATGTACTTAGATAGATCATTTCTTTATTGCTCGCCAATACTTACAGACTAACTTAAACATAACAATCTTAAGCGTGCAAACCTTACTAGTTGTACAATCGGCGGCCTTCTCGCTAAAAGCTAACTCTTCCAGGCAACCTTTGGATATAGAGGTATAGGATCTACTATATAGGTGACTTTATGGATACTGTAGGTAGGTACATAAGTAGATGTATACATTTTTGAGTTAAAGTCGGTACTAAATATTTTAACTTTTTTTCTATGTCTTATAAATTCATCTAAAATGTATTATTCGTAAAACGGTTGATTTTTCAATCATAATGATATTATAAATATGAAGATATATGTATGTATGAAAAAAACATCAGATAGAGCCTATCTTACAATTGATTCATCGGCCCTAAGAGCTCATAAGTCATGTCACTCAAAGGTTAATGTTTAAAGTCACTCAATTTTACGATCACCTAGACACAGTACAATGACTCACTAACGACTTTAAGGCGCCTGTATGGGCCAACGGCCTTGAGGATTCGGGCGGAGTCAAAATTATTCCCCGCGCCAACAGCACACTCCCCGCTACATTATTACGACGCAGAGCGCGGCCTGCGCTCTCGGCAAGCGGTCACGCGTGCCGGGTCCTCGCGAGTCGCGACGCCGTAAATAAGGACTTTCCAACTACATACATCATTATTACGCTAAAACTATTCTACCTAGAGATTTATGCGTTTGTGCTTATGTTATTTTCTTTTTTAATTTTTTTTTTAATTTAAAATGTATTGTTAAAATTAAGTATATATTATTATAAGATATTAATGAACCTTAATTTTTAAACTATTTTAGTGTATTTTCTTGTTGGTGGTCCTAATATAACAAATAAATAAATAAATAATAAGTATGTTTTTTTAACTAGGTTTTCTTTACTTACTAAGTACCAACCTAATAATAAGATCCTAAGCCAATCCTGCCAGGGTAGGCTAGTTACCTATACAATGTGTATTTTCGAACCTTGATCAAACGCAATTTGCGGATACATGACAAAAATTAATCGATAAATATCCGATTTTTTGAAGTGAAACTTCTATAGAATCGTTGTGATTTGAAACCGGATGAAACGGAAATGGAAATAAGATTTGGCTTACCTGTCGGGTAAGCCAATCTTAAAGGTAAGCCAATCTTAAACGCTAACAAGGTTAAGCAGCCTGTGCGCGACGCCAGTACTTGGATGGGTGACCGCCCGAACAAAATCTTTTTGCATAGTATTTTTTTTTTTGTTTTTTTTTTTATTCTTCTTATTCTTTTGTCGATTTACTGAAGTTTCACTTCTCTCGTGTGTGAATCGCACACACAACTTTTTATTTTATTTTTATGTAAACTATTAAAAAAAGCCGATTTAATATTTTTTTATGAGAACTAGGTACTTCATCTGGTGTTTTCTTCGTTTCTGTTTGAGTAAACGGTGTATTTTATTCAAAGTAGGCTCATTAAAAAGCTAGATAGTTTACCTAGCTATGAAAATTAAAAGAAAATACAATTTCGGTACAAAAGCCTATTAAAACTTTTTTTTTGTAGAAATTTAACAAAAAAAATAGATTTTTTATTTTATTTTTAATCTGTAACTTTTACACTGGATTATTGAGGTATACTTTTTTGCATGTCATAATAAACTTCATAATTTATACTACAAATCTCTTCTAAAAAGTAAGGGTTTTAATTTTATGAATAATGTCTGGTTTTTGCTTGAAGGCCAATCGTCTGATAGAATCTAGGTAGTATCTGCAATATTCATAATGTCATAGGATTAGAAAATCGGGCATAAAGACGAGTACAATTTCAGATTTTTGGTCAGTCACTAAGTTTTCGAGGTATTTTGCTTTTCCTTTAAAGTTTCAGGTAGAGAGTATAAAATTATTTGAAATGCTACGCGACTGACACTGTTGGTATCCATAGATACTCTAAGGTTGGTGGGTAGCCTACGTACCAAAAAGGTTAATTAAACTCTTTTTGTTGTCATGTTATTAGCCATTCGAATTAGGTACTTTCTGCCTTGTACAGAGATCAACAGACAGCAAATTATGTAATGAAACAAGGCAAGATAAGATGAAACGGAACGAAGCCTTTGCCCAAAAGTGGGATATTAACGGTGGATAATGATAAGATTAAGTAATACAACATTTTAAGTTATTACTATCAATAATTTATTGATTGTTCAAAATGCCAACCATTTTCCTCAATGCATATCGTTGCAAGTAAAGCCACGTTCAGTTCACAAGTTCTTTTTAGTACATCGCGATTGTTTCTTATTTGATTCTCTGGCGTGATTCATGGTGACGCTCCAGCTCACTTCTCCACAATCGTGCGTGATCATTTTAATGCAACTTAAGATACATAATTTGTTGTCTGTTGATATTTGTACAAGGCAGAAAGTACCTAATTAAAATGGCTAATAACATGACAACGAAAAAAGGTAGACCCATACTCTTTGTAGAATTTGTAGAATAATAATAATATAACTCTTTATTACAAACCAAGATAAAACAATACAAAAATGGACTTGCAAAATACAAAATGCATAATGGGCGGCCTTATTGCTTAAAGCAATTTCTTCCAGACAACCTTTGAAAAAAATTATGAAGTTTAATAAAACATGCAAAAAAGTTTAAAAATTATAGATCAACAACAAAATAAAAATCAATCAATTTTTTTGGTATATTTCTACAAAAAAAAAATTTTGCGGGCTCTTGTACCAAAATTGTATTTTGTTTTGAATTTTCTTAATTAGGTAAACTATCTAGCTTAGAGTGTTAGATATGTGGGAAGAGGTAGGTCAAAGAAAATATTGATGGACTGTTTGAAGGATGGCATGCGTAAGAACAAAAATTACTGACAAAAATATTTCTAAGATAATGACTTTTTAAATTGTATAATAATTAGTTTTATGACTTTGAATTTTTGCTTACTATGATGATTACCTAGTGATGTTTAATGAAATTAATTTAAATTTTTAATTATAAAAATTTATTTAGTACTGTATTTTGTGAGATTTTTATTATTATAATTTTAGTTTATTCAATAATGTAATGCCAATTTTATAATTGCATGCCTGGACAGGTAAAAAACATTGATCCATGTAAAATTTAAGCCATAACAACGCTGTAACATGTATTTACGCAATAAATTAATTTTGAACTTTGAAGGAAGGAATGAGTGTTGAGATGACGAGTGACAGAGGAAAATGGAAGGAAGAAAGATCGACCCCACGTAATATGGGATAAGGGCTGATGATGATGATGTAAACTATCTAGCTTTCAAATGAGCCTACTTTGAATAAAATACACCATTTACTCAAACAGAAACGAATAAAAAACAATACGAAGAAGTTTTCATAAAAAAAAAAATTGGCTTTTTTTTAAATAGCCAACATATAATTTTTTTTATCCTATATTTATCCATAAATTTATGTCGTGTATCCGCATTTCGTTTGATCAAGGTTCGAAAATACACATTGTATATACTTTGTTTGTATCATCTACCTAGTAATAATAATAATAACACTCTTTATTACACACCAGGATATCACAATACAAAAAGGGACTTAAAGCTAAATACAAAAATGCGTAATGGGCGGCCTTATTGCTTAGAGCAATTTCTTCCAGACAACCTTTGGATGGAGAGGATAATGCACAGCAAATAACTGGACGGTGCGGTGACATAAAATATATATAACAATTAATTAATTATTTAATTTTTAATTATATTTATACTAGTCTGTGCTAGTTATAAATAAATAATATTTCCAGACAATTCACGCAACAACATTTAGTCCCGTGGTAAGCTCTAAGCTTGTGTTACGGGTAGGTACTAGATATTTGATATACTTAATATAATATAGGTACATACATTTAAAGATATTTTTTATTATACATATTAAACACCCAGACCAAGGAGAAAAGTGCTTGCAGAACTTACAAACACTTTTACCCTCGGCGGGAATCGAACCCGCTACCTTTTGCTCTGCAAGCGGACATTCGCACACCGCGCCTACGAGGCACTCAGAGTCAGAGTTAGTTAACTAGGTAGGTAACCCTTATAAAAAATAAAACAACTTTTTCATAAGTGTTTTTTTTTGTTTATAAATATTAATAGTTAGGTACTTATTATATTAGCTTGGTACTTAATTCACTAGTTGGTAGGTAGTAAGTATAATCATTACTTATTTATTACTAACTTTTATTCCTGCTAATTGCTTATTGAACTTGTCCAACGAATATACAAAAGTCCGAGCTCAAATACCTATTTCTAAAATATAAAACTAAACAACAGCGTCCATGCGCAAACAATAATCGTTATACGGTTACATCGAAAAATGCATTTGGACCGATGACGAAGACGCGCGACACAACCTCCCCGTCCGATAGTCTGAGCCACACTGCCGCCCGTCGCCCCCGCACAGACCCGGTCGTTCCATTTCATACCGAAAACATAAAATAATTATTTGTAGTCGTATAAATCATTTGTTTTAATTTTCAAACGTACAGTTTGTGTGGAATACTTTGACAAATATTTAAGTTAAAGAAAAATACTCAAACTCAATACCGTTTAAAAGATATATCCAAATTTCGGATAAAAAATGCCTTACTTTGAATATTTTTTTTATTAAGTAATAATGAAGATACAATAATTTCAAACGTTCAAGTTGTAATTTAATATCTATTTTGCAACATATATTTTTTTTATACATTTTTATTTACTCATAAAGTAGATATATCAATTTGAAAAAGTCGCGTTAGCCCATACAACCACCTTGTTAAAATAAGCAGTAGGTAAAATGTAAATACAAAACAATAAAATAAAAACCGCTGTGATCGTTTTGAACCTTTAAAAGCTACAGCCATTTTTAATTACTTATCGAATAAACAAATTGACTTTATTACTGCCATGTTGAAAACATGATAATAATGAAATAATGACAACTCATAAAAAGCCGGAATTTTATGAACACTCAAAATAGCTTAAACTACCAATTACGACACTAAAAGCCCATTTTATTGTTATTCTGTGTAATTTAATAGTAAAACGGTATATTTTATAGTAGTCTTGCAATAAAAAGATAATTTTATAGTAAATTACTCAATTTTAGAAGGTTTTTCAAAATGGCGTCTTGTGGGTTATCGTTGATGTCTTTATTGTGTAGCTGCAGTTCGTAGCGCTCGTAGCAGTGGTGAGCTGCGCCCGTAGCACTGGCGTTACGTAGAGATACATTCATTACTACATTAGCGTTGTGATGGCGTCAAGTGTATTCTTGTGTTGGTCATTTTTCTACCAAGTATATGCTAGTGCTACGTTCGGTATGTGTACATTACCCACAAAAGATGTTATTCAGCTATTGTGGTATGAAACAACGTGGCATTAATTGGGTAAAAAGGCACACATATCTTTATAGAAAACAAACATTCCGCCCGCGTCTTTGTCTACGTTATCTTCATATTTCGAGAAATAATGTAGCTCTAATTTGCTCTTTTAGGAGCCAGTGTAAATCAATGTTAATATTTCAGTGGGAAATAATAACATTCACACAAACTAGGTTTTTCTCTGTTCACGTCCGTAAGTGGTAACTCTCTGAATCCTTACACGTGACCTTCGGGTGGTGCTAAGAACAGTCTCTGGAGGTAGGCTTCGGCCGCGGCTTGTCACCACCCTCCGGGCTGGGCCAGTGCGTGAAGCGATTTTTTCGTGTTTCGTAATGTGGTCCGGAGAAGCCATCTACCTTCTAAGCCTTCATGTCCCATCTCAGACCACATCGTCACTTAACATCAGGTGAGATTGTAGTCAAAAGAAGGCTCATCGAGCATAAAAAAAAAACTTTCGCGTTTCCATTGCAATATAATTATGTTTTAGCCTTTCACTACAAGTGCTATTTTATGACCAACCTAGCAACTACATCTTAGATATCGTTAGGTTATTTTATGAAAACCCCTTAACTTTCACTTAGCACGTAAATAAAGCAATAAAGATAATTTAAGACCACACACATAGATTCTCGTATCTACCTACTCGTACTGCACTCGAGTTGTATCACTTCGTATGGAGTACTTATGCAATCGCGCGCTTGCAAAGTGACATTAAATACATGCAGTCGCAAATGTTAGGGTCACATTCATAAACGAAACTTCAAAGTTATCACTATATCTACTGGCCATATATATTTATGTGTGTTAAAAGCTGATTATGATTAAAAAGGTTTTTAATCACACATAAATTTTACTCCCGTATGACAAATAATGAAACGATCATCCATTGTTTTAGTTGAGCAACACTCTCTTCTAAACAAAAATACCTAATTTAAAAACAGCGTGTCAAACCTAACTCCAAATATCCAACCCAGACTTTATGCTACTGGATTATTAATTTAGCGTTAATTTCTATTATCGCTATTACGTAATAAAGACATGTGAAGACTAAAGAGGTTTTTTTCCGTTCGATAATTTAAAATTGTATCATTCTAATATCCAGACGTTTTGCATAAGAGTTTGAGTTCCTTTCAAATAGTTTAAGGTCAATTTGATAGCCTTAAATTATGAATACCAACATTACATATGTATTATTATGTAAACATTTTTAGGAATGAATGCTTGCCATTATATTATTTCATTTTAAATGTTTTCTAACTGGAAGATGATCATTTCAAATAACATCGAAATTAAACCCATATTCATTTATCCAGACAATTCAGCTACAATGCCTTTTAGCTAAATGGTTTATTTAATAGCGACCCTAGATAGTCATCATTTATTGCTGCATTTCAAAATTTATCAAATAATCTATATAAATAAAAATGAATTGTTGTTCGTTAGTCTGATTAAAACTCGAGAACGGCTGAACGGATCTATCTTATCATAGTCTTGAAATGTTCGTGGAGGTCTAGGGAAGGTTTAAAGGCGAGAAAAAATCGAATAATTGCCGGGAAAAAAAATTGAATAAAAACCCGTGCGAAGCCGGGGCGGGCCACTAGTTTTAAATAAAGCGATGCTACGACCTTTGGTGGGAGTTTTTATGCTCACAGCCAACAAGCCCTGTCATCTACGTAGTAGGTAATATTAAAAGTAAAAAATTAAAAAAAAATCTGGACCTGATTATATTGCCGAGCCGTGACGTAACGAGCTATTTCCACGTTCTTCGTGGAAATAGCTCGTTAACCCAACATTGGTTTGTGTTAAATTACATTTGGGCCATTTGGCCACCTCAGAGCCATGTCCCATTAGTACCTATCAGGCAGAATACCATTTATCAGTAAACGACTCAGACATAAAACCTGGACATGGAAATGACCACTATCTCGATCCCAACTATTTTTTATGTTACACTGCACGTCGTATATACTCGTAGGTTCTTCGTACTATTTAGTTAATTGTTGGATGTTACTGTTGAATGTGTTAATGCTATGGTTCAATAAAATCACTTAATGGGCGGTTATCAATTCAATCATAGAACTTGTTAACTTCCCTTAACGCTTCCGCTATCGTCGACTGGGATCATCTCTTTGGATTTGCCCAATAGAAAAAACTCTTGCGCACACTTTGGAGCCCTGGTTCCGCTCTGTCGAATATCGATTTTTTATTAAGTTCATTATAAATAAATATAGCAATATTTACGGACTAATCACACAGCATCTTATGGGGATTGACAGTCTTAAGAAGTGTCGAAACGTCGAAACGAACCTGTTATTTATCTCGTCCAATCACTGATTTATTCTGCAATGTTTATTGTAGATTTGTTGCTCGTATCAACCATAATATTAAATCACCTATTCTATCCTCGCTTCCGAACCTGTGTAAAACTATTACGATAACAATCTATTAGACCTAATATCAATCATCATAAAAGTAAACTATTTCTTGGATAAACTTTGCATAAACTGCAATAATTAATAATGGTACACGTTTTTTATACCTGTCCTGCCTACCGACTAGCAGTAATGATATGGTAGGCTTGTCGGTTAATCACTGTGTCGCTCAATACTCAATAGATAATTACGACTCGGATAGACGGCCATAGAATATGGACAGAGGGTCAAAAGGCTACTACTTGGGTGGTGGGATGAAATAGCTAAGACTGTACATTGAGTAGGTAGACAATATAGTTTTGTGAAACAATTTTGACTTTTAATTTTGACTTATTTTTGACCAATTTTTGACGAAGGCTCTAAAATGCATAAATTATGTAAAATGTTACCAAAAGCACATTTTATTATAACACATTTCCAAGCAGCGTTTATTTTTCAAGATAAAGCGGAGACTCAAACTAATTAATATAATTTAATAGATTAACATTTCCTCCTTCCAACCTTCGGATGTGGTGTTACGGATTCCTCAAAATACTTTAATTGTCATTTGAGCTAAAGGCTTACGTTTTGTTGAGGGTCAAAAGGATATCATTACTGTAACTTAATCAGAGTTTGTGATAAAAGTGATAAAAGTTATCAAATAAATATTTTACAGAAATGCAATACGTTTCAATAAAAACGCTATCGTAATAAGCGTGAACATTCAAACTTACGACAGATTTAAAATCGAAATTTCACAAAGACCTCTCGAAAATGACTTTATTAGTCTTTGCCCTATACCTTGCCCTTTAAAGTCGCCGCTACCGAGAAGCCAAGATCTGGGCGTGTCCAATCAGGGCGCCATCCATCTCCGACCATGTCCATTCCCATACCGATGTCCATGTCTCGTCCATAGCGTGTCCATGGACTATAGAGACGTTAGAGAACATCTGAAATACCGCGATTAGCGAGGAACGCGTTTCCGCCCTTTTTTAACTGAACTGACATTTTTGCTGTTCCCGGAACGTGATTAAGTCATGTCCGTTTGGATGGGATTGATCTGTTTTTTAACGTTTTTCACATAGTTATAGGTTATGTGCCTTCCTTTGAACATTTATTTATGTATTTTTTCACTGAAAAAACCAACAAGTATGATCAACAACAAATTCAAATCTAATTTAAATAAGTGGCTTATTGATAAAATGTTTTTATAGTTTAAGTTAAGTTTTTGAGTACAAATTGTTATTAATAATATGTAACTAATGAATAATTTTTAAATGAAAGTTAATAATAATGTAATGCACGTATATCTATTAGTTTAATAATGTAATTTTTTTATTTTGTTTAATAAACATTCTTGTAACATAATAATATAAATAAATAGATTCATACGCCTGTAAAGGCAGGTTTCGGTAGAGCAGTAATTTCATAATAAGACCATTATACCTATTACCCGAAATTTATTGAATAAAAATATTTGAATTTGAATTTATAGTCATCACCACTATAACCTGCCTTCGACATGTTTTAAACTGATTTATTTTTCATTTGAACTTTTATATGTATAAATAGTACAAAATACTAAAAATATTTCGGAACAATCCACACTAGTGCAAACCCGTGTTAAGCTCTAAGCTTGTGTTACGGGTACTAGACATCTGATATACTTATTATAATAGACATACATATAGACAGTTAGATATATATTATTTGATTATAGTTACATATTGAAGAGCAAGACCATGGAGAAAGTACTTGCAAAACAAACACTTAACCCCTCGTCGGGAATCGAACACGCTACCTCTTGCGCCGGAAGCGGACCATGGCCCACAGCGCCAAGCAGTAGGTATCTTAGTATACCAATGAAACAATTATTTCTTTAATATTTATCATATTGTGTTACGATTTATATTGTATGTACTTATAAATATATATTTACCTATATCATATAATAATAAACCTATATGTATAACTTCTAATATTATAAACACGAAAGTTTGTGAGGCTGTATGTAAGTGCGTTTGTTGCTCTCCCACGCAAAAAAGTACTGATTAGATTTTGATGGAACTTAACAATAATATAGCAAATCAGAATAAAGGCTACTTTTCACAGAGGTAAATATATATATATTTTTTATGATAGATAAGCCTTCATTTGACCACAATCTCACCTGATGTAAAGAGACGATGTGGTCCAAGATGGAGCATGAAGACCTAGAAGGTAGATGGCTTCTCCGAACCACATTACGAAACACGAAAAAATCCATTCACGCACTGAATTTTCGTAGGAAAATCAATAACTGCTACCAAAGCACGATTTTGATCAAATTTAGCTCGGATATACCTAGCTATATTCTCAGTTATGGATAAAAACTACTTTTTACCTCGAGAAAATCTATTATTTCGCAGGCAAAGCCGCGTGCGGTCATTTAGTATAAATAAGTAAACAATTTTATACACCGAATGCATTATTATTGCAAAAGTCATATCGCTAGGAGTAATATAATGCAACATAGTCCTATCAAAATTGCAATTAAAGCTTTATCTTAGTTATAGACCTAATTGATATTTATTGCACTTATCATAATAAATTGCCTTACTTTTACGTAATAAGTACTCGTAATACGAAAATATATTAATACAAACAACAACTGCCCCTTAATGCCATTATATTATGATAATACAACGTCTCTTATAGAATTATAGCTACTAATTAAATACCAAAACACACCACTGCTATCCTTGACTTTATATATAGCAAGTTCACGGTAAAGTAAAACAAATGCTGGCGATTAATGTTGGAATCTTTTGAAGAATTTAAAAACAATTAAAATAAGAATATCGAAAAATAAAAATACCACTTTTATTCTCTCAGTATGCTTTACTTACTTACCAACTAAAGTTGCATTTCTAGGAGAAAACACATCTTTTTTTTAATATTAAACGTCAGTGAAATGTTATGCCGTATTTGTTCTTGCTTTATATTTTAAATAAATAAAAAAACATCAAATCGAAATAGTGATCAAATAGCAAATGAACCAGAATTCGATTCAGATAAACTTCACTTTCATCGACTTGTAATACCTACGAAAAATCCCGTCATCATCACCCTATTAACGTTTCCACAGCTGGGACACAGGAGCTTCTCTCTTGACGAGAGAGATTAGGCCTTAATTCACCACGCTGGTCAAGTGCGGGATGGTGAACGTCACATGTCCTTCAAAGTCTTTAAAGTTCTCAGAACATGCCGGTTTCCTCACGATGTTGCCTTCACCGTTAAAACACTTGTTTCAAAGCGCGTATGTGCGCTTTGAAGAGTTTTAAGAAGAAAAATCCAGAAGAAACCTTCAGAATGAAAGTCGAGTGTCATCCCACTTAGCCAACACGGCTTTTTATCCACTACTACACTACAGCTTTACAAGGGTATATAAACTATTCTCGGCAAATTATCTTGGCAACGAGATCGGGTAATAAAATTTCGCACTCAATTAGACAGACATCTGATATTTTGAGTATACTTACCTATAGATGTTTGTGTTTTCTGTTTGAATCACAATGTCAGTGATCTTGTAGATACCGAGTCGCAAATTCGGCGGCAGCTTGCGCGGGCGCCTCCAGGTGTTACCAACCTCGGCCTCCATTGCTACACAATTTGCATCACGTACACATTACCAACTTTTTGTTTTATAATTTATTTGTTTGGCATTTAAGTCATTGGAAGATTAATTGCATCGTAATGAGTTGTTCACTCAAAAACTTGGTTTGTCTGCCCTTTGTACTAATATAGGAGTAGTTTTATTTATTCATGTTTCAACTCTGATCGGATCTGCAATGCAAGTGCAGCTTAAATTAATAATGCATTCTGTCGTAAAATAATTGCCAATTATTTAATAAGTATTTCCCCAGAAAGTAATTAATCACTAGCGAAACAGCTGAAGTAAATCTGTTACCAAATACATTAACAATGCTTTAGCAGTCATTATGTGTTCTATTTATAAATATTAATTAATTTTAGAGATAAGTCCCGATAACTTAATAGTGGGTATTGGATGTCAAATGTCAATCAAAACAATATAGTGCGGTAGCGGATTCCCGTTGGCGGACGCGGGTCGGCGGCGGGCCGGAGCGGGCCGCGACTTCGGCGCCTTTTCCACGTGGGTGGGCGACGCGTGTGGCCCCGCGCTGGGTGGGCTACTACCTCGCACGCAGCGCACACTCAGACATTCACACACACACAGAACATAAACACAATAATCAGCTAGCGATACTTTACTCCGTCACCGGATAGAGCAATCGCTCGGGGAGATTATTGCAACCATCGCCGCGACAGACACGCGCCCGCTCTGCCTACGCGGACAAACTACCCACTTTACGATACCTCAATGACGCTAATTTTCTAATCCGCTTACAATAAACGTACAATTTAAAGGAATAGATCCCTCGATAGCTTGATCTGACCGGAGGTAATCGTAATACCGGATTATTTACATAAGACTGGCTAAAGTCGTGAATGGAACCAGATTTTACATTATGGGTACCTACGCATTATTTATTTATCGGACGTTTTACTACAGGACATTCTTGCTTTGTGAATCATTTACTGGGGTATACATATTTACTGTTACTTATACGTCTTTAAACCACCATTGTAGGTAACATAAATTAATCTCTATCAAATACTAAGTGCCTGCTTATTTATTAGCGGTTAAGTACAAAAAATGAGGCTAATTCGTTGTGTTGCGGTGATTCATTTCCTTGCAGATAATTACTGCAAAAACAAGACGATGAATGAATACTTTCTGTGGTCGGTTTGATTTATAACTTAATTTTGTATTCGAATACAAGAATACTGGTAGCAAACTATAGTCCAAAAATTGTGTCTGATAGTGTAGATTGTTAAATATTAATAATAAGTCAATCTTTATAGGCTTTTTCATTGATATCGTATCGTCTCATCATAAAACAATGTTTGACATGTAACTAAATCAAAATAAAATTAACTTACCAACGGAGCAAGATTAATAAGATTAATGGTAACTCAATTACCACTTATTTTGCTCTTCGTATTGTTCACACAAACATTACTAAGTCAAAGTCAAAGTCAAAACGTTTATTTCCTTAGAAGCACATATTAGCCTACATGGACATGTCTACGTAAAATTAATAAAACTAAATTGTTTAAACAAAAAATATCAATTAAATAACATTGTCTTGACAGTTCGCTTCAATGTTTTATACTGAGTTGAGAAGCGAATAGAACAACACAGCTTTATCAGTTATTACAATTTTGTAGTTATTACAATTTTGGAGTTTTTAAGTTCTTCTTGGAGTTACTCGGCCATTGAATAAAATAAAAAAAAATAAAATGAAAAATAAAATCTAAAGAACTAACAAAAAGCATTGCTGGGAAGGTGGCGTTCACAACAAACCCCCCCCCCCAGTAGGGGGGGTGAATAACCCCTACTGGATACACCCAGACCATTTGCATTTATTGTTGAAATTACGTATATAAGAGGACACTTGACGTTTACTTGGAGTTGAGCTGACTCTGAGCTCCGACTTGGACGATTTCGACTTATTATCGGATTTAGGCTCCGTTACCAACTTCTCGCCATCGCCATCGCTGGTAATGCCGATTCACGGCCTATGCTCTAGGTTATGCCTGTCTGTATTCTGCCCAATTTGGAGGTTTTGTCTGTTCACGTCCGTAAGTGGTAACCCTCTGAATCCTTACACGTGACCTCTGGGTGGTGCTAAGAACAGTCTATGGTGGCATCCTCCCGGCTGGGCCAGTGCGTGAAGCGAGTTTCTCGTGTTTCGTAATGTGGTCCGGGGAAGCCATCTACCTTCTAGGTTTTCATGCTCCATCTTAGACCACATCGTCACTTTACATCAGGTGAGATTGTGGTCAAATGAAGGCTTATCCAGACTAGAAACATGTGACGACTACTAGAGTACTTGACTACCTATGTCAGTGACTCTTCTTCAAAAAATATCATAATTTTTGTTCATATGGAATTTTGGACAATCTAACTAATTATTTCTGATAGCATGGAATTTTCCTTGAAAATCCTGGAAGACATTATACTAGCTTCGGCGTATGAAGTCGCTACGGCTGTGTAGGTATCATCAATAAACTTTACGCTTACCTAACACAGTCGAAGGTTAAATAAAACGCATGAGCTAGAGTTTCTAATCGCTTCTTTGCTCTAGTGTAAAAAAAGCGAAGCGACCAGATACGATAAATTTATTTATTGTTTATCTTTATGCACCTATGTCTTTTTTTTTGTTTTTTTTTGTATTTTATTTTTGAATTGTCTAAGTTTTGTAAAACCAAACAATGGAAATAAATGGTCTTGTATCATCATCATCATCATCACCCTATTTTACGTTCCCACTGCTGGGACACAGGGACTTCTCTCTTGACGAGAGAGATTAGGCCTTAATTCACCACGCTGGCCAAGTGCGGGTTGGTGAATGTCACATGTCCTTCAAACTCTTTTAAAGTTCTCAGAACATGCCGGTTTCCTCACGATGTTTGCCTTCACCGTTAAAGCACGTGTTTAAAGCGCACATAAATTTCTCAAGAAGAAAAATCCAGAGGTGCGTGGCGGGGTTTGAACCCACGACCTTCGGAATGAAAGTCGAGTGTCCTCCCACTTAGCCAACACGGCTTGTATCATCGTTCATACTCAAATCATGCTTACTTCCGTTACTCTTTACTAATTAGCTATTCTGTATTAAGTTTTTTTATACCTTTATTATACACCAATCTAAATATCACTATTTGACAAATATGATTTCTATGTCTATTTTGTTTCAACTGTTGATGAAATTGTTTTATTTCAGTTTAACTCTTGTATTTAAAAAAGTTCCAAAACACTTTTAACGCTAAAACTAGCGATCCAATTAGCAAATAAGTATTTGTACATATAAACCTTCATCGTAAAGCTCCTTATATTCGTGAAAACTGCATTCAAATCTTTTTAGTACTTTAAAATATATATACCTACGTGAACAGACAGCAGAGGTGTTTTTTTTTTATTCTGTTTAAAGATAAAAAGCCTTGTAGGTTAAGTGGAAGGGTAAGGACACTCCACTTTCATTCTAAAGATTGTGGGTTCACGTCCTGCCGCTAACCTATAGATTTTTCTTCTCTGAAATCTTTCTTCTCGAAAAATTTATGAGAAGTGAAGGCAAATATCGTGAGGAAACCGGCATGTTCTTAGAACTTTGAAGAGTTTGAGGGACATGTGAGATTCGCCCACCCGCACTTGGCCAGCGCAGCGTGGCGAATAAAGGAATAATATCTCTCGTCCATAGAGAAGTCCTTGTGCCTCTGTAGTGGGAATGTACTCTTATATAGGAGTGCTTATGTTGTTGTAAAGATATTGGTTGTTATTTGTAATATGATTTGAAACGACTAAATAATAAATCAACTAAATATGTACTAAGTTTGGTTAATAATTTGGCAAAGGCTTATTTATATAATTTATTATTATAGCAGACATAAGTAAAATGTTGATTTTAAAGATCATCAGCGAAGGAAGCCTTGGTTAAGAGCTAGTTTATTTACTCATTGCT
Source organism: Gymnoscelis rufifasciata (assembly GCA_929108375.1). Taxonomy (NCBI): domain Eukaryota; kingdom Metazoa; phylum Arthropoda; class Insecta; order Lepidoptera; family Geometridae; genus Gymnoscelis; species Gymnoscelis rufifasciata. The sequence continues at coordinate 12,500,075 of OV815303.1, forward strand.
GTTACAAGTGAATACGAAAGTGGGTTTTAACATTAATGAGAGTATAAACATAATATTTATAACGTTTGCAAATAAAATAATGTGAAACTTACCTTTTACGTTAAGGTTATTGTTGCAACATTGTGTAACTTAATCAAAGATGGCTGTCAAATTTCAAGCTGTGTTCAGTTTCGTAATAAGATATTTTGTGTTGGAACTTCGACAATTGGATATTATTTTGCTTTATTTAGTTTATAAGTTTGTTTTTTCCATACATTCAGTGGACATTATCAGCTATAAAAATAATTTCAATAATTACCTATTAAAAATTAAAAAAAAATTAAACTGTTAACATTGAGCGCAAGCTATGAAATATCTTTAAATCTTAATTTTACATTATTTTTCATTCATGGTACAGTCAACAGCAAAATAAACTGATGAAATAAGGCCTTAAATAATATATTCAATAAATTAAGTCAAAAGTCACTGACTATTGTAGTTTACTAGAAGGAAAGGAACAAATAACATGTCATAAGTTAATTATAACATTTATTTCGAGCCTCGGTGTTATTATAATCATTTACTTTTGACTAATTAAAACTTCATTAAGAACTGACACTTTGGTACGTCACGCTGGAAGATGCTTTGAAACGTTGATTTTGTTCACCTACTTTTTTTTGTCTGTCGACTGTACTTAATAGCGATTAATTTCGTCAAAATATATTTAATAAAATAAATGGTTTGTGCTTAACTATGAATATTTAATATGGTGGCAGGTGGCTCTGTTGAAAGGTCGTCAATCAACTCGGCGCCGGCGCCGCGCCGCGCCGGTTGAAACTAAACTACTGATTTGAATACTCGAGCGACAGGAAATGTGCATTGATTCGCTAGATCTCTGACAAATTGGACCCAGACGGATATTGCGACCAGGATATCGCGGTAGGAGCTTTTATATTTAGTAGATATTTTAACCAGATGAATGGGATTACAAATTTGGCAGTAAATATATTTATTATTAGAAAGGTAACATAAAAATATCTTAAACTGTCATTTTTTTGGTATATATTATTTTTTGGCATATTTGGTTATTTTACCTTTTTTACAATCGTGAGGGAAAAACACACATTATTGTAACATTTTCGCAATTATTCAAAACTGTATTTCAAGTTCAATGACTTATTGTATTTTGGTCGACATAGCTCTACCATACTATAAATAGCGTTCGTATTACTTAAACGATTGCATTGGACTGGCTACGTACAGTTACGAACAGTTTCGCGCGTACGGACCTTCTTCTAAATACTTCGATCTCGGCGACGTTTTGTAACAAAACGATCGCCGAGTTCGGCCCTTTTTGCAACCCGTTGCAAATAGTGAGGGGACCGCCCCCCCCCCCCCGCGAGTGCCGGACGCTCCCCTGGGAGCGCCCGTTGGTCACGCGATTACGGTATCGCCCGCATTTACCCGCGCCGCGTACCAAAATCCTGAGCCATGTCCGGCCAGGATTCGTCTTCCGGCGGGGCCGTCCGTGAAGGTCGGGACCCCCGGAAGAAAACACCACCACCAGTGACAGTGTCAGTGACAACCGTTCCACATTCCCTAAGTGCGAGTGCCTCAAAAAAGGATCACCTGATCGGAGACCCAGCCCGAATGGAAAAGCCAAGAACTGTGAGTACCTCGTCGGCTTCAAGCCGGGAATCCAGCCGTGCTGCCAGCTCGGACAGTGAACGCTCTCGCTCAAAATCTTCCTCACGGAAGCAAATAAAGATCGTGAAAAAACACGAAACAACAAAGATGGCCCGACGGGTGGGTAGCGAGACGAGCGTCATGCCGCCGCCTGCAGCACCACTCACATTACCAACTACAGCTCCATATGAAACCCAAATTTCCAAGAAATCTAAACTAGAACAACATGATTCTGATCTAAAAGTTATGGCCGACTTAGTTAAAAACAAAAAACTAAGCCCTAAACTTATTGAATTACTAAAACCCATCTTACAAGGTAGGGAAAAAGAAGTGAGAGGTATCCCAACCAAGACAAACACCCCACCACCACCAGGTCAACGCCGCAAACGGGACGAAGACTCCCCGCCCCAGGAACCGCCCAAGCGTCCAGCCACGTTTGAATGGGAACCTCTCCCACAAAGATCCCCAGCATCGGAGGCCTCAACCTCGTACGCGTCTCTGGTCGCATCTCCCGCCCACCAGACAGGAAGAACCGCCCGCCCAGTCGTTACCGCCCGCCCACCACCAAACACACAAGGAGGGGAACAAACCCGCCCACAAACACCAAGCCGCCCCATGGAACTTGCCCAGGAAGAGACCGCCCAAACCACAACCGCCCAGAATCCGCCCGCCCAGAAAGGTAAAACCAGATACCCTCCAATTGTGGTGGAGAATATGCCAAATTGGGTTCAACACCTTAAGAAATTAAAAGACACCCTAGGACATACTCCAAATGCCCGCCCTTTTGGAAAAGGGGTCAGATTTTCACCTGAGACGCCAGAGGAGTACCGGACGATACAGAGATATCTGTCCGACACCCAAGATATCACCTGGTTCTCCTACAGCCTACCAGAAGAACGTCAGGTGAAGGTGGCCATCCGCGGTATCCCAGCAGATACCCCCGCTGAAGATATAAAGAAGGACCTTGAAGCTCAGGGGTTTGAACCAGAAACGGTTAGGCCCATAAGAGCGAGCAAAGGACGCCCCGGCTGCATCTTTTTCGCCCTCTTCAAGCCCACACCAAACCTCCTCCCAGCTATATACGAGGTAAGCGAAATACTTTGCATGCCTGGTATAACAATAGAGAGCTGGAGAGGGAAAAAGGGACCCGCCCAATGTCACCGCTGTCAAGGCTTCCGCCACTCCAGCCACAACTGCCACCGCCCTCTTGCCTGCGTTCGTTGTGGAGACCCGCACTACGCCGGAGACTGCCCACGCGACCGTGAAGCGACCCCGACTTGCGCAAACTGCAAGGGGCCCCACACGGCAAACAACCACACCTGCGAGGTGTACAAGAGAGAAGCCCGAAACAAGAAGGCCGGCTCCACGGCCTTTTCAACCACGCCAGGGAGCAGACCGAGGAGAGACCGATCCAGGTCAAACCACAGAGCACCAGAGACTACAAACCAGCAACAACAACAACAACAACCACTACCACCACCACCTCCACCACCACCACCACCACATCTACAACAAATACCATCAATGGAAATGAAAATGTCAGAATATGGACCCTCCTTGATGGCCCCGGCAAATAATCCAACCGAGAGAACCGCGCGCCTGCCACAAAGAAGACGACAAAAGAAAAAGGTCCACATAGCAGAACAAACTGACACGGAGACCGACAACCCAACCAACCAAGTCCCTCGGAGAACCATGGCCGCAGCGATGAAGAAGACAGACAACGCTGCACCAACCTGGGAGCGGAACCCTCCCTCCCAGGAACAACGCCAACAACCCCAACCCCCCATACCTCCACACCCCCATCACCGGCAACATCAAACTCCCCATCCACTCCCTCCCAACCAGTGCCAGGACCAATCACAAATGAAGGTCCTGGACATTGCTCTACAGGTGCTGTACGACATACTATGGGCCATGAGAACCGGCCAAACCCCAATCCCGCTGATCCTCAACGGGATAGGACAGCTACTGCAGCTCCAGCTGCAATAAGAGTAAGAAACCGAGGACCCGAAAGGGACCAATCAAAAGACTCCTCGTCAGTAGGCGAGGGCGAAAACACTAGCACCGCGGAAAGGGGCACACAAGCCCGAAGCCGCCTCCCCACCGCACCGGCTCCGCCGGCGCGGCGCGAAGACACTCAAGAACGATGAAACGATTGCATTATAAAAGTTTAAGTCCAATACCAGCCAGAACCGAGATTCAACGGATAGTATTATTTTCTGTGTTTATTGTAAATCTTGTGTGTGTTTTTGTGGTCTAAATAAATCTTTTCTATTCTACTCTATGATTAGGCTCCAATATTGGTATAAGCTACCCTTAACTTCACCTCTTGACTTAATGACTGACAGCGTTCGCTAAGTTATATAGCCTACGCATCAAGCATACTATTATTATGTTAAATATAGGTCTGATGATGTCAAAGCAACATTAGCTATTCACAACCATAAAACTTCCATTAAAATCAACATAAAATTCATTAACAGTATGTTTACGGCACAATAAATGTGACTGATTAAATACTGCAGTCCAGCACGGTAATAAACCCCGATTCCTAAATGAGCTGAATAATGATGCGGTGTCTTTGCGCATGTGAATATGTGAGTAATATATTAAACAATCAATTATTTGGCTACATTAGCGGGCGAAGTTTCGTATCTCGTTGGCGCACTAGAACATCATGTAACGGTGCGACTCAACGGGCGAAGTTACATTGGTTACGTATCAGCATGTGCTTGATAGTTTCATAGTAGTTTATTCATCATAGGCAACATTGTACACTTGATTTCGTTAATATCTAATAATTATTATTATCACACACAGAAATTACAGCAAAAGACACAGACAAGACGTTAAATATGATATGTAACATAATAATTGAGCTGCCGAGTAGTGGCGTTGTCAACTAAATTTATGTATAATACAAATAATTCTATTAAAATCCAACAATATGTTACAAATCTATCGTAAAATTATAAAAATCATATTTAATTGTTACTGCTGTTTAGTGGCTAGAAAACTAGAGATACCTAGAAAACTAGTATCAGCTAGTATCTTAGTCTTCTTAGTCCTTCGTTAATCTTGTAGCGAGCAACGCGACGTTTGCGACGCGACGCGTTGCTTGCTACAAGATTCTGGTGTAGCCACGCCCACTAAACATCGTATTCGCCCGAATACCGCTTATCTTCTCTACATTATAGCAGACTAAGATTCTGTAGAGATGAAGCTGATACTAGTTTTCTACGAGTAGGTATCAAAAACATGTTGAGACGTAACCATTTTCCCTAGCAAATGTTTTTGTTTTCTTCTTAATGTGTGTGTTAGTCACTATTTTTGTTGTAATAATTAATTGCTAATTAATGTCGATTTTCAAAATGTAATAGATATAAGTTATTTGTTAGGAAAATAAATATATTTTGTTTGTTCGTTTGATTGTAGTTGTAGCCATGGTTATATTGTTGCGACAAATCCCTGCCCGATATCGTCTTCGGCAAAATACTACGCGTTGAAATTATCTACCTGGTTACAATGATCGCGTTAACACGAATATTAATCGCAAAGCTAATGTAGTCCAAGTTTTATAGCAGCGGCAATCAAGCTGAAATATTGCACGTTACTCAAGTGCGTCAGGAATACCGTGAAAAACCTCACTTGAAATTACATGCTCTACCTTTCTTTTATCAAAAATGCTCCACATGATGCTGTAGTAACTGCAAATTTTGCATCCCAGACTTTCACACTATGAACCCCAAATGATCTGTAGCATCAGCAGCTTGCAATCAAAAGTGTATCTTCTTGTGTAGTTAATAAAGTTATATTAAGTATTGCTTTTATAAAAATTGTCCGCCTCGCCGTGCCTTGTCTCGTCGCCGGAACTGACCCTTAATAGGGTCGGGAGCCGACATCCCATGAAAACTGGATGAAAACTATTTATGCCGAATTGAAAACCCGAGATTCAGAAACATAATGTGATAGACCATTTAAAAATATAAACTTTTATAGTTACACGTAACTCCATATCAATTTGCTACTCCCGTCTACTCGTGCTTTTTAATGTGAGTCCATCCCAAGGTTGCCTGAAAGAGATCGCTATTAGCGAAAAGGCAGCCTATTGATTCACAAGTTTTGTATTTTTTTCTCTTTTTTTTGTTGTAATGTTGTGTTCAATAAAGACTATTATATTGTGTTACAAAGATTGACGAATTATGTAATTTTTTCTCTTTTTTGTGTTTTTTTGTAATGTTGTGTTCATTAAAGAGTATTGTATTGTAATTCAAAACCTTCCCCACCAAAACTTCGACCTTCGCTTGAGCTGTTTCTAGGCCCACTGTGTTAGGTCATCTCTTCCTCGAATCCGTAGTGGATGGAGCTGGAAGTCACTGCAAGCTGTCCACGTCAGTCACGTACGCTTCGTGCGTCATTGTCGCAAATTGTGATTTTTTATGCAGCTATTGTTCGGGAGACGTTTTATTGGCCGCCCAGGGCGTAGATTTACAGCTGTATAGTATTTACCGCTACATGAATTAAAGATATACGAGATAAGAACAAAACCTAGATTAACTCTTCATAGCTCCTTCTTTACATGCTTTGATTAAAGATAATTGAGGGAGAACATGTCAAATAACAATACATTTGTTATAATTTATTATATTATAAGAGATGTGTATTCTTTGTAGGTAATCCTAAATTAAAAAAAACTTTTTAAGTCTACATCTACCAGACACAATACAATGTAAACGATCATTTAAATACTGGACACAATAATAAGACAACAATTAGATGAGAATTAGATTGGAATTGGATTTTACTAAAATAAAGACATTGTTTTTTTTTTTATGGTAATTGAATTTGCATGTCAAATCTAAATTGACGAAATATGTAGAACTGTATGAATAACCTGACACCTTACCATATTTCAAGCAATAAACTTATTTCATTTCACACCTAATTTCGGTATATGATGAGATATTTTTCTGCCAACCTTGCGATGGACAGGAAAATAAATGTAGCAACCAACATAGACAGTGACGTACAGATATGAATTAATAAAGATTTTTATAACTCAAAATAAATGCTTTTGATCACATGTGAAGGGCTGGTACAATTATGTTTGTTCATTATTTTGCCAGCATATTTATTAAACCTCCAAAGGTCTCATTTCTAAAGTCGATCTTAGCTAAATAGCTGTCGCAGTCGGATTGTAAAATCCGTAGTTTTACATTACCTAGCTGTTTTATTAACCAACGCCGTTTTGTAAAACAGCGGCGATTCAAAGATTAGCCAGAATTAATGCATAGTCTATAGAACACAGCTAGCTATAAAGTAATACAGCGAAACATTAAATAAAATAAATAAATAAATATTTCCGGACTAATCACACAGCATCACCTAACCCCAAACTAAGAAGAGGTTTTATGGGTACATAGTTTTTTTTTTTTAAATACATACAAATAAAGTTACAAATAAATTATTCCGTCACAATATGTCAATCATTTCGATTTATTCTAGATAACCAGATCCATAGATAGACACGTGTTTAACGGTGAAGGCATACATCTTAAGGAAACCGGCATGCTCTGAGGACTATAGAGAGTTTGAAGGACATGTGACATTCACCAACCCGCATTTGGCCAGCGCGGTGAATAAAGGCCTAATCTCTCTCGCCAAAAGAGAAGTCCCAGCAGTGGGAAAGTTAATAGGATGATGATGATGAATCAGATCCAGCCCAAAAAAACTACAGGTGGCAACTTTATTTAGCAATCCTTCATGTGACCCCAATGCAACATAGATGCATAAGCCGACACATTAATGCAATACAAGATAACAGTCGTAACGAAGAGAATCCCGCAAAGAATGCCAATGCAAAAAGCAGACGACATTGATCGACGAGGCAGCGGATAGATCGATCATCTCTGAACGCCGAGCGGTGACATTTGATATACGTATCATCTGAAGTTGAGACTTCCAGCTATCTTATCTTATCACTGAAGACAGGATTGCAACTAAGTTGATCGCAAATGTATATTTATGAATATATTGTTTTTTAAGTTACAAAAAAACTTGATGGTTTATCAAGTTATTTTCTGTTATGATACAAAGATGGACCGTTCCGACTTTGCATTAAACACACAGACGAAGGAGAAAGTGCGTGCAGTATATACAGGCACGTCCATGACACAGCATTATGATGATCGGATAAAGTAGTTGTTTCTTAATAGACTATCATTTATTTCATGTTGCATGATGGACCATGCTATCTCGTACCACAGCCAATTAGAATTTAGCAAACACCTAAGATCAGTGAGCTGATATTAGAGCTCAAATGCCAACTCCATTTGAGCTACAGCCCGGCGCCGCAGCGAAGTTGGGCTCGGTTCCCTGAGTGGGTTTGACAGGCCTATGCCGGTCAGTGGTCGATACATTTGCTGTCAATGATAAATGTCGTATATCTGTCAGTAGCCAAGCATTAATAATAAGAACTCTACTTGTTTAGGGAAACATGTTGCTGTGTCTAGTCTAGCAATATCTAAACAAGTACAGTTAGTTTAAATCTCAGATTTCTAATTTGGTATTATGTGTAGTTATTATAAGAATAATTAAAAAACTTAGCCAAACAATATAAAGAGCAAGTTAACAATAGATTGAAGAATATTTACGTATTTACGAGTAGGTACATATATACATATAAGTACCCCCATTTACGTACCCACTGCTGGGACACAGCGACTTATCCCTCGACGAGAGATATTAGGCCTTAATTAACCAAGCTGGGCAAGTGATGGCGAAGAAGCCATCTTCTAGGCCTTCATGCTCCATCTTAGACCACATCGTCACTTTTACATATATGGTGAGATTGTGGTCAAGTAAAGGATTTCAAGCATAAAAAAAGTGCAGATTGGTGAAGGTCACATGTTTTTCAAGCTCTTTCAAGTTCTCAAAACATGCCGGCTTCCTGCCAGCAGGTGTTAAAGCACACATAAATCCAGATGTGCGTGGCTGGGTATTAAGCCAGATTTATTAGATTTTGGAGGTTTTGTCTGTTCACGTCCGTAAGTGGTAACCCTTTGAATACTTACACGTGACCTCCGGGTGGTGCTAAGAACAGTCTCTAGTGGTAGGCTTCGGCCGCGGCTTGTCACCACCCTCCGGGCTGGGCCAGTGCGTGAAGCGATTTTTTCGTGTTTCGTAATGTGGTCCGGAGAAGCCATCCTCTAGGCCTTCATGCTCCATCTTAGACCACATCGTCACTTTACATGAGGTATCAATAATAAAATATAAAAAAAAAAAAAAAAAATTTTGCCCACGGCCGTCGTAATGAGAGTCGAGTGTGCTCCCAATTAACCAACAGGGCTTAAATTCTCTTATTAATAAGACAAAACACACAAACTTTCTCTAGTATCTTCTAAATCACAGCTACTAACTCCGTTCCATTTGTGTCCATCATAAACCTTCCAAACACAGAAACGTACGTTCCGATAGCATCAATAACCACTTACTTTAATTAGACAACACCACAGACCACCTCACAGTTAGACAAAAAACAGACGGATATAAAAACAATTAAATTTGACCGCGATACCATAAAACTGAATAACATGACCATGCAGGGGTAATTAAGGAGTATAATAGCGACTACGTGAGTTTCTGACGCTATAGAGGTGCTATAATCTAGGAATTGTTCTTGGGTACTAATGATCTAACGGTAGAACTGTTATTTTGTAAGCATATAGACCTGGACATTAACCCAAGCATTAAAAACAACTAATGTAAGTACAACTAATGTAACCCAATCATAAAAAATGGGGTTGCGCTCCGGGAGTGCCGGCTGAAGTGAAAACTTGAACATTCACGAAATTCAATTGAAATTGTTCATTTTTCAATATTTTGATTTGATCAGGGAATATCTTTTATTGATGGGCGATTGAAACGCGTCATTTTGACGCGGTTATTCCGTTACTGTTAATTTCGTTTAGAAACGTAGTTCACGCATTAACTCTTAGTTTAATGAGTGACGATCTTGATAAATACTTATAGAAATCCGCCATTTTACCAAGTTCTTACACTATAAATATGTACAGTAAAAAATATAATAAATATTTTTTTATTAAACCAACTTTAAATTATACCTACCTTTTCCAATAAAATAAGACATCAAAATTGGAAAACACATAATAAAAAGTTTTTACTACCTATATAAAAAAATATGCGCGTCGAATTGAGAAAATCCTCCCTTTTTTTCGTCGGTTGATAAAATTACCTTTTTAACGTTGTGTTTTTGGCGCGGATTTAGATTTAGGCTTTAGGCAAATTAGACAGGGGTGTATTAACATTGATAATTAATAATTATAGTATAAATTAATAATATTGTGATTGTTACTCATATAAAATTTCTTCAGTTTTTTAATAGAATGAGTTGGCAAATTTTCTCAGTGGATGCCGACCGCTTCCAAGCGAAACCAATCTAGCAATCTATGAATGAAGCCTTTGTCCAACAGTCAGTCAGTGAAATAAAAAAAAGGTTTTCCTCTATGCCTTAATCTTAGTAAAATACAAACCTACAGAAGAAAGGGAACCTATATTCTCTCCATCTTTTACCATCTAAAAAATAGAAGAGAATAAACTACTTTCTTTGACCTACACGATACATTGTAGTAAACAAAAGGAAAGATGAATACTCTTTAGAAACGCTCGACTAATTTTAAACGCAACAGACGTTGCAAACTGCCAACCGTGATAATCCAATTTATTTAATGTTTGAATGCTCGCAAATTACCCTCGCATTCAATGCAGGATGTCAGAATTACCTGAACAATTTATGTGGTTCTAGGCGCGTATCTGACAAACAAAAACACAAAAGTTGACAAAAAGTTATGTGAGACCTAACTTTTGGACTTGGCCTAGGTTTTGGTCTTTCCTTTAAGTTGACAGAATATATATAAAGATTATTTTGAATCTTGAATAAAGAGAGAACACCGTATGCTCAAGGTAAGATTCGACTTGAGAACAAATATTTTTTTCTTTACCTGTTTGGCTTTTATGGTTACATTTTGATGCACAAAAACCTACATACTAGATAATTATAAGACATAATTATCAAGTATAAACTTACATGGCATTTTTACAGTTTTACATATGATTAAGAACATCCTCCATATGGAGATCTGTTAAAAATAATCATACAAGTCCTTCAAAAGTTTATGAAGCTCTTAAGAGTGCAGCTGCTCAGCAAATAAATACAGAAGTTGCATCGAGCTCCTTACTATTCTGTGCCGGCGTCGTGGGTGGCCTGTCAGCCGTCACCACCGCGGCGGTAATCAATTTGTATGCCCTTCGTCTGTACCCCCCAACCCTCACCTCGCTACCCGACTGCTAGATATTATGTGTAGCTACTTTCGTCACGCACCCTGCTCACTCATGTGTCTATTAAGCCGTGAGAGCTAGAAGATATTAATTTGAAATGAAAATAGAATCGTGGAGCGTTCGTAATTTTTAAGTATGGAACGTAATCATTAGATTTTTTTATACAGCATTGTCTATGTTTGTTTCGGTTCAGTAGTCAATCAAGGAGGTTCTAAATTAATAGAAAAATATAAGTTAATATAATCTTATGAAAAATAAAGTATTTATGTTTTTGATATAATACATTTTGATTGGTATGGCATGATTTGACAGCCAAACGGGCCCGATAAAAAATCTACATAATAATTTAGTCAGAATTAAATATTAATTCTTTATTCATATGCTACGTTTATACGGTAGAGATCACTCATAAATTGTTATATTTGTTCGAAGAAGTAACTCTAGCTTCTTACATAATAGGTATTGAATCTTTTAACTTATAAATAAGTCGATCTAAGTCTATTTTTCCAACCTAAATAATCATATTATTTCAATATCTACTCAATGTTATTATTATTGTGATAATGTCAGGCATACACATAATTATAAGATTAAATAGTTTCTAAGTAAGTCAGAATTTTAAATCCTGACTAACAAATACATACTTACAACTTAAACAGAGAAATTGTAATTGCTTCATTTACCATTGGCAATACCTTTTATTATGGGCAAAGTCTAGTAAAGTCGAGTCATTACTCTAACATTAAAGTCAAGCATTTAATCCTAACCGTAACTTCTGGTTTAAAAATAGCAGCTTAGTGGTATGTTTTACTTTACCGTTGGTTTCCTTTAGTTGTGTTTGAAAACGAAGCAATAGTAAGGCTCAATTAAGTAATTTAATGTCTACCTATAACAGACATAATGGGTCGACTAATTAACTAAGAAAATTTCATATCATTTTGAAATTTCTTAGTCAGTTAATTAATTTCAGTGTCATATTCAATTAAGAACTTACGTTATTGGTCATTAATGGTTTAGCCGGCTTCATATTTATTTTTTATATTGTAGCAAAATCTACACAACAACATCTAGTCCCATGTAAGCTCTAAACTTGTGTTACGGGTACTAAACATCTGATATCTATAATATAAAAATTAATCGCAAAATGTGTTGGTTAGCGCATAACTCATTCATGAAAAAATCGAATATGATTTACGAATATTAACTTGTGTGAATCCGGCGCGGGCCGCTATTATTTAATATAATACTTACACTTTACATATTATATAGATATTTTATTATACATATAAAACACGTAGTCCAAGAAGAAAGTGTTTACAGAACATACATACCTACACTTGGCCCTTCGGCGGGAATCGAACCCGCAACCTATTTCGCCGCAAGTAAACCTTCGACCACCGCGCCACCGAGACAGTCAACTAACGAATCATATTTCAAAACTCGCGCTCAACGAGTGTCATAACAAAACATGTCCCAGACAATCGCCTACACTTAAAAATATTAATTGAAAGCTAAAATGACTCTATCAGTTCTAACTAATATTTACTGTCCATTGTGCATCAAACTTAAACTGCCGCAGAAACCAAGCAGTTCCTTCTTCTAATTGAGTCATCCTATCCAGCTATGGCATTGTTTGCAAAACTTTGCCTTAAATAACCCGCAGGTAATGTTTAGTATTCTTAACCGCTGGCCTGACTTTGTGGGTGGCCTATTGTTACATTGTGAGATCACTCTATATATCTATTTTGTGTTGAATCAGATTTTGGTCGTATCGTATTCAAAATAAGTTGCACTGTAGCAAAATACTCGAAAGTAAGTGTGTAACTACCATTCGCGAAATATTGGGGCTTCTTAATTTAATTCAATTTCTTGTACTTGGACTCTGCGCGAGAAACATCAATTTGCCATTGTCTAGTTAAATAAAATTATAAAGTGAAAAAGATGTTACTCAGTTGAACGCCATTTTGCGTCTCAATTCTTAAGCAAACAGTGAGATGACAATTTCGAGAGCGAATGGGATAATCAATCATTGCGTAGTAATTTTGGAGTGACCAAGCAAAATACTGGAATCTTATAAAAAAACAGGATGTCGCTATTGTTTTTTTACTGTTTGTTTTGTCGTCTAGCCGGACAAACTCACCAGGACCGCGACATTGATAATTCACCCTTTATAGCTTCGTGTTTGTTTCCATTGACTTACATAATGTGCTTTTGGTAGGTATATTTCATGAACAATATATATATTTATATATATATTATATATTTCATATACCTCTTGATCTTGATGGAAAATATATTTTATTTTATCGTTCCAAAATAATGACAAAAGTCATAAGACTTGTGTCACTCTACATAGTTGTTATTGAATATCTTTACCTTTTTAGGCAATATAGATAGCATGAATTTTGTCTCTTTCTAAACATTAATGTCAAAGTGACAGGGACAAACTAATGCTAACAACACTAGTTCACTATTTTGCATACGGTGTTAAATTCTACTTACTAGTTACTTTCTGAGATTTTATTCTGATTCTAGAATAGAATAGAAAACACTTTATTGTACATCGCAAAAATAAAAAATAAACTTAACGAAAACTTTTCTTTTCTTAAACAAGCAAACATTTGGAATATTTCTAAACCCTAAGAGTATTACAGTTCATAATAAAAAAAATATATTTAGTGAATTGAATCACTTATCTTGTTTTAGGGATGCGAATTAGGAATAAAATCGATCCAATATTCTGCAATCGCTTTTTATTTTCCGCTCATTGCCTGCAAGAATGGCCATTATCTTTATTGAGAGTAAGGTCAATATAATAAACACAATTGTGTCGCTTTATATCGTCCACAATAAAAGTAAACGATCTATATCGCCTCGGCCGAGATCGCCTGAACTTATCATCGTAAATCAATTAATTCACTCATGTAGATCTTGAATGGGCATTTGAATGTTTATGTCAAGTTTGCTCCGGAAAAGAAATAAAAACAGTTTTGAAAGACAGAAAGGAGAGGTGGCATTATTGTGACCAATTATACTTATCTCTAAATATGAAATAACTATGAATTAGGAGGATCTAGGAGGTTTTGTCTGTTCACGTCCGTAAGTGGTAACCCTCTGAATCCTTACACGTGACCTCCGGGTGGTGCTAAGAACAGTCTCTGGTGGTAGGCTTCGGCCGCGGCTTGTCACCACCCGGCTTGTCCGGGCTGGGCCAGTGCGTGAAGCGATTTTTTCGTGTTTCGTAATGTGGTCCGGAGAAGCCATCTTCTAGGCCTTCATGCTCCATCTTAGATCAAATCGTCACTTTACATCAGGTGAGATTGTGGTCAAATGAAAGCCTATCCAGCATAAAAAAAAAAAGAAAAGAATTACAACTAGTAATTCATAGTAATTACTATATAAATACATTACTGTACGCTATGATTGATTTATATCATTTTAACCGATTTATCAAAAACGAGGAGATACTGAACTGTTCGTGTATTTAGTTCCCGAGTTTTTAATTTGAATCAAAAATATTGGAAAATTGTTGCACCCACGGGAGGAGATGGCAACAAAATTCTTGTGCCGGCGCCCGCGGCTCTACTCAATCCATACTAAAATTATAAATGGGAAAGTGTATGTGTGTGTCTGTTTGTTTGTCCGTCTTTCAAGGCGAAACGGCTGAACCAAAAAGCCTGAAATTTAATTAACCGTTTTTTTATGTTTATGCAAGAGTTTACTTTGTCGTGTAAACAGCATAATTCACTATTAATGCTTATAATTTGTGAGGAAACTGATGGATATCTCACAAATTTACTGAACATCACCGAATGATAACTTAGGATAAGCTTGTACTTTATTGTTTTATATAATTCGCAGGTATCGAAGATATCACATTGACAGGTAATGTTCATGTGGCCTTTCTACTACTAATTCGTATAATTTTATCTAGCTACATACTTATTGACTAAATTATATATCTACTATTTATTAAAATATAACTTAGATGGTAAAAAAGGCGTGTTGGCTATGTGGACTCGCCTTTAATTCCGAAGGTCGTAGCTTCAAAATCTTTCATATTGAAAAATGTATTGTGCGCTTTAAACACATGCTTTATCGGTGAAGGCAAAAACATCGCGAGGAAAAACTCGCATGTTCTGAAAACTTGAAAGAGTTCGAAGGAAATGTGACACTTAGCCAGCGTGGTGAATTAAGGCCTAATCTCTCTCTCGTCAAAGAGAGAATTCTCTGCGTCCCAGAAGTGGGAACGTAAACAGGGGTGCTTATCATTGTGCATGAACTAAGATGGCTATTAGAACCCCTCAGACAATGGAAACACACATAAGTCGCGGATAGTCACGCCCCAATAGCCGTGCTTCCTGCAGAACATAGAATACTCAGTAACAACTGAACTGAATACATTGCAGCATCTTCCGACCGTAACGATTTCACCTGATTGTTGACAATAATTCGGTGCGGACCCTTTCGTGGGAGCTTTCACGGTATACCTCCCAGGGTTGAAGAATTTGAAGCCATGGACCGTTACATGAAGTTCTCAAGCTTTTATATCTAACTAACATTTAAATTTCAGTAAGTATTATTTAGGCATTATTTGAAACACTATTATTAGTTTGTGGTTATAGGTAATGAAATTGAATGATAATGGAAAAGCCTAATATGGACACATCACTAAATTGCAGTAGGTAATTTCAAATGAGCTATTCTATAGGAAAACACAGTTTTAGCAATAGAATGTTAAACAAATAAGTACTACTAATAATCACGAAATACCATAATTACTGATTAGTGTATAATTTTATACATGGAGGAATAAGCAGCGAAATAGATACACAGTTTGAGACGTTCCAAAGAAATTCCAGCATATTTTTCTCAGGATGCCTCACAATATTATTCCACGCTCCCGTTTTCCACTCATGCGCATGTTAGCTTGTTTGCGTTGACGTTTAGCGGGCGCTTGTCAAGCAGCTGGAGACAAACACCCGGGTAGCTCCTGTCAGCCGAATTGCTGGAGTCACAGACATTTCGCATTGTT
Source organism: Gymnoscelis rufifasciata (assembly GCA_929108375.1). Taxonomy (NCBI): domain Eukaryota; kingdom Metazoa; phylum Arthropoda; class Insecta; order Lepidoptera; family Geometridae; genus Gymnoscelis; species Gymnoscelis rufifasciata. The sequence goes on from OV815303.1 coordinate 12,516,135, forward strand.
ACCAGGCGTGGTGACCATGATCTCTGGCTAACACGGAACAAGTTTCATTTAAGCGTAGGTATAGGTACTGTTTTAAATTTAAGAGCGACCAGTGTGTAAGTTCTGTAAGAACTTTTTACTAAAAAAGAACTGTTTTCTGGGTACTCGTAATAAAATAATCTATAATAAGTTTGTATATCTATTGTACAGATTTTTATAAGGAACCCGTGACGTATGAAGTTAACATAGATAGGTACCACCGTAAATTTAAATTTTGATGGGTGGATTTCCAACATGTTTATCAATAAATAAGAATGTTTGACTAAAAGAAACTAAGGATACCATTAGGTGACAATACATCTCCGAACCTTTTTTAAAATTGAAACAATATAGTTATTTTATTTTTCAAATAGCCTATTGCCCCACTGTAAATATACCAAAAAATAACAACAATAACTGCGGGGGATTAACAATACTCATTGTTACCGGATCAACAGAATAAAATAATGCCCGTTAACTTAAATTCTATACTTAACATTTTATGCCAACACTAAAATTATTTATGCTTGCATTCAAAATCCAAACAATCCGGCAAGTTCATTGTATTCAAAATACCAGTAGGTAGTTAAACAAAGTAACGCTGCCAACAAACACGAAAGTGGGGCAACCGGGGTAAGTAGTAATAAATAGCCGAAGGTCATTTAAACAAAGCATTATTTAGTTTCATATGAAGTAAAACAATGTTTTAAACTCTAAATATCGGAATGCTAGAGTAAGTGATGTTTCAGAAAGTGTTGTTACTGCACAACACTCGTATAAGTATATGTACACAGGACGCAGTAGCCGACCGTTTGTGCTACCTGTCCTACGCTCTACCTGTAGCGCACACAGTCCTTATCATCCTATAAAATACCACAAAATCCCAAAATAAATACTTAAAGAACGATCTCAAAATCAAACAAAACTGATGCCAGCAATAAAAAAATTAACCACCAAATTTTATAAAGATAGAGCACTTTAATTAATCCCCGACTTTTACGTTTACTTGCCCACAATTTTATATCGGAAAAGAAACCGGCCCATAAATCTTAGTGAGACACGTTTTAAAGCGAAAAAAGTAACACATGTCCGAGCCATGTTTTAGAGGGACTAATTTTCTTTGGGATTTTTTTTCTGAGGTCGCGACGCTTGTGCCACCCACGACGATATCGCGAGAGGTATAGGTGCAATGAAACAAAAAGTCAAAAGCATTAGCGGCAACACCATTTCAAACACCACTAGTTATGTTGCAAGTTGAGAGCTTTCGGTACAGCCAAGTGCTGAATAAGAAGATTCCTAATAATTTAAGAGTTGTCACGGAAAATCTCGGTTTGGAAAACTCGGAGGCCCTAGCTTAACGATTACGTTATTTACTAAGCCGTTACATTAGAAAAATATTATTTTAACTAAATATTATTTTTTATTTTAACTCAAATACGACAATAATTTAGACCTTTGAGAAGATATCTTTTGAAATCAGAAACTTTTAGTCGGACATGAAAATTTCATCAACAACATTGTTAAAATTTGGCATAGGCTATTTTGTAGTTTAGACTAGTAGTAGTATATTTTGTTGAGGGACCGACATCGTCGTGATTAATGTTAATTATTTTCCGTTTTACATAAATAATAATATGAGTTTTGCACGTTCTTGTACACCACATATCGTGTGTCACAAATTCACAACTAGGGATAAGAGAAGAAAGTCACGTCTAAATTATTAGCAAGCTTTGCATGTAGAGACGCTAAATAAAAGCTCGTGGGATGCTATACATTCTCTACATGACTGTCTCATGTCGGCTTAACATTTAAATACACGTAGAATATTCAGGACCTCTCAGACTTGTCTCATAAAGTTCATTTTCTACAATACGAAAGATCGTCTAAGAAATTCTGAATATTCTACCAGCGCGGGCTATGCCTAAGATTCCAATCGCGAATTTAAACACAAAATATTCTAAATTCCATATTCATCTTTAAGTTAAGAATCTTGACAGAGACTTCAATCAAGGATTCCAACGTTCTGTTGGTCAGGTCGGGACAGATATAATATGAAACCCTGACAGGATCCCTTTGTCAATTCATGTAAAATATGACGGTCGCCAATAAGAACCTTAGCTTAATAGCAATAATCTTAACATGCCTGAGTTTGCCGCAGAGTGTCCAGAAAACTCACCCAGCAAGGGTCACACAAAGGAGGTGACCCAACTCAAATACCTCATTTTATTATTCTGGTAAATTAAGTTCTTCGTTACGACCTTAGCATAACGAGTGTTTCTCGATTTACGCGCTTATTTACGACAAGATATATTTTATTATGCCCCGATTGTGGGGATTATTATGTGATTATAAGTTTTTATAATCATTTGAAATGTCAGCGATGAATGCGAAATAAAACACAAAAGGAATAAGAATATAATGAATCAGTGAGGTCGGCCGAGTCCGATTTTGTCTGTATCGTTTAGTTTATACAGATAGACAGTGCTATGTTTAGGAGTGGTGCGTCTTGGGTGGTCTGGCTGTGTGTCGGCGCGGGCTGAATAAGGCCGAGATTTGAGCGATATCGCGCTCTAATGAAATTGAAATAGATCGCTGGCTCGCGGTATGGTATCGCGTCAGATCGGATCTAGCCCATTGTGGCGTACTACGCCAGTACGACTAACTTTAACGTCCATGACACGATATTCAAGACGGCACACTTTCTAAATGTTTTTATGATTACCAACGGGTATATCTGAATATGAAGTGTTCATTAAAAAGCAATGAAATTAATTACTGGCTATTAAGGTTACGAAACATAAATAAGCAAGCTATGTTTAATATTATCTACTCATAGAGTGAGCAAACTTTCAACACTCAAACATCTAATCATCCAATGGTTTCATTGAAACAAATTAAAATTGTAGGCAGTCTTGGAAATATTTAAAGTGAAGTTTCACTTTTTCTTATCATTCTCACCAGTTAAAACATAGAAATTTAAACATTCAAATATACTTCTATTATAGCACATTTTTTTTAAAAAACCTAAATTATAGTCCATTAACCCAATAATTCAAATTATAGTTCAATAGTATTATCTTACTATCCAATACCTTTTCTAACTTTTCGTAGGTACTAATCTGAGCAACCAAAATGCGCCTCAGTAATATTTATAATTTTGTAAAAATAGGCCGCAACTTAACTAGTAATAATATATTAAACACAAAAATCAACTTTTTTAAATAATAAATGAAAAACGAAACAAAGCCGTTCAATAGAGATAATATCCTAATTTTACGAATGTGATGTGCTCCGAAATAATATAGGGCAAGTGTACCAATCTGTCCTCGATGACAATGCCGCCTGGGTGGTCTCGCCTAGCAATTTACAGTGGGTTTTAAATAAACCGCCATCAATCCTGTACACGTAATTGCTGTATCCAAAACAAGGCACGTAAATCATAAGGTTATGTGGATCTAGAAATATTGGGATGGGAAAATTGAGATATTGTTGAGGTTTACTATTTTGAAAAACCTAAGGAATTTATTTATTACTTTTGCGGTTCCAGTTACCTAATACAAATATATGTTTTTCTAACGTACAGTCAAAAGATGTGCCGATAAAAAAAGTATTGCTTAAATATTTATTTTGCTTTATCATGCCCAAGTTTTAATTATCTGTATACCCAATTCCAATGTGATTTAGAAGTCACCGACAACAAAGGTTACAATTACATATTAAAGTCACATCGTCCCATTCTTATTCTGTCTACCACCTACTTTCCACAAGTGTGGCCGAACCATGTTGCTAAGGCGGTCTTAAATCACTTCTATCCGCAAATAAATCATTAGGTATCTAGTACAGTAGTTACTACAAGAAACATTTCACATTAACTCATTTAATCAATGTTTATTTTGAGTATAAAATATTCATGATGCCACAAACTAGAAGACATTGTAAAAGCGAAAAAAAAAACAGTAATATATCTAGAGCCGATTGAAATACATATGTATGTATATCTCAAAAAGGCTTTCGATATTTATAAAACTGTCGACTTATGAACCCGACGGAGTTTCTCGACTGTTTACAATTAAAATGTAGTGATTTCGTCACATTTGTACTAAATAATTACAGTTTAATAGCTAGAACAGAGGATATTAGTGCATTTCTCTGTCTTTTAAAAGATTTGTGTTGAGGAGTGCTTTGTTCAATTTTGATAAACGTGAACATGAAAGCCAAAACAAGAGGCGTTTATCCTAACAGTGTGCAAAACAATGTCATTTGAGTAATAAAGAACATCTGTGATGTGTGAACGAATTCTATTTGTCATACATAATAATATCGAAGGTGAGTTCACCGATTTTTTGAACTGTCGCTATTTTATGAGCACGAATTCGTGATTTTGCTCATAGTATCCGCTTGCTCAATATGTATATCGAAAAACTGTGTATTGCCCTCATGAATGGATGCCTTAGCATTAAGCCCAACTTTTGTACAACTCTGTATTTTCTTGTGCATTAGTATTCTTAACAATAATAATAATGGCAGGACAATCTAGACTGTCAGATTCGCATGGTAAAGTAACTTTGTTTGATCCTGAAAAGTGAAAAATGGAAAGGGTCATTTGTCCCGCAGTGGGAGTAGACGCTCAATAATAAATATAAAAAATATTTATAAAGATTTGAGGTTAGAATCAGAGAAATTTTCCTAAAAACCCATGCTAACATATTTTACGGGCAAGCCAATGTGTATAATAGTGAAACAAGAACATTCCGATCCTATGTACGAAACTGTGCGCACAGCCGAATTCGCGCGGACGAGACGCGTGCGCAGCGTGAAAATGAAGTGTGGCTGTCCGTCTTGTGTGGCTTGTCTTAACTGATGCAACTTTGTTGTGGTGCAAGGCTGCATTTTGGTTCTGATCGGCATGTAATATGAAGTAAATATTTTTCTGAAAAATCTGATGAGGGATTAAAATCAGTGGCGTTGCTAGGTGATCAAGGGCCCTGGGGCAAAAAAGCAGGGGTAGAGCCCCCTGCTGTTAAAGTTTTATAAAGATATATACACTGACTATACAGGGTGTAATCGTTAAGTGTGCACAGGCGATTATTCCGTAACTATTGCAGATATCAAAAAACTTTAAACTGATATCGAAAGTACTTTACCTAATGAGTAAAATGACATTAATAACTTTTTGAAAATAAAACGAGAAATATCCAAATAAATTACATTAATCACTGCCATACATTTTATTTCTTAGTAAGTACAAAATTTTGTGTTCAAAGCATATGTACGAAGTGACGTCCTCCTTGTGCAATACAATGACGAGCTCTATTTACAGTTTCTAAATGAACTTTCCTTAACATTTGCGGAGTAATTAAAGCAATTGCACGACGTACACGATTCTGTAACTCTTCTAGGCTGTGTACTCTCTCAGCGAACACGTGGTCTTTGACAAATCCCCATAGGAAGAAATCACAAGGCGTGAGATCCGGGGATCTGGCAGGCTAAGGGGTTGCACTATTATTGGCTATTAAGCCATTATAATTGTTTCGTAAGAAATTCATTACAACATTTGTATTATGTGCAGGTGCTCCATCTTGTTGAAAAATTATCGACCTTCTTTCATCGTCTGGAATTGGTTCTAAGAGACTTGGCATATCGTTTTGTACAAAGGAGAAATATCTCTGTCCATTTAAGGTTCCACTGTAAAAATATGGCCCAATGATCCGATCTCCAAGAATACCACACCACACATTAATTGAGAATCGCACCTAAGCTCTAACTTCAGTAGTTAAGCGAGGATTGTCAATTGACCAATAATGCGAGTTTTTTCTATTGTAAATGCCGCAGTTTGAAACATTACTTTCATCGGTCCATAAAATTGACCCCACATTGACATAATTATTGACTAGCCAATTGCAATAGACCAGACGACGAGCAGGATCATCATTGTGCAGCGTTTGAGTAGGTTTTATCTTAAATGCTTTGAAGTTGTGTTTTTTTAATAACTTGTGTACATAATTGTGGGACACTGGAAATGATCGGGCCACTGAACGCGTTGATTCTTGTGGATTATCTACTACGTAGTTAATAATATTGTTATCTAAGTCATTATCAAATTCCGGAGCTCTTGTTCTCGAACCTTTTTTTCTGTTAAAAGATCCATAATTTATCAAATTGTTATCCAACTTACGTAAATACGTACCAGAAGGAACTTCTCTATCTGGGTACTCTCTTCTGTAGGCGATAATGGCCGCCCTATTGTTACAATCATGTTTGTAGTACATTTTTAACATGTCCCTCTTTTCTGTATTGGAATATGCCATTTTTCAATCAATAAATGCAACAATCACGATTATTAACGCAAATTGAAAAATACAATAAATTGGCGGGAACTAGAACCCGCGATAAAGAATTAGAATTTAGAACGAACACCAAAGAGTATCTTTCTTTTTGTTTTTATTTAGTATGTTGCTTTTCAGCTAGTTCAAATCAATACAATATTGAAACAAGGTTTATTATAAATTTGAAGTGGTAAGATAATTAATCTACACGTGTATCTACTTAAAATTCATTAATACCTTCATATCGTACATAATTATAAAATTACAAGGGTAAAATGAGTAGGTACTATTCCACTTAAAATAAGGAAACTAAAACCTTTCTACTATCTCATGATTTTTGGATATTTCTCGTTTTATTTTTAAAAAGTTATTAATGTCATTTTACTCATTAGGTAAAGTACTTTCGATATCAGTTTAAAGTTTTTTGATATCTGCAATAGTTACGGAATAATCGCCTGTGCACACTTAACGATTACACCCTGTATATTGACATGAAAAGGTAGATTTTCTCGTGAAAATATCACATTTTCATATTAAAGTAGGTTTAGTTGTTTTAAGCCCGCTTAAGAGACAGTTTCTTACTCATTGCTTGGAGGTTTTTTTCTGTTCACATCCGTAGGTGAGTGTTACCCTCTGAATCTTTAGACGTGACCTACGAGTGGTGCTAAGAATCTCTCTCTCTCTCTCTGGTGGTAAGGTTCGGCCGCAGCTTGTCACCACCCTCCGGGCTCGGCCAGTGCGTGAATTGATTTTTTCGTGTTTCGTAAAGTGGTCCGGAGAAGCCTAATCTACCTTCTAGGCCTTCATGCCCCATCTTAGACCACATCGTCACCTTACATCAGGTGAGGTGGTTAAAAAGGGTAGTCTGTAGTCTTTTAATAATTTGCCATGTGTTTTGTCTTGACTCGAGTAGCAACAAAATTTTATTTAGATTTCGGACGCCAGGAAATTTTATGCGAGTTAAAAAAATAGGATTACTAATAAGATTTGGGGGCCCAGGGCACGGCCTCGTTTAGCCCGCCGATAGCTACTACTACACTGATAACAATGGACCGATGGGACCGGCTTTGGCTTAGGTCTCGAGGGTGTTGTTTCCTGCACCCAAGTTTTTCATATAACAAAGAGCCTTCTGTGCTCACCTAACCTGCATTCAATCAATCGATTAATCAATTATTTATTAAAAACCCAAGAAAGTATTACAAAATTAACACAGTCTTTCAGGACTTTGCCTCCTATACTAGGTAGAAACTGTGTTACAGCAAGGACCAGGAACGTGGGGGGTGGAAATTAAAGGCAATACAGCAAGCTAATTGAAATAACCTTAAAATAAAACCTATTGTAAGCACTCGTAAGTTAAATGTACATAATCATTTATATGTATGTAAAGATTTAGCGTATGTATGACATACCGTACATTACCAATCGATGTCGATGCCACAGGTAGCTGATTTGCAAATAATGATACCCAAATAATGGCAACATGATTACAGCCCTCCTTAGTATAAGGAGCGGTCATTTAATTCACATTAGGTACGATTGTACCCGCCGCGCCGACCGACGACGTGACGGACAGACGTTAAATGTTTTCAATGGTATTGAATATTAGGGACGCATTTAGACGGTAAGCATGTGTCTAAAGTAACTTGTAATTCGGTTGTTTGTTGTGAACTGGTTAAAATATTTATTATAAATACATACAATATTATAATTGATGAATTGAATACCTATTTATATAAAGAAGTGAGAGATAAATGGTGGATAGATATAAACACATGAGTTTCGATTTAAGATAGCTATCTACTTATAGAAATTGTTTGTATAAACAAGATGATTGCAAAAAAATAACTTTTAGCTTGTCATTATTATCTAAATTATTACGCTGAAATTTAATATAAAAATAGACTATGTTAATTTCAGTTTCATTCCACTGACAATGTTAAAACGGATCCACAGAAAATTGGCTGAAATTGGTTGAAAGCTGACGACTCACCTTTTTGCTTTTAAAGAGGACATTATTATTACTTAGATATCATGTAGATTATCTATCTTCACAAATTAAAATTATTAGTAGGTAACGCATCCATAGTAACGTATCTAAACATATTTCTGGTCGAAAAATAAGGCCATTTTTCGACCAGAAATATGTTTAGAAATATTTTTATTAATTTGACATAATGATTAATTCTATTCAATTCAATGTCTTAAAATTGTATTCTGCGCTTGAAGCGTCAGTTTGCCAGTGTCAAGTTAAATTAAATTTTAAAGTGTAGGTAAAATATGTTACTCAGTTAAACGCCATTTTGCGTCTAGAAAAAAAATTGTGATTTCGACATGCGATTATAAAAAATGATTAATTTTTTACATTCGTAACCGTTGTTAATGATAAATTGACATTATTCATATTTCGTGCACAGTTGACATTATTTAACTAAAAATAAGTAGGTAGTGTCAGTGTCAGTGCAAGAAGTATCAGTTAGCGACAGCTTGAAAAGGTCACATTGCATGTATTTTAGTGAACGGGAGGGTGGTTCCGTACGTGTACATTTCGTAGAATCTTTTAAGAGAAAAAGTGTGTGCGGAATTAATACCTAAATATTTGGTCCCATATAAGTATTTATAGGTTTTTTTATGTTTTTACAAAGTGATAAACCCCACTTATAGGTTGAAACTTTTATTCTACATTAGTGTAGAAAAAATTAAGAAGAAGTAAAGTAGCTTACTGGCGCTATGCGGGACTCGATCCCACAACTTCCATTAAACGCATGGACGTGCTGACCGCTATACCAACCTCGCCACTACGTCATTGCTTCAATTTCTTCTACTACTAGCGACATCTAGTGAAACATCCTAGGAATATCCTACTCCCATAGCTGATATGAGTATAATGCGAATAATGGAAGACGTGGGTTCGAAGCCTTCTCGAATCGCGTTAGTAAGCTACGAGTACTACGTTACTTCGTCTTATTTTTTTATCTACACAAATTTAGAATATTATTTTTAGGTTTCTATGTAAATGCGTCCTTCTTCCACATGCTCACAACCTGGTGGGTCGGGGTGACTCACGCTGTCAGTGCTGTACTGTATGCCCGTGCTTTGACAAAGACTGATGTAGAGTTTCAACTCACAATGTTAGGCTGCAACATTTCGCATCATCATCGCTCATAATCATTCCAAGAAGTTGGGCGGACAATTATGAAAATAAACTGAAAATTTTCAGAATGATGATTTCTCAGTAAAATTGTTTTATGTGTTATCAACAAGGAATACCTAGCATACCTACTGGTGGTTTTACCCCAACATACCACCCCAAATCTTTTAAGCGGTTGAATCTATATTTTATAGTAGGTACCTACATTCAGATCTGTATGCACACATATTTTCCTTTCATTTGACACCATACAATAGAAAACACTTTATTGTACATCACACAAATTAAGAATAAACTTTACTAAAACCTTAACTAAATTAAAACCAGGGTACAAAGGATCTCTTCCAGGCACCATGTATATTTTACTTGGGTATACAGTAAAAAAATATTGTTTCATGACTTATTTTACCCCAATAACTATTTTAACTTATCGAAGAACCAGCATCATAAAATAACTTTTAAAAGATTAAATATTTATATGTTAATTTAATCAATACCTACTAATATTATAAAGCTGAAGAGCTTGTATGTTTGTTGTTTGGACGCGCTAAGCTCTGGAACAACTGGTTCGATTAGAATAAATATTTAAGTGTTAGATAGCCTACTTTTTACCCCGGAAAAATACGTAAAGTAACAAAAGTAAAGCTTTTGTAAAATACAAATGCAAGAAATCATTTATATTTAACACTAGCTTCTTTTTCGAATTGGCTATAACGCTACACTAATATTGACAAAGGCTACTGTAGTAATTGATCTGTGGCAGGTATATTCCAAAATTGCAAAACCACTCTTACTCATTTTCAGGTCAGGAGTTACACAGTGTGGGTGGTACAAACGTTTATTCTAAAATGAACTGAGACTAGTCGCTACCGCACAGGCTTACTGCGAAGCCCGTTCATCAGCTGATTGATTGCAACTGTCAAACCCTTAATGGAAGCGGCCTGCCTTGTTAGGACTTCACCTACCCGTAGAAGGTCATCTAGCGATAAATTCTGAGTTAAAAACAGATTTGTGAGCAGTCTTCTTCAGTAAGCTATGATTTTTATGTCCCTACAAAAGGTAAACAATGCGGTCTAATTTATGGCATAAGAACATTGAATTATATTCGCTTATTAACTTTAAATAAAAAATTGAAGCAAACTGTCAAGTCCATGTAGTTTCCTTGATATTTTTTATTAATAATAAATAAAAAAATCATACATCACCATCATAATCGACAGATCGGTAAGTCAATACTCTCAAAAGGTGCTGTTATCCAACTATTAAGAAAGTTTGGACCATTGCCTATAGCTAAGCTCGTCGTGGTCCAACTAGTTGGACTAAGCAGTTCGACCACCGCCCCGTACTAGTACTACAAAACATTATACCTAATTTATTTACTAATTTAGAAAATTTATGATATTGCCTGCGTACAGCCTGCCATGTCCTATTTTTGAACATATGTATTATAAAAACCAAATAAATTTTACTGTTGCTAAAGAGTTTTCCTAGACATGGTTTAAGTCTCTTTAACTTTCACAACTCGACGTTAAAATCAAATGAACCTGTTCAAAAGCAAAACGGTTTCCCCATATAACTCGAGCCATTCATAAAACATTGTCATTTACTGCGGCAAATTAGTTGGATGGAACATTTGCTTCAACTTAACGGTAATAAATAACCTATGTATGGCTTTAAACGTATAACGAATGAGAGACGGTGTACTTTGAGTGTAATAATGTATTTAGTTGAAATCGTTTCAGGCCACCAAAGTCGTCTTAGAAATGAAGTAAACAAGTTATTATTTATTTAGAACTACCCACAGAAAAACACAAACAGAAGGGACAGAAAATCTTACGGCTAATAAAAAGTTTTCTAAGACGTCACCTGTTTTGCTCCTTCTTTGAGAATTTTTAATAATTTGGCTCGAGAAATGATTAAAAGTAGGTACCTATACAAATTTATCCTGTTAGCTTTGTTATCCCCATACCTATCTTTCACTCCCAACATTCAGCTGACACATTTGTGTCAGCTGAATACGACTTATTTAAGTCGGTCCTGACAAGAGAAAACGATTATAAGTTTACTTTCTAAGTATTATTTTGAATAAGTATGTATTACGGATCCCTGTTGTCTGAATAAATTAATTATATTATTATTATTAGCCAAATCTGCATTAAAATCTGTTGAAACTTTGGAAGTCACATCATTTTATACTTTTTAGCTAAATGTATAGCTACATATTATATTATTTTCATTTTTAGCAGATATATTATTTTCATATTATTATTAATTTTTATTTATTTTCTACATTCTTTTTTTTTATACTACATACTCGTATGCCTTCATTTGACAACAATCTCACCCGATGTAAAGTGATGATGTGAATTAAAAAATAAAAGAAAATCCCTGTGAAAAATGTGTGGTGCCGAGGTCAGATCTTTGATACTAAACTATATCTTTATTTCAGAGTTGAAATATAACTTACATACCTACCTATAAAGAGTGTGTAAACAATTGTACTATGGTAATCGTAAGTATAAAAACGCCGTTAACACCAAACGCGAATCTATCACTAAAACAAAAACACTAAAATAATTTAATGAAAATCCCTATTCGACATTGATTGAATTGAAAATACTTTACGTTTGTGGCATACAAATAAGGTTTAGATGTAATGTTTTATTCACTAAAGTTTAAGAGGCACTCGCTTGAACGAACATAATTAAATTCTGCAACTTCACCTGATCATCTATATAAATAAAAATGAATTGTTGTTCGTTAGTCTGATTAAAACTCGAGAACGGCTGAACGGATTTATCTTATCATAGTCTTGAAATGTTTGTGGAGGTCTAGGGAAGGTTAAAAAGACGAAAAAAAGTCGAATAATTGCCGGGAAAAAACATTCAATAAAAACCCGTGCGAAGCCGGGGCGGCCCGCTAGTTCAGGAATATAAAACCACCTTCTTATCGATGGAAGAGCATACTTGTATTGACACTTGTAAGACGTGTTGGCTAAGTGGGGTCTTTCATTCCGAAGGTCGGTGCAAACCCCGCCTCGGATTTTATACTAGAAAAAAAAAAGTGTGTGTTCGATTCACACACGATAGAAGTGAAACTTCAGTAAATCGACGAAAGAATAAGATGAATAAAAAAAAAGTATGTGTGTGTCAGCTACGACGCACGATTGGAGTCTACTACTTACGAACTATAATTATGATATATATCGAATAGAAAAAAAGGGTAAATGAACGCATCTGCTAAAATGATAAGAGAAACAAACATATATCTGTAATTATTCGGATTATTTATATTACTTCAATAAAGCGTACCTATTACATAAAGTACTTATGTTACAAAATAATATAAATAAAATACAGCAATACCGTAGTTGAGACTACGAAGTATCGCGCAAAGAAATTTAAATAAAGCATTGTATTTGTCTCTTACCATTTCCGTTTCATCTTTTTGCATCCGGTTTGAAATCACTACGATTCTATAGAAGTTTCACTTCAATATGTGCGTTTTAAACACGTGTTTCACGGTAAGGCAAACATCGTGAGGAAACCGGCATGTTTTGAGAACTTTGAAAGACAAGTGACAGTCACCAACCAGCACTTGGCCAGCGTGGCCAGGGCTTATCCCTCTCGTAAAGAGAGAAGTCTTTGTGTCCCAGCAGTGGGAACGTTAATAGGGTATTGATGATGATGATAACTTCTATTGCTGGAGGAAAGCATTATCTCATTAAGTTGGAGGTTTTGTCTGTTCACGTCCGTAAGTGGTAACCCTCTGAATCCTTACACGTGACCTCCGGGTGGTGCTAAGAACAGTCTCTGGTGGTAGGCTTCGGCCGCGGCTTGTCACCACCCTCCGGGCTGGGCCAGTGCGTGAAGCGATTTTTTCGTGTTTCGTAATGTGGCCCGGTGAAGCCACCTTTTAGGTCTTCATGTCCCATCTTAGACCACATCGTCACTTTACATCAGGTGAGATTGTGGTCAAATGAAGGCTTATCGATCATAAAAAAAAAAAAAAAAAAAAAAAAAATTATTAGGAAACGTGGAAACGTTTATGGTTGCAATAAATCTTTAATTGAGGTGGTGCCTCTTTAGTACCTACATGTTCTATAGAATGTGATAGATTCTCATTCTAAGAATTGCGTGCGCTAAACATATCTAACTCTCAAGAACCTAATTAAAATCATCGTTTTTTGTTGAAACAGCATCTTATAAAAATATTACAGTTGCCACTTTCCAATGCAATAGAATATGTATGAATTTTCTGAAATTTATAAACAAAAATGCTAAGTAGAAGACAAGGTAACAGAAATACATCATCTCTCAACATATCTACTCTATATCTTTCCCGGTTCTTGAGATACAGAGTCTGGTGATAGATGGACAGACATACAGACGACGTGTCAGTAATAGGGTCCCGTTTTACCCTTTGGGTACGGAACCTTAAAAATGGAAGAAAACTCTTTTGCTGAGCTAAGACTAAAATATCCGAGGCTGCCGAACACGTGAAAAGCATTCCAAAGACGTATCAATCTTACGCACAAACGCGTCAGTGTTTTGGCAGTGTAAAATGAGGGGCATCAATAACCGACTCGTCAATGTTTAATCCCACAATAAATAAAGCAAGAAATCTCTGTTTTCGAACGGAACTCAGCCGATGAAATGATTTTTGATGATGACTTATTGCTGTAATTAGTTGGATATGAAATATAAAGGATCGGGTTCGGGATATTTTGACATAAGTTTTATTCATTTTAAATAAAAGATTTGTTATGTTATTGTTGAAGGGTTGGAGTATTTAATTCACTAAGAGCTAATTTTACAAAATTCGTTTACAATACTGGTTTAAGCACTGGTTAATAGTAGGTAGGTACCTAATGTCAATAATATGTGTCTGTCTATCTATCTCGCTTTGTAACATTGTGACTGAGCAAAATAGCTCTATATTTTACCCATTGTTTATTCGGACATGGTAAAACAGGCCCATATTTATAGTTATGTACTTTTATATTTTTACACAAAATAAGGCTTTTTGTGTGTTCCTAGTTATAAGTTCTTATTTTTTCAAAAGATAGAAAAATGGAATAAACAGATCATGGCGACACTACGACATTTTGTAAACCTTCGAAATATTTTTATTATTGTGAAATCTATATATAAAAAAATATCATGTAAGATTATAATAGGTAAGTATAATATAATGTAAGATTAATGTAGGTACATCCAATATCGGACTACCCAGTAGGTAGGAGATAAAGAGTAATTAAAATCACATCACCACATAAAAACAACAAACATCATTTTAAATGTAATTATACGTAATTAAGCATAGTTTTCGACTATCATTATACAAGGTGTTTCAAAATCTATACAAACTATTTGGCATTCGTTTTTCGTGAATAAGTTTAGTATCTACTAGCATAACTTGTTTAGAAGTTAGATTAAGTACTGGAGGTTGCAAATACCAGGTTTAGTAGCGCCCGTGTGGTCCTTTCACGATTCGTCGCTTGCGCTTGCATCAAATCAGAACTAGTTATCTCGGATATGTTAGCACTGTTTCTCTTTCATTTTGTAGTAGGTACGTTCTCAGCCTGCGTAGCCTTTTTAATGTTTTACTACCGTAGTTATATATCGATGCATGTTTCATAAATAATAAATATCTCCGGACTAAACACACAGCATCACCTAATCCCAAACTAAGCAGGTCTTGAGGTGACACAGAAGTCGTCTATAAAAAAAATAGGTCTATATCTAAGCACTTATTTATTACAATTACCTATTATTATAGTAATTATCTACAGTGTGAAAACAAGACAGTAAGTTATGTTTTAGTTTAAATGTTTGTTAGAAGTTCCTATTCATTTGTTAGCTTTGTTAGTTTCTATGTAGGAGCAATTAAACTGATCTCCGAAAGGAGACAGAACAGAGGAACCCGGAAAAATTTAAGTAGTAGTTTGTTGCCTCACGCTTTAGCGTTGAGTGATGATGATGATAAGCGTTGATTTAACTAGAATAATGTAGGCATCATTATTTCTTAGCGAACTGTTCAATCAATCAAATAACACATAAATGTACACAACATACAAAATAAATTACAAGTACAATGGGCGTCCTTATTTCTGATAGCGACTTCTTCAAGTCAATCAAAAGTTCGCTATTTACTTTCTATAATGAAATATGTTCAATCACTCAACCTGAGTTGTATCAGTATGCGTCAACTCCGGTGGTCGTCAAAGAGATAGCATCTCCCTGCGTTTCGCTTCACATCGCTAGTCATTCACATCACTAGTCTAGCTATCTCGATCTTAACGCTATATGTGCCTCTTTATCGCGTATTTTTTGTCAAAATTAACATTCACCCCGTATACTGTAATGTTATTTATCTGTGGTTACGTCTCCGGTGGTCGGAACAGCGTATTGATATCGCACCGTGATGGGAGCGTGGATCTTACCTACTGGGGTATTGTGTCCATAAATGACCTCTGGTCATGGTCACCCAATCCTTTTTAACAAATTCCTCAAAAATTGGTACCTACAAACATTATATTTCACGTATTCGGAAACAACGAAGAAAGATTCATCCATATTTCAAATTCAGATAATTTAGACTAGGCGTTTCTACTTGCAATGTATAGACATGCTAGCTTTTCACGCTACAACGTTTAACGGGTTTATGGATTTTACCGCGGAAACACGTATTTTCCCGCGGTTAATACGATAAAGTAACTTATAACCTTACCGATAAATGGGCAATTTATCACTGAAATATTTTTTTTAAATCGGCCTAGTAGGTAGCTTTTCTAAGCGCGTTTAAACAAGCAAATCGAGTTGATTAAGCTATACAATATCTTCATAAATATAAAATTTCCATGTCACAATGTAAGTTACTCTTCCGAAACGGCTTTACCGATTTTTACCAAATTTTATATGCGTATTCAGAAGGTCTGAGAATCGGCTACTATCTATTTTTCATTTTGCAAAACAACGTTTGCTGGGGTCAGCTAGTATGTTTAAGTATATAAGATAATCACGGTAAACAGGTACAAAGAGATCAAGTAGGTACCCACCCGTAATTCCCTCTGTATCTTTAGCTTATACTACGATTCCGGACTTATTCCCGGACTCGTCCCGGTGAGTTGTCAAGACTGCCTACGTGCGTCACTGGAGCTATCACGAACATCTTCACGCCATAACCCGGACGAAGATATTGATCATAACTAGCCACTTTTATATGACACTTGATATTTCTGAGGGCTCGTATATTATTATACAAACTATTGCACGTGTTGAGCATTCCAAAATGTAATAGGTGTTATTTGTGGATGGATACAAATAATGTGGTAGGTATTTTTGGATTTAGAAGATTTTAAAATTTGAGAAAGCTAAGATGAAGTTTCTTTATTTTTAACCCCCGACGGGAAATAAGGGTGTTATTAGTTTGACGTGTCTGTCTGCGGCATCATAGATCTCGCATGGATGATGATGAAGCGATATTAATTTAGTTTTTTTTTTGTATTATAATTTATACTTAAGTGCGAGTGTTCTTTGACATGTTGATGAAATATAAGGTATTTTGTTTATCTATACGACTCATTAATATATAATAAATTAATTGACATTTATTTTATTTGTTATTTTATTAGAAAAACGTAGATATGATTGAAACTATGTATGTAAACTTTAAGAACATACCTTTATACAAACCTGACCTGTAACCTATGTTATCAATAAAGAATCTTGAATCTTGAATCTCATTGCATATTGGCAAAGCCGAACGAATTGACATGGCGAAACTAAAAAGTTCTAAAAAACTTACATATCAGAAACTTTTGGTTGATTATTATGTACTTAGTTAAATAGTAACGCTTTTATGGGTTAATAAAATGATTTTTCATTTGTTCACATTTATTAAGTAAATAGGTATGTACTTCATTAGGTATATAAAACTAAAACTTTGACACACCTTAACATTTTTTGGGAAATATGTTTATAATTATTTATATACAGTCAGTTCGATGGTTCAAACCAAAATATACTTCCTTATACATGTTGTATATATAAACCCAAACATCCATAATTATGATAAATAATTATTTACAATATAAAATTTGCCTACATTACGGAAAAAAGTATTCTGTAACTATTATACATTTCAGTGATCCTCATGCCTTAATAAACTTAACTATTATTATTATGATTTAAAACGGGTAACATACCATGATTTGACGGTTTTTGAGTTTTCCGATATTCCATAATATTTTTAAAAACCATGATAATTTAAAAAGTTAACTATTATTTTATAAAATTTGCATTATTTATAGACGTGAGCTATGTCTATAAATAATGCAATCTTTGCCTCAGAACACAAAACTCAACGCAGATGGCGCTTCTAGTGCAGACAGTAAACATTTCCTTTTAAAGGGTTTATGGCATTTGTGACCTCTATGATCAAGAAACTCTTTTCTTCTCTGTTTACTCTCTACGCAAGTGCTGCTCTCTGGTGAGAGCCCATTGCAGTAATAACCCCTATTAACATAATAATAAAAACAATAAGTGTTTATGGGGTTTGATAGGTATCATGCTCGAGTTAGCCATTAAGTCAGCTAGTATAACGCACAGACAAGTTAGCTGCTCTAATTTGGCTGCTTAAAACTCCCTGGGAGCTTCCCTAATGTTTGTCTGTTTTTTATTTAGTTAGCTTTTAATTAGATTACCTGTCCCGATGTTTGACTGTAATTCAATATTACGACATAGCGCTGCCAGCTTAGCGCGGCAATTTCCTTTCTATTCCACCCTGGACTAGACAAGGACAAAGGATACGTCTCTTTGCCTTTGCAGGAAAGAGATAAGTACACTCGATCACTTCTCACTACTACTGGCGCTGCACGAAATCTACGTCTTCGTCATGGTCTTGAATCATGTAGAAACCGCGTCTACTCTAAAATGTCATAAATTAATAAAATGGCGTAAACCTACCGACATTGAAACATGTAGACTTCTCTAGGGAAAAATTCAAAACGTTGTTCTATAAACGTCTATGTATTTGAGTAATTTTATGTTATTAACTTGACAATTTCGGACCTCATGCTACGCTAGCTCCCCTGGCGGCAAATCCAGAGACTTTCATCTGACATTTAAATGAATCATTAGAACATTGTAGAGTAAATTTGAAATATTCATGTATGTACAAAAATTTACACACAGTTAAAAGTTTACACGACAACTATGACATAAAAAACGAACATCCGTAAAATATTCCATATATTTACTACAATTGTGGTATAACAGACTAAATAAATAACTATTCACATAGACGTAACATGTAGACAAACATACAAAGTTTCCCGTAATACTCTACTATCACAATGAGATACAATGGTATTATTACAACGGAATATCGTATGTGAATACTATGTACAATATACATATACATTAAATTGAACTACGGTGCAGCACCTGTAAAGAGAAAAATATAAATTATCAACACAGTATATATATCTGACTAAAATTGCAATGTAGAAAGACTAAGCTATGAAAAAGATATGGAGGTTTACTCGTGGTCAAAATGACCAGACATTTAAGAGGTTCTTATTATAATGGAAAACAATCTTGTTTAGTGACTGGTTATGAAAACACTGAAAGAAAATTCTTGATGAATAAGCGTACGAAAGGGTAAATTCAATACCGAAAATAACCCTGGTACATAAACAGCAATAAAATTAAAAAATAAACATTATTTCTTCTGATTGCGCTTTAAAATGCGTAAATGATTATAATTATTACCATAACGCCCGCCTGACCGCTAGTCCAACAAGGCTCTTTTATTTTTTCTGGCTATAGTATCACTGCGGCCTAAAAGGCATAAAGCGATCGCCACTATTCCTTCATTCTCCCACAAAGTTGCAGCGATATAGTTCGCCACTTATCCTTACAGCTGTTAGGAACCGAAGAAAGACTTCGGTTCTTTGGGACACGACTCTTAGTGAATTCTATACTGTTACCTTAGCTGAGTTCAAAGCCCGCGCCCGACTGAATAGCGTATAGCAGCTTCTCCGCCAACATCTCCTCCGAAGGGAACTCCGGTAGCTTGAGCAGGTTCATGCACGTGGAAGACGAGGGCAGTCGCTCCACCGGCCCCGCGGACTGTATGCAGAACGGTGGTTGAAGATCCTAGAAATATTAGAAATATTCAAATGTATCACTAACAATAAATTAATAACGTAAGCTAAAACACTTAAATAAAACCAAAGCTGTAACAATTCCCTCATAGGTATTGCGGTTTCATTCAAAAACTAATTATTTATATTCCTAACTAGCGGCCCGCCCCGGCGTCGCACGGGTAAAAAAAGTTCCCGGCAATTTTTCCTTATTTGCTCATCGTTTAGACCTACCCTGGACTACGACAAACATTTTAAAACCAAAATCAGCTCATTCGGCAAAGCCGTTCTCGAGTTTTAATCAGACTAACGAACAACAATTCATTTTTATTTATATAGATTACTGCAATACACCATTTCACAACAAGTCGAATAAAAGTTACGTGTGCACGCAAAGGATTATAATGAACGAAGTATAGTAGGAGTTGACACTATTTTCGGCACTTCTAAACCGGAAAACCTTATAAAAAACGATAGGCTCAGTAGTTAAGTCATATCTAGGATTTAACTTTTGCTTTTGACTCCATTTTGTATTTACCTTAAAGCCTAGAAGCGGCGGTCTACTACAGCTGGTGACGAACTTGAGGAGTTGCCTTCTCTGCGCGTCGTCGAAGTTTTCCACCACACTCCAGAACTGCTGGACCGTACGATGTGCCGCCGAGAATCCACCTGCGGAAAAAAAATAACCAGGTCATAAAAAATATATATTATCATATTTTTGTTTGCTTCGCCCGATATATCTGAGATGGACCCAATAGGATAGATGAGTAAAACAATTTGTCTTTTTTTCTTGAAAACGAATAATCAAAACGATATAGTGCATTAAACTTTCGCGTGTCGTTATGCTTTCGGGCTATTTACAAGCCCCCAATCCGAACTTTGATGGTCAATATCTTGACACTTTCTTACTTAATTGTAAATGCTAGAAAAAGGTGTCCTGTATTTTTGGACGGGCTAACAGACAGACTAAAGAAAATACCTACCGCTTTCGATGTTGTCATTATGCCTAGGTGCTCATCGACGGCGCGCGCGAACGTTTGTTTTCCCGCTCGCTATTGTTTTTTGGTACAAAACCTATGTTGCATTAATACAACACCTTTAATTAATATTCTACACCAGTCAAGAAGGGCCAATAAAAAACAATATAATTATTTGATACTCTGCTGAGGATCTCAGCCTCTGGTCAATCATCAGCATCCCATACATCAGACCGGAGGTTTTGTCTGTTCACGTCCGTAAGTGTTAACCCTCTGAATCCTTACACGTGACCTCCGGGTGGTGCTTAGAACAGTCTCTGGTGGTAGGCTTCGGCCGCGGCTTGTCACCACCCTCCGGGCTGGGCCAATGCGTGAAGCGATTATTTCGTGTTTCGTAATGTGGCCCGGAGAAGCCATCTACCTTCTAGGTCTTCATGCTCCATCTTAGACCACATCGTCACTTAACATCAGGTGAGATTGTGGTCATTTGACCATCAAGCATGAAAAAAAAAACCGCGCTCGAACGAGTTCGAATCAAAAATAGATAGTTACCTCCATACTGCGTGTGAGCCTTCATGTCCACCAAGTCAATGGGCACTTCCGCGCCCGATATAAGCAGCTGCAGTTCCCGACACGAGAACATCCTTAGCCAGTCCATATTCACCACAGATGTTAAGCCTCGCTTGAACGCCGCGCACTGTGATCGAATCTGCCTGAGAAGAGTATAAATCATCATCACATCATTTATGTCTTGCGTCTCCTTCTTTTTCTACACATGCAAAATTCAAGACAAGTGGATTTCTAACAAAAAACAACATATGTTTAGTTTAGAAAATTTTAATTAATTGCGTATTAATTAAAATGTTGTTGCCTCATCGCTCATTAGCGATAAGACCGCCATTTGTCGCATAGACATAAGTG
Organism: Gymnoscelis rufifasciata; assembly: GCA_929108375.1. Taxonomy (NCBI): domain Eukaryota; kingdom Metazoa; phylum Arthropoda; class Insecta; order Lepidoptera; family Geometridae; genus Gymnoscelis; species Gymnoscelis rufifasciata. The sequence goes on from OV815303.1 coordinate 12,537,675, forward strand.
CTTATGTAATGTTTTGTGTTTTATTTATGTGTGCAATAAAGAATCTTTAACACTTTAACCTATGTTAGAGATGAGTTTGTAAAATACTCCATATTTTGTACTGAAATTCACGGTATTATTTTGAAATTTGAAAAACACTACTAAAAGGTCGTATAAAGTGATGGAAGGAAGAAGAATTCAATGAGAAGAAAATGAGTTAATTTCTTTATTTTTTTTGACAGTTAGTCAGTCAGCCAGTCAGTCAGGATATATCGAGGAAGGTGAGTATACTTTACCGTGACGTGAAAAGCTAGTCGTAGAATAAAATATGTATACTTACTTATTTAATTTATAATCTGCGACTAGATGAATGTACTCTATTCTATTTTCCGCTGTAACAGGAATGTTTGTACCGCCTGGTTTCAATTCTTCTACCTGCAATAAAAAGGGTTTTATAAATAATTTTGGTTTAGTGAGGCGAGCTTGTGGAGATTATAACAAACTGCTGACATAATTTACATCTCAAATCTGTCTAGCAGCATAAGGACTAGTGGACTGTTAGGAGCGAAAAAAAATGTTTTTGAAAGTATTTCTTTCTTGATTTTTTTCGTTTAAGGGCCAGATAGATCAACTCACAGGAGAAAGAAACTTAATATACATAACTTCATATATTATTTTTAGCAAAACGAACAAAATCGTATTTCGGTCATTTCGCCTTAAGGCGAGGAAGAGGGTTGTTTGACGGAATGATTTTTTCTTTCTTCTTGGTTGAATAGCACAGAATTTGTAATTATTTTTAAAGGTTTCATAAATCAATGAATCGATGGCAAAAAATTGTTTTTGTATTTTAGTCAATGTTCAATCCTTAGTTAATTATTGATTTATTCTTTGTGGTGTTGCCAGCCACGCGGGCCTTAGCCGAAAACTAGCGCTCTGTCACAGAGCTCCTATATGGTGCTGTGACGGATGCAATATGCTGAGCCAGCCAGCCCTTTATTACATTAAATTATTTTAGGCAGGTGACTTTTTTATTGTAATAACATATTTTCGATGTAAATTTTAATGTTTTTAATAAGTTTGCTATCCCAGAGATGCAGGTTCGAATCCTGTGCGCGAAGGTTACGTATGTGTCTTAATTTTTTCTGCATAAAATTTAAAAAATTTTTCGATGTATTTTTGTCATTTATTATGATATAGATGTTTTTCTTTCTCTCTTTCTTTCAAATCCACGTCGATAACCCCTGGCGACGGTCACTACATATCTATGCTAAGTTTTATTTTAAGTGTACAAGTTAAACTCACTCTCTGCTCTCCCAGCTCATCGCTAAGCACGGTGAAGTCCAGATTGAGCTCCGGCACGTCCTGCCTCCTATGCGCCTTCAGCAGCAACAAGCCGCGGTAGAGCGCGGGGTCGAGCGAGGCGAGCGCGTGGACGCCCGTCTCGCGGCTCGAGCTTAGCTTGCCGAGGAAGAACTCTGCCAATGGTAACTCGACTAGGAGATTCTCGTATAGTGCCTGTGGACAATATGTACGTTTTTTTTGGAGTTTACTCCTTAAGAAACAATTTGAGTTATAAGGCCCGGTACGGAATATTATATGAGGAGTAAAATCAAAATCAAGTGTAACACAAAAGTTGAGGCGTTACATAGAAAGAGACAAACATATATATCACTGAGGTTTTGTCTGTTCACGTCCGTAAGTGGTAACCCTTTGATCCTTACACGTATAGGAATAGGTTTAGTTTTCTTACAAAAATTGTAGATCAGACTGACCGCTTAGGATTTATACCGATTAAAAACAGACTTACCTTCCCTAACATTCTGCCGATAAAGAAATAGTGCATAGGAAAGTCATCGTATAGTAAATGCACAGCTGGGTTTGGATACAGCATGTTGTCTTTCGTTAGTCTGAACAAGCCGCGGTTTGGGTCAAACGCTGATCTGAAAACATAAATGAAATGAAATACATTTATTTTGGTACATTAACAAACAGACATAAGAAAAAAAACATCAAAAACCACAAACAGATAATTAGCTGCCAGGCTGTGCTGCCATGTACCAAAAAATCTACATTTAAAATTTAAGAAAAACTCCCTATTCCAATGCCTTAATTTCCTTAAAAGTAAAACCCGATAATATTTTGTAATGTGCACGCGTTGCGCTTTTATTTGATACCCCACTCGAGTATATTTGCAGATTTTCGGTTTTCTTTCCCCACTCTAACTCCCATAACTTTTAAGCGGCACAACCGATTTTCATGAAACATTCGCGCCAAACTCACCTTTCATACAAAAAAAAAATAAAATCGCTCCATCCGTTCGGGAGCTATGATTTTTTTGTTGTGATTTATTACTTACTTTAATAGCTCTGATAAGAATTCCCTGAACAATCCTCCGCCGTCCACCCCCGCCTCCTCAGCACCTACTTGATTTATCAGTTGCACACGTAACTTTAGTTTCATATCTGGCTCTGTGAAACAATCAAATTTACAAAATATTTAAGTATAAGATGCGCTTCGATCTAATTCTGGGTATTAACAGCCCAATTGTTACACTATTGCATTAGCAAGAAAACAGACAAAGAAATATTAATATTTATAAATAAAGGATAAAATAATAATTTAAGTAAGTACTGTTGTTGCTATGCCGCTTTCTCGAGTGAAATATTAAAACAATAAGGTAGCTGCCTAAAAAAAAACTTTGATGCTCTACATCTTTACACTTTAAAATAACAAAAAAAATGTGTCCAGTACCTATTTTTGGACGGGCTAACAGACGGATTAAACCCAATAACAATTTAATTTATGTAGTCATCATGCCTATTACTTTCTTAACTTTGATAATAAAGTAATGGTACATACCATTATCGGGACTAAGCTTTTCAAAGGCATCTTCATATAAATGCGTTCTTCTCACACTGATATTTATTGACGGACCTTCGTTGAAATTCGTTAGTTCATACCAATGGTCTATCTTCTCCCTAAAACACATTGCCAAGGTATAGACAAAATCGTTTAAAGTACAACATAAACAGTTAAATGTTAATATAGGGTTAACTTACTTGGCTAATAAACTTTGGAACATTAAAACTCTAGTAGAAAAAGGCACGATGAATGGAATTTCTTTTAAAATAATTTCTGCTCTCAATTCTTTCACCGTAAGGGGTGGTCCATCTTCTGCAAATAAAAACTTGAAGTCAGGCTCTGCTGAGTGATATAATGACACATTGAGAAGAAAAAAAGAAAAAGGGGTGAACTACATTGCAGTCACCGTCATAATATGTCGTACGGGAGATCTGTATGTCGTGATGTCACATTAATATACTCACATCAACAAAGTCTTTCAGTAAGGGGTTTTTGCACACAATCCGAACGGTAAGAGAAGGTTAGTTACTTATTTATGTCAAAAGCTATTTTTAACCCCCCGACCAAAAAAGAGGGGTGTTATAAGTTTGACGTGTCTGTGTGTTTGTCTGTCTGTCTGTGGCATCATAGCTCCCGATCGGATGGAGCAATTTCAATTTAGTTTTTTTTGTATGTAAGGTGAGTTTGGCCCGGGTGTTCTTAGACATGTTTAATGAAAATCGGTTGAGCCGTTCAAAAGTTATGGGGGTGAGAGTGGCGAAGGAAAACAGAAAATCTGCAAATATACTCTAAATTGAAATCGCTCCATCCGTTCGGGAGCTATGATGTAACAGACAGACAGACAGCCACACAGACACGTCAAACTTATGACACACCTCTTTTTTGGTCGGGGGTTAAAAATTCCAGTGAACTGTCAAGACAATGTTATTCCTTGATTATTCATAGTTTTTATTTAAATTAGCTTTCCATGTATGCATAAGCGTCTAGATAGTAAACGTTTTGACTTTGACTTTGACTTAGACGTAACGTCACACTGATTTACCTTGCTGCCTCGACTCTGAGCGTAGAGTCGTAAGAGTCGGTAGGGAGTGAGGGTGCGCGTAGCCGTGTCGCGAGGCGCGGTGTGCGCGAGACACGGCCAGCACGCCGCCCGCGCCCTCGCTCACGACGCCCTCTACTGGCCAAGACGACGCGCCGCAGAATTGGAGACGTAACGTCACACTGATTTACCTTGCTGCCTCGACTCTGAGCGTAGAGTCGTAAGAGTCGGCAGGGAGTGAGGGTGCGCGTAGCCGTGTCGCGAGGCGCGGTGCGCGCGCGACACGGCCAGCACGCCGCCCGCGCCCTCGCTCACGACGCCCTCTACTGGCCAAGACGACGCGCCGCAGAATTGGAGACGTGCGTCTCTGACGTACAGTGCACGCATTAAATGCGTCACTACCTGAGAACAAAAAAGTAATAAACAACCTAACGAAGATATTTTATAGTTTCATAGTAGTTTAATTTTATCATAGGCATAGAATAATAAATAACTACGTCATAGGCAACATTTTGACTGCCTCGGTGGTGCGGTGGGCGAATGTCCGCTTGCAGAGCTAGAGGTAGCGGGTTCGATTCCCGCCGAGGGTAAAATTGTTTGTATGTTCTGCAAGCACTTTTCGCCTTGGTCTGGGTGTTTAATATGTATAATAAAAATATCTATATATGTATGTATATTATATTAAATATATCAGTAATCTAGTGCCCGTAACACAAGCTTAGAGCTTACCACGGGGCTAGATGTTGTTGTGTAGATTGTCCGGAAATATTTATTTATTTATTTATTATTTTATTATTGTACACTTGATTTCGTTAAGTTCTAATAATTATTATAATCATACACAGAAAATGCAGGAAAATACACAGACAAGACGTTCAATATGATATGTAACATAATAATTGAGCTGCCGAGTAGTGGCATTGTCAACTTAAACTATGTTTAATGCAAATAATTCTATTATAGATTGAATAATCATTTTTGGCGCCCAATATTAGTATGTTCTGTCACGGTAATATCTTATATATAAAATTCTCGTGTCGCAATGTTCGTTTCGAAATTTTGTGAGCATATTGAGTAGGTCTGAGAATCGGCCGGCATCTCTATTTTTCATTTTTCAAAACAACGTTTGCTGGGGCCAGCTAGTTATCTATATAGTACTAGCTGTGCCCTGCGGTGCTACCCGCGTTATAATGGATGAAGTACTCTTAACCAACAACATATTTATATTTAAATAAAGATTAATATTATTATGTTGATACAACTTAAACAAATTATTTCGACCAAATTAGGTACCATAAAAACGTTTTTTGTGAGTTAATCTTAAAAGATAGACATATACTATTGCGGACTGTTTTTTAGATAATTAAAAGAGCTATTATTCTTTAATACATATTTTTTGTGTATCTTGAACCGTTTTCACGGCGCACGCAACGGAAGGCTTCAAAGATGAACAATTTCTCCCGTTTTTTACACATTTACCACTATATCTTTGCTCCTATTGGTCGTAGCGTGATGTTATATAGCCTATAGCCTTCCTCGATAACTGGACTATCCAACACAAAAATAATTATTCAATTCGAACCAGTAGTTTCGGAGATTAGCGCGTTCAAACAAACAAACAAACAAACAAACAAACAAACAAACTCTTCAGCTTTATATATTAGTATAGATTCCAACTTCATACAGTCGGTCGAAACGAAAATAAATGAAAAAATATTTTCAATTATAATAAAACTAGGCAAGCATATTAATAAATAAATAGCTATAGGTGGGCAGCCTTATCGCATGTTCACGTACGGCGCGGCTGTAAGCATTCATTTTACCAACTCGGCCCAGTTGGAATACTGTGTAGATTAATATTACCCTGGTTCTCTCAACAAGCCTTAAATAAAAATAAATACCTACCGCTCCTGTATTATGGCATACAGGAGCGGTAGGTATTTATTTTTATTTAATTTTGTTGTTGTTGCACCGTTGTGTTTTACACCTTAAGCTAATATCTTTGATTTTTATAATGAAAACATAATGCTTACCTTAAAAAGGTGGGACCATGCTGGTGTTAGCTTTTTGTCGGAGTCATCCATTGTATGCCCCACCGCATCTGCGTACTGACCGATAGCCGCTGGTCTAGAACAAAGAAGCAAACATAATCTAATTAATAAACTGAGGGCTTATTTCACAAAACCCGAGTAAACTAAGCAATGGTTAGTCAATAATAAGTGTCAATGCAGAATGATGTCAAGAGTTGTCTCGCTTTGTCACATGTGACAGAGCGAAATAGTTGTATATTTTGCCATTGTCTTATTTTACTCGGAAATGGTGATGGTATTAAGGGTCTGTTAAGTATAGTTTACTAGAAATTTTATAACAGATAATTTCATTTATTTTTAAAATGTACAAAATCTTGATTAAAATCTGTTCCTTACTTTATTATTTATTTATGTATATATATTTATTTATTTATTTATGTACTCGTACTACCTATGTATGTACTATAAATATTAAGTATTGATTTTATTTGTAATATGTGCCTATTAACTTTTTAAAAAACAACCGTAGTTGTTTCCGTGATCATGGCGCTTGCAACAGCGTCGAAATATCGGAAAACTCAAAAACCGTCAAATCATGGTATGTTACCCGTTTTAAATCATAATATTGTTAAAACCCATGATAATTTAAAAAGTTAATACATAGTCACATATTATTAAAACCGTCAAATCATGGTATGTTACCCGTTTTAAATCATAATATGTGACTATTATCTGTGTAATATAAGATTTATGAATATTATTCACCTAGTCTCTGGATAAGCTAGCTCCACTAATCCAAGACAGACGCCCCGCAGCGTGCGGCACAACGGACCCAGCTCTGCGAAGTCAAACGCGTGGACGCGGTTCCCCCCCGTGACTGTTGATGTTGGTGACGCGCTTGACACTGGGGAAAAAGTTAAGGAAACTTTGTAATTCTTATATAAAAACACATACATTTTAAACAAATATTCCGAGACATCGTCTTTTCGAGTGTAGTAAGTCCACTGCAGGCTTCCCAATATATACAACAACATACAACATATGAGTCCAATATGCCTCCAAAACGAAATGTTGAAGAACACAAAAAATATTGCTGCCTGCCATTCAAACCCTTTACGGTTTTTATAAAAATTGTGAAACACCTTGTTTACAAATACACTATTTCCAACACTCACCGCCCAAGTCCTCGTCATCATCCAGATCCCTGCAGAACTCCGTGTCGTGCAAGGTCCCGACGAGCAGGTCGAACAGCGCACAGAACACAGCGAGCGGCGCCAGCAGCTTGTTGACAGGTATCACCGTGCTGTCCGCGCCCATGCCTCGAGACAGCGCGGAGAGGAGCGGAGTGACCGAGCCGCCGAACGAGGAGGCGTGACTCATGCCCGTCAGCCAGCGCCACAGGCCGCGGAGGAAGACGGGTTTAAACGCCAATGTGTATAGTAACCTGGAATACGTATTTAACAATTAATTAAACCCAAGGCATAAGGCAATCTTTACCCGATTGCACGACGCAAAGGAGTGGTATTTAATGTATTTATCAGTCTATGTGTGTATGTTCCTTTGTGTTGGTTTGGGTCTATACAGACCAAACGCCTGGGCCGATTTTAATGATTCATACGATCGATCGATTCCTCTCAGTCCAGCGAGTGTAACTAAAGACATGACGACAGTGACAATACATTATGGCTACTACTGAACCCCATTTTGTAAAAATTAAAGTTAACAAACTATGTCGAAAAATGATGCAAGAAAACTAAAAATACCAGACCCATTCAACGATACCCAAACGATTCAAACGATGACATAGTTTGTTAACTTTCATTTTTACAAAATGTGTATTTGTGTGCACAAAATGTAGTCTGGTATTTTTAGTTTTCTTGCAACATTTTTCGTTCTGGCTGACCGTTTACGTAACAACCACTCTCACTTAATATGCTTATGAACTGTGAAAATTCCCAAAAAATAAATTTTAACTCTCAGACAAATTCTGTGTGTTTCTTTTCGACAGAAAATTTTCATCTAGCGAGCTTTCGCGGAAGCTTTCTTTGAATTGTTGTCGTACGAATTACGTCTAGTATCTATTAAAATATTCATGATAGGATATTTCGGTTACATAAAAATTTAAAAGACTTGATGTCGTTCATGTCTTTGGCAGAAAGGCATTTTAGTAAAGCCATTCTTTTTCCTTAAACTTTCTAAAAGAGGTTTTAAGAATTACCTATATTTATGCAACGCCATCCGATGACTCAGCAGCAAATTATGGCAAATCTCCGACACGCAGTCCAGAAACTCTTCACTAAGCGCATTCTCTGTTATCATAGAACATGTCGTCATAACTATTCTATCTGGCTCATTCAGCAGCTCTATACATTTGGTGAGTAGCGTTTGTTCTCTCACTGTGGTCGGGTTCGGTTCAACTTCGTCGTCGCTCTCCGCGTCCTTATCTGCAGCCGTTTCTTGGCTGTAGAGGGAGTCTTCGTATTCATATGTTATTTTCTTATTGCACACGTTTACTGTTAGTTTGGCTATGACTTTGAGGTATTCAAGGATGATAGGGTTGTTGGGCAGTCTTGTGTTGTCTATATTGTGTACTTCGTTAGCTGAAACGGGTGAGACATAAATATTAATAACTCTGCCATGTGATATAATATCAGATGAATAATTATTTAAAAGTAACTTCAAATACGAGGTTCTTATTATTTCTGTATCTTAGATTTTTTTCTTCATGCACTGTTTATGTTTATACATTATTAATTATAACAGGTTTTTGTTAGGTGGTCTTGTATAAGTTACTAGTTTAAATTTGGATCATGGATGCTACAAACCACTTTTATAAACTTTAAAGGACATATCATCATCACCCTTTTAACGTTTCCACATTTCCATTATATTTTTCTATATAAAGGACAGTTGATTCATTTTAGTTAAATCTTACCGAATCCCGCCGGCTCCAAAGAGAGCACGGAATGCAGCAGCCAGGAGTCATTGATCAGTCTTCGAGATTGGAACTTGGTGTCGTCTCTCAAACACCTGATAAGGTGGAGAAACGGAACCCTCCCGTGTCCCTGCGCCAGTGCTGGTATTATGAACATCTCTATTGGCTCCGGGTAGGGGTTACAGAGGAACGCTGAGGCGAATTCGGTCATAACGACGTCACTGAAATAAATAAAGTTGAACTTTTAAGACTTCCTGTTAAGATGAAAACGGATGCACTATTTTGATTTAAATCTAAATTTAAAAATTTAAGTAAAACCCCCGATTCCAATGCCTTAATTTCCTTATAAGTAAAACACCATAATATTTAGTAGTTAGGGCGCGCGATGCTCTTTAATTTGATACCCCACTCGAGTATATTTGCAGATTTTCGGTTTTCCTTCCCCACTCTCAGCCCCATAACTTTTCAACGGCACAACCGATTTTCATGAAACATGTCTAAGAACACTCGCGCCAGACTCAAAAAAACTAAATTAAAATAGCTCCATCCGTTCGGGAGCTATGATGTCCAGACAGACAGACAGACACGTCAAACTTATAACACCCCTCTTTTTTTGTCGGGGGTTTAAAAGTTGGAAATTAATGAAATAACTATATACGTCATTATATATTTCTATTAGCTTTCCACCACTAAGCAATTTAGATTATTTTAGATGAAATTCGGAAAAGGATATTTAAAATTTCAGCAGTGAAAAAAAAATTCACATTGATTTATGAATGAAAAAATACGACAATACAACGATTGATGGCGTTTTACAATAAAATTGTCATAACCCTATGCTATATTATTTATTCAATAGTGATTGAATTGACGCCTACCTTGACTGTGTTAATGTTTGCTAGTCCCTATAAGTTAGTTATTAACTGTTAATACATAAAATCTAGGGTAGTTGACCTCGCTCCCTCAAATATGTCGCACAAAAGTGAATTAAATTTTATTATTTCCGGACTAATCACACAGCATCACCTAACCCCAAATTATTTTATTTATTTATTTATAAGTAATTTGAGCAAATTTTCACAGAATTTAACTGAATAATGTTACTCACTCATATTCTATTAAATTGATCCGTGAGACCAATGATAGGGGTCTCTGGATTAGGTCAAGCAGCGCACTACATAATGGAGTTGGTGGGTTCGGTGATGGTCCATACAGGGGTGGTGTTTTCTGACTTAGTAACAAACATAAGTCTTGAAAGTAGCCTGAAATAAAGCATATATTTTAACACAATAGAACATCAAAATATATGTAAAGTTAAAAGTGAAGTCCAAATCAAAACAAATCACATTATACAGCCATTTCTGTTTGTCAAGCACTAGACTTACATAAATTTATTAATTATTATAATATTATTATAATAAATTTATGTAATTGATGTAAGTCTAGTGCTAGACAAACAGTAATGGCTGTTTAATGTGATTTGTTTTGATTTGGACTTTGGAATTAGATAGCTTCAATGTTTTGTTTAATTTAAAAAACATTTACCTCGTTTCACAAGATATAGTAGGGTGTTTCCAATAATGCTCATGCCATCCACTGACATATTATTAGAGTTTGTAGAGGTGAACACCTCAAACATTCTAAGAGGAACCGCTAAGGATTGCTGAAAGAAATTATACTATGAAACATTGTTCTATGTAGGTATATATTCTTTCATTGCCAAATTTTATAGCCTATAAATGTGTTTTTTTACTTTCCAAGCAAACAAGCGGAGTTAATTGATCATCAAGCTTTGTGATTATTTTGAATTTATTATTAAATGTATAGGAGTGACTATACATTTAATTAAAATTAAATCAAGTAAGGCATGATGACAAATAGTGTGTGTGATATCTATGAGTGTACCATCCTCACCTCTACATTAGAATGCAACATTTGCATATGTAAAAACAATAGCCGTCTAATCTGAAAACAAGATCCAGGATTCTGGAATATTCTTTGCCAGCTGCTGTGATGCTGTTTTAGTAAAAGTTGTGATACTGCAACCTGAAAATATATGATTGGGATATATTATAAAATTAAATTCATCAACTAAAATATCTATCTAGATGAAAAAAGTTTAATATTAATACACAAAGTAGTCAACAATTTTATTATTCTTGATTTAATACAAAAAAATATATAAAAACTAAGGCACTTACCAGCCTGTTCCAATCTTTTTTGTCATCAAAAAAGAATAATAATTTGGCCACAAGTGTTGAGAGTGTCTGCAGGTCTTCAGAGCTAACGGTTGGTAAAATTTTATCAAAGTCATCCCTTTCATGTTGTTTGCAGTGTTTCCGGGTCAAGTAACTTCGTATGAAAGCTTGAATTTTTATTGAACTACTTAATCGTTTTCTGTGTTCCTGAAAAAATATATTTTTTGGTATTTTGTTTTTAGTTTATCCAATAATACCTACCTACCTTAATGTTTTCCCTATAATTGTAATATTGGTCTTCAGAGTCCCATAAATAATAATATGGAGATAACAACACTACCAATGGCATTTTATATATATAATATTGCTGAGTCATTATCAACTCTCAGATTTGGTAACACAATATTTTGTAATATGTATCATGGGCAGTAGATATTTCTAAATGCATAATTTCAATGGAAATTTTGTGTCAAAAGTTCAGAAATTATAACTCAAGAAGAATAATATTACTTTACAAACACCACAAAAAAAACAGGTCAACCAGACTTAAAAGATGTTGCAGTAAGAATTTGTAAATAAAAGTCATACAGAAGTCTTCAAGCTTATATTATTTACCTCTCTTTTCTGTCTTTGTTGTTGTACTTGAAATATCAAAGCATCTCTCTCTGTTCTTTGGGAACTAGCACCACCAAGGTTCTGTTTCGGTTTCCTTCGGAAATCTCCCTCGAAGGAATACATGTCTAAAATATAATGAATCGTTTAATAGGGTTTGTAAACAAAATTAGCTGAGGGTAAAGATCCATGGTTTTCTTACTGGGACTAATCTGAATTCGGTTGACAAGGGCACGATGATGAGCACATAAAACACTATAGAGCTGCACGTTTTTTTATTGCAGTCTTTAAAGTATGTTTATTGACAAGACACCAAGGTTATTAATAATCGGTCTGCTAAGCGTTTCCTATCCAAGCCAGAATGCAAGGCATACAAAAAAATTATAACTTTTCAGGGAAACTCGGGAAGGAAAAACAACTTTCAATCACCATCACCTGTTCATTCTAAATTATTTCAACAAACAAATGACATTGACATTTTACATTGAATTTGAAATCTGCCAATCAATCAAATACAGATACAGATATAACATCACTTCTTTTATTTGTTATTATAACTTGACTCCCATTGTTTTATGGTTGAAAACCCTAACAAATCAAAAATGACCAACAAAACACACGGACATTGGCTGTTGACGGCCATATAGCCAGTCACGGACGCCATCTAATAAAAGAAGAAGAAGAAGATCACTTATCTTATCTCACATAATAATATATACTATTTACATAGAACAATTTCCGTACATTCTTCTTAGCATATTCTTTTATGTGTGAAAATGATAAATGCATCCTAAAAAAAATTAATAGTTTAAAAAAAGTTCCTTGTGCTGAGGTTGGTTCTGAGCTTCTAAGGGCATGTCGAGGTCCATTCTCTATCTATACCTACTGTGAATATAATACTCTCTGATTTATACAGACAGGTACACTAAATTTTTAAACAGCTATTTTCGAAGATAAAAAAGAGGTTTCTATAGTCTTAGAATTTATATTATCTTTGGTATATATATTTGTCAATACTCAAGATCTCTATAAGTTGTCATTAATAAGGAAGTCACGGACACCATCGAAATAAAAGAAGAAGAACAACAAGAAACCTATATATATATATATATAGAACCAAAATTAATATTAACGTATAATATATATATATATATGTTATACGTTATACCCTTTTTAGGTCTGTTTCGCTTTCAACAAACTTTCGTTTCTGTTTCTACAACTCGTGCACGTTATTTTTATACGTATATTACTTGTAAACACTGATAAAAAACAAAGTGAGATTAAGAAATGCGACCAATAAAAACCTATTCCTTTACCAAAGAATATCTAATAAAAATCAACCTTTTAGGTAGATATAAACTATAACAAGGCAGATGTATATATAACGCTATGTTTGGTGGTTAGCCATGACGCATGTTCAGGTAGCGCGCGGCATTTGTGTCCGAGATAGCTATATATTAGGTCCTTACATATGAAATTGGCGTTTTTCGTACTGGCCACTTTAATCACAAATTTCTCCTCTTTGGTAAGGAATTCCAAATTCAAATTTGTACAGCTATAGACTCATGTATTTGTGCTTCGATGATCGTCATTCATTTGTTTTTTTTTCTTCTGTTTTTTTCTGTTTGCGTCACTCATTTTACAAAATGGAAAACTTAAAATATCGCATTATTTACGAGTACGAGTTCCGCCGTGGCACTAGTGCTGCGGAAACAACTCGAAGGGTGAATGATGTGTATGGCGGTCGTGTTGCAAAAGAAAACACAGTTCGTTTTTGGTTCCAACGTTTTCGTTCTGGAAATTTCGACTTGCAGAACAAGCCCCGTGGACGGCCTGAGACTCAAGTTGATAATGAAGAGTTGAAGGCTATTGTGGAAGCGGATCCATCGCAAACCACGTCCGAGTTAGCTGCAGGCTGCGGTGTTAGTGATAAAACTGTTTTAATTCACTTGAAGCAAATTGGGAAGATTAAAAAGCTTGAAAGGTGGGTACCTCACGAATTGACTGAAGCAAACCGGCAAACGCGCGTCGACTGCTGCGTTACATTACTAAACCGGCACAATAATGAAGGTATTTTAAACCGAATCATTACCTGTGATGAAAAATGGGTTCTTTACGATAATCGGAAGCGCTCAGCGCAATGGTTGGATCCTGGCCAGCCAGCCAAATCCTGCCCCAAGCGAAAATTAACCCCAAAAAAGTTACTTGTAAGCGTTTGGTGGACTAGTGCCGGTATTGTTCATTACAGTTTTCTCAAATCTGGCCAGACTATTACGGCTGATGTCTATTGTCAGCAATTGCAAACCATGATGGAAAAGCTAGCGGCTAAACAACCTAGGCTGGTCAATCGCTCCACGCCACTGCTGCTTCACGACAACGCTAGACCACACACTGCGCAACAGACGGCTACTAAATTAGAAGAGCTTCAATTGGAAAGTCTAAGACATCCTCCGTACTCCCCGGACCTTGCTCCAACAGATTACCATTTTTTTCGAAATTTGGATAACTTCTTGCAAGGGAAAAAATTCAACTCCGATGGGGCAGTCCAAATCGCCTTCAAAGATTTTATTGATTCCCGTCCGACTGGTTTTTTTAGTAAAGGGATCAATGAACTACCTATAAGATGGCAAAAGTGCATAGAAAATAATGGTTCATACTTTGATTAATTAAATATATTATATTAAAAAATATTCGACTTTTTGTTCCTCCCATACAAAACGCCAATTTCATATGTAAGGACCTAATATATCGTTACGTTGCTCATGATAAATAATTTTTACACACTTTCACAGCTCTATAGGGATTAAGTTAGGTCCAGAGGTTCCTTGTTCTTTGGTTAGGTCTGGTTTGGTATAACAAAATCAAGCAAACTAAAATCTTTGATGGTCCGCTTGCTTGAAAGATGTGTTTTGTAGCTTCTCTAGCCTAGTACAAGTACCATAGTGTCGTTGACGCCATACAGCGAAAAAGAAGAAGAAAAAAATATATAAACAAAAACAAACAAAACAGCGGTGTAGGTGTACTCTTTATACCGTAAACGTAAATGCTAATTAGAAACTATCAGTATCAGACTGTACTGTACCATTTTAGTTATCTATTTCTATTGAATTGGTTCAATTTGGTTCGCAAAGGCTCAGGAAATAAATAGTCATGTCCGATGATGAAGACACGGGTATTCCTACCCGGGTGAATGTAAGTGTTGTGTTTTGTTTTTAAAATCTTGATTATAAGTTCTTATAGTTTTGTGCTATCTAATATAAAAGTCTAAGGTTATGTTATTTTACTTTCTTAGCATATTCGCATTACAGAGAAACAAAGTGTTACCATAGGATGTTTAAATTTTCGTAGGTCATACACCAAAATCTAAACACCTGTACATACAGGTACACGTAAAGTATTTATTTACTTTAAATACATGGAGCTCTATCATTACCGGGTTTACCTAATTTAATAGAGTACATAAATATTTTAGAGGATTAGGATAGGAGAGGATTAGGTAAATACATACTTTTAAAATATTTTATATATGTTTATACAATTTAAATTAGTTTTTTTTAGTATTCCAGACCATCATTGGCTCAAGTTAAAGCTGTGGTGGCTCTCATGGAAAAACATCCAGAATTCGCCAACAAGAAACAGAGGCTTGGAGCCGGACAGTCCAAATTCAAAAAGTTTTGGGTTGAACTAGCCAACTCTGTTAATGCATTGGAAGGCTCTGTAAAATCTACAAAAGGTTGGATAAAAGTAAGTAGTACTAAAATTCCTGGGAATCAATGGAAACCAAAAATTATGAATTGTTATTTGAAATGACTAGAATGTTGTTAAGGAATAGTAGTACTTATATCTATTGGATTCAGGAACATGTTATTTTCCTGATGTTCCAGTATATTTTTAATACTAATGCTGTCTTTTTATGGCGAGATGTCAGTGCAGATCTCAGTTCCTCCACTTAGAATTAGAATTAGCTGTCTTTTTAGCTAATTTGTATCCATGGGTTCTCTGGATAGTTGTGTTCCATTATTAATATTATATCTTTATAAAAATATCTACATACTCAAACGAAGCAACTTCAATTTTGATTATTATATGAAACTGCTGCCGCCACTGCTTTATAACCTACTTTCAGGCTTGAGAGTATGAAATCTTGGTTTCATTATTTAAATGTAATGACACTTCTAAGGATATGTACTATGCACTTGTGCACACATATTTATCAGTATTTAATATTTTCCAGTTTTGGGC
This sequence comes from Gymnoscelis rufifasciata, assembly GCA_929108375.1. Taxonomy (NCBI): domain Eukaryota; kingdom Metazoa; phylum Arthropoda; class Insecta; order Lepidoptera; family Geometridae; genus Gymnoscelis; species Gymnoscelis rufifasciata. The sequence continues at coordinate 12,553,572 of OV815303.1, forward strand.
AGATAAAAAGAGGTTTATAGTCTCAAAACATAAGCAAATTGAAGAAGGAAAACTAAAATCATCTCTAACATTACTTGAGCACAAGATTTACTCATTGTGTGAAGGCCAAGTTTGCACATCAAGTAAGTTTCACAAATCCTACTTCAGGATTAATTTTATTATTTAATATTTTTATTGTTTTTTTTCTTGAAAAGCCTTAAAAGGAAAGTTAAGATTACTGGACTTTAACTTCCAGAGACTTTTCAGACTTACTTTCATTAGCAAAATATATAGCAAAGCTGTCCAAGTTAGCATGAATTTTGTGTCTTTCTAACATAGAATAGAATAGAATAGAAAAATCCTTTATTGAACACACCATTATACAAAAATACAACAAAAATAAAAATAAAATTAAACCTAGCATGCGTAATGGGCGGTCTTATTGCTTAAAGCAATTTCTTCCAGACAACCTTTGTATGGAAATATTATATCAGGAAGGTTGTGGACGGCGATGGTAGACAAAAATTAACAAATATAAAAACAGAAACTTACTCTAACTTATATTAATCCTATTACTACTATTGCCAATGCTAAAAGTGAAGAGTGCTAATAAATATACACATATTTATATATATATAATAATAACTATTTATGCCAAACTGTTTAGGTAGATTTTTTTACTAAATGTTTGAATGAGTTAAGAGAAGGAGCATTTGTAATATCAGCAGGCAGTTGGTTCCACAACCGAACAGCCTGCACTGTAAAAGATTTAGTGTAGAAATCTGAGCTGTGAATAGGGACTACACCAATGTCAAAGTGAGTGACAAGGACAAACAAATGCTAAGGACATTTTATCTAATATAGCTTTAGTTGACTATTATAAGTGGGTTAAAATCGTTTAGGACGTCGAAATTTTGGCCACGCTTATAGCGTCGGCGAGCGCAGAATTTCGTTTTTGTGTCCAAAAAAGACACTGCTGTTCATATACTGATTAATATACCAATCGCAGCAATCTAAATTCAAGTACTCATAGTTATTTCTTTAAATCAAGCTTGATGTTCTTTGTAATGATTTTAGAAAAGAAAAAGGCTGTCAAAGAGGAGCCCTGCAACAGTGATGATGATTTAGATCTTGACAGTGGGGATGTCAAAGATGACAGTGAGATAAACAGCAGATTTGCACCCACTGATGGTGAAGAGCGTCAGCTGTCCTTGCTGGAGAAAATGGTCAGTTTCATTCTCAATACATATTATAAACTAAAATAATAATAAAAAATAAATCTTAATATAAAAATTGAAGAAAAACCCTCGATTCCAATGCCTTAATTTCCTTAATAGTAAAACACCATATATATATATTTTTTATGATAGCTAAGCCTTCATTTGACCACAATCTCACCTGATGTAAAGTGAGGATGTGGTCTAAGATGGAGCATGAAGACCTAGAAGGTATATATTGTAATGTGCACGCGATGCGCTTTCATTTGATACCCCACTCGAGTATATTTGCCGATTTTCGGTTTTCCTTCCCTACTCTAACTCCCATAACTTTTAAACGGCACAACCGATTTTTATGAAACATGTCTAAGAACACTCGCGCTAGACTCACCTTTTATACAAAAAAACTAAATTAAAATCGCTACATCCGTTCGGGAGCTATGATGTCCCAGACAGACAGACAGACAGACACACATACAGACAGACAGACACGTCAAACTTATACACCCCTCTTTTTTTGTCGGGGGTTAAAAAAAATCTTTGTTTCCTTAAAATTAAAAAATCATATTTTTTGTAATTTGCTTGTGATTTTGAAAAATAAAAACACAATCTTAAATCTCAATATATGAGATCCCACTAGAGTATATTATATGTATAAAAAAATCCAAATTATTATTATTTGAATACAATGTTTTTTTTATTGTTAATTTAAATAAAACAAAGTCCTGTTCCAAAACCTTAGTTTCATTATTAATTTGCACACCAGGTGGTTGTAATGGACCAGCAAGCTACAGCCATGGCCCAGATTGCGCGGGCTTCGCTTGATAATTCGAAAGCACTCGAAAGAATAGCAGAGGCATCACATGTTCAGGTAATTCAGGCTTTTAAATTCTATAATATGTTGTAACTAATAGCCACTTTGGCATAAGGTGCAGTCATGGAGTTGATTTTATTTAAAACACACTTAACGGTAATCTATATTATTATACATAAACCTACATTATATTATTTCCCGTTATAATAAGTCCCCCGCCGCGCCGTGCCGCGTCTGTCTGTCTTTATGCTCATAATATACTCAAAAGCTTCAAAACGTATATTCACGCAGTTTTCAGAAATAGGTATAGTAATTCAAGCGGAAGGTTTTAGTCTATAATTGGTTAAGGATTTGTGATGGTTTGTGGAAATAATGATGATAATTGTTTGAGGAGTCAAGAAAACTCGCAAGCAATTTTGTTTATTTATAGGTGTGGCATGGCAACTGACAGTTGCGTTGCGTACCTATATGGCAAAACAACGATTGGCGTGCTAGTCATATTAAATAAGTCTAACTTATGTCAATTCTGCTTATTTCAGAGATTACAAATGCGCTACCATCGCGCGAATGAGCGATTGCTAAAAAATAAATCGAGCGAAGCTAGTAAGCGTTCTTTCCGTTATTAAAATTTTATTTTTTTAACAGGCTCTGGCAGTCGACAGGATGGTCGGATCCTTTGAAACGATCAGTTCCACAACAAGCGACATCAGGAACGCTATACTGGGTATAGACTACACGTTAAAACGCTGTTACCCAAACAACTTAACGCGGCAAAATTCAACTTTATTTAGTTAGTGATGGAGTAGAAAGTTTACCGTCTTGTAATATACTTGAATAGATCTCGTTAACGATAGATGATGATCTCATTAGTTTTGATCCTTACCCACAACATTTTTATCTAATTTTAGTTGAAAAATGTAAGTAGGCATCAATTGTTAAAAAAAAATTACAATGTATAAACAAAGATCTTGAAATATTATTAATAAGTTATCTCTACAATTCCTCATACTGAATATAATTAGGTTGTTTTCATGTATAGAATCATAATATCATTAAATGTATTTATTATTAAATGAATCTTGAATAACAATTTTAAAGTTAAACAAACTAAATTTAAACTTATTCAATAAGTATACTAATATAAGATTACTTGTTCAATAAGTATACTTAAATGTAGGGAACATTGAAATTTACATTAATTTTATTTATAAGGTTTATTTAAATTCATTATACATATTTCGAAATCAATAAAATACTTTTAATTCACCAGTACCTCGGATCAATGAAACAGGTATTCCTAGATTGTATTACATATTTATCTTATCAAAGTTAGAGCGAACTGATAAGCTTTGTTTTATCAGGCGTGTATCATTGCTCCACTTTTACGGTGAAATCGAGGCACGTCACAGCAAAAACAATGAGAGAAATGCATAATGCAGTTAGTCTTTCATAAATCAGGAATGAGATATGAGAAATGGCGTTAAAATATGTTTTACCGTTTTTCTATGTACTGTGCAGTGTGTTGAGTGAACTGTGTCCAAAGCAATGTGACTGTGATTTGTACAAAGGATTGAATAGAGCGATTTGCGTTAATCAGAATATAGGGAGTGTTAACGTAGGAGTGCCAAGTGCAGTTCAGGTGTACCACCTTACACATAACGCTATTAGTGAATTAGATAATTTTTGTTTTAAGGTATGTTTGGATTGTTTTTGTTCTAAATTACTTTTGTATCCTCATTTATTACCAATCAGTAAAATACCTTGTTAACTGATTCGTAATGTGATTCTACTCAAGGTTTGTCTCGGATTACTCTTAGAATTAGATATAGGTAGCATTTAATATGATGATGTTATTCTTCGTATAGGAAAGTATTCATATTCATATATATTTATTGCACAACACAGTATTCCACATTATAGACACAACAATATGTACCTTGTTTAATAATAAGGAACTCGTTTACCTATTTAATTTTGTTAGGTTCCTATTATGATTGTACCTTGTAATTTAAATTAAATTCCCAACCAAAAACGTATAATTGTTAAATACTTTAGAAGTAGGTAACAAGCAGATGAGATATCTACCTACGCTAATGTTGTGATTACCTACTGATTGGTTAGGTATCAACTAGAGCAGGGCGTTTAAACAGCGGTAATTTTCAATAAAATGCACCTACTCGTAGGTATAATAAATAAATTTGTTTTTTTTTAGGAACCTGGATACTCATCAATAGAATTTCTAGATATATCCTACAATGCAATATTCTGGATCGGTTTGCACGCGTTTGCTGGGCTAGATAAACTTACTCACTTGGACTTGAGTAACAATAGGTTGAGATACATCCCCTCAGACCTATTTTGGGACACTCCTTTGCTTCAGACCTTGGATTTGTCGTCGAATATTTTTGAGTCGTTGAAAAATGAGCCTATTGTTATGCACTCGAAGTTACAGGTAAGAATCATCGTGTGCTAGGCTAGATAATGAAGTTTTATGTCTAATAATAGGATTTTTCACAGCCGCGTGTAAAAGCATTATTGTCTTGTCTGATTCGACCGTTCATAAAACCCCCACCCAGTGCAGCCTCTTTTTTAAGCTAACTAAGGTAAATCTTATAAATCGTTGTTCATTGGGCGTAAAGTGAGTTACAACGCTTAATCAAAACCAGCGTTCACTTAGAATGTAGGCCGCTTCCAAACCGAAACATTTGAACATCTATGAGTTTCACCTATGTCCAATACCAGTCCTGTGAATCTATAATCGAAATTAGTATGATTTGTTATTCCTTGGTACAAGCTATGTACGTACTGTTGTGAATATTTACAGGTGCTGAACCTCAACAACTGCAGAATAAAGGCAATACCCGACAGATTACTATCACGTTTACCCAATCTAAGAAAACTGGATCTAAGCGAGAACTACATGATCTCGATCAACACAGAAATCTTAAGACCGATGCGTAAACTTGAAAGAATTGAGCTACGCAACGATTATTGGCAATGCAATGACGATTTTATAAAAGTAGAAATCTGGCTTGTGAATCAGGGTATCACATATCAAAAGCAATGCCAAAAATCTCGGCCAAAGATGTTTGAGAAAATGATATCTCAAGTGCCTATGGAAAGAGAGGATATAGAAATTGATAAAGTATGGAATATCACCGTCCAGAAGAACGATACAAAGATATCTGTAACGGAAATACCGTTGACAACATTTGAAAAGTTCGATAGAGATTTCTCAGCGCTGCAGGCTTTTGTGATCGGTGCTGAAATTGGTTTGGCTTTGGGTATAGTTGGTACTTATATCTGGCTGAGGAGGATCTGTCGAGTGCCGAGTTGTAGACGAGTAAGAAGACGGGGGCAAAGAGTTAGAATGGACAGTGATATGCGAGCTAGCCTTCTTTGGAGTACTCTGATCAATCCTGATCTTGAGACGCCGCCGCCGTTTCGGAGACAGTTGTCTTTGCCGGATAGGACTCCGCCGTATGGGATCCCTGGGGTGACGGAGGCGAGGCTGCAAGTAGACGCTATTCGTGTACCGGATAGATCTGAAACTCCGCCGCCACCTTACCATGATTATGTTTGATGTAAATACTAGTAATATGCGGAATTTATACTGGTATTATAAAAGAACTGTCAAAAATGGTTAAACGGAAGAAAGCTAAACTAAAAAAAAATCTACGATAAGAAATCTTTCCTATTGACCTGCGTATTTACAGTTATAAGTGTAGCTTATCTAGGTCGTCTAAAATGATTGTTTGGTAAGGTATTTAATTTAATATAATTATATATATATACTATAATTTTGCTCGTTAATTGACATTTAAGTATACATACAAGTAGTTTAATAGGATAAGGATTGTGTGATAAAATGCATTTAATTGGAGCAATTGAGGTGTTATATAAGATAATGGGCTTAAGATTTGCGTAGGTTCAAATATGTAATTACACTAATATTATAAACGTGAGATTTTGTAAGTGGGTGTATATGTTTGTTCCGTCTTCACGTCTAAACAGCTGGAGCTATTTTAATAAAATTTGGTATGAAGTTAGCTGTATCCCTGGATGGACATATCATTCCGCGGGTAACATCGCGGGGCACTGCTAGTGGGTAAATAAAATGATTCTTTATTGAATAGTTATTTATTTTATAAATACCATTATCACATCTTGATTCAAATATAAATGATTTGTCATTATAAAGAAATATTGTATTAGTGTTGATTACAAACTAAGTCAGACTCATAGAATTTAATATAAATTCTCTATAATAAAATATATAATTTGGGTAACTTTATAATTATTTTTATACATTACTAAAACACAACCTTATGGCAATTGATCAGATCTCAAACACATGGCATCTTTTGAACAATTCACACAAGCGCTAAGCAACTGTTAAATACTTTTGTAAAGTGATATGTTAAAAAAGGTACAAAGACTTAAATCCTGATATTTACAGAACATGGAATGTTAAGTTCAGATTATAATGTAATTGTTATTTATACTCTGTTTACAAAAGGAACAATGGTTGCAAATGCACGACTACAGTAATATAAAGCTAATACTTGTCAAAATGCTCGTAAAATGATACCCAATGAATAAATTGATGATTATTTTATAAAATTACCTAAACATTTATCTTGTTGTAAACTAATCCTGACTAAATCTAGTTTAAATCTAGTTTATCAAAAATACTTCAGGCACATCATGGCATTACATATCCATACATATTCAACTTATTCTATTAAGCTAGCAATAAAACTATTTCACCCGAGTATAATTAATTACAAAATTAAAATGCGATTTTCGATGATTTCTTGTTATTTGACTAATAATTAAAATTTTTTGAACTGTATCTCGCAAAGCGCTAATCCAAAGTTGAAAAATACTTAGTTACTAGAACTTGAGTCTAGTCATTTTCGAAGTTTTTTACAAAAATATTGACCTCTTCTCCGCTGACTATTCCAAAGGCATAGATGAGAAGAACAGATAGTCGCAGAAGCTCCTTTATCCTTACGTTACCACAGTGTTTTTTACTTGGAACACAAATATGTAATTAACTGGCATATAATAAAAAATATCAATATGCAATACAAATTAACACTGGAAATTATAATTGGCTTACAGTTTACGTTCCAAGCTACATTCTCTATTATATTATCTTACTCTCATTTAAATACAAGTCCGTAAATCGTAATTAGAAGCAAAAATCTTAAGGCCCCAATATTAAATAAAATAACCCTATTGCATAGTCTGTTATGAGTTTTCAGACGATTATTTGCCTAGGCCTATAGTTACTTTACATGAGCATAAAAAATATCTTTGTCTGTTGCTGAGTAGCAACATAAAGGTTAAAAGTATCTAAGGTTTGGAATTGATTTTCGTCACTAACGTCATAAAGACATATTGTAAGATTAAGCCTCACATTTCTGGCAAAATTTAAAGGAAAGTCGTTATTATTTAAAATACAATTTAAAACAACAGGTACTAATCATACAATTTTACTTGTGGCATCAAATAGGTTGCGATCTCAAAGCGTACGTACATACATAGTACTTCATAAAACTCAGTTTTTCAGTATAGAGTACCATCATATAAACCTAATGTATGTTATAAAATACTAAAAGGGCTATTTCTTACGATCTTATTGCGATTCGTCATTTTCTAAAGCAAGTTGGCTGATATTTACATAGTCTGGGTGTTGAGAGAACACGTCTACAAGGTGGCTGAACGTAGGTCTAAGATCGGGGTTGTACGCCCAGCAGTCCAACATAACTTGGTATATCTCATCCGGGCAATCTTCTGGTCTTTCCAGACGCTGCCCGCTTTCCACTAGTTGTATCGCCTGGAATGTAAAAATTTATGATAACCAATGTATTTATGAAGATTGAAAAGTCCAGTGTATAATATCTAACGCGATGCTGTCCAAGCTACAGCAACATGTAGGATGCATTCCGTTTATAACCCAAACAATAGCAGCAGGCACACCGAACGTGGCATAGGAGCAGCGCTCTGTCTTTTAAACTTTTTACACGCAGTTGCGAGAATTCCTTGTATAACAACGTGGCCTGGCCCGCGTTGAAAGAGCACTGCAGCTCCCGTCCCACGTTTAATCTTACTCAGTAGTAAAGTTCTCACCTCAATCCCTCTCATTTCCCCGTAAGGCTGCTTCCCAAAGGAAAACATCTCCCACAGGGTAACCCCGTAGCTCCACACATCGCTCGCGTGGCTAAACGTTCCGTAGTTGTACGACTCTGGCGCGTACCACTTAATGGGCCATTTACCGCCTTTCGACGCTTTGTAGTACGATGAGCTGTCTTGTAGCGCTCTCGATAGCCCGAAGTCGCTGATTTTGGCTTGATTCCTGCCGGTTAGTTAAGTATTTAGAAAATCCGTAATATAATGCTCAAAAAAGTGAAGACTGCAGGAGATTTATACATTTACTAAAACGATAAATATAACAAAAAAAAAAGTTTTCTTGTAACATCACTGATTGACTAAAACTGATCTGTTAAAGACTTTTGTTAACCATTTGGGTAGATTAATATATAAGCTAAGTAATGCAGTATTTGCAAAGACATTAAATATGATAAGTAACAACATAATTACCTGGTAGCCAGTAATATATTCCTAGCAGCGAGATCTCTGTGCACGAATCTCTTCCGTTCCAGATATCTCATGCCCGCTGCGACTTGGCAGGCCCACAGCCTCAGTTCGTATCCGGGGGATGCTTTATCAGGATGCCGCAGAAGGTATTCCAGTATTGAGCCGAGTGGGACTAGCTCTTGCACCATTAGCAGTGGCGGACCCTGTTACAAAATAATTATAAAAGTCAAATCATATGAACCCAAACAGAGTTGGGGTGGTAAGTATACCGACCCACATATTTATGCCCTTTATACTGAGTTCCCATTACCATATAAGCAATGTATATATTGGGTATATTGATATTAATGGGCGCGCAATGAAGAGCACTAGCTCTACCCCAGCGGATTTCCATAATCACAGAACAGTAGCTTTTCGTTGTTCCTATGCAGCTACTCACTGCTGGAATAATTTACCACCTCATCGGCGACTTGCTAGAGCGATTACTCACTCGCTCTACTTCTGACGTGTGTCGCTGTTAGACTAGTTGAAGAAGTAATTCTATATCTTACCAGTGAAACGCCAATTAGTCTGACTATACACGGATGCCGCAGCGACATCATAAGTTTAGCTTCTGACAAGAACTCGTTCTTATTGGTCTCGGTGTGTTGCATGTGAAGCGTCTTCACGGCGACTTGTTGCGGCGGTTGTTCATCCGGTGAATACGTCGCGCGTAATACGGCTCCGAATTCACCCTCGCCTAACACTGCGCCGAGGATTAACTCGCTCATTGGGATGAATTCTGGAAATTTTGGATATATTTAATATAACTTATATTCTAATATAAAAAGTTATTTCCGATTTAACTGGCATTTTGAGGGTTGATTGTAATTTATAAGTATATTGGAATGTTTTACTTTTGTCTTTGTTTTGTTTATTGTAGTTTGATTGTGTTATTATGATTTTTGTGTTTTGAAAGCGTGTTTTAACTGAGTGAAATGCCTATGAGAGCTGCAATAATAGGAACTGTAAATATTTCTGAGTATAATATTTCTCCTGTAATTAAGTCCGAATTACGGCGTTATTCGGTATCTTCAATAATAATTTGTATTTACATCCAAAACGTTTTATTGCGCCTCGCGCCACCTTTCTCTTTATTCTGTTGAGCTCTATATGCCACAAATAAAGTTATCTAATACAATGCTATTAAATGAAACAAAACGGATCTTTAATATTGCTATGAAAACGACTAGACTTTTTATTGTTATTGGTTCAAATCGAGGCGTAGCTGTAACCCAATGAATTAATTCTAAAGCAAACAATTACTTAATATGATATGATTAACTGTTAATATGATGATGAATATGAAATATCAAAGAAATTAGAAACCCTTCTCACCTTGTAAGGTGGACAGCTGACCCTCGGCATTGATAGATATCTGGTTATAATTCTCCGCAAGGGACACCACGGTCGCGTTACTGGTCGGCACCTTATACGTGTCATTTTCCATATCATTATTATTGAGACTGTCATTGTTAAAGTCCGAGGAGAAGGACAGGTTTCTCGTGAGTAGGTCGAACATGTTCTGAGGCGGCTGGTGGTTGAGTATGTCGTTCTTGACTAGAGATAGCGTCTGGTTCATCGCTGCTCTGGACGGCGAGGGTTTTTTGGTACGTGGCATCGTTGAGAACTGAAAATATAATAAATTTATACTATGCATATATATTAGGTCCTTACATATGAAATTGGCGTTTTGTATGGGAGGAACAAAAAGTCGAATATTTTTTAATATAATATATTTAATTAATCAAAGTATGAACCATTATTTTCTATGCACTTTTGCCATCTTATAGGTAGTTCATTGATCCCTTTACTAAAAAAACCAGTCGGACGGGAATCAATAAAATCTTTGAAGGCGATTTGGACTGCCCCATCGGAGTTGAATTTTTTCCCTTGCAAGAAGTTATCCAAATTTCGAAAAAAATGGTAATCTGTTGGAGCAAGGTCCGGGGAGTACGGAGGATGTCTTAGACTTTCCAATTGAAGCTCTTCTAATTTAGTAGCCGTCTGTTGCGCAGTGTGTGGTCTAGCGTTGTCGTGAAGCAGCAGTGGCGTGGAGCGATTGACCAGCCTAGGTTGTTTAGCCGCTAGCTTTTCCATCATGGTTTGCAATTGCTGACAATAGACATCAGCCGTAATAGTCTGGCCAGATTTGAGAAAACTGTAATCAACAATACCGGCACTAGTCCACCAAACGCTTACAAGTAACTTTTTTGGGGTTAATTTTCGCTTGGGGCAGGATTTGGCTGGCTGGCCAGGATCCAACCATTGCGCTGAGCGCTTCCGATTATCGTAAAGAACCCATTTTTCATCACAGGTAATGATTCGGTTTAAAATACCTTCATTATTGTGCCGGTTTAGTAATGTAACGCAGCAGTCGACGCGCGTTTGCCGGTTTGCTTCAGTCAATTCGTGAGGTACCCACCTTTCAAGCTTTTTAATCTTCCCAATTTGCTTCAAGTGAATTAAAACAGTTTTATCACTAACACCGCAGCCTGCAGCTAACTCGGACGTGGTTTGCGATGGATCCGCTTCCACAATAGCCTTCAACTCTTCATTATCAACTTGAGTCTCAGGCCGTCCACGGGGCTTGTTCTGCAAGTCGAAATTTCCAGAACGAAAACGTTGGAACCAAAAACGAACTGTGTTTTCTTTTGCAACACGACCGCCATACACATCATTCACCCTTCGAGTTGTTTCCGCAGCACTAGTGCCACGGCGGAACTCGTACTCGTAAATAATGCGATATTTTAAGTTTTCCATTTTGTAAAATGAGTGACGCAAACAGAAAAAAACAGAAGAAAAAAAACAAATGAATGACGATCATCGAAGCACAAATACATGAGTCTATAGCTGTACAAATTTGAATTTGGAATTCCTTACCAAAGAGGAGAAATTTGTGATTAAAGTGGCCAGTACGAAAAACGCCAATTTCATATGTAAGGACCTAATATAACACAATACAAACACCAACCAGCACTTAGACAGCGTGGTGAATTATGGCCTAATCGCTCTCGGCCAGAGAGAAGTCCCTGCGTCCCAGAAGTGGGAACCCTATTAGGGTGGTGACGATGATGCATATAAACTTGTTACCTGTAATGTGGTTCCATCTGTTAGAAATTAAATGTAAATTCTTTTATTTTTTTCGCTATATATAAGTCACGGATGGCGGATCGATTTATAAAAAGTACATCCCGAAGAAATTTTACTTTTAATTCGGGCGCGAAAAGTTGTGCTCAATATAGATATGTGCCCCAAAGTTAGCTAGCTTCACACGGTTTCTTTCCTCGGGAACAACATATTGTCCCGTGGTAAAAAGTAGCCTATAGCCTTCCTCGATAAATGGACTATCGCTAAAAGAATTTATCAAATCGGACCAGCAAATCCTGAGCGTGTTTAAACAAATATACAAACTCTTCAGCTTTATAATATTAGTATAGATTATTGAGCTATAAATTATTATGAAATATTAGTTTGCCTAAATGAAAACGACGCTCATCTATACTAATATTATATAGCTACTTGTTTGCTTGAATATACTTATCTCAGGAACTAAGTAAGTCTGGTCAGAAAATTGATATCAATAAGGTTGCTTAATTATTGAGTAAGGCTATGCTTTTTACCTCGCGATCCACAAAACACTGGTAATTTCTTGGCTTGAACCTAAAAAGCTTGTTATCAAATGTACTCACTTCAGGTAGAGGTGGTTTAGGCTTCGGCGGCACAGCTTCCGTGAGTTGCGTCGGCAGCCCGTCCGGCACCGCGCTGTAGTGCTCTATGAGCCGCTCTAACGACTCCAGGTACGGCCCGTCGTCGATAAACAGCCAGTTATTCTGCGAACGAGGTAGGTACATTCTTACTTCCATGTTGAGTTTTATGAAAATCAACATAATTTCAAACATTGGTGATATTGGTTTTGATATTGGTTGAAATCTTGTGGAAGGATTGAAAATTGCCAATAGTCTACTAACGATTATAGTAAATAAAGATAAAGAAAACTTTATTGTTAAATTGTGCGCAGAGAGAGAGAGAGAGAGAGAGAGAGAGAAAACATTTATTGACACAACACACACAGACATCTTACATAGTAAAAAAATAGTATCAACAATCATTATCCGCTAGGACATACAATAAATACAATTTTATAGATAGGAACACATAACATAAATCCCATCAAAAACAATACTTGTCAAAAAAACCAAGTCGCGCAACTCAGTTGTTCTGCGGTAAAAAGTTGTGATATCCAAGTAAATCCAAGTCTTCAAATTTCGTTTCAAAATTCTTTAATGTTTTATATAAATATATTAAGACTTGGCCATCGCCTGAAAACACGTGTTAATTCAATCGCCTGAAAACACGTGTAAATTCAATTATTTAGTGCGATGGCCAAGTCTCAATATATTTATATAAAACATTAAGGAATTTTGAGACGAAATTTGAAGACTTGGATTTACTTGGATATCACAACTTTTTACCGCAGAACAACTGAGTTGCGCGACTTGGTTTTTTTGACAAGTATTGTTTTTGATGGGATCTCATTTCTTTTTGTATTTTGTAGACAGTTCTACTTTTTTCCTTTTCGGTACCTTCTACTTATTGTATATATGTCCATATAATTTTCTTTTTGCCGGTCTAGATTGGATTTATTTATATGTATTTCGCATTGTTATTACTTTAGTACATATTTCGTATATACGTGGCGTTGCGACAGCGCCCTCTATACCGGTCTTTTCTAGATTTTTTAGTTTTTCCTTGATTCATACACCAAACACTACTTATATTCCAAATTTGAAGCTTCTAGGTCTGCTAGAAGTGCCTTAGAATTTTGATGATCGGTGAGTCAATGAGTGACGAAATTAAGAAATTTGACCTGTTATAATTCTTAAAATACTGGTTCAAATTGTATGAAATTTAAAATATTCCGTGTCTTTACAGTGCCTGCATCGTTACTGAAAATTTAAGTCTTCTAGTTTTATCCACAACGAAGTTACAGGGGGTCGAAAATGGCCTGAATTGCTTCGAGAAAAGGTACGACAGCGCCCTCTATACCGGTTTTTTTCTAGATTTTTTAGTTTTTCCTTGATTTATACACCAAACACTACTTATATTCCAAATTTGAAGCTTCTAGGTCTGCTAGAAGTGCCTTAGAATTTTGATGATCGGTGAGTCAGTCAGTGAGTGACAAAATAACGAAATTTGAGCCGTTATAATTCTTAAAATACTGGTTCAAATTGAATGAAATTTGAAATATACCGTGTCTTTACAATCCTGCATGGTTACTGAAAATTTCAGTCTTCTAGTTTTATCCACAACGAAGTTACAGGGGGTCGAAAATGGCCTGAATTGCTTCGAGAAAAGGATGGTACGGCCGTGCCGCTTTTTTGCTCGACTTGGTGGGGGCACTGCCGTGCCCCCAGATAAAGAAAGAACACAAAAGATAGGAAAACAAGTGTAAAGTGAAACCACAATTTGACATTAATTGTAGAAAATAAATTTAACACCTAATCATTGTATGTGTAAGTGTGTATGGAAATTGTGGTTGCATTAAAGTTATTACACCCATAGTAATGAAATCACACCCAACGACGACTGCTTGGATGTGAGATCTCTGCTTTAGAGTATGTTGTGTTAGACGGAAATATTTATTTTTAATTTGCGGAGTTGATTTAAAGCTCAAAGCAAACGGAATTGGTGGCGACGCGACAATCAGTTTTGATAATATAACATTATATATCTTAGCATAAAATATTAACTTAGCTGTCTGCATGTACCAATAAATTTGATAAGTATGAGATACATAGGGTTCCGTGTTTATACACATTTTGTAATAAAAAAAAAACTAAGTCATAACGGTCACCTATCCAAGTATTGGTCTCGCGCAACATCGCTTAAAATAACATTTGATGTATGGAAACCCCCTTATATATTTATTTATTATGTGTTTTTAGAATTTTTTGTCACAGCGACAAGAGAAATACATCATCATAATTATGACACAAACACCCAGACCAGAAACCAGAAATTGTAGTAGTACAAAATTTGGTCCCCCGGCGAGAAACGAACCCGCAACATCTTGCGCCTCAGGCGGACCTTCGCCCACCGAGCCACAGAAGTCTTTAATTTGTAGCATAAAATGGTGAAATTATGGCTGAGTCTCAGTAATGGGGTCCCATCATACGCTTTAGGTACAGCATAGAGCACTCACCTTATTCCTAATAATGAAGTTATACGGCGTATTTTCGCTCAGCATCGTGAGGACATACGCGCCCGTATGCCGCTCGCTGTACCGCACTAGGAACACGCCGTCCGACGTGTGGTCCTTGAGGCTGTGCTGTTTGCAGTACTCCTCGAGGGTCTTCACAGCTTCGTCACGGTTCAGTGTGCCGTGGTACCAGAGTGCTTTGGACGTTCTCGGTGTATCTGGTTGGTGGTTTGCTGCAATTAATTAAAACATTATATTATTAATAAAATCTTTAAAAAGTATACATTCATATTTAGTTTTGGCAATAGTACCTAGTATGTTTTATTTGTTCACCTCCGCCTTCCACAACCTTCCTGACTTATATTATTTCCATAGAAATGGTGTCTGGAAGAATTACGCATGCCAGGTTTAAATGTTACCTTACTATTAATATTTTTTATTTATGTTCATTGGTGTGTGTTTTAAGAATTTTCTAATTATCTATCTTAAACAGGGTGCTATGACTAATTACAGTAATTACAATAGACAAATAGGCGATGATAAAATTCAGCATTTACTTGTAATTAGAACAACGCGCCGTTTGACGTTTCTTAAAGTCTAAAGGTGCGTACGGATAGCGCGTTCCTGTGTTACGCGTAGTTGTCCACGCGTACATTGGATACGCGTACAGCTCTTGTACGGACCGCCGCGAACCTGTACGCGAGGTCAATCGATCCAGTCATTCGCCATGACTCCGACAAATTATTGAAACTCGAAGAACACGCGTGTTTATTCATTTTTCCGTCCAAATATAGCGTAGCCGGCCGCGTGCGTCCTCTTTGACGCGCGACCAAAAACCGACAGACGGTGGCTCGCGCTGCGAGTTGGCTCGCGCGGTACGCGTACCCCAAGAGTGAACGCGTAGCTGCAGGTATGGACTAGGCGTTCCGGATACGCGTAAACTGAGTACGCGTACCAGGGTACGCGCAATCCGTACGCACCTTATTAGGGTAGATATCTTATTATTTGATTTTTTCAACAAGAATGATGACTATATTGTATATAGTCATCATTCTTGTTGAAAAAATCTGTTGTATTGGTGTAACATTTCGTCGATCCTCTAATACATAAATGCATATATGTGAATAATTAATGAGTCTAGTAGGTTATCTATGTACAGGAAAATATCTATCTAGGACGTCGACGTGATTGATTATGAGTGATTGATTAGGCATGTGCAGAATTGAGGAAAACTACAACTTACTCAGTAGCTCGTAACATTCGTCATGTCCGTAGTGCTTGGCTAAGTCTGCAGGCGTGTCCTTCTCTAACGTTCTTGGGTGGGCTGGCGCTTTTAGTTTTAGGAGTACCTGTAATTAATAGATCGTTATAAAATAGATCTAATAAAAAATATAAGCGCGAATGCTTGGCGTGTTTTTTTTGCTAGATAAGACTTCATTTCGGTAAGCGCAGTGTTGGACTACCACGAACAAGATGGACAGATGACTTGGTG
Source organism: Gymnoscelis rufifasciata (assembly GCA_929108375.1). Taxonomy (NCBI): domain Eukaryota; kingdom Metazoa; phylum Arthropoda; class Insecta; order Lepidoptera; family Geometridae; genus Gymnoscelis; species Gymnoscelis rufifasciata. The sequence continues at coordinate 12,569,921 of OV815303.1, forward strand.
AAACTTGCTGGCTCACGGTGGATGCAAGTAGCGACCGATCGGAATAATTGGTCGACTTAAAGGGATGCTTATTGCTTATGTCCAGCAGTGGGCGTCTAATGACTGAAATGATGATGATGATATCAACCAGTACATAACATACCTTGACGCATTCAATGTGTCCTTTTTGCGCCGCGTCGTGTAGAGGCACCTTCCCGGTCGGCGCGTGCCTAACCTGATAGTTCGCGTTGCCCTTCGTGATCAGCAGTTCTGTTGTGTTCGGCAAGTTGTTCTGGCACGTATACTGTACGGGAATCATGAAATGTTTATGTCGAGTATTGAACACTGTATACATATATACTTAAATGTATGCTGAAAAAGTTTGTCCTAGTAAATCAGGAGTGTGTCTCCTGATTTACTAGGACAAACTTTTACAAAATGGCGAGGGATGTATAGATAAATACCTAGTTAAGTTTAGATATTTATTGCTCTTTTCACGACAAAAAAATCTGAATCGATAAGACGGAAATACATTACCATTTTATGTAATTTACTTGACTCAAAAATGTACATAAAGAGAAATACAATCATACAATCATTATGTCCATGATCGACTAAGTACAATTAATATTCTGATATAGAGGGTCATGTTTGTGATAGCATTACATGCAAATTAACCCCCTTATATTAGTTAACTAAACCTATTTTAAGATAACATACCGCTAGCATCTTTTGTCTTTGTCGACCACACTGACATTTCGGTTTGTTAGAAAGAGACAAAACTAATGCTAAAATAGGTTTGTTATCGTTTATTCCAAACGTATTCTATTTTAGTAAAGCAATTTCCACAAGTTTTCGACTAAAACTCACATGTAAAGGTGTATATCCAAAAGAATCTCGCACATTAACCGTGGCCCCGTTCTCAATGAGCTTGCCGAGTATATTGTCCCTCCCGGCGCGAGCGGCCAAGTGCACGGCAGTCTGCCCATCCTGGTTCTTTGCATCGCGGCTCCGGTAGCCGCAGGCCAGGAGTTGTGAGACAATGTTGAAGTCGCCCGCTTCTGTTGCTCTGTGGAGGAATGTAGCCATTATAAAACAGGCTTCTATGGATAAACATTATGGTACAACTTATTCTTCTTAAGGTGCCACTTCATTACTGAAGGTTGGCAGTCAGCTCCTTAAATTTGTCTTTGTTCATGGCGATCCTGAACAGCTGTTCCACGGATGGTACAACAAGGATATGAGAAGTAAAAGATAAGGGGCTCTCGAATTATAGTTTCCCAGTGAACGTGCTTAATTTTCATTCTAATAGAAAAAAATCTATTGAATTGATTGATTGATGGACATGGTCATTTTATCGCCCAACTGCAATCATCAACATCGGCTCTCTACGCTTTAGCGTCCCATTACGGGATTTCATTTGTCTCTATTACCCACCATCAAATGTTATACCAAGTTGTTAAGTTAATATCGGTCTGCCTGTATGTCTGTCTGTGGCATCAAAATAAAATCATCAATAAAGGTGAAAAATATCTTTAACCCTTAATATAGATTCGTATTATTCTGTTTCATGGTTAACCACCATGAAACAAGTACTTGTTTCCGTTATTCGACATTTGGCTTCGGAATCCTAAATACCATCCAAAAAAGTTAATGATATTTTTCACCTTTATGTCGGAAAATTTGTACATTAGGCAAAATGATTAAGACGAAATTAAGCAAATATCTATTGGTAACCATTTCAACATTTTAATGCCAAAAAAAATAATCATAAATCATCAATTAAGTATGAAGAAATTTAAGTTTCGTTTTTTTTTGTATGAAGGTGAGGTATGTGTGATTGTTCCTAGACATGTTTGATGTATATCGGTTGACCCGTTTAAAAGTTATGAAGGGTGAAAGTGAGGAAGAAAAATCGAATATCTTCAAATATACTCGAGTGGGAGTACTTAAATGAAAGCGCATCACGAGCACATTACCAAATAGTATGACTTTTTACTTTTTAGGGAACTAAGGTTTTGGAACTGGTTTATTTTATTTTTTTATAAAGATTACGTTAAGTCATGCTGTGAGTTGTCCCCAATGTTTGCCTATAACTTTCTAGCGCCATCTAGTGTAAGATTGTGTAAACAAGAAAATAAAACCATTTTTGCGGTATCTCCTATTGAACGTGAAACGGAGACTGATCTCAGAGCGAACCTTTAAGAAAATATCCCCTTTGTGTATAATGCGTCATTAATTTAGCAAATACCATCGAAGATAAACATTGAATCATCAGTAAACACAGTTGTATGTCTGATGATTGCCATCATCCTGTCAATAGCTTTGAGACATTCTAAAGCAATGACTAATGATCATTCCTTAATCACTTGTGCTAATATTTGTGAGCATGTTTAACTTACAAATATAATTTTAAATTTAGTTACTATAGTAACGAATTTATCAGTATTCATATTAGTTGTTCAAAAAAGATTTAATTTACAATTGCTGTTATGACGCAGACTCAAATAGTTAAGTAAAATTATAGGGGGTTACAATATTTTAATATATCAGTCCACCATTTTGAAATAAAAAACCGTGATTTATGGTCTGTGATGAAACGCATGTAATTCGACAATATAGAAAACTGACAAAAAGTGTTAAGGAATCATATCTCTAAGTCATATGTTTCCTGAGATATTTAAAAACAAAAAGCCGCTCTGGTGAAAACTAGTTGTCACACAGCATCATCTATTTTATTACAAAACTTAGACACGTCAAAATAAAAAGCAATAAAACAAAAAAATAATCATAGGTGCTTACAGATAAATAGGAAATAAATTTTTGGTATCTGGAGCAAAGAAGCGATTAGAAACTCTAGCTCATTTTTGTATTGAAACTTTACAATCATTATTTGTTAGTCTTGTTTTTGATTTTGTGTTGGAGCAGATTCCGTCTTAAGCAGTTTTGTCCTCAAGGTAATCCGATATTTTATAATAAGCTTTTTTACAAAGATTGATTACAAACACTTGACCCCTCGGCGGGAATCGAACCCGCTACCTCATGCGCCGCAAGCGGATCCTCGCGCACCGCGCCACTGAGGCAGCATCTATGAACAATAATGAAGGATTTAGGAGTAACGTTTGACCGAAAGCTCACATTTCACGACCACATCATCAGCATCGCCAAACAATCTTTTCAAAGACTTGGTTTTGTTCTGAGAAACGCCCGAGACTTTCGCAGTGACAGTGTTGTGCGGCTTCTGTTTGGAGCTCTAGTGCGGAGCAAGCTGGAGTCCAGCAGCTCCGTCTGGAGCCCGTACGAAGTAACATACGTGCTGTTACTAGAGAAGGTACAGAAGGCGTTTCTCAGGTCTCAATACAAGCGGGAATTTGGATATTACCCTTATATGTACCCAACCAGATTTCTTCAAGGGTGTCTTGGTTACAATTCCCTACAGACCAGAAGAGCGTAGGGGAAGGTGGGGATCATTCGTACACTTTTTAATGTACGCATTGTAAAAAAAAAACTAATTGCAATTTTAAAATAAATTCAATGATTTTAGATAAACTACATATCTGGATATAATAATAAGGTACATCTTTATTGATATAATGCAACCTAGCCGACCAATGGCGGTTTTCCCAAAAGATGGAAATCGTACGAAAGCACCCCACACGTGGGGTAGATTCGTACACAGTATGGGGCACATTCATACATGGGTGGGAGCCTTCGTACACAAGAAGAAAAAGCGCCATTTATACTTAAAAACATTTTTATTAAAATATGAAAACAAGTTTCTCAAAAACTTAACCTATTATTAAAAAAGTCTTTGTTATCGAGATCAAACTACACAGATAATCAGCCTTAAAAACAGTAAGCACTATTAAATGTTTTACATTAAATTATTATAATAAATTAACATGTTACAAAATCTTTATTATAAAATAGGTAGTATTCATAATGTCCTTAGAGGAATCACAATGTAATATTATCGACTATTAGGAACGGTAACAGAAGTCTTATATCAAGAATTAATCTACCCAGGTATCTACTATTGCACATTGTACTTCGACAAATCTTTTCCGAAGCTAAATATGTTAGCTGTTCTTGCTGTCAAAGCAGATTTGGGTTGTGGCAAAATCATCACCACGTCTGCGACGTAAACATATCCTTCATCTTTCGTGTTGGGAAAAACAAATTTCCATGTTCCCGGTTTCTTTCTGAGAAATGAAACTTTGTATTCAATAGGGCTGTTTTTTGCTACCACTAGTCCAACATAGTGTAAAACGGTTTTCTTCTGCTCAAACTTCACCAATACAAAGGTTTCTTCTTTTATGTTTTCCGTCAAAACTGGGGGTTCGTCATCATCATCAGACATCTCTTCTATGGGAGAACAAGAACTTTCTCTTAGGCTTATGTCAGTCTCATCCTCACTATCTGTCTCTATAGTCTTCTTCTGCCTCTTTGGTTTAGATGTTTTCTGTGTCTCGATCAATAAAGCACGTTTCATCTCTTTTGCTCTTTGTTTTCTCTCTTGTTCCTGCTTCTTTAACTCTTTGGCTGTTTCTAATTCTTCCAGTCTTTGTTTTTCAGGAGTATCTGTGTAAATCCTGGATTTGCCTGGCAATTTTCCCTTCCTTGACTTGAGCTTATTTCTATTCACCTTAGGATAGGGTCGAACTATTTCTGGCGTTATAATTCCTACAGCAGATGTCGATGGCAAAGCAGATGTCGATGGCAAAGCAGATGTCGATGGTGAATAAATAGTAAAGTCCTGCAGCTGCGACAGCAACGAGGGTGACGCACACGCTGATCTCGGTGATAGACCATGCTGTACAAGACCTATTTCTTGTACGATTTCTTCTGCGTTGATTGGATCTGCTGTAAAACCTGTATGGTAAACTTGCGCAGCTGTAAAATCGTCTTCTCTAAAAGCCAGTTTGTTGAATGGCCATATTCCTGGTTTCTCAAAAGCACTTGTGATGTTTTTCGCATTGAATGATTCAAAATACGCAAGTTTGGCCAGTTTGGGAATGTTGTAAATGTTGAGGGTTTTCCCTGGATTATTAACATGCCAATCGTTAAACGCGGTCTTTAGTTTGGCCTTGAATGGTCCAAATACTCCAACGTCTAAGGGTTGGAGACGGTGAGTTGTATGGGGTGGGAACGACATATAAACAATACCGTTATCCCTAGCGTAGTCTACAGCTTCTATTGTGACATGGCTTTCATGGTTATCAACCAGAAGCAGCAAAGGGTTATTTTGAGAGCTCGCTGTCTTCTTTTGGATATGTTTGAGAACCTCCAAAAATATATCCGAATTTATCCAGCCACTTCTTGTAGCAACTCCTAAGCTGCCTTCCGGAGCACCTTCAATAAAATGATCCTTAAAATGGACCCTGGGAAAGATAAATAGCGGTGGGATTGTGTTTCCACTCGCTGAAATTATTCCTCCAAATGTGACAAGCTCACCTCTTTCTGCCGAGACAAGTTGACCAATTTGTTTTTGGGTTTTCTCAGCCAATACTTTGGGCGTACTTAGCACTGTTGAGATCCCCGACTCATCAAAATTGAAAATTCGATCTGCAGTGAATTTATATTTGATCAAAACCTTTTCTAAGTTTTCATAGAAGTCATTTACGGCGGTCTTGTTGAATCCGTAAGATCTTGCTGCACTGGTATTTTCAGGTTTCCTCAAACTTAAATTGGAGTTCCGTGTACGATAACCATCCAGCCAATCTTTCCCAGCCATTTTACTATGTTCCCAACTTGGTGGATAGCGCATTTTATTCGCTTTAGCAAATTCGTATGCCAGTTTCCTCACCTGAACAACCGTTAGTCCATAGTGCATTTTGCAGCAGTCTGTGATGTACTTGTTCAAAAGCTTCTCTTCTTCTGTACTGAACACTTGGAACGACGTATATTTCGAAGTGAAAACACGTGCTGCTGGGATGCCTTCAGCTTCCAAAGCAACATTTTTATGGTACTTTGCTAAACGACTTTCAAGCGTTGAAGGTTTGACGCCGTATTGTTCTGCGGATTTCCGAATGGATAAAGTTTTATCCAAAACTTTCTTCATCGCAGACTCCATTGCGTCTTCGTCTACCTCTCCAGATCTGGTACCCTTTTTTGTGTATTTCCGCGGCATGGTTCTGAAATAAGTAATGCTGGTCAATTCACACAGCATTATCTAGCCCAAAAGCTAAACAGAGCTTGTGTTATGGGTACTAGATAACTGATATACTTACTAATTTTGTCCCAAGGCGGGAATCGAACCCGCAACCTCCTGCGTCGCAGGCGGGCGTAGCTGCCGCGCCACAGAGGTTGTCAAAATTACCTACGTTCATAATTACCAATATTCAATTGGTAAATATACACTCATGAAATATTACTAACAATCCATAAGGGGTACATTCGTACAGTACGAATCTACCCCAGTAGTACTGTATGAAGGTACCCCAAACCCAAACATTTAACAAATTAATTCAAAATAAAAAAACGGTTAACTTCTTAATCAAATAAATACGCACACCATAAACTAAGGCATCAGAAAATCATTTACAATAAATTACTTTTACAATTTGAGTAAAACTTACTAGAACTAAACACTTTCAAAGGTGAATCCAAATATTACTTACGAGAAGCGAAAACACGTATCGACTTGCTGCACATAAGCCGTCGGCCGCACTGCCCCGTCTCGCCGCGCGGTTACCTGCCGCGGTAGAGGGGAGGCACACACACGAGTATGAACGCGCTAACGTTTGTAATCGCGGAGTTATGATGAATGTATGAATGCTCCCGCTGTACGAATGGTAACGGTTTTCCCCTACGATCAGATAGCAACAATGTGCAAGGTGCTTCGTAGTATGATCGACGTTCCTGATCTGCACAACCTTCTGCTCCGGCTCTACCTTCCCGATAATTACGTTCGCAGTAGAAGTCATAGGCTGTTCTCTGTGCCCTACTGTAAAACTGTGTCTCGTGCAAACTCTCCACTGCCTCGCACTCTCGCCGGGCTTAACAGACTGCTCGATTAGAACCCAGACTGCGATATCTTCGCAGATGAATGGAAGAGCGTAATGTTGGTATGTCTGAAGTTTTGCGAGAGTGATGAATGAATGGAAGGATGTCTGCTTAATTTGTTTTTAGTTTGTCATCATATAATTCATGACAATATTATTTAAAATTTCAATTCTAACTAATGTACCAAATCTTTGAAATAATAATAATTAATTCTATTTGATTTTATTTTATAACTTGTTACCTACTTATTTTTGTGTATCATTATATTGTTATTTTGTGTACTAATGTAATTGGTTTCGTAATCGTGTTAGTATACTTAAATAAATAAATAAATAAATGAAATCATCAAGAGCTTATCGGTGTACTGACATACTACAATATATTTTCTTCAGGAGAGGTATCCACTTGCGATACGTGACGCCTTGGGCATTAAGATTGGATTAGTTACCTTTTTTTTTAGACCTAGAAGGTTGGCTTCTCCGGACCACATTACGAAACACGAAAAAATCGCTTCACGCACTGGCCCAGCCCGGAGGGTGGTGACAAGCCGCGGCCGAAGCGAAGAACAGCCACCAGAGACTGTTCTTAGCACCACCCGGAGGTCACGTGTAAGGTCACCTAAGACCACAGGGCCCTTCCTACATACTAAGTCACCCGTATCGACAGAGCACATCTTACATCCTTAAACTAAATCGCGGGTTTAATAACATTATTTAGATTCACAGTGGAAAAACGTAAGTAAATAAGAAATACACTGTAGCGAGTAGTTTTCCAAAATCGAAAGCATTGCGTAAATAATTTTTAAAACGATACACAGAAACGTAACCTGTTTAAAATACAATGTTGCATTCCATTTCAAGTTTTGTTTCTCACGAAAAGCAACGTAGTATGCTATATCAAAAAACATTGGATGTCGTAAAACAATTAAGATAAATCTGTGTGAAGATATTTGGTATTCTCATCATTGTTCATGGGTGTGGTGACCCATTTTGTTAAATTAATTTGTAAGCGAGTAAATAATAAATTTAATAGGTTTACGGTTCCGGTTACAGTAAAAAACATACCTATTGCGATAAAAAACAATAGTAAGTAAATAACTATTATTGAAAGTGCAAAAAAATGCACCAATATTCGAGCGGTCACCCATCCAAGTACTGGCCTCGTTGAATAACCTTGATCACGATTGTTGTATGTGAGCCCCATTAAGTATTTATTTATTAATGTGTTGTTTTAAGTATTTGTTGTTTATAGCGGCAACAAAATTACATCATCTCCCAAAATTTCAACTTTCTAGCTATCACGGTACTTGAGATGCCAGAGTGACAGACAGATAGACAGACGACGAATTCCCAGAAATAGGGTCCCGTTTCAACCTTAGCGGGAACCCTAATAAATTAACACTATATTTCAGGCATAGGTCTTCCACTGGTGTAGCTCTCTAGTTATTTATTCGGAGGTCGGAAGCAGCTTGCACCCATAAACCAGCCTTAAACAAGTCAAATTGTACATTGTTATTACTGTATCAATATTTTTGTGGTATTTAAATAATTATTACTTTCATAAACAAAGATATAAAATTGGAGAGATATAAACAAGTTATACTATACCAAATCGGGGTGCATATATTATTCTGCAATTTAGCATATAACTAGAATATTGAAGACTAGTTTTAAGGCCACGGCGGAGGCGCTAGCCCGTGTTATGTGTCGTTGATTGGAAAAATTATAAAACAAAGATGTAGGTTAGGTTATGTTTGTATATCATGTACTAATGCGCGAGGCGAGCGAGCGCAGCGGGTGTGCCGCGGTAGGGCCGCCTAAACGCCAGAAAGCCTGGTCAAAGGTTTTATTTCTATTATAACCTTAAAATTAAATAAAGATGAGATAAATAAACACTTGCCATCCATCAATCAAATTATTATTATACAGGTGCCATTTTTGCTTAAAATAATCAACATAGCAGCGATTGGTCCACTTGTGTTTATGTAAGACAAAATCGTTACTTCATCTATGAGAATAATGACAATGAATGCCAGATAATGCCTATTCACTTTTCCACACTATTCTCAAATAGTGACCCGCCTCTGCTCCTAGTGCTAAGTAAAATATCATCATCAAGAATCGGAAATATCGGAAGATTTGTTCTTATGAAACTTCCTTAAAATATAAAATTTTGATTTTAGAAATCCAGACACGGGCTAGATTTCCGCACAAAGTAGGTACTGTAGTAGTGTAGGAGTAGGCAATACTTTTAGCTTAACATGCATTTATTTGGCTATGCAATTTCAGTTTCGCATCTACACGCATATCATTATCTACATTGCAACGGGTATTGTGGTGTTCTCATATTTATTGAATCAAGTTTATTGAACAATGTCCAACAGGAAATCGCCAATGATGCTTGTCAGCGGTATTGCTACATAAACTACAATTAGGTACCTACTTGGTTCAGCTTGAGTAAAAACTCGAGGGCAATGACCTGATTTCCACCTTACCTATCATTTCGCCGCGCGGTTTCACCCGCCTTTCTTGAATTTTTCCCGGAAACAACTTATTTTCCCGCAGTAAAATGCCCATAGGAACAAAGTCATTTGCAAGCATTTTTTTGTACAAAGATTTCTATACTCTTCCTTATGGAGCATTCCCAGATTATGCAATTTTATCCAGCACTAGCGGCCCGCCCCGGCGCGGCGTCGCACGGGTAAAAAAAGTTCTCGGCAATTTTTCCTTTTTCGCTCACCGTTTAGACCTACCCTGGACTACGACAAACATTTTAAAACCAAAATCAGCTCAATCGTCCCAGCCGTTCTCGAGTTTTAATCAGACTAACGAACAACAATTCATTTTTATTTATAGGTATAGATTTTCTAACATTAGTCTGCTCAACAACTGTTTAGCTTTATAATATCGGAATAGAAGTTTTTTTTGTCTTTCATTAATTTCTATCTCTCTTATCTTAAATATGAAGATTGTTTGCATTAAAGGGAATGTGTTCCTCAATTTGCTCCATCAGACCATCAATAAACAGAAAGAAAAATTAAGGGCAATTGCTGAGCACTCATCTTAATAGAACTTCCTCTAGTGCTAGAGATAGCATCACAATTGCTTCATTCCGTTTTTTAATTAAACATACCAATTGGTTTGATAGCAAAATCTTCTTATGAAACTTTTTACTACATATTTTTTTATTGAACTTTTACAAACAATAAGGGGTAGATCTTTGACAGCGGTAATAAATACCTGCAAGTTAATATTTTTTATTTCATTATTCATAAATTAAAGCTACACCCGGAACGTGAACATAGATTATAAATAATTTATTTAAATAAGATTACATTATTTCTAATGAAGGTTTCAGACCAGGTTAATAAGTCAAGTTATATTTATTATCTGTCAAGCTGTTGTTAAAGTTACCTGATGCAATTAAGTACATCAAAACAAACATATAGTTTTGAAGAAACATTGTACTTTGAGGACAACACTTGGTTGTTTATATTCTCGCAGCGATGCTTAATATTCTACTCATGCAGCCATATGGATAGTACAATTTTATAAGAAATTTATAAGAAAAAATCTTTCAATTGACCTAAAAGTTCATGTGAACAACTTTAAGAACAGATTTTCATTGTTGTCTGGTTAATTTCCATTAAGTGAAATAGTCTATTGAATTATAATAAAATATATTTTATTTACTCATAGATTACTTTTAACATTGGAGGCATATGATAAGTATATTTGACTTACCGATGTAACAGATTTGTTGTTCCTTGAGTCCTTGATTCATGGGGAGGCGGCTGGCCTTTACAAACAACAGAAAGTCTAGTCACTAGTCCATTAGAGTCACCCCGATAGTGTTGAATAAGTGTGTCCAATCCATGCACTGTTGTGTGCTCTTCAATAGAAAAGAATGCATCTTCACCATGCCTTCTGATCTGGTAATGAACTACCTCACCCTGGAAAGTAACACCATTTAGTATGTAGAGCTTCTTTTTGCAACAATTTTTCCTTAATCCAATGACAAACAAAGCAATTCTTGAATATCCTTCTATGGAAACAGCTTTGTAAGTCTTGTTTTTTAATTACCTGATGAAGTACTGACAATACATAGTCTCCAGGGGATGTGTTACTCTCTCGCACCAAGAAAACACCATCTTCATCCTCTGAAAAGATCCAAACATGATACAAATGTCTTCACAAAAGTATTAAAACTAAAACATTGTCTTTATTATGTGTTTGCAACAAACCTTCTTTCAAGAGTTTCTCAGCTGTGTCTCGGGATATTTTCCCATGAAACCAGTTCACATTATCTTCCATATTCATCCTCAAAAAAAAAGAGTTGGTCTGGAAAGTTAATTGAAAACTTGTTCAACAAGTGTCCTCCCAAAACTTTTCATAAACATTTCAATAGTACGCACAAACAACACAAAGTGAATGACATTTCTAAACTTTTTATATGTTGACTTTATTTAGCGTTTGTAAAAAACAATCCTGTTAATATAATTAATAAAATCAAATCGAAACTTCACGAAAAGTTAATCCAAATTTTAGTTTACATTTACAAAGACTTCACATTTCGCCATTGTTATTTCTATTTCATTCTAACTCATTGAAACATATGTTTGATAATATTGTCGTGTTAGCAAGAAGATCTATTGGTAATTCTATCTCGTCTTTAGCATTATCATTAGAGTAAGTTAAAAAGAGAAGACCACTTTTATAATGTACTTCCTAAATTTGACGGATTACATCGAGCAAGTACTTTAGTCAAATACGATACTAATAAGAATTTTCAATGATTCACCAGCTTAAATAATAAATCGCACTTTACTAAAATATACTTTGAAAAAATCATAAATATTATTTATTTTTTTATCTTACCTTTAGCCAGATGAATGACGTCATGGTTGTTTTCATGATATCCAGCTTCAGAAACACGATCATAAGTTTTTTTGAAAGCGCTGAAACTATAACTTTCTTACGAAATTCCCGGAAGAATCATTATAATGAGCCTATATATTTATTGCTTAGAAAATTATTGACGTAAATTAGTAAAATGCGTTGCAGTGAACGGCGCGCGTGTACCGAGCAGCCCGGCAGACTCGGGCAGACAGGCGCGGTATCCCCGACTCTGCCTTCCAACGAATGACTCATAGCAAGGTCAATTCCGAGAAATGAATCACCAACTTACACAGTTCCATAACGACATATGTAGTGGGTACGCATTCTCTCACAACTGCTTCTTTATTGTTATTTGTAAATAAATACACCTAGCTGCAAGTTTAGTAAATTATCGTGACGCTAACAAGTCGCAATGTTCAGTGTTATAGCAATAAAGTGTTTTAATACATAGACACTTAGTTTAACTGGTTTCTTCATCTATTTAAACAAGGAAGGTGATTATAGCTAGATTATCATTTATGAACTTAATTAAAACTTTGTAGGTAATAATAATCTGGTGTAAAGTAGGGCTTCATACTGAAAAATATTTTGCTGACTCTACAGGGACACAATGCCTCTTTTTTGTCAACTGTACTTACCTACTTGTGGTTAGGAAGGTACTTTGACTTCGCAATAAGATGCTGGGTGACTCACGTGGTCTGCAAATATCATTTTATATCTGTTTATGAATCAACAATACAAACCCAACCCAACATTGTACATTTTCGACTTAAATGTTGTAGTTGATGATTATTAATGCAATCAATTTGTTGAAATAATCATCTTAAGATTATTTAATGTCACCACCCCATTAAGAGAGCTGGAACAGCTCGAAAACAGGACCTTTCGCGAGTTATCTAACAAGTTCCGCAAATATCCATTGAAAAAAAAAACGCATGTTAGTTCCGCCGTAGTAGGTAATTTATTATTCTATGGTTCCGCTTATCTTATGTTTTATTCAAGAGACTTCCTATCTTTCATACAAAACTAGTTATCATATCATTATCTTCATTCGTAGATATCTAGGTACTCCACTCCGTACCTACTCCATCCAGCATAGGATTAGCTGACAATATACCCAAAGGAAAATAATCTAATCTAGTAACTGACTAAACTGTCTACCTAATTAACAAATCTTTCTACGCAGTTGACTGAACTGGCGGGAGGTAACACATCGAAATGAACCCACGTAAATTAATGCTTTGGCCCAAGACAAATAGATATACAAACAAAAAATAATTTCAGCCGTAGGAGGTCAACTTCTGGATATATTCTTCCCACAAACGAATACAATCCCAAGATGACCAATTATTTCGGCTGGAAGCTAATTTTATCCATTAAGCGCCCTCATCTTTGACCAAGTCCACCAAAGGTTGCCTGGAAGAGATCGCTCATAGCGATAAGGCCGCCCATTGTACTCCAACATTATGATTATGCTAAGTCTATGTTTTTTTTTGTGTGGTGTGCAATAAAGTGTTATCTATCTATCTATCTATCTATCTAGTCATCCCCCATCTAGTTGGTGGACGTCAGAAGCTGCGATCCGTGGCCTCTATTTTGAAAATTTCAGCCTCTATGGCAATCTGTTCTACTAAAGCCTTAGTGCTTTGAATTTAACGAGCAAATATCGTAAATTTTGAAACTTCTCGAGCCCACTATGTTGTATAACATCGATGCAATAATTATGCAGTATTTGAAGTTATGTTGCCTAAACTTATATACCTCCTAGAAAGCCTACCGGCTGCAGTGGTCAAACCAGTCTTAAGTTTGTTTACCCCGCCATGGCAATGTTTATTTACTTTTCTTTCATTCTATAACCTGTAACATTGGAATCCGCTCCATTATATTGTCTGCGAAACCCTGTATATTTTTAATAGCCAATTTAAACATTTTGCCACGAACACACAGCCTTATTATTTACCCCCGACCAAAAAAGGGGAGTGTTATAAGTTTGACGTGTCTGTCTGTCTGGGACATCATAGCTCCCCCGAACGCATGGAGCGATTTCAATTTAGTTTTTTTTTGTATGAAAGATGAGTTTGGCGCGAGTGTTCTTAGACATGTTTCATGAAAATCGGTTTCATGAAAAGTTATGGGGGTGAGAATGGGTAAGGAAAACCGAAAATCTGCAAATAAAGTCGCTTTCATTTGATACCCTATATCAAATGAAAGCGCATCGCGTGCACATAACAAAATATTATGGTGTTTTACTTTGAAGGAAATTGATGCATTAGAATCGAAGGTTTTTCTTAAATTTTAATTTTAGATTTGTAAAACTAGCGGTCCGCCCGCGCGTCGCACCTAGTTGACCGTATTGTGAATCTAAACCATTCTCGAACCCACTTAAACACACACAAAAAATTACATCCATATCGGTCCAGCCGTTTAGGACGAGTTCAATGACTAACACACGTACAGAAGATTTATATACATAAAGATATGGTTTATCTTTAAACTAAGGTTAAATCTGTTCTACTTATTTAAACAGTTTTAAACATGTGTTCGTATTTATTTCTTTACATTAGCTACATTTTATACCTAGATTGAAGACCATTGGTATCTGTAGAGCCAACTAAGCGTCATTATAAATATTTTATTGTTTAATCACCTCTATTTACGTTCCCACACACCTATCTCTTGACGAGAGAGACGAGAGGCCTCAAACTCACAAAAAAGGCCGTGCAGCGTTGCGGCGGCAGCGGGATGAATGTCACATGTTCTTCAAAGTCAAAAGTCAAAGTCAAAACGTTTATTTCCTTAGAAGCCTATGCTTACATGGACAAACTCTTCAAAGTTCAGAACATGCCGGTTTCCTCACGATGATATTGTATTATTACTTATAGGTAATTAAGTAAGTATCCATCATATTAACCTACAGTACCTACCTACCTACTATCCGGTCAGTAATTTCTTCTTACTAGAGTTGGTTTTCTCTTCTACTAGCTCACTGATATATGTACATACTAGCTCACCGATAAATGTATAAGTCAATCCACTTTGAATAGTGTGTATGGTGAAATGCGCTTTTACTGTATGTTCTTTGTACCTTTTAAGGTCCTATAGAGTTATTTGATCCGTACATTAAAATTAAATGTGACCGACCATTGGAACCCAATAAATGAAGAATTTTTGCCGTCTTTAAATTTTTGCAAAATTTGTGGATGCAGTTTTGATTTATTTTTAATTTTAAAGTTATAGATGTTTGCTTGGTAATTTTTCTTGTAACTATAGCCGTTAATGTACCGACATATCTGCCCTTAATGTCCCTTCTTAAAAATCCACCCTATATGTAAATAATTCAACGTCTAAGCCTAAAATAAAATAATATATAAAGCTGAAGAGTTTGTATTGAACTACTAGACCGATAAAAAAAAATTTAGTGTAAGATAGCCCATGTATCGAGCGAAAATGCGTTTATCCCGTGGTAAAACTCCAAAAACACAGGCAACGCCATGTCGTTTAAAACTAGTCATAAAAAATATTTTGACCATTTCGTCAAAGCATCTCTACAAAAACTCTACCAAGTAGAGCCACAAGCAACTACATACAAGTTTTTGCAATCAACACGACAGCCGTAAGTTAAATAGGTTACTATAACCCCATACATTCCCTGAATGTTGCTATATCCATATTAATCCAAGGACTTTGAAGGCAGGTGGGTTTGAGCGGGTTTTTGCGAAAGATTCCGCGCAGGCTAGACGGCAGCAACCTGAGTAACTATGACTCACCACTTTCTAGCTCGGTCGATGACTCGCACGCCCTATTCATGCCACTGTGTTAGAAATGAGTCTATTTAAAAACATATAGCTTGGTACCGCTTGTTTGATAAACGAACTATAATAATATATAGTAGATTGAGGCCTAGAGTTGCTTGTCTGCGAGTGTTTATATGCCAGGTAGTAACTCGTATCGTAGGTTTAATAAAACAATCATTATAATAATTTATAAATTATTTTCACATCACTGTCTAATATTTTTTTTTATGATAGATAAGCCTTCATTTGTCCACAATCTCACCTGAAGTAAAGTGGCGATGTGGTCTAAAATGGAGCATGAAGACCTAGAAGGTACATGGCTTCTCCGGACCACATTACGAAACACGAAAAATTCGCTTCACGCATTGGCCCAGCCAGGAGGGTGGTATCAGAAAAAGTATTAAATATTTTAGTACAATGGAATATTTTTACCTATTTGTGTTGTGTAAAATTTTAAAGTGTTTTCGTAATGTAACAAAGAACACTCTAAAATAAAAATTCACTATACATATAAGGTTTATATATGTACTAGTGACAAGCCACGGCGTCGCCCGTGTTTTTTAATTTTCCCGCGGTAAAAAATAGCCTTTAGCCTTTCGCGATAAATAGGCTATCTAGCCCTGAAATAGGTTTTCAAATTCGAGCAGTAGTAGTTTTTTAGATTAGCGCGTTCAAACAAACAAATTCTTCAGCTTAATAGTATTGGTATAGATTATTTAATATTACGATATGAAAGGAAAAAAAAATACGTTTTGATAATGCTGACCACAGAACAATAAATTACAAGCTGCAGTCTTTAGTGATTTATTGTTCTGTGGTGCAGTGCAAACCAACAAATTACTAGGCCGATAGATATGCTAATAAGTCTTAGCAAAACAAGTTGTAAATCATTTTGAAAACAGCTTATATTTCCCTTGTGATAGAGTAGATGGATAAAGTAAGCAAACAGTTCAAGCGTCACTTCCTTACGAACAGGCTTTCAAGGAAATTTTGCACCGGACGACCTTAATAATACCCACAAAATAATTAAAACAAATGACGTTCTAACGAAACCGTGACAATAGGGTATTAATATAATTTAAAAAATATTCCACAAACGAGCTGGACATTTTGGATTTCCACAAACGAGTTTTACCTTTATATGTAAATATAATACTTTGAAAAAAAGTCGCTTTCGCTGAAGATAATGTTTGTTCTCTAAGCATTTCTCCTAGGGCATATTGAGGTTTTCAGGAATAGATAGAATGATTGCTAGCTATGCCAAGTGGGGCCGGGTTGCTATTACGATTTTAAAAATCCTTCAATTACTTAAAACAAACCGACATTCAATAATAAACATAAAAAATAGTTTTTTTCTTGATCTTCATTTTGTTTTTGAATAAGAACTTTCATAAGTATTCTATAGAAGAAACCTACATAATTATTGAAGCTTGCTTTTAAGCTTATAATAATAACTGTTGAGACAGACACAACATGTCTCTCAAAATATAAATATGAGTCATAGTCTCAAAATATGAGTGCGCAATATACGAATAAATAGTTTTATTACGGTTATAAAACAATAGTAGGTTCGTTTTTTCAAGATGAATGTAACCTACGCCTTTCTAAAGACGTGGACAATTTCAAGCGATAAGGCCACAACATTTTTAAAATTCTGATTTTACTTATAGTTGGAGGTTTTGTCTGTTCACGTCCGTAAGTGGTAGCCCTCTGAATCCTTACACGTGACCTCCGGGTGGTGCTAAGAACAGTCTCTGGTGGTAGGCTTCGGCCGCGGCTTGTCACCACCCTCCGGGCTGGGCCAGTGCGTGAAGCGATTTTTTCGTGTTTCGTAATGTGGTCCGGAGAAGCCATCTACCTTCTAGGTCTTCATGTCCCATCTTAGACAAATAGTCACTTTACATCAGGTGAGATTGTGGTCAAATGAAGGCTTATCGAGCATAAAAAAAAAAAAAAAAATAGTACCAAACAAATGTGAGTTGTCCGTCTGCGCCGTTTACCTGAAGCTGTGTTTAAATCTACCGATGAGATCACGATTCTATGAATGAAACTAAAAAAAACATCTAGCGCCAGAATCGCGACAAAAACTAGTAAAAACCGATTGTAACTTGTTGCTTAATTTTTTGTTACGTTTCCGTGGCTCTTATTTTGAGAAACGCTATTGAATGGGTTGGTTCAACTGTGAGTCACCTTCCGCGATCATAAAGCGTAAATAGGCACTGACAGAAGGTAGGCTCATACAGTGTTTTGATTAATTTGGAGTAAATTTTAACCCTACAATTAACTTTGAAGTGGGTAATCAGTTCAGCATGTTCTGCAAGCACTTTGTCCTTGTCCTTGAATGTTTTCTATTTATAATAAAAATTAATATGATAATAATAAAAAAATTAATAAAAGCTATTATTTCGCATAAACATTAATCCATAGTTTGTAAGTAAACTTAATGAATTAACTATGGTATGGAATTAAATAAAGCTTACGGGGGTAGATTTGCCAAGTGGAATGTCCATGACTAAGTATTCCTATTTATTTATATGAGGAATGCTATGGTATAATATCGAGACTTAGAAGTTTTTTTATTATTCCTAATGGCCCAAAATATTATGAGACATAACTAGTCTTTTAACGGTAATGTTCGCTATACAACTTGTTGCTTATAAAATTTACTACTCGAAGACTGATAGAGGTAAATATGTTTATGGTAGCTGAATAAGGGAAATGGTGTGTCGTAAAACCGTAAAATGAAAGTTTAGAAACTGGTGTTAGATTCAATAAGTTCAAGTTCAGCATTTGCATAAGAACTTTTCTTTAACAACTTTTTCTTGATGAAAAAGCAGCCCTCAACTGAAATAGACGTGCCGTCAACTGCAGTTAGCAGTAAGCCGTCGTCGACAGCCATCGGTCGACGCGTCACAGGCTGCATTTGACGATAATCGACATCTACAGTTGCATCTACCGTTGCAAAACAACACATTTTATTTGAACACATAAAAATATTAATAATAACATTTAAACACACGGTTAAAGTCCCAGGCCTTCAACTCAGCATGTTTTATTTTGCACATGATTAAACAACGCTGATATTCCGTTGAAAGCCTTACCGTTGACGCGTAGTAATGGCAACGCGCCGTTCGTGCAACGAGCTCTTACATTAGTAGGTACCATAAAAACTACTTAAAACTACTTTACTTACCTATATTTATTGTTCTATGATGAGCACAAAAAAAAAAGCCGTGTTGGCTAAGTGGGAGGATACTCGACTTTCATTCCGAAGGTCGTGGGTTCAAACCCCGCCTCGCACCTCTGGATTTTTCTTCTTGAGAAATTTATGTGCGATTTAAACACGTGCTTTAACGGTGAAGGCAAACATCGTGAGGAAACCGGCATGTTCTGAGAAATTTAAAGAGTATGAAGGACATGTGACATTCACCAACCCGCACTTGGCCAGCGTGGTGAATTAAGGCCTAATCTCTGTCAAGAGAGAACTCCCTGTGTCCTAGCAGTGGGAACGTTAATAGGGTGATGATGATGATGAGCACTAAGCTAACATAAGATATAGTCAGAGGAAGTATGTAGTACACAGAAATAAAAAACCTATTTTGTAATACACACTTTAATATTAACATGGCATAGAATTTACTGTAAGCATATAACTTAAGATACTAATGCATATTTTATTACTAAAAACTTAGTCGCATCTCATAGAGCACAAGACACTTATGGTTTACTAACATAACTAAAGACAACCTAGGTTAAAAACTGTATAAAACTTTATAACTAAATTTATCCTGCACTTATAAGCATATCTATAGATACTTACCTACTTACTTTTAAACACAGTAAACATTATTTTAAGATCAACAATAAAACCTCATTATTATGACAATACTTTGGATTTTAATCTTTACAAATGACAAAATTAACTCGCGGATTAGGTAGAAATAATACAAGACAGTAAATCAGGTTTCATTAATCATACAAAGATACAGGGTAATCAATCACCAATCAATTTAATAATTTGATATAACACACTACTGGGCTAAAAATCTTTCTAATAACTTTTACAAATTATCTTAAATTTTATTAATTTAAGGAACTTTGAAGCCCAATCAGCGTAATAATTACAACTGAGCTGTATTTTTACGGCTAAGCTTTATAACGGCGTTATGATGAAGATGTCAAAAATCGACATTGGTATCGTGCCGGCTAAAAAATTTCAAGGGTCTTTTGACATTTTGAAAAGGTCACGAAAATCAGTTTTTCTCAAATATCTCGCGACTTGTCGTTCGGATGTCCAAAAGTTAAAAAAATTCAACCCTGAAAGCGCAGATGAAACCTAAAATTACTAGACTATTTAGGCAACCTAAATAAGTCAGTAAATTTATTAAACCAGAATTACATAGTCAGTAAATTACACAAAACGTATTTATTATATTAATGCCTGTACAGAATGAAGTCGAATTTTATTTTATTACAAAAAAATAGTACAAGCTTACAAAAAAAGCCAAATTATTGTTTTTTATTCTGCTTCGATATGTTCGGACTTAAGGGTCAACATATTTTCCACCATAAAAATTACATCTGATAAATTATTTAAGCGTTCTATTTCTGTTTTTTTACTGAAATGTAAGGTAGGTACTTTTTATGAGTGTATTTCGAACAAGATTCCTTTTAATATTTTTTTTCAGCAGGCAGGAGAGAGTAGATTACCTATCCTATAAATCTTACAAAAACATAAATCCTTAAATATTATAAATAATTAAACACATTAATGTATAACTAATATTTACAAAATGCATTAATAAACTTAGGCATGTAAGAGAAAATTAAAACAAATTTCTTACATTAAAATTATAAAGTTTTCGAAAATTAATTATAGTGCTCGTCTCAAATCACCTTTTTATTTACCAATTTACATGTCTGAGTAATATATGTAATGTGTAGCAAACGGTTTAACCGTTAATAACCGTTTAAATAAGTTCCTATTTTAAATAAATGATATACATATATTGGAATTTAAATTCACCGTTTACATAAAGTAGACCGGAAATAACGTGTACACTAAAATATTAATAATTTATATCAAAATATAAAATATTTATCAAATTTCAAAGGGGACACACCATTTTGTATTAATAAGATCGAAATAGTTTATGCACTCTGTTGATTTTTAACATAATTTTATTTAACCTATAAAATCACTCTGTGGGCAACTCGACTCGACCCACAAAAAATCCATCCCACGGGCTTATTGTCGCCTTTCGGTTTTTTGCTTAGGTTTGTTTTCCCATTTTTTGGGTCATAATAGCCCATGAATATACAAATAGGTTGACTTATAACTAATTGTGCTTAGAAAAGAAATTAAATTGAGACTAAGCTAACGGACGGATTATTATCACATTATCACCTACAATAACATACATTTCACACATACACAATAAAAAGCTTAGATTTACAAAGTAATAGGTACAATTCATTTCAATTATAAAAGTATATTTTAAAACTTCTGAGTAAAATATCACCCCAATCTACTATTTTCAAAAGTGGGAAAATAACCCAGAATACTTTTAATCTTATTAACTCGGTTCTAATACAATGCAGCAATACATATATTGCTATAAAACCTCTTCGGCGACCTACATAGGATTCCTTGGATACGATATGACAGCAATAGAGTGATCCGAGATTACGAAACCATGATCATCCGAAATCATCTCTGGAGACTTTAGATGGATTAGTATAGTATCGTTGGAACTTCTTTGATTTATCAACGTTAGTAGCAATCTATGGTTAAAATTGAAAAGACAAGAAACAAGGCGATACCACAACAATTAGAACGACAATACTAATGTACAAATAGATAATAATTAACTTATCAGATGATCGTTGTTGAATGTAAAAAACCGTTTAGAATCTATGATGAGAAACTTCAAAACAACAATTAAAAAACATGAATGTTTATAATGTTTTGTTTTGTTTCGAGTTTTCTCTAGCGATTTTTAGCAGGATTGAGGCCTGGCTATAAAATGCGACAATATTAAAGCTACACTCAAATAACACCAAGTATATAATACTATCAGTTGTATAACGGTATATATTGATATAACGGTCATGTGAAGCAGTTGTCTTCGTCGGCGTGGTCCGTGCAGTCGATGGTTCCATCACACAGTTGGGACAGGGTGATGCATCGCCCGTCCACACACCTGGATAATAGAAATATGAATAAAAAATATTCATTAAAGTACGGAACCGTAAAAAGTGACAAGCAGACTTAGTTACTATTTTTTTCGTTTTTACAAGTTTTACTAGTACCTGAGTTCCCCGCTAGGACAAGGTGAACTATGCGCGCTGTAGGTTTTCATGTTGGGAGGTCTATTCTCGGACTGTGACACTATCGGCTGCTCATCCTCGTTGTTGGTCGAGTTTGTCTCCGGGGAATAGGATTCTTCTTCGGCAGCCTGTAAAATGCAAACTTTATTAATGAACTCGTGTAAGGACTTGCTTCTATCATCTGCCGTTAAATACAAAAAACGGTACGCAGACAGATTATAATTATAGTGTTTCTGTAAATTGGATCCGAAAGAAAGAAAGTTTAGGATTTCCATTTAAGTTGTTACCTTCATAAGAGCGGCGCCGTCTAACACCCTCTCCATCTTACTCAGCGACTTATCAAGTCTCGTCGGAGCGGGTGTGGTTGTACTAAAATGCCTCATTCTCGGCTTTTCAGCCGGTTTTACCTCTTCGCTCTTAATAATGCTTTCCTTCTTCGAATCTTCTAGAAATCCCAAATCTCCGATGTTAACGTCTTCTGCAGAATCATTGTGTTCTGGTTTCTGATTGGTTTGGATTGTGTCAGTGGGTTTTGGGTCGGATTTTCTTTGTTTTTCGGGTGTGAATGTTTTTTTCTGAGTCACGGTTTGGGAAACTGAGGTACGGGAATAGGGGGTGAGACGAGATGGGGAGGGGCGTCTGGTAAAGTTGCGTCTTAGTACGTTGCTGCTATCGCTTGTGATGAGTAGTTCCTTACTGCTGTCGGTGTCTCCTGGAACAGTAATTGGATCATTAATTATATTGCTTACTAGCGGCCCGCCCCGGCGTCGCACGGGTAAAAAAAGTTCCCGGCAATTTTTCCTTATTTGCCCGTTTAGACCTACCCTGGACTACGACAAACATTTTAAAACCAAAATCAGCTAAATCGGCCCAGCCGTTCTCGAGTATTAATCAGACTATCGAACAACAATTCATTTTTATTTATACAGAAGATATTATGTTACACTATATGGCTCGTACCTTCCTCCTTGAATCACTATCACTTCTTATAATGTGACCACACCAGGAATCTAACCAGCCTACAGGCTAGCGAATACCCTCAGAAGTCAAAACTGACTCAGCTATTTTAAATAATATAACCATACTAGTCTACCCGACAGACGTTGTCCTGTCCCACGTCTCAAAAAACAATATCCAGTTGACCGTATTGTGAATCTAAACCACTCCCAGATCCCCTTGAACACACACAAAAAAATTCATAAAAATCGGTCCAGTCGTTTAAGAGAAGTTCAGTGACATACACACTCACAGAAGAATTATATATAACCATATATACCGTTGGTTAACTCACCACTCCTCTGAACAGCTCTAGCTAAATTAGACGACTTGCTCGGCCGCCTGATAGCTGGCGCGGGCGCCGACCCCGCGGGCTCTTCGCCAGGCGTCTCGTGGTCGTCAGGCCGGACGCAGCCTTCCTCGTCATCGCCTCCCGGGCAGTCGTTGTACCCGTCGCAGACCCATCTCTTGTGGATGCAAATGCCGGTGCTGCAGCTGGAATCCAAAGAAAGTATTTATAGTGTCGGTTCCGTTAGTCTCAACGTTGCCCTTGAAAATCAGACTGTCCCGGTGTTAGATGAAATATAGCCTACACTTGAATCCTCTATCCTCACGAATCTCTTGCATTTTTATCAAAACAGTTATTATTATAAATTTCTTACTCGCACTGTCTGGTCACCGCTACTGAGCTCGTGAGAGTAGCAAGCCTTGTCTTTACGAATTTGTTGTTATCGCACTTACCGGAACTCAGACTTTTCGCACTGGAGACAAGGTAGCTCATCCTCTCCGCCAGGACAGTCCCGATGTCCGTCACAGACCCAGTCACGTGGTACGCAGGTCTGGTCACCACATGTGAGCTCGCGAGAGTAGCAAGGCGCCCGCGGCTGAATACATGAACCAGTCTTCGCGAATTTGTTGCATTGCATGAATGCTAGCAGCTCTTGGGGCATGTAGTTCTCGCAGCTGTCCATTATTGCTGAAATTACGAAATATGTATGTAAGTATTACGAGTACAAATAAAAAAGATTGTCGTAGGATTCAGTGCCTATTGGTTTTTTTACTGTAGAAGTTCGTTGATTCTGCTTTCTGACAAACAGCCGATTTTTCAATTATCAGAAGATTGAAAAATCTAAGTAATTTGCGATATTCTCTGAAAATATTTCTTTCATTTTTGCACCCACAAATGTGGTAGGTATAGGTATAACTAGGCACCTAATTAAACAAATTAATCAAGCTTTGCATTTAATCGAGCATAACATTTATCTTTTCAATTTATTTTGCTTTTATGTAAGTTGGAAAATTCAAAATAATGATCCTGGCATATAAATAATAGCAAAAATTACAGTCACAACTCTACCACTCTTACTATGAAAACATAAAAGCAATCCACGATGCTTGCTTACCTTTACAGAAGTCATCGCAAGGCAGTTTGGTCGGATAGGGAGGAGGGCTGCATTCCGGCTCCAGCATAGAGCAGAAGAACTGCTTGATCCGGTCACTGCAGTTGGTTGATATGAGGTACTCGATCTGAGGTAGATATCTGGTAATCTCCACTTGGCCTTTCATCACGGCGGTGGGGCCGGCCAGGTCGTAAGGCAGGACTCCCCGGCAGATTGGGAGGCGAGTGGATCGGCATTGGGACACTGGAAAATTATCCGTGAGCACAAACTGAGTGGGTAAACTCTGTGATGTATTTGAGATTATGCTTTGTTTCAATCAATGATTTATTAAAAACCAAAGAAAGTTTAACATATTTAACGCTGTTTTTAGGAATTTTTAAACTGTGCTAGTTAGTAACTATTATACCATAAACAGAACTTAAAATTTATAGCAAATTATTTAATAGAATCAAGATTGTTATCAATATATGACAAACACTTGCAGTTTTGTGTTTGTATAGGTATAATCAAAATATTCCGTTTGATTTTTGTTTCAAAGAATAGGTACATGAACTTTTAAAGTTTGCATCTGAAACTATTACTTAGGTTTAATTAGAAACCTACGTTCCAATGTAGATATAATAGCATGAAGCATTTAGATTCTGTTAAATATTAAAAGAAGTTATGCATAATGTATTCGAGTCTTTCCCAAAAAGCATGCCGTTAATAGACCCTGAGCCACTCGTCGTTTTTATGAATCATTCAATTTCGAGGAGAACTTTGACAAACATAATTTTATAATTGTGTATTTACATATTATGATTTTATTTATATTATAAATGTATATGAGAGGCCACAACAAATTGTACACCCACGGATACCAATCTGAATTTTAAAGGATAGACAAAATAACTCCTATGATTTAACAAAGTCGAGCCCTGAAGAAATCATGTACCAAAATAAAGCCGGCTCACGGTCCATTATCGTGCAGTGAGTTGCATGGAGTATGTGATTGATAGTAAATGGTGTGTTATTTAACATTTTCCCGCTGTGATATGAATTACCTTTAACGATGACGGGTTAATGGACATCACGTACCTAATGATGGTGAGATCGCATGCGTTCCAATTTTATGAATCTTACCATCGATGTTAGCATTCAGGGGGTACTTTTTCGTGGTGGTATCGTCCCTGTCACGCCACGTAGGAAGTGTGGGAGATACCCTGGTGTTGTATAGGGAATTCTGCGTCGTCGACCTCATTTTCTCAGCATCTTCTATAGAAATACCGAAAAGGTTGGAGTGCCCTGACGTAAAGTTGACTTTTACGGGACGGCTGTAGATTATTTCTCTGTTGTTCACCGACTCTAATAAATACGGTTTCACTGGTTTTACTTTAAGGTTAGCGTCATTGTAAATTCCATAGTTCTTTATACCTTTCCTTGTGGGTTGTTTGTCGCCGTAGTTTTTGTACTCATTGATGTTATCAGCCCTGCTGTACTCTGTGGTGGAGGCTTCTTCGTTACCATCCCTTATGTGTACTTCTAAGGGTTTTTCTGGCTTCTGAGTGATATGTGGCTTTAGTGTTGAGTCTCTTGGAACTGTGTTAGTTTGTCCTAAAACTTTTCCCGTTCTAAGAGTGTCAGCATCTGCTTTTTCATTGCCATACTGGACTTCAAGATCGACGTGTTCGGGGAATACCGGCTGTGCGGGTAATTTGTCTGTGTCTAATGGCTTTGATGGATTGATAACGGAAGTGAAGTCGATTTTTTCATTGTCTGCATCGTAGAAATCAATTTCCGACGTTTTTGTTGTTCCTGTAATAATTACGATCAAAGCAATCCGTGATTAAAACGTGATAGTGTTTGGTATGCGCAAATGTGAAAAACGTGATTTTTTTCAGTGGATAACGTTTTCTTTAACAGTTAAACCAGGTGCATAACATTAAGGATACGAAAAGTGAAATTTCCTTAAGTGTAGACAAATATCATGAACTGTTTACATGATAAACATTAAAGACAAAACAAGCTGAACACAATTTCGCACATAAAGGTTATTTATTGTCCCTTATTCTTGTTAAGAAAGGCAGCGAGTAACAGTGTAATTATTTTTAATAGTATAAGTATTTTTACTAAACGTGTCGCGACCATGTATATCTTTACATATCTTGACCATGTTTTTCGCTGTCTGTATGTCTTCTATACCTATGAACTCGTATGCTTAGATCTTTATAACTGCGCAACGGATTTTGATGCGGCTTAGAGAGTACGTTATTTCTACAGGAAAATCCATAAAACGATTTGAAATCTCAGGAGCTAATTTAGTAAGTTAGATATGACTGTTAAGTACTGTGATATACTTTTTTATGTATAATAGTTCTTTGGCAGAGACAAGTATTTTTAATCAGAAAAATTACACTGTCCATTTTTGTGTCACATAAAAACTTATTTAATGTGGATCAGGTAGTTTAACCTCATTTAAAAAGGCTAGTTGTGAGGAACAAAATATTTTGTACTATACCAAGGTTTCTTGGTAGAAGGACATCCAGTTTCCCAGCTTCCTTCATTGGAGGCTTCGGTGTCTGCGCCTTACCGCCCGCGCCGTGAGCCAGGCTTGCCGTCTCCCAGTACGTCCCATTTGACCCGATCAAACTTCGATTCAAGTTTTCTGGAAATAATAAATAAATTAAATAATAGACTGAAGAATACTAATGAGAGATCTTTAAACCATCTAATCATAGAATATTACCTGTTTTAAGTCATAATATTCTTAAAAGTAAATTTAGTGTTAATAACTCCGTTGGTTAAAAATTCCTGCTTCCATGAGAAAAAAGTTATGTTATAAAGACCAGCTAATAGCTAATAATTGGCTGGAAATCATGGTGATTAGATATGTCCAGCATGAATAATATCTAAAGGGATAAAATATCACACTAAATCCATCATGGATCTGTTCAATGGATCTACTAAGAAAATACTTCCCAGTAGGTCCATCCAGCTAAAACTGAACTTACTGGGAAAAAAACCCACTAGGTCCATGATGGATTTATTCAATGGATCTACTGGGAACGAACCAAACATTTCCTCTTGCTGTATGAGAAAGTGTAGTAGCTGCGAAGGTCTGGTTGATTGTAAAAAGTTTCAACCCAGAAGCATTCATAGGCACGTGCCTTTTGAATAATATACCATAATCAGCAGAGTCTGTCTATTTTCTACATAACCTATTCATTTTGACTGATAGGCATACTTCATTAGAACCTATTATTTCCCTTGCAGTGTCAAGTACTCTTTATTTAAAGATGAAAGGGAAGGGCTGCTTTCCTATCGCGTTGTAACAAGTGAAAGTGTGCAAGATGACACGAACATAATACTTGAATCTTTCCTATATTACCTTCGGGTCAAGCTACACGCTACGTCTGTTTAAGATGATTTAAGGCCGCTAGTTGGTCTGAGAAGGAAGTTCGTGGGTTACGCCCTCAGTGACCGACGAACATGTCGTCATCGCCTATTAATATGCTTTGACTTCTTAAAGGCTTCGGCCGTAAATGAAACCGGAGTTTGTAAACTGGTTTCCTAAAAGGCTTTTTTTTAAAGCACTGAAAAATGCCAGTACCGCATCACCTAAGGAAGAACCAAGTCCTTCACGTGACATATTTATTGGGACCTAACTGTTTTTTTTGTTGGCTGTCACCGGTTTTTTTAGTATGGCATTGTTTGTCAGTCATGAAAACCTTGCAATATATTTCGCGCTATGCCTAGATCTTAGGTAATTCCAAACGAATCTTTATACATTATTATAAATTGTGTAGCTTATGCAATACGGAACATTGTTGACGGGAAATGAGTTCAAAGTAGGTTAAGTGAGACTAGGTAATTTGCCTCATAGGGCTCCCTCATAAAGCTCAAGCTCTTTCCACTCAGCCATCTTGATAAGTACTAAATCTGTATCTCTTATTTTCGTTTCTCTTATCATATGATAAGAGCCTTAACCTTTTGCAGATAGTAAATAACATAAAAAATGCGCGTCTAAATCTTTTGTATGAAAATTCAAAATCAAAGCCGTTGACGAAAGACAGCGCCAACGTGAACACAAACATTTTATTTCAATAAAAATAACTTAGTCAAAATACTTAAGTCTTCTTAACTTAGGCTTGTTTCACAAAATCCGAGTAAACTAAGCTATGGTTAGTTATTTCAAGAGCTATCTTGTTTTGTCAAACGTGACTAAACGAAATAGCTCTATATTTTAACCATTGTATAATTTTACTCGGAGCTGGTGAAACAGGTCCTTAGTCGTAGTGATAAGTTGAGGTTTGTTCTAAATTCTACGAGTATACAGCGAATTATAATAATCGTGCGAGAAAATCGTGATGAGGCAGGATTTAATTTTCCACCTGTTCTCTATACATATACAATGTATGTCTTTGTACGTACTTATGTAAAGAGGTATTATTATTATTATTTTTTTTTTTTTTTTTTTTTTTTTTTTTTATATTCGATAAGCCTTCATTTGACCACAATCTCACCTGATGTAAAGTGACGATGTGGTCTAAGATGGGACATGAAGACCTAGAAGGTGGCTTCTCCGGGCCACATTACGAAACACGAAAAATCGCTTCACGCACTGGCCCAGCCCGGAGGGTGGTGACAAGCCGCGGCCGAAGCCTACCACCAGAGACTGTTCTTAGCACCACCCGGAGGTCACGTGTAAGGATTCAGAGGGTTACCACTTACGGACGTGAACAGACAAAACCTCCATTATTATGATTACCTACGCTTACATAAGC
Organism: Gymnoscelis rufifasciata; assembly: GCA_929108375.1. NCBI lineage: Eukaryota > Metazoa > Arthropoda > Insecta > Lepidoptera > Geometridae > Gymnoscelis > Gymnoscelis rufifasciata. Next base: position 12,599,086 of record OV815303.1, read on the forward strand.
TTATACATAGAAACCCATACGTTATTTCTAGCCATTTCAAAGAGTGTTATATAAGATACCGATCTTACTTATAATTTCTGGAAGATATTGTTTTAAATGCCATACCATCAAATGATTAAATCGAAGTCGTAGAAACTACGCCGACTACCTACTTATTATATTATCCTAGTACTATGTAGTAATATGTTAAACGATCATAATAAAAAAATGCGGCTACATCACATGTTATACAAGTGATGTAGCCGCAACAAAAGCTCATGAATTAGGGTACTAATATCACTACTTGTTTAAAAATTCGAACAAATGCTAGTTTTAGTAAGTTTTTAGTACATACCAATGTTTTTGTATGTACTACAAATAAACTATTTTTTTATGGGTGCACACAAAAGGGAATTATGTTTTTTTTTACTTAAAATTTTTTGATATAGAAACCACACACCACCATTTATTTTTTATTTGTAAACCATTTATTTTTTATTAGTAAACATTTGACTCCTCATATCTTCTATTTTTATGAAGCATAGCTAAGAACACTCTCGCTAACCTATTTTCAAACGAAATAAATAAAATCGAAATCTGTCATCCGTTTGGGAGCTACGATGCCACAGACAAATGACAGACACACGTTAAACTGATTACAAACCTTTTTTGTCGGTTGTTAAAAAGGCTTAATGTTATAACTAACACGCATTAAAAGACCGATACCTGAGATATACAACAACGGCATATTATTAAATACCAGTCTAAGAATAACTTACATTTCTCATTCTTGTCGCTTAAAACATTAACACCTATGGCCTCATAGGAATTTAAAAATGACGCCAAAGGTGCTAATTAAGTATTTTGATAATCAAACGAAAGTTAGGTTCAGAAGGTCAGAAGTTTCACTTTACAAGTGTAACGATGATTTAGGGCTTCAACTCATTAGGACGCTACGCAACCGGACATGACAATAAATTATTATATATTTTTGTATTCGACGGTCTTAGTGACTCGGTGGGTGTAGATGCCTGGGGCTTAGGAAGATACGGGTTCAAAATCATTTATTTCCATTGTTTGATTGTAAAAATCTTAGAAACGTCAAAAATAACTTTCATGATAACCGGTAAGTTAGCTTGGGTCTCACAGATCGTGTTTGAAACCGCTTAACACGTTGACGAATTTTTCGCTAGTTGGAGACAATAAGAGGATTGCATAAAGGTTTTGGTTTAACACCATCATCACCACAGATATAATTAGTTCTTTTATCAGAGTTCTGAATCAAACGCATCTTTTCATAAGTGTATGAATCTTATGTTATAAGCACAATTTATTGATGATTATGATGTGGGAATCTCCCTGCTTCTTATACTTATAACAATATAACGCCAAATCGCACTAGTTGTATACAATGGGTGCTGTTATAAATATTAGCTGCTAATGTAATTTTGCAATCAAAACTGAAACTGAAATAAATACCTCATCCGTGCCGAGCCACTCTATGTATTACAGCAATAATCTAAATAATCTTACTGACTCAAATTTCATAATATTACGTAATCCTTTGTAATACTTTCGTTTTCTAAAAAAATACCAAACACAATGTTGTCCGTTCTTTATAAGCGCAGATTGCATTTAAAAAAGGTTTTTGGAGGTCAACTTTCCATTTTACGAACCCCCGAATATAAAAATACAATTGAGAACGATAAAAGGAGATTGAAACGCATCCGGTCACGGAACCCCACGCGATGAAATCATAATGTACGTGATTTGAGTGCCATTTTTGGTCGGCACAAACATGCCACCAGTTGGCAAATTGTATCAATAAATTATGAACACACATATTTCAATCTCCCATAAAAATATATACTTCAAAAAATCCTTTTATGGTGCTCCAAGGAGGCGACTATTAGCTATTAAGAAATTAGAATAAGGAAAACTAGATTAAGCTAAGCTAAATGTATATAAAATTTAAGTTAATAGAAATAGTCTACTTTTAATTTACTTTTATGCTGTTGGCATTTTTATTGTACATTTGGTGACCTGAAGAACTTAGTGGCTTTCCTTGTCTTGGGTTTGACTCTTTTTTAAATCATTTATTTATTTATACAGGGTTTTGTGAACATGTCACCCTTATATTGGGTTCGACTCTAGTCCGCATTTTTTGCAAACACTTGTTCGTTGGTGCTGTGAGTGTAGAAAACAATTAAAAAGAACACAAGAACATAGTGTCTTACATTAATTAAAGACAATAAGCAAAGTGTTAATGGACACATTCTTTATTTAACTCTACGTACCAATTTAAGTCATATGTAAAATTACTAATTAGCCTATATAATGGCTAGATTGTAATATTGTTGTAGCATTTTTATTTTAGAATCTTCATAAAAATAAACTTGTTCCTTGATGAGGTTTTTTCCAAAATCGAAAGTAAAAGTATTATACTCATCTGTACATAATTATATTACAAACAGCTTACAAAGGGTTCAATATTGCTATGTGGATCGCAACACTCTTTATGAGATAAGGTTAAGGATATTATAGATCTCAAATCTAAGATAAAAATGGTTAAGATTTAATGATTTCACCTCTACATATTAAACATACTACATATAAGCACTTATCCTTATTATGGCCCGTTTGCGAAGCCCAAATTATTGTTTATTATATTATAATATAACCCTTTCCTCGAGAAAGCTCCGGAATATTTATGAAGATATCAAAATATTTGGTGAAAAGATCACGCTTATCAAAGCAAAATTTGCACAAAAGGGCTATAATTGCATTGAAAGTTTTTTTATGAATGCAGTGCTTCCGCCCGCGCGCATTTAATGAAATTAACTTAACTTTCGATATGCAAATCTGACTTAATTGATACCTTTTTGGGTAAGTACCTTGTCCCTTTATTGCTTATTTATGGGGTGTAAATTTTCGTTTATTTCCATAGTAGACATGAAATATGGACACTTTAGGTCGTGTACCGCTGATAAGTCTGTGGATATTATAATTTGTTTTCTGTTGAGTTGTGTTTAAATGCGTGATAAATCGCTATTAAAAAAGTTGTTACCAAGCCGAAATTCGGCTTTTCTCTTCTCGGAATACGGAATAATTAAGCACTGAAATGAATTGATGACCCAAGAAATTTTATTAATCCTACTAATATTATAAACGCGAAAGTTTTTGAAGATGCAAGTGTTTATTGGTCTTTTTTACGCAAAACTAATGGACATTTTTATGAAAGTTCACAATTATGTAGCTTAGGTACATATTACAATAAAAATAGGATACTTTTTACGGTAGTAAAAAACCAGTTTCTACGGGGAAATCGCGAGTAAAGTCCGATTTCGATCAAATTTGGCACAAACATAGCTGTTTTCCCAGGAAATTACAAAAGTTGCTTTCTACCGCGGGAAATATATAATTATGTGGGCAAAGCCATGTGTGGAAAGCTAGTTAAGAATACATTCCAATATTTCAAAAACGTTTTGTATTTTAGGGGATTTAAATGTTTAATATGTATAAAAAAAACTATACATGTTTGTCTATTATATTATATTAAGTATATCAGATGTCTAGTACCCGTAACACAAGCTTGGAGCTTACCACGGGGCTAGTTGTTGCCCCGTGGTAAGCTCGTGCTCGTGCTATTTATTTATTTAGTTAAATACATTCACAATAATTAAAATAAATTATTAAATATTGATTACCCTATAGTCACGTTACCTTATCCTACTTCTGAGTAATCCCTGTGACAGCTGATTATAAAATTCTATTTCGTTATGGCAATAAAGCCATATTTTGTAACCTGTCTTAACCTACGACCCCACTCATTTCAACTTATTCCATTTACTTCATTCATTTCCACACATTTCTACCAACTTGATCTAATATAAAACAAACAGTCACCTTGAAGTTTACAAAACGGTATTTTTATGTTCAGTTTATTAAACTGTTTTCTATTGAGTCTACATTGTTAGGAAATAATGTTTTTTAATAAGTTTTACGAGTATCGGAGCATTTTTTTTAAATAAAAGGTTTAATCGACAATCTCTCTCACCTTTCACTTAATTATTGCCGCGTTTGTGTGAAATAGGACTTCCTAGATCCTCACAACAGATAAGGAACATAACATCTTATCGAAATGGAAATCTGAAGTGTAACATAGGTTAGGTGACTTGGACGCAACGCAATAGTGTAGATGAGACCTAAATATATACCTATGTATCTAATCTAACACGTAATCTATCAGGCTATTATTTATTATTATAACCACTGCATAGTTTGGAGTGAAATGATCTTCGTGATTAGTTTAATATTTATTTGGATAGTTTAAGCAATTTTTGGGTAGGTACATTACAATCATTGTTAAGGCCAGCAGTATTATCTATTGTTATAAACATAATGTTTTTTTTTTGTGAAAGTAAATAGAGAATATTTATTAAAAGAGCCTCTTTCGCGATCTCTGGGTAAGGTCAAACATAGCTAATCAGTTAAAGAGCATGCTGTCTCACTCAGACTATTGTGCTAACTTAGCAAAACAGAGTTACTTATAACTAACTACTGACTAGCTACTTGGGACTTTACACGAAGATAGTAAAAGAGATCCTTATAAAAAAAACCCTAAAAGAACTACTAGTACTTTACTAGGCCAAAGCTATCCGTGATTTTTTTCTCCAGTAATATCACAAATAAGGCTTGTTTCGGCAACAAAACCATTTATACGTTTATAAAAACACAAGTGATTCAACTCAAGTACAATTGGAGGGTAACAACTCAATACAAAATACATTGAGTTTTAAATAACCATCTCTAGGTCATCCCAGTTAAATGAAAAGGTGACTTACCTTGAGAAGATGTTACGTAGTTATGACAAGGTATAAGGAAGTAGAGAATATTAACTACTGGAAGTGCATACGGTTAGTGTCTCCCGCCTCATAGGGACATAGAGGTACATACATAAAATGTCTACAACTGGGAATTTAATGTACCCTTCACCACTAGCAAAAAACTTAATTTTTTTCTCGTTTATTGCCAGTGGGAACAATTGGAAATAAGCCTTAAGTTACTTAATCATTATCAGCCTGAAGTTTTAAATATTTATTTACTAACAAACAGTGAACCTAATACTCTTGAAATAAGCCTAACGTATGATTGGGTTTCTGGCGCTTGGGTGGCAGCTGTCACGGCACAATCGCTTCGCTCGCTGACAACCGCGTGGTTTTTCAATACAAACATAACCTAACCTATATTTTCGTTCCAAATTTCAAACAATCAGCGCAGATTATTACACCGAGAGAGATGGTAAATTTATAACGTTCCAAAAAACGTGGGCACAAAATACTATTTTTTTTTGTTATTTTCCGGTGAAATATTTTAATCGAAACTGCATAATACGTCATTTACCGTTCTCAGTGGGTCAGTGGGTGAAGGTTGCTGGTTGCAGGTCGGATTTCCGACAGGGACCAGAATTTGTTTGACCTTCAATTTCTAGTAGTGGAACCGTCGTTACCCGCGTTATAATAGATTTTCCCGCGGTAAACCAAATTGCATTAAAATCGAGAAAAAAGAATTTTTGCGTGAAAGAGGAACAGACAGAGATATTTTCGCATTTATAATATAAGAATAGATGGGGTAAGTTGTTGATGAGTAAAAAGTCCGGAATTATGTACTTAATTAGTAGTTACCTTGCATGAGGAAGTAGACGAAGACAGCAAGGGCCACGCAGACTGCAACGAGGGCAGCTGGCCATCGCATCACACGGATGACCCTGGCCATTCTGTCGTCCCCAATCGCACTGTTTGGGACACGATGCAGGCTGTCTATGTGTGAGCCCTGTCGACAAAAAAATATAATTAAACACAAACGATATAATAGGTTAGGATTCTTAACATTGCATCAGATGAGATTGTGGCTTATCGTTCATAAAAATGTGAAATAATTTGTAGTCTCGCGTGACACAAACCGCTTCCAGAAACGTCCAATAATACATTTTTGAAAAAGTCTTATGTGTAACAGAGGTGATATTGAAGTTTAAGAAGAAAACGTTATTTTTGTAATGTGTGTGGGATTTTAGTTTTTTTTTTGTAGGAAATAATTATTTTCTTGGTAAAGATACATCTTAAAATTAAACTATCTTTGTAAGGAACATATAATATCATCCTATAGATAGGTATCGAACAAAAAGTGTTTACCTACTATATGTCTATATATTTTTGACTGTCATTTATTTTCCTTATGAAACCCAATATCGTCAATGGACCGAACTTTTACGGGAGGTTTACGGCATAAATCCATTTATTCAATCAAAACCGAAGCGCTCCTAACCGAATAGCATCAAATTTTTAGGAACAAAATTGTTTGTTATATTTAGTAGAAAGCAATCAACTCTCTGTTTACCCGCTAACAGGATACAAGTGGGCATATAACTAAATGTCCCAAAAACTCAAATTAAAAGCATCACGTACATAATACGCGTCCAAAAACTAGAAATATGTTATACTCAATTCAATTCAATTTATTTCAGATTATAATCCATACATACACACAGCAACAATTAAAATTAAAAGAAAATGTCACAAGAAAAAATGTACTTAAATATAACATAGTGTTGGATGATAGCGTAAACATAATTAATATTATAATATGAATCAGTCTTTAGAAAAGTAGAATATGAAGAAACGGAACCCCTAGCAATGACGTGTTCCTAGTTTTTGTCTAGTCAAAATATTATACTTACAAAACAATAAAAGTATTAGTATAAAGTAGCTTTAAGTTTTATTCTGATATGTTAAATACTATTGTGAAGTATAATCAAAATCCATTCAGTAGTTTTTGCGTAAAAAAGCAACGAACATCCTCACACACTCACTCAGTACTTCAGAAGGAAGGATTATTTTAACAGAGTGCTTCATTATGTTACTCTCTCAGCCTCCTGTGCGTTCATAGACATATATGTTACTTGAGAAATCATCGGATTTTATTACGTCTATATTGTGTTTCTAAAAACAACGCAGATGACAGTAAACAATTCGCCCGAATATCGCACCTTTACAGTCTGCAATTTGCGATCAACTTGCCCCTCAAATTCAGTGCGACTGCGCTCTGAGACCCTAGCCTATGGAGACGGATACTGAATTTATTAAAACAAACACTATTTATTGAGGTTTTATTGTTCATAAATATCAATAAACATTAGTTCGATTTGCCAACTGTTAAATATGATAAGAAGCTATATACTTTATGGTATAATAATGACCGTAGTTTAAGCTTTGCTGGCTCGTAAGATCTGAGATTGTGTTGATATGTAAACCTGATATACATACTAGATATACATAACTAACGTTAGCCCGTATGTTAAGTATTATATTCATGAATATGAAAAATTAATTGTTAAGTATAACAAAACACTCAGATGAAAAGTATTATGACAATTTCACAAAACAGCTAACATTTCGTGTCACAGAACAGACAAACTCTAGTCCCTGGGAGCAAAAGCAGACGTCCACTGAAAGCTGAACTTCTGAAACATTCTTTCATCATTAGATATTTAAAGAGATAGGCTACACGCTTCTTTTTACCGCGAAAAATGTATTCCACAAAGTATTGTTCTAAGCAAAAGACCAGTATTCAAAATTATAAAGTCAATGAAAAACATTCCGTGACACAATTTGTCTCTACTTGCTTGGTAGAGACAAATTCTAGAGACACGGAAAAGCAAGTTACTAAGTTCAAGTTGATTTGTTTTGTCACGAGTGAAGGACTGGCCATAAATATGCAATTTAACTCGTCTGACCCTCCCTTGCGCCACTACTAGAATACATTAAATTATTGCAAAATGCAGTCCCCTGTCCATGTTTTGACAACCTGTCTACTTGCACCATATTATGTTATTATCAGCAGGTACAGGTACATAGTGATGCAAGACACGACATATGGTACTGTAAGGCTTTTTCAGTGGTAAATACATAGCATTTGATATTATCAAGCTTTCATACTATAGAGGAGGGGGGATATTGTAAGTTGATTATGCAAAATGTTAGGACTGGCAAATATGCTCTAATTCTATGAGCCCAGACACCAGAGACAAAAAATAATCATGTTGATGGCGGCTGTTCTGGTCCCTTTCTTTTCCTTTTTCTCGCGAACGGATGCATCGATTTTAATTCTGTTTGAAAGATAAGTTACTACAAGATTTCTTAGCTACGTCTCATAAAAACCGTCTATGCTATATAAAAGATATGTGGAGATAAATAAATATCGTATTCTACTCATATTTTGGTGCACAAAATATAGTATAAGCAAAAAACAAAGGCAATACCTATATTTTTTAAATATGTCGATCGTCGACCGTAGTTAAAATGTAAGGTTGTTTCTTTTTTTAAAATTACGTGTCAATAATTGCCTAGGGGTTTTTAAAGGAGTTAAATAATTAGCCGACCCGATTTTAAATAAACTTGAAAAGTATGAGATGGTCTCATACCTAGGGTTCCTTACGCCTTGCCAGAGCGATCACCCATCCAAGTACCTACTGACCTCGACTACTTACTAGATCTCGTTTAAACCAATTTTCGTTGGTAGATTTTATGGTAATGTACATCATATATTTTTAAGATTTATCATTAGTTTAAAAAAAAGTGGCTGTGACTTACACGGACAAACAGACAGACAGACATGGCGAATCTATAAGGGTTCCGTTTTTTACCATTTGACTACGGAACCCTAAAAACCGTGAAGCATGACGTCACATGTCTAATAAAGTTGTGGGCATGGTCATAGTGCCCACAACGGTCGATGCGCGCGTGGTTAACCCCAAAATTGCGAAAATCAGTCGATCTTTGAATTCTAAAAGATTATCATGTGTAGAAATAGGTTTCAAAATCGGAATATAGGTAAGTACTTTTATATTGCATAGGCCTCCATACAGCGCCGTAAGCAATATTATTTTCCTATTCGGTCCGTATACGGCTTAGCTCAATCAGAACAGTTTTAGTAGTAAAATAATTATACTCAATATTCTAACGTATTCTATAATAGCCTGTTGAGTAGTTAATTATGTTAATTACAACTAGTTCTATACCTAATATAACATGCAAAATGGAGTACAAGGCACCATGATATTTCCACACGCGGAAAACATTTTAATATCAACTCTAGCTAATCAAAGTACCTAAGGGCTATGTAGATAGTGTATCGGACAAGTTTTAAGCACATGTAATTTATAGTGTTTGGCAAGGCACACGCAATGTTGGTATCTAGTATGTATTTTAAACCTATTAGGTTATTAGAAATAGCTTTTTAAAACATGATCTCTATAATGATCAATCTCACTCTGATCGGTTTAAATTTTATTTAAAATTAATTATTAATCCCTCTACAAAACTTAAAGTATTTAGGCTATAGGCATAGGCGCATAGGCTATGCCCCGTAGCCTCTCATATTTTTGTAATTACTACTCGTTAAAATCTATAACGCTTCTAAGATGATGCCACATCCATTACCATAGCGGCGATGCAGCTTTATCATCACTACCTTATGAGGTAGAATAATTTTATGGAAACGTGAAACATTACCAAATAAGCAAAATATTATACAAAATGACATTGTCCAACTACGAAAATTCGTCCATCGGATACAGGCCACGACATGACATGATGGATAAAGTTATACAGGTTTTGCGAATTACGGAATTTGACATTGACAGAGTTATTTTTCATTGAGAACTTATTTGTATTTTTAGGTTTTGGCCAAACCTATGCGGAGTGTTTACGTTGCCTGAAAACGTCCCGCTTTGAGGTTGCGTAGGAGTGCAAAGAGCCACAGTTAAGTATCCGTAGCGTCCGCCGCGCGGCGGACTCTGCCACTCCGCTGTCGCTTTCAGGTTTGGCAGTAGCTTTACTTGACTGTTTAATTCTTCTACTTTCCTATTTATCAAATATTGTTAATTCGATCCAGTAATACAACGAAAATATTTCCAGAAAGGTAATTTTCTCAAAAATAACAACTCAAAAGAATTATACTAATATTAAACGTTTTATAATAATGCAAACCTAATTTATATGTATAGTTATAATAATATTCTCGACGTGATTATTAAAATATCACCGTTATTTATTATTTTATTGGCCGTAAAGTTAACCAGAATGTCGTAGCACACGGCAATAAATTATGTTGATGGGCCGAACATTCTTATATTTTCGCTTCGTGATCCAAAAGAGATGCTATCTATCTTTACGTTCTTACATAACCTAATTCATTAAATAATCATATCATTATGAATGCCGGACGAACCTATTCATTATGGTTCAATAGATAGATTAGATAGGTATACCACGAGAAAAGTTAAATAAGTTTCTGTTATTGAGTTGCATAATATTTAACCTTCCGTAACAAAAGCTTATTGTTTCTTCGAGGTTAGTTACATTGACATTTTAAAATGAAAAAATATCAATTACTTACATTGTAGCTTACCTTGCCACAGAAGCTCTTGCCTTCCTTAGTTTTGAAGTACGTGTCCCTCACAGGGTGCATTTTGGATTCGTATCCGTTTATGATTTCGTCTACACTAGGACTTGGAGCCGCTCGGACCCTATAGGTCCCGTATTGTTCCCCGTGCTCCGATATGGTGGGCAGGTTGCCATTAGGCGAGCTGCAGCTGCTACTCGATCGAGAATACGCATAGTTAACCGATCCATCTGACGGATTCTTCGGCTTTTTCTGGAAAGCGTATCTCTTCGGACGCTCTTCCGCAGGCTTCAAGTCGTAAGTCTCGTATTTCTCATTCACATAGTTCTCCTCAACATCAGACGTTGAGACGTATCTAAGAAGCCTCGGTTCCTTTATCTTCTTCTCGAATTTAATGGAATCGGTTTCGTTGTCCAACTGAGCCATGTTCAAGGTCCTTTGCAGGTCGTTGGCTGTTCTGTTCGTTTTGCGTCGGTTCTTGCGCTCTGCTGTGCGCGTTTGAACATGGTCGTCGACTATTTCTGATTCGGAGGATGGTCTATCTCCATAAATCACATAGTTCCCGTTCACCATTTTGGGAGTGTGTGAGTGCTGTGTTCTATCGTGCTATCACCATTGTGCAACTTTCAATTCACCATATTATGCAATTGTGTTCTTGTTTGATATAATGATTACTGTCTATTATGAGTGCGGGTTGGCAACTACAGATGATGCCACTGTCAGCATGAATGAAGGCGCATTGAGAATGCGGTTTGTTTGTTTGTTTTGCGGACTTTTGTTTAAAGTACAATGTAAACTAACGAAACAGTGAATTCTTTCGCTGTTAAATGTGCAGTTATTATTCAGAACGGATGGCTTGGATTCGCGTGAAGAATTCCCCGTTGTTTACGCATTTTCACCTATAGTAATACATACATGTAGGTATGTACGCATTTTGCAATGAAGTAACATAGCAACATTTTCCGTACCGTCTGTTAGGTAGACTACCTTTCTTCCTAGGTACTTAGTAAATATTAAAATCCTTTGTCATTACGCACTTTTACTGCCAACAATAGATAACAATATATGAATAGAGCATTTTCAATGCTCTATTCATGCGCTAGAATTCAAGATGATTTCAATTCCATTTCTATTAACATATACACTACAATAAAGAATTAGGTTTCTTTTCAAAATATCCTTACAATTAACTGTTGTAAGTGTTTTTAGTATATTTAAGGCCATATATTTATGGTAGATAACTGATATTTTGGTACCTAATACAAACGGTAGAATTCTTCAAAAATGGAATTTCTCCATCCGTATGCGAGAGCATTCCAAAAGTAGCAGCACAGATAACATAATACGCGTTATGTCGGCCATATTGTCAGCGGTTCCCGCGCTTTTTGCAGCGCGCGCGGGAAAGTTCCCAGTAAAGCGCGTGCGCGACAATGGCGGTGAGACAACGAGAGTGAATTGTGCATGTTGTGCAACGGAACCCTAGTGCAAATGTTCCGTTAGTGGAACAGATGTGTGGATTAGAACGCACTTAGATGCTTCCTAGTAAACATTACGTGGTTTTATAAAGACTGATTTTATAGCTTTCAGTCAGCTTTATCGGAATCTTTAATGTATGACCTTGCTAAAGAGTGATTTTTTATATTAAAACGCCATCGATTTTAAGTACGTATTCGATTTATGTGTGAGAGAAAGACAAAGCATTCTTTGTACTGGAGTTATCGCTATCCTCTTCTGTCTTTATACTCTTCCATATTAATTCAAAACTTAATATCGTGAGAGTTGACAAAAAGACAGTTGCTCTATCAAGCAAAAGTTTTTAACACAAATACACATTTAATGATTCATTTAAATCAAATTTAAAAATTACAGGGCTTTGAGCCGTTTTCCCGCTATGACAGCTCTTTATTACCATTCAATAAAAGAACAACGAAAATTATCGTAACTAGAGCGTAAACTTTTAATAACACAGTTCATAAACTCAATTTAAAACAAAACAAACTACATCGTAAAGGGCCTACTTATGTAATGTACGTTACGAAACTAATTGTCTCATGCCCATTAAGCAAATCTCAGGGCATCCTTCGCGCATCTCATTAATGTCAGGCCCCGAGCAAAAAGCGCATTTTAGTTAAATTCAATTATTTTTTTCGCAATGTTCAATCGTGGGATAAAAATATACATATACATACATAATACGGTAAACTAAACACTCTAAGTATTTCAATATTCAACATTTATTTGGCTTTAAGAGAATTTGTGAAGATAATGTTCAAAGTATTTAAATATGTCATGTACTAACTACTTCGATGGAGCATTGGACAATTCAAGACATTGCATACACTAACCAATTAATATTAAAAGTCTTCTCTCCAGTTAATTAAAACCTATTTGGACATAGCCCAGAGCAAATTCCCAAAGTGTATCTATTGCACTTACGGGCTCATGCCTTTAAAGCCATTATTACAACACTCTTAAGCTTTAAAATGAGGCGCAGATAACAATCGGTTAAAATGTCCATCAGATTAATCGGAACAAGTTTTGTCTAAAATATCGTAGCTTGTCGACAAACTTAGACAACGGATAAGGTATCAACAAAGAATAGGCATGATGACTACCTATATAAATAGAGGTAGTCATCATGCTATAGAGGTATTCTGTGTAGCCCATCCAAAAAAACTGAAAGAAAGAAAGATGAAAGAAAAATATTTATTTGTGTAAAAAAAAAGACAGATAACATTATTCAATTAAACTTAGATTAGTACACAAATGGGTCGACACTCAGCATGTGCTAAACTGGACACCTATTTTTTGCTACACCAATTTAATAAGTGCCAAGATATAGAGCATCTAAGTTCCGGTGGGGTCACTGAGTTTGGTTTTGGTTTGGTGGGGTTTTGGCGTACACATTTGTTTATTAAGAAACAATTATAAACCATATTTTTAGGTTTATATTTTATAAAGTACTTTATCTTAATGACGGACTAATTATTATTTTTTTGTCATCCTACCTTATTCGGATGCAATGTTTCAGCATTAGATAAAAACCATTCTAGAACAGCGATGAACTAACCTGGTACCTGTCTATAAATAAATATTGCCGGACAATCCACACAACAACCCCGTGGCCCATCTAGCCCCGCGATAAGCTCTGGGCCTGTGTTACGGGAACTAGACATCTGATATACTATTATAATAGACATACTTAAATATATATTTTAATTATACAAATTTGATCACTCAGGCTAAGGAGAAAGAGCTTGCATAACATACAAGCACTTGACCCCTCGGTGGGAATCGAACCCGCTAACTCTAGCGCCGCAAGCGAGCCCTCCCCCTCCGCGCCACTGAGGCAGTCAAAAAACACATTGTCCAGAAATAATTTAGGTTGAGAAATATTTAAGCTTTATTGCAACACTCATAATTGTTTTAAAATGAGTTAGATAGTTATCGGTGTAAATGTCCATCATTGGATTAAGATGAACATAATTACGTAATGCAGGATGGACGGCTTAAGATATCTGAATCAGCAGCAACATGCAATCTATCTGATGATTACAGAATAATCGTTGCTACTGGGGATACAGACATTTGCATGAGCAAATTGATGTAGGTATAGGATACGATAAGGGTCTGACTTCTCCTCCTTCTAGCTTCGTGTTCCTCAATGCTGAGGGTCATGACCACCCATAAAAACACTTTCTCTCTCACAATTTTTTCTATCTGTCTCTGTCTCTTGATAAGATGTCATTATCAAGAGTCATTTGTCTTTATAAATTTTTCTATAAAGCTTCTTTCTGTGTTGCTTGTAGCCATATCTGCTCATTCCAAATTCAGTCGTAAATTCATAAAAAAGTTGTAGATCTAGTTCATTACGTGAGTTAATCCCGTTTTTTAGGATGAATAGTGTTACTCAAGCAAGATAAATTTGAAAGTCATACAGTTAGGTTACAATATCCATTTTCCATTTCTTCTAAAAATTGGATGGTATTACTTTTAATCACAGTGCATTGCCTGTTTTTTTTTGTGGAGTACAGTAATAGAGTTAGAATATTTTTTAAAAATTTATGCACGAAAAGATTAAGACACATCCGTAACCTTCGCACACAGGATTCGACCCTGCATCTCTGGGAGAGCGCCCCGACGTGCTACCAATTACACCAATGCGTCAATTACGTGATAGGTCGAAATTATTCTGCACTTTGTTATATCGGGTGAAGCCCCGACTTAGGATATTATTAGGAATCCCAAGCAACCTCATCAAAATTCCACACACGTATTGATTCAATGCTTTCGATTCATCTAATCGTTCTTATTGTAACATCAACGTACCAGTCCTTGATCTATGCTCAAGTATTTCTCAACCTGCATTATTACTGACACAATGTGCTTTGTAGGCAAGTACTGCTCTTAGCTTAAAGTTCAGTTCATCCCCGTTCTATTATCATTGAATCGAATGCCTAAACATTGCATCCGAATTTTTTGTTAATAACTCAGCCATTGTTTTAGTTCGTTGACTAGCTAAGAATATTTTGAGACTTGAGTCTGAGATTTTTCTGGACATTATTTGTTTCCAATATTTAAATTTAAGAAAGTTGTAAATAAGTAGATATTGCATTTTACTCAATAACAAGTAGATTCTTAAACAAATAACACAATCTCCGTGACGCATGCAATTGGAATATGTTTTTTATGTACCAATTGAAGATAACTCGGGAACTAAAAATACGGCTATTGAAAACTCCTTTTTATAAGTCGAACTGAAAAATGCTTATAAATAATTAGCAAAAAAAAACAAAAAGACGTGAGATTCCAACCCCGGGGACCGGAGCTCAAAGTTTTATATAAGTACACAAAAAAAGCAAAAAAAAAATTGCTTCGTATTGTGAACCTTCTTCTTTCCATGAAATCTGGTTAAACACAACACAGAACATATTTCATCATTCATCATACACAGTGCGTGTATGTATTTAAAACATTAACCAATCTAACACAAAATGATTTTCAGTGATATGCATGAAAATAAATTAGGCAAAATTTATCCTACAACAGTTAAATACACACAAATATCATTAGGTTCTTACAGTATCATAAAATAAACACCCAAGCTCTGCTTATAAACCTTAAAGACGATTAAGTAGCGGTTGAAGTGTTATGTAGTTAATTTCAGATGAGAGATATCCTAGTATCTATTGGACTTCAAGCGTCGCTTACTGCGTTATAAATTATGTACCTACCTATTTGACCGTGCAAATTATACTTTTTCGATCGAAAAAATAACCCTATAATTTTCCTCGATAAACGATCTGTCTATAATGATAATATTAATGAGCATCTCAAAAAACGGTTCAGTAATTCGTGAGGCTAGCGTGATAACCAAACTATTGTGCAAAGTCAGTGTTTTTATAAATATTTGATTATTGTTTGGGTGACAGGAAATAAAAGATTCATGTTTATTGTACCTAATTAAATAAAACAGTTGATAATTGGATTTATTTTCTAAAAAGGCAGTGCTCGAATAGTCGAAAGGGGATTGGTGGAAAGTTTTTCCAACTATCCCCTTCGCAGGGGATACTCGCAATTCATTTCTGGAGTAAGCCATCTTTTTTCGTAAGAAATGTTCCAATTCCAAATCTATGGAAAAATTGCTAAGTTCATCCATTCAAAACTATAGAAACAAATATGAAAGTATTTTCATTGAATAAGCCGGATCTATTCATGAGATAAAAGTGCTTAAGCATCTTAAAAAGTAGGCTTTGATGTTGGTTAGAAAACAATTATTATGTGCAGCAGATACTCGTGCGAAGTAGGCTGGCTTGGTAATGAAATCGTAAACATTATGCCAGCACGTATTTATATTTGAGTAAAGTCATAGAGAATTTAATAGACTACGAAATCAATATTCCACGATCACCATAAAATTACTTGATTTATGCGTTTGATGTTGAATTGTTTCTGATCTGAATAAACATGTTTGAAACTAAATATGTTTGCTGTTTATCATAAAATAAACTTTCCGCTTCATGGCTTTTGAAATAAAGTTATTATTGTAACAAAACTAATTCCTAGGTGGTCATTGTCATTTTAAAAATAAAGATACGTTTATGAAAAACAAAAGGTTAAGTTTAAGATCAATGACGCTTATTTTTACAACTTAATCAATGTCTTGAGAACTATCTATTTCCTATACTTACAAGACAAATTCAGTTCAACTCAACCAGTTTTATTACCCGACTTCAAAAAAGGACGAGGTTTCTTAATTCGACCGTAAATATTTTTTTATTATTATTGCCATATTTATATTTGACTCCAATTATCTTGATTCACAGATTCCGAATTTTTTTTTAAGTAGCTTTAAGTTTAAGCTTTTTAAAAGTTATCGGGGTGAGAGTGGGGAAGAAAAACCGAAAATCTGAAAATATACTCGAGTGGGGTATCAAATGAAAGCGCATCGCGTGCACTTTACTAAATATTATGGCGTTTTACTTTTAAAGAAATTAAAGCATTGGAATACGGGGTTTTTCTCAAATTTAAAATTTAGATTAATTGAAACATGATTTGTTTTTTTGGCATATCATTCATATTCTAGAGGAGGTTAAGAAATAACTTGCTATGTACTCACGTGTTAGTGAGTATTTTATTTTACATCCTCCATTTTGGAAATAGTGTAATCCAGTATTCTTACTTTTCGATATCTAAGCGTTAAAGTTGTTTTAAGACAAACAAAGAATGCTGCACGGGCTATGTCATCAAAATTGAGAACACGGTTATAAATTCACTTTGCATTCTTGTTTACTAATAACTACAAAGGTTTTATCTTATGGTATTTTATGGATGTTTGGAATGGTTTCAGTAAACTATTACTTTTATTTTGAAATTACCTAATACCTATACCAATTAGCAAAATAGACGTCTTCACGTCAACATTTACCATGGTATTGAAAGCAACTGTAACCCAATTGGGCTACTTATAAAATAAAGATTCCTAAATCAAAATTATAGTTGTAAAATCACACGCAGAAATAGCAGGGGTTTCGCAAAAGCAATTCGTGATGGTAATCTTTGTGGGAGAATTCTATACAAGGACGTCCATACAAATTCGTCGTAATAGACTTGTTGTTCGTGTCTTCATTTGATCGCAGTTTTACGGTCGTTTTTGAAATATAGGGCAACGGTGGCGAAGTTTCACGCAATTTGTTTTTTTTCGTCATGTGTAATTTGGAGTAAGTTTTTACTTTTTATATAAATATTGTACAGTCCTCTAACGGCAATTAATACAGGCGTTTTACGGTTATTATGATTAAAAAAAAGTGAAGATTCAAAAAAATCCTTGCCGAAAAACAAAAAGGATTCTTTCAAATCGACCATCGACCAACGAACCAGCCTGGTGTGGCTTGGTAGTCTAACACCGATATACTTATAGAGTCTTGGGTCCAGCAGCTTAATAAAAATAAATATTGCTGAACAATCCACACAACAACATCTAGCCCCGTCGTAAGCTCTAAGCTTGTGTTACGGGTAGACACTTGCTATTCTTATTAGATAGTTGACATCCAATGGCTGTTATACTAATGAATACACCAGAAGAAATATTCAATAATGCATGGATAAAATAACTGAACCAAGACCAATTAGACAATTGTACGCAACGTGCCCTTCTATATCACCTTATTATGAACGAGTGGCTTCTAATAGTGCATAATGTGTAGCGGTATTCAAACAGTAACGTCGTCACAAGCCAGCGGCTATACGGTCGTTCTGACGATCCACAAATCTACATTAATTGTAATAAACGCAATAAACAATATATCGAACTAGATATTTAAGCTATGTATTTCCAGAAAATTTAATACGAATAAACAAAAGCTTTTCTTTTAAAGTGTGGTTATCTATTTGAGATAGAGCCATAACTAGGTTGGTAAAATAGTTGGAATATCTTGCAAAAGGGGACAAAGGGATAAGGGTTTCCAAACACCTTCCTGGAGACCCAAGGCAACTTCATGGGCCTGTGGTATTCCTTTACATAATATATCCTATAACCAATTCATATATATTTATAACGAGGCTCTAGCCGACCCACCATTGGACCAGCCATCGTGTTGGGTATGGTCCAACCAACTCATAATTTGACGGATGCCTTCTTCATTATTGGACGTTTGCTTGTCGCAATATTATTGATATTACAAAACCTGATAAGTTAAATTTAAATACTAACTTTGTTTTTGAACTAAATCGTGACTTGATTTTACTTCCTAAACTTTAAAGTCAATTCGGAAAACACATTTAAGGTCACAATCGCATGCCGCAAAGTTTGGGTAAGATAATCGTGATGGTTCAAGCACGAACAAACTTGGGCGACGCTATGTTTAACCTCACCCAGCGGATTCGAACTATAATTTACGTTTCAATGATCTTCTATGACATTTATGCAAAGGCTCACACATAGCAACGCTATCAATTTATTATATTGAACTGTGGATAATAAGGCTTCGTTGCCATAAAATGAAGTTATTAAGGCCAAAAGCATTGAATTTAACTACAAAATGTTTTCATCATCATCAACCTAATAACGTTCCCACTGCTAGGACACAGGGGCTTCTCTCTTGACGAGGGAGATTAGGCCTCAATTCACCAGGCTGGGCAAGCGGCAGGTTGGTGAATGTCATTATGTCCTACATATTCTTTAAAGTTATCAGAACATGCCAACAGTTATCAGAAATCAAGAAGAAAAACCCAGAAGTGTGTGACGTGCTTGTACCCTCGACCTTCGATATGACGAACGAAACATTTTTCGAAATTTACCCGACTCAGAATTTGTATTTTCGTCGTCAACTCTGAACTCTTTTTCTCTGTAATCGGATTTTGATTAATATTAAAGTGTTTGTAACTTGACCTCGTTTAACAACTTTATGGTAAGTATTTAAAGTTAAATTGTGCCAAAGAGTATAATAGTACTAACATTGCCCCGCGGCGTTACTCGTATTTCAATGAACCTTCCCGTAGGACGAATATATTTTCCCGCGGTTAATAGTAGGCAATGTCCTAATCCAACGTATTATCCATCATCATACCAAATTTCAGGCTAACGGATTCGGCCGTTTTGCCGTTAATGACAGACAAACAAATTACACACGCATACACTTTAACTTTTAGAATATAGACCTCCTCAGTACAACTCGTACAAAACAGCCTATCTTTCAATTATAACGTACTCGTATGCGGTACTTTCAAATCGGCCCGAAATCACAAAAATAATAAAATTATAATTAGGTAAAAATTATGCAAAAAAACCTTCTTCAACCACTTTATTTATCTCTAACAGACGTGGCCTTTAATTATAATACAGGAAATTTATCACCGTTATCATTTCTCTCTTTTGTCGTCATAGACAGGAGGGTTGGCGAGTATGAGTATTTGGTGCTGATCTTAAAGAAGGTATGGTGTATTGTAGGATTTGGGGAATAACATTTAACATATGCGTTGGTGCTCGCAGCTATTCATGAAGAATACGAAAATGATGGCATGCATTATTATGCAACAGGAAGCTTATGAGATCTTGATGATGTGTGTAGATAATGCTGTGGATAAGCATGGATATGCAGGCGATTACATTAGAAGCGCTAAAATTATTACTAACTAGTATACAATATATCGGATGATATGACGAAGGAGCATCCATCCATGCGAATATTCGTCCCCGCGAATACTTTGCAGCGATGAACCCCACTCACATCACGTTTATACGGATATTCGCCGTAGGCCCCTAATCTACCTACAGTATAACGGTGACCAATGACAAATAAGCCGTATTAATGATTACCACCATAGAGTTAATGGAGCATTGAACTGTGACATATGATTATGTTGCTGCCGGGCCGGACTGGAAGTTGTAATTTCAGGAGAAATCGCATTGGTCGATGACCTCTGATTGTATTATCATAACGTGAGCCTTATTAGCCGATTGCTTTAATTAGAAGGCGTTTTTTATTGCTTTAATTTTTATTTACTATGTAAAGTGGTATTATTTATACAACAAAAAGAAAAAGAACACTTTCAGTGCCCATGTAGCAGATGATGATCTACATGAACTTAAGGGTGAGACCTGGCGTGAACGTGTTAAAGGCTTAAGTTTTCATAAGTATCAGAAAACCATAAAACGTTATTGGTAATTCAATTACGTTTTAGATTAAAAACCAATTGGTAGTTCAGTTACATTGTAGAGTAACTTTCATTACATTCGTTAAATTAATTTTATATTACATTACAATATAATGCCGCCCGCCCAGTCTAAACCCGCCTATAATAGCCTCTACTAGGTACAACTATATAGTACCTAGGTACTGTAACACTAAGTTAAAAGCAAAGTTAAAATGTAAGCAAATATAAAAAAAAACGTAAAAATTATGAATGTCTTCACCTATTGTCGTTACACAATAAATAGGTCACCATTGAACATTTACTATAAACTTTGATCTTCTGAAAAAATTGATGATTAAAACGAAGACCAACATACGCTGAAGCCGAAAATCAACAAAATCATGCAATTGAAACGCAACACAGTTTACAAACAAACAAACCGCATCCAAAACCACAACACCACACCTAATTTATTATTCTATGACCACACTAAGTTATTCACATCAATATTCGCGATAGGCCATTGATTGAGCAGGCACCAGTGTGAGGCGGCGCGGCAGACTGAACTGCACAAAGCACCTGTGTTGCACCATTAGAACCGTGGAAAAACTTTACGCAATCTATTATCCAGGGGATACTAGATAATTCTGATGCTGCGTGCTTACAATGACTTTAGAAGACAATTGTATAAACCAATGGTACAAGACACTTGCTTGTAGTCAAAACTTTATTCTTTTTATAAATTTTAAATTTTCTATTAAAAGTATATCAAAGGGTTTAGTCACGTTAAATATATCGATATTATACAACCCATCTCGTACCTCTAATAGGCGTTATGACTACATAAAGCAATAGGATTCCGTTTAGTCCGTCTTATGACCTGTCCAAAAATACTGATATTTGTGCCTTGTCAATTTAATAAGAAAGTGCCAATAAATAGAGCATCAAATTACCGGCGTGAGGGCTTGTAACGTGTGTGTATACATTTAGTATATTTTGGCCGAAATAATTACGTCACGCACAAGTTCGATGCACTGTATCTGATTTTTCGTTTGCAAGAAATAAGAAAACATATGAATCCTATCTTGTACTTATTAATATTCTTTAGACATCTACCCTATTTAATTTGGTGGGAAATCATTTTAATAATGTTCAACAATTTCACATAAATTTGTACAATAAATAGTTATATTGTTGTTCCTATTAAATTGCTATTACCATATAAACCTATTCAAAACACGGTGCTACTAAACTGGGTTAGGGAGCCGAAGCCCCCGGAAAACTGGGCATCTCGCGAGTATTTTGTTCTAGAAATTTCGGGTATTCGCAGATTTCTTAAATTTAAAAGATCGAATGTTACAAATATTATCAAGTCGAAATTGTAGAGTAATGATAGGACTTTCTGTTGTTCGGTTGGCAGCAATGTGCATCCACCCTCGTCCTCGACCAGGTAACCCGTCTATCTATGCAGTTGGCGGAGAATAACGATAGCATAATGTATATTAAAACGTAAGTATTTACATGATGTGTGCACTAATTCTCATAACGGTTGCAGGCACTGTTTTCATTACCCCAACATATTTTTTTTATGGCATCCGTTGGATACGTAGTAACGTCAATGGCTAGACGTCACAGAACTCCGTCAATTAATTACCTTAATTAGGAATAATTCAAACCATTACAAAAAAAATACTGTCAAATAAAAGTCTGACAGACTCTACTATGTTGTTAAACTATAAATAACGGATCGTTTTGCCTACGGACCATTAATCTTTTGTTATTGGTTGAAAACGAGACGTAGTTGTTACAGATACGCGTTACGCGTTTGTACGCTAAATATTTAAGCTGAACATAAACCAATAACCGTTTTAACACGTTCACTGCGGATCACACAGAATCGGCCCGCCATGGTGCTTACCGCCTGTGCGTACGGTAAAAACTTCATCTTGCTCGCTGGTGCGGAACGATTATCTTAGGTATTTGTAGGACTTAGACAGAGACAAATATAGATTTCGGCTCGTGGTGTCAAATGTAGATATTTGGCATTAAAACATCGTGGCGGGCTCTTTTCGACCACCATCGCACTGACGGTAAAAAACATCGCTCCTTGCGGCGGCGGGTCTATTGTGGTATATGACCGGTGCCGACCTGTTGCCGCAAGGAGCGCGCGCTCAAGCGTCGAGTCACCAGTCAGTGTTGTGCTCTCTACACTCGTTATTTTATCGACAGGTATTTAAGTATGGCGAAACGCAAATGTAAAAGAAAAATAACCCTGTACAGTTATAGTGAAGATAGTTTAGATGAACATGCACAAATGAGTCCAACTTTAGATCCAAGGAAGCGAAAAAGAAAGTTAAGAAAATTAAAACATATTGCAACAAATGCAATCAATCTCTTTGCGTGCAGTGCTATAAAGACACATTTAAGGTCACTGTTCTTGTCTGGCTCATGTGATTCGCTTAATACATACTTTTTATTTCTTTTACAATAATTCTGTTTTATTTTCGATAACCCAAATATTTTTGTCTGTCCCATCACTATGAAAAATACTTTCTAGTGCGATATCGGTCGTTTCCGACCTGACATTTTCCTTGGTTGATTTTTCATTTCCTGGTATTCAGATTCAGGGGCGAAGCGAATGTAAACAAATGGGGTTAATGATCATTTTAGCAGTATAAAAAAAATTATTATACACCACATATTCGCAAAGTTATAGCTCTTTAAACTTTCCTCGCGGTGTCAGGTCAAAAAGGATTGATACGCACTGTAGAAAAGGACGATGGATGCATATTTGGACCGCCACCGTACCAGATGAAAGTTTTAAGGATTTTTGCCGCAGTGAGCGTGTTAACAAATGAATAATATCGACAGTGTCGTGACTCTAGTTTTACGTACGTTGTAGAAAACTTAAGTAGCCAAACTTAGATCAGACGAACAGAACGTGTAATAACAGCAACATACCTGAAACAAACCAAAAAAGAATATATTAATTATAATAAAATAAAAAAAACAAACTTTTTACCTAGTTGGTATTAAGTGGGAAGTAACTGAAAGTTAAAACTTAGTCATTTAAAACACCCAGGTTTTTCATTATATAGATAGTAATAATAAAATATAGATTAGGCATTTATTTAAAAGTCATAGGACTCAGGTTCATAAAAATTGGACAATAATTATTTTAAACAAAAAGGACTGTCCTCTTCAATCATTATCTCGGAGTGCAATGAAAACAAACACTAGCACGTAATCGCACTCTTGATGTTCCCATTATCATTAGTCTTTGAATAAAACAAGTTCATTGAGCAACTCTATATTGTTCTAAACTAACTAACTCCTAATCTACGTACAGATAATTACATCTTCAACTAGATATGCAAAGTGCCAAATATCCCACGGTAAGTGACGAAATTTGTGGTTTGTTTGTTCAGAACTTTTATTACTTAATTTTAATTAGATGGCTATACTTAGCTCTATCTTGGGGTCAGTTTATACCCTTACAATGCGGTAATAAATTATGTATTAAAAAACATACAATAAATTACACAGATTTTGTTATTTAAACTATGGTAACTAATTATTTTATTTTGGTATTGCTTTATCAATCAGGCCGCCCCCTTTACGCATTTATTTTAAAGCCCCTTTTGTTTCGTTAAAATCTTGATGTGTAATAAACAGTTATATTATTATTATAATGTTAACCAGTTAATCTAATTATTTACCTCATGATCAACACCCTATTAACATTCCAACTGCTGGGACAAAGGGACTTCTCTCTTGGCGAGACAGATTAGGTCTTATTTCACCACACGTGAATGCCACAAGTCCTTCAAAGTCTTTAATGTTCTCAGAATATGCCGGTTTCCTCACGATGTTTGCCATCACCGTTTCGAAATGAAAGTCGAGTGTGCTCCCTTAGCCAACACGGCTTTTTTATTAACTTGCAGACTTATAAGTTCTATATAGATTGTATACAGTTAAAACAACGAATTTAAGTTTAAAAGATTTCAACGCGCAGTTGCTTCTTTTCCCAACATAATATTAGAGGAATATTGACTTGTTTTATTAATATCCTAATCAAAAACTACTATATCAAAATACTAATAACGGAATTGATTAGAAATATTTATGAGTTCGAAATCGATACCACACTATCGACATCCTGTCGAGACCAATTCCTATTAACATGACATTAAATTATTTTTTTATCTGTTTTATCAGTGTATTGCATAAATAAAATATCTTATTGGAAATCAATAATGTTAAATATGTGTAGAATGTGTAAATGAGTATTGATTATAGCTATAGATCTCCGGGCTTTTGCATAAATCATTATTGACCGATACTGTCTTAGCATTGAAACTTTAACGTCTTGATGACTTACCGTATAAACTTCCACCGAAAATTGGTTTGAACGAGATTTAGTAAGGGCCTTTTTCAGCATCTCCGAGTAAAATATACAATGGTTAAAATATAGACTATTTCGCTCAGTTACATGTGACAAAGCGAGATAGCTCTTCAGTAAAATATACAATGGTTAAAATATAGACTATTTCACTCAGTTACATGTGACAAAGCGAGATAGCTCTTCACATACTCTTAACTAACCATTGACACGTATTATTGACATAGCTAACCATGCTTAGTTTACTCGTATCTTGTGCATAAGCCTTAAGTAATTTTTTTAATACGTCATAAATCGTAAACGCAATGGAGATTATCACCGAAAACTCAAAACGTCTTTGATGATGTCCTAAAAAAAAATCCAGTCGAAACTAGTACTCTGCAACAGGCATACTTACAAGAATTATGTCTTATGTATTCTATAATTTGATCTATGGAGAGGTATGTAGCAATGTCAATAATTGAGCACACAGGGTGTAATCATTATAATTATGGTATTTATATGATTAAGTCGGCATTTCGGTTTAATAGTCGTGTAATTACAATCAGGTTGCAGTTACAGTTGACAGGTAGGTATTATGTGGGACAATAATTAGCAAATTATCTCCTTTATCTTTAGATTTTCACACTTAGTTATAGCAAAACCTTTGTTAAGTAATAAAATAAATATTCTTGGATAAGAGATAACTTATTATCTTATTAGGTTATAATTATTTTGTTGTATTAAGGTAAAAAAACGAATGATGGATTGCAACACTAACATACTACATAACTAGAAAACAAGGTTGGCGTATGAGACAAAATACAATAACAAATATAGCCTCTTGGTTTTTGATACTTTTGAATAAACAGTTTTTGAACATGCTTTTGAGAATTTATTTGTCCGAGTGCAAAAGAGTTAAATAGACTTTAAATCATCTGTGATAGTTTGACTATCTAACTTAAAACATGCACACTTATAACAAATTAAATTATGAAACGACGCCCACTCTACATAATTCATTGACCAAAAACAACTTATTTACACACATAAGGCCGTTATTGTTTTATTTTTAGTTTAGAGACTCTGTGTAGTTCCCTAATTTGATTTTTAGGCCCAGCAAACGGGCCACCGACCATAGCGACCGGTGGCCTGCAACTAGCAGTTCACAGGATTTTGCAACTATTTTTTAAATTGCAGTGCACACTAAGACTTGTGGTTCGTGGCGTCCAATAAGCTCTCGCTAAGCTTGAGTCCGCAACTCGCTAAGACATTGTTTATTTGCTACAAAAGCATACAAGGAAATACATTTAAATAAGTAAACTAAACAATATTTGTTAAATTAATGGCCAATAGGCACAGTTGCACTACTACAACCGCCCCGTTTAGCAGATTATAAAGTGGTAGCTTCCGAACACCGGTGGCTGTCGCTCGCTTCTGACACTTACGAAATCATACAAATGTAGAGGTAGAGCGCGATAGCCACAGGTGGCTGTAGTCGGTATCCCGTTTGCGCCAACCCAAGCTCAATCAAGCACACTTACTACTTGTAATAATTATACAAACTTCACAACCAACATATCAAATGAGTTAACCGTAGAGTTGAGTAAACCGAATTTCAGCGAATGGTCAAAACGAATTTTTACTCAATTCATTTGTTAATAATATGGAGACAAGTGCGTCATTTTATGCATAAAATGATCTGTAGAGATGGTAAAGCACAGGGTACAATTTTTGCTTTTCAATGGAGATCTCGGAGCCCCTTAAATTGCATTGATGGTACAGTAGATGTACAAAGAAGGTTCTGGTAGGTCGTCAATTAAACAACCCCACAAAAAAACAATGCAACCACAACATGTAGTATTATCATATTTTAACAGTAGATTATTTTTAACCACTAATAAAATATTCATATTGTTCATGGATTTTTTGAATAACCAGATTTTGTAAGTATTTAAGCAATAATACTTCAACGAATTGTAACACATCATATGTACCATCTCATTGGTCGAGATCTTGGAAATCCGTGCGTAGCCTTGCCAGTAGACAGCTTTATTAGTTTTGCAACGATTATGGAATAGAGTCAATATATAGACGACAAAGTCAAAAGTCAACCATTTGTTACAGACAGTATCTATGTAGTGTTATGTAATGTAGCATCTGAGACCGATCTATCACGGTGCCACACGCAATACTGTTTTGACCATCAGTTACGTAAACGGTTAACAAGTCAACACTGACTTTGTGTGAGATGGTAACATGGCGCCATTAGTTGGTTTTCAGTTGATAGTACAAATAACGTTGATATACCAAGACAAGAGTAAAAGCCGTGTTGGCTAAGTGGGAGGACACTCGACTTTCATTCCGAAGGTCGTGGGTTCAAACCCCGCCACGCACCTCTGGATTTTTCTTCTTGAGAAATGTATGTGCGCTTTAAACACGTGCTTTAACGGTGAAGGCAAACATCGTGAGGAAACCGGCATGTTCTGATAACTTTAAAAGAGTTTGAGGGAAATGTGACATTCACCAACCCGCACTTGGCCAGCGTGGTGAATTAAGGCCTAGTCTCTCTCGTCAAGAGAGAAGTCCCTGTGTCCCAGCAGTGGGAACGTTAATAGGGTGATGATGATGATGATGACCAAGACAAGATAACGATTCTGTTATCATGCTTTAAATTAATGCTAAATATTTAGGCTGAATTTTTATTTTACTGGAATAGGTCTTCAATACAATATTTATAAATATGTACGTATGCCATGCGTGTGGGAGGAAGGCAATATGTAAGTGTTGTGATTTAATAAGTTCCTTTTTTTATTCGGGGTTTTTATTTAATTTTGCAGTTTTGTAACAAAAAGACTAGATAACGATTATATTCGAAATAACTATATGGAACCAAATATTTAGTACTCATTGTAACGATTCTATTGTCAAGCTTAAAATTAATATTTAGTCATCATTTTATTTTTTTGCAAAAGTCTTTAAAACAATATACCTATATACAAACATTTTGACTGCCTCAGTGGCGCGGTGGGCGAGAGTCCGCTTGCGGCGCAATAGGTAGCGGGTTCAATTCCCGCCGAGGGGTCAAGTGTTTGTATGTTCTGCGAGCACTTTCTCCTTGGTCTGGGTGTTTAATATGTATAATAAAAAATATCTATGTCTGTATGTATATTATATTAAGTATATCAGATGTCTAGTACCCGTAACACAAGCTAATAGCTTACCACGGGGCTAGATGTTGTTGTGTGGATTGTCCGGAAATATTTATTTTATTTATTTATTTATATAAACAACAACAAATATGTACGTAGGTATGTCATGCGTGTAGGAGGAAGACAATTATAAAATATTATTATAAATTAATTAAGTGCATACCTACCTCTCTTTTTTAACCCCCGACCAAAAAAGAGGGGTGTTATAAGTTTGACGTGTCTGTCTGTCTGTCTGTCTGTCTGTCTGTCTGTCTGTCTGTCTGTCTGTGTGTCTGTCTGTCTGTCTGTGTCACCATAGCTCCCGAACGCATGGAGCGATTTCAATTTAGTTTTTTTTGTATGAAAGGTGAGTCTGGCGCAAGTGTTCTTAGACATGTTTCATGAAAATCGGTTGTGCCGTTTAAAAGTTATGGGGGTGAGAGTGGGTAAGGAAAACCGAAAATCTACAAATATACTAGTGTGGGGTATCAAATGAAATCGCATCGCGTCCACATTACAAAATATTATGTTGTTTTACGTTTAAGGAAATTAAGGCATGGGAATCGGGGGTTTTTCTTAAATTTTAAATTTAGATTTATGTATTCAGGGTTATAAATATTTCACCTATCACTTTCGCTTCATTTGTGTATGTTTTTTTTTAAATTTTGTGGTGTAGTAGATGACGTTTGAAATAAGTAGTTATTTAGATAAAGAATTTCCACAGAATAACATAAATCGTATTGTTAAAGTATAAAATAATTCGCAATTGCAATCTGTGATCGTTAAGCTTTAATAAGCAAATACATACATATTTAAACTTCATTTTATACAAATACAAAAACACTTTATTGTACTCACAGGGAAATAAAATACACAACACGTAGGAAAAAACATATGTGCAGTAGGCGGCCTTATCGCTAAAAAGCGATCCCTTCCAGGCAACCTTTGGATAGAAAATAACTTTGATGAAATAATTAGTAGGCAGGGGCATACAATGGCATATTTATATTCATGACCGCAATGGGTGGCGAGAGCAAGAGGAGGCCTATACCCAGCTGTGGGTGAAGTCAGGCTGCGGATGATGATGATGATGAGGGGCATACAATATTAAATAAAACAATTTAGATTATAATGACTCATTATGACAAATATTAATATACGCTTACACAAATAAAAATAAAATACATACATTCTTACACAGATAAATATTTATCTTAATATATATAAATCTCGTGTCACAATGTTTGTCCTCAATGGACTCCTAAACCACTTAACCGATTATAATAAAATTCGCACACCATGTGCAGTTCGATCCAACTTGAGAGATAGGATGGTTTTTACGGCGAGAGAAAATCGAATAATTTCCGGGAAAATTTTATACCCGTGCGACGCCGGGGCGGGCCGCTAGTTAATAAATAAATATATATTAATTTTAAAGGATTAATTCTTATTGGCACTTATTAGCAAGACAGATAAATTTTTTGACACACGTTTTAAAGACTGACAAGGTACGTATCTTTCTCAATCTTTCAGACAAAGCATTCCACAATCTTACAGCTAGCACAGAAAAAGATTTGTCGTAAAAGTTGGTACGATGTGAAGGAACCCTAAGAAGGAGGTTGTCAGTTTATTTACAAAATCAGTACGTACATAATCAATTATTACAAACTGCTAAATCATTTTTAAGGATATGGATACAATAATTATTCATTGTAAGTGTAATTAATGTTCTAATAACGAAGGATGCGTTTCCTGTACGCCCCAATAATTGGATTGTTACATTTAATAAAAAAAATTTCATGTAGTTGTATGTTAGAATATCAATAAAACTCTTTATTAAACATAACAAAAATGATAAAACGGGTGGTTTTATCGCTGTGAGCGATTTCTACCAGGCAAGCTTGGGATGGACAGGATCAGTTGTTCAAAGTACATGTTTTATGTAAGCCATCGTTGTTTCTATTTTTAACCCCCGACCAAAAAAGAGGGGTGTTATAAGTTTGACGTGTCTGTCTGTCTGTGTGTCTGTCTGTCTGTCTGTGGCATCATAGCTCCCGATCGGATGGAGCGATTTCAATTTAGTTCTTTTTGTATGAAAGGTGAGTTTGACCCGGGTGTTCTTAGACATGTTTCATGAAAATCGGTTGAGCCGTTCAAAAGTTATGGGGGTTAGAGTGGGGAAGGAAAACCGAAAATCTGCAAATATACTCGAGTGGGGTATCAAATGAAAGAGCATCGCGTGCCCTTACTACTAAATATTATGGTGTTTTACTTATAAGGAAATTAAAGCATTGGAATCGGGGGTTTTTCTTAAATTTTAAATTTAGATTTATGAATGTTTTACTTATTAATAATAAAAAAATTAACAGTATTTATTACAGTGTATTTTATAATTTACTGGACTTTCCAATTATTGGTCATGTTTTTTTAATGTACCTACCTACAAATAGTTATATATATTTTCATCAATTTTATAACGTTAACTTGTACATACCAGCATCGCAAAAAACCAACGAATCCTTGTCCCGCGCGCGACACGTAATGCATTGTTTTATGAAACATTAACAAGCATTATAACCATCGGGATGTATATTAATAGATATCAGAAGTTATGTACATAAATAAATATATGTGTGAGCCCGTGTATGCAAACTTCACACGTAGCCTTAATTCGATCGAACACGCAATGCATACGCCAAATCAGGCATATGATACGGTTTCCACCTCTGGGCTAAATATCGTGCATGATATGTCAAACAATACTAAACAAGCATGACATACTTCATGATGTAACGTTATCAAATCGCCAGGAAATATTAAACGCATCATGAATTTCTACGTGGTCACTACACAACTTTAATTACTGTAGGCGCCGGAACGAATGGATCTACATTTCATAATACTTCCGTTTGTAGGTCAAAAACTTGATAGATGCGTCTATTCTTAAGTATTCTTTGAAGAGGTAGTCACTGACATTTACAGTTTAAACTTTGTTTTTTTACAAATTACGTTCACATCATTTGAAATAATGATCATTGTGAAGCACCACTGACGCCATTATAAAGATTAATCGTATTATCTTTTGTGTTTAGTAAAGCGGTGTAGAACACGCTATTGATGGTTGAATTGATTTTAATGATGGAAACGATGATGCTTCTAATAAGGCATTTATTTACTTTACTGTTGTGAGTAATTCCAATCACTCATTATTTTCGAGGATTTACAAGTGATCGATACATTAATTAAAATAAAAAAAAGAGTTTTTGAAAAGTTTCTGATTCAAGACTTATATGGTTGGTAATTTTCATGGTCGATATTCTGAGTTCTCTTCCTACTTCTCTACATTTTAGTATGTTCCATGTGGACAATTCTTAAACGTGTAATTTAAAGCCTCCATGATAATGTGCGATCGATTTGAATAGAAATATTAGGTCCTTACATATGAAATTGGCGTTTTTCGTACTGGCCACTTTAATCACAAATTTCTCCTCTTTGGTAAGGAATTCCAAATTCAAATTTGTACAGCTATAGACTCATGTATTTGTGCTTCGATGATCGTCATTCATTTGTTTTTTTTCTTCTGTTTTTTTCTGTTTGCGTCACTCATTTTACAAAATGGAAAACTTAAAATATCGCATTATTTACGAGTACGAGTTCCGCCGTGGCACTAGTGCTGCGGAAACAACTCGAAGGGTGAATGATGTGTATGGCGGTCGTGTTGCAAAAGAAAACACAGTTCGTTTTTGGTTCCAACGTTTTCGTTCTGGAAATTTCGACTTGCAGAACAAGCCCCGTGGACGGCCTGAGACTCAAGTTGATAATGAAGAGTTGAAGGCTATTGTGGAAGCGGATCCATCGCAAACCACGTCCGAGTTAGCTGCAGGCTGCGGTGTTAGTGATAAAACTGTTTTAATTCACTTGAAGCAAATTGGGAAGATTAAAAAGCTTGAAAGGTGGGTACCTCACGAATTGACTGAAGCAAACCGGCAAACGCGCGTCGACTGCTGCGTTACATTACTAAACCGGCACAATAATGAAGGTATTTTAAACCGAATCATTACCTGTGATGAAAAATGGGTTCTTTACGATAATCGGAAGCGCTCAGCGCAATGGTTGGATCCTGGCCAGCCAGCCAAATCCTGCCCCAAGCGAAAATTAACCCCAAAAAAGTTACTTGTAAGCGTTTGGTGGACTAGTGCCGGTATTGTTCATTACAGTTTTCTCAAATCTGGCCAGACTATTACGGCTGATGTCTATTGTCAGCAATTGCAAACCATGATGGAAAAGCTAGCGGCTAAACAACCTAGGCTGGTCAATCGCTCCACGCCACTGCTGCTTCACGACAACGCTAGACCACACACTGCGCAACAGACGGCTACTAAATTAGAAGAGCTTCAATTGGAAAGTCTAAGACATCCTCCGTACTCCCCGGACCTTGCTCCAACAGATTACCATTTTTTTCGAAATTTGGATAACTTCTTGCAAGGGAAAAAATTCAACTCCGATGGGGCAGTCCAAATCGCCTTCAAAGATTTTATTGATTCCCGTCCGACTGGTTTTTTTAGTAAAGGGATCAATGAACTACCTATAAGATGGCAAAAGTGCATAGAAAATAATGGTTCATACTTTGATTAATTAAATATATTATATTAAAAAATATTCGACTTTTTGTTCCTCCCATACAAAACGCCAATTTCATATGTAAGGACCTAATAGTTATTTAACCTAAGTTCCTATATAGTAATCTTCTTTTTTCTAAAATTTTCAGCAAAAAAAAAAGTCAAAGCTAGTCTCTCAAAGTCTCGGCGAGATTCAGAGAAATATAAATATGTTTGCAGTATCTATGAGGAAAGAGAGGGTAAGAAAGAGAATATGAGAGAATTATATCACATTCAGCGTCTCGGGTGTTCTCAGAGCTTTCGTCGTGAGTCAGTAACGACTTTAATAAACTTTTACATTCCAGCAACCAGACTAATTACCACACATGACCTTCGTTCATCAAATGGTCTAGTCCATTTAAAAAAAAATTTGGAACGAAACGTGTAAAACCGAAACCTATGAAAACTTAAATTGACCTTTCCAGCGCTTCTAGACTTGATTGCACCTATTCATCACTTGTAATATAATGCGCGAACGCAAAACTGAACTATGACCTGCGCCTGACATTATCTGCCTTTGTAAGATTTATATGCCTCTCTGACACCGGCTTAAAGCATGCATGTATTGTTCTAGCATAGTTCTGAATATATTAAAGTCTCATAATCGCAAAATCTCGATTGTTGAGCGACAAGTCACGACCAACATTCTGTTGGAACTGGTTTAACTTATAGTTCTACTGAGCGAGTCTTGATGGTTTTAGGATACCTATTAGTTTGTAAATTAGGCTACATACTTAGTACATTTACAAATGCGCATAGTATTTTATCGTGAAGTCTAGCTATTTTAGAAAGAAATTTCAAAGCGACGTATTTGATTTAAATAGTTACATTACAAAATCTATTCATACCATCGGACAGTATAACCGCTTAAAAGCAATTTTTATTTTAGAAAATATTAGGATTGTAGTGATTATATACTCTCTGAATAGGATTATCAATTCTGTTCTTGTAATTGGACTTTGCGCTTGAAGCGACAATTTGCCAGTGTCAAGTTAAATAAAATTATAAAGTAAAAAAAAATGTTACTCAGTTGAACACCATTATGCGTCCCAAGTCCGAATAGGATTATCAGGTGTAAAAATTTATTAGACAGTGGGGTGACATAATGGCCAAGCAAAGAGTTTCGTGATCTGAGGTGGAATTACTTTTTTTTATTTGTAACCACAGATTAAGTATAGTAAATAAAATAAATAAATATTTCCAGACATTTGACATAACAACATCTAGCCCCGTGGTAAGCTCTAAGCTTGTGTTACGGGTACTAGATATCTGATATACTTAATATAATAGTCATACATATATAGATATTTTTTATTAAACATATTAAACACCCTGACCAAGGAGATCGTACTTGCAGAACATACAAACACTTTAACTCTCGGCGGGAATCGAACCCGCTAGTAGTAAGCAGTCAAATAATATATATAGTATATATAGTAATAGTTTAACCTTGACCTTGCGGAGCCGGGCGGGCTACTCGTTGTAATTAAAGGGTGGCTTTACCAGAAGAAGAAAATAAAAAGGGTGACTTTGCAGCGATACAAAATTTCAGTGCCCATAGTCTACGACATATGACGTGATGGCATACCAACTAAATCACCGTTTGACCGAAGGTTTAGAAGTTAGCTAAGGACGCAAAATGGCGTTCAACTGAGTAACATCTTTTTCACTTTATCATTTTATTTAACTCGAAACTGGCAAATTGACACTTCAAGCGCAATGTCCAACTACAAGAAACTGAACTGAACTGACTGAAGGTTTAGGCTTAGGTTAATTTGCATCAAATTCAGGTACACACATACCCTTATATAATATCAACAGAGCAGGACCAATATTTGAAACAACTCACGTAACTGACAAATAATTTTGCTGATTTAATCTACATTTTGTGGAGCAATTTACCCAGTCTCTTGCTTAGTTGCTTGTATACGGTCTTATATGCTATATGGACGTGACTATGATTAGGATTAAAGTTACTCAGATAGCCGAGGGCTATCTATAACGTGATCCCTTAAGGAGTTAATCGGCAATATATTTAAGACTAAACTAAATACATGACTGCTTGGCAAATGTTTTTATAGTGTAAGCAAATAACCTTTTTGTAAATTATTGCTCTTTTTATTTTGGTGTACAGATTTTAATTTTTAATTATCATATAATAATATTATTTTCTATGTAAATAATTTATACTCAATTTCTTACCTTAATAACATTGGCATTGAATAATATTTCCATATCTACTTGCGGGTTGAATACAATAACTCTATTTAGTCCTCTTATGAACTTGAGATGTTTGTAAAAAAAATATTTTGTTCCTTTTCAATTTATCGTCGGGCTTTTTCTATTGAAATTTAAAATACTATTCCAAGCTGGACAAACGCGTTGAAGTGGCAGTGGGCTAGCGACATTCATATCCATTTATTCGATTCATATTCATGTGGTGGCAATTAAGGTGTTACATATTAAAACATAAACCCTTTTATAAACCCCGTTGGGTCATTACAACATTTAATCATATTTAGACTTAGCTTATACCTACCTAGTACGCCGAAGAGATCTGGGACCTAAAAAATCTAGAATGGCGCCCACGAATCTGCTTGCGAATAACCGACCATTTGTCAACAAGATAGACTGATGACTGGAAATGACTTAATCAAATTCGCAGGTTTATACAGACCGCTTCCTACCAAAGCAAATTAGATCTACAAGATAACAAGTATTTAAAGCGGAAAGGGAAAAATAATCTTTGTAAAAAAGCCTATTAATATACAATATCGGATTACCTTGTCGACAAAACAGCTTGGGTCGGAATCTACTCCAACAACAAATTGAAAAAAAGACTAACAAATAATTAATCGCTTCTTTGCTCTAGTGTAAAAAAGCGAAGTGACCAGATACGATAAATTTATTTTATATTTATCTTTAAGTACCTATGTTTAATTTGTTTGTGTTTTTTTATTAGATTTTTTAAGATTTGTAAAATCAAACAATGGAAATAAATGATTTGTATCTTTGAAACACCTTGTATAAGGATAAAACGGGTAACGCTATTGTACGGTGGAGGTCCTTAGGCTTCTGTGATGATGATGAGGCCACCACATTCAACCTTTATCTGACATTTGAACCGATTCTTCAATTTAGCCTGGGGTTATCAGCGCACGACATTGAAATCGGGTTAAATGTGGCAATAATGATATCAAACCTTCTAGATCTATGTGGTCCATTCTCGTCCACATCGACAATTACCAAGCGAGATTGTGGACAAACAAAGACCTATCGTCTCCAAACAAAACAAAATTTCGGTTGCTAATTCTATGTTGTATATATTTTTTATTTTATTTTAGATCCGTGATACGATGTTTATCACCCGTAATACAAACTTAGAGCTAACCACGAGGCTAGCTATTGCTGTGTTCCAGTAATATTTATTGGACTTATTCCAATGTGTGTATAATTTAATAGGTTTATTATACACCTATATAGGTTAATTTATTTTAGGTACTTTTTGTTATTTAATTATGTATTAGTTTGACATAGATTATATTGATCTACAAGTGACAAAGCTGCTACAACTGCTATTATAATTTGAATTTATTTTATTTACCTGAAATTGCCCATTTACAGCAGCACTTATTATATCTGAGTCATTTTTAGAATATTTTATTTTTATTTGACATATTGTAATTTTGTTTTTTATGCAAAATGCCTTTTGATCAAGTTTTTGACCCTCATCTCGTATGGTGTTTCTGTGATTGTACAAAATGAATATTATTGTATCAAAAAAAAAAAGTGTATAATGTTAATAAATGTATTATGATTGTTCGGACATCTTTTGTGACATCTTTGACAAGGGCTCTTTAAAGCTGCTTTTTTATTATTATATGTAAGTTGACAAAGCCCCTGTACAGCTGCTATATATGTTTTTTTTGTGTTAAATTTATTTATTTAATGTTTTGTTTTATATTAAGTGTAATTAATATCATTTGACGAAACTTAGTGTACGACCATGTTCCAAAAGTAAATAAAGATTTGAATTTGAATAGCTCTACTACCTCGATCTCGTATGTTAAAAAATATCCATTAAATTATTTCTACTTTTAGTATATCAGATATCTAGTGCCCGTTACACAAGTTTAACGCTTACGGGGCTAGATGTTGTGTGGATAGTCCAACAATATTTGATTTAAATAAAAACATTAGGTAGTTGTTAACATTAGGCACCACAATCTCACCTTATGTTAAGTGATGATGTGGTCTAAGATGGGACATGAAGACCTAGAATGGCTTCTACGTACGAAACACGAAAAAATCGTATTACCGATAAACAATTTTGAAGAAGTTCTTTCCCCCTAGTTAGTAACACGCGCGAGCATATCACTGCCAAAAGAACCATTTATTTTATTTTTAGTAATCATTCAATGAAAACATGTTTACGTATAAGTTTATCATTTTTTAAATAACGTGGAATGTTTACTTGTGCTTTTTGTACTCGAGCGTGGTTAAATGCGTAATTATCGGTACCTACCTACTTTAGTTGTAATGGAATGTAATGTGTAACATAGCCAACCTACATAGTAACCAAATGAAACTCTAAAAACTAGAACTTATCTATTTTTTTACAGCATCAAAATGTTATATATATGTCCTCGTGAAGTTACCCGCGTCATAATAGATTTTTTCGCGAATCCAAATTGGTAAGTACATAAATACTCGAGTGGGGTCGCAAATGAAAGCGCATCACTTGCACATTACAAACTAAAGGGAAGTAAGGTTTTAGAAACGGGATTTTTGCTAAATTTATGTTTCAGTTATTGTTTTAGGCATCACTATGTTATTTGTTATTGATTGTATTTCGCTTTGCCCGATAATTCGGCACAGTTACATGCGCCATCAGCACGGTTGAACAAGGAAACTCAAAAGACAATCATAGTAAATATCCCGATATAAATCTAAATAGTATTGATAATCAAGATAGTTTCATATTTTATAGTAGCCTATATGTATAAATCCACATTATCCTCATCAGGCGTTTTCCCCAGTAATATGATTATTATTTAATAATAATGAATAAAAGTATATTTCTGTCAACATCCTTTTTTAATATAGGATAGTCCAAGCCGTTTTTTTTAACCTACCTTCCAATACACATACCAAATACATGCTTATTACGATAAACAGAGCAAATTCGAATTCTTCGGATTTTTATTAATAACTATAGCTGACCTACCAATCGTTGTTTTCCATCATCGCAAGGCATGGAAACCTTATGGCAAGTTATGGCAGATTAAAACCATTTAATTTTATTATATTAGTACATTCCAACAGCTTATAATATAGTTTTATTATAACACACGCAATCACGATCTCCTTTCAGAATCGTGATATAAAGTATATTAAGATACTCCGAAGCGTTGAGAGGTCGTCTGGTTATGCATCCGGCTTCAACTCTGAACGCAAGTACACGTAATGCGTTAGATTTCTTCGTTTTATGTCTTTTATTGCAATCCACAACACGATTGTGCTAGTTAAATTATGTAAGCTTATCCTGATTAGTATTAACTTAAAACGGGGGACCAGATTTTGTACGATCTACAATTTCTGGTTTCGGGTCTGGGTGTTTTATATGTATCATATGTATGTAGTTACAAAAAAAAAAGTATCTATGTAGTATATCAGTCACCTAACACCCACAGTACAAGCTCTGCTTAGTTTGGGGTTAGGTGATGCTGTGTGAGTAGTCCGGAAATATTTATTTATTTAACTTTACAAGGGACTTAAAGGCTCAAACTAAATATTAAACGAATATTGCTGGACAATCCACACAACTACATCGAGCTCCGCTGCCGTGTCAAGCGTATGTCCGTTATCTTAAGTTACATGAGTTGCGCGTAAAAGGTGCAAATCGTATTTTAATGACATTATAAACCATGGAGTATATTCCTTCTTGTTTAATTCGTTGAAAAAAGCTGTCACCCTATCTCATGCAACTATGATTTTGCCTCTCTCTGTCATGGCAATGTCTAGTATTTTTACATACACTAACTAGGCGTGACAATAAATTTACTTGAAAAAAATGGCTATCTCAGTTTACTCTAGTTACATACATGATATAGGCGCGACGGGCGCCCAAAGATACAGGAGTTAGCCCAACCAGACCACGTTTGTGATGAGTGTGATTGCCAGTTTTGTAACACATACAGAGCTCATTTGGAAAATCGCAACCTATCAAAACAGCTGCTAGAAGAAGATTCCAACGACTCCGATGATCTAAAAAAAGTTTTTACAGCAGACATGCAGAAGGCCATTTGTATGCCGAAATTACAAAGTAAATAATATTTCTCACGGAAATTGGTTTTATTTAATGAGACATTTGTGTCTCCAGGTAAAAACGAGAAAGCTTTCTGTATCGTTTGGCATGAAGGCGATAGTGGACGCAAAGCCATGTCCACAACGCTAAACACCAGAAAGAAGTTATTATTTACAGCGACAATTGACGTTTATTTCTCATAAAAATATGGTGAAATTATTGACTAACTAAAAAAAACGCATTCCCAAAACAATATAACATACAGTCATTGAAAATAGTCGAATTCTGAAGGGGCTTGACTAACATATTTGTCGAAAATGCATATAACGAAGAAAGTTTTAAGGAATTGAAAGTGTTACGCAAAAATGCACTGAACTTGGCGGAAAAATATTTAGTAACCGATTTACCAAGGGAGGAAAGACAAAAGGAGTGATCAAGGCGAAGAAAGACCAATTGATAAAATTATGCGATTCTCTTCCCAGAGCCGGGGAAGTTTTAATAGTTACATTCAAACTTTGATCTCATATTGTTCTAATTAGATCTATGTATACTGTGTTACTTATATGTTTTAATTCTGTAATCCAAAACATTGATTCAGGTTTTCTTTTTCTGTTTGATATTTTATTCAATTCACGATTTTAATGATTTGATTTTTGTGTCAATGACTGAAACCTGAATATTAATGACTCATCAGCATCACTTATTTAGACCTAGAATTTGATCTCGCACTCGTACCTGGTTGTTCTAATTATATTTATGTATCCTATGTTAACAAGATTTAAGACTTGTTAGTCTTATTGGAAAAAAAATGTAAGTACTAAAGTATTGAACCAGGTTTGCGTATATTTTTAATTATTAACTACTTGTTGTATTCGGCATGAGGCTTTGCAGTTATGTGATTTTGATTTTCTGATTGTCATTTTAATTAAGTTTACTATTTTGAATTTGTTGTCATTATAATAAGAATATTTTATTGCTTGTTACTGAGTCAATACTTTTAGATATGTACATTATTTTAACCTAGTTGTTTAAGTGTGTTTTTGAAGAGTTTGTTAATTTGAGATTTGAGAGAGAACAGACTTTATTGTTAAGATAGAAACTGAAGTTCGTAAGGCTGTTATTTTATTCATAATACAATATTTTAATTCGTAAAGACTTTTAATTTTTTTTTTAATTTTCACTTACCTGGCGTCTTATTCCGAGCTAAGTGGTTTTTCCATGGGAAGAAGGTAGGTATATTTTTTTTCCAAGATTTAAACTTTTTTATTTGCTAATTATTTAATCAAAATCGGTTCGGTATGATAACGGAATATTAAACATATTTACAATATTATTAGGGGGTAGGGAAATAGCAACATTTTATGAAAAAATAATGGTTGGTAGGTAAGCTAATTCTTAAAAAGTTTTATTATCATAGTAATTGTTGCCACAAATAATCACTTCCTGTCAGACCAATTTATGGTAACTCATAGTTAACTGACATAGGCAACACCTAACGAATTAAGTCAGTTTGGCACAAGTAGTGTATTTTAAGTTACAGAGCGCGTAAATCAAGCTTTGTATGGAGACCTTGTTATGCCTATCTTAGTTATCGCTAATAACTCGTAAAATAATTAAGATTTCAATATTTTAATACCTTCCCGTTGTTTAGAAGCTTGCGACTCGTTATATTATGGAAAAAAAATCCAATAAAATTATCACATTTTTTCAAAAGAGGTAAATAACTGAAAAAAACTTTGAACGGCGATTGCTCAAAACAAGGTTTTGCAAGATACACGAAATAGGTGTGACACGGCAGCGCAGTAAGGTCTAAGCTTGTGTTACATCTGACATAAATAATAATAAGACGTACATACATAGATATTTTTTTATAAATTAAAACACCCAGACCAAGGAGAATTTTGCCGAGGGATCGCACTTGTTCCCTCTGCGGGAACCGAACCCGCTAACTCCTGCGCCGTAAGCGGATCTTCGTCCATCGCGCCACTGAGGCAGGCTAATAGGATAAGGTTGTTAATTTACTCGCCTATAATTTAATAATTATCATAATTTACAGGTTGCTATCAAATAGACCATATAGAATAGAATAGAATAGAAAATCTTTATTTGTTTCTCCAACATATAACAACATACATAATTTTAGTTAAAAATAATAAAACACTACAGAAACAAAATGGTTGCCACTCAGCATGTGCTGAAGTTGCTCAGGGAGTAGCTACAGCGCTGATTTTCAGTGGTACCTTTTTTTTATTACCTTATATCGCTAAAAGACGTTGCTGAATTTTCTGGTATTTGTTATTCTTTGGGATTCAGTGCACGGGAATGCTAAATGTATCTTAAGCAAAACGTCTGGCAGAAAAGATTCAATTTAAAATGTTCGAACAGATATATTTATCTTCTTCGCGTCTTTATTACGTAATAGCACAGTAATAGACATTACCGCTAAATGGACTATCGGTGCTTAGCTAAACGTTGTTGTGTTTATTTATAAATAATAATTCGAGGTTATCTATTTCAAATACGTATCATATAGGATCCTGCAGAATTACAAAGTGAATAATAATTATTATTATTTATGGGGCACACAATTATAACAAAAACCATAACAAAAATATTCTTAACAACAGTGTTAAGAATATTTTTGTTATGGTTTTTGTTATACTAATGGTTTTGTTATATTTATACCGCCACTTGTCACACAGATGACAAGTGGCGGTCTTATCGCTCAATCTCTACCAGAGAACCTTGAATAAAACTTCGTTAAACTAACCTAAGGACTATAACTACAAGGAAAAAATATAATCTTTTAGGAATTTTTCAACATTATTTTTTTTCATCTTAATATCAGAAGACGTCCTACTTCCAACGGTGGACATAGAGCTCCATAAAAGATCTCCAGTTATATCGTTTGAAAGCGACCTGCATCCACCGTGAACCCGCAGCCTTTTACCAAGTCATCCGTTCATCTAGTAGATGGACGTCCTACGCTGCACTTGCCGATTCGTGGTCTCCAGTCTTGATATTTTCGACCCCTCCGGCTATCCGCTCCGGCCGCCCGGATCCGGATGATTTGTGATCAATCCTCAATATTAAACATTCATTTATATCAAACACTCGTCTTCTAACGTAAAAATAAACAGAAAAGTTAAAATTAAATGTTGTTAAGGTATTCTAATATACCTACTCTATCGCCTAACAATACCATTTGACGTGTGACCATGAAGCCAATAGTTGAATAATACTAGTTAATACTCAGTAATTTTCATCAAAGCTGAATATTCAATGACATAAGATACACAAAACGCACCCACAAAGCTTCTTGAAAGACTATTTTGGCCTTCACATACCGACGCAAGTATTATTTAATATTACAACTAAATAACTTGCTAATCGTTTCGAATGGTTGGTGTAGTCGCGAACAGAAGTGAAATAAAATTCTCTAACAATAAGACAAAGTATTAATAACTAGCTGACCCGTTTCCGGTTTGCACAGATAAAAAAAAACTTCCTCTGGAATTATTCTACCTATTGTTAATACCACATAAATCTTTATGTGGTGCTCTGCAACACAGTTTTTGCAAACTTTCGCAGACGCCATCATTCGAATCTAATTGTGTGACTTACCTACTGTTAATGTCCAAATAAACGATTTGTTTTTTTTTTTTTGATGTGGTTTTCAGCAATAGGTAGAGTAGGGAAAGGGAACGGAACGAATGAACTGAATGGATCTCGGTTCAGTAGTTTTTGAGTTTATCCCGAACTTTATGACAGACCCACAAAGATATGTGGCAGTATTCTATAATTTTAAGCCGTGTTGGCTAAGTGGGAGGACACTCGACTTTCATTCCGAAGGTCGTGGATTCAAACCCCGCCACGCACCTCTGGATTTTTCTTCTTGAGAAATTTATGTGCGCTTTAAACACGAACTTTAACGGTGAAGGCAAACATCGTGAGGAAACTGGCATGTTCTGAGAACTTTAAAAGAGTTTGAAGGACATGTGACATTCACCAATCCGCACTTGGCCATCGTGGTGAATTAAGGCCTAATCTCTCTCGTCAAGAGAGAAGTCCCTGTGTCCCAGCAGTGGGAACGTTAATAGGGTGATG
Source organism: Gymnoscelis rufifasciata (assembly GCA_929108375.1). NCBI lineage: Eukaryota > Metazoa > Arthropoda > Insecta > Lepidoptera > Geometridae > Gymnoscelis > Gymnoscelis rufifasciata. Next base: position 12,642,304 of record OV815303.1, read on the forward strand.
ATGATGATGATGATATTATAGGTACACTGAGAAGTAAACATTTGTGAAAAGTAGACAGGTACCAGACTGTAAGCACCAACATTTTTATTTTCATTAAGTTTTTTATTTTTCTTTTACGAAGAACATACAAAGACAAACAAACAACAGCGACTACTCTTACTTATTAGCCTAAAATTACTTTCAAATTGTAAATAAATAAAAAAATACTTGCAATTAAAGAGAAAAAATTGCTAGTTTAATTTGTAATTTTTTCGAAAGGTTTAATAAGTTTTGCTGCTTCGTGACTAAAACACATAAATATTTTAAATTTCAAGTTTAATTTTACACTACGATTGTATACCAATAGAAGTTATTGTAAATTAACAACAATTTGCAAATAATAGGAATTGAAATAATTTGATGGCCTCGATAACAAAGGTTAATTACTCAATTATATATTCGTTATGTTATTTTGTCGCTGATTTGACTAAAAAGTATCTAAGAATATTATTTCAATCATTGAAAAAAGTTGTGACACACTATGTAGCCGCGGGAGTTTTTGTGGTATAAAAAACCCCCGCGAATTAAATTTAAATTTTCTTTAAGCCCCGACATAACTTCTGATTTCATTATGTTTTTTTTATATGATTCCTCTCTTTAAAGCTGGCGAAACACTAGACCACTGTCAAGTATTTCTGTAAAATTCTTGAGAATAATTTGAAATATGTGATTTTTTTCACTATTGTTAGTACTTATTTTCCGAAGCACAGCTAAGCTATCTATACATATAATTTTAACGGATTCGGCTTGGCAATAATTAAGACATTTATACCTATTACGTAAATGTGCTAGGTAGCTACGTAAATTTAGTTTGATATTGCCGATGACTAGTGATGATTTTTAGAGTACCTACACAAATATTTATACGTAAATAACTTTTATCTTAACATATTCTGGCAAAACAAGAGGTGAAACAAATACGAGATTAGGCATCAAAATGTATTTGTTGTTACACAACAAAAACAAAAATGTTAATAGCTATTTTTATATGTGAAACAGCTGTATAAGAAATAAATAATTTTCTAGTTTTTTAAATGTCAAATTAATAAAAAAAGCCATCGTAGGTAAATAATTTATACTGTAAATGTCTCTGAAATAGAAAACTATTTTAAAATATAAAATATTGTTTAGTTAATAGGAAAGTGTACAAACAGTGTACATATTTTATAATAACAATTACACCTTAATGTGGAGCGGTTATAAATAAAATGAGCAGTAAATATCTAATCTGAAAGTTTTCTAGATAACTTTTCAAATATCCAATGACTGAAATTAATAATTTCAATACCTATTTTGTGTAAACGATAATGAGGGAGAACCTCGAGGCTTGTATAAGGTATAGCTGAATAAGCTAATAGGCACATAATATATAGCTATAAAGGTATATTACAAGTACTTACACAGCACCACCTAAGATATTTAAGATCCCCGTTATCTGCGTTTGTATCCTTCAGAAAACATTTATTGTTTAACAAATAAATAAGGCACCTAAAATATTAAAGTGCCCCGTTATCCGCCCCTCTATCCTTCAAAAACTGAATATTAACTATTAAATAAATTAATTTTAGCTGACTAAGGTAACATGCATAGAATATCGCATATAACGGTCATATAAGGACCTTCCTAATTTAAGCTAAGTTCCCCGTTATCTGCGCCTCTATCCTTCAGAAAACATTAATATCCAACAAATAAATAAAAACCTTACATTAATAGAAATAGTCAACAAACAGTCGCCATAAATCACGGCACTCTGTAGATATCTAAACATCTTTAAAAGTTCAAGTACAAATAGTGCCATTAATATTACTTGTCAATTCGTCAACTAATGAATACCTATGCAGCTATGGATGACTGAATAGTTATTTTGAACTTTGACGCTTGACAATAGAGTTGAAAATGAAGATTGATAGATTGAAATATCAAAAAGACGGCACTGAGCTAATACTTACTTGTATTGATAACTGGCAAAGTTGGCAGAGAGCGACAGACGGCATTCTGCTACTAAATCATTTGTTAATGGCAGATAGGACTGGCGCATAGGAGTCTTATAAAGTCTTGTGGTTAATAGAAGTCCGGGATCCGGCAACAAAAAGCCTACCTGATAAATAAAAGTAGTAATTCATTACATTACATCAAAAATAATTATTTATTAGTTTTAGACATTAAAATTAACTGTGTCATTTGAAATGACCGTTCAAGCAAAACGTTTATGTGGATCTTAACGTAAGTCTCAATATGATAATAATTAAAGAAATTTAATTTCAACATTTCAAATAAAATCCTGTTACAAATTTTGTTAACAAAGCAATTTTCCGTAACACAAAATATGTATTGTTCTTCTAAGGGCCGATTTTTCAATCGTCAGATAAACAGTCAGATAGCCTTTATTCGTCGAATAGCAATATTCATGGTTTTTCAATGGTCAGATAGTAGTTAACTGTCGAATAAGGTCCCTATCAGAGGAATAAAGTTACCTGCTACTTGAAGGACCAGATAAGGTTCTATCCCGCCGATAAGTTTGACGTTTAGGTTATGTTGTATAGTTTCGTTCGTTTTATTTTGTTCGATAAAACCGTAAAACGACATAGGTTCTTCCCATGATTTGTTATAAATGGATGTATTATGATGATGGATAAAGCAATTGACCACATATCAATCGAGGAAGAACAAGAAATACTTAATTATCTATATCCTTCTGATAGAAAAACCCGAACTTTACGAGAGAGGCCTGATGATTTAAACACATGGAACGACACTGAATTTTAGAGAATGTTTCGGTTGAAAAAAGAAACCGTAGCCTACCTACTTACTTTCATTGATTGAAGAAAAAAAATCATTAGTTAAATACTGGTAAAAATAAAAGAAAGAAAAGTTAGAAGTATACATATGTAGTACATCTGAAATACTGAATTTTTTATTGAAAATCCACAACCTACTTGCAATATTATCACTGTCATTACGTGGTCTAATATTCTAGTCCATATGTATTGGAGCATATTGCCAACACTTTATCTTCAACATCATTGATATCGGGGGCAGTAGAAGTTCGGCCACCTGTTCTATACAACTCCTGTCTAAGGACAGTCATCTTTTTCTTCGTATTTTTTTTACGCCTTAGTACTTTCATTTTAAGCTTACATTGCATAATACTATTGTAATATTGGCCGACCGCCTATGCCTAAACGTGAAGGAATCCAACTCTTAGTAAGACCAGTAGCCAAATTGCCAATAATCTTCAACGTCTTTGGCTAGCATTTATTAAGGCTACGTCTTACTAGATGGAATTGAATGTGAATGCGACGTGGAGATTCGCGGTAAAGTCTAAGTGGTGAAGGGAACTAATTTAAATTGTTATTTAATTATATCCGCTTAATGTGTCTGATTTGAATTGCAATGGCCGATGCTGTGAGAAGTGTACTCTTATATTTTTCAGTCCTGCGTACAATACCACAAAATTTTAGAAAAATCGCTATTACGTAGGGACTAAAATTAAATATTCTCCCCAATTCATTGATATGATTTTTATTTCGTTATGTGTTTACCTTAGTCCTTTACCATAACTTTTTTTTAACTATAACTTAAAATGTATCTTGATAATTTTTACTTTTAAAAGTTTTAAAGTATGTACACTACCGTAACTTAACAAAAAACAATAAATTATGGGAAAAAAAATTATGTTCGTATGCTTTTCCACGCCGCATCGCATGGCATTTGCTAAAGATAGTTCAAGTAAGACGGTTATTAGAATCGTGTGCCTATTCTTGAGGAATTCCTGCGAAGTGTATTCAAATTGCCGAGATCGAATTATACGATGCAGTGTTGATAAATGTAGTATACAAACGCGAATCTCCATGTACTTTTGCCTTCATAATGTAGGTACGCCACAAGGTATAAGCATAAACAGCTGGAGGCAAAGGATTTTTGTATTGAACTATGGGCATTATACATAGCTACTACCATCTTAAAGTTCTCTGAGATTCATTTCAAGATTTGACTGCCTGAGTGGAGCGTTGAGTGAGGGTCCGCTTGCGGCGTAAGAGGTAGCGGGTTCAATTCCCGCCGAGGGGTCAAGTGTTTGTATGATCTGCAAGCACTTTCTCCTTGGTCTGGGTGTTTAATATGTATAGTAAAAAATATCTATGTATGTATGTCTATTATATTAAGTATATCAGATGTCTAGGACCCGTAACACAAGCTAAGAGCTAACCACGGGGCTAGATGTTGTTGTGTGGATTGTCCGGAAATATTTATTTATTTATATTTTAAAGTAAAGAAACGAGGACGCTGTTTTGTTTTAAGCGTGCCTATTTTAATTTAATATTATCTTTTCTTTTTGGAACCATACGTAATTCGTATGGTTTCAGCTAGTTTCCCACAAAAAATTTTTTTTAAATATTTTCTCAAGATTTTAAAATTGTAAATCAGAATGATATGTTTATATATTTAAATAAATGTTTACTAAAAATAGCCTTTATAGAAAAAAAATTCAGACCGGTAGTAAAACTTAATAGATCTTTACCAAACCAGAGCAAATGGGCCACTGAAGTATTCAACCATCGATTTCAAAAGTTATTCCGAATAATTTTCTGCATCTCAGAGACTAATCTATACATAGTATATGCGACCATGTTGAAATGACCCTATTCCGTAGACAGCTGCATTAAAAGAAAATCTATCCATTTCTCTATAAAAACAAAATGTTCACACCGCGCAGTCGCATGTCCCCATTGATAGACATATTGAGTTTCTGTAAACGTTTCGAAATCCAACTACAATGTGTATTTTGCATGCAAATTGGAAATCTTGAGTGGAGTTCGAGACAGTAGGTACGAAACGCAGGTATTTTACCTTTTAATTAGATAAATTTATGATATGGCTTCGATCTATAAGATGTAGTTTCTATGGCCGACTAGTTTCGATAAACTACAGTCAACTGCAAACGTAAGGGATCAAAATCAACGTTTCAAAACATCTTCTAGTGTGACGTGCGAGATGTAACAATTTATACCAAAGTTTTAATTTTAAATGAAGTTTTAATTAGTCAAAAGAAAATGAGTATAATAACACCGAGGATCGAAATAAATATGATTATTTACATAAGACACGTTATTTGTTCCTTTACTTATAACAAACTACAGAAGTCAGTAACTTTCGACTTTATTTACCGTATTATATTTTAGTTTGGGACCCTATTTTATAAGTTTGTTTTGCTGTTCACTGTACGTAGTCTACGCCCTATAATTCGTGTTGTGTCTCAAATACCTTATGCTAAATTTATATTTTATGTGAAGTTTGATAATTTCATATTCTGTTAAATAGTTAGTTACAAAGCATATCTGTCAACTCTTACCAAAGAATCCAATGGATTCACACCCACAATATGTATAAGCAAATAACTTAAAAAAATATATGCTTAGATATCTATTTTAATTGCATGTTGCAGGTGGTTTGTAAAATATGGCGTGTTATAAAATGATAATTTCACAATATGCCGAAAGCAAAACAAAACTTTTGTACTACCGGTCTTACTGCGGTCGTACTTATCACTAAAATAATATATTTGCGTTTTATCCCACAGGTTGCCTTCAATATATTTTCTTTTGTATTGGGCCCAGTTGACTAAAGAAATGTACCAATACCTCTAGAAAAATAAACGTTTAGTCCTGTGCTAATGTATTGAATACGTTACGTCAAATGACCAGTTTTTTCTGGGGCCTGTCTAAATAGCCCATTGCACGGCCTTTGCCCAAGTGTTATTATTTGTAATTAATAATACAATCCAGACCTATTATGAATGACAAGTAATAATTCATAATTCGTTGACTGTTAACGCGTGACCAATACTTATGTGACCACTTAATTAATTCACACGTGGACAATGCACTGTAATAATTAAGGCTATTTGATATACAATCGTAATAAATACTTACTTAAAATGATTATTATTAACATGTCGAACAGCTGACAATAATTTACGGAACCAGTCCTTTTAGACTAACGTAATTAAACTTTGAATTGCTGGGGGCTACGTGAATAAACCATTCACAGTTCATTAACTGGTTCAACCCATTTATCAGAACTCTGACATATATTGGACTAGCTGATCCAGCCATGTTGTTTTGCCTTAAGGTGCTCCCCCACCGGGAGTATTCGCTTGTAATGTAACATTATAGATTCATTGTAGACATTGTAGAGTTGGAGCATTACATTACAATACTACCTCCCTCGCTAATCGGTAAGCGCAGCGTCGGACGACCACCAACAAGATGGACAGATGACTTGGTCAAAGTTGCCGATCGGAATAATCGGATCGGTCGTCTTTGAGGGAGACTTTTATGCCCAGCAGTAGCGTCTAATATCTGAAATGATGACTACCGCCCTTACCGGGAGCATTCGCGTGTTATGTTATATAGTAATTAACTACTCAGTGGTTATATTATAGATTCGACATTGAGCATTACATTATATTGCATTACATTACTAGCTCTCTCACCGGGAGCATTCTCGGGTAATGTAATATTCCCTCACTGATTTAATGTAACTTTACATTACAAGTGAAAGCCGGTGAGGATCTTTACGTTAAGCGCAATGTGACTGTTTCTGTCAGTAACAATGCTTACGAAGAAAATGCTTAATTTCTTTTACAGCAAACGTGAATAATGTTTTTTTTTTTAATTACGTAAGTGGCACTGGTAACCACCAAAAAACTATAGGAGATGTGAAGTTATCAATAAATGACTATTATAAGTAATATTATTATGAATATTAGCTCATATAATGTAGTATGGACATTGTATAAGTCGATAGTATTTGCAGCTCGTATGCTATTACTCAAATTCTAGGCAATTCGCAGAACAGTAAAACTTTCCAGTCCATGGAGTCATCATGGTCTAGAAAGTTATATCATCCTATTCCAATTCTACTATAAAATTAAATATGGTTATAAAAATATGTATTATTTTGTACCACTCTGTGTTTTTACATAAACTTATAAATATGTTTTGTAATAAAAAAAATGCATGTTGATTTTGAGTCTGCATTATTTTTCTGTGTGTTTCTGTGGCAAATAAAATGATGTCTATGTCTACCAAGTACTTGCGAAGTAATAAACTGATAAGATAACAAATCGCGCTCCTAAATATCTAGAATCTAAAATACAAATAAATGCCATCTGTTTAAAAAAAAATGCATGCTGTTAATAAGTTCAAAAGTAAACGGTACATCCAAGAAGACGTTGTGAGACTTAAAATTTAGAAAATTTCATGAGCAATTACGTCCTATGTTAAGATTAAGTTGTTTTTTACTTTCCTGTAAAAAAACTTTCGCAGTCTGGTAGTACCTACCGATAAATTTTGAAATTGAGTATACCTACTATGTCTTAAATACAATGACGATGACGATATTGATATTCTTGTTTATAAGACATTGAAGAAAATTAAACACCACCATGTCATCCAATTAAAAGCATCAGCGAACCAAAAGGTCATCAGTAACATTGTTTGCGTGAGGATGTCAACATTTATTTAATTAAAGTTATCATTTTTATTGATTGAACATAATAATACCAACACAGTAATGAGCATCTGATGACAGTGAGTTCCAGAATAGGACTGACATAGACAATGTAGGTATGATGAAAATATCATGATGTTTGATGACTTGGGTTTATCTTGTCTCTAGCCGCATAAGTTTAAGTTCTATATTTAAACCTGAGATTCCTGTTTTCTTATCTATATAATGCCAGTGGCGCGGTTCGCGAAGGTCCGCTTGCAGCGCAATAGGTAGCGGGCTCGATTCCCGCCGAGGAATAATCAAATAATCAATTTATTGGTAAAATATAAGTTTACAAGTCAAAAATAAAATATAAATAATACTTACACCAATACAATTTTCTTTTTAATGATTTAAGTACGTCGGAAAAGTTGGATCAGTTTTCTGAAAAGAAAGCTTCTCTCTCTCATTACAAAAAAAATATCTTCACCATTGCTAGATTACTAACAAATTTACCCCAAGTATAAAACTGTTGAACTATTGCAACCTCTACCCAAAATGCAAAACAGTAGCTATTCTAAAATCTTCGATAATCTCATCAGTTGAATACATAATGAATGAGTAATCAATGAATTACAATTATTTAAGGTTATCTTTGCAAATATCAGCCTTCGTGAAGTATGTTGCATTAGTAGCTTTATGTCAGAATTTCGTAAACAGAAATACTAAATTAGTAAGCCCTACCTGATATACATATATCTGTGAGAAATACCGAAAGCAATGAGCAGGATATTAGCGCAGTGTAACTAGCTAGATGATGATTGTATGGGATGTTCACAAAAGATTTTGAATCCAACTAAAATTCTAAGATTTTTTACGAAGGCGATATATTAAACCAGGGTGTGGACAAAATTGTTGCCAAATTGACAATTTGTATGAGAGCAATCAAAATAAGTTTTTCGGGACACAATGTCGTCCTTCTCAGCACACTCAATTATATGCATCCATGTTAAAAGACAATTATTTGCGTAGAAAAATCTAAATTTAAAATTTAAGAAAAGCCCTGATTCCAATGCCTTCATTTCCTTAAATTTAAAACAACATAATATTATGTAATGTGGACGCGATGCTCTTTCATTTGATACCCCACACCAGTGTATTTGCAGATTTTCTGTTTTCCTTCCCCACTCCTTAAATTTTAAACTTATTAACTTTTATAACTTTTAAACGGCTCAACCGATTTTCATGAAACATGTCTAAGAACACCCAGGCCAAACTCACCTAACATACAAAAAAAAACTAAATTAAAATCGCTCCATCCGTTCGGGAGCTGATGTAACAGACAGACAGACACACAGACATACAGACAGACAGACACGTCAAACTTATAACACCCCTCTTTTTTGGTCGGGAGTTAAAAATGGTTTTAACAACATTAATACTTGAAGTGGGTAACATACCATGACTTGAAGTCAAATGGTCAAATCGTTTGTTACTCGTTTAAATTTTTCATATTTTATGTAAGTGAATCAGATATTATATGAACGAGATGCTAAAACCCTAAGCTTTGAAATTGCTAGAATATGCGGAGTTGATCTCATATTAAATCAGCTTAGAAGACACAATAACGAATGTAAAAAATGTGCATAATTTAAAGATTTAAGCGCTTAGAGACAGAAATATTAACCATACGTACCTCCAGTAATAACAACAGCCTATTAATTAATCAAACTAGTAGGTTTTAGACAAGCTCGTGTCAAGGTCCGTGATTCATAAGCGCAGGCGCATCCCATGTGGGAAGATCCATTGTAGGGTCGTAGGTGTAAACCTACGGTATCTACCTGATGACACTCTTTTGTTCACAGCAAAGGAAGCGGAAGGCGGCAAAGACATTGCACCCACATAAATACATTTGTTTATTTTATATGTTTTCTATGTTTCGGCTAATGTTTCAGTTTTCATGGATGGTGATAAAATTGTAAATCATCAAACAAAATAAAACTACCAATTTGAAATCCTATTTGTAGACGAAAACTTGATATGTAAGTTTGGAACAAATTTATATTATATTTCAAGTTTTTGTAGTTATATGAATTATTCATTATTAAGTTATCGTTATTGGTAGGTACAAAAAATAATAATTTAAGCTTAACCTATTTATTTAAAAATAAATACGTACAGTGTTCGAACGGTTATTTAAAGTTAAACAAGATTTACTGAGTTATTATCATGCGAGCCGTTTTAAAGTAACATGGTTAGAAAGTTTTGCGAATGACCTATTAAACTTCCAAAGATTAGACGTCGTATCAACTGTTTAAAAATAAACAAAATATGTTATTCCACATTATTCCACATTGACTCCCGCTTGGCAACCATATCTGCTGTATGTGGGGTAATCAAATAAACAATGATCTTCTTAATTGGGTGTTTGTGTACGAGAACATTTACTCGATAGGTACCTACTGTGTTATCGAGCAGTCTATGGAATATTTATTTTTGATTGTCCATGCGTTAGGTATAAACCGCAAGACACTAAAAAACAATACCTACCTACTATATGTAGGTATTTTTTTTTAATAACGGCTACCGTTTTTGTGATGAACTTTTGAGTGCCAATATAAAATGTCGAGACACAATAGGCAAATCAATTAGTATTCTGTTATGTTCGTCTGTTAGAACGGACAGAAATAATGGACACATATTTCTTCTGAATCAATTTAATAAGAAGATTTAAAGCATCAACTCAGAGTTAAATAGCGTGTCGGATTGGGGGTTGTGTCTGCAAAACTTAGTATAAATTGAACACAATAACATAACGTCAAGCGAAACTTCAATGCCTTGTTATGTAACTTGATTTTTCGTTTGTAAGAAATAAGAAAAGACGGGTACATTTTTTACCCAATTTTATTCCTATAAAGAACTAATTATTTATTTAGACATACCTAAAATATGTCTGAAACTCATCTACCTAGAGTAGAGTAATATTTGCGTACCTTACTGTAGAAACTATATTATTGTAGTATTCGTTCTAATGGCAGTATATTTTTTTTTATTGTAATACCAAAATTATATAATTAAATTCATAAAATTCACAAAGGATTTTAATAAAATTTATCAGATGGCATTTGATAAATCTTTGAATAATGTAAGTATGCATATTGTAACTCTATTGAGCGGTTCAGCAATAATTTAATAGCTTTGCAAGATAAAGACAATAAAAAGATAGCTGATTTCATATTCCTTGGCTTAAAATTTATTAATAATAATAATATTTATTCCAAAAACATAATACAACATTTACAGTAATCAATGGTTCCCAAACTAGGCTGAGCCTGTACTATGGGAACCTTCTTCCATTTGACACAAATCATAGCAAATAGTTACACTGATTTAAATTAAATCTACTCTAAGCTTGGTGCCCCTGAAAATTCATATTTAAAATGAATAACAACATTAATCCGAGAGCTGGTTTTAAATTTTAGGCAGGTATTTGAGGCAGCCTGTAAACTTGTCCAATGCTTCTCCTACTATACCTCAACATGGCGCTGCAGAACTGACTGCTGGACAAAACTTCATAACTCCAATTTATTTTTATATAAAAAATACAAATTGCCTCAAAAAAGTTATTTTGTGTAGCCCAGCCAGGTAGTCCCGTGTTGGGATATGCAGGAGAACCATTGGACAAGTTTACAGACTGCCTCAAATACCTTCCCAAAATTTGCTACTAGCTTTTGGATTAACCCGCCACAATCATAATACCTTTAATTCTTTAATTCATAACATAATACATGATACTATGGCACGAAATTAGGTCCATTATATACCTACTGTATAAATAGGTACATTGAACTTGAATAGTTGAATGCTAATGTCAAAGTCAAGTGACATTTCAAGGCCCATCTCACACGATTTGGGCGGGCATCTGTCGCCAATCAACGATGCTACTACAGTATGGACTGACAGTAAGTGCCATTCTTTTGTCGTCAAGACATAGAACAACCTGTATGACCTTTGAGTATATTGTGTCAGAATATTTATGTCTTGGTATGTCAAACTTTTTTTCGCTCACGACACTTTTTATTTTGTAATGTACTAAATTTTTTAGATAACTAGATTATCTGATTAAGGATGGAGTACTCTCAAGTGCTGGTCTGGTCCGGCATATGTGTCAAATGTGGCTGAGAAATTCGTGCCCACAGCAAGGTCAAGTAGCATAAAAAATATCGATCGACATTTCATTTGATAATGGAGATCTTGTGAAAGACCCAGAATGAGACGATGGAACGAGCTTGATCCCATCATGGAGGTTTTTTCTGTTCACGTCCGTAAGTGTTAACCCTCTAAATCGGTATCTGGTGGTAGGCTTCGGCCGCGGCTTGTCACCACCCTCCGGGCTGGGCCAGTGCGTGAAACGATTTTTTCGTATTTCGTAATGTGGTCCGGAGAAGCCTAGACCTAGAAGGTAGATCCTTCTAGGTCTTCATGCCCCATCTTAGACCACATCGTCACTTTACGTTAGGTGAGATTGTGTTTAAATGAAGGCTTATTAACAATCTGATCAATGTGACGTCACTGCGTTAGTTCGAGAAGAGTGAAATGAAGGCACTTGCTTTTCAGTGGACTTCTTTGTACCTACTTCAGTGTATTAAGTAAACTTTTAGCTTTGGAGAACCTATTATTCGTCTACTTTTTTTATTATTATTTTCAATCTTTTCAAATAAAGGTCTCAATTCAATATTATAGCCTAGAGCAAAATTTTGATTAATTTTATTTAATTGGACGCTGAGGCCTAAATAAAAATTAGTAACGGTCGATCCATTGCTGATCGAGCTTTCTTCGTAATTGGTTGTTTTGAAGTCTTGGTTAGCTAGCTCTAAGAAAAAAATGAATTGTGTATTGAGTAAAAAACATTAATTTCGTACTTATTAACTTACTGTTCTACTTTTAAGGAAAGGTAATACATTTTGTAGTCATTTAACAATGTCCAAATAAAAATCTCAACTCGACTGACCTTTACAAAGAGCTGTCAATAGATATGTACATTATTAGCTCCAGCGGAATTTCACCGAGATGATAAAGAGTCTTAAATTAGTCTGGCAGCAACAACACGATAAAACTGCACGAGCTATAAAATATCTGACAAATTGTTGACACACATTCAACATCACCAACCTTCGTGCATATGGCTTTATTGTATTCTAACATACAGACTAAAGCAGACAGCTTGTTCCAATCCTTAGCGGTATTTAATATGTATTTCGAAGAAGAAATCATCATCATCACCCTATTAACGTTCCCACTGCTGGGACACAGGGACTTCTCTCTTGGCGAGAGAGATTAGGCCTCAATTCACCACGCTGGCCAAATGCATCATGAAATAAATAGTCGTTGCAGATAACCACCTTTTTTCGTCTTGAAGTCTACCTTAAGTAGGTGAAAATATAGTCAAACTAGATTCAAAATGCGAAAGACTTAAGTTCATACAATTTAATATTTATAAAGCGCGACCAAATCTAGACATTTCAGATAAAGCAAGGTAATTCCAAATGCAGTTGAATAATGGTTTTATCTAAGGTCAAAGAATCATCATTTGCTGATGGCTTAAGGTGTGTGAGCGGGTTTCATGTACACTAGATTATAACTTAATCTGTGACCAAAGCCTTCGACCTTCATTTGAGTAACAACTAGGTATTCATAAATTTAAGAACTAGTATTGCAGATTTTCTATGTCAAGATCATTTCGAGTAGGTACCTAAAGTTTATGTTTATTTGTGGCGTTTGCACATCTGCTGTTATTTTATTTTTATTTGGTAGGACATTGATTGGCGGTTTATGTATATAATATGTTAGGCCGGAATTCACGAATAATCTTTGATTATTTTTCTTTCAAAATTATCGTGAGTTACATTATTCACTGTGAAGAAACGTCGAATGTTAATCAACTCTAGTTCATTACGTGAGTGAATCCCGGTTTTTACAATTCATCTTTTTGATTAATTTCAATCAATGATTACTTCTGTTTTCGACTTTGAATTTCGCTTTTACACCAACATTAATGATTTAGCGGAAAGCCGACTTTCGCGCACTGCTTTTTCAACTTTTTCAGTATTCAATAGAAGTATTATAGTTAGGGAGGCGAGGTAGCTAAATGGCGTAATTCAACGGCGCCGTCGAGACCTATCAAAATCTAAAGATAAAATAATTTCGAAAAGAAAAGCTCGTATGGCAAAAACCATTTTAGCGGTGGGTTTGGCGTGTACGGTCTTTCAAAAATGTAAAAAAAAACAGCTACTTGACGTCACGTCAGATATTCATACAACGTATGCCCCGAGTGCCTCTGATAACAACGGTATACTAATCTGCCGGTTTGCGTGGTGGGGTTAGGCATAAAAAGTAGTCAAAAATACAAAAAAAAAAATTTACTCGAGCGCGTCAGATTTTTGGAAGGGGTTTTAAGTAGGCCCCAAGGAAGCTCCCTTTAAAAAAACTGTCGATTTCGGCGTGACGATAAGATACGATGAATTTTCGAAAATGCAAAAAAAAAAATTTTTTTTAAATACTCGAGCGCGTCTGATTTTCATAAGGGAGGTTTATCTCGGTATCCTGAAAGCATATTTTTTTAATCTGACAAAAATGTTGGTGGGTTCTCTTAATCTGACCGAAAAAGGTTTTTTGGTTTCTTTTTTTGTGTTTTTTGTTTTTTTTTTGTTTAGAGATCTTTTTTTTTGTAAAATAAAATTACCTTTTTTGTTTATTTAAACTTTTTTTTGTAAAATGTATCGTTCGCGACTTATATGCCGTAACGCGTTCTTAGGAAGACGAAATGGCTCCTCAACACTTCCGGTCATGCGGAAACCGGCAGATTTTGTATTTTTAGTAAGTTTGAGATTATATTCTTCAAAATAAAAAATAAAAAAATCGCGCTCGAGAATGCCGGATTAACGTTTTTTTTTACAAGTTCGCGACCCTATAACTCGGCGGCGTCAAGGACTTATTGTCAGATTAGTTAAATTCAGTCTTTAAACACTATAATCAACCCCCAATATCTTAATCTGACGCGCTCGAGTATTTCAGACTATCCATTTTTTTTACTAATCTGATCGTCTATTCTAGGCGCGCGTCACTACATATAGAGCTAAATACTTTACAAGGTTGTTCTATTAGGTCTAAGGTATCTCTCATATCTTAAACTGCCACGCTCGAGTATTGCCGAAAATTCCCCTATTCGCCTCCCTAACCATTAGTGCAGTGCCGACTATTGAAAATTTCTATACAATTCATTGCTTATCGACGACTTTGGCTTACTGCCGACATCGTCACAATGTACATGTGTACATAGATAGGTAGTACACGATTTGAAAATAAATTATGTTTCATTGAAGGAGGTATATATTTTTTTTAATTTACCACAATTAACTTCTCATAATGAAAAGTATGTATAGCATATAATACTTAAGAACTACTGAAATTATTGATATTCATATTATACCTATAACAAATAACAGCTTCATTTAAATATAATCATCAAAATCCGTTCACGAAAAAAAAGGAAAAAAACATAAATATCCAGTACTAGGAATTTAAGCAATTTTAGCGTATATTCTTTTTCCTGTCCCAATAAAGGAGCAAACAAAAATACGTGTCAAATTAAGAACTATTGATGAAAAAAAAAACAAAGGTCGTGTAAGCTTTTTGTGTTAAGTATTTTTTATTTTAAAGATATTTAAAAGTTCTCAGCAGATTTTTTTGGTAAGAATATCTATTCGTCGATTATAAACTGTTCTGGAAAAATACCTACATGCAAAAACCTCACCTTTTTGCTCAATACGTCAAGAATAAGACTTCCTTAGTAATAATAAAATATTAACGTATGCAAGGTCGACCAATGATGAGTCTAGAAAAGCTGTTTTGCGGCCATCTCAGTGGACTTGAAGGTTGTGCAGACGGACAAGCAGGTCATGAATAATGTAACATAATATAGTGCTTCATCTAGACCCAAAAAATAATCTATACTAAACATTATAAAGCAAAAGTTTGTTTGTTTGTACGCGCTAATCTAAGAAACTACGGGTCCGATTTGAATAATTATTTCACTGTTAGATGGCTGATTTATCCAGGAAGGTTATAGTCTACTTTCTTTTACGGGAAAATAAGTTGTTTCCGCGGGAAATAGTTAGTCCATAAAACAACGTCTTGCCAGTGTGTAGTAATTAAGAGTATGACTCTAAGAATTAAAAACTATAAAGAATTAAGAGAATAGCCCTGTCAATAGCTCGTTTAGAAAACCTTGCTCTTCTTTTGAAATACAAACAAAATGTACATAAATTATTTAATTTTAAGGGAATTTCTGGCCCCCTCAAGACATTGTACAGACTATCATGTTTACTACGAATGGCCGATCACATCCGCTCTGACAGGTAATGACGTGACTGACGTTGAATTGAATATCAGTGAGCAGTTGAGCACTGTCACCGGAATGTGAGAATACGTTTAGGACTTGGGACCCAAAACTCTAGTTTTGTCAAATGGCTTATTATTTTCACGTTGTACCGGTAAAATTATAAATATAAATTTTGGCGTTTTTTTGAGACATGTTCAATTTAAAGCTAAGGTTTATCTAACTGACTATAAAGAGAGATGCTCCAAATTTCACTTTCTCCCGTTGGAAGTAAGACGGAATGTTGCGGATTTATGTTATTTAATGAACGTGGCGAATGGTACTGTTGACTGTCCAACACTTTTGCAGCAGATTCTTTTGAAAACGAACTCTAATTAAAAAAAAGGGGTTTTAAATTATTTTTTTAATAACCTAACCTTCTTCATGTTCCAATGTCACGTACAAATTATAGGCAAAATGCATTTATTAACAGAGCTAGTAGCGGTTTTAACTCTTTGGTTGCTGATAATGTTGATATAGATTTTTTTAATACTACTTGTAACGAAATTAAACGTTTGTTTGTTGATTTATTTTAAGTGATATATAGTTTGTTTTGTAACATTTGTTGGCTTTTCATTTATTTATGTTATTAAGTATCTTGAATTGTTAAGTTTAATTGTTTATAATTTTTTTTTGTGTAGAGCGCATGTTTGTTAAGTTTGTTCTTGTATTATTTGTGGAAATTTTTAATTAGCCTTTAAGCAAACATTGTTTTTATACCTTTATTATTTAAATAGCTGTTATTTTACCTAAGACAGTAAAAAAAAAAAAAAAATTTTTTTTAAAACATTAGAAATGCAAGATGGGGTACCATACCCCATTTGCCTTCTTGCAACAGACAGACATTAATGACAGGTATGTTTTTGATGAATCTTTACATACTTATTTGGTTTCGAATATTTTTGAGGTATTTTTATTTTTGGAGTATCTTAAAAGAAAGACTGTTGGAACGACGAAAGTATGAAAATTGCGGTAAAAATGAGTCTAGTAGAAGTTGGTGGTAATAGGCTAGCATCGTTTCATCAGCATAACATAGGGATGATTATGTTATGTTGATACCTGGATCTGTGCCTGGGGTTGAGAGATACCTAATACAATACACAATAAATTTTTTTATCATCAAAATGCGCACAAGCTCAATAGAGCATGTGCTAATGGAAGTTTAGTACGCAAAATATGAGGACCGCGTTCTGTGAATAGTTTCAAGCTCAGAAAAGCTTTCAGATTGTGATAATGAATGTTGCCAGGAAGTCAATTTAATTTAAAACCCGTTCATCATCATTTACGTAACCACTCTCTTGACGAGAGAGATTGGGCCTTAATTCAACACGCTGGCCAAGTGCGGGTTGATATGCAGTATTTATATGCAAGTATTTTAATCAAAATTAAAGTTTGTCTACCCATACCCCATCTTGACTTATGGGGTAAGCCGACTTAACCTACCTTTAGTAAAAATGAAGAATTGGATTTATTTGACGAATTTATTTTTTCTTTCTTTTTCTTTTCTGTGCCTTAAATTCCTAATTCTCAAAGATTAATAATACAATGAGTTATTCAAAAAAATATTTAATAATTGAGTACCTATACAACGCCCCACACAATGCCAAACATACATTATATTAAAACGAGAAAATAGTTAAAATGCATCCTCGAGCGTTGGAACTTACTGACTAAAAGGCATCACAACTCCAAAAAAAACTATTGCTTGTTGTCTGACAAGCGCTTAGCCTTTATTCAAGATAGTCTCAAGATAGCAATTTAGCTTATCTATCATTTAACATAAGTATTTAATTTTGACGTAAAACGTGATAACCCTGTGATCGCAACGTGATTTCTTAGATAATAATTAGCAAGATAATTACATTTACTTATCAGTATCTAGTGTGTACGCGTAAAGTACTTTTCCATCGTACGAGAATGTTCAACGATATTCATATAATTCATGTCATAATGATAAAGATCGTACCTCATACAATGTAAGAACTAAAATCGCTTTCTGAATATATCACCACTATTTTTCAGAATAGGGTATTTAAACTTTCCAGTAAATAAATCTAAATTTAAAATTTAAGAAAAACCCCCGATTCCAATGCTTTCATTTCCTTAAATGTAAAACAACATAATATTATGTTATGTGGACGCGATGCGCTTTCATTTGATACCCCACACTAGTATATTTGCAGATTTTCTGGTTTCCTTTTCCAACTTTCACCCCCATAACTTTAAACGGCTCCACCGATTTTCATGAAACATGTCTAAGAACAACCGGGCCAAACTCACCTTTCATACAAAAAAAACTAAATTGAAATCGCTCCATGCGTTCGGGAGCTATGATGCCACAGACAGACAGACAAACACACAGGCAGACAGACAGACAGACACGTCAAACTTATAACACCCCTCTTTTTTGGTCGGGGGTTAAAAAATATGTATCAAAAGAGAGAGAGTATGCATCAACTACTACATATCACTATCATCATCACTATCAACATAGTATAAAACAAAGTCGCTTTCTCTGTCCCTATGTCCCTTTGTATGCTTAAATCTTTGAAACCACGCATCGGATTTTGATGCGGTTTTTTAATAGATAGAGTGATTCAAGAGGAAGGTTTATGTGTATAATAACATCCATTAAATAGTGGAATAATTAAAATTTACCTTGAATTATTCATTTAATATAGATCTATATGGCCCTTTACACCGTATGATTTAAGTGAATATTTTCGAAGATATTACAGTAGACGCATTCTGTAAACTCATTTCGATCCTTACGAAGCTGAATCCGCGGTGAGTTTAAAGTTTTGTATTCTGTAAAACTCGATAGCGCCGTAGCGCCTCAGTGACGAGCGTTCGAAGTGAGCTCGGTCACTTGAGTGATTTCGAGTTCGGATTCGATTTTTTACAGAATGCGTCTGCAGATTTAAAATTTGCGGGACGTAGCGTTTGCGGCGGTACTGGCCGGCCGCCCTGTGCGGCAAGAGCGTGCCTATAAATAGCGCGTCTGTGGCCGCGGTTTTCTCAAAACTACTGGATCGATTTTAATCACATAGGCTATTTTATACCCGTGCGAAGCCGGAGCGGGCCGCTATGTTTTTATATACACGTTCACAGTTTTTCTGTAGTGTATTTAGTATCAGCATTGCACCCGTGCGAAGCCGGGGCGGGTCGCTAGTTCACTTATAAATGGAAATTGAAATCCTGTCGTATGTACAGCAATCTCATCCTGAATCCAGTTTCGGTTACAGGAAGCATCATAATCTTTTTCTACACAAAATATAAATTGTTCAACCTAAACTATGTTGATCTCTTTGAAAAATCATAAAGAATTGCTTTTTCTATAAATAAGTAAATTATTCTCATGTACATTTTTTTTTAAATATAAAAGTTGGTTATCAAGTCAACTCATATTTTACTGTTATGTCAGGTTATAGCTATTTTTCTGAAATGCTTAGCGTAGTTTCAATAACTACGTAATAACTACGTTTTTTTTATTAAATCAAGTCCCGCTATAATTTGATAAAATTCTGTTTTGAAGTTCTCAAGTTATATTCTTTTATACATTTGTTATTAAATTAATGACATTTAAGCTCAGCGTAATATATGCGGAGCCACAGATTAAATAATGCCAGCAAGCCGTGGCAGAATGCAACTGTGCTCTCAGCCTAGTTCGTCAAAATGTCACGGCTTTCAAGTAAGGGCGCTATGGATTTCTCCATTAAGCTGGTATAGTACATTCCACCGAGACCACAATTAAAATTAAGTGTGAAAACTATTGTATACCCTCCTTTATTAATAGTCGTTAGAAGTTCAATGAAAGTAAAACATCTCTGTAAGGTTAACACACCGATAGCAAATTATATAGTATTTATTATATAATACAAAAATAACATTGATAATATACTCTTAACCGGAGGTACCGATATTTTATATTGTATTAGTTACTAAGGTATTATAATCGGTGCCCAAAGGCACTATTAAAAATATTAATAACTTTGTATAAAATTTAACAGTTGAATTATAGTTTTCTTACGAATTTAAGTTCCTGTAATTATTCCTCTAAACCTAATTACCCCCTCATTTTAAAATGCACTATAAAAAATATAATTTTATCTACCACTTTATTTATTAAGTGAAAAGTTGACATCAAATCATTCGAGTGCTTACCCGTTCGACCCAAGATTTTTCTACCCAATAGGTATTTTGCTCCGTTTAACCCAAAACATAAGATTCAAGTTACCCGTTCTACCCAGACCTACTTATTCCTAATTTCTATTGTTTGAATTCATATAAATGTCATAGTGAAATACTAAAGAAGCAGGGTCATTACATTAGACAAAGAAGCAGAAATTCATTAAATATATTTCATTATTAATATTTTTTAAAGTTTAGATAATAGTCAGTTAAATATTTGTCAACTAGTCTAATAATAAAAGTAATCAATCTTTAAAGAAACAAACATAATCAAATAATTATATTATAAAAAATAGTACATCAGCATCACTCTTCAGATTCAGGTTTGGTAGGTAAATATAAAGTTACTTTTCTAAGTTATCTAGGTACATAATATCAGTCATGCAAAATCAATTTTTTTTCGTATTCACATACTTATTTTAAACACTCGGATACACATTTTTTATTCAATAATATATAAATATTAATTATACGTAACAATAGGTACAAAATAAACCATATGAAACCTATCGATGGATCGATGGATATATAAAAATATGTTCTTGATTAACATAAATAAAAATCATCTAAATTATTCAACACACATAGATAAAAAAAACATATTTAAGATACAAAAGTTGAAAGTTTTTCTAAACAATGTCCCACTGAAAATTTCGTGTAGCCAAATCCATACACTACCTCAATAGATAAGAAAAACAATGGTAATCCTTACCGTTGTTGATTGGATTATCTGTTTGTACATACAATAAGTTCTCCTTCCTTAATTTTTCTAGGTGTTGCACGTGCACTCGTTTGAAGAGATCATAAACTATTATTACCTCCTTAATGTAGTTACAAAATTTGAAGTTACTGTGAGTAATAATACCATCAAGATTTTTTATAAATACTAGCGGTCTGCCCTCGCTTCGTACCTAGTCTGGTCGAAATCAAAACCATTCTCAAACCCAGTTAAACACATACAAAAAAATATATCAAAATCGGTCCAGCCGTTTAGGAGGTTTTCAATTACTAACACACGTACAAGATTTATAATATACGGATTACGGTGTCTGTACTATTTAGAATACACTGTGACTCAGATTTTTGCTTTGGGTAGAACGGAGCATATGTTTTGGGTTGAACAGGTAAAAATAATATTGGGTAGAAAAATCATGGGTTGAACGGGTAAGCACTCAATCATTCATCACTAATTCGAATCAACTTTCACTAAATGTCAAAAATGACCATTGTAGAATCAACTTACAATGATTCATAGCGTGGAATTCAATATATCACGGTAGGTACCTATAGACACAGCTTGAGGAGCTTCAATTACATAAGTATAGGATCGGATACTGAAACGATCTATCAAAATATTATCTCAACACTTTCAACTGTTGATAGTCGTTCGTCGTAACTGTATTACGTTAACCTCAAAAGTGATTAGCTCCCTCTTACTTTTCTTAGAAAGCATTACGACAAGTTCCGCAGAAACTACAGATAGGAACTTGATAAGAGATGTCAAAATAATCTGAAAAACATAATAGTCTAGTAAGTGCAGTGCTAACCTTGCCATTTTTGCTCAGTAGCTGCTACCAACGCGAAAAATGTTCTTTGATGCCATATTAACATGTTATATTGTGTTATGATGACTGTAAACCCAAATTGATATATGCAGTTAGAATCTTCATAAAATTGTATGCATCCAAAGTAGTAAAAAAATCTCACTTCTCTTGTTTCATACTTATCTAAGTTGACAAGGTATTCACAATGATCTGTGCAAACAAAGCAAGATTATAATAATTGTCTAATTATAGGGTGTCATGCTAAGACGATACAATCTGAAAGCTTTGACTGTACCTACCTACCTAATAGTTATTAGCTTATTATGTTGTTATTACGAATTACAGACAGAATGCATTTTTCATTCGTGCAAGTAACTTGTTTAATTCTTTGGCTGGTGCAGATGTTGACATTGATATTTTCAATATATCAGTAACAAGTCTTAAAAAAGTTCTTAGTGATAAGTTTTTCCGTGAGTAACATACATAGTTATCCAATATTTTTTTTTTTTTTTTGTATAATATATATTAAATGTTATGTAATGTAGGTATGTTGTTCATATTCTTTTTTTTTGTATACAACCATTTATTTTCTATATGTGGAAACTTTTAATTGGCCTTAAGTGTGCACCTATGTGCAGATATTTGTTTTTACTACCTTAATGTTAGCTGTAAGTTTTCCTAAGATCTTTAAATAAATAAATAAATAAATAAATTATAATTGCATACAGTCATATGTATTCTGTGATATTTCACAGAATACATATGACTGTACACATAGCTCAATAAAAAAGTGATAGCATAAAATTAAAATCTTTTCAACAGCTAGCAACATAAATCTACCTACTTTTGCACTACGGACATCATTAGGTCAATAAGTGATAGCTAGGTTCCATGACGAACTGTCAGGAGTTTATCGGCCCGTCCGTCGTGGCGTGTTAACGCGTTATCGTCACCTTTAATGGGGTGTGTGAATGCGTCATCACAGGAGATTTCATCTAGTTAATTAACTGACTTCAAGTTTGTATTACATACCTACTAATCTATGAGTATATCCCACTATGTTTGATTTTTGGTATTTGATATCGCATAGAACTAGTCGTTGGCCGTTGGGCTGAAAAGTTCTTAACTTGGATACAACGATCCAAGCGCGGCGTAAAATTTCCACTTACAGATCCATCATCCAAGTTCACCTGGCCTTGGATGATAGATCTGTGTGCACGCGATAGATACAGGCCTAACTTGAAAGTCTAAGTCTGCTGGACTTACCAGCAATGGACGTCTCAACGAATATTGTAATGAGCGTCTTATTAATTATGGATAAACAAACAAGTAATCCATCATATTACTGCAAAATATTATGAAATAAGTGGTATCTCGGTTCGGTAGCTGTAAGTAAATCACACAGCATGCTGCAAAATTACTTAAGATTGATGTATCGTCGTTCGTCTTTTTTTTGCCAGATATGTACTTGTGTTTAAATATGAAAAATACACCGCTTTTAAATAATTTAACTACTTTATTCTGTGATTACACAAATCTTTACTTATTTTTAATGAAAATCCCCTGTTTATGTTACCCTTGTAATTAAAATGTATTTGATAGTGTTATTTTGTTCTGTACTAACTGAAAATCTCTTAACGGATTTTAATGCGAATTTTAACAATAGGTAGAGTGATTCAAGAGGAAGGATTGGGCTAGCATCAAATGATAACCTGATCAGTAGTCACGACTCATGCACCCAGTCATTTAGTTTTTGTTACACATTTAAATAAATTGTTGTTTGACTTTGTCTTTAAGATCTTAACCAAACTTAACTAAAAAACATTTTTTTATAAAATGTTGTGTATTTTATTATTTTTCTTTGTATTGTACTAGCTTAATAATAAATAATGAGTTAACGTATGAAATTATAGAAAGTCCATATTTTCCGTTTTGTGTGATGGAAATTAAGTAGGTTTAATGGACTATAAAGTAATAGAACTCTGGATTTATTTTCTTCTTGAATAATGTATGATGTGCGCTTTAAAAGAAACGAGCTTTAACGGTGAATGCAAAACATCGTGAGGAAACCGGCATGATCTGAGAACTTAAAACAGTTTGAAGGACATGTAACATTCACCAACCCCCACTTGGCCAGCGTGGTGAATTAAGGCCTAATCTCTCTCGTCAAGAGAGAAGTCCCTGTGTTCCAGCAGTGGGAACGTTAAAAGGGTGATAATGATGAAAGTACTAGTAACAATCATAAAGTACGAAAAGGATAATAGAAACCCCACCATGAAGAAGGTTTTAAATGTCATCCCGAATAAATTTATTGATTAAAACGATACATGTCCTCATACCTAGCTCACTCATTAAAAGCGAAAAGAATAGAATTTCTGTTATGTGTTTATTAGTTAATAGCTGCACCAAAAACAACTGATACAAAAACCGTCCACTTCCAAAAAACACTCTACCTCTTTATGAAACCACATAGAGTTCCGTTCAGTAGTTTTAGAGTTTTTGCCGAAAATAATTTAATACTAAAAATTATTTTTATATTTCCGGACAATGGATGAAACTTTTGAATAATCTATACCTACATATTTATTATTGAATAAAGCCGCTTCCGCTGTCAGTACGCTAAACTACTTTATCTACTTAACAGGGTTTAAACTAATATTATTATACCAGTAGGTAATCTATAGAGTGATTGTAGAGTCGAGGCGGCAGGAGAAGGATTTTTCGCGGCTTATTATAACTAAGATAATCTTATCATTTCACTATGTGAGCAAATTCTCAAATATGACCACGACGTATTACTGTAGATAAATTATTTAATAGTCTAGGAATATATTACAACTAGCCATTATCTGTTACATGTTGACTTATCTCCATAGCCTCCAAACTGATAATTTTGTCTCAGACAGCTTTCAAATTATATGCTGGTGACAACTGAGTGACAGCTTTTATGCGCATGGTAGTAGTTGGGTACATAAGATCGCCTATCATACTACATTTGAGAAAGTGCATACTTAACCTACTGGCTAGGATTCTTTGGGTATTTATGAACTGCACATTAAAACGTTCTTGAATCCTTATGGCTTATGTATATTATATATTAAGTTTTGTGGTTTCACTCACCGGGTAAAATATCCAATGTTTAGAATATAGAGCTATCAAATTAATTGACAACTGTCAGAAGCTGACTGACAGAGAATGCTCTATATTTAAACCATTGGCTATTTAGTACGAAGATCTGGAAGCAGGCGTTTCGTGATTTTAGACACAAATATAGAACGGGTTTATTAAATTAAAATAAGAAGAGTACGGACTCTCTTATCTACTTATCTTATCTGTTACTAGTATAATATTATTCTAATATATAAATGTCCGATTGATACAGTTATATATATGACTTTACTCCGTGGATGGTGCATCATGCCCTAAAACAAAAACATCTGAAGAGATTTTTGTATTGTAGATGTAAACGTTACCGAAGATGTTTGTTTACTATCCTTTACAGGTATGTGAGGAAACTAAAATAAATAACTCAAGTAATTTCGCTAAAATGGAAATAATTGGGCTTTTTAAGTTGTAACTGTAGATCGCAATGCAGCAGAATAATGCAAAGTGCATCAAACTTCATTTAAACTTCGATTTGTAAATTAATCAATTAGGTACTTAAAATTAAAAATCAATCATATATCTAGGTAATTTTTTTATCATAATTTCAGCCATAGGTCGTCCACTGATCAACATAGATTGTATGATGTACGTCTAAACATGTACCTACATATAATTAAAATTATAACTATAAGTGTATTGACGTGGTGGACCACGCCATAATGTCGCACCGCAAAGCTGGCGCCATGCAATTACAATCTTGAAATGGACTTCCTACTTTCCGCATCAAAACAGGAAATAGTGCCAAAGAGAAAACTCATAATTATAAAATGACGTTCTATTGTGGAGAAGGTAAAATTATTATTACGCATGTAGTAGATGGGTTTTTCATTTTCTTTTTAATGTATTATCTTTAGGACATAAGCTCAAAGCCTTTTCAATTTCAATGAGCGTTTTCCTTTTCTTTTTCACAATTGTACTATCAAGCTGCTTCTTAAGCTACGTATCGACCTCGGGCATACCATCAAATTTTGGCCGCGCGGCAACCTCCTACTATGAATACTGTGCTGTGTGTTTGTGTGTGTGTGTGTGTGTTGCGCGAGGCAACTCGAACTATGCCGATGAAAACCAAAGTTTGTCGAACGATTCTTGTGCGGTATGCTCGGCATACGCTTAAACAACGTGAGTAGCGTCTGCAGAACAGGATCTTTTTTGCCCGAAAACGTCCCGCATTGTGGCCTCGTAGGTGTGCAAAGAGCCATAGTATTGCACGGGTAGTGTCGCTGTCAACGCTGCAGAAGATTAAAAATTATTTGAATTTTGTATAATGTACGCGCTAGTCAGTCAGTTGACAGTCAGACGCTGATAATGAAGACACTATAAATCTACCTAAACATCGCGACCACTGTACTAAGTTAAATAACATCACATTAACTACCAAGTAACCCCATTAGTTCTCTTCACGGAATCATTTACATTTTTAATTTTACTAAAGCTGTTACCTCTAAAAAGCTTTTAGCTCTTGCTGTAATCGACATCCTATAAAAATCAGGTTTCGTAAAAACACCTTATCGAGGATCGCCTCGTGACTTCTCAGATCATAATCCGCGTGGCGAATTGTGCCAAAAGGGTACAGAACCAATAGTCTTTTATATACAAAACCCACGTACAAAAGCTGACGCCGACACAAAGGATGCCAGGCTCCGTGCCAGGAACGTGTCATGAACACTGCAATGAGCATAATATTGTGCAATCGACCTTATTCTACATCTTTACAAAAATTGCAAAACTTTGCCGGGAGTTGTTGTTTTTAAAAACAAAATTTAACGGAAGCTTTTAATAATAATGTCTTATTTTTGTTTGATGATAAAAAAAATTTAAACAATTGTTTTTTTTTTGGGAAATATTAGGTGCCTATTGAATCATTTCTTTGTCAAAAGTATATCGAAATTTTATGAACCGTTATTACCAACGTTTTAAATATGATAAGCGCTATTTTTTTATAATACAAATAGACTGTTTGAAATGAATTATAATTAGCTGTTGACTAGCAACTTAGCGATCTCAGTCAAGAAATATATGTAGATGGTACTTATAATGTTGCGCAAGAGAGTGTTTGGCAGGAATTCTTAAGAACCTACTTATGTGAGTTGCAATTATTTAAGTGACCACTGAGTATAATAATCTAAATTTAAAATATTAAAAAACTATTCCAAAACCTTAGTTCCCTTACGCGCCCTATGTACGCGTTCGAAAAAGTATTCGTCTAACATTCACTTTGAATTTCTCAGTGAGTAGAGGTGTGAGAGTGCAAAGTTATTCAGTAATATCATCAATATTTACAAAAAAAATTTGGCCGGACGTTTCTTTTTCACTTGGATATCGTCTTACAAAGATAGCTTTAACGTTTTTGTGCAGGGAACTAAAACAATTGACGAATTTATGGTCCTCTCAACGCGTTTCGTTGGAACATTATAATAAGTACCTTCTGTTATTTATTAATTAAAATATTAAAAAGAAGCTATTTATAAGATTTGTATAAATTGAACACAATTATTATTATTTTGTAACATACTTTATGTAATACCCTTTATTGAAGTAATATAAACAATCCGAATAATTACAGATAGATGTTTGTTTCTCATAACATTTTAGCAGATGCGTTCATGTACCCTTTTTTTCTATTCGATGTACATATATCATAATATCGTTCGTAAGTAGTAAACTCCAATCGTTCGTCGTAGCTGACACACACACACACTTTTTTTTTGTTCTGTTCGTTATTATCAGGAGAAGGTTCTTATGAAAGAAAAAATTAAGGAAATTGCACGGAAAATTAAAAAAATTAAAATAACTTAACCACCATATAAAATTATTAAAAAAATTTAATGACATTTGACATAGAATTGACTGAATGCGTGACGTTTAAAACGGATTCTTCTGTCAATCTTATTTTTTTGATAAACAATACATTAAAAATTACTAACGCAATAACGTAATAATAAAAATATGGTCCAAACCCCCCCAAATGACTAGCCCCTATCAAAACAGGCCCCAAGTGCTCGGCGACCCCAACGGCTGTGCTGGCGTTGACGGGTGCCAAACCAGCCCTGGGGTCAGGGGTGCGAAGAATCCCCGAGTGAGATCCCACCGTCAAACGACCCTGGCAAACAATCTAAAGGACTCCGATTCGCTTAATATATTAACTTACAATGTAAGAACTCTCTCAACAGACGATCGATTGATCGAACTTGAAAATGCACTACAGGATATCAAATGGGACGTAATCGGCTTGGCAGAGGTTAGAAGACAGGGTGAAATAACGGAGGAACGAGATGATGTTATATTTTACCATTTCGGAGAAACCAAAGGACAGTACGGGGTTGGTTTTCTAGTCGCAAAGAAATGGAGAGATAACATCATCGAATTTAAAGGGTATTCCGAAAGGATTGCTGTACTCAGACTCCGCATAACAGCTAATACCACCTTGACCTTAGTCCAAACTTACGCGCCCACCTCCAGTCATTCTGACGAAGACGTTGAACACCTATACGACCTTCTAAATAAAGCGTGCGATGAAAACCGAGGTACCTGGAACATTGTTCTAGGCGATTTCAACGCAAAACTGGGAAAGGCGCTATTAACCGATAACAATTGTGTGGTCGGCCAGTTTGGGCTAGGAAACCGTAACGAGCGCGGGACCAGATTAATACAATTTGCGTTCGGACAATCCATGGCCGTTGCGAATACTTACTTCAAAAAGAAACCACAAAGACGCTGGACGTGGCTATCTCCTAATGGCTCAGTCAGAAATGAAATAGACCATATCATAACCTCCAATTTACATATAATCAAAGATGTCCATGTGATTAATAAGATCAAATTCAGCTCAGATCATAGACCACTGCGTGCAAGAATAAAATTTAACTTTAAAATACAACGATATCAGCATTTTGGCAATAAAATCAAACGTCAATCAAAAATAACATTATTAAACAACTGTGAAGAATTCAACCTAGAGCTTACAAATCAATTTAAAGGTCTGAAAATAGATGAAATGGAAACAGCAGATGATCAATATCAAACAATTTTAAAATCGATAGAGCGTAGTAGCAAGAAAATCAAAAGTCCAAAATCTAACACAAATAAATTAACTCTAAAAACTAAAACTTTAATTGAAACTCGTGAAAAATTACAACTGGGAACAAGAGAATATTCCAATTTTGATAGGTTAGTCAAACGAAACATAAGGAATGATATTAGAACTTATAACACTCATCTCGTACAAGCTGCAATCGAAAAACACACTTCCCTTAGAACGGCCAAAAGAGGAATCTCTAATGGGAAACGTTGGATTAACAGTTTACAAGATGAAAATGGACACAAATTTAATAGTCACGAAAAAATAACAAGTATCTGCACAGAATTCTATTCCAAACTATACTCAGACGATTCCAAAGAGGAGCCTGAAGTTATATACAAAAAAGCAACAACAGTACCATTCTTTACCGGTAAAGAAGTCAGCGATGCTCTAAAAACATTAAAGTACGATAGGAGCCCGGGAGAGGATGGTGTTACCACAGAAGCTTTAAAAATAGGATCGTCTGCTTTAAATCCCCATTTAACCAATCTTTTCAACACCATTTTAGAAAACGGTTCTATACCAAAACAAATGTGCCACTCCAATATTATTCTTCTTCACAAAAAAGGACCTATAAGCCTAGTGTCCCATATATATAAAGCATTAATCAAATTAATACAAAACCGTGTTGGAGGCAATTTAGATCAGCATCAGCCACCAGAACAAGCCGGTTTCCGCCCTGGCTTCTCAACCACTGATCACCTGCAAACATTGAACCAAGTAATTGAAAAATATAACGAGTTCCATAAACCGCTATACGTAGCTTTTGTTGACTACGCAAAAGCATTTGACAGCTTAAAACACTCCGCAATTTTCTCAGCTCTTCAAGCACAAAACATTGACAAAACTTATATAGATCTTATTCAAATAATTTACAACTCCAGCTCAGCTAATATTAAACTTTCTTTTTCCGGTCCAACATTTAAGATAAAAAAAGGGGTAAAACAAGGCGACCCTCTCTCACCCATACTCTTTACAGCCACCTTAGAGGAGATATTTAAGAAACTAAGTGCGCCTTGGGCTACGAAAGGCATCGTCGTAGATGGCAAACGCCTTACAAACTTGCGTTTTGCAGACGACATTGTCCTGTTTGCACCCACATCACAGGAACTTCAAACAATGCTCCAAGAACTGAGCGAAGCAAGTCTAGAGGTTGGACTTCAAATGAACCGGTAAAAAACGCAGATAATGTCTAACAGCACGAAACGTAGGGTCGTGGTAGATGGGCAGGATATACAATATGTCGACGAGTACACTTATTTGGGCCAGCTAGCTAGTTTCGAAAACAGGCAAGACAAGGAAATCGGTCGAAGGATCGAAAATGCCTGGAAAAGCTTCTGGTCCATGAAAGCGCACATGAAGGGTAACCTTCCACTAGCACTTAAGCGCAAACTCGTAGACATGTGCATTCTGCCTGTCCTAACCTACGGTGCACAGACATGGTCGCTTACCGAGCTTCAGAAGTCCAAGCTCAAGATCTGTCAGAGGGCAATGGAGCGTAGTATCCTTGGTATCAAACTAACCGATCGCATTCGGAACACGGATATACGCTCGCTTACAGGCATTGCAGATGTTGGAGTTTCAACAGCAAATCTCAAGTGGCGGTGGGCTGGGCATATTCGTCGGATGCACCCCGAAAGGTGGGCACTTGCTGCAACTGCTTGGAACCCGGAAGGAAGTCGCAAGCGAGGTCGGCCCCGAAAACGTTGGCGAGACGACCTTCAAGACTTTTCGGAAAGCTGGTGGCAAACAGCTCTGGACAGGGATTGTTGGAGGGAGTTGGGGGAGGCCTTTGCCCAGCAGTGGGACAACGTAGGCTAATATAAAAAATAAAAAAAAAAAAAAAAAAAAAACGCAATAAAATCAAAAATCTGCTCATTTATGGCGTCTAAGGCGGAACAAAGTTGGCCGGGTCAGCTAGTAGCTAGCAGTAGTATATTAGGTCCTTACATATGAAATTGGCGTTTTGTATGGGAGGAACAAAAAGTCGAATATTTTTTAATATAATATATTTAATTAATCAAAGTATGAACCATTATTTTCTATGCACTTTTGCCATCTTATAGGTAGTTCATTGATCCCTTTACTAAAAAAACCAGTCGGACGGGAATCAATAAAATCTTTGAAGGCGATTTGGACTGCCCCATCGGAGTTGAATTTTTTCCCTTGCAAGAAGTTATCCAAATTTCGAAAAAAATGGTAATCTGTTGGAGCAAGGTCCGGGGAGTACGGAGGATGTCTTAGACTTTCCAATTGAAGCTCTTCTAATTTAGTAGCCGTCTGTTGCGCAGTGTGTGGTCTAGCGTTGTCGTGAAGCAGCAGTGGCGTGGAGCGATTGACCAGCCTAGGTTGTTTAGCCGCTAGCTTTTCCATCATGGTTTGCAATTGCTGACAATAGACATCAGCCGTAATAGTCTGGCCAGATTTGAGAAAACTGTAATGAACAATACCGGCACTAGTCCACCAAACGCTTACAAGTAACTTTTTTGGGGTTAATTTTCGCTTGGGGCAGGATTTGGCTGGCTGGCCAGGATCCAACCATTGCGCTGAGCGCTTCCGATTATCGTAAAGAACCCATTTTTCATCACAGGTAATGATTCGGTTTAAAATACCTTCATTATTGTGCCGGTTTAGTAATGTAACGCAGCAGTCGACGCGCGTTTGCCGGTTTGCTTCAGTCAATTCGTGAGGTACCCACCTTTCAAGCTTTTTAATCTTCCCAATTTGCTTCAAGTGAATTAAAACAGTTTTATCACTAACACCGCAGCCTGCAGCTAACTCGGACGTGGTTTGCGATGGATCCGCTTCCACAATAGCCTTCAACTCTTCATTATCAACTTGAGTCTCAGGCCGTCCACGGGGCTTGTTCTGCAAGTCGAAATTTCCAGAACGAAAACGTTGGAACCAAAAACGAACTGTGTTTTCTTTTGCAACACGACCGCCATACACATCATTCACCCTTCGAGTTGTTTCCGCAGCACTAGTGCCACGGCGGAACTCGTACTCGTAAATAATGCGATATTTTAAGTTTTCCATTTTGTAAAATGAGTGACGCAAACAGAAAAAAACAGAAGAAAAAAAACAAATGAATGACGATCATCGAAGCACAAATACATGAGTCTATAGCTGTACAAATTTGAATTTGGAATTCCTTACCAAAGAGGAGAAATTTGTGATTAAAGTGGC
This sequence comes from Gymnoscelis rufifasciata, assembly GCA_929108375.1. Taxonomy (NCBI): domain Eukaryota; kingdom Metazoa; phylum Arthropoda; class Insecta; order Lepidoptera; family Geometridae; genus Gymnoscelis; species Gymnoscelis rufifasciata. The sequence goes on from OV815303.1 coordinate 12,674,435, forward strand.
CAGTACGAAAAACGCCAATTTCATATGTAAGGACCTAATATTAATAATCTGATGATTTTGTATGATTGTTTGCTTGAACGCGCTAATCTGAAGAACTATTGCCTATTTACCAAAGATACTTTTTTACAACCTAAAAATACGTTATTCCAAAAAAAAAACATAAAACAACGGCCACACCATGGCATGAAAAGCTATTTATATTTATTATTTTAATAAAAAACATTAATATAGGTTCTTATTTACAATATATTAATACCTAACCGACATACATACTCGTTGATTTTTAGTTGAATTCGAGATACCTGATGTATCGTGATAATGAAGGTAATTTTTTTAAGGAAAACTATGATGTGTATTAAAAAATCTCGCGCTAAGCTACCGAAATTGACTGCCTAGGTGGCGCGGTGGGCGAATGTCCGTTTGCAGAGCAAGAGGTAGCGGGTTCGATTCCCGCCGAGGGTAAAATTGTATGTATGTTCTGCAAGCACTTTTCTCCTTGGTCTGGGTGTTTAATATGTATAATAAAAATATCTATACATGTATGTATATAATATTAAGTATATCGGATATCTAGTACCCGAAACACCAGCTTAGAGCTTCTTACCACGGGGCCAGATGTTGTTGTGTATATTGTCACGACTTTTTTTTTATTTTTAATTGCTTTATTAAGGTAGGCTTAGCTCACTGTCCTTTAATATGAACACAAAATGGTAGTCTTCGCGTTTTGTATGTCTATGTCATAATAAATAAGTGATGATTAATAATTCTTGCACCTTCATATATTAATACGTATCGGTATAAGATTGAAAGCCTTAGGCACAATCAGACGGGCATAAGGTCAGACATAGTTCACAGACATTCTCGACACCGCCCTAACTTGAATCTTGAAACTCATCGCTATGTGGCACGCCTTACCGATGGCTTTAATTTTACTTAGTTAATGCTGTCGTTTTTAATGGTTATAAAAATATAGCCATATTTTACCAGTCGTAAATTAAAATTACATAAAACAAAGGCATTAAAAATATAAACGTAACAGTTATTTATATGTAGTACCTAAAGACAATATTTTACAACGTAAACTTATTACATTTAAAGAAATCTATATAATAAATTAAATATTAGCACAATATTATCACCTGTATAACATTGTACGCTTAAGCAATATTTTATGAAAATAAAAGAAAAATGTGCAATTTGTATAGTTTAACTTAATTTTATTCATTCCTTGTACAATAGTACAGACGCATACTCCACCTAGGGTTCCGTGTCCAGTTTATACACATTTTGCAACAAATAAAAACAAAAATATTGAAAAAAAAAATTGAGTGAAGAGCGGTATGGGTGACCGCTCCGACAACGGCCTTGCGCATCGTCGCTTAACCTCATATAAATTACGTTTCTTGTATCGCAGCCCCCTTATCTTTATGACTGTATAAAATTCTTCTGTGAGTGTGTATGTCACTGAACTTCTCTCAAACGACTGGACCGATTTTGATGAAATTTTTTTTGTTCAAGGAGATCTGGGAATGGTTTAGATTCATAATTTTGAATAAAAATTTTGAAAAAAAATTGAATAAAAACCCGTGCGAAGCCGGGGCAGGCCACTAGTCTTATATATAAAATTCCAGCGTCACAATGTTCGTTCCCGTACTCCTACAAAACGGCTTCACCGATTCTCTTCTCTCTAGTAGGTCTGAGAATCGGCCAACATCTATTTTTCATTTTGCTAAACAACGTTTGCTGGGGTCAGCTAGTTTATTTATATATTATGTGTCTTAATACATGCTGTTATAGCGGCAACATAAATACATGATGTATTAATAAACCACAAAACTAAAAAGTCGAGACAATTTTATTTCTTGATTTTTTTATATATTACATATTTTTTTTTGTTTAATTAACTTTAAGTTGACCTGGCTATGTATGTGTGTCTGCAACTGTCACGTGTGCCCTGTGCCTTCAAGAAAATAAAGTTTAGACTTTGATTTAGATGCTATCGGTATTCCTATAGAGAAGTTCCTAGAGGATAGAAGAATAAACTTAGATACATTTCGCGCATATGTCATATATAAAACACAAGACACTTTGCAGTTGGAAAACTACATAATAATACATACACATGGTATCTCCACCCATAATCATAATGGTCGATGACATAAGAAGATTATTAATCTCCTAACATCAAATGCAGTAAGTACATTTTAAATCTCTAAACTATTGCTCACAAACTTCGCTTCAGCTCAATTATCTATTCTTTATTTGGGTCTTTTGCCATTAAAGTATTGTGAAAATACATTAAAATTAAAAGTGAAGTCTTGAGCAACTGTAGATATAAGATTACTGTTGGCTTTGTCTGCTGTTGCTGCAATCCTTGGGAATCTCCGAAAGCGTCAAAAACCACGCTAAAATTAAAATATTTGCTTTTGTAATGAAAGAAAATGACAATAGCGATATTATCCGGTATTTGGAGCTAAAGGTGTGGTATCTTTTTCTATTGAGTTATCTTTACATATTAGATAATCTGTGTGTGATACTAATATTATAAAGAGGGTAAGTTAGGGAGATCGTGAGATTATTTGTGTCGTTGTAGAGATCTCTGGATCTACTGATTTGATCGATTTGAATAAAAATTGGTAGGTACTCATATTCTCTAAAGCTTGAGATAATCTATTAAACGCGGATAACCACGGGGTACTTGCTAGTCATAAATAAAGTTGGCCTTGGGCTGTCTTCAACCCAATTTGACTACTTTTGATTTTTCTCTAGAGCTTGAAGTGACTGCGTATGGGGTCCAAAACCCATCTACTAAGTCACAAATTGACTAGTGCACAGGTAAGTTTAGAACAAACGGTAAGATACGTACACGTCTTTGATTTGAATAGGCATGATGACTACATAACAAATCACATGACATCTAAGTTTTGCTGGATCAATTTAATAAGAAAGTGCAAAGATAGAGCATCAACGTTTTAGATTATAAGTAATCTGTAAGTTGTATGTGATTTATATATAAATAAATAAATAAATAAATAACGTTCCGGAATGGGGGCTTGTGTCTACGAAATTTAGAAAAAAATCGCACAAAAGCGTTACTTAATGCGAAACTTCAATGCACTGAAATGTCTTAATCTTTCGATTGCAAGAAAAAAGAACACATACGAGCACTTTTTCTTTTAACCCAGATAAGCCTGAAACTAAAATTTTCTGAAAATTTTGAAAAAAATTACATTATTTAGTTTATTAGATCTTAGGCAACATAAAAAAATTTATGAAAAAAAAATTAAGTGTAAGGCTTTCAGGGAAACAGCCGTCCTATATGTAGGACAGTAGGATAATAAGAGGAAATAAAAGACCATTTATGACAAAACAGAATGTAATCAAAAAGTGTAGTTTATTAGATAACTTTTGATTATATATTACCCATTGTTATATGTAATTTATTAGATTAACACTATTTATGAATGATATGTTTCAAAACACTTGACACACACTCCAACATCACATTTCTTGCAACGAGTCAAACTTTTTTTGTGACATAGACGACAGTGTGTTTGCTTCGATTGAGGAATAACCAGATGATTCATTTGGTCTTTACGACTATCAGCATGTTCATGATGGGAGGGTCGGCTAGGCCCTCTTTTGGCATTTTTTCTGTTTGATTCAATCAAAGCAATTGCTACCCTTCTGCGAAAGCCAAGATGATCCAGTTTTCCATGATTTATTTTATATAACTGCCATGCATTATGTTCGGCAAGATCAATCATGTGTGTGAGCAACGGCATGTACTATTTCTTACCTCGTATACCAATTCGGTAATGTGAAATATTTTCATCAGACCGATCCACTCCTCCCATATATTTGTTACAGATGGACACCATATGTGGTTCTTCTATGACAATGTTTCTCTTTTCACTTTGTGAGAAGCGTTTGGCAGATTGTTTAGGATTTATTCCTACAGCATTAGAAGCAATACTGAATATATTATTGTCATGCCATTTAGCAATAATGAACGTGTGTCATGTGTCGTTCTGTAATCGACAGCACCACGTTCCTTTTTTTTCAGTAACTTCGATGTAATCAGAGGACAACTAGATGTCCTGTTTTCTCGAACTGTCCCAGTGCAACGAAGGCCTTTCTTTGTTATCTCTTCCAGCAAGGGCGTCCCAGTAAAAAAATATCAAAAACTACGTGGTAAGGAAGGTCGAAGCCGAATGTTTCGTGGCAAATTATTCAAAGTTACATTATCTTCTTCACCCGAATCTTCGTCAGTGAGACAGTCAGGATCAACAGGAGGAGGTAGAATACATATCAGTCGTTCTCTATGATCTTCTTCATTATCAGAAACATTTTCTAAAGCATCTAAAATTTCATGCGCAGCTAACGGTCTGTAAAGAAAAAGTTGTATTATTGTACTAAAATCATGTATATTATCCTACTGTCCTATATATAGTACGCTGGTATTTGTAACAAGTTATACGTAATTTATTTATATTATTTTGCTAGAATATTTATTTAGTACAAAAGTTAAGGTTATCAACTAGATATTAACACAGAAAAAAACAACTCACGAGTAAAATATAACTTTTTATACATACCTGTCCTTCGCCATGTCTGCAACGCACTTTTATTACACACTTATAAGGTAAAATATAAGGTAAAAACTGTTAAAATAACTGTATTTTTATTTTTTCTAATAAAGCTGACACGTTTCTTACTGCAAATCATAAGACTAAATAATCTTAGATAAAGAGGGTATTCTGATATATTTTTTTATTTCTACTGTCCTAAATATAGGACAGTAGGCTTATCTGGGTTAAATAATCTAAATTACAGACTTTTTTTTGTCGCCTATCTTATTGCTTATTCATTGTTTTGGTATTGTATGGTCATGAAGTAACGATAAAGTTTCCTTGTTTTTCTACAGAACCCTGTCATCATCATCACCCAATTAATGTTTCCACTGCTGGGACACAGGGACTTCTCTCTTCGGGAGAGAGATTAAGCCTTAATTCGCCACTCTGGCCGAGTGCGGGTTGGTGAATGTCACTTGTCCTTCAAACTCTTTAAAGTTATCAGAACATGCTGCTTTGGTTGGTTTGGTACAGAACCCTGTATTACACGAGTTTGAGAGTGATTAACTTTTATTGTTATGTAGGCAATCGTAGGTTGTTGGCACGTCATATCTAGACAAAGTAGATATTAATTAGGTAGGTGTTATCAGATTGTTGTCGCAAGGCATTGTTACATTCTGTTTGAGTCATGTAGTGATCTGATTGTCATACTGGTATTGTTTTAGTGCCCTAAAGGGTCCGGGTTTCGAAATTACAGTATTTAACGTACAAGATAGCAAGGACGTTTAGTTGTCAATACATCATCAACATTGTTCTTTACAATTTGGTTGTATGGAATTTAATTTATATTACTTTATTACAAATATAAACAATTAATGCTCATATTACCTTGTTAATAATTATCTAATGCTATCTTTTGTAAAAATCAGACTGAAAATGAAAAACGCTCTATGTTTTAATGACTGATGTTTGATGTTTGTCAGAGTGATATTATTTTAACCCTACTTACAAAGTAGGTATTTGCTGAAGCGAGTTTATTTATTATTTCATTAAAGTATGTAAAATTAGCTAAAGAAGATTAAAATAGTAAATAAATAGTTTAAAACTAATAACACAGCATCACCTAACCCCAAACTAAGCAGAGCTTGTACTATGGTTGTTAGGTGACTGATATACTACAAATAATTTTTTTTGTAAATTTATATACTGCTGTGTGAGTAGTCCTGAAATATTTATTATTTATTTATACATTATGTTACATAAGAAACACCCTGTTCCGAAACCATAAAACATAGATGGCACAACATCTGGTCCCCTGGCAGGAATCTAGCCTGCACCTCTGGCGGACCTCCGCCCACTAAGCCACAGTGGTCGTCTAATGTTTTCTATATAGGACTCCGACATACCCATCGACATTTACTATACTACGAAACGTCTTAAAAGGGCCTACGGTTTGAAACAGCTTTTTATTACTTTCGGACGCCCATATAACCTAAATAGAAATGCAATTTTAAAGTAGGTACTTAAATGTCTACTTGCTTACATAACTCAATTTCATATGTTGAAATATAAAGTCTGTACAATAACATCAGAAAAGATGCAAAATAAAAGACTTTGTTAAACTTTTATAGAACCATCACGCAAACGATTCTGTTCAAAGCCCAATTACGCTTGAATGATATGAATAGCCAGTGGCTAGTCTGACTTTTAAACGCATAGGTTGTATATTGTGTAACGAAATTGGGAAGCGGTCGCGTTACGTGATTTAGAACAAGTGATATTTGTGCTCATCAATCAGTGATCACCTTTCCATTCCGACAAATATTTTCTCACGTTCAATATTGGTAGCGTGTGTCAATAAGGAATTATGTGGCTTGGTGCTTGTTAACATAGCTTAGGTAGCCCTTAAATGTAAATTTGCTTATGATTAAACCTTTGTTTTGATCAAAAAAGTAACTTAGCTTTGTTAATTCAACAAAATAAAGTGCTAACCAACCATTAGCAGGATCCTCGGAAATATGCTGAATTTACCTGAAACAGAAATAAAATTTATTCGTTTATCAATATGTTTTAAGGTCACAGATATTTTATTTTTTTAAATATATAAATGTCAAAGGTTAACAGGAAAATGAACGATAAATGATACAATCTCTACCATATCTCTACCAAAATAAACCTTGGATATACAGGCCTAATATAAGCTTCATTCCAAACCACTTTAAAAGTATGTTTTAATTGAAACTAAACTTCACAAACATCAAACAAAATTCAAAGAATAAATAACTTTTTAATAACCAATAAATCTTGCACACTTTTTACACAATGCCACATTATAATAAATTTACTGTGCGATTTTCTGCACCTTCGGTCGTCATTGGCATTTTACTTCAATGTAGGCTATTTTTTTAATTAGTCGTCATGCCTATTTCATCTATACCTACATAGCTCAAGTCTTAAATATTCTTCTTCACGACTCTAGTAATACTTGGACGCTAGGCTTAAGTAATTTAAGTATCTCTACAGTTCAAACGTCCTAGTTTTTATTCAAACAAATTGGTTGTTGCGGTTGTCTTGTGGTCTTTTACTATTACGTTTTTATTGCCAAAATTACAAAGATGACACAATAATAATAGATGTTTGTAATTTTAGTTTGCTGTAGGTAATTATAGTTACATATCCTTGACCGAAAGTTTACCCTATTATGTAACTTTGGTAGAATGGACGATATGAGAAATGACATTTGATGTTCTTTGACAGAGCAGATGTTCCCTGAGTTATTTATTAAGCTGCGTAACGACCAAAGTGACTGCGTAGCGGGAGCGTCTGCCGCGCGGCGGACGCTACGCACACTTTACTATTGGCTCTTTGCACACGATACGTTTTCAGGCAAATATGTTCCGCGTTGCTAACGCTCCCCGCGCCGCATCCCGCTTGGCCGAAACGAGCGCGGGTTTTATGTTAATCATAATCATGTACAAAAGTAATCCGTCTCGGGCCCCGCGACATAGGAAATTTGTATAACAATGCAATAACGCCCGCGTAACGCGTAACAGCCTTAGCGTTAAGTCTCTGCATTTTTAAACACTTTTTTATATATTTACATACTTCCTTCCTTACTGTGTATATTAAAAACCTAAAATAATAAAATTATTATGCATAGTTTTCGATGTAGATAAGATATTTTGATATCCATTTTTTGTAGAATAAACTATTCTACATATTCCCAGAAAAGTAAAAATAATAATTACCTACTTATGCAGCATATCAATGTTTTGATATCCACTTGAGTGCCGTAAGTGCTATTTACGTATACCTAAGTTATTATCATTTTATTAAGTATTGCTTCTGGGTACTACTTTTTTAAATATGTAATAACCTATTGCTCTAATTGTTTACAGTACTTCTTTGAGCTTATGCTTACGCCGACATTTCGAAATAACTATAAGACCTTAGGACTTAACTGTCTATGGTAACGTAAACATTCATAACAGACCCAATTAAAGATCTCTTTAATGTATAGTAGTATTCGTAATGTGCATTGATGACTGAAAATGGCACGTGTCTTCGTTGCCTAAACTATATTCTTGTACTTTTCGTTGAATGACGTATTTCATGGTGTCAAAAAGTAATGGGTACTAATATCAGAAAAGGGTGAATAAAAATTGAGAAAAAATGTAACGATACTAAAAATACTAGAGAAAATAAATTTAGGGTTTAAACGGCTACTGTCCATAGACGAAAATAACAATTCGCTTCGAAGTTAACATTTGAAGCAATGTACATACATGCGAAGAATTGGATTCTCGAGGAAAATGGACATTGAGGGAATTGGACTTTCGAGGCCAGAATCATTACTATTTAGGTATTTGTATTTAACGTGACAAGTTTTGACATTATACTTACATAAAAACAATTTGACAGTCACTTTTAGGTCGGTTGATATAAACCACCTTAATATGGCGATCTTGGGAGCACTTAGAACAATGCGTAGAAAAAATAATATAAAAATGAATCGCAAAATGTGTTGGTAAGAGCATAACTCAACAACAACCAATTTGGCCATTTTTTTTATATTTGTTAGTTGAAATAGTTTTTGACGGCCAGAAAAAGTGGAATATGATATTTGAATATTTACCCGTGCGAAACTGGGGACGGCCGCTAATTTTAAATAACTAAGTACTTAGTACAGACGAAGACAAAACTAATACATTGTAAGATAACTTATGACAGGCATACATATGTGAGATAGTTGTAGCTACGTCCGTGTCGGTCGGCAGGGGACGGGTGTATCGCCGCTGATAACCCACATAGGAGGCCGGGGCTTCGGGACGTAGGGGCAAGCGATACTGATACACATATCTCTCAACTCTCTGGAAACGACGACGCAATAATTCACTGATTATGCAAGCTTACTATTTCCCTATGTATACGTACTTACTCGTTTTGTAAACAGGTTGCGAACCTGTTATCATATAAATTTTACTTTTCGGGATACTATTATCAGCTTAACATTGGAGTGACGGAAAGACGAAGATAGATCAACAACCTAGACAAGATAACAGCCTAGATCTCTTGAAGTAAATAGTAAATAGGTACTTCTAGTCTAGGCGTTCATGTTTCATCTTAGACCGCTTCTTCACTTTACAACAGGTGAGGTTGCGGTCAGGAATATTAGGGTATAAGTTATTTTCATTTCATGGACAAAAAAAAATCTTTTTTTAATATTTTATAAGCCTTCATTCGACCACAATCTCACCTGATGTAAAGTGAGGATGTGGTCTAAGATGGGACATGAAGACCTAGAAGGTAGATGGCTTCTCCGGGCCACATTACGAAACACGAAAAAACCGCTTCACGCACTGGCTCAGCCCGGAGGGTGGTGACAAGCCGCGGCCGAAGCCTACCACCAGGGACTGTTCTTAGCACCACCCGGGGAGGTCACGTGTAAGGATTCATAGGGCTACCACTTACGGGCGTGAACAGAAAAACCTCCAAATACTAGCTGGAAAAAAGAACAATGTTTTATTATGATTTTGTTCAAAATACTTTTTTTTCTTTAAATACGTATAATATCTACATCTATATATTGTATTAAGCGGTATAGTTATACCAAAGTATATTAAATTATCAGTATTTTTATTTATTTATTCAGCTGTTACACACCTAACCCAAAAAACGAATTTCGTATTATTCGTGATATTAGGAGTGTGTACGTTAACTTGTTATTCATTATGAACCACGGATAAATTAGCGCGTTAAACTCACGATAACAAAAGATCAAAGTCTTCTACCAAAAACATATCTCTGCTATAAACATAGTTACATATTATATTATCATAGACGTATAGTCATTCACTCTATAAAGTTATTAAATCACAGATCAAGAAACTCTTAATAAAATAGAGACAGCCAATTCAGCAGGTAACCAAATAAATAACATTAAAGACATATTATTTTGAGTGCAGATCATTCAATCAAATGGCTTCGAATTTATCTAAATAATCGAGTTCTCATAAATAAACATACTTCCTCATTTGGTGTCGGGACCATGAATATCGGATGACTGGTTGCAGCGATCAATCAGAAATAACGGACGCGATTTATAACCGCGCGACTTTATCGTTGCAGCTTATAGATTATATTTGTCGCATACGTTCCTTGTTAATAATGTTATGTAACCTATTATTTAGCTGAAGGGTTAAGCACGTATATTTGGAATTATATGATTTCGATAACGGTGTAGCTGTCAGCGGTTTGTAGCCCTTAGTAATTAATTGAACTGTTTTGATTACAATAGCGTGTCCAATTGGAAATATAATGTTTTAATCTACTTCAAAATTTTAAGTTTTTTTTGTTTTGTGTTTTTATACATAACCATAATATTCTGAGAACTCAATTACAGAAAAACAAGGTATAGTATGAGGTGATACCTACCTCTTTCTGTGTTTCTTTCTCATAACGTAAATAATAATAATAATATAGATTTATTTCCTCTTCACATTTGGTTCTTGGTTAGTCTAAGATGATACTAGAAACAGAGCATTACTGTCCTTACTTTATATACTTCTCAGTGCGTGTGAGGCTGTTGCTTAACTTAAACTTTTATGTTATATTTATGTTACATCACAGTTACGTAGCAGAATTATGTTCTGATCCCACTTAATTCACTTTAAGGACTACAAGTAAGTTCTGTAAACGTTGTCGTTTCTTTTCTACAGAAACTAGAAAGTCGCGGTGTATAATTTCATCGGACTAGGTAGAAACTGGCAGTGATTTAGATAAAGAAATTCCGCTAACAGGTAAAAGTGCACGGACCCAGACCTGTCAATCTAGCTTGGGTTGTTTGACGAAAGCCTTTTTAAAAACGAGATTTCATAACATCGTAACCTGAACGTAAATAGATAAACTATAAAAATAGCATAAAAAACTGAATCAGAATTATAAGAAGTTTGGGCCTGTCCGAGTAACCAAAAAATGTTTCTAAATGGTGGACTTGAATACAAAGTAGTTATTTGTCAAATAAACCGTATGTGATTTTGCCTACTAGACATTTGTTTGTACATTTTGTTAAAATCATTGGATAATTCAATATGTGCAAAAAGTCAAATTGTAGTTACATACGTAACACCCATTATTAATACTTATATGGAACTCTTAGAATGGATTTCCGCAAAGTAATGCCCTATCTATTAAGTAGCCAAGTGGTCAACTGTTTTTATGTTCTGCAAACAGTTTTCTCCTCCGTCTGGGTATTTAATATGTATAATAAATCATATCTATATATGTATATCCATTATATTAAGTATATCAGATGTCTAGTACCCGTAACACAAGCTCAGAGCTTACCACGGGGCTAGATGTTGTGGTGTGGATTGTCCGAAAATATTTATTTTCCTCTACTTGTAAGTACTCGTAATAAGCTATGTTTTAACACAGCTTTTATACTGGTCAGCATGAATAGGTATATAATAAAGTTATTTTGAACGTGTAGGTTAAAATGAACCAGATACATAATTCACGTGACCAAACTCGTGACATGATACTGATAAGAAGTTATTTTTGTTTATTTTTTTGTTGAATATGAGACAAGATAACTAGCCAATTCCAGTAGAATATCTAATTATTCGTATTAATTCTTTAAACACATTAATAACTCCAACGATTTTTTATTGTTTACTTTTAGCTAGTTTTATGATAACACTTGTCCATTTATACTCGTATTATCTATAGGTATAAAATACATACAACAAAGATTCATCATCAACAACCTAATAACGTTCACACTACTGAGAGCTGAGACACAGGGACTTAATTCACCACGGAGCCCAAGTGCGGGTTGGTGATGTCACATGTCTTTCAAGCTCTTCAAAGTTCTCATATCATGCTGGTTTCCTCACGATATTTTGCCTTCACCGTTAAAGTACGTATTTAACGCACACATACATACATTTTCTAGAAGAAAAATCCAGAGGTGCCAGAGGTTTGAACTCTTGACCCGGAATGAAACCCACTTAGCCAACACGGATTTTTTAATAAAGATTATCTAGAATTAGAATCTGATTAAAACGGCCTCAATCAATTGGGATGTAAAATTGATTTTCTCAGCTTTATAACGATCAAGCTACGCATCGTGTTACGTTGCGCCCATTTAAGTAATTGGTTGCATCAAGGTCCGATGCAGCTTTTAATAAATCATTCATTTTTGGATTATTGATGGGTTAATTGGTAAGTTCCCACAATGTTTTCTAGGTCGATGTTGTGTAATGGAGCTTAGGCTTTAAGTGTTTAATTTTATAGTCTTAAAGTGGTCTCACAAGGAGCTATTTATATAAGTTGCTGATTTAAATATAGAAAACCAGGATATTTTGGTTTTAAAACAGGACTACACAGAGTTTTCCAGAAATAGTTGATAATCCTGAACTTGCGCATCCGCTATATGATTCCTAGATCGGTTTATTTTTATCTAACTACTTACCTTCGATACTAGTAGTTAACTAAGAGTCCCTAAACATAAACTTACTTATGCCATTTATAAGGTTTAAGCATCAGCGGTGTAAAAAAATGTATTGGAGTTGTGTAACCAACCACATAAAAAATTAAGAAATTTTACAGCATAGATTAATAAAAGGGATCTTCCATAAACTCACGACGATGCTTATAAACTATCCAGGACAGCCCAGGACACTCAAAAACCAGGACATGACCTGAGAAAACAGGACGGTTGCCAACCCCACATTTATCCAAGTGTAAATAAAGAATGCCAATTGGTTTTGACATTCCTTACGCATTCAGAGGACCCGCAAGTCACGCAAGAATTCGCTTGCACCTATATCTCAAGCAATACTTGACACTGTTTGCAAACCTATTAATTACTAGTCGGGTGTACTAACGCTATTGTATTCTAATTTATTCTCTTGTTTCGAAGGTTGATATCGTCACGATCTGGGGACAATATCTTCGATTGATAGAATTTATTGGATTGACAAGGATATGATGAAGTGTATGCTTCCGCAATCCATGCATTGATGTAAAAAATACCTACAAGTTAATAAATGCAAAGATATATCTACAGGTCTTTGTCCATAAAACAAACACTTATATTTTTATAGTTCTTGGAACTTAATTTCCGATTATTAGTCATGACAACTATTTCTAATCAAAAAAAATTAAGTGAATTTAAAACACTCCACAAACATAATATGTACTTTAATAGTTTACATAATACACATACAACGAAGATACATACAAAAGTCGGGTTTATCGCTGTCAATAATATCTTTCGCCCTATAATTATTGTAAGTGGGTACAAACTCCCTATATAAATTGCGATTACTACCCGATAAGATTTATTTATAACTTTTTTCTGAAGCTACCTAAATAATAATAATAAAATGTTTTTTACCCCTGCATCAGCTGATTGAACTGTCAGATGGTTTGTTAGTAAATATGCTCTATGCTGGATGGACAGAGTATAGTCATCTGCTAACCAACCATTTAGAACATTTTAATTAGCTTGCTTCAATAAACCTGCCTCAACTATTCAGCCAATCAGTGAACCTGACAAGCTGTCAATGTTTGACAGGAAAATAGAACCCAGTCACGTTTTCGCTATTATATATTCAATGTCAGATTCACATTGATTCAATTTTAATAGTAGGGAATCCGAATCGACTACATTATTTAGCGTCCATGACATTATGTTTAGGTATTTGGGAATTTTTGTTCTGGGAAGTGTTTGCCCTTTTGATTTTATTATTTGGAACATAAAGAGCTGTAATTTGATTCCATACTGGAGCAAAACTACTAGTTTATTTGTAGGTCTAATTTGTATCGTTCATTTTGGTTTATCCTATGACTTTCGCACCGTAAATACCGTAAACTAAAACAAGTGATTTACTACAAACATTAAACAGCTATAATATTTGGTAATAAACATTTAGAGCTCTACTTAAGAAGTATCAGAGATAGAGTCATTCTTAGTTCATTGTTAAAAAGCGACCTGTCTGTGATGATTACTTTCAAATTAATACGACACCAAATTTTATTTTAACTTTGATTATTTTATTTGTTTGATATTTTAAGTAAGTAATAACTTTTTTGTTAACGTTCAATTGAGTTGAAAGAGAAAATGCCTGTACTATCTTGAAAGAGATTGAACAGACTTCAGGGTGTATAGAAAAATAATTATGTTAGTCCTTTATGGAACAGCAAAGTTTTTTTTTGTTAACTGAATCAGAGTTGCTTGAATCGTCGGTGTAAAGGTTCGCGGAGTTCACAAAGAAATCGAAAGCTATTTATGGACCTTGACCTGAGCGAACCCGTTCTCAACGAGATGGTTCATTTAATCTGTGGCCGCGATTCGATCATCTAAGATAACGTAAGATGTTGGCCGGCAATGACTATTTTATGGATTTAATATACATAATTATTGTGGTCATTGATTTTGACAGCGACCATTTGTTTATTCCTCGTATGAAAAAAAAACTTTTTATTTTATAATAATATTTTTCCAGTAAAACTGGCTTTGTGTAGTTTTTTTTTAATAAATAAGTTTAAGTTGAATCAGATTAATCTTATATATAAAATTCTCGTGTCACAGTTTTCGTTCCCGTACTCCTCCGAAACGATTCTCATGAAATTTTGTGAGCATATTGAGTAGGTCTGAGAATCGGCCAACATCTATTTTTCATTTTGCAAAACAACGTTTGCCGCAGACTTCAGCTAGTATGTACATACATAGTAGATTTAATAATAAACCTTCTCATATAGTTTATTTTGCTCACTTTTAAGAAATAGAGCTTCCAAAGCCATGCTTAAAACGGTACACCCAATTCTGAAGCTTACTTAGCACTCCCACATACGACACCGCCACCGTGCCGCCCCACCGCTGCACTACAAGTGTATACACGCGAAGCCATCGGTGGTGGCGCAGAAGCGGCATCGGGTGCAGAAAGCCTTTTACTTATCGAACATCTGTAGTAAACCCTCCTGTCTGTTACTTCTTGTACACATCAACTCGTTAATTTATTCAATGTTTTACGATTATTAAGTAAGGCTGTATTAGCTAAAATAACTAGGCTATAAATTTTCCCAGCAGTCTCAAGCATAGACAAAAAACGTGAGAATTTATTCAATTCGATTGTGAATTGCACTAGTATCTAGATATCACTAGATATCGTTATAATACAACCATTTAGG
This sequence comes from Gymnoscelis rufifasciata, assembly GCA_929108375.1. Taxonomy (NCBI): domain Eukaryota; kingdom Metazoa; phylum Arthropoda; class Insecta; order Lepidoptera; family Geometridae; genus Gymnoscelis; species Gymnoscelis rufifasciata. The sequence continues at coordinate 12,689,707 of OV815303.1, forward strand.
TACTTCTCTGTTCTATACAGAGTGGAAGATTCGATGGGCTCTGGATGAAACTACTTTTAATCTTTTGGCTAGTTTGTTTTCCTTAAAGAAAATATATTATATTCCATTCCATTCTGTTTTTTAACTATTGTCCAAATATCAAGCAATACTCGCATACGAAGTATACGTATGTTATAATCGTGACCTTTGATTTCAACTTAATAATGATTTTATTAACATCATTACTGTGGCGTCTATTATTTTACTACACGCGGCAAAAAACTTAACGTGTAATTAACTATTGCACTTACTAATTGAATATATTTTGAAATTTCCAACACAACAACATTCTACTGGAACATTCATATACTTTTTGGTCATTAACACAGAATTGTGTATGTATTAGTAAAATAACATAAACAGCTTATTTAATAACTTTTAGATAAGTACCACATGACACTATACTAAGTAATACCATGGACTAAAACTTCATCTATGGTAATACCTTGATATCCATACTTCCATACCAATATTATAAATGCGAAAGTAACTCTATCGGTCTGGTCCTATTTCACACAAAAAGTACTGAAGTGATTTAAATTAAATTTGGTTCACAGATTTTCTAGAGCCTGAGATAGCGATAGCAACAGCTCTACATATCTGATATTTTTATAATAATTTGAATTAAAACATCTTTACTAATGAAATGTTTATATAAAGGTCGCAAAGGAGGGCTCGTTATTAGTCACCGTGATCCGCCACCCTTATGTACAGACAAATTGTGTTAACTAGGTTTAAGTATGTTGACATATCCAAATATGGATCTGCCTATATGGAAATAAACTTCTTAACTTAACTTTCATTAGGCCACAGAAGAACGCCCGATGTCTCGGCCAATACTGTCTTTGTGTCTTAGACCCCTCGTTACATAACAGTGGCATAATGTACCTACTGTTTAATATCAGTAGCAATTTACTTAGCATTGCAATTGTCGGTCTTACTAATCTACAAATTACGCCTCGTCTTAAACTTGGTTTATTCAGTGCCTTCATAAAAATGATAGATTAAGAGTTAGTTATACAAATTGTTATGTACATTACATTCACAATCTTAGATAAAAACAATCAACAGAAGATAATCTTGCGAGGGGAAAGCGGAAAAATCTTCAACATAGATTAAATTTACTAGCCATTTAAGCTATGTTATGTTAGCAGGGAACTTGTATGATGTTATTGATATTGTATTTTAGGGTACCTTACCCAAATGGTAAAACGGGACCCTATTACTGAGGCTAAGTCATCTCTCACAATATCTCAGTCTGTCTGTCCGTAAGTGGTAAGAATCGTGAAAGATAGAGTTGAAATTTTGACTGATGTACTGTATTTCTGTTGCCGCTTTAACAACAAATACTAAAAACACAATATATATACATGATGTGTCGTTTATAATGGATAATCCATTAGGCCCAGCTATCAGGCTACAATAAATCATATTTTTATGTAATTTTAACCAACAGTGTAAAAATGTTTTCAGGTGATTCTTTTTTTTGCATTTTTGGCTAATCAACTGCCTTTTCAACAAAGTTAGGTATCAATGTGCAATTTTCTTGGTATCCTCGATGCTTGTTTTATTTAATTTGCTTACATTTAGAGGCGTTATTATCTTAAAACAATTAATATTTTAAGTAACTTTTCCTCGTTTTCTTTTACAACCTAAAGTTTTGACACTAATGTGTTTCACGTTACCCGTTTGAAACCGGGGCGGGCCGCTAGTGGAAGATAAAAACTAAATAGCACTTGTTTGATAACTTGAGTGAAGACATGAATATTTATAAGTTTTATATTATGAGAGCGCGTTGTAAAACTAATTGCCCAAAACGAGATTATTACGGATTAATCTATATTTATCAACTTTCATCAGCATTCAAAATATATTATTTTTAATCGTGTTTGCCAATGAAGATTCAGAATTACCTAGTAGTACCGTCCGATCGCTACCGCCTGTTACATCACCAGTTGCTTAAAAAAGTGAATTAGCAAGCTTTCAAGGGGATCGAACCTATATGGTTTAAACTAAATTTTAATTAAATGTGTGGTGCACATCTATTTATATACAAGTTGTACGTAACAAAAGTTTTGGTTAGTATGGGAAGGTCTCAAAAAATAGAAGACAATAAGATTTGTTCTTAGGAACTATGAAACATGAAAAATTGCATTACTCATTCAAAAAGTTATTGAATCTGGAATCGAACCCGGACTTTATGAAAAATAAAAATAACACTATGTTTATTTAGATATCGATTCCGAACTACTGCATCGAATTCGATGATTCTTTCTGTTTGTATTTGTTACACTTACCTTGTGTTTAAAATTAAATTTAAATTCGCACTGAGACAAGCAAAAGTCACTTGACCATACAGCCACGTTTTATGTACCTATGTCAACATTAGAGTTTAAACTAATAAATTTACAAAATAATCAGATTAGATAAAGAGTAGTATAAATATGTCGTAGTAGTACCTGACTTTCCTTCTCGTAAGTTACATGACTAACATATGTAAGTAAACTTAATAACTCTGGTACTTAGTGCCTAGATAGTAAATGAAGTATGTTGCTGGCTAGATAGCTAAGAGATTACAAGAATAATTAATTTTCGAGTAACTTTATGAGATTTATTTTACTTAATATATCTTGTCAATTAGTATAAGCTGGTACAGCAATGAAGCTACTGACTAAACGTTTGAAGCTTATTTCAGTTGTGTTAAGAGCGGACCAATGATTATTTTTCTGCATTTTGGTATTTATTTTTATCATTTTTTAAATTACTATTTTTATTTGTTTGTTTATTTGTTTATTATTAGGACCACCAACAAGAAAATACACTAAAATAGCTTAAAATTAAGGTACAGAATATTTATGTGCTAGTGCTTTCTTAATTATAGGTAGCCACAGCAAGCGCAATTATGTGTGTGCGTGTGCAATACTATAATGTACTATCATACCACTTCTATTTTTTATGAAGGTTCTTTGACATTATATTGTTGGAAAGCAGTTGTGTTTGAATTAAAGTCCCTGTCCTGTAAGATGACGCAGGATGAGGGTGTATAAGAGTACCTAAGTTCGGTGAAGTAACACATTATACACCGGATATGGAAAATACTAGAAATACTATTCCTTAACTAAAAAAGCGACTAATACGAAGCAATTTACCTAACCCAAGAAAATTACCAAAACAAAACCAACAATTACCTTTATTTTTGAAGATATCTAGAATTCTATAACTATGAAGAAGATGAAAACTGGATTGAGCATTCTGCGTGCAAACCTTGGAGGTATGAGATAAGAAAGTAGTCCTAGACCTTACTAAGGCCCTTTGTGTGATTATCTGATTATACACCTGTATGTGTAAGAGTACGCGAATCCGCATCTTCTGTTTGAAGCTCATAAAGTCATCACGTAAAATAACATGTTTATTTTAAGATAATTAGTAATCAATTCAGATCGCCCTTTTCACAGTACCAGTTTATTATAGTTAACAGCACGAAAAAGTTATAAAATTCCTAGGTAGATAAACTTAAAGTTAGCCGGCTCTGGCCTTCTACTCTTACAAGGAAATATTCAATATAACAATACCTTAAATACAATTTTGTCTTCCTTCATTTTCTCTGTCTCGTAGGAAAGTACCTGAAATGTAAATACAAAATTTAAATAGGGATAATAGAAGTCACAATATTTAATAACATAATATATAAAGACGTAGGTACAAACTTATCCCTACTTAGGCTTTACTTTTTAAGTAATAACCTACCGACATTCTACAGCGAGACCCATTTCAAAACCATACCCAAATCCAAAATGATTAAATCGGTGTAGCAAGACAACCAACAGCCGTTTATGCCGCCCAAAAATACAGAACACTTAAGGTTCCGGAGCAGGCTGGTCTATGATAGAATCTAACATAAAACTTTGCTAAGGCATTGCTTTGACAAAATTGCCACCTTAATAAAAAAAATGCCAACTTAATAAAACTAATCGCGACTATAATACTTCCAAATATTAAATACGCTTTAGTGGTTCGCAAATCTTTTTGTAACTGCTACTTCTGAGATAAGTGGTATTATTATTCTTCTTCTTCTTGTTAAATAGGTTTTATTCTTCATAGATCATTGTCAAATTGTCACCTATCAGTCTAGTACTTGACCTTTAATTGACATTTAAGACCGCAAATTTGTGAAAATTATGAAGAACAAAACAATTCATAAAAATTCTATTCGATGCGAAATTTGCAAGAAACTCATACAGCAGACAAGTGAAGACAAAAAGCTTATTCCAAATATTTGCCCTGGATGAAGATCGGTGAGTACATTTACCAATATGTTATTTATTGCTTCTGTAAACAATAGGCGTTTTGTTTGCTCGCCTGTCATCGATATATTTTCATACCACAAAATTGCAAGTCCACCAGACCTAAATGGTTCTATGCTACAAATTAAATATGAATTATTCATCATCATTTTTAATATGGGACATAAGCCTCATTTCAAAATTGTATCTATAACACGATAATATGCTATGGCCTGTTATTGTTTTCTTTATTTGAACATAAATATAAAAAATTTGTCTCCCACATCCTCAGTTCAACACTCGGCATCTAAAACCATTAACCATCAATATGATCAGGAGTTTAAATACTATATATTAATTAATTTGTTATTGTGCTGTTTTTCCGAATATAATTAAACTTTTTTTTTCAGATGATGCTTGGTCAACCTCATTTAAATGACACATTATAGGAGGAGTATCATATTCTTAGATTCATCTCGATGTGTTGAAAAATAATTTGCGGTTTTAACACACTTTGCAATAGCGGAAAATTTTCTTTGATTTATCTGATCATAATACCAAAAGTTAATTATTTATTTATTCAACAACAAAATTACTTTTCATTCTTTACATCATGTTTCCTAGTGCAATAGAGTAACTCAAAATACATTATAATATACTATGTATTATTTAATTTAATTCAATAGATCATGTTATCATCATGATCATGTGATGATGTTTTACATCTCGCCATAAATAATGGGTACGCACTATGAACATAATATATTGTATAAATAAATATTTTGTTTTGCACTTTGTTTTTGTACTAAGTATCCTCCTCCCTGTTTCCAATTTCAGTATGTAGGTCCAACCTATTATTGAGAGAAACCTAAATCATCGATATCGATAAAACTCGATTCTGGACGAGAGCAACCCTATATTAACCTTCTTCTTCTTTAAGGTTTAAAATTATCTTTATGTTGGTATCATTGCTTTTAAACTTCTAACAGATTATTTATTATGTTGGTGTTTCATTTATAGTAAACTTCGATTTGACATTTTGCCTAGATCAAAAATTTCCTTCCTAGTCCCATCTCTTAAAACGTAGTGATTATATACTCTCTGTTCCGGAGTAGGATCTCGTGGCAGCGAAATTCAGTACAAATCGCACGATAGCGTACCTTCAAACTGTTCTTGTTTTTTCGAAGAAATAACGGGTAGAATTTTTTAAATAATCCTTATTACAATTTTTTTTAAAGTCATATACCCTGTTATACCTAAGCATAAAAGTACCTACTATAACTAACTAAAACACTACCTAACTAAATATTATATATTAAGGAGCTTTAACTCAATGTACGTACCGTACGTGTTATGTACCTACCTATAGATAAACAGACAAAACTTCCAAAAAAAAAAGTATGGTTCCTAGTAAAGTATGGGACGCGGCGAAAAAAAATCCAAATCTTGAAAACGTAGCTTGAAATTCATAAAATTTTTCTGGAATGGATGTCATAGGTTTTATTTGAAGTTCTTCCTAAAAATGCATATATATTATTAAACTAGATGATACAAGCTATTTTATGATACCAATTAATCACTACCTTCCCTTTCAATAATTACCAGAATAAACCAAGACAAACCACCTCTGGCTGTGGCGGCTGTAGTGGGCCGGCTGCGAAACGCAACGAACAAATCTAAAATACTCGGTCGTTTCATTATATTTTGATCGTGGGAGTTGATTGAAATATGTTTTATTACCTTTGTCTCCATTACAAGTAATTATTTCTTGTACATTCTAAAACACACGCGCGCGACTCACAAAGTAAACAAACAAATCCAAAGATAACAATTTTTTTTTAAGTTTTTGTTGCCTTGTATGGTTTTTTGGATCGGAATAGTTGCAGAATTTATTTAAGCTCCATCTAGTGACAATTTTGGGCCGAGAAAGAAACGCAAAAGTCTACTAGGTGGAGCTAGGCCACTCTAGATGCCGGACCGGACGTTGGAGGCATCATTTTCTCAGGCAACCTTAGTGGGCCGGACGTTTCAGCGGTAGAAGTTTCACTTAAAAAGGTTTCTAATCATTCCATTTTCAGCTACGTAGAACCGTAGTTATTTATTATTCTATGGTAGAACTTTCTTTTTAAGTTAAAGACCAACAAAACTTACTACAAATAACCAAAAAAATAATTCATAGAGTTGTTAATTAAAGTGAAAGAATTTTCACCAACATACCCTAAGCCCTGTTTTCTACATAAACTCAGAGCATTCCGTGAGCCATTGTGCAATAGTAAATGTTCTTCCTGCATAACATGAATTAAGATCCACCATCGTGCCTTCCTCAATGCGATCATATCTTTGCCATTACGGCTAATATGCAAATAGAATCGGAGTAATAGACAAAACGACGCTATAACGTTAAGTAATACCTGTTATTAGCTGGTTTAAATTTTAATAGGTTGAAATTTATTAATTAGGTATAAAAGATTAGATTATAAAACATTTTATTGTACACCTCCCAAATAAAAATAAACCATAATAAAATGATAATTTTAAATTAAAAAAAAAAACAAAAATTCGGTCAGACACATTGCCAAGACAGGATTATGCCGATCATTTTATTTTTATTGTTCTCAAAAGCCTCTATCCTACCATAGAAGTTTTATTAAATTTTTCTATGAGGTTTTTTGATGGAAATTATTACAACCATTTTCTCATTTGCGCAAAAATTGCCAAAAGACTAAGAGATGTTGAATCCAATAAATGTCAGTTAACTCTACAGAATTTGCTGTCGGTTCCCGGACATATATGTAGGTACATGTACAACACACCTTTCTAAGTAGGTAGGTACATGACTGAAGATAATAAACAGAAAAGTATGAGGTGGACTCATACACCGAGAATATCGGTCTAATAAATCTTGCTTACAAAACATCATTCCCAAAATCAAATTAGGCAGTTTAGATCAGCAGCTTGACGACCTCTGTGGCTCGGTGGGCGAAGGTCCGCCTGAGGCGCACGAGGTTTTTATTATTATTATTATTTTTTTTTTTTATTATTATTGATAAGCCTTCATTTGGCCACAATCTCACCTGATGTAAAGTGACGATGTGGTCTAAGATGGAGCATGAAGGCCCTAGAAAGCCCTAGGTTGCGGGCTCGATCCCCGTCGGTGTACGATCTACAATTTCTTGTTTCGAGTCTAGGTGTTTTCTGTGTATCAAATGTATGTATTTACAAAAAAAAGATGTATGTAGTTTATCAGTCACCTAACACCCATAATACAGCTCAGATTAGTTTGGGGTTAGGTGATGCTGTGTGAGTAGTCCGGAAATATACATATATATTATTTTTATCGTGTGGTTTAAACATAAAGTAAAATAGATGATCCGAAATATATTTCCTAAAACACTTAATAACTTATAGAAAGTTTTATTAGGTCCTAACCTAATAACATAATAAGTATAATAATACTCTTAACAATTTTGTATTATACCTATTTACTTATCACTTTAATCGGTGTTATTTCCGTTCATTAAATTTCATTTGTAAAAAACAAGCCACCTGCCCTGACTTCGCACGCTATTGCTGAAAATCGCATTCAAACCATTCATTTTTTTAAAATCATTTTTATACTCAATCATACAGATGTAGCGGGCGACTTTGATGGATATATTGATACCTGATAAAGGTAGGTATGTAAATGGTAGTTATACTTGTTTGTATTTTGTATCGCTTTTTTGCCAGAGTTATTTTAAGCGTGACTTATATAAATATGTCTTCATCGAAAATAAGCTATCTTAGGTAGGTACCTACGGAATAATTTTAGGTCTTTATCAATTAAACCAAACATTGAAAATCCTTCAGCTTTCTAGTTCCTATTTGAATAGAAAACCTATTTCATGACCAAAGATACATTAGATTGATATTTCCATTTGCCGGATTTAGGTAATATCTATTTGGTTCCGGATGTTTTCCAAACGGAAAATGACTATTAGGTGCATTTGTTTGGATTTTGTAGGTACCTTAATCAATTCAATCCAATTAATTTATTCAATCACAATTTTACAAACGTATATGAAATATAAAATAATCGACGACCATTCGTTGGTATAAAAAGTGTTTAAAAAGCTTCATTCTCACTATATTCGGAAATTTCGTTCCGTGAGCGTACACGACTATTACTTAGTCTGGTCTACTTAAACCACTTTACACTGAAAAATCTAGAGATTTTTTATATAAGCCTGCGATACCTATATATAAAATCGTATATTATTTTTCGGAAGGGAATTTACTTATAGTTAACTCCTTAAACTGAATTAACTTACACTTTTCACTGAAAAATCTAGAAATTTTTGATATAAGACTGCGATACCTAAAGATACAATCGTATTTTATTTTTCGGAAGGGAAATAACTTAGTTAACTTCTTAAAGTGAATTAACTACTCGTAATACGTGAAACCTACAACATATTTAGGAAATCACAGTAGTTTTGATAAAAGAAAACCTAGCTACCTATACTGCATATCAGCACTATTTTTCTTGTCGTTTAAAACATGTAGGTACATTACAGTTTAACTCCACTAATCGCAATACTGCGTTTATATTAATAGAGGACTAGCTAGAATTCTAAGGATTAAGCCGAGTTTCCACCAGAGTTCAAATAGCTAAGACGGTTACCACCATCACTGAATAGTGGATATCTTATCAGTTGGTAATGCTACTGATTCCTAGAAATTGAGTTATTAAATTGTGCTGATAAAAATCAAAACTATTGTCTGCATAATTTTTAGGGACCACTAATTCAGTGTCTGGACAGGACCAACAACATTCACGCAAAGAAAACACCTGAAAATAATTTTTATACTCACTTCGGTATGAAACCCGCTCTACAACAGCCCTACAAACTCTCACAGCACAGTTTCAGTGTCACCGGCGAACTTTCAGCGTACTGTTTACGCGGTTGTCATGGAAACGCTCATTCAAGATGGCGGCGTGCGCACGCACAAGGCTTCGGCGCGAACTGGCTCTGCGCAGGCGCAGGCTTCCACCACTTCTAGCGAGAGGACGAGTTTGTACACGAGGACATTAAACCTTACACCTAACATAACTTATGTGCTTATTGCCTTTTAGTTCAAAACTTATATTAATAGGGACGAGTAATTTTTCATCTTTCCGTGTTAAGGCCGTGAGAATTATTTATGAGATTATCAAAACATAAGTTGAATTATGCATTTATTTCATATCTTAACACCAACTAACTTGTATAAAAAGTAATTGAATGCGATACGATTTTTTTAGGTAGGTAGGTATTAGTAGGTACTATAATAATTACAATGAAAAATCGCAAATAAACTTTACATACATTTATTAGTAATAAAATAAACATTCAGTAACATTGTACATGTAAATATATCCTTAACTCAATAACGTTCACAAATTGCCTGTTAGTAGCCATCTCATTATCTACTGTAAGGTAAAATTAATTCCATACAAAAAAGCCCCGAAAGGGAAACCTGTGGAATAGAGGAACTAACAAAATCTAAATACGAAATAGAAGCTAAGAAATGTTCATTTAAATAATATTACGGTAAACTAAAATCTGCTATAACATAATTTATAAACAAATGATATGATGCATTCTTGTGGCGCGAGCAACGCAGAATCAAACGTAGACATAACAAAGTAAGAAAAAACAAAGCTCCGATAGCATTAAAACCTAAACAAAAAACCATTCGTCTTATTTTTCCTATAAGATACATTTTAATTTTAACAGAATTTGACGGATTTAAAAGGTGTATGTCACATTTGAACGCTAAGGTTACATTACGCAATAAAACTAATATTATCAATAATAAAACGATTAGCATAAGATAACTAAAGAAAAATCATTAAGGAAAACAATACTTAAATTTTGATTAGTTATAATAACACTAATGTTAGAAAACAGATATTTTACAATGGTTATATTATGTACAGATTGTTATTTACATTTTACGTAGTACGCGTTTGTTTAGAAGGTATTGACTAAGTAAAAACCCAAATGTTGCTGCAAATAAAATTACAAACTAACAATTTATAGACTCTTATACAAGTCAACTCTTATTTCGAAACATTTTCTTTTTAAATGTGTAAGGGTTTAAAGTTCTGTACAAGGTATACAGTTTTCTTTTAATGCAGTAATTTTAAATACCATAGACAAATTTATATTACTCTATGATTATTTTGTTGGGACCTTCATAAGTAATAATTTGAGGACTTTCTGCGCAATGGTGACAGAACTCTTATTTTTTTTACACACATTCCAAACAAACACATACCTACATATACATTACACAAACAAACAAACAGTTCCATAGCCACTAATTAGTATTTACAACTTGATCGAAGCATTTAGCGACGAACTGTTCCTTGTCATCAAGTTTTCTGACGTCAGAGCCAAGATGGCGGGTCAACATGGCGTCTTGGAGCGCGTTCAGGGCTTCTGACGTAAAACGCATTCCTTTCAGTGTAGTTATGACTGAGGCTTCGCCGTGGAACCCGGACTCGACCAGTCCTTTAGGGATGTTTAGAGTCACGTCACTGATGAGACCTGTTTGAAAAAAAACGTTAGAGCCCAAAGATGCGAAAGTACGAGGTTGGTTCTCGGCATACGTTATTGCTCCCTAAAACCTTTTCATAATCTCCGAGATTACATTTTTGTGACATTATGTTCGTGATAATAGTTTTATCAGATTGAAAGAATTGCCGTTAATATGGTAGAAGTTTGGAATATATGATTATTTTTGAAGTGGGTATAATAAGAAAAAAGAGGTCGTATTAAGTTTATATTGTGATATCAACCTACTTCAACTGAAGCCGGTATTTATGTTTTCAAGTAACAAATCCAAAAGAAACATGTTTCGTCTTATCATTGTAAAGTTTTCTACTAATGTTCGCGTTGAACAAATATTGTTTGTATAAATAATTGAATCCTTTCAGTTTCACTTTCTTTATTACGAATCAAAAGACCAGTCTTTTTGCTAATTATAAAGTTCTTATAATCTGATGAAACATTTTTTTAAGAAATAAAATAAATGTCACATTGTTAAATTGAAGTCAACAAGGTTATGTTAACTGGATCATTTGAGAAGTACTTAAAACAGCTCTAGTTTTCTCAAACCATTAACAACATTTTAAGTCGATATAGTAAATATTTCCTATTATTTTTTTCATACAAATACCAGTTATTATTATGATCAAGAGGTTGTCCATTCAGGGGAAAAAAATTGTATGGAAGCTTGTCTTCGAAAGTGGCAATTCAGAATAACATTCATTTCAAAACCAAGAAGTCTCAAGTCATTTCTTCTCAACTTCTTTACTCAACAGTCATGTAACTCTCTCTCACGGTCATTTTACCTCTCTCACGGTCATATTACCTTTTTCAACAGTCATGTTGATGGCCAGTTCCTCAGTGGAAGCGTATACTTTGGACGGAGAGAGAAGCTCAGCGGGCACGGGGAAAGAGCGGCTCACGGTGAACACGGGCGTGCGACCGAAGTTCCATTCCCAGTCGACCAACTCGTTCTTTATCTCGTCTAGACCTGTGGACGAGATTCTATTAGAATACATAAAATATGATGCCCCTAATATCTTATTATTTCGTATCATTTAGAAGCTGTGGCCCTGCGCTTGTTATGTGGAGTTTCCTAGCTGAAAAAGGTATGTTCCGAGTTTATAATAATATTGACGAGAATTGGTTTATCGCAACCTAACTTTTGTTGAACGAAATGACAATTGTATTAGATTTTTTTTTTGTAAAATGCATTAACATTTATTTTATTCTCTTTCATACAAACTTAATGAAATATAAAAATGTAAACGGTGGCTTTTGCATTTTAAAGCTTTTATTTTTTTACATTCACAAAAGAAACACTAATAATACGTTAAACGGAGATTCCTTTTAACGTCCATCACATTCTATGCAGTTGTATGAAATATTTCAAAAGACATTAAACGTAATACTGTGGTTACAAAATCTTTATTTCGAGTCATAAAGCTCTTTTTGTATCACTGCCAAATCATAAAATATAGGCCTCTGGCCCGACCGTTTCAAACACTCAATAAATTTAATAAAAAATACTTAAAGAGGTTAATACAAGTTTAACTTTTCGCATGAATGAAATATTGGCAGTATATTGCAGGTTATTATAATTTATTTCTCTTGGCATTTCTGAGGTTTATATAAAGATTATAAAGAAAGTTTATATTAAGACCGATTTACACATTCTATGGAGCATAAGCAAGAATAAATATTTTTTATAATTCGCGAATAACCTTATTTAGTAAGCTATCCAAAGTTAAATTAAATCAGTTTATTATTTTCTGAGACACGAACTTATTAAATAAACTTTTCTGTTCTACAAGGTAACAAATAGTAAAGATTATTTACAGTTACAAAAATTTAATTCTAGGTATTTACTAGTTTCAATGTTATTAAACAGAGCGGTTATTATGAAGTACCTTATCAGAAATATGTGAAAGATTTTTACTCCTATTATCAAGTTTTCTTTATCTCGATAAAGCCTTATACGGCTAGATTAATAAAAAATGTGATACATATAAAATTGAGAAAAGCAAAATTACCAGGGAACCAATCCTCAGTAGGATTAATGAATTGGAATCCACGCTGTCTTGAGATCTGGTTCTGCCCGCCATCCTCAAGCGTCAGGGCTGGGGTTCTTAAGTATTCATATCCAACAGCTGTCTGAAGACTTTCCACCGTCACCCGGTTGTCCAGCTCCGCCAAGTTGACCACCGGAGATGGAGTTGAGGCCGTCGCATTTGTCTGTATGCCATGCTAGATAATTAAATACAACCCCTTATTTATGGATGAGTGGGACAGAAACACGGGAAAATGCAGGAGAGGTGATTGTGAACTGATGTAGCATGCATATGTACTGCCATAGAGCACAGAGGTAATAAATAAAATAAATATTTCCGGACAATACACACAACAACATCTAGCCAAGTAAAAAGCTCTAAGCTTGTGTTTTGGGTACTAGAAATCTAAACTGGATTGTTATTAATAAATTATATAACTATTATGTGTTGCAAGCGTGATTAAGACGCTATAAAGAATCACATTACCATGAGTTAAAAGTGTCTAAAGGCGTACTTTGTTCTACTGAATCTGTTGTTATGAACTTTAATGCATAACAAAATATACTGTGCTATTACGGCAGAATTAATGGGTTAAATGAGGTTTGCTGAGATAAAACAAGTTATTATACTGGATCCAAAGCAGATCATAAACACAATATACTAAATTAGTTAGAACAATTGCAAACATATTTTAAATTTATGAAATACATTTTAAAGCTGTCCAAAACAAATAAGCAAATTTAACCTATGTATGTCATGGAAACTTTTATAAAAGTATCTTTATAAAGTGGCAATGTTCCTATTGCATTAACACTTGCATCACATATATAATTCAGTTTTAATGCTTTGTTAGCGCAAACAATGAATCATACAAAAACAATGATAATGTAACGCGACCTGTAACATCACTTGAATATGTAAAAATACAAGGGCCCCTATTTGGATGAGCAATGGAACTAGTAGGGTAGTATTTTTAATTCAATTGAATAATACCACAGCATGAATAAAATATTCCCCTGTTTTAAATTTAAGCATTGACTTTAAGTAATACTGGTTCGTTTCTTTATTATCAAATAAGAACGGGGATCGAAGTTCAATTACAATCGTAGAATGATAAAACGTTTAATAAGTGGCGTCAATAAATTGTAATATCTTAATTAGCAAGCTAAAGCAACACAAAATCGGTGGAAAAATACTAGCATAAGATAAAGACAACTAGTCCAGTTAGTAATTAAAGTTGATTTTAGACTGGCTTGGTTAAATTATTTTAGTATCTATTCAGATCTATAATATAATCTAGATTTAAATAATTCCAACAAGCCACTCTAGGTAAAAAAGGTAATGCTTAAAAATCCAATCCAATTTACTCAAATGATAGGTTTTCATACAACTAAAGAAGTTAAGTTAAAAAACAAAACAAATAATTGCAATTGTCTATTTTTAAATTGGATTCCCCAATACTAATAATGAAATCTATTTTTAGAAAGAGAAATTGTATCGGATAATTTTTTGAGCATTCAATAGCACCTTGACTGATAGAAACATATTGAACTTACTTCACGCTTAGCAAGTGCTTTTTTGAGATCTGCCTTGTTGGCGTTGACTAGAAGTGTACAGTGATGGTAACCAGTCAACCTGCCCAGCTTTGCAGCGGTACCAGACACCTAGTTTAATGGTTAAAGAAAATATTCTATCTATATTTTAACAAAATTTGTAATAAAAAGTTCTATAAGATAAAACTGCATATATTATGTGTTCTTTCTGTGTATCTAAATTTTTTTGTAAGCTAACAGGTACAATAAAACTTGTGATAAAATTATACATTTAGTTACATATTATTAATTACAATTTATACTCAAAAAATTCACTTAAACTATAAAAATATTTATCAATAAGCCACTTATTTAAATTAGATTTGAATGTCTTAAATCATGAATGGTCTTTAAAATATTTTTTTTTTTAAATTCTACTTTATGCACTAAAGTTTCATAAATGGAAAATACTTTATGATAATTATCATTTCATTAGATAACCTTTGATAAAAGAATCTATGAATAGCATTATTATCTTCTTTATGAACAAAATAATGATTCTTATTTTAATATGGCTACAGTTCATATTGCATATTTGAAAAGGATACTTTGTATTGGTCACGTACACAGATGTCTTGGCGCTTGTTTATAATAGCCTTTATTCCAAACTGCCTGAACAAAGCCCTTTTGATAAGCTCCAAGTTGTATTTCCTGTCATATCTTTCACGTGGAGTGAAGAATGTGACATTCAGGTTTCCCCTGTCATGGTAGACAGTACCACCACCACTGTTTCGGCGAGCGAGAGCAATATCCTTTTCATTCAACAGAGGAATGTTAGCTTCCAACCATGGATTCTGGTGACGACCAATCACAACACATGGCTCATTACGCCAGACCATCATGACATGGTGGTTTGTGAAATCCATGTTTTTATACATCCAGTCTTCAAGTGCCAAGTTTGTGAAAATGTCAGTGGATTGGGACATGAACACAGACTTGGTGACCTCCCCTTCTGTTGGCAGTTCTCTATCCTTCTTCACAGCCACTGCCTTGCTACTGGTCACAAGGCTTCTTGAGCTGGTTCTTCTTGTGAGACCAACCATGACGCAGGCGCTTGTAGCAGCCATCTTCTTCATAAATGCTTGAGCCATCTTCAAGGTTTATTTTAGAGTTCAGATTAAAGAAACGGGCACTTTTTTGTATGAGCTTAAAAGTTCTTAGTTACACACTATTTAAATCTATCTAAGCTAATCAGTTCAAATAGTCCTTACTTTTATGAAGCTTAATGCTTAGTACAGACGTCTGTTTCTCCAGCAGAGAGGGAGATAAGGTACTCGTGCAGTTCGATGGTCTGATGGAGCCACTTCCAGGTCTGGTGCAGGGGTCTGGTTCGATAACGAATCCCCATACAGTCACGACAGTCACTTCGCATTCCTCCTCTTGGATGCAGGTTGGAGAGAAAAATCACAGCAGTGGCAAAACACTAAGAGTCGCTCGCAACAGTGTCGAAGCTGAGACAAGAAAGTACAGTATCTTTAGAAAATAATAAACACGATGTGAGCACAACGCGACTGCAGACGAATTAAACGATTTCAGTTCCGTCGTCCCATTTTATTGACTGATGATAACATACGAGCTAGGAGGTCGCGAGGGCATTACAATTCAGTGGAGTCAAGAAAACAAACAGAGATAAGAACCACGAAGTCAGCACGCCGAGCCTTATCATATACTCTACCCTACTTTGTTATCATTCCGAAAGGACTAAATATTTTTGTTACTACGCGTAGAACAATGTAAAAGTGTTAGTTCGTCTGCACGAAACACAAAAGTTCAAGCTACATCATACAAACCTATTATAATTTTTATACCAACCATTTTATTTGTTTCTATGGTCACTAGAGTATTAAGGAATATAATACAATTCTGGTAGGATGTAGTTTATGCATAAATTGGAATATTTAATACAAAAAAATTAGA